>CM062529.1:29037548-30306730 GCA_031439595.1 Pterocarpus santalinus
CTACTGAACTTCTTGCCGAGTTGCCCCCTCTTTCCCTCTCTTCCCCTTTTCCTCTTTGCCTAGAAGCTAAGCTGGACCGTTCTCCATATAAAGCATTATAACATGAATGAATTGTACAAAACTACATTTTTGTTTTTGTTTTTGTTTTTTTTTTAGGATACATTTCTTTGAGTTATTGGTACAGTGCAACTACAGCAATTAATTATTTAAGTTTGAACGCTCTCTCCCTAAGAAGTTTTTTTTTTTTTGAAAAAAGAAATTATATTTACATGTGAAATATTTTAGCTTACTGAAAAGCAATTGTAAGTTATAAGGAGAGATAAAAATCTTGAATATTATGAATAATAATTAGTCTTGTACAATGTATATATATATATATATATGTACATAACGAATATATTTTGTAAGTGATTAATTTTGAAAATAATCCTATTTAGAGAGCTTAAAATTATAAGCTATTTTGGTATTAAAAGAAAAAAGAAAAAAAATGATCCAAGGTGACACATCAATAGATACTATAATCTACCATATACACTGCCAATGAGAGTTGGCATAGTTGATAAAGAATGGGCTCGAATGCCACAAAGATTCAAGTTTGATTTTCGCTGTCGATGAGAGGACCCCATTGATAGATAGTCTCATAAGCCCTTTATAAATACTCTTTGAGCCCAAGAGTTGTGCCCTAGCTTGGTGATATGATCGATGTCGATTCCACCTAAAGTTTTTCTTTTATCAAAAAAAAAAAAAATTGATCATGAATAAAAATATCTTTATTAATAGTTACAATGCTTGCAGTCTATTGTGGTTTCTTAAGAATTAATCAAAAATGAAATCTTTTTACGTATATGAAACTCCGACTAGCTAGATATCGTGTTCCTTAACGAGAGGGATCTTTAACAGAACTATACGCTAACGGTAGCGGACGTTAGCCTTGGTGTACCTTGGATTATTATTTACACCGCCATATAGAGTGTGGTGCGTGACGAATTTCATAGCCACTCAAGGAGTGGTGTATGCCGAAATACAGGATCACACGAAGGAAAGCCACCTAAGTATGATCCCGACGAACCATTCTCGAATAGAAACCTTCCCTAGGGTTCACAGTTATCATACTTTTTGTAATACTCGATACAAAGATTAAGTGTTAGAGCGATAAATTTCGAGTTTGTCTGAATTATGGACATTGGTATGATCTTTTAAATTAGTATTATTGAGTATTTGGAAGTTGTTAGAGTGAGAATAAGCTTACTAAAGTGAGTGAGGATTAAAAATTGCTAAAAAAAATAATTTTTGAAAAAGCAGCGCTCAGGCGCCAACTTAAGGCACCTGAGCGCTAGCTATGAGATGGAGTCTTGAGAGTTTTAGGTGGTTAGGCGCTCGGGCGCCAGGAATTTGCTCGCTTGAGTGCCAAATATCAAAAATAGAATTTTCAGGTTTCAGGCAGCTGGGCGCTCAGGCGCCAATAAGTGGCTGCTCGAGCGTCAGCTGCATGATAAATTTGGGGATTTCAACCCATTTTTCATTCTTCTTCCAAAATCTCTCCATCCTCCATGTCTCTCTTTCTCTAAATTATCTCCCTTATTTCTCAAATCCATAGCTTATCAATCTCTTCCCTAAGAATCTACCACAAATCACCTTTCTTCCCCTTTCATCACCATCATCATCTTCTTCCTTGAGTTTCTCTCTCTCTCTTCTTGTAGTGAAAGAAAGAGGAAAGAGGAGTAGACCCACCACTCCTCCTTTGCTCCACTTTCTTTCCCAAGGTTTTTAAGCTAAATTATTGATACTTTCTACCTCCTTTTAGTCATAAGTTGGTTGCTTGTTCATGGAATTGAATTTGGGTTTTGGGTGAAGAAGGCTTAGGGCTCAAAATTAGGGATTTTCAGTTTGGGTGTTGATTAAAGTTAAGTTTGATTCTTAGAAGCTTATTTATGTTAGTTTGATATGTTTTGTAGATTTAAACTCTCCCTAGGAGCTTCTAGTTGGCTCGGAGGCACCACCTACTTGAGCTTTTGACTTGGAATCTTGGTTGTGAGTAAAAGTGTACATATAACCCATTTTACTCTAATTTCTAAAGATATGCTTGGAATGTATTTCACTAAATTATGATGGATTATGATCATTGCTTATCCTATGTTTATGAAGTTCTTGAAAGCAATTATGTTAGTTAAGTGTGTGTATATATATATATATATATATATATATATACATACATACATTTATGCATGTGTAGTTATGGGACAAGCTAACTTAGAAGTTGATTTCCGGTATTTGAGTAACTTGATAGAAAAGATGAAGTTTCATATTTTTTAAGAACTTGTAATGCTTTAAAACTAGTTTGAATTTAGAAATGTTTTAAAGAAAGGAAATGTGTTTCCTAGTAATCTAAGCCAAGGGCTCAAATGAGGTACGGTGAAGACCGAGCAAGTGTGAATGCCTTCCTAAGTGAAGGAAACTTTAACAGAAACTATTTGCTAATGGTAGCAGCATTCGACTTGCTAGCTCGGCATGTTTGGCTGACATATCCGGAAGACATAGACATGCACAGGCATGGAGTTATGTTTTACTACTGGGGTTAGACCATAAGGGCACCTGGTCAAGCAGCTATTTTCTGAAATAAGATCTTCCTTTAAGTTTTATTATGACATTGAAGCAAGTAATTATTCTTTATATTTTGAGAAGTATTTCTATCTTATGCAGTTATGTTTAAAATCCCTATTTACTAGTTGAAACTATATTATGTTGATGCTGAACAATATAAGTACAAGATAAGATTTGATAACTATATTTGTTGAATTTTATTATGTATTTGAAGTCATGAGTAAGAATGCATATGAATTGATATAAAGAAGTTTATATTCAGCTAAATTGAAAAGTGCTCTAATGAGCTATCGAGGGTTCGAAGATAGATTAGATATCATATATGTTTTACTAGTAATTTCATGGCATTTTGAAATATAGACAAAGTACTTTACTTGAGAAATGATGTATGAGGTTTTATAAAGTTATATTTTTGTTAAAAGCTTATGTTCAAGCTTGTCCTACTCCTATTATAGGTATATTATCCCTCACTGAGTTTGTATGACTTACTCCTTCTTCCTTTCCATGTTTTTAGGTAGGTGCAAGCTCATGCTCAAGCTTTAATAGTCAGCCAGAGGTGTTGGACTCTTAGTCAATCCACACTTTGTTCGTGTGTTTCCCAGAGGTTATTGTATTTGCAAAGTATATTCTTGCATAGTAGTAATTGTATAGTTTTTAGTAACATTCCATTGGCCTACAGGCAAGGTTCTTCTTGTATTGGTCTTGCATAGTAGTAATTGTATAATTGTTTTTATTTATGAACAGTTGAATCTTAATGATTATGTATATGTATACATATCTTTATAAGCATGTAAATGTTTTAAACTCCTATGATGTGTGCTGTGGGGTGTATTCTGAGAATCCCTGGATCTCCAATGATTTTGTATGTTTGTATGTTTTATGCAGGGTGAGGATCCTTATTTGAGAATAATCCTAAATACAAAGGAAACTCTGCCTATTTTTTTTTTTTTTTTTAGAGGAGGATGTTATATAGGCTTGTTGGGGATGTGTACCTGTGCGCCAGTCACATCCTAGTTGGGTGGTGAAAAACTTGGTATCAGAGCATTAGGTTTCCATATGGTTAATAGAGCAAGTGTTCTCTAGTAAAATCATAACCGTACAAATGGAAGCGCGCCCATTTTCATAGATTGTGATGTTCTTAGTGGCCTTTAGGAATGTCACTTATGTTTATCATGCTATCAATTGTCCTTTGTTCTCCCTCTATTCTCAAATTTTGAGTTCGATTTCGTTCCATACATGCTTTTCGCTATATAGGGAAGTAGATTATGCTTCCTAAGGGAAGTAGATTATGCTTCCTAAGGGAAGTAACCATCACTAGTATAAGTGTATTTCAAGACAATAGTTAAGGAAGCAATATGGATGTTGCTCTAGTCAAAAGGACATTAGGAGTTGAGAATACGGTTTACTTGAAGCTCAATACCTTAATGTAGAGCTCGGCAAATGCATCAAGTAGGAAGTAGTGCTATGATTAATCGTTATGGCGGAATACTCCCTAAAATTGGATAGTGATTTCTCTAAGTTTAAGATGGTAGTGGTATGAAGGAAAGTGTAACATCCGAAAGAAATCTTATCATTATTAATTGAGTTGTTCAGTTTTTACTGAATAATTGAGTTTAATTAGAATTCAATTAAGCATTTATTTAAAGCTAATTAAGTGTGACTTAGAATGGATTAGGCTTGATAGAATTAGATTAGGAATATAGGAAACCTCATAGAATTTTTCTGAAATCGATGTACCGATTTAAGAGAAATTGGTAAGATTTCGGTAATTTAAACTGTCAGAACCGGATCAATAGAAATTATACTGTGAGAACCCTAGGATGGATGGCCAAGATTTAGCCAACTTACCCATGCAAGTGGCGCCATCTCAGCCCTCCATTTGGGCTGCTAAACCAAGTTGAATAACCTACTCAAATCCACCAATCACATGTAACTTGCTTTAGAAGTTTTTAAATTTTCCTTTTCTGCCCTTGCAGATTTCGGCCCCTATATGCTGACCCCTCTCCATTCTTTTCTTCTTCATCTCCTCTCATCTTAACTCATATCATCTTCATCTTCCATAAAACTTCAAGTCACAACAAGATTTCTTCAATGCCAACCATCAGTCTAACAAGAATCATACATAGGAAAGGTGGGAATCCAACTTCTTCTCTTGTTTTTCTTCATTCGGGGCTATATGGAGATCTTGTTTCCTCATGATATTGTTGTGATTTGGAGTGATGATGATGGTTTATAATTGAATTTGCATGTAGGGTCAAGCTTCGGGACTTATATCTTAAGTTATACTCATTCAAATGATATGCAACTTCTTTCATTTGAAAGCTTGCTCTATTAGCTTTACACTGATATAAAATTCGCATGATTTCACCCAGATTTCTATTTTTGGTGAATTTTCTCTTATAAGAATACAATTTTAGCTAGAAATAGGGTAGTCTAGAATAAAACACAAATGACTTGAATTAATATCGAAACTCGGAACTTAGCAAACAATAAGCTAGATCGGGTATACTTAATGTTGAACTCGGAACTTAGTGAATAGAAAACTAGATCGGCTATAGTTAATGTCAGAAACTTGGAACTAAGCAAATAGAAAACTAGACTGGTAAAAATAATATCGGAATGTGGAACTTAGGGAACAATCATAAAAGTCTTGGAAGACTAATTAAGGATTAATGTCGGGAATCAGAATCACATAGCACATAAAACACTTTGAAATCGGAAGTCAAGGACAAGAATATAAAGCCTAAAATACTTAAACCCGGAAGTCGAGGATTTTCAACATAAACTTGGAAGTCGATACCAGAATATGAAACCTTATACCCGAATCTCGGAAGTTGAGAAAATTAAGATGCTTTAAAACTCTTATATCCATAATCCAAAATTAATCTCGGAGATCGAACATAATCCTGAAAGTCGGAACTTATATAATCCCGGAACTCGGACCCAATCTAATCTTGGAAGTCGAACTCGGAAACATCAATAAAAGTTGAAAGCTTGCAAGATAGATTAAGACCTAAGATTTTAAAACTTGCACCTAACTACCCAAGCTTTGCTCATAAGACTTTGTTGTGTGTGACAACTTATGAAGATATGATGATGAGTCCATATTCCAAAGGAATGTGACATGGCAATCATACTCTAGAATGCGCCATAATTGATTTAAATTGGGCAGAAAGCCCTTTTCTATATCACCTGTTGATATTCTTATATTCTTGGTATGAACATGATGCTCTATATTGGGTTTGCTGTTTTATTAAAAATTCCTAGTTGTCTGGCAGTATTCATGGGGAAGCAGACATGATTCGTTATGCTGCCCAAATTTTGGCAGAGATTGCAATTAATATGAATTTACAAGTTTTGCATGCCTTGATCAAAGTATTAGATAAACAATGCTACCCTTATGAGAATGAGGAAGGGTTTCCATGTGGCTTGGGCTAGCCCCTGAACAAAGTTAAGGGGAATAAATCAGTGGGGAAGTCGGGGAAAGTAAACTTGACAGCCCTATATAGGAATGAGCTCGATCCTGAGAAGCAGACTATTACCCAGGAGTTTTATGGCCAATAGACTCCTAGGGGACCAAGCATGAAAAAAAAAAAAAAAAAGATGAGTTAAGGTCAAGTACATTATTTCTTATGCATATCCACAATCTCTGTTATCATGAATTGAGTTAATTGCACCATTGGATGTTATATACATATCATTGTTCACCTTATGGTTGTCACTTAACTATGCCAAAGACATAGGTCTGTTGTTTATTTCTCTGTTTAATTTCCTTTATCTCCTTAAGTAAAACCAAGCTATGTTTCAGGCTATGATTTCTATAACTAATTGAGTAGAATATCCTGTTGATGCAACATTTTCTTTTAATTAACCAAAATCCGAAATAACTGAGAATGACAGCGATGACAGACATATGTAAATTAGGATCCCTATTGAGAAATATTTATTTCTCACACTACCATATGTTTCTGCGCCATTCTCGGATCATGGAGAACGCGGCCATTGGTGTCCTATTCATTGAGTACCCAAAACTCTATATCCACCTCAATCCATTCTTGGACTCTGTATATATATCCGATAGGTGCCAATTTCGCCTTTATTTCTTCTTCCAGAGAGACTTTGCTGTACCGCTCATGCATCCGCTATTCGACCCTGCCATCCCTTATATAGCCATCCCTCTCCATATGCCACACCCATTCCCTCCTCAACAAGATATGGCGCAGCAGAACACCAAAGAGTTGTAGCTCCCATGGCTCCGCTAGCCTCACCACCACAACAGATCCCCTCTGCTTCTATGTTTGAAGAGGATCCGTCGGAGGCAACGAGTTTGTCTTCCTTCTCTTCGGCCCTGAGTGTGGACTATACCCCTGCTGATGTTGGTATGGCGAATGGATTCCTGTCCTCGGAATCCACCTAGCAGTGCAGTAGTAGGACATGTATAGAATAGCCCTCTTTTGGGTATTTTTGAGCTATAGGCATAGTTTACTTGTAATGCTCGGGTCAAGAGTCACACGAATTGTGACACTTTGTTCTGTTAGATCCTGTGAAAGTTCTAAGTTTGGATTCTATGCCCCCTTGGAGGGCTATAGGATTGGGACATTTTATCAAAAGTCCCGGTAATTGTTCCTTAGATATCAAAGAATTGAAGAGCAATTTTTAACGAATTTTTGGAGGTTATTAACCATTTCGTTTTCAAGCTTGAAGTTTAAGAAAATGCAAGTTTTCGGAAGTTTGTACTAAAATCCAAAAGTTGGATTTTGATTCTTAAGGAGTTTGATTTTTCCAATATTTTTATTAGATTCAATTGGGGTATATTCTCTTATTTACATTTATGTTTTAAAGTTAATGGAGAATAAAACAAATGAGGACATTAACTTATATATGATGATGTTTGAGAAGTGTTTGGAAGAGGAGGAAAAAAAAGAAAAACAAAAAGCGTGGCGCCTAAGCGCAAGGCTAGCACCAGAGCGTTGGTGTCTTTGCAAAAGTGATGCCGCTTCAGGTGGTTTGGCGCCCAGGCGGCCAGGTTGCGGTGCCCAGGCGCCCGCTGGACGTAATTAAAAGAAGACGCTCGAAGCTTCTCTTTCATTCTTCACCAACCTTTCTCTCTCTTCCTTCCTCTCTCATCCTTCTTCTTCCCTCATGGATTCCATCAATCCTTCACCCATTTTTACTCAATCTATCATCAAATCCATTCTTTCCTTATCATTATCCAAGCTTTGCAGGTTGATTCTCTCTTTCAAACTCTCTCTCTCATCTTCTAGTGAGAGAAAGTGATGGTGGGAGAAGACCCACCGCTCTCCTCACACTCCACCACCTTCCTCCGCTCTCTAAGGTAATTCTTGAGCTCAACCCTCCTTATTAGACCATAGATTAGCTAGTTTTTTTCATGAATTCCATGTTTAAGGTTATGAAGGAAGGGTTAGGGTTCTAGAAATTGGGGGTTTTTGCCTTATGGAGCTCATCCTAGTAAATTCTTAGAATAGTTATGTTGTGGAAGCCTAATAGTTATATTTGTCATGTTAGATGCACTCCAGAATCTCTTGGCAGCTCTAAGGCATCGCAGAGTTTGAGCTTCTTCCTTCCAAGCATAGGCTGTGAGTGGATAGCATATTTATAGCTAGTTTGTTTTAAGTATATGTATAATTTATAGTTTGTTTTAAGTATATCCATAATTTCATAAATGTTATGTTTGTGGTTTAAGTTATTAAAAATCAAAGAAATTGAAATAGCATTTTAACCATGACCTTAGTGAATTCTTGAAAGATAAAAGATATTACTCTTTTTATATATATATATATATGATTATGTATGTGTGTGGGACAAGTACCTTAAAGGTGAATTCTGATACTTGAACAGTTTGATAGAGAAAGATATGGTTTCAAGTTATTAAATATTAGCTATACAAAGGCTTGAAGCTGATATGATGTTTAGAAATTATAGATTTCTATGAAGTAAGCTTAATATTGATTTCTATGAATCATTTTCACATTGATGTTGTTTTTTTTAAAAGCTTGATATGTTGAGAACTATGAAATGTTGATGTTTTAAAAGCTTAAATGTATTTAGAATCCAGACTTGATGTCTGGAGTAAAGTTACTAAGGAATTTTAATGATAACAAATTAGAAATGAGCAAAGGTTTTCAAGGGGGAGGGAACTATAGCAGAACTGTTTGCTAATGGCAGCAGCATTAGCCTTGGTGCACCTCGAGTAACCCAGCTAGCAGGGTGATTGCTAGCCCGGCATGTTTGGCCGACATGTCTGGAATATGTAGACACACATAGGCGTGAAGTTATCATTTACTGCTGGAGTTAGGCCACAGGGCCATCCAGTCAGGCAGCTATTTCTGAAATAGAATCCTCCCTTAAGCTTTATTATGATTTATTTCAGCTAGATTTAAAAGTATTATGCTTATACATATGTTTGTAATGAAGTTATTATCCAGTCGAATTAGAAAGGCAATTTAATGAATTATATAGGTTTGCTGAAAATCTTACGGCATTTGATATACATAGACGAAGTATTTCCAATAGCAAATGTGGTACGAGGTTTTTGTGAAACTTATAAAGTTATTGTTTTGCAAATGTTGTGCATCGGCTTGTCCCACCCTTGTTATAGATATATTATCCTTCACTGAGTCGTATGACTCACTCTTTCTTCCTTTCCATGTTTTTAGACAGGTGCAGGATTGTGCTCAAGCTTCCGCAGCTAATTAGAAGTTTCAGCATCTAAGTTTAATTGTAAAATCTCTAGAAGTGCTCCATTAACCTACAGGCAGGGTCCTCCCTGTGTTGGGTCTTATGTTGTTATATGTAAATTGTTTGAGTTGTAATTAGTTTAATCTAAATGATTATGTATTTAAGCTTCTTGAATAGTTATGTAAACATTTTTTTTTTCAAGTGATTATGATTTAAATTCTCATTTTTGTGTGCTGTGGGGTGCATTCGGAGAATGCCTGAATCCCCAATAAGTTTGTATGTTTATGTGTTCTATGCAGGGTGAGGATCCTTATTTGGGAATAGTCCTAAATACAAAGGAGACTCTGCCCGATTTTCTATTAGAATAAAGTCTAAAGTAGGCTTGCTAGGGACGTGTCCCTATGCGCCGGTTATATGTAGATGGTTGGTACATGAAATATCCCGTGGGGACCAGATAGGGATACAATTGTAGTGACAGGTCGATTTATTTTGTCTTAGCAGCCTCTTTTTGTTTTACCCTACACTGTCTTATGTATTTTTTGACAACATTGAAAGCAGATGAATATGTACCTATGTATATGATGCAATTTTCGTAATTCCGTCTATTCCGCAGTTTTATTTATGTTACTTTACTTTCGGTACAATGATTATCTAGTATTTATTTCGTCACCAAACAGAAATTTGGGAAAGCGAGCAGTAGCTCTACAAGGGTAAGAAATAATGAAACATTAAATGGAATTTAGTCAGCTAGCCGCATGTAATAACTTATCAGGTAATATATTATGACTTAAGCATAGTATTTTGTCTGGTAAGGTGTTATAGAAAGCAAGGAAGAATTATGAAAAGATTGGATTGTAAGTGGCGAGATTTCTAGCGAGACCCGAGAATGTCGTAATTTAGATAAGTAGTGACTAGATCTTGGAGCTAAAGTTGATAAAGGATTTTAGTGGATGGAGAGAGCTTAAGGCAATAGGCTTATATTACCAACTTTGCAGCAGTATTACATGAGATGTTATGATAAGGTTCTTGTAACTACTACTATGGCATCAAGAGACGTATAGATCCTGAGAAAAAGGTTAATGGTAGCATCCTCTCTTGATTGTAAGAAAGAAGGATTGATGAAGAAGCAAATTCTACGAGTTATGGTAGGAACAAATGAGCAAGTTAGTGAGACCAATCTCATAAAGAATGTGAGTTAGTCTTCTAAATCTCAAGGTGAAAAAATGATAGTAGTAATTATCAATTGAGTTTAGCCGGTCAAGCCATTGAGAACCCAAGGGGGGTATGGTAAAGCCTTAGGAAGAAGATAAGAGAAGATTAGTTATAAAGAGCTAAGTGAACCCCTTCTAAGGTACCTCAAGGTCATATTTAGCCTGTTTAATTTTGATATCCCACCTCTATGGAGAAAAAGGAAATGAACCAGGTGTATGTGGCCTATTCTTGGAATGAAGTTGTAGCAAAAATACACAGGATAAAGGTATGATATGCATTAAAGGAAACAACTATCTTCAATTTCAACTGAGTTCTAAGGTAGTCGTTAGGAGATAGCAAAGGTGCTACGCTAGTGAGAGGAAAGCCAATGCTTAAGATTAGGGGGTACTATGGAAGTTCAAGGATCTTGGGAAAAGGTTTATGAGTAGCATTTGATGATAAAGCATGACAATTGATAGTTAAACTACAACATTCGTAGAGATCCAATAATGGCTTGCTTGAGATGAGTTGCATGGCAGATGGGATAAAGCAGTAGAAGAGAGGTAGTCTACCTGGTTAGGTTGGTTCAAGATGTTACCCAGATAATAGATAAGAAAGATTATTCCAAGCAATGTTTTGAAGGTAAAGAGGTGGGTCACTCCTTAACGGAGTACCCAAAACTTTTCAATAATAATGATAAAACTGACCTAATAGCTTCAGAACAATCAAACATGATGGGTTAGGAGCAAGTAACGTCTCTTAGCTAAGTTAAATCATTGGATAGGATGGTAGGGAGAAGACTTTAATGTTATGAATTTCAGGTGAGACATTTCATATTATAAGATAGAGAGAGTTGAGGTAAGATTAGCTATGACTATGCATCTAGAAGTTTGTATAGTATCCACTAGTTGACGTCGAGCTCATAGCTAAGCTATTGACTATAGCATGTTGCCATAGGCATGTTAGTAAAGTGAAGCTAGATTTGTTTAGGCTATTTGGAAGTGAAGAAGATTAAGGTTTAGCCTCAAGCCATGGTTTGGCATAGATATAATTATCCTCATGATGATGGTACGTTAATACTGCACAAGTTCTTATTGAAGTGTTAAACTGATAAAGGGGGCTTGCTAATGGGTGCTAAGAGTACCTTAGTCTAAGATGTATGGTGGCTTTAGAGCCTTAAGGAAATATGCTATTATTATGAGAATACTCATATTCAAGCTTTGCTTTTTTGTAAAGTAATGGAAATTATCAAGAAAATTCCTCGAGAGAAATCAAAAAATGGGAAAGGAAAGCTTGCTAGAAAAGGATATTTCCTGCGGGATAGTTATGTTTGAAGTATCTTCCTATACCCCTAAACTAATTGTCCATACCCTCCATATGGTATCAATTTTATGTTTCCGGATTATTCCATTACAATTTTTAATTGAGAAGAGGAAAGCATTAGAAGTTCTAGCTGGGGTAGCTCATAACTTTGAGTCTTATCTATTGAAAGTAAATTTGAGTCTTATCTGGTGAAAGTAGATAACTTGCAGTCAATGGTTGATCAATATCTTCAATTAAGGGTACATCTAATTCAGCACATGAAATTGACACTCATCTTGGTGTCAATAGATAGTTTGTGACATCCACCGGATTTTTTTTATCATTTTTCGCCTAATTGTTTAGTTTTTATCAAATAATTAAGGGTAATTAACATTCAACTAAAGATTTATTTAGGATCAATTAATTAGCAATTAATTGAGTTTAGATATAAGGGAATTAGGTTAGAAGCATAGAAGATTTCATAGAAATTTTCTTAAACCAAATTACCGATTTGAAGGAAATCGGTAAGATTATGATATTTTAAACTATCAGAACCGAATCAATAGAATTTTATACCCAAAACCCTATGACTCAAGGCTGATTACTCAGCCACTCTATCCCTCCTTGGTGGCACCACAAAGGCCACAAGATGAAGAGAGTTGGCTGAAATTCAGCCTTAAACTCTCAACCAATCAAATTGCAAGCTTCCAACTACCTCATTAAGCCTTAATAACATATTCCTTCCCTTTCTCCTTTAGTTGATTGTGCCTTCTCCTCTCCTAGTTCCAGCCTTATTCTTCTCTTCTCTTCTCAACCTGCTCTATCAAACCTTCAAGCTTTGACAAGGTTCCATTAATCCAAACTCAAATTTAGCAAGATCACACCTAAGAGACGTAGAGATTCAATTATGTTCTTGTTATTTTGGTTATGGGTGGCTGATTTGGGACTTTATTTTCTCACTTCTTGATATGATGATTGAATGAATATGATGATCTTTGGCTAGTTTGTTGGTTGTTTTTGAGGTTAAAATCGATTAAGAAGTTAGAAAAGATGAAAGTAGGATGAAGTGAGGGGCTGGGAGATTAAAACCCTTCAGCAGTCTGTACAACGGAGTGTACGACTCCATCTATAGCTATTTAAATTTGATGAAACTATTTTTATATGAAAGTAGACATTCAGGGTTTTCTATACATATATAATATAAGGCTATTAGATTAGTATTGAGAGAGATATGAATTTTGGAAATTTGACCTAGGTTTTTCAGTTTGATTCTGGGCAGACTAGGTTATTCAGGGCACAACTTGCCCTATACGATTTGGAATTGAATGAAACAAACTTTTTTAGAAATTTTACACATAAGAGAATATCCCATAAAAGTTTAAGAGTTAGATATGATCCCATTTACTCCCAGTAGTTCGAGAAAGTTTCTCTATGTCCAAACCAGGTTAAAATAGAGTAGTTCAGGAAAGTCAAATTTTGGGGCTTATAACTCAAGCTACACTAAAGCAAATAAAATGTAACTTGTTGCAAATGAAATCTTGTCCTGTTAGCTTTAATATGATACCAATTTCATATGATTTGAACTAGTTTTCGATTTTTAGTGGATTTTTACTTTTAAGTGTGTAATTCTGGCTAGCTACAGGGCAAGCCAAGATAAAACTTAAATAACTTGAACTATATTTATCAAAATTAGATGGGATCAAATAGTTAGAAAATAGACCCTTAATACTTTAACATATCGAAAATTTAGACCTGGATGAGTTACATAGAAATTTTGGCTTAATTTACAAAAATCGGGTTGAATAAATGTGTTAGGATAGCAACTATGTGTTAAATGCAACAATTGTTTCTATGAGATTGATGATTGAAATTGTGGATGAAATGTTATGATTTTCTTGAAAAATTGATTTTCTGAGTACTGGCACTATTCATGGGAAGGTGGACGTGTTTCGTTATGTTGTCAAAATTTCAATAAATCCTATGCATGAGGTATAATATATATTTAGATCCATGTGCATTTGCAAGAAATTCAAGAAGGTTATGTTATGATGAAGGTTCCATATTCCTAAGAAACGTGATATGACGATCATGTTCTAATAGGGTATGATATAGTGATCATACTCTAGAAGTGGCATAATGATCCCACAACCTAAGGAATGTGTCATGGCGATCACATCCCAATGGAGTATGACATGACGATCATACTCTAAGATGTAGCAGGAAGAACATATTCCTAAAGAGTGTGACATGGTGATCACACCCCAATGGAGTATGACATGGCGATCGTACTCTGGAATATGTGACAAATAAAGGAAGATAAAGGAAGAAAAGAAAATTATGTATATCTGCATAAATTCAAGTACAAGTAAAGGCGTGTGCAGATTTTATGGTTTCAGTATATTGGTGCTATTATACTTTGATACGTTTCAGTTATTATTCATAGTGTGATTCATCAATTTATTTTGTATTGGCTCACCTAAATGACAAGTGTGTGAATAAAATGAACTTTGCTTCGAATAGTATATTTTTGAACTATAAAACCAAACAGTTTGTATAACATGTTCACCTTTTTCATAATAAACCGAAGCAACTGGAGATGACAACAATGACATTAGGTATAATAGTTAAAGAATCCTACTGAGAATTTAAAATTTTCACTCCTATTTTTGTGTTAACTCCAGATAGTTCGAGAAGTTGCAAAGACGGCTGAAGTTGCTATCAGATAAGGTCCGCTCAAGTAACAGTAACAACTCCTGAGTGTAGTACTATGACTTAAGCATAGTATTGTACTTGGGAGGTTGTTACATAGCTCACTGATCTTTCTATAAAAGCATGACTTATAGAATGAATTGTTAATTATAAGAATAGAGTTTAAGTTTTCTTCACACTATATGATGGTAAATGCTGGTTATAGAAGAATGAGTAATGTAAGGACTCCTCTTGAGATTGCACAAGGGGTAACCATTAAGGAAAGAGTTAACGTTCATATTATGAGCTACTTATTAGAGGACGTTGCTTAAAATAAGGACATTAGAAAGTGTAGCTCTGATGATCAAAAGAAACTAATCGAGAATGATTGTAAAAGAGTGTGATATTCCTCTTATGCCAAGATATTTGAGGTTGGATAGTAGTGCAGTTTGTTAGATGGTGGCTTTTCTTTAGTGGAGAGTTGTGTGTTTTACAAGCTTCAAGGCTAAAATTTGGAAATATTAAGAATTTAACTCAAGGAATAATCTAGAATAATGGAGATGGTATATTGCAATCAAGAATGGACAAGTGTAAAGGTGTCAAAGGTGAAAGGATATATTTTCATGTTCAAATTAACTTGCGATGAGACTTGCAATGGCGAATATAATAATGGCGCATTCAGTGAAAGAAATCAACAAGCATTAATGTACAAACAATTGCTCTAGTAGGATTCAAGATGAGAATTTTTTTTTTAATTTGAAGGACCAAATTTATTAAGGGGGAGAGAATGTAATATCCGACATAAAGATTAAGTGTTAGAAAGGTAAATTTTGAGTTTTTCCGAATTATGGACTTCGGCATGATCTTTTAAATTAGTATTATTGAGTATTTGGAAGTTATTAGAGTGAGAATAAGCTTACTAAAGTGAGTGAGGATTAAAAATTGCTAAAAAAATAAAAATAAAAATTCTAGAGAGCTAGCGCTCAAGCACCAACTGCGAGATAGAGTCTTGAGAGTTTCAGGTGTTTCGACGCTCGAGCACCAGATGTCAGAAATAGAACTTTTAGGTTTTAGGCAACTGGGCACTCAAGTGCCAATAAGTGGCCGCTCGAGCACCCGCTGCACGATAAATTTGGGGATTTCGACCCATTTTTAATTCTTCTTCCAAAATCTCTCTATCATCCATATCTCTCTCTCTAAATTATTTCCCACATTTCTCGAACCCATAAATTATCAATCTCTTCCCTAAGAATCCACCACAAATCACCTTTCTTCCCCTTTCATCACCATTATCATCTTCTTCCTTGAGTTTTTCTCTCTCTCTTTCTCTCTTCTTGTAGTACGAGAAAGAGGAAAGTGGAGGAGACCCACCACTCCTCCTTTGCTCCACTTTCTTTCCCAAGGCTTCTAAGGTAAATTATTGATACTCTTTACCTTCTTTTAGTCATAAGTTGGTTGTTTGCTCATGGAATTGAATTTAGATTTTGGGTGAAGAAGGCTTAGGGCTCAAAATTAGGGGTTTTGAGTTAGGATGTTGATTGGAGTTGAGTTTGATTCTTAGAAGCTTATTTATGTTAGTTTGATATGTTTTGTAACTTTAAACTCTTTCTAGGAGCTTCTAGTTGGCTCGAAGGCAGCACCTACTTGAGCTCTTGACTTGGAATCTTGGTTGTGAGTAATAGTGTACCTATAACCCATTGTTCTCTAATTTCTAAAGATATGCTTGGAATGTATTTTACTAAATTATGATGGAATATGATCAATTGCTTATACTATGTTTATGAAGTTTTTGAAAAAAATTATGTTAGTTAAGTTTTATTATGTATGTATGTATACACACATGTATGTATGTGTAGTTGTGGGACAAGCTAACTTGAAAGTTGATTTCCGAAATTCGAGTAATTTGATAGAAAAGATGAAGTTTCATATATTTTTAGAACTTGTAATGCTTTAAAACTAGTTTGAATTTAGAAATGTTTTAAAGAAAAGAAATGTGTTTCCAAGTAATCTAAGCCAAGGACTCACATGAAGCATGGTGAAGACCCAGCAAGTGTGAATGCCTTCCTAAGCAGAGAAAACTGTAACAGAAATTGTTTGCTAATGGTAGCAGTGTTAGCCCTGGTGCACCTCAAATAACCCAGGTAGCAGGAAGATTGCTAGCCTCACATGTTTGGAAGATATGTCCGAAAGACATAGACAAGCACAGGCGTGAAGTTGTGTTTTACTGCTAGGGTTAGACCACAGGGCCACCCGTCAGGCAGTTATTTCCTGAAATAAGATCCTCCCTTAAGTTTTATTATAATATTGAAGTAAGTAATTATTCTTTATATTTTGGGAAGTATTTCTATCTTATGTAGTTATGTTTAAAATCCTTGTTTACTAGTTGAAACTGTATTATGTAGATGCTGGACAATATAAGTACAAGATAAGATTTCATAACTATATTTGTTGAATTTTATTATGTATTTGAAGTCATGACAATGCATATGAATTGATATAAAGAAGTTTATATTCAGCTAAATTGAAAAGTGCTCTAATGAGCTATAGAGGGTTCAAAGATAAATCAGATATTAGATATGTTTTACTAGTAATTTTATGGCATTTTGAAATATAGACAAAGTACTTTACTTGAGAAATGATGTATGAGGTTTTATAAAGTTATATTTTTGTTAAAAGCTTATGTTCAAGCTTGTCCCACTCCTATTATATGTATATTATCCCTTACTAAGTCTGTATGACTCACTCCTTCCTTTCCATGTGTTTAGACAGGTGCAAGCTCATGCTCAAGCTTTAATAGTTAGCCAGAGGTGTTGGACTCTTAGGCAATCCACACTTTATTCGTATGCTTCCCAGAGGTTATTGTATTTGTGAAGTATATTCTTGCATAGTAGTAATTGTATAGATTTTAGTAATGCTCTATTGGCATACAGGCAAGGTCCTTCCTATGTTGGTCTTGCATAGTAGTAATTGTATAATTGTTTTTATTTATGAACAGTTGAATCTTAATGATTATGTATATGTATACATATTTTTATAAGCATGTAAATGTTTTAAACTCCTATGATGTATGCTGTGGGGTGTATTCTGAGAATGTCTGGATCCCCAATGATTTTGTATGTTTGTATGTTTTATGTAGGGCGAGGATCCTTATTTGATAATAATCCTAAATATAAAGGAGACTCTGTCCGATTTTTTTTTAGAGAAAGATCTTATATAGGCTTGCTGGGACGTGTCCCTGTGCGCCAGTCACGTCCTGGGTTGGGTCGTGACACTTTCACTATATATGACTTGTTAAAAGTATTTCCAAGTGTTCTTAATATATATAAAGAAACTTATGGCTATTTGAACTCGAAATTTGATTTAATGAACTACAAACTTTTTAGGGATATATTATGTATGAGGCATGTTTTTCTAAAAACTTTTATAGTACTTTCGATATGCATGAGTATTTGTGCTTGAAAAGCGACTTATAGAATTACATTAATGTAGTGGAATTGTCATTAGGATTTGCGTTTCAAGTTTTATAATGATGATTCTTCAAGAATATATTTTCTTAATAAATATAGTTTGTCCCACTCCTATTATAAGCATATTATCTCACTCAATCTATTTGACTCACTCCTCATTCTTCCCCTGTTTCAGAGCTAGGTACAAGCTGAAGGTAGTTCATCTCTATAATTAGAGGATAAGAAGCCCCACAAGCTCAACACATTGATCCGTATGAGCCTCCAAGTTATCATTGTATTTAATCTGTGTATAGTTGAGTAATTCTTAGTTATGCTGCATAACCCACAGGCAAGGTCTAGCTTCCGTTGTAATGTATATATATTTGTAATAGATTTAGTTTTGAAAAGTATATCAATACTCACTTATGTAGATTTTGTACGTTTTGAACTTGGAGAGTATTTTGAAAATGCTTGATGCTCTTGAGTCTGTAATTTGGAGTATTGTTGATATTCTAGTTTTGTGGCTGGACTATATGTTTCTGGTCTGTTACAAGAACCTTTTATATTTAGGGAAATGCCCAATTGGTAGGGGAACTCCACCCATTTCATACAAAATTCTTGGGTAGGTTTGCAGGCAAATAGTATTCCCTAAGTACCAGTCATGGCCCCAGTTAGGTCATGACATAAGTTTCCTATTATCTATTATACATTTTTTAGTTCCTTTGAAGACTAATAATTTTATGGTTTTATCCTTATATCCACAAGTAAGAATAAGGAATAAGAATGAACATGTTACATGGCACTCAATTTGCTAATTTTTTTTCTAAACATATATACTAATAATATCTTCAATAAGTTTCAGAGTTCATCAATTACAAGATTTCACCGTAAAGAAAGTTACTATAATAATTAAAAGCTATTTATAATAAATCTGTATATAGAACCCAAAATTAAACTAATCTAACTTACAATTCCTTTTAATCCACCCAATTTAAAATTAGATTTCAAGTCCTCTCTCACTCCCTAAAACAAACTCACCACTCCACCAAAAATTAAAACTACCTACCAAGTTCAAAACTCTATTTCACTCTCCTTGGTTCAAAGTTTTTCAGCAACCCAAAATACAATCAAACAAGAAGCACAACCAAAATATTGTCACAAAAGCACAAGAACCAACAACCCACTTTCACTACATAATCACTAAAAAAACAACCACAACATAACATAATACAAGCAAATCACCATGTAACACCCTCCCAAGTACAGTACTATTCTTAAGTCATAGCACAACACTCAGGAGTTGTTACTATTACCTGAATGGACCTTAGCTGATAGCAACCTCTGGTTGTTCCCAATATTTCTTGAATTATCTGGAGATAACACAGAAATCAACATAGGAGTGAGAATTATAAATTCTCAGTAGGATTTATCAAACTAACATAAACTGTGCCATCGTTGTCATCTCTAGTTGCTTCGGTTTATTATGAAAAGGGTGAACATGCTATATAAACTACTGAATTTTATAGTTCACAAATATAATGTCCGAAGCAAAGTTCATTTTAATCACACACTTGGCAATTTAGGAGAGCCCATACGAAACAAATTTCATGAATTATATTAGGAATAGTAGCTGAAACATAATAAAATACAATAGCACCAATATACTGGGGACCTAACATCTGCACATAACTTTACTTATACTTAAATTCATGCATATACATAAAGTTTGCTTTTCTTTCTTTTACTTCCTTTTCATCATAAAATCTTTACATGCCATATCCCAGAGTATGATCGCCATGTCATACCCCATCAGAGCGTGATCGCCATGTCAAGTTCCTTAGGAATATGGGACCTTCATTCGGTACTTACACTAGCTGGGTCATGCCATGCCTCATGTAAGTCCTAGCCCCTATACTCACACTAGCTGGGTCGATGCCATGCCTCATGTGAGCAGAATGCTTGCATATGCTTTAATCTTTAGTCTTGAGTCTTTAGTCTTTAGCCTTTACTGCCCTTGGGTAGCCTGGCCTTGGAGTGAGCTCGTCAGCTTGACTCGTGACCATCGTCACACCGACTCACCTACAAGGGGATTCACGTGCCTCTAGTCTTGGAGAGATCTCATTTTGGTCACGTGCCTCTAATTGAGGGATCTCTTCTGACCACGTGCCTCCAAGGTAGAGGGTAGCTGCCTTCACAAGGAGGGATTCAAAGTGCAACTGTCTCCAAGTGAAGGGATTCATATCTTATCTTATTTAACTGCCTTCACAAGGAGGGATCTCGTCATTGTCTCCAGATGAAGGGACCCACATTCAATATATTCATATTATACTTAAATCATCCTTGCATATATGAATCTTATGAGCATAACACATAAATGTTTATCATATTCATATAATTCATATATTTCTACCGAAATTTCGGCAGCATAACGAATCAGGTCCGCTTCCCCGTGAATAGTGCCAATATACCAGAACATCAATTTATCACAAAGGTCACAATATTGCATACATATTTCAATATGGAATTCATAATAACAATAATCTCATTAAGGCAAAGTTTCTGGCTCAGCATAGCTAACCATCCCAATTTCTATAATTCAAGCCATAATTTCTATTTAACTCATTTGGACCTCAATTTTGGATATGTTGTAGCCTTATGTATCTAGTTTCTAACCCTCTTAGTCCCATCTCATTTTGATATCTATAGCTTGAGATATTTATGTTTTATCCCAGCCTGCCCAGTGGCTGGCCAGAATTAGACACCTAAAAGTAAAAATCCTCTATAAATCGAAAACTTCTCAAATCATATGAAATTGGTCTCATATTAAAGCTAAAAGAACAAAGTTTCATTTACAAAATGTTTCATTCCATTTGACTTATTAGGGCTCAAGTTATAAGCCCCGAAAACTGACCTTCCCGAACTGCCCTGTTCTGGCCCGGTTTGGACATGGGGTAATTTTCTTGGATCACTGAGAGCAAACGGGACCTTATTTAATTCTGAA
This sequence comes from Pterocarpus santalinus, assembly GCA_031439595.1. Taxonomy (NCBI): domain Eukaryota; kingdom Viridiplantae; phylum Streptophyta; class Magnoliopsida; order Fabales; family Fabaceae; genus Pterocarpus; species Pterocarpus santalinus. The sequence goes on from CM062529.1 coordinate 29,058,477, forward strand.
ATTTTTATGAGACATTCTCCTATGTGTGAACTTTCTAACAAAGTTAGTTTCATTCATTTTCAAGTAGTATAGGGAGAGTTCTACCCTAAACAACCCAGTCTGCCCAGAGTCAGAGCCAAAAACCAAGGTCGAAATTCAAAAATTCATAACTCTCTCAATACTAATCCAAAAGCCTTATATGATATATGTATGGAAAGCCCTAGATGTCTAGTTTCATATAAAAATAGTTTCATCAAATTTAATCGACTGTAGGCGGAGCCGTACACTCCGCCGTATGGACTGCCGAGGGATTCTAGGTTTCCAGCTTCTCACATCTTCATCCTTTCACCTTTTCTTACCTTCTAAACGAATTTAACACCAACAACAACTAAAAAACCAACCAAATAACATCATAATCATCCAATTACCTCATGAATAATTGAGTAAATAGAGTCATCAACAATCACCCATAATCAGAATAACAAGATAAGAATTGGAATCCTACCTTTATTTTGATGTAATAACTAGCTAATCTTGAGTTTCAATGGAAGATATGGATGCAAGTGGTTTGATGGAGGCTGAAAGAGGAGGAAGGAGATGAAGAGGATGAAGAAGAGAGGAGAGGAAGACTGCTGGAAAGGGAGGTTGAAAATATGAGTGGAGAAGGAGAAAAATCTAATTAAAATACAAAGAGTAGTTGGAAGTGTGAGTTGTGATTGGCTAGGATTTTTGTGGTTATATTTCAGCCATCACTCTCCTTCCTTGTGGCCTTTCTTGCGCCACTTTGAGGGATTAAGTGGCTGAGTTCTCAGCCACTTAAATTAGGGTTAATGGGTTGGAATTCTATTGGTTTGGTTCCGACAGTTTAAAATACCGTAATCTTACCGATTTCCTTTAAATCGGTAAATCGGTTTTGAAGAAAGTTGTGAAGTTTTATATGTTTCTATTCTAATTATTTCTAATCCTAATATCTCTAATTAACACTTAATTAGCTCCTTATTAATCTCTCATTAATTTCTAATTAGCTTTACTTATCCACTAAAATCAAATTAATCAATTAAAGGTGTAAATTAATCGTTTTGCAAGTTGATAGCCTTTCTGTTTTCTGTTTTTCATGACCAATGGCATCTTCGTAATTATAGGCAAGTCTAGGGGCATCCCATGTCATTTCACATATGGATACCTTCGTGGCTCAATCGACTGAGGTTTAGGTTTCTATGTTTTCGCTACATTCTACTTCGTTTAAAACCTTATTTTACTGATCCTGTTGATATAGGGACCTAAATGTCATTTTCTAAAATGTTCAGGGGCAAGGCTGTAAATAATATATAAGGACCTAAAGGTCATTTTCTAAAAAGTTTAGGGACAAGATTGTGAATAATAAAAGTTTATTTTATTACTTCCTATTACGTTATATGGGAATGTTACACACCATGTGAGGAAGAGAAACAAACCCAAGAGAGGGAGCAAAACTGCACCTTGGGTGGAGGATGGTAGAGTGGGGATGTGAATGGTAGGCAGCAGAGGATGAAAAGGCAGTGAGGAAGGGGAGAGAATAGGGTTCCGATAAAAGGGAGTGAGAGGGAAAAAGCAACAGTCGTTGGAGACGACTCTGGAAGAAGAAGGAGAAAAGAGAAAGGGAGAGGGCAATGGTGGTTCACACCACTTAAGATGTAGGTGGTCTAAGCTTTTTCCTCCCCTTGTTTTCTAGGTACTCTTCTTTAATTAAAAACTTACTCCTCTCCAACTTAATTCAATTCCACTATTACTATAACTTAATGTGAAATTTAAATTTTTTTTATTACCAATGTTTTGTTTTGTATAAGTATTTTATTTTAAATAGGGTATTATATTTTAGGCCACATATAATAGATGTAATCTTTTGATGATTAAACTCTCTTGTATCTTAAGTTCCTTCATGATCAATTTCTTGTTTCTCAAGAAACTATTAGTAAGATTTTATGCTGTGCAGTAAAAATTTTCCTTCATCAAAATTCTAACCGTACACTGTTACTACTTATATTATTCTACATTCTCTCTTTATTTCTAAAATTTTTATTAATAATGTAGCATATAATAGTGTTAATTATGCACACTACTAAATCAGGGTGTTATATTCATCACTTAAATAAATACTCTATGGAGATTGCATAGAAAAAGCTAAATCATTTGTCTCAACCCATTTAATTACAAATTTTATGATATCTCAAGCTGAGGGCTTCACCTCACCCGCTATAGTCTCATAATTAGGGTCCTCTCACCCTTTATTTTAATGAATATATTATGTGCACATAGGCTATTATATCTTTTCGCTATATCAAGTGGAAATGCAGTTATATCTCTTTGTTGTGACCAGTGATAGTGTCAATACATCTCTTCGCTACGGTGGGTGATATTCTAATATAGAACCCATCATAGTTTTCTCAAAACAACTTATAGTAAAACATAGTGTTCAAATCCATAAATAATCAACAATATATGTCGCCCTTGAAAGTAACAATTCTTATAAATCATTTTATCTTAAAATAAAATAAAATACAACAAAATCATGAGTTTATAAAAGTAACAAAGAAAGCTAACAATATTCCCATAATTTGATTATCATCATCAATAGGAAAGCAACTAGTCAAAATAGCTAACCAAATAAATCAAATAACATAAAGTAAAATTATCAACCTTAACAAGTTAGTTTCCCCCATGAAATTAAATTTAAAACATTGCCACTAAGTAAATATTCATTCACAATTACCAAACAAGCTGCTCCCCTATAGCTCCAAGAGAAATAACTTGCACAATATCTAGAGAAACTGACCAACATAAATATTTTGACAAGTTTAGATAATTTATTTAAATACAAATTCACAATTATTAGAGCTATTGAATAAAACCCCCAAATTGTGACACCCAGGTTTCCTAAGAATTAGAGTGGAACTCAAAGTTTGACTTATCCATTGCAACTTATTAGTGTTTGAGTTCCTAACTCACTAGATTTCTACTCAAAAACTCTAAGCATTTACTCATGACACCATTTTTTTACTACTCACTAATATTGAGAGTAACTTTAATATTTATCAATAAGAATGAGGTTTGAGATTAGTGACTTACCTCAACCTTAGAAACTAGTGGGTGGTCAAGATTTGATGATAAAGTGGTGGAACAAAAAGATGGAGTGGACAAGCAGAAGGTCACTGAACATGAAATGAAGGGGTGGACTTCGGTCTCTATTAATGTGTTGTGCCCTTTTATTGTTTAATAACTTCTTGCAAAATTAAAAAAATGCCATTGCTTCCTTCTTTCATAACTTTTTAAAAAAATTCCACAATGTCGCAATACCTCCCCCCGTTTGATGAACCATTATTCCCACTAATTTCTTATAATGATTGTATGATTGTATGATTGTTAAGTTATTTTCTTTTATTTTAAAAATTTGTGCATATTTTGATCTCGTCTTCCTATCCACTTTGTTTATATATCCTTATTGAATTTGTGTGACTCATCTTTTATATATTATCATATTTGCAGGTTAATAATTGTGTTTAGTTGCTTGTTCAATTGGATGATATTGTCAATGTGATTCCAAAATATTTTGAATGTATACCGTCACTTTTAATTCCAGAGTTTGCAGGTATAGGTTATATATTAGATTATTCCAGCTGTTTCGAATAAAAGTTTAGAATGTAAACATTACATAGTAATGATAATGAGTTTGAGATTTAAAATTAATTATGCTTTTATATAAAATATTACTGTTTAAAAAATAACTTATTTTGTTATACTAGTCAGCCTATACTAGAATTAATATAGTTTGTGCTCCGGTCACAAGCCATAAAATGGGTCATGACAATTTCTTATCTTTTTTTCTTTTTTACCAAAAAACCCTATTTTGGTGTTATATATATTAAAATCTTTTTTAATATAACAGAAGAAGGCTTGTGATTGATACTAATATAACAATATTGATGCACATATATATTTGCTTTATCTTTTATTTTTTAACTATTATTATATTAAAAATAAATTATTAACAATAATAATAATTTATGATTATTGTTTTTCAAAAAAATTGGGAATTGTGTATTTTTAATTTAATTTAATATTTTAGGCTATAATCTTTGATAATTAATGGTAAAATATGAATGTTAATAAAATATTTTTTCTACTAATTTATTAAAGTGAAAATAAAACGTCAATATTATATTAAATTTTATATTTTTAAAATTAGTAAATAATGATTAAATAATTTTAATAAATATAATGTCATTAATATTAGCAAATCAATTTCAAGAATCTATAAAGATGAAATAATTTTAATAATACTAAATAATGAATAATTAAAATAATAATATAAAGTTTTGAAAAATATTAATACTAATTAATAAAGTACTTTGTGTAGTGGCCAGTCAAATTTGAATTAAATAAGTATTTTGGACTAAAGCATATGTTTTGAAGATAGAGGAAAAGTTGTATAATAAGAGTATTTCCTATGCAATGGGAGTGTAATTTACTCTTATTTGTAATTAATTATAAAACTAAATATAAAAGTTATAAAATTATAAAAACTTCACTTTATTTTGTACTTGTAAGTACTTTCAATAGTTCTTTCATTGTAATTACAACCTTTTTGGAAAAAAATATTTTAATAATAAAGAATTTTACATTCGTCAATTATATGTTTTGAAATGGATGACTTTTTTTTATGGAAAAATGGATAATATTTGATGGAATAACTGTATATATCAAATATTTTTGCTAATATGACAATATATAACTAAATGACTGCATAAAAAACTCATATATTGACAATGTATCAAAATTTTATGTTATTAATTTGGCAAAATAGGTCCTCCAATATTAGCTTTGTTCTTTTCATATTACATAAAAATAAAAAGTAAAGATTAAGTAGTACCTAGTATCAATCAAAACGCTAGTTGATAATAATATATAAACTTCAATTCCTTTTTTCTAAACATTCAATACATAGGTACTCATTCATTTCTGAAAACTACTATATGAGGTGCAAATATTAAGAAATCCTTCAATTATATATCCACACTGTAAATTGAGTGAAGACAAAGCAACTATATTTATCATCTGATTTCAAAGGATGAAAAACAAAACAACGCATGAGCACATAACCAACTTTAAATCAATATTCTTATCCATCAGTGTGAAGAATGAAGGAAAATCAACAAGTGAGGTTTAGTTTAAAAACCAAACCATTTCTATTTTTTTTTTTCCCCTTTGCCAGAGTTTCGAACAAAATTAAGTGCTGACATTGGTCTATTTGAATCAAGAGTAACTATTAATCTGTTGGTCAAAAGTAAAAGTCTTATTAGATGTTCAGTTACTGCTATGGTATAAAAGCTGCTAGCAGATCAATGATTCTACAATTTCAAATATGAGAGACAAACAATGTTATATGATTATTTTGATAATTATTGTTGTGGGTATAAAGGACATATACAATGAAAACAAAAACGGGGAAATGGCTATGGCTGACATGACGAGCAGGGCTTATTGAGTGAATCAAAATATGGTACTGCAACCATTTGTGACTAATGAATACTGCGATCCATCAACTTCAAATGTTAATCAAAACTTATAAGAGTTATGTATATTAAAGAAAATACCCACAATAGAAGCAAAATTATCCTTGGGATGAGCATATTATTGTTTCTGTCAATCACAATAACCCGATGAATTTACATACCAGTGATACCACATCCTTACAGCATGCTTTCATACATGCTATTGAAGTGGAAGAAGTAAGCCATATTCTGCCCATTTGTTCTAACACATCAAAAAATGCAAATGGGAAAAAGCACGATTCCAAAAAGTTAAAAAGGTGATGGTCCAAGTAGCTAGGCTCACGAGGCATTTTGGACCAGAGGAGCAGCAGCCTGTTTTCCCTCCACTGTTGGGAGAAGAAGGTGTTCGCTGCTCTGTGAAGCCAGCCTCACGCGGTGCCCTCCAATCTAAGAGCCGAGAAGTCTACGCCTTCGCGCAAACCCCAAGGCTCCCTCTCAACTTGGAGCGGACAGGCCAGCAGATGCAGCCACCAGCCCAACCAAGCAAAGCCTTGGTTTTGTTCCATCACCTTAACTGCCCCCACTTGGGTCACAAGTTGGCGCTACCCGACTCGGCGCACTGACAGCATTGTCAGAGGCTTTATAAACATTAAGTCTTTCATAGTTTTTGCCAATGTGGGACATGAAAATGCAGAAACAAATATTGAATTAACAGGGTACATTATATGCCCAATTTTATCTTTTCTAAAAGAAGCAAAGGATAATGTAATTCACTTGGGGATGGAGAAGATTATAATTTGTACTTCTACCTTTGGAATAAGGTGATTAAATGTTGTTTGCCTTGTTCCCTGGGATTTAAAACTGACTTGTAAATGCAAAAACAATAATAACAAGGTACATTTATATGTCTCATTTCTTCTGAAAGACTGAAAGGATAATTCTTAATTCCATTGATTTGGGGAGACAAAGGAATTAATTATTAAATAGTGCATCACCAATGATATTCCAATTCTTAAAGAACTGCGGTCTGTTGAGTACAAATAAATTTCAGAATTAGAATTTAAAATTTGTTATCACTCATGCATGAGAGGATTGCTTCGAATGTCAAGACTGGTTTAGCTTGTTGAACACCAAATGGTATGAAGGTGTGCTGTCTAGAGGCTACGGGGTTGTCGTGAGATTGAGAAAAGACTCACCAATATTGAAGGGTGGAGTGCAACTTCAGGCCAAATTGACAACAGGTGTATGAAGAAGGCAACACAACTTTCATCCATAATGAGCAAATGCTGAACAAGCTCATGAATACCAATCCAAATTCCTTTTGGAAGCTAGTGCAGATATTCTTGGAAGCCAATGGACGTGGTTATTGGGAGACTTTAGAATTTAGATCAAAATATTGAGAGGCTTAGGGAGTTTTACTCAAGTGGAAGACAAAATTGAAGGCCAATCGCTTAAATCCCCCCCCCCCAGGGGGGTTTCTTTTCTTTTTCCTCACGCATGTTTATTGAAATTTATGATGATATTGATACAATCAGAAATGAGTTATTTTGGGTTTTTCATGTTTTTCTTTTTTACTGAATCTTCCTTGTTTATTCTTTGGTTAGTGTAACATCCCCATTTTCTACAAAAAAAAAAAAAAAACGGTTTAATAGAATTAGTGCTTCTGATTATTACTGTTAATTGAATCATTTCATTTCATTAGAAAAATACACTTAATTAAGGTTGAAATGTAAACATTTGAATTAGAAAACTTAACTTTGTTAAATAAAAAATTTAAGAAGACCATTGGTAATGTTTTGAGGATTTAAAAGAATTTATAATGTCCAAAAGTTTTTAATGTTGTTAGTTGATTTATTCGGTTTTATCCCCTAAGTGAGATTAATTAAAAATCGATTAAGTATCTATTTAGATCCAATTAGGTATTATTAGAGAGATTAGGATTAGAGACCATTAGAATAAAAATATAGAAAAGCTCACAAAATTCTTCAAAATCGTTTTGCAGATTTAAAGGAAATCGGTAAAGATTCAGTATTTTAAACCATCGGAACTAAATCAATAGAATTATACATCGAAAAACACTAAATCTAGTGGCTAAGAACTCAGCTACTTGCCCCCACAAAGTGGTGCCACTTGCTACCACATATGAGCAAAAAACTTGGATGAATCATAGCCACCCAAAGAGCAACCAATGAGAAGCCAAGAATCCAACTACCTAGAGTTATATCAATGCAACAAATTCCTCCTCAATCCTTTTTTAATTATTGGCCTCAATACACCAGGCCACTCGCTCCCTCATTTTCTTCCTCATCTCCCTCTCTTCATCCTTGTTCCTTCACCTTTCCTTCATGCCTTCACCCAAGATTTGTTTCCTCACTAGCTTAAGCTTCAATTTGAGGTAGGATTCAAGCTTTATTTTTGTTTTTATGGATTTGTGGTTGATTATAATTCTTGCTTCATCCATCTACATGAAGATATATGATGTGCTTTTGATGATTTGTGATTGATTTATTAAGTAATTGGTTGAGTTGGAGTTGAATCTTGCATGAAAAACTAGAAACGAAGCAAAATAGGAAATCTAGAATCTCTTGATTTCTAGGGTGTTTGTACTCACGAATTGTATGAAATCTCACAAAAAACTAGACTTTCAGGGATTTCTATACATATAAATTATAAGGTCATTAGGTTAGTATTGAGGGAGATCCGAATTCTTCCCAAAGTTTCTGGCTTTGATTCTGCGCAGGGAAGGATGTTCAAGGCATAACTTGACCTATATAATTTGGATTTTGGTGCAATAAAATTTCTTAGAAGCTAAGATGTAGAATAATATACCATAAATATTTCATGGTCAAATTTATTCTCTATAATTCCTAGTAATTCATGAAATTTACCCTAAATCCTAACCGAGCTAAAATAGGGTAGTGAAGGTTATCGAAATTTGTGAACTCATAACTCAAGTTTCACTAGCTCAAATGAGATGAAACTTATTGAAAATAAAAGCTAGGTCAGTTAACTTTACCAAAATGTATATTTCATATAGTTTCAACTAGTTTCCTATTTTTGGTGAATTTTTAGTTTTTGGTAGGTAAATCTGCCTAGCAACAGGACATACGTAGGTAAAATATTAATAACTTGAGTTATATATATCAAAACTTAATGGGACTAAGAGGTTAGAAACTAAACAAATAACATTATAACATATCAAAAATTTAGGTTTAAATAAGTTATACAAAAATTATGGCTTAATTTCTAAAAACGGGCAGAATTGAAGAAATTGGCAAAAAATCAATTTAAATGCAAAGGCTGTAGTTTTGTATGAGTATTGAAATGGTTGATGTATTATGTTGGTCTTCTATTTAAATGATCATCTGGCTAGCTGGCACTATTCATGAAAAAGCGAACTTGATCCGTCATACTGCCGAATTTTCAGCAGAAGCATATGAAGTTATGATAGCATGTGTTATGAAGATTTATCATATGAATGTGAAAATCTACATGCAAAAGTGTTTGAAAGTAAGTGCACTATAATGCATATAAACATTGCATGATGATTGAGTCCTTTTATGATTATGATTCCTTTTATGAAAGACGACATCTTTGCATGCAAAGGAAAAAGATATATAAATATGTGAGATTGAGTCCTTTCACTTGGAGGCAGTTATTTGGATCCCCCTTGTGAAGACAGTTAAAAGATATGATGAAGGTCCCATATTTCTAAGGAGTGTGACATGGCAATCATACTCTGGAATATGGCACGATGAGAACATTCTAAGGAATGTGACATGGCGATTATACTCTGATGGAGTATGACATGGCGATCATACTCTGGAATGTGTATGACAAGTAAAGGAAATTAAGAAAAATTGTACTCTGAGGATGGCGATACGTAACGCTCAAGTGCAGACATGAGCAGACACCCTAGGGACAGCGATATGTAATGCCTAGGTGTGTCAAAAAAGAGAGTTGTATAAAAGTAAAGGAAAGTTAAATAAGAACACAAATGCATTTGTATATATATATTCCGATATTCTTATTATGATAAACTTTACTATATTTGTGAGTGCTGTGACTACCATGCTAATTATGAAATATGAATTGATCATATAATTGCAATGTGATTCAAAGTGCTTGAATAAAATGAACTCTTCTTCAGATGATATATTTTCGAACTATAAAATTGAACAATTTACATAACATGCTCACCTTTTCTTAATAAACTGAAGCAGCTGGAGATAATATTGATGATACGGTATGTGATAGTTAATTGAATCCTACTGAGAATTTATAATTCTCACTATATTTCCGTATTATCTTCAGATAGTTCAAGAAATATTAAGGGCGGCCAAAGGTTGCTATCAGACAAGGTCGGTTCAGGCAACAGTAACAACTCTTGAATGTGGTGCTATGACTTAAGCATAGTACTGTACTTGGGAGGGTGTTACATTAAATGCATCAGAGCAGTTCGTCCTAACTGAACCTGGGATGGGTTGATTATGGTTCGGAGGAAGCATACTCTAAGGGTTAGAAAAGCCATGCTTTAGGTCCTTACATGACAAGGACATTGGTATCTATGCATGACAGTCTTATTGTATGTTGTAGTTTATTTGTTGCACTTGACGGCATATTGAGCTTGATCATCTCAATATGAAGTTCAGTGTAGGCAGGAAATTATGACATTCAGCTAGCTTACTAGGAATAAAGGAATTTTGAGGGCAAAATTCTTTTAGGGGGGAGATTGTAACATCCCCATTTTCTAAAAAAAAAAAAATGGTATAATAGAAACAATGCTTTTGATTAGCACTGTTGATTGAATCATTAGAGAAATACACTTAACTAGGGTTGGAATATAAACATTTGAATTAGAAAACTTAACTTTGTTAAATGAAAAATTTAACAAGACCATTGGTAATGTTTTCAGGATTTAAAAGAATTTATAACGTCCGAAAGTTTTTATTGTTGTTAGTTGATTCATTCGTTTTATCGCCTAAGTGAGATTAATTAGAAATCGATTAAGTATCTATTTAGAGCTAGGTATTATTAGAGAGATTAGGATTAGAGACCATTAGAATAGAAATATAGAAAACCTCATAAAATTCTTCAAAATCGTTTTGCAGATTTGAAGAAAATCGGTAAAGATTTGATATTTTAAACTGTGGGAACCGAATCAATAGAATTATACATCGAAAACACTAAATTTAGTGGCTAAGAACTCAGCCAATTGCCCCCACAAAGTGGTGCCATTTGCTGCCACACATGAGCAAAAAACATGGATAAATCATAGCCACCCAAAGAGCAATCAATGAGAAGCCAAGAATGCAACTACCTAGAGTTATATCAATGCAACAAATTCCTCCTCAATCCTTTTTCAATTTTCGGCCTCAATACACCAGGCCACTCTCTCCCTCATTTTCTTCCTCATCTCCCTCTCTTCATCCTTGTCCCTTCCTTTATGCCTTCACCCAAGACTTGTTTTACTCACTAGCTTAAGCTTCAATTTGAGGTAGGATTCAAGCTTTATTTCTGTTTTTATGGATTTGTGGTTGATTATAATTCTTGCTTCATCCATCTAAATGAAGATATATGATGTGCTTTTGATGATTTGTGATTGATTCATTAAGTAATTGGTTGAGTTGGAGTTGAATCTTGCATGAAAAACTAAAAAGGAAGCAAAATAGGAAATTTGGAATCTCTTGATTCCTCGGGCATCTGTACTCATGAATTGTACAAAATCTCACAGAGCTATCATAAATTTATGAAAACATTTTTATGAGAAACTAGACTTTCAAAGCTTTCTATACATATAAACTATAAGGCCATTGGGTTAATATTGAGGGAGATCTGAATTTTTAAATTCTGCCCTAAGTTTTTGGCTTTGATTCTGGGCAGGGAAGGATGTGTAGGGCATAACTCGACCTATATAGCTTGGATTTGGGTGCAATAAAATTTTTTAGAAAGCTAAGACGTAGAACAATATAGCATAAAAATTTCATGGTCAAAATCATTTTTTTATGATTCCCAGTAATTCATGAAAATTACCCTAAATCCTAACTGGGCTAGAATAGGACAGTGAAGGTTACCCAAATTCATGGACTCATAACTAGGGTTTTACTTCCTCAAATGAGATGAAACTTATTGGAAATAAAAGCTAAGTTAGTTAGCTTTAGAAAAATGTATATTTCATATAGTTTCAACTAGTTTACATTTTTTATTGAATTTTTAGATTTTGGTAGGCAAATCTGCCCAAGAACATAACATACTTAGGTAAATGTTAATAACTTGAGTTACATATATTAAAACTTAATGGGACTAAATAGGTTAGAAACTAGACAAATAACACAATAACATATCAAAAATTTAGGTTTAAATGAATTATACAGAAATTATGGCTTAATTTCTAAAAATGGGCAGAATTGAAGAAATTGGCAGAAAATCAATTTAAATGCAAAAGCTACAACTTTTGTATGAGTATTGAAATGGTTGATGTATTATGTTGGTTTTCTATCTAAATGATCATCTGGCTCGCTAGCACTATTCATGGGGAAGCAAACTTGATTCGTCATGCTATCAAATTTTCGACAGAAGCATATAAAGTTATGATAGCCTGTGTTATGAAGATTTATGATATGAATATGAAATTCTACATGCAAGAGTATTTGAAAGTAAGTGCACTATAATGTATATAAACATTGCATGATGATATGATCATGATTCCTTATATGAAAGAGGGCATCTTTGCATGCAAAGGAAGAAGATATATAAATATGTGAGATTGAGTTTATAACACCCTACTAATTTAATGTTATACTTAAGTTATAGCATAAAATTTAGTAGTTACATTACCGTGTTAATACTCCGTTTATTATTTGTTTATTATATCATATGCTCTTTTTTTTTTTCACAAAATATACCTTGGGGCGCAGTTAAGTAATGTAACATCAGCTATATATATATATATATATATATATATATATATATATATATATATATATATATATATATATATATATATATATCTTTAGAGGACATTTCAGAAATGTCTATGATTAAAAAAATAGCTCTACAAATGAATGGATGGAATCAAATTGGAAAATGGAAAGATTTGTACAAGTTATACCCTTTGTCACCACTTTTGCGAAAATTTGTTGGGTATCAATATGTTAGATTAAGATATCTATGACTCGATTGGTGGAGAAGTATCTTTCTCCAAGAAAGTTTTTTTTTTTTACCACCGAACAAAAAATTTTTTGTTCCGAGTGTACAAATGCAAATAGGAGTTTACTCCAACTTGATTATACAAAATTGATTTTGATCAAAAATGAGTTTGTGACAATGTGATTTATATTCAAAAACTTTTATTTCAAAAGTGATTATGATAATATTAATCAAAATCACTTTTGAATATAAAATTACTAAAATGAACATAAGTTTTATATTATACTTTTAGTTTTACCTTTTCATTTCATTTTTATTTTTAAGATGTTCAAATAAACTATATGAATAGTATTACAAAAAATTATATAAATGTTATTTTAAGATATTTTATAAATATTATCATGAATAGTAGAAATAAAATTATATTAACATTATTATTAGTAAAACAAATTAATTTTAAAAATTCAATTATAAATAAATTGATGAAGAAATGATTTCTTGCACAATTAAAGTTTATTTAAGTATTATAAAATAAAATTTTATTTTAAATATATAATTTTAATAATTTTTAAATTATTCAATCTTACTTATTTAAATAATATCAAAATAATAATAAAATTAATATTAAGTTAAAAGGATTTTTTTTAATACACATATTAATGGGATTTTACTCAATACAAAAGTAACAAAATGTTGCTTTCACATTGAAGGACCCAAAATCAAGTTTAAGTTTAGAATTGATTTTGTTGCAAAGTATCCAAATGTAGGCTAGTTCTAAAATGATCTTTGATGAGTTACGGACCAAGATGGTCTTTGAATCTTGTCTGTAGAAAAAATTTATCAATGGTTATTTTATTATACAAAGAATATTATATAAAAAATTCAATAAACAGGATCCAAGGACCATCTTGAACTAAAGATCATTTTAGAAACATCCTCCAACCATATGCGACACAACTTTCAATGTTTCAAAAGTGGGTTTGATGGCTTTGAATGCTAATCCAAACACACTCCTAGGCTTGCATAATGATGGCTACCTAGCCTAAAAACACCTTGCTTGTGGTTTAAGACTCAATTACACTGAAGTCTTGCTCTCATAGTAACACAAGCTAAATTTCCAATGGAGGTTTGAACAAGATAAAACCTGCACAAACCAAGCAGATTGGTACCTTGGTGGATTTTCATGAGTCATCTAGAACAACAATAAAATTATGAATTTATTTCCTTTTTTTTATAACAAAGGCAAGGGGGGGAAGAATGGGAGTTAAACGCGGGACACCCCATGCTCAATGAGACATATAGGAGATAATTATTAAGTTATGGACTTAATTTTGAATTTATCTCTTTCTTGTTCAACTATTCATATTTGAAGTTTATTTTAGGAAAGAATAGAAGATTAATAGGGAAAAAAGGCTAAACACAAACTTGGAATTAGACTAAGACTTCGATAAATGAAAAAGATAAAGAATAAGGATGGAAAACAAAAAAGATTGAGCATAAGGTCAACAAAAACGACCAAGAATAAGGTCGGTAAAGGAAAAAATCTAGATTAAGATAGGGAGTAAAGTCAAGAAGAAAGGCCACTAGAGCTGGGTATACGGGCCACGATCCATAGGTAAGTCCATTTAATCGATAATCCGCACTGCTTAACCCGCTTGTTTATTGGTCCTTTTTTTTTTTTTGCGAGTTTTATAGCCTGACCCATTTGCCTGCGACCAACCCGTTAACTTGCATAATTATTTTTTTTCTCCTTGTTGAGTGCATAGAACAGGGCCACACTTCACATCTCTTACTCTCACCGATGGCCTATTCCTCACTCAATTATCCATGGCCCAAAAAAAAAAAAAAAACTCTCTTCTGACTTATCAAAGAGAGGAGACACAAGTCACACAATAAATCAAATACAAAAAAAGAGATGAGACACAATAACACAGAGAAAACCCAAAAATAATTGAAGGCAAAAAAAAGGAAAGAAAAGCCCAAAAAATATAAAGGCAGAAAAAAAGAAGAAGAAGAGAAAAGACCTAAAAAGTTGAAGGCGGAAAAAAAAAAAGAGAAAGCCCAAAAAATTGAATGCAAAAAACAAAAACAAAGAAGGCCCAAAAAAATGAAAATAAAAAAAAAATTATGTGGTCAAGCTGGCCCGCGAGCCCATCGGCCTATACGGTGTGGATACCCGCCAGCATTTTTTGAATCCATTTATTATAAGGACCAGCCCGATCCAACCCATTTAAAAATACTCTATCGTGGATCATCCAGCTGGTTTACCCCACCACTAAAGGCCATAGGGCTTAAATTTAAAGCCAAATTATAATTTTTAACCGAGAAAAAAGTTTAATCACGCTTATTAACCAAGAAGAAGGTTAAAATTATTGACGATTACTTAAAACAAGATTAAAGTTTGAAATTACAAAGTTGGAATTATGGTTTTAAATTGCAAAATGCACATTGAGTTAAAGCCCATAAATAGAGTAAGTTCAAACCATCTTAGAATTATGGATAAGTTATCCCAATTTAGCCACTTTCAAGCACTTCAAAATTATTAACTTAGTTAATTTCAAAAGTTGTTGAGAAGAAGTTATTTACATTAAAGGAGACAAGATTCCAAAGTAGTCAAGTACGATGTAAAATTAAACAAAGAATACAAATAAAAATTAAAAAGCTGGAGAAAGGTCTCGGGATTGGAGGTTGGAATCATTGGCCGAAGGACCAGATTGGAGAGGAGTGATGATTGAGCTTCACCAGCGAGGTGTTAACCTAGCATTGTTAATCATATCTGAGAATAAAGGGCATATAGTCTATAATTTAAGGGTAAAAAACTTTTTTTCCATGGCTATAACCTTAACTGCATTCTCTACATCTGAGGGGAAAATGAAGGAAATTCAACAACTGAAGTTTAGCTTAAAAATCAAACCATTTCTTTTCTTACTTTTTGTTTATGCCACAAAGTTTCGAACAAAATTAACTGCAGACCTTGGTCTAGTCGAATCAAGATCAAGTATTAATTGGTGGTCAAAGTAAAAATCTCGTTAAATGTTCAGTTACTGCTGGAATGTGGTATAGAAACTGCTAGTAGACCAATGATTCTGCAATTTCAAATATGAAAGACTCTCAATAATATATGATTATCAATTTATCATTATTCCCTTAAAACAAAAAAATCAATTTGTCATTATTATTGTGGGTATAAAAGACACAATGAAAACAATAAAAGGAAAATGCATAGGGATGATATGAGAGGGAGCGTTTATTAAGTGAATTAAAAAATGGTACTTGGTTGCAGAAACAGTTTGTGACCAATGGAGAGTGCAACCCATCAACTTCAAATGTTACTCAAATCTGATAAGAGTTATGCTATAAAGAAAGTAACCTCAATAAAAGAAGAATTAGAATTTTCCATGAGATAATCATATCGATATTTGTGGCAATCACAATGACACGCTGAATTCCCCAACATACCACATGCATGCTATAGAAGTGGAGGAAATAGTCCATATTCCGGACAATTGTTATAAGAGCAACATGGCGTTTTTACCAAGCTAGACATTAACACAGTCTCACGTTGCTCACGCGGTGCCTTCAACTTTACGCTTTCGCTCACGCCACTGCAGATCACTCCTAACTTGGTCAGTAATCGCTACCATCGGTCCAATTAAGCGAAGCCTCAATACTACGTCATCACCTTCCCCTCCGTTTCTCAACTCAGCGTGCTTAAACACGTGTCAGAGGCATTATAAAGACTAAGTTTTTTGTTGTCTTCTCAATATGGGACTTACAAATGTGGAAACAATTATTGAATTGACAAGTTACACTACATGTCCCTTTTATCTATTCTAAAAGAAGCAAAGGGTAACTTAATTGACTTGGGGACGACAAAGATTATAATTTGTACTTATAGTTTTGAAATAAGGTGGTTAAATGTGTCCGTCTGGCTCCCTGGGAATTAAAACCTAGTTGTAAACGCAAAGACAAAAGTAACAAGATACGTTTATATGAAACTTTTCTCTTTTTTCTTAAAAAGATGCAAAGGATGATTCATAATTGAATTGATTTGGGGACGACAAAGGAACTACTGATTAGCATCATCAATGATATTCCATTTCATCATATAGAACTGAGCTCTGTCACGTACAGAAATAAATTTCCGAATTAGAATTTAAAATTTGATAACATTCATGCATGAGAGGTTTGCATAATATATTAAAAATTTTATTAAAATGATTATTTTTAATAATTGTTTAAATTTAAATTTGAAAATAAATATTAAAATAAAAATATTTATTATTTGATATAATTATTTTAAGTATATTTTATTTTCATTATATATAATTATAATTTATATATTTATTTATTATAAATTATTTTTTATATATAAATATTATTTACAAATTTATATAATTTTTTATTTATGTTATTTATTTATGTGATAATTATTTTTTTATTAAAATTTTAAAAAAATTGACCTGGAAAATTAAAACAAAAATTTAAATGGAAATAGATATTGAAATTGTACAACAAAATGACCGCAACACCCTTAATCTAATGGCTCCTAATTCATCAATAAAATAAATTCAAGCTCAATAAATTAAAAAGAATAAATGGAAATAAATATTAAAATTATTGAATAAAATGACCACAAAGTTCTAAATCTAATGACTCTTATTCTATCAAAAGAATAAAACCAATGCCAATATAGTAAAGTAGAAAAAAATAAATACAAATTAATAAAAATATTGTAGTCTAAAATTACAATTGAGCCATCAAAAGGGGTGGGAAAAATGTTGTGCTTATATAACTTAACAGGTAAACCGTTTTTATATAATAATTAGATTAGATTAGATTATTATTATTATTATTATTATTATTATTATTATTATTTTGGTGCAACAAATGACAAAACAAAACAAAAACTAGCCTGTAAAAGCAATAGTTCCGTTATTATCATTACTTTATATTACAAGGTAACTGATGAGGTCTGAGAAACCTGGGAAGAAATTAAGGCCGGTAGAGTTGTGTCCAGGGAACTCCAAGCCAAGAACATCAATCTGCTCTAATGGTGTGGGGGTATCTACAAAAACTCCTATATTTAAATCAGCAATTGTCTTGAGGTATGAGAGTAGGCAAGAAATTCGAAGCTTGGGATTTTATAGCAAGCAATAGAAGTGGTAGTTTCACTTTTGTGGGAGTCATCCGATAGTTACTAAGTTTGGATGTTGGTGATCCTAAGTAACTACTTTTTGAATCAGGGTTCTTCCAGACTGATGCGCCTAGCTTAGGGCTACATGGGCCATCTTCCGGCCCTTAAGGCCTGTTTCGTATGCCTGATAGTATAAGGGCTGATAGTATAAAATCTGATAAAAATTTAATATTATGCAGTATTTGGTATATCACTATATAAGATATTGTATTATATAAAATATAATCAGAAACAAGAGATTATAATAAATATAACTTTTAAATAGTTATTATAATTGTTTTAGTTATTTTTTTATTATATATAAAAATAATTTTATATTAAAATTTATTTATTTATTTATTTTTAATATTTTTTCATAAATATAAAAAATATGAGAGAGAGAGAGAGAGAGTGAAATAGATATGGAGTTTTTATATATCAAAATCTAAGTAGGTTTAATATCATATTCCTATATTTGATTGTGTTTTTTATTGTATATAATTAAATTTATATTAAATATTATTATCTATATATTTTAATAATTAATTTTTATTCCTATATTTTTATTTTAATTTAAATAGTTATTTTACAATTTTTTAAAAAAATATTTATTTATTATTTATTATTTATTTAATAATTAATTTTCTTTTAATAAAATATATTAAAAAATAAAAAAATGAAAGAACCCTTATACATTAAAAACTAATCAAGTTTAATACGGTCTCCTTAAGCTGAATTAAGTTATTTATCATTATAATGTATAAAGGAGGTTTGATGGATAAACTTATACAATATGTTGACTATACCAAACAACGAATAAGGTTATCCTATCCTATTATGCCCAATACGGCATGCGTTTGCGAGCTTACTGTCCGCAACACTTTATTTAATAAATTTGACATTTTACATAACTAAAGTAATTCAGTTGACAATACAAAATTATACGATTGAGCTGAATATATGACATACTCAAACTCATTCATATATACTTAAAACTCATATTGAGGAAGGCTAGACTTACCAGCATCACATTATTGGGCAATTGAATTCGGAGTTTATTTCATGGTAGGGACAAGTTATGGGTGCAAGTCCAAGAGGGCAAATATCTTGATGGCAAATGCTTGTTTACTGTGCCTGCCAGAGCTCGGATTCTTCGGCGTGGAAAGCTCTTTTGAAGGAGCTTTTCTATGCTAAAGGAGGGATATATGTTTCATGTTGGCTGTGGTGATTTGTCCTTTTGGTACGATAGGTGGAGGGCCCTCTTTGTGAGCAAGTTCCATTTGTGAATATGTAGGATATTCATATAAGGGTGCATGATGTCTATATTGAAGGATGCTGGGATTTTAATCGTTTAGCAACAATTTCACTCTTCAGGTTATCATTGCTTGGCAGGAAGCAGCTTTAGGGATCTATTCTACATAGTTGGGATATCAATGGCTTGCCCAACAAGATTCTGTTTATCGTGACCCCATCCTGGTGTGTCACAATGCTTTGATCACCACACCAACAGCTTTAGAGCGCGTAGACATTTAGCTACTTATCCAAGATACTTTCGTTGTGCCAGTCCGGTGGAAGATATTTTGCATTGTCTTCGAGATTGTTCATAAGCTAGGCGGATTTGGAAGTGGTTGAACCTTAAATCTGAGGGTTTTTTTCGGCAACACAATTGTAATTGATTGGATTAAGCAGGGTGTTTAGAGTGCTCGGGCTTCGTCCTTTCTTGCTGCAATTTGGTGGATCAGGAGGAGTAGCTGTTCTAAGGTCATTCAAGATGTGGTCATTGCTGAGTGGGAGTCAGTGGATATCTCGTGTAACTTGCAACCCCAAGGTTATTCACATCGTATTCCTCAAGTTGTAGTTTGGCAACGTCCACCTTTGGGCTTATTCAAACTAGATGTTGATCGTAGTGCGTTGGGAAATCCAGGAAGGGCTGGGTCTGGTGGCTTGATTCATGATGATCAAGGGTAGATGGGTCCTTGGTTTCCCAGGCTGTCCAGGAGTCTCAACTAACCTTCATGCCGAGCTTGTTGCTCTTCATCAAGGTTTAACCAATGCATGGAACCCAGGTACCCGCCAGCTGTGGTGCTCTACTAATTCTATGGATGTCTTGTCTCTTGTCATGCATGAAGTTCCACGTACTCATCGTTTTTTGAGTTTAGTGCACTCTAATTGGAAATGGATTCGAGCTAACTAGTGTGTTAGTGTCCATTTAAGTCATATTTTGCGAGAAGGAAATTCAACTGTTGATTGCCTTGCAAGCATAGGAGCGCACCAAATGGAAGGACTCACCATCTGGCCCTCTGCTCCATCGTGTTTGAAGCTGTTGTTATTAGCTGATGCCTCAGGAACACATTTCCTTAGGCAGTAGCTGAGCTTTTTGTTTTATTGTTTTCAGATGTAAAAAAAAAAAACTCATTAATAAAAGTACTCATTTAGTTCAGACAAACTATGGAACCAATATAATATATGGGTACTCACTCACTGAACTAATATTTCAGGTTCACATATTAAGACATGCCTCAATTATTCAATTTGTAGCTTTAGCAAAGACAAAGCAGCGATAGTTGCTCGTCTGATTTCGACCAAACCTTCATCTAGTATTATGCATGCAATGGAAGAAAAAAATAGCCCATGAGTACATAAACATTAAAACAACTTTGAATTAATGTTCTTGTCCTTCTTTCAGCAATGATTTTAACCTATATTGATACTTTTAATATCAATCATCAATCATTAATCATGGTTTTAAATTGTTGCCCACAGCTTTAGTCACAATATTACTAATGTGCGTCCTCCGCAATGGCATCGTAGCAGTAATTGCGGGCACATTAGCCGCATTTTCCCGCAATTTCTCGTGATCGCAATGCAATCGTATCTGTGACTGCAACCGTGACCATGATATCAGTGAAACAAAACCTTGCTAAAGGAGCTTATGAGACAAAAAGACAAAGCTAATGCAGAATGAAAATGCAACTCTTAAAAGGTGTGGATAAAGGCTATAACTTAGCCACATTCTACATCTGATTGAAATATGCAAGAAGTTCAACAATAGAAGTTTAGTTTAAAATTCAAACCATTTCTTTTTTTTTTTTTCTGCTTTTTAATTCTACAAAGTTTAAGATAAAATTAACTGCAGACCTTGCTCTATTCGAATCAAGTATGCATTAATTTGGGGTTTCAAAGTAAAAATCTCCTTAAATGTTCAGTTATAGCTGAAATGTGGTATAAAAACTGCTAGTAGATCATTGATTCAACAATTTCAAACGTGAAAGGTTCTCAACAACGTATGATGATCGTTATTATTGTGGATATATAAATGGCTATGGATGATGTAAAACCCTAACAATTTAATGTTATGCTTAAGTCATAGCATGAAATTAAGTAGATTATATTACCGTGTTGATACTCTGCTTACTAGTTATTTATCATATCACATCTCTTTTTTTTCTTTTTGTTTTTGTAAACAGGTGAAATGGCACGCTGTATATGATGAACGTGCTCAACGTTGCAAAACGTAACAAAGTTTAATAAAACACAATAGAACAAATAAAGAGAAGTAATATATCATCAACTGTATACATACATATAAAGGTTGGAAGCAAACGCTTCAGTTTATATACAGATTCAAAATAGGATACATAAGTGGAGCCGGAGTACCAAAAAGACATAAGGCCCGTGTCAGTCAAAAACGATCCTACGAGATTCTCAAAGGACATTCCAAACTAATTGACATACATGCAGCTAAGTCTATAACCCAATAATGCATACTGCCAAAAGAGAGTTATACTGTACAATATCGTCTGCGGCTGGGACCTACTCGGTAAAGTAGCTATTAGCCATACTAGGCTCAGCTAGAGAGTAGCCAGCACTCAGTCCCGAAGAAGAGGATGATGAGCCGGTAGCCTCAGAAGAGTCGCTCTCAGAACTGAGCGGAATATCTGAAACCACCTGCGGAGGTGACTCTGGTGGAGGGTTAGCAAGAGCTGCAGGTGCTGTGGGTGCAGCAAGTGTTGGAGGGGGTGTGCTACATGTAACGGATCCGCAAAGTATGGAGCAGCAAGGTCAAAAGCAAGATGAAATAGAGGGACAACAAAATTCCTATTACTAAAGAGGTAGAGACGGAAATGGCAGGAGTCGACTATGTATAGCGAGTCCACTATGGGATCATGGTGGAGTTGCAGGTCCAGGATCTCAATAAAAAGAGTGGCTACCGAGTCTATTGTAACACCCTAATAAACCCATACTACGCTTAAGTCGTATTACGGCGTTTTATTAGTTGTTACTTATGCTCGTGGAAAATTAAACTTCACTTGAAATTAAATTACGCGGAAAATACGGTAAGATTTTCTTTTTTTGAAATACGTCATCGCTTTGGAAAGTAAAGCCTTGAGCGAGAAGGTAGATATAGAGAAAGAGCGTGTCGCATAAAATAAATACCCAAATATCGTAAAACAAGAGAAAGGTAAATAAGTAGAAATTCACAAATACATTGTATTACATAACTATTCATTACATCCGCATAGGTTCATAGTATTTATATACATGCATATATATATAACAGCATTACATCGAAGAAAGCCCATGGACGGGCCATGATCCAAATTCTAGGTACTAAATACAACCTCCAATGACAAAGCTCATCGCAAAGCGAAATATACGAAGATGCAAAGTGACGATCGCTATAAGTCCCAAAATAGCTTCGTCTAGCGTCCCACGTCGTCCGTCCGCTCACAGTGTCAGGGATCTATGCTTTACTCCATCGGATGTGCCAACAAAAATCTGGTGACGATGCGGAAAAGTAACTAGAGTGAGAAATAAGATTTCTCAGTAGGACTCGAACCCGACACGGAGGTGTCCTCGTCATCGTCCCAGCCACTTCAGTTTTCTTAAGAAATAGGTGTGAACATACAAGATTCAGTTACTAGGATGTTCGAAAACATAATTATCCGAAGTGGATTCACTTTTAAGCATACGTTCTTATTAGAAGCATTGAAGTAAAATAGGTAAACATATGAAAGCAGACATTTCATGAGTTAGTAGTTTTCTTGACCGAAGTCTCTTTCTTATCTCTCTTATCTGGTTTACTTGACTTGTAACTTTCCCGCTTCTGGCTATGCCTCCTTCACGGGGTGGACCGGAGTCCCTTTTCTTTTCTTTTCTTATCTTAAGTCCTTTTCTTTTCACCCACTAAACATAAGTGGTAATGAGCTCATACCGTGGCCGTCGCCACCATAAAATTTCGGTACTTACACTAGCTGGGTCATGCCATGCCTCATGTAAGCCCTATCCTCTATACTCACACTAGCTGGGTCTTGCCATGCCTCATGTGAGTCGTGGGTGAGGGGAACTTACTTTGGGTCACCTTCTCTTTTGAAGGATCACACCCTTAGTTTACTTTCCCTTTTTATTAAAGCTTATGATGCAAAATATTTCTAAGTCCACAATTTCTACAAAATTTTGGCAGCATAACTGCTAGACCGAAGCTTCCCAAAATTTTGCCAAACAGAATACCAGTATCACAGCATCATATCATATCCTCATTATCATGATCATGCCATCATCATCATCATAGCATACTATCATCATATCATAACGTCATCATCATTATCATAGCATACTATCATCATATCATGATCATCATCATCATATAATTGTCATCATATTAATACATGAAGGCATACACATCACATAAAGTCTTATGAACTTAGCTTAGTAAATTTGGTGCAAGCTTTTACATTGGCTTTTGTTTTATTGATTCCTTCTCCTCAATTATTCTAACTTGACTTATATGACTTTCATATTTTAATTTGGAAGA
Organism: Pterocarpus santalinus; assembly: GCA_031439595.1. Lineage (NCBI taxonomy): Eukaryota > Viridiplantae > Streptophyta > Magnoliopsida > Fabales > Fabaceae > Pterocarpus > Pterocarpus santalinus. Next base: position 29,082,124 of record CM062529.1, read on the forward strand.
TTTATAGTTTAGGTTTTGCATTATAGTTTGATTAGAATCTTATGAGCTTAATCTAGTACATTAACTACATTTACATTCGGTTTTTCGTTTTATTCGCTTCTTTTGTTAAGGATTAGGTGAGCTTAGTACTTTATTCTATCTAGTCTTCATTAAGTAAATTATGAAGTTTCATTACTTTAGGTTAAGGCCTTTTACCTTTTTAAGTCATTTATGCATAGTCTTACTTAAGGTTAAGTTTTGACAGTTTTACTTTTACCCTAGGCAGTAATTTTAAAAATTCACCATAATTTGGTATTTTATCATTTTAATGTGAAATTTTATATGCTTATAGGGTTCTGAGTCTAGTTTTTAACAAAACAAGTCCCACTCAAAAATTCGTTGTCTAACTCCAGTTATGCATATTTTATTCTGACTGTTCAGTTTCTAAGTTCACTCCCGGTACAGTGGGTTGTTACCTCTCATTATAATTTCTCAGAAGGAGTCTGAGAAAACTGTTTTATGGGTTTGTTCCTCTATGTCTTAGCTTTCATTTAAACTTGGTCTCACTCAAAAATCATTTTTGTAGCTCGAGTTATACACATTTTAGTGTAGACTGCCCAGACAGAAACCGATCCGAGAACAGTCCACTTTGAAAAATCATATCTCACTCATTTTAACTCCGAATCTTAAGTATTTTATATGTATGGAAAGCTCTCTGAGTCTATTTTCATATAAAATTGGTTCCACTAATTTCTGAGTTTTCTGGAAAAAGTTATACCATTCGCTTTACAAACTGTTGGAAAATCCAGATTTTACGTTTTGGTTTTTCTCATGTTTTCTCCAAAACACTCAACCTCACTTCCAAGAAAACATTCTCAAGTTATAAAACACTCATATACCATGAAAGATTAGTGAAAAACTAACATGTTGGAGTTCAAAAATATTGAGTTCAGCCATGCATCACACCAAACCGAAAACATGTTTTCAACAAACAATCATACAAGCAACAACATCTCATTTTATGACAAGAATGGCTATGATGCCCATAATCAATCTTTAAAATCACCTAGCTATGGAGAGCATAGGAGTTCTAAAGCTTGAAAAACAAGAGAGAAAAAGAGTTTAGAGCCACTACCAAAAGAGTTTTTCTTGAAGGCTTGAAGGATGGAGATGGTTGGAGATGGCCTCCTTCTCCTTGAGCTTGATATTGAGGCTTGTGTATGAGTAGTTTTTGTTTCTCCAAGGACCAAATATGGTAGTCCTTGAAGGGATGGTGATGGTGGTGATGGAAATGAGAGTTGGATGGGGTGTGAAAGTGGGAAGAAGAACAAGAGGAATTAGAAGAGTAGAAGAGTTAGAATGAGGCTTAGAGAGAAGTGAGAGCTTAGGCTTGTAGTGAGAGGATGAAAACCACAAATGAGGGAGTGGGAGAGGGGTAAGTGGCGCAAAAATGGGGCAAAGTGGGCTGATTGCTTTGCCTCTTCAAGAAGCAAGAGAGAGTAGGTGTGTCTTACTTCTTTTTCAAGCAAAAGGGCTAGGGACCTTGGGGTAAAAGGGTGAGTTGTTTTTCCTTGAGTCTTGGAGGCATTCTAATGTCCAATTTATGCTTTTCTCTAGGGGTCAAAGGGGAGTACCCCTCTTAGGATTTGGTTGCTTGTCTAAGACTCATCCAAGTGTCAAGATCTAATGGTGGATGACAAGGATCCTAGTCTTGGCTTTTGATCTAATGGTGTAGGATTAAAGAGATTGAATGAAGGGTGAGATGTTGCTCCTCCTTGGTATGTCTTTTTAGGGCATATGCATGGAAGAACTTTTATCTCTGAATGTTATTAGAATTATTTAAATGTAATTTAACTTAATTGGCTTAATTACCCATGAATTAACTCTTGTCAATTACACTTTTTATGATACCTTGCATTACGGTTAAGCATATGCTTAATTTGGGGTTTAATTTTTCAAGAGTTGTCTTAAGTGTCTTAATCATTATAAACTTAATTAGTAAGGTTAGGTTGTCTTACTTTTGTTTTGGCACCTTCGAGTAATTAAGGATTAGACGATTAAGGTTTTATTAAAACGCTTAGGACATTATGATTAAATTGTTGGCTAGACTTAATTTACTAAGCTCTTGCTCTCGGGATTAATCGATTAATTTTTCAATTAATCGTTAACCTCTCTAATTAGCCAGGATCATAGAGCTAATTAGCATAGACAAAAATTGGGGATGTTACATCTATCACCAGTTTTTGAGAATGATGCGGAAATACAAAGCGAGATGAGAATTTAAAGAAATTCTCAGTAGGGTTCATGTATGACATTTAACTAACATCATATTACCTCGATTTTTATTTAATTTTAAAAATATGGGATTAAGTTGAATTATCCATATTTAATAAGTTTAAAAAAACGTCTAGTCCGAGGTAAAGTTCAATTTTACTTAGGACAATATAAGAAACAAAATAACTACTAAGTAGTGATAGACAGAATAATGAGCAGAATAAATGAGCATACAACAGTAAGTAAACATAACAGTCAAACTGTAATCAACTTATAATGACTATTCAATGTGATCATGCAAAATTCATTCTTGAACTTATCATCATAAACTTTTTCCATTACTTGGTCCCCTGATAATTCTTAGCCATTAGACTCGTTGTTAATAGTCTACTTCTCAGGATTGAGTTCGTTCCTATACAGGAATACCAGATTTACTTTCCTCGATCTTCTCACCGATCTATTCCCCTTAACTTAAATCCGAGGCTGGCCCAAGTATTATGGAACTTTATTATAATATAACTTTGGTGAATCTCTTGAAAAATGCTCATATATGTGTATGCATCTCATAACTCATGCATAGGCTTTACCGAATTTTCGGCATCACAACGGATCATGTCTGCTTCTCTATGAATAGTGCCAAACAACCAGGAAATTTTAATCAAACAGCAAACCCAATATAGAGCATCATATCTCTATTAGTTGTCACACACAACAAAGTCTTTTGAGCAAAGCTTAGGTAGTTAGGTGTAAGTCTTAAAATCTTAAGTCTTGATCTATCTTGCAAGTTTTAAACTTTTATTAATGTTCCCAAGTTTGAGCTTAGGACCGACTTCCGAGGTTATATTGGTTCCGAGTTCCGAGATTATATAAGTTTCAACTTCCTGGGTTATGTACATAAGGTTAATGTTTTGATTCCCGACTTCCGGGGCTATGTCTAGAATCGATCTTGGAGATCGATTCTGGATCGAGTTTTGGAACTACGTGTGTAAGAGTTTTAAAGCATCCTAGTTTTCTCGACTTCTGGGATTCGGATATGAGGTTTCATATTCTGGTACCGACTTCCGAATTTATGTTAAAAATCTTCGACTTCCGGGTTTAAGTAGTTTAGGCTTTATATTCTTGTCCTTAACTTTCGATTTCAAAGTGTTTTATGTGCTGTGTAATTTCGATTTTCGACATTAATCCATAATTGCTCTTGCAAGACTTTTATGAATGTGTTTCCAAAGTCCCAAGTTCTGACATTTTTACCGATCTAGTTTTCTATTTGCTTAGTTCTGATTTCAATATTAAGCATACCCGATCTAGCTCTCTGTTGACTAAGTTCCGAGTTCCGAGTTCTGAGTTCTGATATCGACTCAAGTTATTTGTGTTTTATTCTAGACTGCCCTATTTCTAGCCAAAATTGTACTCTTATAAGAGAAAATTCACTAAAAATAGAAATCTACGTGAAATCATGCGAATTTTATATCAATGTAAAGCTAATAGAGCAAGCTTTCAAATGAAAGAAGTTGCACTTCATTTGCTTTAGTAGAGCTCGAGTTATAAGCCCCGAAATTTGACCTTCCTGAACTGCCCTATTTTGGCCCAGTTTGGACATAGGGCAACTTCTTCGAACCACTGGAAACAAACAGGACCATATCTAACTCTGAAATTTTTATGAAATGTTCTGCTATGTGTAAGCTTTCTAACAAAGTTGGTTTCATTCAATTCGAAGTCGTGTAGTCAAGTGTTGCCCTTAACAATCTAGTCTACCTAGAATCAAAATCAAAAACCTAGGTCAAACTTCCAAAATTCATATCTCTCTCAATTTAATCCAATAACCTTATGTATAGAAAGCTTTGAATGTCTAATTTCATTTAAAAATGCTTCATCAATTTTAAACGGTTGTAGGCAGACCCGTACACTCCACCATGCGGACTGCCGTGGGGTTTTGGTTTTCCAGCCTCTCACATCTTCCTACTTTCACCCTTTCTTACTTCTTAATCGATTTTAACATCTAAAACAGCCAACAAATCAGTTAAAGATCATCATATTCATTCAATCATCATATCAAGAAATGAGAAAATAAAGCCACAATTAGCCACCCACAACTAGAATATCAAGCAAAAGGTTGAACCTCTCCTTTTTGTTTGTGATGTTGGCCAGATTTTAGAGTTTGGCTTGATCGAACCTTATCAAGATTGAAGGTTTAATGGAGTTGGTTGAGAGGAGAAGAGAAGAAGAAGGCCGAAGCAAGGAGAGGAGGAGGCACAATCAGTATGGGATGAAAGGAAAGAAAAAATCTGATTTAACACAAAGAGGGTAGTTGGAAACTTGCAATATGATTGGTTGAGAACTTAAGGCCAAATTTCAGCCAACTCTCCTCATTTTTGTGGGCTTTGTGGCGCCACAAAGGAGGAGTAGATTGCTGAGTATTCAGCCACTAAATGTAGGGTTATTGGGTGTAAAATTCTATTGGTTCGGTTCCGACAGTTTAAAATACCGAAATCTTACCGATTTCCTTTAAATCGATAAACCGATTTTAAGAAAATTTCTATAAAACCTTTTATACTTCTAATTCAATTTCCTTATATCTAAACTCAATTAATGGCTAATTAATTGATTCTAAATAAATATTTAGTCAAATTTTAATTAATCTCAATTATTTGATAAAAATCGAATAACTAGGTGAAAAACGATAAAATTCTGATGGATGTTACCGATGACATGAGTCGGAGGGCTTATTGAGTGAAACAAGTGGTTACTTGGTTGCATATTGTAATCATTTGTGACTGATGGAGACTACAACCCATCAACTTCAAATGTTAATCAAATCTATAAGATTTATCTCAAAGAAAATACCCTCAACAAAAGGAAGAAGTGGAATTGTCCATGAGATGAGCATATTGTTTTTTTTGGCAATCGCAATAACACATTGAATTCTTTCACATACCATAAGCATCCTTACCAATATACTTTTGCACATGCTTTAGAAGTAAAAAAAGCAGGCCATATTATGTCCATTTATTCTAACCACAAATGGGACACTACTTTATACTTGGCCATTTTAATTGGACTTGGAGAAGCCATTTTCGAAGCTAGACTCCTACTTTAGACAATTTCATATCACAGCAATGTACTTCATAAGTAACATGTGGTTGCATCACCTTACAACAACATAGTTTTTATCTGATAATCAAATGCAAACGGCAAAACGCATGATTTCGAAAAGATTAAAAAGGTGATGGTCCAAGTAGCTAAGCTCACTAGGCATTTTGGACTGGAAGTGCAGCAGCCTGTCGTCCCTCCACTGTTGGGAGCAAGAGGTGTTCGCTGCTCGGTGAAACCAGCTTCACGTAGTGCCCTCCATTCTAAGAGCCAAAAGAAGCATATGCCTTTGCTCAAGCCGCCTGGCTCATACTCGACCTGGAGCGGGCAAGCTCGCCAGCATTTGTAGCCACCAGCCTTACCAGGCAAAGTCTTGGCACCATCCCATCACCTTAGCTGCCCCCGCTTGGGTCACAAACAGGCGTTACCCAACTTGGCATGCTGACAGCATTGTTAGAGGCCTTATAAAGACCAAGAGTTTTGTTGTTCTTGTTTATGTGGGAATTGAAATGTAGAAACAAATATTGGATTAACAAGGTAGATTATATGGCCCCTTCTATCTTTCTAAATGAAGCAAAGGATAATTTAATTGACTTAGTGGCAATACTTATAGCTTTGATATACCACGATTAAATGTTGTTTGTCTCTTGACTTAGGAATTAAAACCAACTTGTGAATGCAAATATAAAAATAACAAGGTACATTTATATGACTTCCTTCTTTTTTCTTAAAAGATGCAAAGGATAATTCATAATTTAATTGATTTGGGGACGACAAAGATTGTATTAGTACTTCTGGCTTTGATAAACTTTGCCAATCTTCATCCCTGAATGAAATCCATATAAACATGGGGGCTAATCAACCAGTTACGTTCTTATCTGCAAGAATGGATAGTTTCTCATGACTATGGTTTATTTAATAGTAACTCCTTAAATTAGTTGTCGAGAGATTAACGTGTCATCAAATTAATTTTGTAAATATAAAAACAAATATATAGGACAATGTTTTAGACCTTTAAAAGATTTGTTTATATTATATCTTTAGGATTTATAATTTATTTGGTCAAAAAAATATTCGAAAAACTAATGTGATAACACCATAATTTTTAGGACTAATTCGAGAATTAATGAAAGAGGTCACTCACCGAATCAAAGAGCCTACAAAGCTAAAGATGTGTTTGACATGTATGTTGTCTTAGAGATGACAAATTGGATCCAACTCGTTGGGCTAATTCGTCTATGTAACATTCTCAATTTTCTGTCGTGCTAAATTACCTCAATAACCCTGAGTAATTAGGCATTTAATCAGAAATTATGAGATTAAGGCTTAATTAAGAGATTAACGAAGTGTTTATGAGTTAATTATGAGAAAAAAAGGTTAAGAGAATGCTTAATTAAGATTAGAAAATCTTTAATTAAGCAAGTCAGACTCTTAATAGCCTAATTAAGCACTGATAACCCATAATTAGCTTAATCGAGTTTAATTAAGGATAATTCAGCTTAATTTCAAGTTTAATTTTCTTAATCCTATTTTTGTGTGTAATCACTAATCATTGCTTAATCATATTAATTAAGTTGCAAGAGCATAAAATTCAAATTTTGTCAACTAGACCATAAAGTATTGATGACATCACTAAAGTGAAAAAGTAGAAGACAAGAGTGCTTTGTGTAAGACTTTGACCATGTTTTGTCTCTTCATCATCCACTTTGTCTCCTTAATCACTAATTAACACATGATAACACAAAATGAAGCAAAATATCTTCTCCCTAACCTCATAGAAGTTATGGCCAAGACACATGCATACACACACACACACACTCATTTTTTATTTTCACACTTTCATTCTCTCTCTAAACTTTCAAACTCTCCAACTTCTCTCTACAATTCTGTTCTTCTTCTTCATCTTCTTCTTCCTTTCTTCACCACCAACATAACCAAAACTCTTATTAAGCCCTTTAAAGACCACCTCTTTTGGTCTTTGGAGATAAGATTTGAACATTACAAGACTCACTTTCAAGAGAACTCAGGAGCTCTCTTCTTGTTCATCCAAAACCGCCACCACCATCATCAAAGGAGGAGTTTTCTTCATCTTCTTGTTCTCCTTCAAGGGCACCATTTTCAAGCTTAGGTAGTGATCTCTACTTTTCTCTTCTGTTTACTCAATAAAGCTTGAAGATTGGTTGTAACGCCCGAAAAATTTTAATCGTTTTTAACTGAGTTGTTCCATTTTTAGTAAATAATTGGAATTAATTAGAATTCGATTAAGCATTTAATTAAAGCCAATTAAGTGCGATTTAGAAGTGATTAGGCTTGATGGAATTAGATTATGAATATAGGAAACCTCACAAAATTTCTCTAAGACCGGTTTACCGATTTAAGAGAAATCGATAAGACTTCGGCATTTTAAAACTGCCGGAACCGGATCAATAGAACTTATACTATGAGTGCCCTAGGATGAATGGCTAGGATTTAGACAAACCACCTCCTTATGTGGCACCTTGATCAGCCATGAAGGATGGGAAGCCAAACCAAATTTGAAGGCAAAGATGAAATCCACCAATCACACAACTCCTTGCTCCACAAGTTGTGTGCAATCCCTTCCTTGCCCTTGTGAAGTTTGGTCAAGATAAGGGGCTGACTCCCCTTCACGTCTCTTCCATTCATACTCCTCTCTACTTCATCTCCAACCTCTCTTCAAGTCTCATCAAGAGCTGCTTCCATCTAAGACACCAAATCAACTAAGTTTCAACTAGACAAGGTAGGATTCTTCAACTTCTTCTATTATTCTTGTTATTGTGGCTGAGAAGAATTCCTATTCTTTCCATTAGTTTGATGATACATGGTGTTTATATGGATCCTTATGGTTGGATAAATATATAAATATTGAGTTTGTATGAGAACTTTGGTGGGAATTCAAAGAGGAAGGCAAAATAGAAGCTGGAACCTTGAAAACCTTACGACGTCTGTACTGGCGGAGTGTACAGCTTTGCCTACAGCCACCGAAACCTGATGAAAATATTTTTATGTGAAACTAGACATTCATGCTTTCTATACATATATCATATAAGGCCATTGGATTAGTATTGAGAGATATATGAATTTTGGAAGTTTGACCTAGGTTTCTGAGTTTAATTCTGGGCAAACTAGGTTGTTTAGAGAACAACTCGCCCTATATAGCATGGAATTGAATGAAACTAAGTTTGTTAGAAAGCTTATACATAGTAAAACATCCCATAAAAATTTTCGAGTTAGATCCATTGTTGGTTATTCCCAGCATATCAACGAAGTTGACTTAAGTTCAAACTGGGCTGGAATAGTGTAGTCTAGTAAGGTCAAGTTTTAGAGCTTATATCTCGAATTATACTCACTCAAATGATATGCAACTTATTTCATTTGAAAGCTTGCTTTGTTAGCTTTACATTGATATAAATTTTGTATGATTTCACCCAAATTTCTATTTTTAGTGGATTTTTCCTTACAAGAGTGTAATTCTGGCCAAGAATAGAACTAGATCAGGTATACTTGAGGTGAACTCAGAACTTAGCAAACATAGAGCTAGATAGAGTATACTTAAGATTGAACTCAGGAGAGTATACCTAAAGTTGAATCGGGAGAATATACTTAGGGTTGAACTTGGGAAAGTATATTTAAGGTTGAACTCGGAAGAATATACTTAGGGTTGAATTCGGAAGGGCATACTTAATATTGAATTCGGAAACTTAGTAGACAGAGAGTTAGATCGGATATACTTAATGATGAATTCGGAAACTTAGTGAATAGTAAATTAGATCGAGTATAGTTCAGGTCAGAACTCGGAATTTAGGAAACACCCTCAATAAAGTCTTGGGATGACCAAATATGGACTAAGGTCAGATATCGGGATCAATCCAAAATCAATCTAGGAGGTCGAACATAACTCCAGAAGTTGGAAATTTTATAATCTCGAATATTGAACATAATCCAGGAAGTCGAAACTTAGGTAATATTGGAAATCAGTCACAATTCAAACTCGGAAGTCCAACTCAGGAATAGAAGTTAAAAAGCTTGTAAGATAAATTAAGACATGAGGTTTTAAAGCTTGCACCTGTTGACATTGCTATATTCTTGCTATGACTATAATGTTATATATTGAGGATGCTATTTGATCAAAGTTTCTTGATTACTGGCACTATTCATAGGAAATGGACACGATCCACTATGCTGCCGAATTTTCGGTAGAATAGTAATGAAGTTATGAGCATTTATTATGTTATGAATACATATGTAGGAATTCCATATGCAAGGGTATGAGCATATTAAATATGGGTTCCTTCACTTGGAGGCAGTTAATTAGGTTCCTCCTTGAGAAGACAGTTAAGAGATATGATGATGGGTCCATATTCCTAAGGAACGTGACATGGTGATCACGCTCTGATAGGAGTATGACATGGCGATCATACTCTAGAATATAGCATAATGATCCCACACCCTAAGGAATGTGACATGGCGACCACATCCCGACGTAGTATGACATGACAATCATACTCTAGGACGCGGCAGGAAGGATATATTCCTAAAGAGTGTGACATGGTGATCATACCCCGATAGAGAATAACATGGCGATCATACTCTAGAATATGTGTGACAAGTAAAAGCATGTGCAGATTTTATATGTTCAGTGTATTCGTGATATTACATTTTAATACGTTTAAGATATTATTCATAGTGTAATTCCTGATTTGATTCTGTATTAACTCACCCAAATGACAAGTGTGTGAATAAAATGAACCTTGCTTCGGATAGTATATTTTCGATCTATAAAACCAAATAATTGGTATAATATGTTCACCTTTTTCATAATAAACCGAAGTAACTAGAGATGACAATGATGACATTATGTATAACAGTTAAAGATTCCTACTGAGAATTTAAAATTCTCACTCCTATTTTCATGTTATCCCCAGATAGCTCGAGAAGTTGTAAAGATGGCTGAAGTTACTGTCAGTTAAGGTCCGCTCAGATAACAGTAACAACTCTTGAGTGTGGTACTATGACTCAAGTATAGTACTGTACAATGGAGGACGTTACATTGGTTTCTTCCATGACCAAGATCTTCAAGTAAAAGCTTGAGAAAGACTCTCATGCTCTTTATGAGTAAAAGTTTCCTTTTTTTTTTTTTATCAAAAAGTGTTCATATTCTTCTTTATGAGATGTTCTTGGTTATTTGAAAGTTTGTTTCTTGAATGCCTCTAAGTTTCTATTTTTTTTCTTGATGCATAAGATCTTTATGTTTCTTGTCAGTTGTTTGAAAAAGATTGATGTGCTTGGTGGTATTTTGTTTAAAGTTTGTTTCTTTTCTTATGATGAGCTTATGATTAGAAAAGTTTCATCTTTACATGTTTTTTCATGGTTTAATAAGACAATGAACATCCTAAAAGCTTAAAACTTTAAAAAGTTTGCTTCTTGATGCTTAAAAAGTGGCGCTATTTTTATGGGTTTCACAAGGTTTCATTTTGTTCTTCTTGAAGACAAGAATATGTGTAAAAGTCTAAACTTTTTGGAACATGAAACTTTTTAAGTCATAAAAATGAGAACTTGTCACTTTATATTTTAAAGATTGAATCTTGAAAACAAGACCTTTTATAATGTTTCAAACTTTAATCAAGAATGTAACTTTTAAGTCAAAAAGTTGTAGATTTGCACTTTAATCTTGTAAAGGTTGAACCTTGAGATGAAAATATTAAGTAAAATTCTAAGCTTTCTTCAAGAGTGTCACTTTTTAATCATAAAAGTGTGGACTTGCAACTTCTAATTTATAAAGTTTGTATCTTAAGTCAAAGTAATGTATAAAGTGTCAACTTTCATAAAAAACAAGACTTTCTAACTTTAAAGTTAATGTCTTGTAACATTATTTCATAAAGTAAATCTTTTAGACTTTAAGACAACTTTAAGTTATAAATTTGAGGCCTTGAGGGTCTTAGAATAATTAAAAGTGTGAACTTTTATAAAGAACAAGACTTTTGAGTTCTAAAGTTAATAACTTGCATGATTATTTCATAAATAATGAATCTTTAAGTCAAGAGCATAATTTTAGAGGCACATACTTTCTTAAAGAATGAAACTTTATAATTACTTTATAAAGAATGATAACTTTTATAACATTTAAGGTAAGATCTTGTTATGTTAATGATAAAAGCTTGAAACTTTGCAACTCGAATAAGTTAAAAATCAGTCTTGGTGATTAGTGAATATGGTGTTGTTGGGTTTATAAGTGTGGTTATGCATTGTCATGACCCAAGAACTAGAAGGGTCTCGAAATCCTTGAAAATAGAAGTATGATTAGGGCCTCTGAGTATGCCATGAACCTAGGGATTGCTAAGTGCACTATCTCAAGGAAATGAAACAATTACCTAACTTAATTAATTTAAACAAGTGTTCCATAAGACATGTACACAAGTGAAGTGTAATTTCACACAAAGACCAAGTAACTAAAAACTACATGCACATTTATTCTAACTATGTGATTCTCTCATGGATAACCTCGGGAAATCATATGATGGCTTATAAGACTTTTTGCAAAGAATAACACAACTATGAACCCTTTAGGGTATGAATGTATGATGCCAATACGCATGATGTATGACAAGTTTGATTGAGAATTGTCTCATGATTGAATGATTGGTGTGATAATATAAGATAAATATAATGGACTGTCGGTTGAACGTGTTATGAGCGGCATTTCTAGGAAGCTCCGGTCTAGCCGTCATGCTGCCGAATTTCCATCAAAATTATGGACTTAGTCATATCATTGCATGTGTCTTATGAAAGAAGTACTACATATGTAAAGTATAATGATAAGAAAAGAATGAATGGGATATGACCCTTTAATCACTTCAGTAAAGGAAGTGAGAAACGGGGATCCACAAAGACTCAAGGAACCTCTATGGGGGAGGCAAGGGTGACATGGAGGACCCTCCAACTCAAAGATAATCAATATCAGCTTAGTCTTATTTGGTTTAGTACTGCGTGACGGTGGTCACGGAATGAGCTTATATCCAAAAGCAGTCTATTTCAAAGGAAAAGTAAAGAACGTTAAGCACGTGCTAAATATGAAAGTAAAGTTAAAGAAAGACTCGAGTCTAGTCTAAGAAGTTACATGTGTAACACCTTACCAGACAAAATACTATACTTAAGTCATAATATATTTCCTGATAAATTATTACATGTGACTATCTGATTAACTTTCATTTTCCATTTCATTCTTAACTACCCGTATAGAGCTAACTATTCACTTCAATAAATTTCTATTTGACGGCGAAATAAATACTAGACAATCATTGTATCGGAAGTAAAGTAACACAAATAAATTGAGAGATAGATAGAACTACTGGAAACTACATCATATACATATATATATATATATATATATATATATATATATATATATATATATATATATATATATATATCTGTTTTTCAAAGTTTGACAATCAATACATAAAACGGTACAGGGTAGTAACAAAATGAGGTCGTTAACACAAAATAAATCGACCTGTCACTACAATCAGAACCCTATCTAGTCCCCACAAGACATTTTTTGTACCAAGCATCTACATGTATCATCCACTAAACTACCGCTTGTGGCCCAAAAATGCCAAAAGAGGGCCACTCTATACATATCCTACTACTGCACTGCACAGGCACTCTAGGTGGATTCTGAAGGAAGGAATCCATTCACCATACCGGCACCAATAGGAGTATAGTCCACGCTCGGGTTAGAAGACGAGGAAGATGAATTCGCTACCTCCGACGGATCCTCCTCAGACATAGAGGCAGAGGGGATCTATTGTGGTGGTGAGGCTGTTGGAGCCATAGGAGCTGTACCCGCTGCTGGTGGTGGTGCTGCTGCTAGTGGAGGAGAAAATGGGTGTGCCATGTGGAGAGGGATAGCTATATAAAGGATGGTAGGGTCGAATAGCAGATGCATGAGTGGTACTGGAAAGTCTCTCTAGAAGAAGAAATAAAGGAGAAACTGACATCTACCGGATATGTATACGGAATCTATGAACGAATCGAGATGAATGTGGAGCTCAGGAAATTAGATGAAAAGGACACTGGTTGCCGCGTTCTCCATGATCTGAGAATGACGCGGAAACATACGGTAGGGTGAGAAATAAGGATTTCTCAGTAGGAATCCTAAGTTTTTTATACATATCTATCATTACTGTCATTCTCAGTTGTTTTGGATTTTGGTAAATTAAAAAGAAAATGTTGCATCATCGGAATGTCCTACTCAACTAGTCATAGAAATCATAACCCAAAACACAGCTTGGTTTTACTTAAGGAAATAAAGGAAATTAAACAGAGTTAAACAACCAAACCTGTGTTTTTGGTATAGTTAAGTGACAGCCATAAAGTGAACAATGATATGTATATAACATCCAATGGTGCAATTATGCATGATAACAGAAATTGGGGATATGCATAATAAATAATGCACTTGACCTTAACTCATATTTTTCCATAATTGGTCCCCTGGGAGTCTGCTGGCAATAAAACTCCTGGGTAATAGTCCACTTTTCAGGATCGAGCTCATTCCTATATAGAGTTGCCGGGTTTGCTTTCCCTGACTTCTCTACTGATCTATTCCCCTTAACTTTGTTCAGGGGCTGGTCCAAGTTACATGGAAATCCTTCCTTATTATTATAAAGGTAGCATTGTTTATCTAATACTTCGACCAATGCATGCATAACTTGTAGATTCATATTAATTGAAATCTCTGCCGAATTTTTGGCAGCATAACGGATCATGTCCGCTTCCCAATGAATAGTTCCCGACAACTAGGAAATTTTAATCAAACAACAAACCCAATATAGAACATCATATCTCCATTAGTTGTCACACACAACATAGTCTTATAAGCAAAGCTTAGGTAGTTAGGTGTAAGTTTTAAAATCTTAAGTTTTAATCTATCTTGCAAGCTTTTAACTTCTATTGATGTTCCCGAGTTCAATTTCCAAGATTGAATTGGATTTGAGTTCCGAGATTACATAAGTTTTGACCTCCGGGGTTATGTTTGATCTCCGAGATTGATTTTGGATCGAGTTTCGAGATTATATGCTTACTGAGATACCGAGTTTTGGAATTACATGTATAAGAGTGTTAAAGCGTCCTAGTTCTCGACTTCTGAGACTCGGGTATAAGGTCTCATATTCTGGTACCAGCTTCCAAGTTTATGTTGAAAATCCTTGACTTCCGGGTTTAAGTATTTTAAGTTTTATATTCTTGTCCTTGATTTTCAATTTCAAAGTGTTTTATGTGCTATGTAATTCCGATTTTCGACACTAATCCATAATGGTTCTTCCAAGACTTTTACGAATGTGTTTCCTAAGCTCCAAGTTTTGACATTAATTTTTACCAATCTAGTTTTCTATTTGCTTAGTTCCGAGTTCAATATTAGGTATACCCGATCTAGCTCTCTATTTGCTAAGTTTCGAGTTCCGATATTGACTCAAGTTATTTATGTTTTATTCTAGATTGCCTTATTTTTAGCTAGAATTGCACTCTTATAAGAACAAATTCACCAAAAATAGAAATCTAGGTGAAATCATGCAAAATTTATATCAATGTAAACCTAACAGAGCAAGCTTTAAGATGAAACAAGTTGCATATCATTTGAATGAGTATAATTCGAGATATAAGCCCTGAAACTTGACCCTACTGAACTACCCTATTCCAGCCTGAATTGAACTTAAGGTGAATTCATTGATGTACTGGTGATAGTTGGCAACAAATCTGACTCTAAAATTTTTATGAAATGTTCCCTCATATGTTAGCTTTCAAACAACATTAGATTCGCTCAAATTGAAATTGTATAGGGTGAGTTACACCCTTCTCAACTCACACTGCCCGGATGAAAGTCCTAATTTCTAAGTCAAAATTCAAAAACTCATAACTACCTCTATACTGATCCAATGACCTTATATTATATATGTATGGAAATTTAAATGGCTGTAGGCAGAACCGTACACTGCATGCATGCATTTGAGAGAAAACCCTAAAAGCTTCTTAAGTTTTCTTTTTTCTTCAAGTTCTTTCATACCAATTCCAATTCTAATCACAACACACATGCAAATTCAATCATAAACCATCATCATCACTCCAACTCACATCAATATCATGAGAAAAACAAGATCCCCACATAGCCCCAAATCAATAAAAATAAGAAGAGAAGTTGGATTTCTACCTTTCCTAGGTGTGATTCTTGTTAGATTTGTAGTTGGAGTTGAAGAAATCTTGTTCTGGCTTGAAGGTTTGTGAGAAATGAAGATGATATGACTTGAGATGAGATGAGATAAAGGAGAACATAATGGAGAGGGGTCAGCATATAGGGGCCGAAATTTGCAAGGGTAGAAAAGAAAAAATTTAAAAACTTCTAAAGCAAGTTACATGTGATTGGTGGATTTGAGTAGGTTATTCAACTTGGTTTGACAACCCATATGGAGGGCTGAGATGGCGCCACTTGCATAGGTAAGTTGGCTAAATCTTGGCCATCCTTCCTACGGTTCTCACAGTATAATTTCTATTGATCCGGTTCCGACATTTTAAATTACCGAAATTTTACCGATTTCTCTTAAATCGGTACACTGGTTTCAGAAATATTCTGTGAGGCTTCCTATGTTCCTAATCTAATTCCATTAAGCCTAATCACTTCTAAATCACACTTAATTGGCGTTAATTAAATGCTTAATCGAATTCCTATTAAACCCACTTATTCGATAAAAACCGAACAACTCGGTTATTAACGATAAAATTTTTCGAACGTTACAACATGAATATGCATGCATCTTCATTCTCTCATTTGTATGGTCATGAATGTTTATATTATGCTCTCATATGTACATGCTCTTATATTGTAGTTTCAAGTTGCTTTATATTATGTTTACATGAGAAAGATTAAAAGAAACCTGCTTTGGGAACCTATGTTTTCAAACCCTTTAAAAATGGAACTTATGCATGCTCACTATTTTCATAATTAAACCCAAAGTGGCTAGGACAACGATGATGAAACATTAATGGTCTAGCCGGGATCCTACTGAGAAATTTTATATTTTCATTCCTATATTTTCATGTCATCTTCAGACAGAGCTTATGGCATCCATGGTAGCACTTCTGATGGTACCTGACTGGATAAGATGAGGAGCTACCATGTTTCTTCACCTAGTTAAGGAGGATTGAGATAGTAGTATAGTGTTTTCACCTTCTTGAGAGCCCTAGTTGGATAGTTTATGTGTAATTAAGAGCATGTGGGAAATCATGCTACTTAATTTGACTTATTACATATGTGATAATTATTAATATAATAATGACTCTTGATTATCTATAATTACATTATTGGCTTAAGGCATTGTGCTGTGTTATTTCAATTTTGTTATACGTCTTTCTAGTAACTTCACAATATGAGAAACAACATCCATATGTATGCAAGTAAATAAGCGCTTAGAGACTCAGTTTTCAAGCATAAAGGTTTTTCAAAAAAAGAAAAAAAAAAGTTCTATAAGCTATTTTCATATATTACACTAATTTCAGCTAAAACAACTTCCGCTAATTAAGAGTAACAACTAGTAATGCCATAAAATGACTTAAGTATAGTATGGTATTATTAGGATGTTACAATCAATCTCGTTAAAATTGGTAGGTTAAGTTGCAATTTTCAACCTATTGAAAAATTTCAACCCACCTAACCCACCCCGGATAGGTCGACCGATTGGGTTACTCATTTTTATTTTTATTTTTATTTTTTATTTTTATTTCAGTGTGGTTTAGGCAAGTCAATCCACCATTTTTTTCTTTACCATTTTTTAGTTAAATTAAGTGGGTTATCAAGTCAACCTGCACGTTACCCCACTAAAACCCACTATTTTTATTTTAAAAAAAAAATTAGATGAGTTGACCGATTAACCTACCAACTTATCTACTTTTTATTTATTTTTTGGGTTGTTGACTTGTCAACCCACCATAAAATGAGGTGGGTTGACAACTTCAACATATTTTCTAAAATGAGTCAACCTGTCCTATCCCGTTCTAAAGCTAACCCATGGCGGGGTGGATCATGGCAAGTTGACCCATTTGCCATCACCAACATTGTTAAGGCCACTATACAATGAAGTGTAAACATATTGACTAAAGGAAAATAAATTTGTCTCTAGTAACTAGGATTTAATTTTAATGCATTGTTAGTATAAAAGTTTTTTTGGTAAGGGTGTTTAGGATCAATTACTACATGGTATCAATTTAAAAAACTTTGAAGAGCAAGAAGTTCTTAATAGGAATAGAGCTATTGGTGTTGGACTGCATTTTATGTTTTCCAAATTGCAAAATACCACACATACATAGACTTGCTAAGGTGACTATAGGTGGAGGCTTTTTTTTGGGTGGCAGATGGATCAATAGATGATTGTGTGTCTAATTGAATTGTTGTCACATGGGTTTGTTATAGTTAGGAGTGGATTAATCCTTGAGTGGTATTATGTTTTGGATGTGTTTTTTTGTCTTTGGTCTTGGTTTCTAGTTTTGATCTTTGTGTACTTGTATCTTTGGGGCTTCTTTCTTTGAAAGTATCTTCAACCAAGTATAAAAGGTTTTTACACAAGCATCTAATTATATTATCTTGTCAGTTAAAACATTTTACTCTTATAATAACTATATCAAAGGTCATACATGTAATGTGATATGATTGATTGGCAATGTTAGAGTTTTTTGATAAAAATTTAATATTTATAATAAAATATTTTAAATGATCAACAGTTATAAAATTAATTATATTTTAATGATCTATAATTAACCAAAACTAGTTAAAGGCCATTAGAGCCAATAGTAAGAGTTGTGCTACTCACTACCAAAAAAAAAAAAAAAAAGGGATTTTAGTGGTGGTTGTTTCTAGCATTCCACAAGAATCACCACAAAGGTTTGTAAAATTTTAGGAAGAATTGTCCTTAATGCTAAAACACCCAAACCTCAAATCCATTCTTGGCATAATTAAGTAGCTCTAATTTCATTGCTTTTTCTTTCTCAGTTACTTAATCTCTCTTTCTCAATGCAAATTTGCTAAGATTTCCCTTTCTTACTCCTCAATCTCCTTTTTCTCGAGATTCTTTCTTAGGTGCTTCAATCTCTTAACCAACAAATCATCATGGTGCCATGGTGGCGACGGCGGTGCCTAGTTTTTTGAAGTGACGAAGATTTCGAATCTCCATTGAAGGACTTTACATTGAATTAGCATTAGATCTACAAAAAGCTCTTAGAGTTGAAACTCAAATCTTAGGATTTTAATTTTGTGCATTTTGATTTTTTTTTTCAAATTTTTTCTTCTTCCTGGAATTTTAGAGTTCATGTGGATATGTGGTTGTTATTGTGATTATTTATTGGACAAGAATTTCATAGTTTCGAGAGAGAAATGGAAAGAAAAAGTTTGTAAAAATATTGGCGTTGGTTCTTATTTGTAGTTTCTCTTTTTGTAACTATTGAATAGGTGAAAAAAAGAAAATGGAGGAAGTTTTATCCATTAAAAACAGGGAGCACCTGAGTTCTTTAAAATGTGTATTGCAACTTCTCTGGCCATGTTGCAATTTTGACATTTTTATTTTTCCAAAACCATGTGTTTATCTACAATTTATCTTGGCATGTCTCTCTGGCAAAATGATGATATGAATGCTATTGCAAAGTGGAAAATGCATCCTTGATTTGAAGCGTTAAGACCACTTGGGATTGGAAGAAACAAAGGGAATTTGAGTCTAGGGTATCTACTAGGGGATAAAATAGGGTAATAATATAAGTGTATCAAGAACCTTCATAAATCTACGCACTTGTGATGATGTTGGCTAAAATGGGTCATTGTACCAAGAGTCTCCTCAATTTAGCTCATAATTAGTTAAACTTATGATAATGTTTGCTAGTACAATGATGGGCGATCGAGAGTAGTGTCCTACGATCATGTTCCAAAAGTCATGTTAAAAATTATGGTTGGTTAGTCTACCTTTACCCTGAGTCTATGTAATACCCTTATGGGGGTTGTAGTTGTTTGTTAATAGCAGATCTTGAAAATTTCAAGTCTAAACCCTATGCCTCCTTGGAGGGCTATAGGATTGAGGCATTTTCTTAAAATCAAAAGTCCAGATTATAGTTCCCTGGGCATCAATGATTTGAAGAAGGATTTTTAACGAATTTTAGAGAATGAGGAACCCCTTCATTTTTAACGCAAGAGTTTACAAAAATGCAAGTTTTCAAAAAATTGTACTAAAACCCAAAAGTTGGACTCTTATTCCTCAAGATTTTGAATTTTTGGATATTTTTGTTGAATCCAAATCTGGGGTATTTCGTTATTTATATTTATGTTTTAAAGTTAATGGCAAATAAGTGTGTGCAATACCTTGGACTTGGAAAGGGACTATAGAAAGAGGAAACCAAATATCTGAAGCAAGTAATCGATTATACAGGGCATGTAATCAATTATCAGTCTCTCTGCATGCATTCATGCTAAGTTTTTCCTTGCTATAATCGATTACATGAAGTGGTAATTGATTACAACAATCTGGGTTTGTGGTAATCGATTACTAGTCAGTCTATATAAGGCCTGAACGCATCTCACCCCCTTATTTGTACAAAATCACTCGCTTGCTACCTCTTCAAACTCTCTTCCTTCTCTCTGAAACACCTCCCCCTTTATTCTTTAACTCAATTCTTCAAATCTTTCCATCAAATTACACTCTTTTTACTCACATAACCCCAGATTCTTCCTTTAATTTCCACTCTTTTCTCTTTCCAACATCAATCTTGTTGGGTTTTGGAGCTTGGAGGAGGTGACACCAAGATTCCTAATCCTTCCTTTTCTCCTTTTCCTTTCCAAAGGTAATCTCTAAACTCCTTTCCTCCTCCTTTCCTATGAATTATGGATTATATTTCCAATATTGAGTTCCTAAAGAACCCTAGGTTAGAAGAATTGGGGATTTTGATTTCTTAGTGTTATTTGGGTTAATCCTTGGTCTAAATAACTAGTATTGTGTTAGATTATCATAATTGTTGTAATAGATTCTGCTAGAAGTTTGGTTCTTGGCTCCATGTCTCGTGGGCTTAAAGATTCTGCTATTGGAGTTAAGTTTGTGAGTAGATAGTTACCCTTAACTTGCTTTTTTTAGTATATTTATTTAATATATATATATAATAGACAACTATGAAATTTTATAAATTTTCGAAGCATGATACTATTAAAAGCTTTTATCTTTCTTTAATGATATGATTTAAGTTTTATGTACAAAATGACAATTGGTCATATGAGGATCTATATTAAGTGACAAGTATATTGAGACAAGTATATTGAGACTATGAACATTGCTTTTATAAGAAAAGAAACAAATGAATTTTTGCGAAACTTTGATGATTGTTTATATATTAAAATAGTATGATTGAATGATTGAGTGTTTGGCATGAGAACATTTATGATAAATGTTATGTGAGATGGTAAAGAAAAAGACTTGGAAAAGTCTACGTCAGGATTTGTATGCTAATAGCCGTACACACTAGCCTTGGTGCACCTCGGATGATTTATTACACAGCCACACATAGTGTGGTGCGTGACGAAAAATACACAACTACTCATGGAGTAGTGCGTGATGGAATGTGGGAATCATATGAAGGAAGGCCACCTAAGTGTGATTCTTGGCGGATTATCCTAGAATAGATAGTTTTCCATGAGTTTTAGTAAAATGATAATTGAAGCTAAGATTTCTATTTGGTTTTTATCTATATGATTTAGTTTAATATTTAAAAGTTTGTACATTGTCTTATGTGGGTTAGGAATAGCTTATCTCTTACTGAGTTATAAAACTCACTCATTGTTCTTCCTTTCTTTTCAAATATAGGTACCATTTTGGGATTCAATTTCCTTATTCCTGGTCGCCGGCTCTGCTTCTTCAGTGAGCCCTCATGATCAAGGGCATTTGGAATTTTA
This sequence comes from Pterocarpus santalinus, assembly GCA_031439595.1. Classification (NCBI taxonomy): domain Eukaryota; kingdom Viridiplantae; phylum Streptophyta; class Magnoliopsida; order Fabales; family Fabaceae; genus Pterocarpus; species Pterocarpus santalinus. The sequence continues at coordinate 29,103,449 of CM062529.1, forward strand.
AGTTTTTGTTGTTGTATCCCTAGAGTAGTGCAACTCCATGATACTACAGGTAGGATCCGACCTTTGCTAGATTATGTATATGTTTATGGAGTGGTCGTGGTTATTAGATTGATTGAATTTCTAGTGGAAGGAAAATTTGAATTTGTATTAAATGGCTTGATTTGATATATGCTTGTGTTTATATATGTTGGGATATATTCTGAAATTTATTATGTTGCATGCTGAGAGGTGTATTCTGAGAATGCCTGGATTCCTGATGGATAAGTGTGATTGTTTGAATGTGTAGGATAAGGACTCATATTTAGGAATTATCCTAAATACAAAAGGGACTCTGTCTGATTTCTATGAAAAATTGTGTGATGAAAGGCTTGCTAAGGGACTTATCCCTTGTGCACCAGTCACGGCTCGAGGTGGGTCGTGACAAAGTTGGTATCAGAGCCTAGGTTTCCCTATGTACTATGGAGCAAGTGTCCTTTGATAGGATCATAATTGTGCAAATGGAAGCGCCCCTATTTTCACATATTGTGGCACTACGAAAGGCCTTTAGGAAAGTTATCCTTATCTATATGCCTTCCAGTCATTGTCTACATTTCTCACGATCTTGAAACCTTCTTCGTATCATGACTTCTTTGTTTATTTGTCGTAGAGATGCCACTTAAGTGCCATTTCCATACATATGGGGCCAAGGATGTGCTTATGATGTAGGCTGCTAAAAATCTCCATTGGAAGATCTTACTCTTGTGTTTGCCTTGTTTAGTACTTGTCCATGATTTTGATTCTTGAATGATATGATCGGGAATTGGGCTATGTACATGTTGATTGCCTGAGAACTTCAAGTTATATCACAAAAAGTGAGTGAAAATTGGGTAGCTTGATAAATGGAATAAAAACTAAAATCTCCTTCATTGTGATTGATATGCACCTTGGTCGTGGTTAGAAGGGTATATAGGAAAGGGTTGTTTGAATATTAGGAAAGGGATACGCACTCCTTAAAATGTGCTTGATGATATCTTGTAACTTATTCTTAGATCTAAGGTGAAATTTCATTGAAGTATAAACACTAGCTTAATATAGAAGGAATTAAGGCTTCTTTGATTAAGAAAATTCCTACTTAAACTTTTGCATTTAATTGTGGTCCTTAAGTCATGCATTATTGTTGCTTTTGTGTCTTAGACATATGTTACATCAAGTTTGCTATTGGTTTTAGATATTTAAATTTAAGGGTTGTAATTATAGCCTATGTGTTTACCTTGATTAGAGTTCGTCTATGTTTCGCTTGATTGCTATATTTTCTCTTTTGAAAGTCTGTGAATCTAAAAATATGTTGCTTCCAGGTCTATGTATGTAATTATTATAATTGTACTTCATTTGATTTCTTTGCTTCATAACCTGTTTTTACGGTTAACAATGCAATATTGTTTTCATTTCTCAGAATTAGTGTCATATAGTAATCTTATAATATTGTTGCCACAAATAACAATACATGTAATGCACCTTACTATTTGGTTTAGGTGCTACAAAGACAGTCCTTTTCTCACTTTCTGCATTGAGTGTATTAGACATGTCATGCATATATATAATAAAGAATGAGCATGTTATAGTTAAATTTTGTGCAACTCATTAACTTTCGAATTAGTATGTACATTTGGGAGCTAATTGTTTATTTTTCTTTTGGGGTTTACTATCTTGTCCTTGGTTTTTATTTGTAATGCAGATAACAATATTTCTTCTCAAATATTAAGCGTTTAATTTTCAATTGTCAAGGAGATGTTTTATGGATCAAATGCTTGCTGGTTATAATGTAAAACATTTGGTGCCGCAAAATATGGTATTACTTTATTTTTTTTCTCATAAATCACATGCCTTGGATTTTAACCACTGTGATTATTTTTTACTATTTTTAGAAACTTACTAATTGTTCAAGGAATCCTTTTTGTCAGGTGTTACTCATCCTCTATCGTAGAATAGTTGAGTGGATAATTCCTCTAGGCCATATGAATCTAAGTTTCAAATTGAGTTTTCAACAAAAGCTAGCTATAATTTACAATTATGTTTAATCAAAACCAATTCAAATACTAGAGTGCACATTTACAAATTTCTTTTTCTTCTTTTCTTTTCTTGCTTGCGTGCAACTAAAATGTTAATATACATATTTCTGATTTATGAGACGAAAATATTAACTTTTTTTTTTTACTACAATTCAATATGTTTATAAGAATGTTCGCAATCATTTTTATATGCTTTAAAAGTTTTGTATTGGTGTTTTGTAGTGTTTAGGGTTGTTGTGAAATAGACTAAAGGGAGGAACTTGAAAGGGTGAAACAAGTTTAATTTTTGAATGGCTTCCAGTGGTAGCAAAAGTCATTGCCTATTTTTTTTTTGAAAACTATGGCTTTTGATCAAAGGCCACACTTTTGAGATTATAGGGAATTCTTTGCTTTGTAAGTATGGTTACAGAGTGTATTTGTCATTGTGGGCCTAGTTTTAATTGAGGGATTATCATTAGTATGATATGAATCTTATTGAAGCTTTTAAAATTTGCATAGCCGTAGCATGGAGCTCTCATGTTGCATCATGAAAGTAATTCTAGATTATGAGACAGCAATACTATTTCCAAACTAAATGCATGCTCTAAGTTATCTGCATAATTAGAGCATTTATCATTCCTCTAAGACACCTTTGATGTTATATTTTGATTTGTTCTAGAGATTAATACGAAGTCTATTGGAAGTGTAAATGCTAGATCAATTTATAATGAGTAATGTTGCAGTAACTATAATATGATGTACAAGGTTAGTTTGAGGCTTAATTGGACCGTTATTAACAACTTGGCCTTGGTTTTACTTGATTCTTTGACACTAGAATGATTTAAGTAGGCAACCTTCATTGCATATCATGAATTTCAAACCTGAAATGTTAGGATGGCATTGCAGAATTCTTCTTTTATGGTCCCTAAATAATGTGGTGGAGGCTAGTTTGAAGCTTAATTGATAGGTTACTAATATTTGATCATGGGTGTGCTTAATCTTGTAAACTAACATGAACTGGCTATGTAGATGTTCTTGTTCCCTTTGCTATTTTCATCGGTACTCTTTTGTTTGTTTAGAAGTCGGGGGCGAATTCTTTTGAGGGGGAAATGTAATACCCATGTACGGGTTGTAGCTGTCTGTCAATAATGGATCCTGAAAATTTCAAGTCTGAACCCTATGCTTCCTTGGAGAGCTATAAGATTGAGGCATTTTCTTAAGATCAAAAGTCCTGGTAATGTTTCCATAGGCATCAATGAGTTGAAGAATAATTTTTAACGAATTTTAGAAAATGAGGAACCCCTTCATTTTTAATGCAAGAGTTTACAAAAATGCAAGTTTTTGAAAAAATTGTACTAAAACCCAAAAGTTGAATTCTGATTCCTCAGGATTTTGAATTCTTGGATATTTTTTATTGAATCTAAATGGGAGGTATTCTGCTATTTACATTTATGTTTTAAAGTTAATGGAGAATAAAGTTAATGTAAATAAGTGTGTGCAATATCTTGGACTTGGGAAGAGATTGCAAAAGGAGGAAACCATATTTCTAAAGCTGGTAATCGATTACACAGGGCCTGTAATTGATTACCAGTCTCTCTGTATGCCTTCATGCTAAGTTTTCCTTTGTTATAATCAATAACATGGAGTGGTAAATGATTACAATAATCTGGGTTTGTGGTAATCAATTACCAGTCTATGTAATCGATTACCACAGGTCTATATGAGGCCCGAACACATCTCACTCCCTCATTTGCATAAAATCACACACTCTCTCCACCCTTTCAAACTCTATCCCTTCTCTCTACACCTCCCCCCTCCATTTTTTAACTCAATTCTTAAAATCCTTCCATGAAATTATACTCTTTTTGTAACATCCCAATTTCCGAGTTCCGAGTTCGCCCTCGGATTCCACATAATTTCCGACTTCACGACCTGTCCGATCTCCAATTTCATCTTCCATTATCGATTTCCGGTTTCGAGTTAAGGTACATTGGGCATAATCTCCAACCTCAAGTGGCATAATTTACTACTTCACGACTTCCGACTTCATCTGGATTTCTTCTACGACTTCCGAGTTTAACATTCGAGTCCGAACAATATGAACGTGACTCACCGATATCCGACTTCATGTCTTAAAGCAAATGGACCCGACTTCCGATCTCATAGCTTATATTCAAGTTTCAAGCAAGATGTACGCGAGTTCCGACCTAAGACAACAAGGTTCAAAATAGTGTGTGTGGTTTCCGATATCAGAAGTTATAGTTTAACACAATGGTGCAAATACCGAACTCCGAGTTTAATGTAAAGAGTTCCAACCTTAGTGTTGAACTCAATTGGGATGGACACGAGTTCGGATCCTTGAGCCGATATCCAGGCACACGAGTTACAATATTCGATTTTGCATCCAGCATTGACATTCCCGAGTTCAAATAGGGAGTTCCGAGATTTTATGATTGTCAGTTGCATGACTTACGACCTCCGACCTTGATTCGAGATTTCCTCAAGTCACAAACAATATGGTACGAGTTCCGACATCAGGCTTCAGCTTCAAGCAGTATATAAGGTCCCGAGTTACGATTTCAAGTAGTATGGGGACAAGTTCCGATTTAAGGTAGAACAAAAGCGTATTCCAATTTTTGGGCGACGTGGAGAGCAATTTTGACACAAAAGAGGGAGACATGGCTGAACCTTGCCCACAAAACTTCATCCAATCAAAGCCACTCATTCTAACTACCACTTCGAAGCTTTGTCTATATATATATCCTCCTCCTGCCTCTTCAGCTCATTTCCTATGTTGCTTTCCTTCCTTACTTCAGCTCCCTTCCTCTCTCAACCCACTCAATCAAATCTCCAAGCTTGGTCAAGGTTCCGCTAATCCAAAACATAGGTTCAGCAAGATCATACTCCAAATAGGTAGGATTCTGCTTCTATTCTTAAATTTCTTGCACTATGATTGCATGAAATTGTATCCTTCTTTATGTATTTGATGAATTATTGGATGGATTATGATGAATCATGATTGAATTAATAGAAGATTTTGAGTTAGAATTAGAATTAGAAGAAGAAAACTAAGAGAAATGAATGGATAAGGGTGCTGTCTTGGTAGAGATTCCACGGCAGTCCGTACGATGGAGTGTACGGCGCCGCCTACAATCTATCAAATCCGATGAAACTATTTTTAGATGAAAGTAGACATTCAGGGCTTTCCATAGATATATCATATAAGTTATTGAAGTAGTATTGAGAGAGATATGAATTTTTGAAATTTGACCTAAGGTTTAGGATTTTCATCCGGGCAGGGTGACATGAGGAGGGTATAACTCACCCTATACAACTCCAAATCGAGTGAAACCAATTTTGTTAGAAAGCTTACATACAGGGAAATACCCCAATATAAGATTCCGAGTTTTTTATGGTCCCAATTGTTCCCAGTGATTCGAGGAAGTTGTCCTATGTCTAATCCAGACCAAAATAAGGTAGTTCAGGAAGGTCGAATTTGAGGACTTATAACTAGAGGTGTACTTAAGCAAATGGAGTGAAACTTGTGGCAAATGAAAGGTTGTCCTGTTAGCCTTGGTATGAGACCAGTTTCGTAAGATTTGAGCTTAGTTTTGATTTTTAGTGAATTTATACTTCCAGGAGTGTAATTCGGGCTAGTGACTGAACAGGTTGAGCAAAAGTTGAATGTCTTGATTTATATAAATCAGAATGACATGGGACCAAAGAGGTTAGAAATTAGACATATAGAGCTATTACATATCCAAAATTCAGGTTTAAATGAGTTGAATAGAGATAAAGGTGGATTATACAAAATTCGGGCAGACCCGAATAGAATTGGTAGGATGGCCAAAGTAATAGTTTCACAAAAGTTAGTGGACATATAAGGTTTGAGTTGAGGATTGCCAGCTTAACATTGATATATATGTGTTAAGTTGATTTATGTTGCTATGATTGAACTGTCTGTGAGAGCTGGCACTATTCATGGGGAAACGGACCTGATCCATCATGCTGCCGGATTTACGGCAGAAGTCTATGAAATTAGGAATATTTACATGTAAGGATGAATTAGAGTATGAATGGGTATATAGAAACCCTATATTCAATGACTTAAGTATGAGATGAGATATATGAAAGTAAAGGATAAAGCATATGTATAAGTGTCGGTAGAATGGTAAAGAGGCTACGAGCCTTTACACGTTATGAATATGTACGTGAAGATCATGTGTATAATGACATATGAAAATGAATGAAGTATAGGTACAGTCAATATGACTATGCATGACCTTATATGAGAATGAAAAGCCATGAGTATATTAAATGTGAATCCCTTCACTTGGAGGCAGTTGCACTTGAATCCCTCCCTGTGAAGGCAGCTACCTTCTACCTTGGAGGCATGTGGTCAGATGAGATCCCTTTATGTTGAAGGCACGTGGTCAGATGAGATCCCTCCATGTTGAAGGCACGTGGTCAGATGAGATCCCTCAATTTTGAGGCACGTGACCAGAAGAGATCCCTTCAACTAGAGGCACGTGACCAGAATGAGATCCCTCCAAGACTAGAGGCACGTGAATCCCCTTGCGGGTGAGTCGGTGTGACAACGGTCACGGGTGAAGCTGACGAGCTCACTCCAAGGCCAGGCTACCCAAGGGCAGTAAATACACCCTAGGGACGGCGATACGTAACGCCTAGGTGTGCCAAGTAAAAGCTAAGGATTAAAGACTAAAGATTAAATATTAAAGTTATGTGCAGATGTTATGTTCCCAGCATACTGATGTCATGTGGGTATCATCTGAATATACTGTAGTCAAAGTAAAGTATATGTGGAAGTTATGTCTCTAGTGCATTGATGCTATCGTACCTTATTGTATTTTAATTATTAGTCTCAATATGATTCATGACTTGATTTGGTATGGGTTCTCCCCAAAGAACAAGTGTACGATAAAAATAAACTTTGCTTCGGATAATATATTTTTCAAAAGGTAAATTTAAACAGTTGTGTAGCATGTTCACCTTTTTCATAATAAACCGAAGCAAACTAGAGACGACCATGATGACACTATGTATGAAAATTAGAGAATCCTACTGAGAATTTTATAATTCTCACTCTATTTCCATGTTGTCTCCAGATGATTTTAGAAGTTTCCGAAGACGGCTGAAGTTGCTGTCAGATGAGATCCACTCAGGTAACAGTAACACCTCCAGGGTGTGGTACTATGACTTAAGCATAGTACTGTGCTTGGGAGGATGTGACACTTTTCACTCACATAACCTCAAATTCTTCCTTTAATTTCCATTCTTTTCTCCTTCCAACATCAGTCTTGTTAGGTTTTGGAGCTTAGAGGAGGTGACACCAAGATTCCTAATCCTTTCTTCTCTCCTTTTCCTTTCCAAAGGTAATCTCTAAACTCCTTTCCTTATCCTTTCCTATGAATTATGGATTATATCTCCAATATTAAGTTCCTGGAGAATCTTAGGTTAGAAGAATTAAGGATTTTGGTTTCTTAATGTTATTTGGGTTAATCCTTAGTCTAAATGACTAATATCGTGTTAGATTATCATAATTGTGTTAATAGATTCTACTGGAAGTTTGGTTCTTGGCTCCGTGTCTTGTGGGCTTAAAGATTCCACTATTGAGGTTAAGTCTATGAATAGATAGTTATCTCTAACTTGCTTTTTTTTAGTATATTTATTTAATATAAATATGCAAATAAATTAGTATATCTTGGAATTATGATTTAGATCTTAGTGGCATGTTTTATGTGGACAATTGTTTCTCTTATGCATATTTTATTTAAAATTCTCACATGAGAAAGTGAAGGGATTTTTGGTGAATCTTCCTAATCGTTTATATCTATATATATATATTAGACAGCTATAAAATTTTATAAGTTTTTGAAGCATGATACTATTAAAGCCTTTGTCTTTCTTTAATGATATGATTTAAGTTTTATGTATAAAATGACAATTGGTCTTATGAGGATCTATATTAAGTGAAGGTATAATGAGACTATGAATATTGCTTTTATAAGAAAAGAAATGAATGGATTTTTGCAAAACTTTGATGATTGTTTATATATTAAAATAGTATAACTGAATGATTAAGTATTTGGCATGAGAATATTTATGATAAATGTTATGTGAGACGGTAAAGAAAAAGACTTGGGAAAGTCTATGCCAGGATTTGTATGCTAGTGACAGTACACATTAGCCTTGGTAGATGATTTATTACACAGCCACACATAGTGTGGTGCATGACGAAAAATACATAGCCACTCAAGGAGTGGTGCGTGACGGAATACGGGAATCACACGAAGGAATGTAACGTCCTCCTTGGTATAGTACTATGCTTAAGTCATAGTACCACACTCAGAGTTGTTACTATTACCTGAGCAGACCTTATCTGACAACAACTTCAGCCGCCTTTGAAACTTCTTGAACTATCTAGAGATAACACAGAAATAGGAGTAAGAATTTTAAATTTTCAGTAGGATTCACTAAGAAATTTCATTCCATGTCATCATTATTACCTCTAGCTACTTCGATTTATTATGAAAAAGGTGGACATGTTATATAAACTGCTTAATTTTATAGTTCGAAAATATATTGTTCGAAGCAGAATCCATTTTACCCATACACTTGTCATTTGGGAGAGCCAATACACAAGTCATGAATCATATTATAAATAATAACTGCAACGTATTAAAATATAATAACACTAATATACTGGAAACTTGAAATCTGCATCTGCCTTTACTTGTACTTGAATTTATGCAGATATACATAATTTTCTTTTCTTTCTTTGTCTTCCTTTACTCGTCGTACACATTCCAGAGTACGATCACCATGGCATACTCCCTTGAGGTGTGATCACCATGTCAGACTCCTTAAAATTATATTCATCCTGCCACGTCCCAGAGAATGATCGCCATGTCATACTCTATCAGGGTGTGATTGCCATGTCATATTCCTTAGGGGGTGGGATTGCAACACCCTCCCAAGTGTAATACTATGCTTAAGTCATAGCACCACACTCAAGAGCTGTTACTGTTGCCTGAGCGAACCTTATTTCATAGCAACTTCAGCCATTTTCAAAATCTTTCGAGCTATTTGAAGATAACACGGAAAATAGAAGTGAGAATTTTAAATTCTCAGTAGGATTCTCTAAACTATCACACATAGTGTCATCATTATTATCTCCAGCTACTTCGGTTTATTATGAAAAATGTGAGCATGTTAAGTAGACTATTCAGTTTTATACTTGAAAATATATTGTCCAAAGCAGAGTTTATTTTATCCATACACTTGAGTCACATTGGCAATATTTCATATTGGAAAATAATCACAGCATACGTAGATAGAACAGTTTCAGCATCAATAAAACATGGGATGCCATGATGCTTTTTTTTAACTTTCTTTGCTTTCTTTCACCCACTAAACATAAGTGGTAATGAGCTAATATTATGGACGTTGCCACCATAAATTTTCGGTACTTACACTGGCTGGGTCATGTCATACCTCATGTAAGCCCTATCCTCTATACTCACACTAGCTGGGTCGATGCCATGCCTCATGTGAGTGGGGTGCTTGTATATGTTTGAATCTTTAGTCTTTACTGCCCTTGGATAGTCAAATCTAGAAGTGAGCTCAGCTCGTGACCGTCGTCACATAGTACTGACCCACAAGGGGACCGACGTGCCTCTAGGTCAGAGGGACTCAGTTGGCCATCTGCCTCCAACATAGAGGAACCCAAAAGTTTTAGTTGCCTTCACAGGGAGGGACCCAATATGTAACTGCCTCCGAGTGAAGGGACCCACATCTTTATCTTTTAATTGCCTTCACCTAGAGAGACCCAAATAACTGCCTCTAAATAAAGAGATCTCATATATTCTTCCTTCATTCACATGCAAATATGCATGCTCTCATAAGAATAATTCATGATCATATCATTCATAATTGTGTAGCTGTTCATCTTTGATCATGCATGTGAATGCTCTACATTCTTGTACATGACTCGCTTCATACTTTAATCATATTTGCATGCATGATTATCATAGTCACCACATATACTTACTCATAATTTTAAATTCATAAATAATCAACTTGACTGGTAAAAACTATCAATCCATTAATCTTGTATTTTCTGCCAGAAATTCGGCAGCATAACGGATCGAGTCCGCTTTCTCATGAATAGTGCCAATACTCAGAAAACCAGTTGTATAGAAAAATCATGACAATTTATTCACAATTCAATCATCAAATTCATGAGCACAATTATTACATTTAAAACATAGTTGTTATCTCAACACTTACCTTTAACCCGGTTTGTGTAAATCAAGCCACAATTTCTATTTAACTCATCTGGATCACAATTTTGGATATGTTAGATTATTGTGTGTCTATTTTCTAATATGTTAGAGTATTGTGTGTCTATTTTCTAACTTCTTTGGTCCCATCTAATTTTAATAAATATAGCTCAAGTTATTCAAGTTTATCCCGACATGCCCTGTAGCTGGCTAGAATCAGACACTTAAAAGTAAAAATCCACTAAAAAACGAAAATTGATTCAAATTATATGAAATTGGCCTTATATTAAAGCTAACAAGACAAAATTTCATTTAAAAGAAGTTCCATTCCATTTGAATTATTAGGGCTCGAGTTATAAGCCCCGAAATCTGACCTTCCTGAATTGCCCTGTTTTGGCCTAGTTTGGACAAAGGGCAACTTTCTTGGATCACTGAGAGGAAATGGGATCTTATCTAACTCTGAAATTTTTATGAGACATTCTGCTATGTGCAAGCTTTTCTAACAAAGTTGGTTTCATTCATTTCCAAGTTGTATAGGGCGAGTTTTACTCTCAATAACCTAGTCTATCCAAAATCAAAGTCAAAAACCTAGGTCAAAATTCAAAAATTGATATCTCTCTCAATACTAATCCAATGGCCTTATATGATATATGTATGGAAAGCCCTAGATATCTAGTTTCATATAAAAATGGTTTCATCAAATTTAATCGGTGGTAGGCAGATCCGTACACTCCGCTGTACAGACCACCGTAGGTTTCCTTAACCTCATCAATTCTATTTGCTTCTTTTCACTAGATAATCATCCAAAACTCAATTTAAAACATAACAATCCAGCCATAAACCTTCATATATGCTCATAATAATATCAAATACATGCATCCAAATGAGTCCACAGCAGCCCCAATTCACAAGAAAATTCAAAGAAGAGGTTGAATCCTACCTCCAATTGATGTAGAAACTAACTAGAATTGAGCTCTTGGTGGAGGAAATGGATGAGACTTGGAGTTTTGAGGAAAATGAAGTGAAAATGGGAGAAGGAAGAGTGAGGAATTCCCAGCTGAAGAGGGAGCACGAAAATGAGAGAGTTAGAGGGAATAACCAAGGTTGTGTGAAGCATTGGTAGTTGGAAGGCTTGGTTCTCATTGGTTGGAAGTGAGTGGTGATGAATTGAACAAATCTCTACTCTCCCTTTGTGGTTGACATGGCCCCAACCTTAGGGGATCAAGTGGCTAAACTTTTAGCCACTAAACTTAGGGTTTTGGTATAATAAATTCAGTTAATTCAGTTCCGACAGTTTAAAATACCGTACTCTTACCAATTTCCTTTAAATCGGTAAATCGGTTTTGAAGAAATTTGTGAAGTTCTATATGTTTCTATTCTAATCATTTCTATTCTAATCTCTCTAATCTAACATCTAATTAACTCTTGATCAACCTTTAATTAATTTCTAATTAATCTTAAAGATTCAATAAAATCGAATAAATCAATTAACAGTGTAAATTAAACGTTTTGCAAATTGAGGGCCTTTCGGGTTTCTGTTGTTCATGACTAATGGCATTTTCATAATTATGGGTAAGTCTAGGGGCATCCCACGTCATTTCATATGTGGACACCTCCGTGGCCCAATTGGCCAAGAATTGGGTTTCTACGCTTTCGTTACGTGGTTCTACTTCGTTTAAAACCTTATTCTGCTAATTCAATTGATACAAGGACCAAAATATCATTTTCAAAAATGTTTAGAGGCAAGGCTATAAATAATAAAAGTTTGCCCAATGACGTTTTCATTATTTCCTATAACGTTATATGGGGATGTTGCATACTACCCCCTTAAAAAGAATTTTATCCTCAAAATTCCTTTATCCCTATAAAGCTAGCTGAATGTCGTAGATCTCTGCACACATCGAACTTCATATTGAGGTGATCAGGCTCAATATGTCATCAAGTGCAACAGATAAGCTACAACATACAACAAGGCTGCCATGCATGGATAACTATGTCCCTATCATGTAAGGACCTAAAGCACAGTCGTTCTAAATTTTCAGAGTATGCCTCATTGGAAGCATAATCAGCCCATCCCAGGTCCGATTAGGACGAACTGCTCTGATACCATTAATGTAACACCCTCCCAAGTGCAGTACTATGCTTAAGTCATAGCACCACACTCAAGAGTTATTACTGTTGCCTGAGCGGACCTTATTTCACAGCAACTTCAGCCATCTTCAAAATCTTTCGAGCTATCTGGAGATAATACGGAAAATAGGAGTGAGAATTTTAAATTCTCAATAGGATTCTCTAAACTATTACACATAGTGTCATCGTTATTATCTCCAGCTACTTTGGTTTATTATGAAAAATGTGAGCATGTTAAGTAGACTATTTAGTTTTATAGTTGAAAATATATTGTCCAAAGCAGAGTTCATTTTATTCATGCACTTGAGTCACATTGGCAATATTTCATATTAGAAAATAATCACAGCATACGTAGATAGAACAGCTTCAGCATCAATAAAACATTGGATGTCATTATGCAAATTCTCATTTTTGAATTCATGCAAAATGCACCGATGCTTTTCTTTAACTTTCTTTGCTTTCTTTCACCCACTAAACATAAGTGGCAATGAGCTAATATCATGGACGTTGCCACCATAAATTTTCGGTACTTACACTAGCTGGGTCATACCATGCCTCATGTAAGTCCTATCCCCTATACTCACACTAGCTGGGTCAATGCCGTGCCTCATGTGAGTGGGGTGCTTGTATATGTTTGAATCTTTAGTCTTTACTACCCTTGGGTAGTCTGATCTAGGAGTGAGCTCAACTCGTGACTGTCGTCACACAATACTGACCCACAAGGGGACCCACGTGTCTCTAGGTTGGAGGGACTCAGTTGGCCATCTACCTCCAACATAGAGAGACTCAAAAGTTTTAGCTGCCTTCACAGGGAGGGACCCAATATGCAACTGCCTCTGAGTGGAGGGACCCACATCTTTATCTTTTAATTGCCTTCACCTAGAGAGACCCAAATAACTGCCTCCAAGTAAAGGGATCTCATATATTCTTCCTTCATTCATATGCAAATATGCATGCTCTCATAAGACTAATTCATGATCATATCATTCATAATTGTATAGCTATTTACCTTTGATCATGCATGTGAATGCCCTACATTCTTGAACATGACTCGCATCATACTTTAATCATATTTGCATGCACGATTATCATAGTCACCACATATACTTACTCATAATTTTAAATTCACAAATAATCAACTTGATTGGTAAAAACTATCAATCCATTAATCTTGTATTTTATGCCGAAAATTCGGCAGCATAACGGATCGAGTCTGCTTTCCCATGAATAGTGCCAGTACTCAGAAAACCAGTTGTATAGAAAAATCATGACAATTTATTCATAATTCAATCATCAAATTCATGGGCACAATTGTTACATTTAAAACATAGTTGCTGTCTCAACACTTATCTTCAACCCGGTTTTTGTAAATCAAGCCACAATTTCTATTTAACTCATCTAGACCACAATTTTGGATATGTTAGAGTGTTGTGTGTCTTTTTTCTAACCTCTTTAGTCCCATCTAATTTTGATAACTATAGCTCAAGTTATTTAGGTTTTATCCCGGCCTACCTTGTAGCTGGCCAGAATCAGACACTTAAAAGTAAAAATTCACTAAAAATCGAAAACTGATTCAAATCATACGAAATTGGTCTCATATTAAATCTAACAGGACAAAATTTCATTTAAAAAAAGTTCCGTTGCATTTGACTTAGTAGGGCTCGAGTTATAAGCCTCAAAATCTGACTTTCCTGAATTGCCCTGTTTTGGCCTGGTTTGGACAAAGGGCAACTTTCTTGGATCACTGGGAGCAAACAGGACCTTATCTAAATCTGAAATCTTTATGGGACATTATAATATACGTAAGATTTCTAACAAAGTTAGTTTCATTCATTTCCAAGTAGTATAGGGCTAGTTTTGCCCTAAACAACCCAGTCTACCCAGAATCGAAGTCAAAAACCTAGGTCGAAATTCAAAAATTCATATCTCTCTCAATACTAATCCAATGGCCTTATATGATATATGTATGGAAAGCCCTAGATGTCTAGTTTCATATAAAAGTGGTTTTATCAAATTTAATTGGTGGTAGGTGGAGCTGTACACTCCGCTGTACGGACTGCCGTAGGTTTCCTTAACCTCATCAATTCTATTTGCTTCTTCTCACTAGATAATCATCCAAGACTCAATTCAAAACATAACAATTCAGCCATAAATCTTCATATAGGCTCATAATAACATCAAATACATGCATCCAAATGAGTCCACAGCAGCCCCAATTCACAAGAAAATTCAGAGAAGATGTTGAATCCTACCTCCAATTGATGTAGAAACTAGCTAGAATTGAGCTCTTGGTGGAGGAAATGGATGAGGCTTGGAGTTTTGAGGAAGATGAACTGAAAATGGGAGAAGGAAGAGTAAGGAATGCTCGGCTGAAGAGGGAGCACGAAAATGAGAGAGTTAGGGGAATAAATAAGGTTGTGTGAAGCATTAGTAGTTAGAAGGCTTGGTTCTCATTGGTTGGAAGTGAGTGGTGATGAATTAAACAAATCTCTGCTCTCCCTTTGTGGTTGACATGGCGCCAACCTTAGGGGATGAAGTGGCTAAACTTTTAGCTGCTAAACTTAGGGTTTTGGTGTAATAAATTCAGTTAATTCGGTTTCGACAGTTTAAAATACCGTAATCTTACCGATTTCCTTTAAATCGGTAAATCGGTTTTGAAGAAATTTGTGAAGTTTTATATGTTTCTATTCTAATTATTTCTAAATCTAACATCTAATTAACTCTTGATCAACCTTTAATTAATTTCTAATTAATCTTAAAGATTCAATAAAATCGGATAAATTGTTTAACAATGTAAATTAAATGTTTTGCAAATTGAGGGCCTTTCTGGTTTCTGTTGTTCATGGCTAATGGCATTTTCATAATTATGGATAAATCTAAGGGCATCCCACGTCATTTCACATGTGGACACCTCCATGGCCCAATTGGCCAAGAATTGGGTTTCTATGCTTTCGCTACGTGGTTCTACTTCATTTAAAACCTTATTCTGCTAATTCAATTGATATAAGGACCTAAATGTTATTTTCAAAAATATTTAGATGCAAGGCTGTAAGTAACAAAAGTTTGCCCAATGATGTCTTCATTATTTCCTATAACGTTATATGGGGGTGTTACAGGGATCATTATGCCACATTCCAAAGTATGACCGCCATGTCATACCCCATCAGAGCGTAATCGCTATGTCACGTTCCTTTGGAATATGGACTCATCATCATATCTTTTACCATAAAATCACACATACATGGGCTTCATACCTTATTCTCAAATAATAATACTTGCCTAGTATTCATACATGTCGCATAACAATATTAACACACCAACATTTAGAACTATCACTAATTTCTGCCGAAAATTCGGCAGTATAACAGATCGAGTCCGTTTTCCCCTGAAGAGTGCCAGGCTACTAATAAAACTAATCAAGTAAAAGTTTAACATAGAGTAGCAAACATATCACAATAATGTCAATCATGTAGGGATTGGACCCTTATATATCACAATAATGTCAATTATGTAGGGATTGGACCTTTATGTTCAATTCTGCCCGTTATATCAATTCTGCCTGATTTTTGTAAAGTTCACCATTTTTTCTACTTAACTCATCTAAACCTGAGTTTTGGATATGCTATAGCTCTACATGTCTAGTTTGCAATCTTTTGGTCCCATCTCATTTTGATTTGTGTAACTCTAGTTGTTAGTATTTTATCTCAGACTGCCCTGTACTTAGCCAGAAGTATATCCTTATAAGTGAAAAATCACTAAAAATAGAAATTTAGGTGAAATCATACGAGATTTATACCAAATTAAAGCTGATAGAACAAGCTTTCAAATGAAATAAGTTTCGTATCATTTGCATGAGTATATTTTGAGATATAAGCCTTGTAACTTGACCCTAATGGACTACCCTATTCCAGCCCGGTTTAAACTTAATTTAACTTCATTGATATGCTAGGAATAATTGGCAATGAATCTAACTCTGAAATTTTTATGGGATATTCCCTTATATGTTGGCTTTCAAACAACGTTGGTTTCACTCAACTTCGAGTTGCGTAGGGTGAGTTACACCCTTCTCAACTCATACTACCCAATGAGAATCCAGATTTCTAGGTCAAATTCAAAAATTCATAACTAATTCTATACTAATCCAATGGCCTTATATTTTATATGTACGCCTGAATGTATAGTTTTATATAAAAATGGATTCATCAAATTTAAATAGCTGTAGGCAGAGCCGTACACTCCGCCGTACGGACTATCAAGGAAAAACCCTAACAACTTCTTGGATTCTTCTTGAATTCATGTTTTTCTTAAATTAAACCATCAAACTTCAATTCAAACTCACACATACACCTAAAACCAAGCTTAAATCATCCTCTCCTCACCTCACAACATCAGAATCTTGGATGAACCAGGGACCCTAAGCAGCCCCAAATCAAAGAAAAGAAGAAGGAAGTTAAGATTCCTACCTTGTTTAGTTGAATTCTTGTTGATTTGATATCGTAGATGGAAGCAACTCTTGATGAGACTTGAAGAAAGGTTGAAGACGGAGTGGAGATGAGTGTGTATGGAGGAGAAATGGAGAGTGGTCAGCTCCTTATGCTGGCAAAAATTACCAAGCGAGAAGGAACGAATTATCTCAAGACTTTTGAAGCAAGTTGTTGCATGATTGGTGGATTCCTACTCCTTCTTCAATTTGCTAAAGCTACCAACTTTTGGGTAGATTTTGTGGTGCCACATATATGGGTGAGGTGGCTAAATCTTGGCCATCCATCCTAGGGTTCTTACAATACAATTTCTATTGATCCGGTTCTGACAATTTAAAATACTGAAATCTTACCGATTTTTCATAAATCGGTAAACCAGTTTTAGAAAATTCCTCGGTGGTTTCCTATGATTCTAATCTAATTTCCTCAAGGTTAATTCTTCTAAATGTTATTTAATTGGCTTTGAGTAAATACTTAATCGAATTCCGATTAATCCCAATTATTTGCTAAAAACCGAACAACTCGGTTAAAAATGATAAAATTTTTCGGACGTTACAAGGAAGGCCACCTAAGTGTGATTCCTGACAAACTATCCTGGAATAGATATTTTTCAATGAGTTTTAGTAAATTAAATGATGATTGGAACTAAGATTTCTATTTGGTTTTTATCTGTATGATTTAGTTTAATATTTAAAAGTTTATACATTGTCTCATGTGGGTTAGGGATAGCTTATCTCTCACTGAGTCACTCGTTATTCTTCCTTTCTTTTCAAATACAGGTACCATTTTGGGATTCAATTTCCCTGTTCCTTGTAGCCAATTCTACTTCTTCAGTGAGCCCTCATGATCAAGGGCATTTGGAATTTTAAGTTTTTGTTATTGTATCCCTGGAGTAGTGTAGCTCCATGGTACTATAGGCAGAGTCTGATCTTTGTTATATTATGTATATGTTTATGTAGTGGTCATGGTTATTAAACTGATTGAATTTCTAACGGAAGGAAAATTTGTATTTGTAATAAATGGCTTGAAGTAATATATGCTTGTGTTTATATATGTTGGGATATATTCTAAAAATTTATTATGTTGCATGTGGAGGGGTGCATTATGAGAATGCCTAAATCCCCGATGGATAAGTGTGATTATTTGAATGTGCAGGATAAGGACTCATATTTAGGAATTATATATCCTAAATATAAAAGAGACTTCATCCGATTTCTGTGAAAAATTGCATGATGAAAGACTTGTTAAGGGACTTGTCCTTTATGTGTCGATCACGGCCCGGGGTGAGTCGTGATAAACTATAATCTTTTTTTTTTTAAAGGTAATTGTTATGATCCATTATCGATGAACCCTAATTTCTGGTATATTTTGGTTGTAATTCAAGCAAGGAGAAATAAAAATCACAAAAAGATGGAAGAGACAAGGAATGAAAATAGATTGGAGGGCACCACAATCAAGGATGATTGATAAGCCAAGGGTGATCGTCATAAGAGCAATTGGAAACTCTTGATAAGACCTAGGGTTACAAGCAAGAACCAAAGAGACACTTTTACTAAAAGTATTCTGATTTCAATTTATCAAAAATCCCTTTCAAAAGGTGTTTAGAAGGTTTATAAAATAAACTAAAGTTTAATAAATGGGCTGCAACACTTGGCCCAAGATTAAAATTTAAACTTATTTAAAATGAGTAAAGGACTTAATAGCTAAAACCAAGTGATGGACTATATGAAATCACAAGCCCAATTACATTATTACTAACTTAAAATTAACAAGCCCAAAGATATAACTAAGCTTTTTTAGCCACGTGAATACAATAGGCTAGTGTTGGGTCTTCATCTTCTTGAATGGGCTTTGCTTCAAACAAACTTGAAATCATTTGGCCCAAAGCTTCCTTAGCTCTCTTTGATTTGGATCTAGCCATTGGTCCACCAAGTCCTTCTAGAGGATCTTCTCCTTGCCTTTGCTTGTTTGTGTCTAATTTATTTTCCACGATCATATCATCCCCTCCTTCTTCAAGAGAATTCGTCCTCGAATTTAGCTCCTCAGTACCTACATCAATTGAGGACAAGTCAGCAACATTAAAAGTAGCACTTACCCCATATTCACCAGGTAAGTCGATCTTATAGGCACTGTCATTTATTCTGTCCAAGACTTGGAAGGGTCCATCACCCCTTGGTTGGAGTTTGGATTTTCTTTGAGACGGAAATCTTTCTTTTCTCATATGTACCTAAACCTAATCATCGGGTTCAAATACAACCTTCTTTCTACCCTTATTGGCTTGCTTTGCGTAACTCTCCATTTTCTTCTCAATTTGAGCTTTTACTTGCTCATGCAGCTTTTTTACAAATTCAGCCTTAGCCTGCCCATCTTTATGCTTAAAAATAGAAATGTTAGGCATAGGCAGTAAATCAAGAGGAGTCAAGGGGTTAAATCCATACACTATCTCGAAAGGAGAATAATTAGTAGTGTTATGGACAACCCTATTATATGCAAACTCTACATGAGGCAAACATTCTTCCCATGACTTAATATTCTTCTTTATAATAGATCTAAGGAGAGTAGAAAGAGTTCTATTAACTACCTCAGTTTGCCCATCAATTTGGGGGTAACAAATAGTTGAGAAAAGCAATTTAGTACCAATTTTACCCCATAGTGTCCTCCAAAAGTGACTTAGGAACTTGGTGTCCCTATCAGTTACAATGCTCCTAGGCAATGCATGAAGCCTCACTACCTCTTTGAAAAACAAGTCAGCCACATGACAAACATCATCCACTTTCTTGCAAAGTATGAAATGAGCCATCTTCGAGAACCTATGCACCACCACAAAAATGGAATCCTTGCCATTCTTTATCCAAGGTAGTCCTAAAACAAAGTCCGTAGATAAATCAATCCAAGGAAAATCAGAAATTGGCAAAGGAGTATAGAGTCCATGAGGCATTACCTTG
Source organism: Pterocarpus santalinus (assembly GCA_031439595.1). Classification (NCBI taxonomy): domain Eukaryota; kingdom Viridiplantae; phylum Streptophyta; class Magnoliopsida; order Fabales; family Fabaceae; genus Pterocarpus; species Pterocarpus santalinus. Next base: position 29,123,335 of record CM062529.1, read on the forward strand.
GACTTAGACTTCTTACAAACAATACATCTTTCACAAAATTTATGCACATTATGTTTCATGTGTGGCCAATAAAAATGTTCATATAGTATGTCTAAAGTCTTTTGGATCCCAAAATACCCCATTAAACCCCCCCTCATGTGCCTCTCTCACAAGCAACTCTCTAATGGAACATTTAGGCACACATAACCTTTTCTCTTTAAACAAATAATCCTTATGCCTAAAGTACCCATTTTGGACAGCATGTACACAATTCTTATAAATCTAAGAAAATTTTGGATCGTGCTCATACAATTCCTTTATATGCTCAAAACCAATGAATTTAGTTTCAAGAATAGAGAACAGAGCATACCTTCTTGAAAGCGCATTAGCAACCACATTAGCCTTACCTTTCTTATGCTTGATCACATAGAGAAATTGCTCAAGGAACTCAATCCACTTGGCATGCCTCTTGTTCAACTTACCTTGTCATTTTAAATACTTCAAGGACTCATGGTCACTATGAATCACAAATTCCTTGGGTAAAAGGTAATGTTGCTATGTTTGTAATGCCTTTACTAATGCATACAACTCTTTATCATATGTGGGATAGCCCAGAATAGCACCGTTTAATTTTTCACTAAAAGAAGCAATTAGGTGCCTATCTTGCATCAAAACAGCCCCTACTCTCACGCCAGATACATCACATTCAATCTCAAAAGATTTAGCAAAATTAGGCAATGCAAGTATAGGTGCATGAGTTAATTTATCTTTGAGGGCAACAAAAGCTTGCTCTTGTTTTTTACCCCATTTAAATCCCACATGTCTTTTAATTACTTCATTCAAGGGTGCAGCCAATGTACTAAAATCTTTAACAAACTTCCTATAGAAACTAGCTAAACCATGAAAGCTTCTTACCTCACTAACATTCTTAGGAGTTGGCCATTCTTGAATAGCTTTCACCTTCTCTTGATCAACCTGCATTCCTTGTGAGCTAACAACAAAACCAAGAAAAATCGCAAGATCTGTACAAAAAATACATTTTTCCATGTTGGCATACAATTTCTCATGCCTAAAAGCTTCCAAAACACTCCTCAAATGCACATGATGATCATCATAGGATTTGCTATAAATCAAAATGTCATCAAAATAAACCACAACTAACTTTCCTAGGAATTCCCTTAACACATGATTCATCAATCTCATAAAGGTACTAGGAGCTTTGTCAATCCAAAGGGCATGACCAACCATTCATACAATCCATATTTGATTTTAAAAGCAGTTTTCCATTCATCCCCTTCTCTAATCCTAATCTGATGATATCCGCTTTCAAGATCAATTTTAGAAAATACACAGGCACCATGCAATTCCCCAACAAATCATCTAATCTAGGAATGGGATGTCTATACTTTACCGTGATGTTATTGGTGGCTCTACAATTAGTTCACATCCTCCAAGTTTCGTCTTTCTTAGGCACTAGAATGACTGGAACTGCACATGGACTTAAGCTTTCTTGCACCCACCCTTTTTGCATCAAGTCTTCAACTTGCTTTTGAATCTCCTTGGTCTCTTAAGGATTACTCCTATAAGCTGGCCTGTTAGGCAATGAAGCTCCTTGAATGAGATCAACTTGATGTTCTATGCCTTGTAGAGGGGGATTGTGAGGCACCTCCTTAGGAAAGACATCTCCAAATTCCTGCAACAAAGAAGAAACTTCACAAGGAAGAAAGTTAGTAGCACCTGCTTCATATAATTTACTTTCTTTACTCAAAAGTAAAAGCATTGACTTTTTCATGAGCATAGCCTTTTTCACCTCTTTTTCTTTAATAAACAGATTTTGCAATTTTCCCTCTATTTTTCCACTCTCTTTTTCCTTTTACTTTTCACTCCCTTTTTCCTTTTGCTTTTCACTATCTTTTTCTTTTCTTTCCTGTTTTCTTTTATCTCTTATTTTGGATTGATCCTCACCAACCTCTCTTCGAGACAAAGGGGCAAGAATAGTCTTGCGCTCTTTATGTACAAATGAAAACTTATTTGTGAACCTATCATGTAGAGCTTTCTTATCATACTACCAAGGCCTACCAAGAAGTAAATGGCAAGCCTCCACAGGCACCACATCACACAAAACTGCATCATCATACTTCCCTATAGAGAATTCCACCTCCACTTGCTTACTTACAGTTATTTCACCATCCACACTAAGCCATTGAAGCTTAGATGGCCGTGGGTGTGGTTTAGTCTCCAATTTTAGTTTTGAGACCATCCTTGCACTAGCAACATTAGTACAGCTCCCTCCATCAATAATTAAAGAACAAACTTTCCCTTGGATGATACACCTTGTATGGAAAATATTTTCCCTTTGGCTTTCATCCAAATCCTTTGCTTGGTTGACCAACAACCTCCTCACTATGAACAAATCTCCTTCGGGTGCAATTTCCTCATCATACTCATTCTCACTAGTTGGGGCAGATTCGGATGAGGACTCACTAGTGATTTCTCCATTGTCTTTGAGAAGCATAGTCTTCTTGGTTATGCATTCAAATGCTATGTGTCCTCTCCCCAAATACTTGAAGCATTTTATCTTACTACTCCTTGTCTTGTTAGAAGTCTCATTGGACTTGAATTGAGTTCTTTGAGGTGCAGCCGTGGTGTTGCTAGAAAAGGTACCTCCTTCCTTCTTATTTCTTTCCTTCCAATTTGAAGAATTGAAATTAGAAAAACTCCTCCTCAATGTACCTTTTCTCTTAAGTTGCTGCTCCACTTTGGTAGCTTGATATGCCAAGTCCTCCAACTCCACATAATTTTGTAGCTTAACCACATCTCTAATGTCATTATTCAGCCCATTCAGAAAGCGTGCTATAGTAGCCTCCCTATCTTTATTCACATTGGCTCTAATCAAAGACACCTCCATCTCCTTGTAATATTCATCAACACTCCTACTACCTTGTGTGAGTCTTTGGAGCTTGTTTTGAAGGTCCCTATGATAATAGGAAGGGACAAATCTCTTCCTCATTAACCTCTTCATTTCAACCCAAGTATCCACCAAAGATTCTTCATATCTAAGTCACTCTTTTTGCAATTGATCCCACCAAATGAGAGCATAATTTGTGAACTCCATGGCTGCCACCTTCACCTTTTTATCTTCAGTATAGTTGTGGCAAGCAAAAAGCTGTTCAATCTTCATTTCCCATTCTAAGTATGCCTCCGGATCACTTTTCTCTTTAAAAGAGGGAATGTTGAGTTTTACTCCCTCAATTCTATCCTCTCTTGGATCTACTTCATGATCTCTTCTTCTCCTTCCATCAAGCCTCCTTCTACCTGCATCAGCATCAGGATGTCCTTGATTTTCTAACCGCTCAATTCTCACATATAACTCCTCTATATGCTCCCTCATCATCCTTTCCATTTGAGCTATAATAGCCTCCACTAACAATCTGTTGTTTCCTTCAAGAGGAGGGCTACCACTACCACCTGTTCCTGCTATCATTCAAGTAAAAGAAAAGAAAAGTAAAAGTAATGGGACCTCACCACACTTCTCACGTGTTTACACTCGTAGAGATGTATCACTCATGTTTATTGCTCTCTAACAGGCTTTTGTGTAAGGTTCTCTCTTGCCTTTTACCACTCAAGTGCTCTTGTAGGCTCTTAAATGGAATCACAAGTCAATTCAAAGAGAAACTCCAAAAACACTATGTCAAATCACAAAACAAACAAGAGGTCAAACAAAAGAAAACTCTAAGACAAAACTTTTAAGATCCAAAAGAAACAAACAATAAAAACTAAACAAGGACAAACACACTCAAATCAGAGGCCAAATAAGACAAGAACAAGCTAAAAGTTTGAAAAACAATAAGAAACAAGCCAATGTTTTGACCTTTTTTTTTTTTCAAATTCTATGTTTTTTTTAATTCTATTTTTTTTTTTTGAATTTGTTCTTGATGATTGTAGATGAACAGACCAACTGGAATCACATCAAAACAAGCACATATTTAACAACTAAACATCAAACTAACAAAGCTTAGAAAGATTAGAATGAAACCATTCCCAAGAACATCAAGAACATATGATGAACATTCTGCACCTTTTTTTTTTCTACTGATCCAATGTAATATCAACAAAGATAGAAATGGAAATTAGAAGAACATCAAGAAATTAAGCAAAGTAAAAAAGATGAATCAAACAAGAACTCAAAGAAAACAAATCGCAAAGTCGCACTAGACTGAGTTCGAAAAAAAATCGATGTATCTCGAGCTACAAAATTCAAATTTCAACGATTCAAAAATGAGATGAAAGATGAGATTCTGAACTTCAAAAAAGACCCAAGAAACTCCAACATATGATGCGCAAAACTCAAGATATGAACCAAAGAAAACTGACCAATTCTGCAACTCGAAGAAGCTGGCTCTGATTACCAAATGTTATGATCCATTATCGATGAACCCTAATTTTTGATGTATTTTGGTTGTAATTCAAGCAAGGAGAAATAAAAATTACAAAAAGATGGAAGAGACAAGGAATGGAAATAGATTGGAGGGCGTCATAATCAAGGATGATTGATAAGCCAAGGGTGATCACCACAAGAGCAATTGGAAACTCTTGATAAGACCTACGGTTCCAAGCAAGAACCAAAGAGGCACTTTTACTAAAAGTATTCTGATTTCAATTTGCCAAAAATCCCTTTCAAAAGGTGTTTATAAGGTTTATAAAATAAACTAAAGTTTAGCAAATGGGCTGCAACACTTAGCCCAAGATTTAAATCTAAACTTATTTAAAACGAGTAAAGGACTAAATAGCTAAAAACAAGTGACGGGCTGTATGAAATTACAAGCCCAATTACATTATTACTAACTTAAAATTAACAAGTCCAAAGATATAACTAAGCTTGTTCAGCCACATGAATGCAATAGACTAGTGTTGGGTCTTCATCTTCTTGAATGGGCTTTGCTTCAAATAAACTTGAAATTATTTGGCCCAAAGCTTCCTTAGCTCTCTTTGATTTGGATCTAGTCATTGGTCCACCAAGTTCTTTCAAAGGATCTTCTCCTTACCTTTGCTTGCTTGTGTCTAATTTATTTTCCATGATCATATCACTAATGGCAAATGCTAAAACACTTGAAGGTGCAATAACAAGTAGACAAACTTGTGCCCAGTGGATGGGCCTATGTAGGACAAAGCACTTGGTACAAAAAAAATTCAACTAACTCCTTGTTTTAATTCAATGATAAGTGTGCACACATTACACATTTTTATGAATATACCTAATCTTTTTTATTTTCTTGAAGCTAGTTGAGTTGGAATTGCCATAAAAAATTTTGTTATGATGTTTCCAAAATAATAATAACATAAAACCAATTCAGTCAAGTACAACATAAGATAGAAGATATTCTCCTCATCCTCATATTTTAAAAAAATTGAATTAATGGATTTTTTAGTTGATTAACCTTTTTTCTGGTGAATCCAAAATTAAGATCCCTTTTTGTATTACACAACAGAGCTTATGTTTCATATGGACATGAATAATACTGGGCTTGAAATTGATTTTTTGCCCCTTCATTTTTGATTAAGTGGCGCATAATAGTTTCATATGGACTTGTTAGTTCTGTTCCCTAGCTCAATTGTAATGTGTTTATCCTAAACAAGCCATGTGTCTATTAGTGTTGTGTAATGTACTAATTTGCACCCGTTAAAAACCATGTAGTTTCTTTAACTTGACGTTTCTTCACCTTTATTGTAGATTAATTGTTTTACAACACTTGCAATCAATTTTGAAAAGATAGTTTTGGGAATTCAATCCTAAATAATGGACTTCTTTTGGTTTTTTAGAAAAAACCACTAGTAGTGCAATATTTAAAATTACAACTCAATGTTTCCTAACACACTTATGTGCAATGTGGCGTGCACTAAAATTTTTCATTTTTCTATCATATGCTAACCGAATTTAATGGTTAGCACTTCAATGTGTCTTGGATAATTAGTACTTACTAATGCAAAAATTTGGCAATGATAGCATGTTCAAGGGGCTTGACATGTCTGAGTTATACTCGGTGAATTAGAAAATCTGACTCATCTGATAAAACTATAAGTGGTTATAACTTCTTTCTCCTTCTTCTTTTTTTGTTATGTTCATAAATGTTGTCCTTGTGTTACAAAGTGTCGATTATCTCAGTGGCCCAATATCAAAGACTTTTGGAACCTCTCACCTGTCATTCTACAAGATAATTAACCTAGAGGACCTTTTCCTCCTAACCTTGGAAATTTGAGCAACTTGTAACAATTGTGAGACTATTGTTTCTTTTAAGTCATTTTCATTTGATATGCATAGTCAATTCTAATCATTTATTTTTTTGATATTAAGGCATTCCTTATCTATGATTTCATATTGCTTTGCCTAGGCATAACTACTTTAACTTTAAATGTGTATGAAAACTACAAATAATTTTACTGGGGCAATACCAGAAGCATTTGGCAAACTAAAGAGTCTCACTCAGTTGTGAGTGATATAATTTGATACAATTGTTTTCCTTTTTCCCCCTTATGTGTGTTATATTCTGAAACCACTCAACATTTTTCTACAGTGGGATAGATGAAAGCACTTTTATTGAGAATTGGACCAAACTTTCAAGATTGAGTCCAAATTTTGGTTCATGCATGACCAGAGTTAATCCTCTCTCTCTCTCTCTCTCTCTCTCTCTCACACACACACACATACACACACACACACACACACACACACACTCACACATTTTAAGCAAGGATGCTAGTTGTAGTTACCCATGTTTTTTTATTTAGGAACCCATGATCAAAGATTAAATGTAAACAAGAACTTTTATTATATAATTACAATTGATTTTATATTATTTTTTTATCCACCTACACTAATTTTATTATAAACTCATGATATAACTGATATGAGCATTTCCAGAAAGTTGCTTGATGACAAGGACCCAAAGTCTTGATGCCAAATAATAGAATAGTACGTTATAAAATGAAATCAAATAATGCTTGATGTCAGTATTCAATATTATAATGATATAATGAATGAAAAGTTTTTTTTTTTCTATGGTGCTATATATGATCCTAATTTGTTAAAGATCAATTGAAGTCTTTTAAACTAGTTCCAATAGCAAAACTAGAACTTAGATTCTTTATCTTTGAGCTGATTACTCTTTATCTTCATAAGCTAAAAAGAAAAGTAAGAGTTATAGTTTTTGCAGGATGTATTGTGAGTTCATGATAGTGAAGGCGTGCTTTAATCTTACTAAAAATAATTTGTTTGTAAAGAAAATATGTTACCGGCAGTTTTGAGTGACAGAAATACATGCGTGGGGTTTGGGAAGTTTCATTTTGTGGCGATTTAAGCCTCCACTAAATATTTGTTTTAGGTTTAAACCGCTACAAAATAATTGCCACTATTTTAAAATTATACTGATAGTCATACCAACGATTGTAAAAAACCACCACTAAACATTTCTCATTGCTTTACATGCGGCAATTTTGGATCCGCCATAAAATCTATTAGTGGAGGTTAAAACCGCCACTAAGTTCATTAAAAATGCCACTAAAACATTTTTTTGTTGTAGTGACCCAGCCGGAGTTGTCTATCGGATGAAGAATTGCACGACACAGGTGGCACATTTTCATTTGAATTGCGAAACAAGTCATGCAAGTTCTAATAAAATTAACAATTAATAATTCAAAAACAAATTTGAAATTGTTATAAATTGCTACCATGTTAGTTGTGTTAGGCATACATTCGGGCCGTACAACATTTTCCCAATAGTAAATACATCTTAATGGTAAATACAAGTTAATGACCATTATATATATGATCTTTTATGGGTTGCTTATATGTTGTGGTTTGTAAATCGATGAGTAGTATCCAATCAGATACATGCTACAAGCAATGGGCATTATAAGATGAAATATGCATGTATATTATGTTGAGTGTGTAATTTGCGGGTAGAGAAAACGTGTGCAAAGATGGAATCGTCTTCTTCTTATCATGTGATCAACGCGCTGGTGATCCAGTATACCAAGATGCCATGATACTAGAATTGTTCTAAACAAATGGAACTACTTGTGTCTCAACCTACTGTCATATCCAATATCTAAGTAGTTTAATTTCTCTCTGTTTTTCTTAATTATATGTTTTCTTCTTATCTTGCTAGTTCAAGACAAAAGAATAGGTCAAACAACATTTCTAAATTTTCTCCATTTATATCCAAGGGAACAACAATGTAAAATGCTTTAATTGGACAATGTGTCAAAAGTAATCCAATTTTTTAAATTTAAAAAGATCTTTAAGTCAAAAATGTTCTCCAAAATATTTTAACTATCAATTTTTTAAAGGAAACAAGTTTTTTTTGGTACAAAAAATAAGTTATTTTAAATATAAATTGAATATATATTAATTAAATGAAAAATTTATTAATGAACATTTAATTTAAACAATTCATACAACTCAGCGCACAAGTAACATAATTAGTTTATATAAAATTTATAGATTGAAATTTACTTCTCTCAACCAATTCTCTCTCTCTCTCTCTCCCTTTTTTTTTTTTGGGTCAACATTCAATCCACTTTCCAACGAACAAAGTGGGATCTGTGAACGCTGGATATTAGTGGGGCGGAGTCGTCCTTAACATCCCAGTAAAACCCCTATATCCTTTGCCCATCTTTCCTTAACCCTAAAAAAATAAAAAATAAAAAGTAAAAAGGCAAAAAAGATAGTCATAAAAATAAATAAGAGTTTAATTTGAGTCTCCAGTATAAAAGTTTTATGTATTATCATCTAATTAAAATTATTCATTTTCATGATCATTCAAATAGAGAGTTATTATTTCAAAGATTTTTATTAATATAATAATATATAATTAGATGTCTGTATAAAATTTTTTTTATTCTTAGCATTCAAATTAAATCTAATAAATAAAAATGGTTCACTACGTGTCGTTTCGTTACCTGTGCAAAACAAAGGGCACGCAGCAACAAAACGCAGAAAATTGGTGCTACTTGGCTAGGTGTCGTTTCCAGTCCATTGCAGCGGCAGCATCCCATTTCTCGCCGCTCGCTCATCCCAGTTCCCAGGTCTCTGACGCGCCAAAACCACCCGTTTCCCCATGACTCTATTAGCCTGAGCTACTGTTCTGCTTCTGCTTCTTCACCTATCATATAATCATCTTCTCAATAATTTAAAAAAGGTACATCCTTCAATTTCCACTACTGAATTTCCTTCAGTTATTATTATTATTGTTGAAATTGCATACTAAAGTCAGCACTTAGAGTACTTAGTAAAATCGAAGTTTTCGTTTTTGTTTTAATATATATATACTACAAAACCAAAGTCGTTAACGAAAGTCTTCCTTCAGTGTTTGTTTTTTTTTTTTTTTTTTTTTTTATGATGATCAAAGTCTTTAACTAGTTATCTCAAAAGGGTCGTTTCTGGATGTTGTTTAGGGGTGTTCAATTCTATGCTTCACCAAGTTGGTTTTTTTGAACCTGCGATTATTTCTGGAGAGACTTCTACTTTCTTCTGTATGTAGCAAGGAGGAAACTTTGGTTTTTGTTGTATCATTGTGGCCATGGATATAATAGTTGAATCAGTGGGGAAGATTCCTTTGCAAGACCCACCTGAGGAGGATTTCTGTGCTGCTGATTTGACTTGGACCAAGTTTGGCGATGCTGAGCACCATGACGAGGTTGCCCTTATTCCCTATGATCGAGTAGATGCTTTTATAATTGGTGAGTGCTCTAATGTCGAGTGCCCGACTCGATTCCATATCGAGAGGGGAAGAAAACGAGCTATTGGCAGCTTGAAGGAATATAAGGATGATGAGTATCTCGAGTACAGGCTGTAAGTTTCTGCCATGCTTTTGATCAGTGTTTGGTTTTGTTGGCTTTATTTTACTTATTTTTTTTCTGTGTTTGGTTATTGTGATCAGAAGATTGTTTGATTTTTGAAACATGTATTTAGTTTCCTTTTTGAGACGGTAAGCCTTGATGCGATGGTAAGGTTGCTTATCTTGTGACCTAAAGGTCGCAGGTTCAAATCCTAGAAGTAGTCGTTTTGCTTGTAGGGGTAAGGTTATATATATTTACTCCCCTAGACCCTACTAGGTGGGAGCCTCGTGCACTGGGTCAGCTTTTTTGTTTAATTTCTTTCTTGGAAGAACATTGGAACTTTGAAGTGTTAAATCATACTTCCTTTTTAGATAACCTTGATCCTTGTCAAGTTCCATAATGTTGTCAAACATGTTAACAATGTCAAACCATTTTCCTTTTGCTGTCTAAGGTTTGGATTCAACAGCAGATTAGAAACTGAATAGTTTAAAACTTAAGCACTCATTTGCACAAACTGGATCCCATACTTCTGTTGACAATTTGGACTTTCTTCCTTGTGAAGGTACTGGTGCTCATTCGGCCCTGAAAATTATGGGGAGGGTGGAAGTATATTACCTAGTCGAAGGTATCGGCTTAATACCAGAAACCGTGCTGCTAGACCTCAATCAATGCGGGGTTGTACTTGTCATTTTGTTGTCAAACGTCTTTATGCCCGTCCATCCCTTGCGCTTATTATATACAACGAAAGACGCCATATTAACAAGTCTGGTTTTGTTTGCCATGGACCACTTGATAGAGACGCCATTGGTCCTGGCGCTAAAAAAATTCCATATATATGTAATGAAATTCAGCAGCAAACAATGTCTATGATCTATCTGGGCATTCCTGAAGAGAATATCTTGGAGAAACACATTGAGGGAATTCAGAGATATTGTGGTTCAAATGCAAAAGTCAATAGCCTTGCCTCTCAGTATGTCCACAAGCTAGGGATGATTATCAAAAGATCTACCCATGAGCTGGATCTAGATGATCAAGCCAGCATCCGCATGTGGGTTGAACGTAACAGAAAGTCTGTATTCTTTTATCAGGATACTTCAGAGTCAGACCCTTTCATCTTGGGGATCCAAACAGAATGGCAGTTGCAACAAATGATTCGATTCGGTCATCACAGTGTTGTTGCGGCAGACTCAACCTTTGGCATAAAGAGACTTAAAGTATTATTTTTCAATCTTGATTTTTAAGTTGCTAGATCTGAAAGGAAAATACCTATGTTCATTGGCCTAACTTTGTTATCTTTTCATGCTGGCAGTATCCCTTGTTCACACTTCTTGTTTTTGATTCAAGACAGCATGCACTACCTGTTGCATGGGTCATTACTCGTAGCTTTGCAAAGCCCGATGTGAGTAAGTGGCTGAAAGCTTTAATTGATCGAGCTCGTAGTGTTGAACCTGGATGGAAAGTCAGTGGATTTTTAATTGATGATGCTGCAGCTGAAATTGATCTTTTAAGGCAAGACTTATTGCTTTTGAAAATCAGTTTAGTTTAAATTTCCATATTTATGTTTAATTTTCTTGTGTTGACTGCTTTGACAGAGATATATTTTGCTGTCCTGTCCTATTTTCACTGTGGCGTGTTCGTAGATCATGGCTAAGGAATGTTGTTAAGAAATGCTGTAATATTGAGGTTCAGCGGGAGATTTTTAAGCATCTTGGGACAATTGTGTATAGCATTTGGGGTGGTATTAATACATCACTTGCATTGGAACAATTCATGCTGGATTTTGTTGACCAAACTGCTTTCATGGAATATTTCAGAGCTTCTTGGCTGCCGAAGATTGGTTAGATCTTTCTTCTTTACTCTTATGCATGCACATAAGAAACACCTATTTGCTGAAGGCATATATTGGCACGCATGCATGAAAACCATGCATCACAGATGAAATGTCTCAAATATTTTTCTTATTAAGTGTATATTTGGGAAAGCTGAAAGATTAAAATTATTTCAATAATTGCTTATTTGTATAATTGCTTTTTTATATAATCGCTTATATGAGAATCAATTTATGTTTGGATATTTTAGCTGAAAAGTAGTTTTAAGATAATCTGTTTTGTTTGGGTTGTATGAAAAAAGTTGCTTTTGTATAGTAAAATTACTAAAAATGGTATGAAATGATTGTTTATATTATATAATATATAATACTTAAGGTCAATTTGGTAAAAATATAACAATTCTGAAATAATCAGTTTCTGCATATAATTATAAGTTCCAAAATATTGTTTATGCTTATAAGCTATTTTTTAGCTTAAAATTATCAGTTTTAGATTATAATATGTTTTTAGAAATTTACCAAATATACTTGATTTTTAAAAAACAGGCTTTTTTCTAAAAAAAAAGCTATTTTTTCAGGTTCCCAAGCATGCACTAAGTTACAGGCTCAGTCAGTTAGTCATTGATCTATTCTTGCTTTTTCCTTACCCTTCCTTTCCACTATTGCACAGAAATGTGGCTTTCAACGATGAGAAATTTTCCACTAGCAAGCCAGGAAGCTTCTGGAGCATTAGAAGCATATCATGTTAAACTGAAAGCAAAACTTTTTGATGATTCGCATCTTGGAGCACTGCAAAGAGTAGATTGGTTAGTCCACAAGTTAACAACTGAGTTGCATTCAAGCTACTGGCTTGACCGCTATGCTGATGAAAGTGATTCTTTCCAGAATGTGAAGGAAGAATATATTGCTTCTACATCGTGGCATCGAGCACTTCAAATCCCCAACTCTGCTGTTACTTTTGATGAAAAAGACCACCTCTTTGCCAAAGTTGTAAGCCAGAAAGACAGCAACTCAACACATTTAGTGTGGAATCCGGGATCTGAATTTGCATTCTGTGATTGTTCTTGGTCAATGCAAGGTAACCTTTGCAAACATGTCATCAAAGTAAACACGGTTCGTGAAAATCTTCAAGGTTGTCAACCATCCATGTCTTTTAAGTCATTTGAAGCTGTTTTGATGGATCTATGGAGAAAACCAATGGATGATTCATTTGCATTGGATCTGTCACTGGCTTGGACCCACCAGATGCTAGATCAAATCCAAAAACTTGTTGAACTAAATAACTCTACTGATATTGGCACTGTTGTTAACAATATGCCTCTGAATTGGGTTTCCAAGAAAGGCAGAACCTGCATCGGCAAACCAACGTCGCGTTTGGCTCTTGCACCTGGTAAGAGTAACCCAAAAAGCTTGGTTGTGTATGAGAGGAATCGCAAACGGAAAAGATTGTCACAATTAAGATGACCCTGGATCAATGCAAACTGGATTTCATTTGAAAAGGTTCTGTAACTTACAAATATCTGGGCTTCTAGTTTTGTTGCCTCTTATTATCTTTGAAATCGCTGCATCTACCGTGGATCAGCATCCTATCCATGCGCATGGTTGGCAGTTGGAGATAAAATGGAAGAACCAAAAGCAATTCTGGTGCATATGTTTTGTTGAGCTTTAAGAGCTGGAAATACTTTCATGTGATCACCTGGGCGTGGAGTAGCGGTTAATTTTGCTCAAAACTTCGAAGCCATCCTTTAGCCTTTAATTACTTTTTTCATTTTATACATCCAAATACTAGCATAGTTATTTATTTATTTTATACATTGTAATCTCCATCTTTAGAATTTTTGAAGTCCTTTGAAGTACTCAGCTCGCAGTGGAGGATAGATCATTCCATGGATCATGATGCTCTTTTCTTTTTGGTTTTTGGCCCATGGTGTTCGCGTCTTTGATTTACATGTTATGTATATATACTAATTATTGGCATATTTCTTGAATAAGTTGTAAGATATATACTTTAATTATTGAAAATTTTGAGCTTACAAGTTTTGGTTCGTTCCAGTAATAAAAGAGTATCCGAACACAGTTTAGATACTTGTTAATGTGAGGCGATCTTCAGAGACACGGAGTGGAAACCACTATTATTAATCGAGGAATTCTTGCTACACTAGCAAAAGTTTTAGTAAACAATTTGTCAGTTACGTAAACATCTCGTTTGATACAAACTAATTCTTGCTTAGATATGCATAGTCTGGATGTGGCCTCGAAAAAAAGAAGAAAAGGCATGATGCTGAATTTGTTTATCTGAAATTGTGGTAAGTGAAAATTCTTCTCACAATGAATTTAGTCATCAAACGTAAACTACATATATTTAGTTGATTAAAGGGAATGATGGTACTTTTGACGGAGGAATTGATTAAGGGGGCCTGAAGCAAGGCCCTCCCTTGTATTGTCTTTAAAGTACAACTTGGAAGGATATGGGTTGCATTCGCCTATAATCTCAGTCCAACATCAAAGTACACACAGCATGCCTTCATTAATAAATAGTACAATTGAAACAGATTGAACTAGTATTTGGGAAGTCATGAGACCGTAGATTGAAATTGGCTAGCTGTAAATGCTTTCTAGCTCCGCAGAGGTGAAACTTGTAATGTCATGAACCTCAGAAGCAGAAAGAGACACGAGTCTCCTCTTCAGCTTTTCTAATGATTCCAGTGTGGTGTCAAAAGTTGTTGCTGTAATGGACACAAGCCCTGGATTCTGGCTGTTGAACACTGAGAAAACAGTGGCATTCTCAAAACCATGGTTTAGGTAGAAGTGGAACAAACCCTTGGGGAACACGAAAACGTCACCAACTTTTAGAAACCTTTGGAATACCTGGTTTTTGGTATCAACAAATCCAGCAATCAACACACCTTTGGTGACAAAGATCATCTCAGTTGCTCTAGGATGATAATGGAAGTTTGCCAGGCCTTCCCTGCATATGTCAGTTCTTCCAATTGAGATACCAAGAGTATTCAGGCCAGGGAACTCAGCAGCTGAGACAATCTTTATGGATGCTCCAAAAATGTCTTGAGAGCCAGGTTTGCTTAATTCTGTGGTCCTAAAATCTTGAGCTGTTACATTAGCTGGGTTTTTGCATTCTAGGCCATTGATGAAAATTGTCTGCTTCTTGGGTGCAACTGCTGGACAAGTGTCCTGTAGATTATCACAGTCTGCCATGCAAACTTGGATATTGGTAAAGGCAACAAAGAAGAGCAAAAGGTAAAGGTAAAGGTAAGCAAAGGTGTTCATCTTGTATCTCTCCGCTAGGCTACTATTTCTTGCACCTTTTACTGCTGAGTTATCTTCTTCAATTCATACTTATAAATATGTAAACCTATGATGACTAAGCTCTTGATGTTATTGAGTCTCTTGCTAATATGAGTCTTGGGGGGTTGCATAAAATCCAAGTAATGTGAGTCTTGGAGTTCACTTCTGGCTTTGCACTGAAGTGTAATGTAAGAAGCGCTTTGCTTTAGACTGAAAGAAGCACTGTCCAATTCTGAGTTGGCATCTTGTTCCTATACGGAAATTCCACCGTTATTTTTGAAACTTCAAGCCTGTGTTATATGAAATCACTAGAATAGCAGCAGAAGCTATTTGAGGAATGGCATGGGGTTTTGAATTATTATTAAATATAGGATCCGGCTTTCAATAGTCAAACTCAAATAAGATATCACGTCAATTTTTAGGCCATGTTTCTATTTTGGATGAGAGCTATGTCTAGTAAAGCACAAGAATTTAATGTTTCAAATAGAGTTAAATCTTTATACTCACTCCTCCAGTGTCATATCCATTATTAAGGCAAAAGTATGTAAGTTCAATGAACAGTCCTGATTTAAAAGATACTAGAGGGCATCTAGTGGGATCTTCTCTTACGGTCAGGTCCTTCTCAATATGACCATTAATTATTATTCATAGAGTATGTCGAGTTTGTACATAAAGCCAATACAAATATACGATTAATTTGACAAAATCTGCTTGCTGCGATCCAAATATCAAACTGAATGTCGCTTTCAATTGGTAATTGGTAATTGGTAATGAGTAGCTCACAGCTTATTTCCTACCTTATACCTATCCAATAATTTTGTTATTAGCATTACCTGAACAAATTCATTTCGGGTATAGAACGTTATGATAGTTGTGGAATGTACTTTTCTTAAAGAATTAAGATATTCTGTTGTGCGATTAATTCATTGTTGTAAAAATGTTTGACTCTTATAACCTTTATTTCAAAGGTGAGGAGGCTCTTATACACAAAACATTTGAATCCGTACAAAGCAAGAAAATTAAGAGTCAACTTTTATTGTTTAAAGTAGATATATAATGTTATAGTAATGATATTTTTGTAAGTTTAAATATAACTTTGTTCCCTATTATTTTTGTTCATTTGAATGTTGATTCCTATAAAATAATTTTTGTATATTAATTCTTACATTTTCACTTATTTTGGCTTTGGTAACCAGTATCTCAATTAACAGAAGCTAGAAGAATTAGTTTTTCTTTTAAAACAATAATATCTTAAATTATTTTAAGTTTGTATGGTTAAGTGAATAAATTTTTATAAAAAAAGTATTATGGTTAAGTGATTCGTTTCATATTTAATATTACAGTAAAATTTGAGTTGACGAATAATAATAAATGCAAATAAAAAAGTGATTTTGACAAAAGATAATCTCATAATTTACAATATTCTAAAAACTCAAATATATAAGGGAAAATTAATGTTAAGAACTGTTAAGAAGTCTCATAAAAAAAAAAAAAGGTAACGTTAAGAAGTATCAATTAATAAGAAGGACTAGTTATTCTAAAATTATTCAGAACAATTTAATAAATATTATTTAAGGAGAATAGCCATATAATTTTTATAATTAGACAGTAATATCCCTTAAGTGACATTTGGTATGAGACAATTTATATAAATTAATGATAATCTGCAATTAAATTACCTAGGATGATCACATTATCTTATTTAATATTACACATTACCTAGTAATATAGATCACTTTGGTAATCTATTTTGCTTCTAAAATGGCAATCAACATAGTCCTCATTGAGGTGTCTATTAAGATTGCCACTCATATGGCAATCCTTAATTTTTTTTTTCTTTTTTTACAAAAAAACCTTGACCTTATCGATCCTCTCTTCTTTTGAACCGCCCTTCCCATTGTAATTATTATTATTATAATATTGTTTGTAAAAATAATATTGTAATAACAAAAATATTATTATAACAATTATTATTATTTTTTATTTGGTGAAGATTTTATTAAAGGACATATATTAGATAATAATCATTTTTATATATCAAATAAGATAATATGTATTACGCACTCTATACTTGTGTGGGGACGGATTTAGAGGAGTGAGTGGGGGCTTAGCCCTCCTCCCCCTTATATATATTATTACATTATATTTTAAATATTATAATATTTAACTTATTCTAAATTTGCTTAATTTTAATATGTATATATAAATATAATAAAAATTAAAAAATACATTTGATAATTTATTATTTAATAAAATATCATACCTTCAAATATAAAAATAAAATAAATAACAAATTTAGATTTTAAAAATAAAATTATTTCCTCAACTTTTTCAAAATATATAAATAAATTGAATTGTCTACATATTTAACATATAAAAGACTAATTTGATAATATTGTGTGTGATTTAGAATCAAAGGAACATTATTTCATACAATTTTTTAATATTTTAATATTAAAATTTAAACTTACTTCTATTTAGCTGTAATGGTTATTGACATTTTAAAACTTGATATATTTTTCAAAACATGTGAATGAAACACTAAACTAAGCTATTTAATAATATATATATATATATATTTTGCCTATAATGAAGTCATAAATTTTTTTGAAAAATGCAAAATTAAAAATAAATATAATTAATTTTTCATTTTATTACTTAATTTTGGCTTCTCCATCGTTCATTTCTTGGATCCATCCTTGTACCTATATATACCAAATATTATATTATAACATTATCAATAACTTAAAAAGTGATAATTTGTTTAAGTAGTAATTTAGATTACTAGCAATGTTGTTAGGTAATGTGCCAACACCACATTAGTTGTTTATTACTAGAATTGAATGATAAGTGATGTGAATTGGCACAAACATGGAGTGTGAAATTGTGAAAACTTACCACTGGTGAAGCAATTAAAGGAGAAGACAAAAGAATAAGCCTTGATTAGAGTGAGAAATAGTTGAGAGAAGCCACAAGTCTCAAGGGTTAAGAAGTGAAGCTCACACAGTATAGACTTGGAGAAAGTCTAGCGAGAAAAATAGATAAAATCATGGGAATAGCGGTGGAGAGCTTCTTCTTTCTTTCTTTTCTTTCACCATTTCCTATACTTTTTTTTTCTTCATCATTCACCACAAAAAATAATAAAAAAAAAATAAAATTACATACACACAAAAAAGCACTCGTGTTTAAAAAAATTAACAATTGTTTTCTTAATTATAGTTTGACAAAAACCCCAATTTAATCTCTGTTAAAAAAATTAGATAAATTGGTCTCTCAAAAAAAAAATATATATCTTGTAGTTTCTAAACATTAAAAATGTACGATAAATTAGTCCCTTCTCAATATTTTCATATTTTATTTGTCTTATTTGTGTTTTTATTAGGGACCAATTTCAACTATTTCATAAACCATTAAAGATAAATTTGTCTTATAAATTCTTTGAAAATATTAAAGAGTGACTGACTTATCTGATGTTTGAAATTGGTCGGTGTAATGTCCTTCTTGGTATAGTGCTATGCTTAAGTCATAGTACCACACTTTGCAGTTGTTACTGTTACCTGAGCGGACCTTATCTGACAGCAACTCCAACCGTCTTTGAAACTTCTCGGGCTATCTGGAGATAACACGGAAACAGGAGTGAGAATTTTAAATTCTCATCAGGATTCACTAAGAAATGTCATACCGTGTCATCGTTATTATCTCCAGCTGCTTCGATTTATTATGAAAAAAGTGGACATATTATATAAGCTATTTAATTTTATAGTTCGAAAATATATTATTTGAAACAAAGTCCATTTTATTCATACACTAGTCATTTGGGAGAGCCAATACCAAATAAAATCATAAAACATACTAGGGATATTAATTGCAACGTATTAAGATATAATAATACCAATACACTGGAAGTGTAACATCTGCACATGCCTTTAGTGGTACTTGCATTTAATGCAGATACACAACACTTTCTTTTTTTTCTTTATCTTCCTTTAATATTTTTTTTTTTTACTTTCTTCATTTTGACACACCCAGGTAGTATGTAATCGTCATCCCTAGGGTGTCTGTATCTGCCTATATTTGAGTGTTATGTATCGTCGTCCTCAAGTGTAGCCTTGCTCATCTTCCTTTCTTTGCCATACATATTTCAGAGTACGATCACCATGTCATACTCCATCTGTAACGTCCGAAAAATTTTATTGTTAACAACCGAGTTGCTTGGTTCTGTCGAATAAGTGGGTTTAATCAGAACTTGATTAAACATTTACTTAAAGCCAATTAAGGGTGATTTGAGAAGATTAGGGTTGATGGAATTAAATTAGGAGCATAGAAAACCCCACAAAAAATTTTCAAGCCAATTTACCGATTTAAAGAAAATCGGTAAGAATTCGGTATTTCAAACTGTCAGAACCGAATTAGTAGAATTTTTCTATGAGTGCCCTAGAATCAACAGTTAAGATTTAGCCAAATACCTCCCCCAAGTGGCGCCTAGACAGCTATTGATGATGGGGAGTAAACTAGATTTTTTGACCAATATTAGGTCTACTAATCAAAATCAAGCAACCTTAAAATATCTTCACTTTTTCTCCTTTTATCCTCATCCATTTTCGGCCCTCTTCCAGCAGCTAAAGCTCCTCTCTTTCTCTCCTCTTTGCTCTCATTTCTACTCCATTCTTATCCATCTTCAAGTCCCATCCCAAGCTACCACCATCAAAGACACAAAATCAGCATAAATTACACAAGACAAGGTAAGAAATCCTACTTCTTCTCTTATTTTCTTTGATTTGGAGCTATATGAAGAGTATGCATAATCTGAGATTTGGATGTTTTATAGAGTGATGATGATGTTTTATGACTGGTTTTGCATGTATGTTATGATTAAAATTGGATTTGAGGGCAAATAGCTTAAAAGAGGAAGACAAATCTAGAAGCTATTAGAGTTTTCCCTCGGCGGTCCGTATGGCGGAGTGTAAGGCTCCGCCTACCGCCATTTAAATTAGATGAAATCATTTTATATGAAACTAAACATCTAGGGCTTTCCACACATATATCATATACGGCCATTGGATTAATATAGAATTAATTGTGAATTTTTGAAGTTTACCCTAGAAATCTGGATTCCTATCCGGGCAGTAGGAGTTGAGAAGGGTATAACTCACCCTATACAACTTCAAATTGAGTGAACCCAAGTTTGTTTGAAAGCTAACATGTAAAGGAATATCTCATAAAAATTTTAGAACCAAACTTCTAGCTGTTTGCTCCCAGTGCACCAAGGAAATTGGCTTAAGTCTAAATTGGATTGAACTAGGGTAGTTTAGAAAGGCCAAGTTTCGAGACTCATAAGTCAAAATATACTTATGCAAATGACATAAAACTTATGAAAGCTTATTCTAATAACTATAATTTGATATAAATTTCGTATGAATTCACCTAGTTTTCTATTTTTAGTGAATTTTTACTTAAAAGGACCCAATTCTAGCTGAGAACAGGGCAGTCTGAGGTAAATTGTTTATATCTAGAGTTATACACATCAAAATGAGATGGGACCAAAAGGGTTAGAATCTAGACATATGAGGCTGTGGCATATCAAAAATTAGATTTAAATGGGTTGAATTGAATGAGAAGTGAGGCACACCAAATTCGGGCAGAACAGAGGGGGTTAAGTTGAAACTCTATTGATGTTTAAATTGAAATTGTTGATTGATGCTATGAATGTACATGTATAATTGCTGCTCTATACTGAAATTTCAAGTTGTATAAATGTACTGGTTGTCTGACACTATTCATAGGGAAGCGGACTCGATCCGTCATGCTGCCGAAATTTCGGTAAGAAGTTCATATATTATGAAATTTATGACAACTTGAGTATATTATATGTAAAGAGACAAGCTAGATGTACATTCATTTCATGACATTATAAAGAATTCCACATCACTTGGGCCAGCCCGAAATAAATTAAGGAGAATAGATCAGTAGGAAGGTCGGGGAAAGTAAATTCGGCCATCCTATATAGGAACAAGCTCGGTCCTGAAAAGCGGACTATTACCCAGGAGTATATGGCCAATGACTCCTAGGGGACCAAGGATGGAAATAAGCTCTAATAGGCGAAAGCCTCCAAGAATAAGATGCATCTTCTCATTGCACATGCATATGTACAGTGTAATACTTTTTTGTTGATTGTTCTAGATCCCTATTTATTATTCTTAACATGCCATTGTTCCACCATGACTACTGCTTGATTATATCAGTGTAAACAAGTATTTAAGTTAAATATTATCATTTTACCGTACTATTTGAAAATTATTGCACGACCGAAACAATTGGGAATGACAGCGATGACATATGTATAGAACTAGGAATTTCTACTGAGAAATTTCTATTTTTCACCCCACTGTATATTACCACATCATTCTTAGACTATGGAGCACGCAGCGACAGGAGTCCTATTCATTGAGTTCCCCGAGCTTCACATCCACATCGACCCGTTTCTAGATTCTGTATATATATATATATGGCAAGTGCCAATTTCGTCTATATTTTTTTTTTCAGAGAGACTTCGCCATACTATTTATGAATCCACTGTTTGACCCCGTTGTCCTGTATATTGCCATTCCCCTTCATATGGCCCATCCATTTCCACCTCCTCCAGCAGCAGCAGTAGTCCCCGCTCCTATGGGCCCTCCTACTTCACCACCACAGCCGATGCTTTTCCCCTCGACGTCAGAGGAGGACCCATCTGAGGTAGCAAGTTCCTCCTCGTCCTACGCTCCCAGTGCGGACCACCCTCCGGCAGATGCACCAATGGCAAATGGGTTTCTTTCTTCAGATTCCAGTTAGATAGTGGGTTTACCATAGTGGTAGTAGATGTACAGAATGACCCTCTTTTTGGCAGTTTAGGTCATGGATAGATGGATAGATGTTAGGAATGTACATATAATGTTCTATGGGGACCACTTGGGGTACTGTTCATAGAAACTGGCCGTTTCATTTTGTATTAGCAACCTCATTTTGTTACCTTATACCATTTTGACAAACTTGAAAATCAGATATATATGTACATATTTATGATGCATTTTGCAATTGTTCTGTCCTTATTATATTTTTTATTTATGTTACGTTATTTACAGTATACCGATTAATTAGTATTTATTCCGCTGTCACGGAGAAAATTTTGTTACGCGAGTAAGTATTCTTATGTGAGTAATTAAGACTAATATAGGAAATAGAATTTAGCTAGTATCATATGTAATCACTTATCAGATAATTTATTATGACTTAAACATAGTGCTTTGTCTGATAAGGTGTTACACCATCGGGGTATGATCACCATGTCACACTCCTTAGGAATATATTAATCCTGCTATGTCCCAGAGTATGATCGCCATGTCATACTCCATCGGGGTGTGATCGCCATGTCACATTCCTTAGGGTGTGGGATCATTATGTCATATTTCAGAGTATGATCACTATGTCATACCCCATCAAAGCGTGATCGTCATGTCATGTTCCTTAGAATGTGCTCATCATGTTATATTCCAGAGTATGATTGCCATGTCATACTCCATCGGGGTGTGATCGTCATGCCACACTCCTTAGGAATATGGGACCTTCATCATATTCTTTAACTGCCTTCATAGGGAGGGATCCAATTAACTACCTCCAAGTGAAGGGATCCACATTTAATATATTCATATCCTTGCATATAGAATTTCATATTCATAACTTAAATTTTCATAACACTAGCTATTATATCTTCAAATGATTATGCTGAAAATTTGGCAGCATAGCAGATCATGTCCGCTTCCCCGAAAATAGTGCCAGTAATCAAGAAACTTTAATCAAACAGCAATTTTCAATATAGAATATTATAATCATACCAAGAATATAACAATATTAATAGGAGAAAGTTTTAAACTCTTAAGTCTTAATCCATCTTATAAGCTTTTAACTTCTAATGATGTTCTGGAGTTCGATGCTTATTACCAACTTCCAAGTTTAGATATCATATAAGTTATATATACAAAAGGTCAATGTCTGAATTCCTGACTTCCAAGATTATGAATGTCTTGATTCCCGACTTCCAGGACCATGTTTGGAATCGATCTCCAAGATTGATCCTGAATCGAGCTTTGGAACTACGTGTATAATAGTTTAAAGCGTCTAGTTCCTGATTTCCGATATGTGGGTATAAGGTTTCATATCCTGATACTGAGCTCCGATCTTCGACATTAAGCCTTAATCAGTCTTCCAACACTTTTATGAAACGTGTTTCCTAAGTTCCAAGTTCTGACCTTAATCATACTCGATCTAGTTGCTCCTATTTCACCATATCCGAGCTCAACATTAGGTATACTCGATCTGGCTCTCTGTCTATCAAGTTCCCGAGTTTAACCTTAAGTATGCCCTTCCGAGTTTTACTTTAAGTATGCCCTTCCGAGTTCAACCTTAAGTATACTCGATCTAGCTCTTTGTTTGATAAACCCTGAGTTCTAATATTAACTAAACTTGATCTAGTTTTCATATATGTCTCTTGCCAGAATTACACTCTTCTAAGAAAAAATTTACCAAAAATAGAAATCTGAACAAAATCATGTGAAATTTATATCAATTTAAAACTAACAGAACCAGCTTTCTAGTGAAATAAGTTGCACATCATTTGAATGAATATAACTCGAGATATAAGCCCTGAAACTTGACATTCCTAAACTATCCTGTTCCAGTCTGGGCTAAACTTAAGTTGACTTAATTGATGTGCTGAGGATAATCGATAATAGATCTAATTCAGAAATTTTTATGGGATACTCTCTCATATGTTAGCTTTCAAATAACATTGGAACTACTCAATTTGGAGTTGTGTAGAATGAGTTATACCCTTCTCAACTTATACCGCCCAGATGAAGGTCCTTATTTCTAGGTCAAACTTCAAAAATTCATAACTAACTCTATACTGATCCAATGGCCTTATATTATATATGTATGGAAAGAGCTGAATGTCTCACATAAAAATAGTTTCATCAAGTTTTGGTGGCCATAGGCAGAGCTGTACACTTCGCCAGTACAGATACCGTGAGGTTTTCAAGGTTCCAACTTCTGTTTTGCGTCTTTTTTTGAATTCTTACCAAGTTCTCATCCAAACTTATGCATTTATCCAGTCATAAGAATTCATATAAATACCATACATCATCAAACTAATGGAAAGAATAAAAATTCTACTCAGCTATAATAGCATCAGTAATAGAAGAAGTTAAAGAATTCTACCTTGTCTAGTTGAAATCTTGTTGGTTTAATGTCCTAGATTGAAGAAACTCTTGATGAGAGTTGAAGAGAGGTTGAAGATGGAGTGGAGATGAGCGTGTATTGAACAAGAATGAAGAGAGCTCAGCTCCTTATATTGGCCGAATTACACAAAGGAGAAGGAAGGAAATAATCACAAACTTTTGAAGCAAGTCTCACATGATTGGTGGATATGTATTGGTAGCTCAACTTGGTTTGTGGCTGCGTTCTATGGGCTGATGTAGCGCCACATATGGAGGTGTTTTGGCTAAATCTTAACCATTCATCCTAGTGTACTCATAGAAAATTTCTATTAGCCCGGTTCTAACAGTTTAACAATACTGAAATCTAATTGATTTCCTTTAAATCAGTAAACCGGTTTTAGAAAATCCCTATGAAATTTCCTATGGTCTTAATCTAATTTCCTCAAGGTTAATTCTTCTAAATGTTACTTAATTGGCTTTGAATAAATACTTAATCGAATTCCGATTAAACCCGCTTATTTGATAAAAACTGAACAACTCGGTTATTAACGATAAAATTTTTCGGACGTTACAGCCGGGACCACATGTTAATTTTTTTATTTTTTTTATAGGGACCAATTATCCGACACAAAAATTAAAAGGGATCAATTTAGAGGTTTTGTCTTATTGTTTTCAATTTGACAAACATAGAGACATTATTATCAGTATATGTTTGTAGGTAGTACTTAGGGGGCGTTTGATAGATTAATAAATTTTCATTCCTAGTAATAACATTTTAAGGAATGCTATTTCTAGAATAACTTTCCCAAGCATAACATTTTTGACACATTTGATGTGCAAATTGAATTCCCGAAAATATTTTATATATTTTCAAAAATACCCTTAATAATGATGGGTGTAGTTGGTAGTGGATGGCGGTCGGCGACTAGTGGTGACTGGCAATAATGGTAAATTGATTTTTTTTCACAAGGGAAAACATTCCTTTCTTGTGGGAATGCTAGATTCCCATTTGGGGAGTGGGATTGAAATCGGGGATTTTTCATTTCCAAGAATGTAATATTTTCAAGAATGTTGCTTTAAGCTGTATACTAAACATAAGAATATATTCACATTAATATATTCACATTTATAGAAATATGAAAATATTTCCCCTACCAAAACACCCTCTTAGGGTATATGACCTTGTGTATGTATACGAGGAAAACACCCCACAAGCAAGGAAGTGGGGTCGTAAGTTGAAGTTCAAAAAGGTTAGAATTTTGGAGATTCAAATCCTTCACCAACTAACAAAACACTTCTCTTCTTAAGTTCACATTGCACCCATACCCTTTTTTATTTTCAATTTCAGTATTTAAATATCCTAAAGAATATTGTTGTTTATGTATAATATTTATGTGGTCCTTTTTTAAATAATATTTATTTTTTAAAAAGAGTAAATAATATTTATTAGGTTCTTTTCAACAATTTTAGTGTAATGGTTTTTTCAATTAATTATTTTTAACGGTTCTTAATATTAATTTTTCCAATATATAAACTACAAACTCAAAGTTCATAATGATATTTGGGCATAAAATTTTTCTTTTATCACATTTACTTTTTTTATGAATATAATAGATACATATTAAGATAATAAAAGTTGCTTGATATTACGAAGTCACTAATAAAATAATGAGTGTGTTTCCTGAATTTTATTTACATCTTCGTTAGATAAACTTAAAAGTAGTCTCATATTTTTGGTGAAGTTGAAAAATTTGAATAATCATTATTGTGTCATATATATTTCTTCTTGAAATATTGTATAATAATTTTCTAAAATCATTGCCTAAAACTATAGTTGTTTATTATCAGGGAATTGCTATAAATGCCATTTGTGTGTCTAATTGGGGCATTCCTGTGAACATTGAATTGTTAACATAAAGGAGATTTAAATACGAAGATGGCATATGTCCCATAATAATAGTGGCCAAAGGTGGGGTATACTTTGGAGGCAACCCATACATAGGAAATGGCCTAGAGGCCATTGGAACATAATTGGACATTATGGTACTACTGCTCAAATGCATAAGCATTTAAATTTGTTCTTATACACTTAACCTTGTTCCACTAGGCATGCCAATTTGTTTTGATGGGATTTTCATTGAAAAGAAATTTAACAAATCAATCATTTTGAGATCAAATCTCACTTCAAGAAAGAAAATTACTTTCTCTTATTAGGATTCATGGATTTAAGTAAGGTGTACCACACAACTTAGCTATCAAAGAAGAGCAAGTATTAAAGGTAATGAATTGCATTCAAATGAAAGATATGTAGATACAACTATTGAAAAAGCAATGAAGAAAGTAAAAACAAACCAAAAACTGAATCAAAATACAAGAAACAAAATGAAAAAGAAAAAGATATCGAACTAAGGTGATGATTTTACTCATAGATTCCTTGTTGCTCCCTCGTGTTGTAGTGGCTATAGAGTCTAAAGGAGTATGAGTGTTTAATCATGCTGTCCTAGATGACCTCAACTCTTATCTATAGATAAATTCTAGCCCAACTCTCAATAACCGCTCTTGATAGGTGCCACTGCATCATTGATTTGATGTGAGTAATGGATGCTTCCATTAGCCTTCAGCATGTATCCACATGCTTATGCTTCCATGCCATTCTCTTTAGTGCTTGCTTGTAAATTCTCAAAGATGTGGATCGTGGGTACTTGCTTGCTTTTTTAACATTTTTCAACATCGCATGCTTTCTCTAATGTGTTTGATATTTTTGATTTACTAATGTATTTCTTTTAATGTATTTTGTTAGACTATGATCTTTTGTTTTGTGTAATGATGATTACTGCTGTTATAGCCCACAGGCTGCGAATAGTTTGGCTTAGTTACTACAACAAATTAGCTTACTTATTTCAGCAAGTTATGCAAGGTAGTGATGGATGCTTTTTGATCATTACTCTGCATTTTCGTATAAGTTTCTTTAGATGAATGAATGAAGTGTATGTTCAAGTTATTTTTAGATTGCACTTACAATTGGTACCTAAAGCTCTTTGTTCTTAATGGACCTGTGCAAATTAGAAGAAAGAGAGAGATAGTAAAGAGAAAACCAAAAAATAGGGTGAGAGAAAACGAAAAACTTATCAAAAACCCCAACATTTTCTTGAGGGCTTCAAACAATATTTCTCTACTTGCACCTCTTTGTTTACACAAAAGAATTATGGGATCTGGATTATGAAGATGAGGCTCAATCAAGAGCTTATGATCTCTAGGAAATCCCACCACTACAGGGGAATCCCATTGTTACTTAGATGAGATATCATAATAAGCAGGTTGCCAAAAGAGCTAAAGCTCTTACCATCCTACATTCAGCTGTGGATGATGATATGCTTACAAGAATCTCATTTGGAGATAGCAAAACAAGCTTGGCACAAGCTTGAAGAAGAGTTTTTTGGAAACCAAGCAGATGTATGTCCTTAATCTTAAAAGAGTTTGAAGCCTTGAAGATGAATGAGTCTAAAAATGGATAGACTCATGAAAGTGGCCAGATAAGATTGATGGGAAAAGAACTTTCATATAGCAGAATTGTTGAAAAAGTCTTGGTGTTCTTACCTAAAAGGTCGAATCCAAGATTTCTTCACTTGAATAATCAAAGGATCTCTCTAGCATAAGCTTGACAGAGCTTATAAATGCCCTTCAAGCTCAAGAACAAAGAAGATTTCTCACACAAGAGCAAGCAAAAGAAATAGCCTTGCAAGTTAGGCACAAAGGAAAGGGTGCATCAGTCAAAGGTGAAAAGACAAGATTCAAAGAAGAAGGAGATATTTCCAAGATGTGGAATCTATAAAAGAACTAGTCACAAAGAGAGTGATTGTTGGTTCAAAGAAAAAACACCACCACTAAGCCAATGTAGATACTATAATAGAAATGTTCATATGGAGAGGTTTTGTAGATTAAAGCAATATCACCAAAATCAACAAAGCCAACCAATTCAGAAGTTTAATATTACCGAAACTGAAACTGATGAATAACTATTGTTCATGACCAAGACACAAGGAGTTTAGAAGATGTGAGACTTGGTTCATTGATAGTGGCTACACTCAGCATATGACAAGTAAACTAGCATTTTTATCTATGCTGGAACGCCAATTATAGGATCAGTGAAGAAAATGGAGACAAAGTTACTATCATTAGCAAGGGTATTGTGCAAATTCATACTACAACTTGTATCGAACATATTTCTAATGTTCTTCAAGTGCTTGAACTTTGACCAAAACCTATTGAATGTGGGTGAATTAATGCAAAATGGTTACTTTTTGTTATTTAAAGAAAGAAGTTGTGGGATTACTAATGCTGATAGTCATGAGTTATTTGAAGTAGAAATGAGAAAAAGCTGCTTTCCTATAAACTAGAATTTAATCAATGAACAAGAATGCAAAGTTAGTAAAGTTGAGCTTGATTCCAAGCTTTGGCATAAGGGATTAGGCCATTATAATTTGAAATCCACTTAATTTGCATAAGCAAGAGTTAGTCAAAGATTTGCCTAACATTCAAGTATGTTCGTAAGTGTGTGAGGGTTGTCAACTTGGTAAGCAACAAAGGTTGCCTTTTCCTAGTTCAGCTACATGGAGAGCAAATAAAAACTTCATTTGGTTCATCCGAATGTTTGCAAACCTATGAAAACTGTTTCACTCAATAATAGTAAGTATTCATTCTTTTTATAGATGATTTTACAAGGATGACTTAGGTTTACTTTCTTACGCAAAAATCTAAAGTTTTTTTATGTTTTTAAGAAGTTTAAAGCCCTTGTTTTAGCTCAATGTGACTGTTTATTAAAGAAACTCATAACAGATTATGGGAAGGAGTATATTTCAGGTAAATTCAATTTGTTTTGTGAAGATTTGGGAGTTAAGCACCAACTTACAGTGAGTTACTCATCTTAGCTAAATGGCAAAGAGAAATAATAGATTCATTCTTAAAATGGCTAGGAACATGAGTTTTGGAAAAAAAAATTGCCAGAGACCATAAATACTATTGTATATCTCCAAAATAGGCTTCCTATAGGAGCTATGATACATGTTCCGGAGGACAAATTGGACATTTTCACACGAGGGGGCAAGATGGAGATTTTAGCATGTCTGTCGGACCAATCACACGAGCAACAGTAAAGAGGCTTAGAGAAGATTTTGGGAACTTGGCTAAAGCAATTGTGGAAGAGATGCATCAAGAATGGGCCAAGGAGACCAAAATGCCAACCCATACTAATAGGTAGCCCAAGATCCTGTTCTTTGCTACGAATTGGGCTTAGAAGTTTATTTTGCCCATATTGGGCCATTCTCCTCTTTTGGTCTTAGTTAGTTTAGTTAGTTCAAATATTTTGGACATCCAAATTTTTAATTATTGTATTTAGCCCAGATTTTATGTTTTGTATTTTATCCAGTCCAATCCTTATTATTTAGCATCTGAACACCTCTTATTGGGCTTGGACTTAGTTTAAGTATTTAACCTAATGTTAGAGGTTTAAATACCTCAGATAGTGTTTGGTTAGTGGGACAGGATAGAAAATACAGGGACACAGAGATAGTAGAGACAGAGACATAAAAAAGACTATCTCTTTATCCTATTTGGCATAGTGTATAGAACATAATTATTGTCTCTGTATCCTGTTTGGATACATGAGGACAAGTACAAAAATACATGGTGAAAGACTCTTTTATCCCTCATTTAACCCATGCCATTTTTTAAAACAAACTAAAAAAAATAATAAAAAGGGTTTTGGTCTCTTCTGATACAGAGGGCCCTTTTCCCTCATCAAGCCATTGTCTTCTCCCTCCCATTGATCCTCCATTAATGACATGCTCTTTCCTCCATTCATGGCTACCAGGTATTTTCTTTATCCACTCTATTCTTCCATCCATGGCTTTTACTTTCTCTTTGCCATCCATTTTATTTTTTCGGTGACCCTCTAACCTTCGATTCTTCTTTCTTTCATGCCGGTGGAGGCGCAACCATGGCTTGAAGGTGCAAATCTTCGTCATTGACTGTCTCCACGGGTTGTCGAAGGTGTGGCTGTGGGGACTAGTTGGTTCTACTCAAATCTAATAGCGTTACAAATCCTGGTAGAAAGTTTTGGAGGTACCCTAATTGGAATGTAAGTTGACTCTATTGCTTTGATGTTCACAAATCTTCTGAAATTGTTTTGAAAGACAACTTTGATTAGAAGACGATCATCCTCCCTAGCTACAATGTGTGGCCCAGGAAACCGACCATTTGACCATAGTCTTCATGTGGCATAGCCGTGTCACATTTTGGTACTTTATCTACATTAGAAAGGCAAACGATCAGATGCAAATCAAGTAGACACTGGATTCTTTAGTAAGTGTAACATCCCGATTTCCGAGTTCCGGCTTCGTCATCAGGATTGATCAATCCCAATTTCCGACTTCATCTTTGGATTTCAATGAGATGATTATTTCCGAGTTCCGAGTTAATTCTTGCCCAATTTTTGACTTCATGTCCAATCCGACCTCCGACTTCACGTGATGGTTACGAGTTGAATGAGATGCTTCCGATTTCCAATATACGACTTCATGTAAACGATTTCCGACATTATGCTCGAGTATGTGATATCCGAGTTCCGACATTAGGTGATTCAAAATGGACATGAAATGCGACTTACGAGTTTTAGCTGAATTGGATTCCGAGTTCATTACCAAGGTCTCTTATCTCTTTCCCGAGTTCCGATATCGAGTTGAAGTGCCAGATCCTATAAATTACGAATTCCGACTTCATCCGAATAGGTATGTACGAATCACGACTTTCGACTTAATGAACGTAATTCCATGAGATTCGACTTCATTTCTCAAGGAAAATATACCCGGCTTCCGATGTCACCAACCACAGCGCATATAAGTCCCGACTTACGAGTTGAAGTACTTGGGTTTGGAAATGTGATTCGAATCACCCGAGTTCCGACATCTGAGCTTATTACAAGGAGTCCCGACTTTGAACTAGGAGTTCCGAGATTATATGATAGTCAGTTGCATGACTTCCGAGCTCAGACCTTGATACAAGATTTCCTCACGTCACAACGATATGGGACGAGTTACGACATACGACTTCAGCTCCAGTTTCAACTGGGATAACACGAGTTCCGACTTAAGGTGTAATAGAGACGAGCTCCGATTTCAGATATAACAGAAGCGTATTCCAGTTTTTGGACGACGTGGAGAGCAATTTTGACACAAAAGTGAGAGACATGGCCGAACTTCAACCACAAAATTCCAACCAATCAACACCATAACTTTCATGTATTTAAATCAGACTCTTCTCTTCATTTCGGTCTGAGTTACGTTCCCCTTCCCAGCCTTCTTCTCCTTCCCTTCTCTCAATCAACTCCATTACTCCTTCCAGCTTAGCAAGGTTCTAACACTCCAAGTTTCAGCACTTAGCCAAATCTTGCTCCAAAGAGGTAGGATTCAATCTCTAATCTTAATTTCTCTAAACTAAGGATGCATGAAAGATTACTTTTTATGATTATTTGATGATATATTGAATGTGTATGATTGGATTAATATGGGATTAATATGAAATCTTGAGTAGCAATTAGAATTAGAAGAAGAAAACTAAGAGAAATGGATGGATGAGGGTGCTGTCTTGGTGGAGATTCCACGGTAGTCCGTACGACGGAGTGTACGGCGCCGCCTACAATCAGCCAAATCCGATGAAACCATTTTTAGATGAAAGTAGACATTTAGGGCTTTCCATAGATATATCATATAAGGGTATTGGATTAGTATTGAGAGAGATACGAATTTTTGAAGTTTGACCTAGGGTTTAGAACTTTCATCCGAGCAGGGTGACTTGAGGAGGGTATAACTCACCCTATACAACTCCAAATCGAGTGGAACTAATTTTGTTAGAAAGCTTACACACAGGCGAACAGCCCAATATAAGATTCCGAGTTTGTTATGGTCCCAATTGTTCCCAGTGATTCGAGGAAGTTGTCCTATGTCCAATCTAGGCCAAAACAGAGTAGTTCAGAAAAGTAGAATTTCAGGACCTATAACTCGAGGTATACTTAAGCAAATGGAGTGAAACTTGTGGCAAATGAAAGCTTGTCCTGTTAGCTTCAATATGAGACCAATTTCGCATGATTTGAGCTTAGTTTCAATTTTTAGTGAATTTATACTTCCAGGAGTGTAACTCGGGTTAGTGACTGAATGAGTTGAGGTAAGATTTAAATATCTTGAGTTATATGGATCAAAATGATATGGGACCAAAGAGGTTAGAAAATAGACATATAGAGCTATGATATATCCAAATTTCATATCTAAATGAGTTGAATAGAAATAAAAGTGGATCATATAAAATTCGGGCAGAACCGAATAGAAGGTAGCAGAATGGCCAAAGTGATAGTTTCACAAAGTGACCCAATTGAAGATTTCACAAGTATTATGGAAACATATAAAGTTTGAGTTGAGGATGGCCAGTTTGATATTGATATATATATATATATATATATATATATATATATATATATATATATGTGTGTGTGTGTCTGTGTGTGTGTGTGTTAAGTTGATTGTGTTGTTATGACTGAGTTGCCCGTGAGAGCTGGCACTATTCATGGGGAAACGGACCTGATCCGTTATCTTTGCTAATTTACTGACAAGAGTCTAGGGGACCATGAGTGTCTAAATTACAAGGAATTTATGATATGAAATATATGAGAATAAATCAAGAAGCAGTAGGATGTGAGATATATGAGAAATACTGATGTAGCATATGTACGAGTACATTTAACATGACTATGCTTGACGAAACATGAGAATGAAAAGATATAAGTATATTAAGTGTGAACATAAAGATGTGAATTCCCTTGTGGGTGAGTCGGTGTGACAATGGTCATGAGTTGAGCTGACAAGCTCACTCCAAGGCCAGGCTACCCTAGGGCAATAAAGGCTAAAGAGTAAAGACTTAAAGTCTAAAGATTTAAGAATATGCCCCACTCATATCAGGCATGGCATTGACCCAGCTAGTGTGAGAATATGGGGGGTAGGACTTACATGAGGCATGGCATGACCCAGCTAGTGTAAGTACCGAATGAAGATCCTATATTCCTAAGGAACGTGACATGGCGATCACGCTCTGATGGGGTATGACATGGCGATCATACTCTGGAATATAGCATGAAGATCCCATATTCCTAAGGGACGTGACATGGTGATCACGCTCCGACGGGATATGACATGGCGATCATACTCTGGAATGTGGCATGTAAAGATATAATGATGAGTCTATATTCCTAAGGAACGTGACATGGCGATCACGCTCTGATGGGGTATGACATGGCGATCATACTCTGGAATATAGCATGAGGATCCCCTATTCCTAAAGAACGTGACATGGCGATCACGCTCTGATGGGGTATGACATGGCGATCATACTCTGGAATATGGTATGATGCTGCACTTGAGGACGGCGATACGTAACGTTCAAGTGTAGACAGATCCAAGCACCCTAGGGACGGCGATACGGCTAGGTGTGCCAAGTAAAAGACTAAAGACTAAAGATTTTATGACGAAAAGGAAGATGAAGAAAGAAAAGCAAGTTTCATGTACAGGCATGAATTTAAGTACGAGTAATTTTATGTGCAGATGTTATATTCCCAGCATATTGATGCTATCTGTGTTTTAATATGCGACAGTTATTATTCATGGTGTTATAATTGAATGAATTTTATGGGTTCTCCTAAATGCTAAGTGTATGAGTAAAAATGAACTTTGCTTCGGACAAGACATTTTTCGAAATATAAAATTAAGCAGTTTGTGCTGCATGTTCATCTTTTTCAAAATAAACCGAAGCAAACTGGAGATGACCATGATGACACTATGTATGAAAATTAGAGAATCCTACTGAGAATTTTCTTAATTCTCACTCCTATTTCCATGTTGTCTCCAGATGATTGTAGAAGTTTCCGAAGACGGCTGAAGTTGTTGTTAGACGAGGTTCGCTCAGGTAACGATGTGACTCAGGGTATGGTACTATGACTTAAGCATAGTACTGTGCTTGGGAGGGTGTTACAGTAAGGTCCTATATTAATATGAAATGTTTGCTTGTGTTGTCTTGGCGGTCTTATGTAATGACTCAAAATTGTGCAAAAAAGAAATATTTGTATATGTATGTATTGAATTGAGCAATGTGGTTGTGTTTGATATCTTTGTAGACCCCGAATAGCTATAACTTTTTTAAATGGGCAGACAAGAAAGAAATATCAAAGATTGCAACCACTGCAGTTGAAGTGGCTCAATCCTCCTTTGCCCCATATCTGTTACATGAAGAATCAAGAAGAAAGATTATGAAGCTTAAAAAAAAAGCTAGGTACTGAGAAAAGGAAATCAAATTGGCTTGTGGTGGCTATTGTGGTGTCATGGGCAATGACATTTTTTGCTGTTATGTATTGTATTAGTGTTAGGGGGTGTGTGGCTAGAAGTTTAATACTTTATTGTCATTGACACACTCTCTGTAATGTATTTGTTGAAACTGATGAATGAATGAAACTGATGAATGTATTTATGCTATATCAAGTGTACTTATGCATTAAAAAAATGAACATTTTTGCTAGCAAGTCTAGTTTTGCATAATAATAATAATAATAATAATAATAATAATAATAATAATAATGAAAAACTGTCTTTTTTTGTATTTTATTTTTGGGGTATTGTGAAAAGTATGAAATGATGCTTCTTTTTGTTTGGTGAATTATTTTTCAGTGTGGTGATTGGGATTGAGGACCTTTGTGCTTGGAGGATTTTGGTCAAGAGTTTTACCATTAATTGTTGAGGCATATGTTTTAATGCCCATCTGTGTGTTGCTTTAAGATTGATTGGCGTGTGCTTGCATCTGATCATGTTGATAAAATTTTTATTATATGCATTTTGGTGTTTCTCTATTGAGTGATTGATTAATTGACTTGGTTTTTGTTGTTGCTATGCTATGTTTTCTGCCAGAAAGGCCTTCACTTGTTTAGTTCCAATTTTTGAAATTAGCAAGGTGAGAGAACCATTTTCCACATCAATGATCAGAATACTAAAACTGACACAAAAAGATGATAATTTAAAAATAAAGTATTGCCATCTGGTAAAAGCACATTAGTGTGCACAATACAAATGGACATAGTGCACCAGTGTTGTCAATAGCACTACCATGGTATGGCACTTGGGGGTCACAGCCATAAAACCTACAATGTGGCAATTCAAATGTGGGAATTGTATACATGGGTGGACACATTCTATAGCCGCATAAAATGTGTAAGTTGAAACTTAATTTCATATAGATCAGTCAAACATAGGAATATATTTTTATTTCCCATGGTACCTCCCAATTAGAGCAAAATCAATGTCAACATTCTTTCATTCATAATCATATGACTTGCACCTCCAAGCACATTATAGATAAAAAGGATTAAAGTTGGAAGGAAAAAGCCTATGAAAAATAGCCTTACAAAAGGCAAAGCAAATACTTAAGGTTGAGGCTGCATTTCTGGATAGGAGCAATAAAAGAAAACTAACACCATTGCTAATCTAATTCAAGTGACACTTGCTTTTGCGTGGTAGCTACCACTTAATGCTGGTCCTTGGGAATGTCAAAATCTTTAAATATTGGACTGTCAACTCCAACACCCATAGCATTGAGACCATTGTCAACATATAGAACAGTACCAGTGATAGCAGATGCCAAAGGTGATGCTAAGAATGCAGTTGCATTACCAACCTCCTCTGTGACATATAATTTCAACTCAGTTGTGCAAATAATTATATAGGAAAAAATGTAAATGCTATATCTTGAGGAAGAATCCTGATGGAAATATTACCTGCCGATAGTTCTTTTTGTAGAGGTGCATTGGCCAGAGAATAATCAATGATCATATCAATGAATCCAATTGCTTTCGCGACACGGCTTCTCAGTGGGCCTAGAGGCAAAAGATGTTGTGTCAACATGTAAATAAGAAGAACAAAATTCACCAACATGCAATCAATCAACCTTGCAGGAGAAAATTTAACTTCAACAAAGGTGAAATTAGAAGCAACAGGGCAGAGACAAGTTTGCAATAGGAGGAAGACACATAATCTAAAAGAAACTACAAACATTTACTAACATGGCATTGACAGTAAGATGATTGTGTAAAAATTCAAACCAAGTCCAAATTGAAGATGCCAAAATGGCCAGCTAAATATTTATTAACAAAGAAGGTTATGACATTTGTTTTGAAAAATATAAGGTATCTAGAGCATTTAATAGAATCTTGCATATCCATTGGATAAAAGATCAAATTCTTCAGACCAAGTCTGTTTATACAGAATGTAGGCCAACCCTATCTCCCCCTACCACCATGTGCTCCATGCTAAGAAATTGTAGCAAACGAGGACCTATTAAACAGAAGTGGTGAGATCAGACAAATTCTTTAATTATTAACTAATTTAGATAGATTAAAAGGCCATTAATACCAGCAAAAATAGTATTGACTCTAATCTTGTGCTTTCTACCAGCTTCAAAAGCAAGCACCTAAAAAAGCATAAAATATGACAATTTTAGGCATTTAATAGCGAGGACAAAACTAATGACCAAAAATGAAGCACTTCAAAGTCAGTCTATGAGACAGTTGAGTTTGGAAAAAAGGTTGAAAGCTTAATTGGGTATCACTTTCTATTGCAACTTTAACAAAACTCATACCTTTAGAAGCTTTTGATTAATTGAAATTCTATTTTGTTTTCTTTCAAGAAAATAGTACTATTGTGTGTAAGTGAGGTGAGTGATTTGTTTTGCTTGTTGCGTCAAGTTATTGGGAGAATTCATTTTAAGGTAATTTCCTTGTGATATTCAATCAATTTCTATTCTATCTTTTCCTTATCATCTATGTTTCCAAGAATGGGATTCTTGGGGGTTTAGCAGGAAGGGTCTTTATCTTAAATCTTGTTTTCTGTCAAAATGTGTGCTTGGGGTTTCTAGATCTTTATATCCACGGGTTTCCTCATCATTTGGTATCAGAACAAGGTCTAGATAAATTTTTATTTATCTATGTTTATGCCTTACGTTTCTATTTTTGTCATTTTTTCTTGACCATCTTGGTTCTTGTTTTCTATGTTTTTGCATCCTATCCTCTTGTGTTGCTATCGCGTCTTTATTCTATCTTTGTGTTTTTTTCTTAGTTTTGCATTTGTTTTTGAGTTGCTAATTCATATCCAAAAAAAACAAAAGAGGAAGAAGCAAAAAGAAAAAAAAAAAACAAAAAAAAAGAAGCAGAAAAAAAAGAAAAAAAAAGGCAAAAAGAGAGGACAAAAAAAAAAGAGGAGAGGAAATCAGAAAAGCCTCAAAAGATTATATGTAGATTCACTTTTGATTCACATTAGATTGCATTGTCTTTTATTTCAAATTCAAAAGATTATGTGTAGATTCAGTTTTGATTCAAATTAAATTGCATATCTTGTGTTTCCTTGGAATTTAAATTTTAAATTTTAAATCTGATTTATATAAGATTTTGTTGATTTACACTAGATTTGTGTTGTCTTGGGTTCCTTGGACAAGTAATCTTTCATTGTGCGTCTCTTGTTTTCTTTTCCTTGCAAATTAAGTAATCCATTCTAAGTCCTAAACTTGAGTTTCTCTTGCTAGTAATTCTTGTCATCAAATTCTGATCTTAATATTACCTGTGAATTTGCCTTGCTTTAGTTCATTTGATTTCTGAAGTGCAACATGCTAAAGTGATCAAAAGTGGTAAAAGGCAAGAGTGGAGAGTACAAAAAAAGGTAAAAGCCAAGAATTGAGTACAAACATGAGTGTATCCAATTTTGAGTGCAAACACATAAGAGAGTGCTTATGAGGTCCTTTTTTTATTAACATTTTACAGGTTGTTCAATGGCTAATAATGAGTCAAGCAAGGAAAGAAAAGAAACTTACGAAGAGGAAACTACTATGATACCTGACATGAAGTTCATGTACCAAGCTTTCACTAGTCAATTTTAGAAGTTGAATAGTAGACTTGATGAGATGGATAAGTGGAGGAGATGACACAAATCATATCCAAAGGTAGCATATGGGTTGATCCAAGGAATCGACGTCATCATGATTCCAACCGTCTATTATCTGGGGAGGAATCTAATGAAGTTGATTCTATTAAGAATAGGGGAACTGGAAACAGAGGAAGATGGGATAGCAATATTAAAACTATCAAAATACAGATACCACCATTCAAAGGAACAAATGATGCTGAAGCTTATTTAGAGTGGGAAAAAAGCTGGAGATGATTTTTGCTTGTCACAACTACTCTGAAGAGAAGGTCAGATGGCTGCTTTGGAATTTTCTAATTATGCTCTAATTTGGTGGGATGAGCTAGTTAAGTCCAAAAGGAGAAATGGAGAGTACCCCATAGAAACTTGGGATGAGATGAAGAGAATAATGAAGAAGAGAGTTGTTCCTTCTCACTACTACAAGGAAGTGCACCAAGAATTGCGTAGGTTCACTCAAGGCTCCAAGTTAGTAGAAGATTACCACAAGGAGATGGAAATGTTCATTATTAAAGCCAACATAGAGGAGGACATGGAAGTAACTATAGCTCAGTTTATTGGTGGTCTGAACAAGGAGATTGCAGATGTGGTGGAATTACACCATTATGTAGAGATGAAGGATTTGGTTAGCATGGCAATGAAGGTGGAGAAACAGCAAAATCAAAGGAGGACAGCCAAGGTATTTTCGAATTCCAACTCAAAATAGGGTTCAAAATAGTCTAAGTATGAGGACACAAAGAAGAATAAGGGCTCAAATCCCAGGGAAAAGGGGCTGGACATAGCCAAGAAGAAAGGTACTTCTAATTCATCTTCTTCTACTACTACTTCTAGACATAGAGATATTGAATGCTTCAAGTTTCAAGGTTTGGCTCATTATGCATCTGATTGCCCAAACAAAAGGATGATGGTCATTAGGGGTGGAGAAGTTATATCTGAATTTGATGATGATAATGAGTCTAATACAAGTGATAGTATGCCACCTTTGGAGGATTGTTTTGATAATGATGAGAATGTTGAATATGCAGTGCATGGTGAATCTCTTGTTACTAAGCATGCTTTGAATATGCAGGTTAAGGAGGATAACCTAAAGCAAATAGAGAACATTTTTTATGTTTGATTGGCAAAAAAGTGTGCAGTTTGATTATTAATCGTGGAAGTTGCACCAATGTTGCTAGTATCACCTTAGTGGAGAAGCTGGAATTGAAATGTGGCAAACTTTCCTAATCCATATAGGTTGTAGTAGTTGAATAATAGTGGGGAAATGAAAGTTACTAAACAGGTTATGGTTGCATTCTCCATTGGAAAGTATAGTGATGAAGTAATGTATGATGTAGTGCCCATGCAGGCTAGTCATTTACTGTTAGGGAGACAATGGCAATTTGATAGGTGTATGCTACATGATGGGTACAAGAATAGGTATTCCTTCGAGCATAATGGTCATAAGATCACCCTGCACCATTATTGCCCAAAGAGGTACATCTTGATCAAATGAAGCTTCAACAAACTTCCGGTGGGAATTCGGGAAGTAAGGAAAAGAATAAAGAACAAGGCCCAACGGTGAGAGAAAATAAAGAAAAGAAAGAGAGAGGTGAGAAAAATGCAAAGAGTGAAAAGAAAGAGAAGAGTGAGAAAAATGAAGAAAGTGAAAGAGTTGAGAGAGAATCAAGTTTTTATGCAAAAGAGAGGGATTTGAAAAGTGCTTTATTAGATAAGAGAGCTTTGATTATGATTTGATTTAGGGAGATTTTACTCTCTGAAACTAAACTTAACCCAAATTTACCTAGTTGTTTTGTTTCTTTGTTGCAAAAGTTTGAGAGCATGTTCCCTAGTAAAGTGCCAAGTGGATTACTGTAACGTCTGAAAAATTTTATAGTTAATAACTGAATTGTTCGATTTTTATCGAATAATTGAGTTTACTCAGAATTCAATCAAACATTTACTTAAAGCCAATTAAGTGTGATTTAGAATGGATTAGGCTTGATGGAATTAGATTAAGAACATAGGAAAACAGAATTCTTCTAAAAACCGGTTTATCGATTTAAGAGAAATCGGTAAGATTTCGGTATTTTAAACTATCAGAACCGGATCAATAGAACTTATATTATGAGTGCCTTAGGATGAATGGCTAGGATTTAGCCAAATTACCCCCACATGTGGCTCCACTTTCAGTCAAAGATGGCAGCCCAAAATCAAATTGAAATGGGAAACACAAATCCACCAATCAACTTCAACTTGCTTCAGAAGTTTTTCTTCTTTTCCTTTTCTGCCCTCACAATTTCAGCCCTTTATGTATGCTGATCCCTCTACATTCTTTTCTCCCTCATCTCATCTCATCTCATTTCCCACAAACCTTCAAGCCACAACAAGATTTCTCTAACTCAAACCTAAATCTAGCAAGAAATCACACCTACAAAAGGTAGGAATCTAACTTCTCTTCTTGTTTTCCTTAATTTGGGGCTATGTGGGGTTCTTGAATTTTCTTGATATTGATGTGATTTGGAGTGATGATATTGATGGGTTATAGTTGATTTTGCATGTATGTTGTGATTCGAATTAGAATTGGTATGAAAGAACTTAAAGAATAGAGAAAATTCAAGAAGCTGTTAGGGTTTTTCCTCAGCGGTCCATACGGTAGAGTGTATAGCTCTACCTACAATCGTTTAAATTTGATGAATCAACTTTTATATGAAATTAGACATTCAGGGCTTTCCATACATATAAAATATAATGCCATTGGAGTAGTATAGAATTAGTTATGAATTTTTGAAATTTGACCTAAAAATCTAGATTTCTATCTGGGCAGTATGAGTTGAGAAGGGTGTAACTCACCCTACACAAAGTGAATCCAATGTTGTTTGAAAGCTAACATATGAGGGAACATTTCATAAAAATTTCAAAGTCATATTCGTTGCCAATTGTTCCCAGCACATCAATGAATTCACTTTAGGCTCAAAATGGGCTGGAATAAGGTAATCTAGTAGGGTCAAGTTACGGGGCTCATATCTCAAAATATACTCATGCAAATGATATGAAACTTATTTCATTTGAAAGCTTGTTTTGTTAACTTTAATTTGACATAAATTTCGGATGATTTCATACGGATTTCTATTTTTAGTGAATTTTCACTTATAAGGGTGCAATTCTGGCTAGGAACAAGACAGTCTGAGATAAAATACTTATAACTTGAGTTATATAAATCAAAATGAGATGTGATCAAAAGGTTGGAAACTAGACACATAAAGCTATGACATATCCAAAATTTAGATTTAAATGAGTTGAATTGAACTAAGAGTGGATTATACAAAAATCGGGCAGAATGGGAGGGAGAAAATCAAAAACCCTATTGATGTGTGAATTGACCTTGATAAATGATACTATGAATATATATGATTGATGATCCATATTGAATTGCAAGTTTGAATACATTGTATTGGTTGTCTGCTACTATTCATGGGGAAGTAGACTCGATCCGTTATACTATCGAAATTTTGGCAAGAAATTCATATGTTATGTGAACTACAATGGCATGAACACATGATATTTGAAAGAATTGAAAGAATAAAGTTAGTTGTACATGCAATTCATGAATATTACAAAAGATTCCATATTACTTGAACCAGCCCCTAAATAAGTTTAAGGGGAATAGATCAGTAGGAAGGTTGGGAAAAGTAAACTTGACAATCCTGTATAGAAATAAGCTCAGTCCTAAAAAGCGGACTATTACCCAAGACTATATGGCCAATAACTGCTAGGGGACCAAGGATGAAAAATAAGTTTCAAGAGGCAAAAGCCTTTAAAGATAAGATGCATTTTCCAGTTGCACATTAATATGTACTGTATGATAATTCTTAATTGATTGCCCTAGTTATTTGTTTATTTCCCTTGGTATATTACTGTTTATTTATAATTACTGTCATAGTTGTATTAGCATATCTGTTAATTATATTCTCCTTGTGTCAAGTTAAAATTTAGTTTGTTTCGGTGTATGTTTCTATAATAAGAATTTAAGTTGAATATTACTATTATGTCATACTATTTAAAATTAAGGACACACCAAAACCACTAAGAATGACATCGATGAGACACATGTATACACTTAGGATTCCTACTGAGAAATCTTTATTTCTCATCTTACTATATATTTCCACATCATTCTCAAATCATGGAGAATGCGGC
The DNA here is from genome assembly GCA_031439595.1 of Pterocarpus santalinus. Classification (NCBI taxonomy): domain Eukaryota; kingdom Viridiplantae; phylum Streptophyta; class Magnoliopsida; order Fabales; family Fabaceae; genus Pterocarpus; species Pterocarpus santalinus. The sequence goes on from CM062529.1 coordinate 29,165,760, forward strand.
CACCGGCATCCTATTCATTGAGTTTCCCAAACTCCATATCCACCTGGATCTATTCTTAGACTCTGTATATATATCCGGTAGGTGTCAGTTTCGCCTTTATTTCTTCTTGTAGAGAGACTTTGCTGTTCTACCCATGCATCCACTATTCGACCCTGCCGTCCCTTACATAGCCATCTCTCTCCACATGGCACACTCTTTCCCACCTCCACCAGCAGCAACACCAGCACCATCACCAGCCCCGGGAGTGGCTGCAGCTTCCATGGTTCCACCAGCCTCACCATCGCAGCAAATCCCCTCTGCCTCTATGTCTGAGGAGGATTCGTCGGAGGCGGCGAGTTTGTCTTCCTCGTCTTCTGCCCTGAGCATGGACTATACTCCTACTGATGCTGGTATGGCGAATGGATTCCTTTCCTCGGAATCCACCTAGAATGCCTATGTAGTGCAGTAGTAGGATATGTGTAGGATGGCCCTCTTTTGGCATTTTTGGGCCATAGGCGGTAGTTTAGTAGATGTTACATGTAGATGGTTAGTAACTGAAATGTCCCGTGGCGACCAGTTAAGGTTCTGATTGTAGTGATAGGCCGATTTATTTTATCTTAGCGGCCTCATTTTATTATCCTGTACTGTTTTATGTATCTTTTGACAACTTTAAAAATAGATGTTTATGTACCTACGTATATGACATAGTTTCAGTAATTTCGCCATTTTATTTATTTTACTTTATTCCTACTACAACGATTGTCTAGTACTTATTCCGCAATCGAATGGGGATTTATTAAGTGAATAGTTAACTCTGTATGGGTAATTAACATTGAATCAGATTTAATTAGACATTCACAGATAACAACCTATCAGGTAACATATTATGATTTAAGCATAGTATTTTATCTGGTAAGGTGTTACAATTACCAACATTGAGAGGGATTGAGGACCAAATTGATTATATGCCTGGAGCTATCATTCCAAATAAACCAGCCTACAGAAGTAATCCTAAGGAAACAAAGGAGCTTCCAAGGCAAGTGGATGAGCTACTAGCTAAAGGGTATGTGAGGGACAGCATGAATCGATGTGCTATTCCAATTTTCTTAGTTCCAAAAAAGGATAGCACTTAGAGGATGTGTGTGGATTGTTGTGTAGTCAACAAGATAACGATAAAGTATTGTCATCCTATCCCTGAGTTAGATGACAAGCTTGATGAGTTAAATGCTGTATGAATATTGTAACACCCTCCCGAGTTCGGTACTATGCTTAAGTCATAATACCTCACCTAGGAGTTGTTACTGTCGCTTAATCGGACCTTGTCTAGCAGCAACCTTCGGCCATCTTCAATCTTACTAGCTAACTCCGCCTCGGAAGACCCTCTTCGAAACTGCTGAACTATTTGGAGATAACAAGGAAATAAACATAGGAGTGAGAATTATAAATTCTCAGTAGGATTTATTAAACTAACATAAGCTGTGTCATCGTTGTCATCTCCAGTTTGCTTTGGTTTATTATGAAAATTGGTGAACATGCTATATAAATTGTTCAATTTTAAAGTTTGAAAATATAATGTCCGAAGCAAAGTTCATTTTACTCACACACTTGGCAATTTGAGAGAGCCCATACGAAACAAATTTCATGAATTATATTAGGAATAGTAACTGAAACATAATAAAATACAATAGCATCAATATACTGGGGACATAACATCTGCACATAACTTTACTTGTACTTAAATTCATGCATATACATAAAGTTTACTTTTCTTTCTTTTCTTTCTTTTTCATCATAAAACCTTTACATGCCCCATTCTAAAGTATGATCGCCATGTCATACCCCATCAGAGCGTGATCGCCATGTCACGTTCCTTAGGAATATGGGACCTTCATTCGGTACTTACACTAGCTGGGTCATGCCATGCCTCATGTAAGTCCTAGCCCCTATACTCACATTAGCTGGGTCGATACCATGCCTCATGTGAGCGGGGTGCTTGCATATGCTTTAATCTTTAGTCTTTTGTCTTTAGTCTTTAGCCTTTACTGCCCTTAGGTAGCCTGGCCTTGGAGTGAGCTCATCAGCTCGACTCGTGACCGTCATCACACTGACTCACCCACAAGGGGATTCACGTGCCTCTAGTCATGGAGGGATTTCATTTTGGTCACGTGCCTCTAATTGAAGGGATCTCTTCTGGTCACCTGCCTCAAATTGAGGGATCTCATCTGACCACGTGCCTTCAATATAGGGGGATCTCATCTAACCACATGCCTCCAAGGTAGAGGGTAGCTGCCTTCACAAGGAGGGATTCAAGGTGCAACTACCTCCAAGTGAAGGGATTTATATCTTATCTTATTTAACTGCCTTCTCATAGAAGGATTCAAAGTGCAACTGCCTCCAAGTGAAGGGATTCATATTTAGTATACTTATGTCTTTTTGTTCTCATGCATAATCAAGCATAGACATTCTAAATACAATTTCGTCATTTACTTTCATATATCCTTGCATATAAATTTCATATTCATAACTTAAAATTTCATAACACAAGCTACTATAACTTCATATAATTCTGCCGAAAATTTGGTACCATAACGGATTGAGTCTACTTCCCCATGAATAGTGCCAGTCAACCAGTACAATTGTACAAATTACAATTCAATATAAATCAGCAATTATACATATACATTCATAGATTCATTCATTAGTTTCAACAAAGCATCAATAGGTCTTTTAGTTCATTCTACTTTATCCTGCCCGGTTATGGTATATCCCACCCTTATTTCAATTTGACTCATTTGAACCTAATTTTTGGATATGTTGTATCCTTATGTGTCTAGTTTCTAACCCTTTTGGTCCCATCTCATTTTGATATCTATAGCTTGAGATATTTATATTTTATCCCGGCCTGCGCAGTGGCTGGCCAGAATCAGACACCTAAAAGTAAAAATCCACTATAAATCGAAAACTATCTCAAAACATACGAAATTGCTCTCATATTAAATCTAAAAGAACAAAGTTTCATTTACAAAAAGTTCCATTCCATTTGACTTAGTAGGACTCGAGTTATAAACCTGAAAATTGACCTTCCTGAACTGCCCTGTTCTGGCCCAGTTTGGATATGGGGCAAATTTCTTGGATCACTAGGAGCAAACAGGATCTTATTTAATTCTGAAACTTTTATGAGACATTTTCCTATGTGTAAGCTTTCTAACAAAGTTAGTTTCATTCATTTTTAAATAGTATAGGGCAAGTTCTACCCTGAACAACCTGGTCTGCCTAGAGTCAGAGCCAAAAACCTAGGTCAAAATTCAAAAATTCATAACTCTCTCAATACTAATCCAAAAGCCTTATATGATACATGTATGGAAAGCCCTAGATGTCTAGTTTCATATAAAAATAGTTTCATCAAATTTAATCAGCTGTAGGCTGAGCCGTATACTCCGCCATATGGACTGCCGAGGGATTCTAGGTTTCCAGCTTCTCGCATCTTCATCCTTTCACCTTTTCTTACCTCCTAAACAAATTTAAAACCAACAACAGCCAACAAACCAGCCAAATAACATCATAATCATTCAATTACCTCATGAAGAATTGAGTAAATAGAGTCATCAACAATCACCCATAATCAGAATAATAAGACAAGAATTGGAATCCTACCTGTAGCAAGTGAGATTCTTGATCAAGATGGGTGTTTGTGGGTAAGGAGGGTGGATAAGAGCTTGAGAGGAGGTAATATGGAGTAGGACAAGAAGAGGAAAATGAAGAAAGGAAGGAAAGAAAGGGCAACTGCAGCACATAAGGGAGAAGGAAGAAAAAATCTGGTTTGATGTAATGATGATAGTTGGAGATTTAACATTTGATTGGAGGAAAAATGGGTAGCTAGGATGAGGCCAAGATCACCTCATTTGGGACAGCCATTAGGCACCCAAATGCTTGGTGACAGTGGCCAATTTTTAGCCACTCATTTTAGGGTCATAGGTGTATTATTTGGTTGCTTCAGTTCCGGCAGTTTTAAAATACCGTAATCTTACCGATTTCCTTCAAACCGGCAAAATATTACTAAAAAGTTTTGTGAGAGTTCCTATGTATCTATCTTAACCTAAGCTTAATTATTATAATTAACACTTAATTAGCTTCTAATTAGCCTCTAATTAACTTCTAATTTAATCCTACTTATCCTCTAAAATAGAATAAATCGATTAATGATGTAAATTAATCATTTTACCAATTTGGGGCTATTCCATTTTCTATTTTTCGTGACTAATGGCATTTTCGTAATTATGGATAAGTTTAGGGGCATCCCATATCATTTCACATATGGATACCTCCGTGGCTCAATCGGCCGAGGTTTAGGTTTCTACGTTTTCGCTACGTGATTCTACTTCGTTTAAAATCTTATTTTACTAATCCTGTTAATATAGGGACCTAAATGTCATTTTCTAAAATATTCGGGGGCAAGGCTGTAAATAATATATAAGGACCTAAAGGTCATTTTTTAAAAAGTTCAGGGGCAAGATTGTGAATAATAAAAGTTTATTTTTATTATTTCCTATTACGTTATATGGGGATGTTACAAATATTCACTAAAATTGATTTCAAAAGTGGATATCACTAAATTATAATGAAACCAGGGGATGAACAGAAGATTGCATTTAAAACAAAATATAGTCTTTATGAGTGATTGGTTATGACTTTTAGGTTAACTAATGCACTTAGTACTTTCATGCATTTAATGAACCATGTTTGGAGGGATTTCTTAGAAAATTTTGTTGTTGTTTACTTTAATGATATTTTGATCTACAGCCAATGTTTAGATGATAATATATCATATGTTAGGGCTATTTTAGATGTGTTTAGGAAGAAAAAAGTTATTTGTCAACCTTAAAAAGTGCATATTTTGCATTGATAAAGTTGTTTTCCTTGGTTTTGTTGTGAGTGCACATGGTATTGAGGTTGATGAGAAGAAACTAAAGGTTATTTGAGAATGGCCAATGCCTGAAAGTGCTTCTAAGGTAAGGAGTTTTCATGGTTTAGCTGGCTTTTATAGAAGAGTTGTGAAAAATTTCTCTACCATTGTTGTTCCTTTGACTGAAATTATTAAAAGAGATGTTGGGTTTACATGGGGAAAGGAGCAAGAACTTGGTTTTAACACTTTGAAAGATAAATTGTATTCTGCTCCTATTCTTGTTTTGCCTAATTTTGATAAGACTCTTGAAATAGAATGTGATGCTTTTGGGATTGGTATAGGTGTTGTTTTGATGCAGGAAAAATGTCATATTACATTCATCAGTGAGAAGCTAAATGGAGCTCAACTCAAGTACTTAGTCTCTGACAAGGAGCTATATGCTCTATTTCGGGCCTTGGAGGTGTGGTAACACTACTTGTGTAACACCTTATTAGACAAAATACTATGCTCTAGATGGATTCCGAGGAAAGGAACTGATTCGCCATAATGGCGTCAATTGGTGGATGGTCCATGCTCAGTGCAGAGGACGAGGAAGATGAGCTCGTCACCTCCGACAAATCCTCCTCTCAGACATTGAAGTAGAGGGGATCTGCTACGGCAGTGTAGCAGGAGGATCCACGGGAGCTGCTGCTGCTGCTACGGGTGGAGGGGGAAATGGATGTGCCATGTGGATAAGGATAGCAATGTAAGGTGCGGCAGGGTCAAATAATGGGTGCATAAGTGGAACCGCAAAGTCTCTACAAAAAAAGAAATAAAAATGGAACTGGCAGCTACTGAATATATATAAAGAGTCCAGAAACAAGTCGAGGTGAATATGGAGATCGGGGAACTCAATAAAGAGGGTGCCAGTTGCTACGCTCGCCATGATCTGAGAATGACACGGAAACATACAATCGGGTGAGAAATAAAAATTTCTCAGTTGGAATCCTAATTCTATACGCATCTGTCATCGCCGTCAGTCCTAATTATTTTGATTTTTCTTAATTTTAAATAATAACATAATATTCAACTTAATTTAAATTGTAGAAAATAAAACCCGAAACAAAACTAAATTTTAAATTAGAGCAATACAAATATATTTAACAGGCACGCTAACAAAGCTGAAACAGTAACTATAGGCAAACAGTAATATAACACAAGGAATATATAATTAACTATGATCGTAACTTAGAAATTCATAAACAAAGTATATATATGTGAAATGGAAAAATACATGTAGCCTTTGAAGATTTTCAGCTTATGCAATTTATATTTTCCACTCTTGGTCCCCTGGGAGTCTGTGGCCATATACTCCTGGGTAATAGTCTGCTTTTTAGGACTGAGCTTATTCTTATATAGGATTGCCAGGTTTATTTTCCCTAACTTTTTCACTGATCTATTCCCCTTAAACTTATTTAGGGGCTGACCCAAGTAATATGGAATCCTTTATATCTTTCATAAATTGCATACACAACTAACATTATCCTACCTGAACATCATGTATTCATACAAATATTTCACAAGGTATATGAATTCGTTGCTAAAATTTTGGCAGCATAACGGATCGAGTCTGCTTCTCTATAAATAGTGTCAGGCTACTGGTAAAATCATTTAAGCATTCATTTCAATATAAAACAACAAGTTATAGCAACAATATCAATCATATGATGTGTCAAAATCAACAGAAATATCAATAGAGTTTTCTGCTCATTATACTTAATTCTGCCCAATTTTTGTAAAATTCACCATTATTGCTATTCAACACATTTAGAACTAAATTTTCGATATGCTATAGTTCTATGTGTCTAGTTTTCAACTCTTTTGTTCCTATCTCATTTTGATTTGTATAGCTCAAGTTATTTGAATTTTACTCTAGTTTGTTCTACTATTGGTAGAATTACACTCTTAAAAGGAAAAATTCACTAAAAATACAAACCTAGGTCAAATCATATGAAATATATACCAAATTAAAGCTAATAGAAAAAATTCTATTTGAAAGAAGTTGCACCTCATTTACATAAGTATAACTTGAGATATAAGCCCATAATTAAACCCTTATGGATTGCCTTATTCCAGTCCAGTTTGGACTTAGGGCAGCTTCATCGGTTTACTAGGAAAAATTGGGAATGAATCTAACTCTAAAATTTTTATGTAATGTTCATCTACATGTTAGCTTTCAAACAAATTGGTGGCACTTAATTTGGAGTTGAGAAGGGTGTAACGAGTTTTGTAGGGTGAGTTACACCCTTCTCAACTCATACTGCCTAAAAAGGACCTAGAATTTTCAGGCTAAAATTCAAAAATTCATAACTAATTCTATACTAATTCAATGGCCTTATATTTTATATGTTTGGAAAGCCCTAGGTGTCTAGTTTCATATAAAAATAGCTTCATCAAGGTCTAATGGCTGGATTTTCATCTGTACAAGACGAACGTATGGACACGATAGGGTTTTCACCCAATAGCTCCTTGCTTCTCTCAATTTTCAAGTTTCTTCATTCTAATTTCAATTCAAACTATATCATACATACAAAATCAACCTTAACTCATCATCTCTACTCAAGATAACATCCGAATCATGCAAGAAAGTGGAGAGAAAGTGGAGTCCCGATCAGCCCAATTCAAAGAAAACAAAAAGATAGATTGAATTCCTACCTTTTCTAGGTGTGATTCTTGCTAGATTTGTGTTTTGAGTTGAAGAAATCTTGATGTAGCTTGAAGAGTTAATGGAGATAGAGTGAAGATGAGTTGAGATGGAAGAAAAATTATGAGAGGTTAGCAGCATATAGTGGCCAAAATTGCAAGGGGTAGGAAGGGAAAGAACTGAAAACTTTTGAAGGAAGCCATCATATGATTGGTGGACCTCAAACCCTTATTCCAACTTGGCTTGGTTGCCCTCTTCATGGCTGTTTGTGGCACCACTTGTTAGGATGTGTTGGCTAAATCTTGGCCATCCATCCTAGGGTTATCACAGTATAAGTTCTATTGGTTCGGATCCGACAATTTAAAATACCAAAATCTTACTGATTTTCTTTAAATCGGTAAAATGGTTTTAGAAAAATCCTATGACGTTTCCTATGTTTTTAATCCAATTCGGTCATATCTAATCCTCCAAAATCACACTAAATTGGCTTTAAGTGAATACTAAATCGAATTCTAATTAATCACAATTATTCGGTAAAAACCGAACAACTTGGTTAATATCGGTAAAATTTTTTGGACGTTACAACTTGCTATCCAAAGAATTCGTGATTCACACTAACCATGAATCTTTGAAGCATTTAAAAGGACAAGGTAAGCTAAATAAGAGGCATGATAAATAGGTTGAGTTTATTGAGACTTTTACATATGTGATCTCTTATAAGTAAGGGAAAGAGAATGTGGTTGCTAATGCTTTGTCTAGAAGGTATGCTTTAATCACTACACTTACAACTAAGTTTTTAGGATTTGAGCATTTGAAAGAATTGTATGCTATTGATTTTGATTTCTCTGATATTTATGTTGCATGTGAACATGGTGCATTTAGCAAATTCTATAGGCATGAAAGTTTTCTATTTTGTGGTAATAAGTGTGTGTCTATTTGTTCTGTTAGAGAGTTGCTTATTAGAGAATCACATAGTGTTGGTTTAATGGGTCATTTTGATGTGCCTAAGACTTTGGATGTATTATCTGAGCATTTTTATTGGTCACACATGCGAAAAAATGTTGAAAGAATTTGTACTAAATGTATTACATGTAAATAGGCTAAATCTAAGTATATATCACATGGTTTGTACGCACACTTGCATGTTCCTACTCATCCGTGGGTTGCAATATCTATGGATTTTGTGCTTATATTGCCTATAATTAGGAAGGGAAGAGACAATATTTTTGTTGTAGTGGACAAATTTAGTAAAATAGCTCACTTTATTGTATGCCATAAAACTGATGATGCAACAAATATTGCTAATTTGTTCTTTAGAGAAGTTGTGGGCTTGCATGGTGTCCCTAAGACTATTGTTTCTAACCGTGATGTGAAGTTTTCGAGTCATTTTAGGAAAGTGTTGTGGGGTAAGTTGGGAACTAAATTGTTATATTCTACGACTTGTTACGCACAAACTGATGGTCAAACTGAAGTGGTGAATAGGACTTTAGGGACTTTCTTGCATGTTGTTGTTGGTAAGAATTTGAAAACTTGGGAAGATTGTTTGTCTTTTATTGAGTTTGCATATAATGGAACCATTCATTCTTTTACAGTGTTTTCTTTTATTGAGCTTGTGTATGGCTTTAATCCTTTAACTATTTTAGATTTGATAACTTTGCCTTTGAGTGATCTTGTTAACTTAGATGGTGAAAGCAAGGCTAAGAAGGTTAAAGCAATGTACTTAAAGGCACGTGAATCGATTGAAAAAAAACTAGGGTGACAGCAAAGAGTTAACAAGGGCCGAAGACTATTGTCTTTGAACTTGGTGATTGGGTTTGGGTTCATTTGAGGAAAAAGAGGTTTCCTACTCAAAGAAAATCTAAACTTGATTCAAGGGGTGATGGTCTGTTTCAAGTGCTGGAGAATATCAATGATAATGCTTATAAGATTGACCTTTTGGGTAAGTATAATGTTTCAACTACTTGTTATGTTTTTGACCTTTTTCCTTTTGATATGGATGTAGATTAGAGGACAAATCTTTTGAGGAGGGAGGAAATGATATGTGCTTCAGAGGACAAATTGGACATTCTCGCACGAAGGGGCAAGGTGGAGATTTAAGCATGCTTATGGGACCAATCACATGAGCAAAGAGATTTAGAAAACTTTGGGAACTTGGCTAAAGCAATTGTGGAAGAGATGTATCAAAAATGGGCCAAGGAGACCAAAATGCCAACTCATACTAATGGGCAGCCTAAGATCTTGTTATTTGCTGCGAATTGGGCTTATTGGGCTTAAAAGCTTATTCTAGCCATATTGGGCCATTATCTTATTTTGGTCTTATTTAGTTTAGCTAATTTAAGTTTTTAGAATATTTAAAATTTTAATTATTTTATTTAGCCTAGATTTTATGTTTTGTGTTTTATCTAGCCCAATCCTTATTTAGCATCTGAACACTTCTTATTGGACTTAGTTTAAGTGTTTAACCTAATGTAAGAGGTTATAACCTCAAGGAACACATTGTTTAGAAGCTTTTGATTAATTGAAATTCTGTTTTGTTTTCTTTCAAGAAAATGGTGCTGTTATGTGCAAGTGACGTGAGTGATTTGCTTTGCTTTACTTGTTGCATCAAGAAATTGAGAGAATTCATCCTAAGGTAATTTCCTTATGATATTCAATCAATTTCTGTTTTATCTTTTCTCTGTTATCTACATTTCCAAGAACTAGTTTCTTGGGGTTTAGTATGGAGAGTCTTTATCCTAAAGTTAATCATTGACTTTCAGTTGACTTATTAACTTCTCCCTAATTATTAAGCTTTTGCTCTTGAGATTAGTTAATTAATCCTTGATTAATCATTGATCTCTCTAATTAGTCAATAATACTGAGATAATTAGCTTAGGTAGAATTGGAGATGTTATATATATCATCTTTTGAAAAAGTGATTAATTGAAGCTTTATGTCTTACTTTCCAATGACACCAATTTCATCTCAATCTGTGTCTACAACTTAAGATATAGCCTAATTAGAGCACACTACTCAAGTTCCGGCAACAACAACCCTGTTCTAAAATTGTGGCCCAATTTGACCCATTAAATATCTAAATTGGCTTTCAACTTCTTCATCAAAGTTGTAGATCTTTCTTTCATCTTTCCTATGATATTTGTAATTTTTAGATAAGTCTATAACTCAAAATATGTTCAAAATACAGAAACAATATGAATTTGTAATAATACTGAAAAACATAATTAAGCCCAATTAGAGCTCAAACTCATAAAATGTATTCAATATTGATCAATTAAGCATAAAAAAAGCCCAATAGACTAAATATGAGAATTAATCAATGTATCAAAATCTTACTTAATAGCAGTTTTATTTTATTTAATTTTCAATTATTGTAATTCTTTAGATTTTGTTTGTTATTTGAGATATTCTCTTCATTTATAACACCTAAATAATTTCTAATTCAGGGAATTGGTAGTTGGTTGAGTCAACCTCAGTGAGAATGATACTATACTCACACTTTATTATTTGGATGACATAATATACTTGCCAAAACTACATCAGCTTCATGAGCTTGCATATAAGAGAAGTCTCCAACAAGCTTTAGGTGGTATATGAAGGGAGCTCAATTAGGTAAGGATAGGTTGGTAAAATTATTGAAAAAAAGAGTTAGTGAGTTTATGGTATCAAGATAATGGGAGAGATATAAAATGTTGGTGGCAGATTTAACCAATAGGTATTTAGATCATATATTTTTTATTTTTTCATTCTATGTATTTTGTTTGAAAAGTTTTCCCTTTTAGTAAGATTTTGAAATGTGAGAGAGTAAGAATGCACTAAAAGTTGTTAATGGCAACATTTTCTAGTTCATACTTCTCACATAATAATAATAATAATAATTACATTTATCCCATTCTTCTCCCATATTATTATTATTATTATTATTATTATTATTGATACGTGCTCCGGATGACAAATTGGACGTTCCAGTACTAAAGGGCAAGATGGAATTTTTAGCATGCCCGTGGGACCTATCACAAGGGCAAGAGCAAAGATGCTGAAGGAAAGCTTTGGGAACTTGGCTAAAGCAATTGTGGAAGACATGTATCAAGAATGGGCTAAGAAGATGCCAACACATACTAATGGACAACCTTAGATCTTGTTATTTGCTGCGAATTGGGCTTAGAAGCTTATACTGGCCATGTTGGGCCATTACCCTATTTTGGTCATGTTTAGTTTAGTTAGTTTAAGTATTTAGGATATCTAAACTTTTAGTTATTTTATTTAGTCCATATTTTATGTTTTATGTTTTATCCAGCCCAATTCATATTATTTAGCATCAGAATGCTTCTTATTGGGCTTGGACTTAGTTTAAGTGTTTAACCTAGTGTAAGAGGTTATAAATACCTCAAGGAACACATTGTTTATCAGTTTTTTATTAATTGAAATTCTGTTTTATTTTCTTTCAAGAAAATAGTGCCTTTTTGTGCAAGTGAGGTGAGTGATTTGCTTTGCTTATTGCATCAAGAAATTGAGAGAATTCATTCTAAGGTAAATTCCTTGCGATATTCAATCAATTTCTATTCTATCTTTTCCCTGTTATCTACGTTTCCAAGGACAGGTTTCTTAGGGTTTTAGTAGGGAGGGTCTTTATTCTACGTCTTGTTTTTCTATCAAAGTGTGTGCCTGGGGTTTCTGGATCATTATATCCACGAGGTTCCGCATCATTTGGTATCAGAGCAAGGTTTAGATAAATTCCTATTTATCTATCTGTCTTTTACGTTTATCTTTTGTCTTCTTTCCTTGTCCATTTGCATTCTTGTTTTTGTGTCTATCCTTTTGTGTTACGGTCATATCTTTGTTCCATCTTTGTGTTTCTCCTGTTTTGCTTTCAATCTTTGTTGCTAGTACAAATTTGAAAAAAAAAAAAAAGAAGGTGCAGAAAAAAATGAAAAAAAAAAGAAGAAAAGAAGAGAGAAGTTGACAAAAAAAAAAGAAAGAAAAAGAAGGACGAAAAAAAAAAAGAAGAAGGACGGGAAGTTAGAAAAGATTGAAAGGATTATACTCAGATTTAGTTTTGATTCACATCAGATTACATTATCCTTTGTTTCAAATTCAAAAAGATTGTGTTTAGATTCAGTTTTAATTCAAATCAGATTACATATCTTGTCTTTCCTTGGAATTTAAATTTTGATTTTTAAATCTGATTTACATCTAATTTGGTTGATTTACACCATATTTTGTGTTATCTTGAGTTCCTTGGAGTCTAAGTAATCCTTAGTTGTGTGTCTTTTGCATTTTTTTTCCTTGCAAATTAAGTAATCCATTCTGAGTCTTCAACTTGAGTTTCTCTTGGTCCTTGTCATCAAATTCTGATCGTAATATTACTTGTGGATTTGCCTTGCTTGATTTCATTTAATTTCTAAAGTGCAACATTCTAAAGTGATCAAGAGTGGTAAAAGGCAAGAGTGGTGAGCACAAAAGAGGGTAAAAGCCAAGAATTGAGTGAAAACACGAGTGTACCCAATTTTGAGTGCAAACACATGAGAGAGTGCTTGTGAGGTCCTTTTCTTTTATTAACATTTTGCAGGTTGTTCAATGGCTAACAACTCAAGGAAGGAAGGAAAAGAAAATTATGAAGAGGAACCTGGTATGATACTTGACATGAAGCTCATGTACCAAGCTTTCACTAGTCTTTCAGAAGTTGAATAGTAGACTTGATGAGATGGATGAGTGGAGAAAGGAGATGACACAAAGCATGTCCAGAGGTAGTAGACGGGTTGATCTGAGGAATCGACGTCACCTTGATTCCAGCCATGAGTTATCTGGGGAGGAGTTTGACGAAGTTGATTCAGCCAGAAATAGGAGAACTAGAAACAGAGCTTGGGATAGCAACATTAATGCTATCAAGATGCAAATACCACCATTCAAGGGTAGGAATGATGCTAAAGCTTACTTAGAGTGGGAAAGAAAGGTGGAGATGATTTTTGCTTGTCATAATTATTCTGAAGAGAAGAAGGTCAGATTGGCTGCTGTGGAATTTTCTGATTATGCTCTAATTTGGTGGGATGAGCTAGTTAAGTCCAGAAAGAGGAATGGGGAACAACCCATAGAAACTTGGGATGAGATGAAGAGGATAATGAAGAAGAGATTTGTTCCTTCCCACTACTATAGGGAAGTGCATCAAAAATTGCATAGGCTCATTCAAGGATCCAAGTCAGTAGAAGATTACCACAAGGAGATGGAAATGCTCATGATTAAAGCCAACATTGAGGAGGACATGGAAGTAACTATGGCTCGGTTTATAGGTGGTTTAAACAAGGAGATTGCAGATGTGGTAAAATTATACCATTATGTGGAGATGGAGGATTTAGTTAGCATGGCAATGAAGGTGGAGAAACAACAAAATCAAAGAAAGGCAGCTAAGGCATTTTCAAATTCCAACTCGAAGTGGGGTTCAAAATGGTCTAAGTATGAGGACACAAAGAAGAATAAGGACTCAAATCCCAAGGAGAAGGGACTGGACATAGCCAAGAAGAATGGTACTTCTAATTCATCTTCTTCTACTGCTGCTTCTAGACATAGAGATGTTAAATGCTTCAAGTGCCACGGCTTAGGCCATTATGCATCTAATTGCCCGAACAAGAGAACAATGGTCATTAGGGGAGGTGAAGTTGTATCTGAATCTAATGATGATGGTAAGTCTGATGGTAGTGATGATATGCCACCATTAGAGGACTGTTCTGATAATGATGAGAATGTTGAATATGCTGTGCATGGTGAGTCTCTTGTTGCTAGATGTGCTTTGAATATGCAAGTTAAGGAGGACAGCCTAGAGCAAAGAGAGAACATCTTTCACACTAGATGTTTGGTTGGTGGAAAGGTGTGCAGTTTGATTATTGATGGTGGAAGTTGCACCAATGTTGCTAGTACCACCTTAGTGGAGAAGTTGGGATTGAAGCATGATAAGCATTCTAATCCATAAAGGTTGCAATGGTTGAATAATAGTGGGGAAGTGAAAGTTACTAGACAAGTTGTGGTTGCATTCTCCATTGGGAAGTATAGTGATGAAGTAGTGTGTGATGTAGTACCCATGCAGGCTAGTCATTTGTTGTTGGGGAGACCATGGCAATTTGATAGGCATGTGCTACATGATGGGTACAAGAATAGGTATTCCTTTGAGTATAATGGCCACAAGATCACTCTTGCACCATTATTGCCCAAGGAGGTGTATCTTGATCAAATGAAGCTTCAACAAACTTGTATGGGGAATTTGGGAAGTGAGGAAAAAGAAAAAGAGAGAAAAGAGGCCGTGAGAGAAAATAATAAAGAACAAGGCCCAATGGTGAGAGAAAATAAAGAAAAGAAAGAGAGAGGTGAGAAAAATGCAAAGAAAGAAAAGAGTGAAAAGAAAGAGAAGAGTGAGAAAAATGAAAAGAGTAAGAGGAAATGTTTTTATGCAAAAGAGAGACATTTGAAAAGTGCTTTGTTAGGCAAGAGTGCTTTGATTATGATTCGGTTTAAGGAGGTTTTACTCTATGAAACTGAACTTAACCCAAATTTGCCTAGTTGTTTTCTTTCTTTGTTGCACGAGTTTGAAGATGTGTTCCCTAGTGAGGTGCCAAGTGGATTACCACCATTGAGAGGGGTTGAACACCAAATTGATTTTGTACCTGGAGCTAGTATTCCAAATAGACCAGCCTATAGAAATAATCCTGAGGAGACAAAGGAGCTTCAAAGGCAAGTGGATGATTTGCTGGCTAAAGGGTATGTGAGGGAAAGCATGAGTCCATGTGCTGCTCCAATTTTCTTGGTTCCAAAGAAAGATGGCACTTGGAGGATGTGTGTGGATTGTCGTGCAGTCAACAAGATAACGGTAAAATATCGCCATCCTATTCCTAGGTTAGATGACATGCTTGATGAGTTAAATGGTGCATGCATATTCACTAAAATTGATTTGAAAAGTGGGTATCACCAAATTAGAATGAAACTAGGGGATGAATGGAAGACTGCATTTAAAACAAAATATGGTCTTTATGAGTGGTTGGTTATGCCTTTTGGGTTAACTAATGCACCTAGTACTTTCATGCACTTAATGAACCATGTTTTGAGGGATTTCTTGGGGAAGTTTGTGGTTATTTATTTTGATGATATCTTAATTTATAACAATTGTTTGGATGTACACATATTACATGTTAAGGCTGTTTTAGAAGTTCTTAGGAAGGAGAAGTTGTATGCCAACCTTAGGAAGTGCACATTTTGCATTGATAGAGTTGTGTTTCTTGGTTTTGTTGTGAGTGCACATGGTATTGAGGTTGATGAGGAGAAGGTGAAGGCTATTCAAGAATGGCCAACGCCTAAGAGTGTTTCTGAGGTAAGGAGTTTTCATGGTTTATCTGGGTTTTATAGGAGATTTGTGAAAAATTTCTCTACCATTGCTGCTCCTTTAACTGAAATTGTTAAAAAGGATGTTGATTTTAAATGGGGACAGGAATAAGAACTTGCTTTTAACACTTTGAAAGAAAAATTATGTTCTGCTCCTATTCTTGTTTTGCCTAATTTTGATAAGACTTTTGAAGTAGAATGTGATGCTTCTGGGATTGGTATAGGTGCTATTTTGATGCAGGAAAAACGTCCCATTGCATTCTTCAGTGAGAAGTTGAATGGAGCTCAACTCATGTATTCTACCTATGACAAGGAGCTATATGCCTTGGTTCGAGCTTTGGAGGTTTGGCAACATTATTTGCTGCCCAAAGAGTTTGTGATTCACACTGATTATGAGTCTTTGAAGCACCTAAAAGGTCAATGTAAGTTGAACAAAAGACATGCCAAATGGGTAGAATTCATTGAGACCTTTCCATATGTGATTGCTTATAAGCAAGGAAAAGAGAATGTAGTTGCCGATGCTTTATCTAGGAGATATGCTTTAATCGCTACACTTTCTTCTAAGTTGTTAGGGTTTGAGCACTTGAAAGATTTGTATGCAACTGACTCTTATTTTGCTAATATATATGTTGCATGTGAAAAGGGTGCATTTAACAAGTTCTATAGGCATGAAGGTTTTTTGTTTCGTGGCAATAGAATTTGTGTGCCTATTTGCTCAACTAGAGAATTGCTTGTTAGGGAATCACATTGTGATGGATTGATGGGTCATTTTGGTGTGCATAAGACTTTGGATGTGTTGTCTGAACATTTTTATTGGCCTCACATGTGAAAAGATGTTGAGAGAATTTGTGCTAGATGCATTGCATGTAAATAGGCTAAATCTAAGTCTATGCCACATGGTTTGTATACGCCCTTACCTATTCCTACTCATCCTTGGATTGACATATCCATGGATTTTGTGCTTGGATTGCCTAGAACTAGGAAGGGTAGAGATAGCATTTTTGTTGTAGTGGACAGATTTAGTAAAATGGCTCACTTTATTGCATGCCATAAAACTGATGATGCAACAAATATTGCTGATTTGTTCTTTAAGGAAGTTGTGCGTTTGCATGGTGTCCCTAGAACTATTGTTTCTGACCGTGATGTGAAGTTTTTGAGTCATTTTTGGAAAGTGTTGTGGGGTAAGTTGGGAACAAAATTGCTTTATTCTACTACTTGTCACCCACAAACTGATGGTCAAACTGAAGTGGTAAATAGAACTTTAGGGACTTTATTGCGTGCAATTGTTGGTAAGAATTTGAAAACTTGGGAAGATTGTTTGCCTTTTATTGAGTTTGCTTATAATAGGACTATACATTCTTCTACAGGTTTTTCTCCATTTGAGCTTGTGTATGGTTTTAATCCTTTAACTGTTTTGGATTTAATGCCTTTGCCTTTGAGTGATATTGTTAGTTTAGATGGTGAAAGCAAGGCTGAAAGGGTTAAAGAGATGCACATGAAGGCACGTGAGATGATTGAGAAGAGAAGCAGGTTGACAGCCCAAAGAGTGAATAAGGGCCGTAAACAAATTGTATTTGAACCTGGTGATTGGGTTTGGGTTCATTTGCGAAAGGAGAGGTTTCCTACTCAAAGGAAATCCAAGCTTGATGCTAGGGGAGATGGTCCATTTCAAGTGCTAGAGAGGATCAATGACAATGCATATAAGATTGACCTACCAGGTGAGTATAATGTTTCAGCTACTTTTAATGTTTCTGACCTTTCTCCTTTTGACATGGATGTAGATTCGAGGACGAATCTTTTTGAGGAGGGAGGGAATGATAGGTGCTCCGGAGGACAAATTGGACGTTCCAGCACTAAAGGGCAAGATGGGAATTTCAGCATGCCCGTGGGACCTATTACAAGGACAAGAGCAAAGATGCTGAAGGAAAGCTTTGGGAACTTGGCTAAAGCAATTGTGGAAGACATGTATCAAGAATGGGCTAAGAAGATGCCAACACATACTAATGGACAACCTAAGATCTTGTTATTTGCTGCTAATTGGGCTTAGAAGCTTATACTGGCCATGTTGGGCCATTATCCTATTTTGGTCCTGTTTAGTTTAGTTAGTTTAAGTATTTAGGATATCTAAACTTTTAGTTATTTTATTTAGTCCATATTTTATGTTTTATGTTTTATCCAGCCCAATTCATATTATTTAGCATCAGAACGCTTCTTATTGGGCTTGGACTTAGTTTAAGTGTTTAACCTAGTGTAAGAGGTTATAAATATCTCAAGGAACACATTGTTTATCAGTTTTTGATTAATTGAAATTCTGTTTTGTTTTCTTTCAAGAAAACAGTGCCTTTGTGTGCAAGTGAGGTGAGTGATTTGCTTTGCTTGTTGCATCAAGAAATTGAGAGAATTCATTCTAAGGTAAATTCCTTGCGATATTCAATCAATTTCTATTCTATCTTTTCCCTGTTATCTACATTTCCAAGGACAGGTTTCTTGGGGGTTTAGTAGGGAGGGTCTTTATTCTACGTCTTATTTTTCTATCAAAGTGTGTGCCTGGGGTTTCTGGATTATTATATCCACGGGGTTCCGCATTAATTATTATTAGGATAAATTGCACTTACCTCCATCAAATTTAAAGACATTGCAACTTATCACATTCTTCTCCCTAAATTACACATCGTCCTAAATCCACATAGAACTTAATGGTGTTGAGGGAATATTTCAATAGAATATTCTATCTAATCAAGGTTGAGTGTTTAACTTCGTTATTCCCAATTCCGGGTTTCGAGTTTTAAGTACATACTCTTTCGAGTTTCGAGTTTAATGTACCACTTAACATGAGAGTTCATTTCCTGCTTGTCCCCCCTCCCCTCAAGTTTCCGAATTTCGAATTTCATGTTTACTATGCAATGGTTAAGGAAGAAACACTAATAGAGACATTTGTTTCTTCCCATGGCTTTGGGGCGAGTTGTAATTTAGGGAGAAGAATAGGATTAGTTGTAATTTCTTTAACCTAGGAGGGAGATAAGTGCATTTTATCTTTATTATTATTTTATTAATATTTCGTAGCTGATGATATATTTTTCTAATTTTATTTCATGTCACAGTGACATCAAAAGCAAAACAAATAAATTTGGGTGTATATCTCTCCTGATGGATCAAAAGCCAACGAATTTAAATGTTCATAGAAATTTCTAAAACAAGGAGAAAGGTGAAATAAACCGTGAAATTCAGCTAAACAATATTCAACAAAATTTGTATTCTACTCAAATTTATAAGTAATTTATGAAAATCTAAATAAATTTCACTGCTTTGTAAATGTTTCACGACCTAAAACACCATCATGCTCGAGTATACAATACTTCATAAAGTAAGAAATGATTTTTGTAACATATTGTTATACCTTCTGATCCACATTTATTTAATTGAGAAAATAGTAAAAGAAAGAATGAAGACTATAAAATATATTTTAATTATTTTACTACTTTTTAGAAAAATAGTATAATAAGTGTTCTATAAATATCATCACCATTGCAAATCTTACACAACTTTCCACGTTTAGTAGGTGAAATTATACAATCATCCATCTTACTGAATCCATCTTGCTTATTAGCTCAATTGCATTCATCTATTAAACTAATAAAAAAGTACCAACAATTAAAAAGTAGCACACTTCACATAATCACATTCAATGAATTCTGAAGTAAAAAATTTACCAAATTTTTTAAGGATTAAGATTTGTGTACCATTCCCAATTTAAATTCTGCGACCTATGATCGAAGTACAAATCACATTACATGACATGAAATCAAGCAATATTGTGTAAAGTAGTTGGTCTTGAGATACTGCGTAAAAGTGGTTAGCCTTGAGAGGAACTGCAATTCAAAGAAGTGAGATTTATTGTATTCCTTTTTTCTACTTTTTTCTGTTTCCATAACCCTCCCTCTCTTATTTTCTTCTATATGTCCAGTGCAATATCAAATGTTCAAATACCTTTTCATAGTTTTAATTTCAAAATGGCTAAATGGTGAACTGGGAAACTTATAATACAGTGGTAGCAGTTGACTCTCTCTTTGTCCATTCTAAAACAGCTCCCACCCAACATTGTTTATTCTGTTGTCCCTATCAGAGTTTGGTTCATAATTTATGTCATAAACTAATGCAGAAACTCTTACAGGCTGATGTCAATCTCAGCCGCTTCAATACGCGTTTTGAAGGCCCTTATCATTGAACATTTTACATATACTTCTCTTCCCTCACACTTTCTATTAGTATCTTGTCTCTGCACACTTTCTGAGTCTTCAAAGATTCCATTTCAAGAAGACTTTTTTTGCACACCACCACCACCATGGGACAAGAAACCAGAAGGCTCTCAGATGAGTACGAGGTCTTAGAGATCCTAGGAAGAGGTGGATTTTCCGTTGTCAGAAAGGGCATCAAGAAATCAAGCAGCGAGAAAACGCATGTAGCCATCAAAACACTGAGAAGGTTAGGTGCCTCTATCCCTTCTGGGATACCAAGAGCAAGTGTTGCCACATGGAGACAGGTCTCAGTATCAGATGCTTTGCTCACCAATGAGATCCTTGTGATGAGGAAGATAGTGGAAAACGTTTCACCACACCCAAATGTGGTTGACCTCTATGATGTGTATGAGGACTCAAACGGGGTTCATCTTGTGCTGGAGCTGTGTTCTGGTGGGGAACTGTTTGATCGGATTGTGGCACAAGACAGGTACTCGGAGACTGAAGCTGCAACCGTGGTTCGCCAGATTGCGGCGGGATTAGAGGCTATTCACGGAGCTAACATTGTCCACAGGGACTTGAAACCTGAGAATTGCCTTTTCTTGGACAATAGGAAGGATTCTCCTCTCAAGATCATGGACTTTGGGTTAAGTTCTGTGGAAGAATTTACAGACCCAGTTGTTGGTTTGTTTGGTTCCATTGATTATGTTTCACCAGAGGCTCTTTCTCAAGGAAAGATAACTGCTAAGAGTGACATGTGGTCTCTGGGAGTAATTCTCTACATCTTACTTTCTGGGTATGTCAATTTAATTTAGGGAAAGTCAGCATCACTTTTCAATTTGAAAAACTAAACAAGTAGCATAGAGCCTTCATATGAGTTAGTCTTGTATCACCTTAAAAATTGTGGCGAAAAATTAAGGGATGAATTTTTCATACAATTTCTATATAAATCTTGTCTCTAAAATTTGCACGTATACTGACCCTAGCATTGTCTCATTGCTTCACATTACATCTTGTTCCTTCCAGGTAACGGTTCAGAGGCCTTAGTATATTTCTCTGTAGTAATGAAAAATAAAACCTCCTATAATTTTTTCATCTTTTGCAGGTATCCGCCTTTCATTGCTCAGAATAATCGCCAAAAACAACAAATGATAATGAATGTAAGTAACATCTCCCACAGATTAAAAGTGTGGCCCCTCAAAAAAGAGAATGAGGAGTATAGGCAGAGTTAAAGAAATTAGCAACGTATCAATTCGTGATATAAGATCAAATGTAACATCCATTTTCACTCTACTTCCTCTATTTTCTCATATGTACTAGTGTAATGGTAGTAACATGACCATTTTAGCTACAAAAGTAAATAATTATCAATATGCACCATTTGCAAGCCACTGGACCTTTGCATCGTGCTAGATCCAATGACCAGTGCGAAGGCGTATTGTTTTCTTGCAAAATGTTATTTTCACATAGTGCTATGATATTTGCACATAGCTTGCCCAACAACTTTAAGCGACACCCCGAGCGATCAAGTTAAAAAATATACAAGCCTAGGGTGTCGGGCTTGACGAACATCTTTGGGTGTACAATTACAGTTTCACAAACATTTGGAAATCGATCAATGAAGATTTTAATTATGTTGCTGGTGAATACCAGAAAACCTTTGAAATTCTTAGAGCCAAAAAACAAAATTAAAAAAAAAATTTACTTTAAACTATTTAATGCTTAACACTTTAGCTTTGTGGACCATCACTATCCCTTAAATTAACAATATTTTTAATAAAATTATTGAAGTGTTGAACATTTAATGATTCAAACCAAAATCTTTTCCTTACTCCAAGAGCACCTTTCCTAGTACTCGTCGTTTTTTTGTTGCGTCGTTAGTTTTACGGGCTATAATTACTTTTTAACTCTAACTTACATATGCCATGTTGCATGGTCCCTTTGCAGTTCATTCCGTAGTGCTTTTGCTTACCAAATTAAAAACTTTAAAACAGGGGAATTTCAGCTTCTACGAGAAGACATGGAAGGGCATTTCCCAATCAGCGAAGCAATTGATTTCGAGTCTTCTGACTGTTGATCCTAGTAGGAGACCTAGTGCTCAAGAGGTATTGTATACCCTTGCCTACTTCATAAATCGGAATGAGACATATCTACTATGGAAGCAGCCATATAAAGTAGAAGCTTGCAACAAAATCCCACAATATACCTAATTTTTCACTGCTCCAGTAAATGACAAGGGAGTAATGCCTCCATATTTATGTCTCAAATTCAGTGTTAAAATTTCTTCGACATTTGCACCATGTTATTTTAAAGTAGAAAGAAGTTTTGAGATAGTATATTAACACAGTCAAAGAGAATAATAACCTCCTCAAGCTCATAGTTTCTATGCCTTGGAACAGCTCCTGAGTCATCCATGGGTCATAGGTGACGTAGCCAAAGATGATCAGATGGACCCTGAGATTGTCTCAAGGTTGCAAAGCTTCAATGCTCGTCGCAAACTCCGTGCTGCTGCAATTGCTAGTGTCTGGAGCACCACAGTGTTCTTAAGAACTAAAAAGCTGAAATCCTTGATAGGATCCTACGATCTAACAGAAGAGGAAATTGAAAATCTCAGGATGCATTTCAAGAAGATGTAAGTAATTAGAACTGATCATACCGGAATCACTGATTTAGCTCTTCAGTTTGAAAAGGAACCCATATATTTCTCTATACAGCACTAATCTTTGACACTCGAACAAAAAATTGCTGTTGGCTGTTTAACAGATGTGCAAATGGGGACAATGCCACGCTACCTGAATTTGAGGAAGTACTAAAAGCAATGAATATGCCATCACTGATCCCTCTAGCATCACGTATATTTGACTTGTTTGACAACAACCGTGATGGAACAGTTGACATGCGAGAGATACTATGTGGCTTCTCCAGCCTTAAAAATTCCAAAGGAGATGATGCTCTCCGTTTGTGCTTCCAGGTTAGTAGTATTTTAGACCCTAAAATATACACGGTCAACACACTGTGGCGCATAGTTTGATTTGGCATATGTAACTGACTCTTTGTTTGTTGATTTGTTGTTGTATATAGTCACCACACACAAACAATAATGCAAATGTATAGCAGTGAGAACTTATTATCTGCTATGTCCATAATTATGAAGCAAAACAGCAATCAAATATATAGTAGCTATAATATTTTTGGTGAAGTGATTTAACTAACACCAATCATTGTGACGTAGATTTGGTTAGTGGAAAAGAAAAGAAAAAAAAAAAACAGAATAATAAATAAATTATATCACACCACCATATACAAGAGAATGAAAAGAAAAAATTGAAAGCCCTTTGTACCTGCAAAACAAAGAAAAAGAGCTTAAAAAGATGAGCTCTAATTTGCATGTTTGGTTTTGTTGGCCAACAGATGTATGATGCGGATCGATCAGGGTGCATCACCAAGGAAGAAGTAGCATCAATGCTTAGAGTAATGAGCCTTCCTTTCAATCTTTTAAGCCTTCTCTTCTTACATTCTTCTTTTAACACAATCGAATTCGATGAACAGGCTTTGCCAGATGACTGTCTTCCAATTGATATCACAGAACCTGGCAAATTGGATGAGATATTCGACAGAATGGATGCAAACAGCGATGGCAAAGTTACCTTCGATGAATTCAAAGCTGCTATGCAGAGAGATAGCTCTCTCCAAGACGTAGTCCTTTCTTCTCTTCGTCCCCTATAGTTTTCCTTCCATGAATCGTAGATGTTATGGTCTTTCTTGTCTCATGTATTCTTTTCTTTTCTTCGTTTCTGGGCCTGGGGCCATCCTTTTTCTTATGTATTCATACTTAATGTTTAAGGAAATAGGGGAATGGAGTGTTAAACAACTGGTTGAAAATGTTCCATCTAAATTTTGCTATGACAATTAGGAACTTTTGCATTCTCATGTTAAAGCAAGCTACCTGAGTCTTGGAACTGAAATTGAGTATCAGAAAGCTAACACAATTCAGTTGTTGCATCAAAATTCAAAAATAGAAACTGGTGATCTATGCCCAAATATATGTGCACCACTATATTGATATTACAGGAAATTCAAACCCTGTACAAGAAAAGAATCGAGTCGTGTGATTAGTCTTGCTTGTGTTCGAATTTTTTATATATATATGACATGTATATCTATATATTATTTCACGACAACATGTAAATGGATGAAGATCTGATCTTGCGTATGATTATTTCTTGGACCTCCCTATTCTTGCATTCCAAAACAGTCAGACGCACACTAAAATAAAAAAATTCCAAATTTATTTTTGTTACATCGATTTATTTATGATTTATACATGAGTCTAGAACCCAACAATGAGATCTGATTTCAGATTACATACAAGATGCCGGCTTTGGATTAAACCTCTGAACCTTTCTACGGCTAGTTTTAAGTATGACCAATTCGCTTTCAACCAAAAACAAATATGTGGACTCATTCAGCCGAACTTAAGTATTAGAACTTGCAGTTTGGAAGAATTTGCAGGTGATAACCACCTCTATATATATATATATATTGGTAGATGCTTCTAATAATATAATTTGAGTACAATGTGTGCCGCCCTACCACTATATTAGCATTATAAAAGT
Organism: Pterocarpus santalinus; assembly: GCA_031439595.1. Taxonomy (NCBI): domain Eukaryota; kingdom Viridiplantae; phylum Streptophyta; class Magnoliopsida; order Fabales; family Fabaceae; genus Pterocarpus; species Pterocarpus santalinus. The sequence goes on from CM062529.1 coordinate 29,190,537, forward strand.
TTCTCTGCTAAAATTTTTTTTTTTTTTTCAAATTAGCAATAAGTAGGTTTATGAAAATGAAAATATTTTATGTTTTTCAAGCCTAAGTTTGGCTGTTTTATTAAACAAGTAATTTTTTTTTTTTTTTTGGTTTCACACATATTTTCTCCTGTTGAAAGTAGTCATATTCGAGTACTGTGGAGTAATTAAATATGAGTCTTCTTTCAATTAAGGTTTGAGCTATGATTCGCCATATTATAGTGGACTAATCCCTTATCGCTAGATCAAGTTTCAGTTGGTACTAAACATGTGAATTTCAGTAAAGTCAAACTCTCTATTATTTATTAAAACAGTGAGAAATACTATATATTTTTTGTTATAAGTTTTTTTATTATATACAGCACATGGTAAGGATGGAAAGGGCAGTGCAGTTGTGTTGTGTTATACCTCGCAAGACCATCATTACTTTAAATAATCAGATTATCAAAAAATTTTATTTTCAGCTTTTTTATAGAAATATCTCTTATGGAAGCAACCCTATAAAGTGGAGGTTTGCCAGTGCCACAAAATCGCATAATACACCTAATGTTTTGCTGGATGAAAATGACAGAGCAGTACTGCCTCCATCTTAATGTCTCAAATACAGCGTTAAAATTTATTCAACATTTGCGCCATGTTACTTTTAAGCAGAAAGAAGTTTAGAGATAGTTTATTAACATAGTCAAAGAGACAGAAATACGTTCTTAGCTATGAAGCAGTAAGATAAAATATGATATCAATACGATTCAACATATATGGGGATACTTTTAAAATTTTAAAATTAAAGATACCAAAATACTCCTCTCATATATATATATATATATATAAAGAGTAGTTAATTATGAGAATATGAGAAGCAAATTTTGACTATTGAATTTGATATAAATGACCAAGATTAAAATATAAAATCAAGTGACTTTCTAAGTGATCATGTAACTTTTAAATAATTTTAAATCTTAATCATCTATATATAATTATATAACCCAAATTTACTTTTTTCACTCTCATAATAAATCACTCATTTAATGTTATATGCCCCTTATATATGTATAATCACAAATTTACTTTGTTTTACTAAAATCCAGTATATACAAGCCCAATCCAAAACAATTTTCTTTGTTTAAGTATAAATAAAAAAATGCCCACTTTTGCAACCAATAAAACTCCACTTTTCACTTTTTTGTAATCCGTGAAGTCATCTTCTTCAGAAACATCATAACCTTTGATCCTTTATTCTTTGTCACCTATGTTCATCCTTTTTTACCTGTGTTTATGCAATTACACCTCCTTTTCCTTCATCTTTCTTTGTTCTCTTTACACATGATTCATGAGGTTTTAGTTAGAACTCATAATCATTCCTCATTTTAGTATATTTGGTGATTTGTGTTGCGACTGATCCACTGTGTTGTGTCTTTTTAAGTTGAAAGCCATTTAAGTATAGTGTCCAGGCCATCCTGCTAGAACTTAAATTGCGACAAATAAAATTTAAAATAACAGTACGTCATTAGGACGGATTTAGGAGCATCAGTATCCGCATCCGACACAATACGGCCTAGATACTAAGGAGGGTGGTATGTTGCAATATCGGTGTTACATAGGTACTTAGTCAATACACTAAGGGTGTTTTTCACGAGTTATAAAGGGAAGGGAAGGAAATACATCAAAAGGGAAGAAAAAATAAGGAAAAGAAGGGATTTAGAGTTGGTCACCCTTATTCACGAGTTAAAAATTAATAAGGGAAATAAATTAGAGAACTTAAGATGTATTTTTATCATTTATCCTTTACTAAAATAATTGATTATAATTAATATGTTTGATAATAATATGAATTTTAAAAAATTTCATAAAATGTTATATATTTTCTAAATTCAAAAAAATTTCCTTTTTAAAAATATTTTTCAAGAGAGAATAAATTTCGATGGAAGCTACTAAAAAATTATGAGAGAAATAAATTTCTATGAAAAGATTAAATAAAATTGGAATGGATTGATAAAAATGATATTTTAATATTTCAGTAGAGATGTAACAATAAATAGTAAATTAAATTTAAACTTCAACAAAATTCCCTAGTTTGGGTGTAACGCTTTAATAAGATCACACTACGCTTAAATCATATTGCAATATTTATTAGTTACTACAGCTGAACTAACGAAACATTTTTGGCTTCAAAATAGTTGATCTATTAAAATAGCATATAAATTTTTCTTATATGAAAATATTAATTTCTAAAACTTTGCCTTTCAGCGCATATAATCGATAATATCGCTACGGCATATGGTATTGGAATTCGTAGTTAATTTGCGTCATAATAATATAAGATAAAGAGGCAACCTAGTTTACATGGGTAACTGATAAATTCATATAATTAAATACATAAGTACTGGGCATACATATTTACATATCATTATCTCAAAAGTGCCCAAGCAAGTCAAATTAGCAAGGCCTTAAGCCAAGCAAAACAAAATATACGTATAGCAATTCCAAAAGAAAGTAAACTAGTATAAGAGTTTCTATAATACGCTAAATGGGGCCACTAGGGATCATATGAAGTTCAAAGTTGCTGCGAGCTACTAACACCGGTGAGTCCAAGATAGAATCATAGTGCCAAGTCCACTTAGGTATCTCTAGGAAGATTGTTGCAATCACCACCTGCTACATTTAAGGGTGACATAGGAACATGCAAAGATGAAAAATAAAGTATTTCTCAGTAGGGACTCCTAACTAAGCATACAATTGACATCGTTATCACCTCAACCACTTCGATTTATTTAATAAAATTAGTGAACAGGTATAAATAGAATAAAGGTTTATTTTAATAACTTTTGAAAACATAACTCCGAAGTGGATTCATTTTATTCAATCACTTAAGTTAAGACTCTAAAACATAATAGCATTGACAACAAATTAAATCATTACTTCATTACTTCATTATCATCATACAATGAATGCCATGCAAGTCTCATGATGGATGCTTATGTTCTTTGTACCTTTTCCATTAAAGCCTTTCTCTTAGCAAGTGCTATTTTTCTTATTATTATGTGCCTTGGATAGACTGTCCTAGGATGTGCGCTCACTTCGTAACTGGCATCACACAGTACTATCTAAATCAAACTCTAGTTGACAAAGGGATCTCATGCCTTTTACACTTGGAGGGATCTATCTTGATCACGTGCCTCCTGTAACGTTCGAAAGAAAATTTTATTGTTAATAACCGAGTTGTTCAGTTTTTATCGAATAAGTGGGTTTAATCGGAATTCGATTAAGCATTTAATTAAAGCCAGTTAAGTGTGATTTGGAAGTAATTAGGCTTGATGGAATTAGATTAGGAATATGAGAAATCTCACAGAATTTTTCTAAAACCGGTTTATCGATTTAAGAGAAATCGCTAAGATTTCGGTAATTTAAACTGTCGAAACCGGATCAATAGAAATTATACTGTGAGAACCCTAGGATGGATGGCCAAGATTTAGCTAACTTACCCATGCAAGTGGTGCCATCTCAGCCCTCCATATGGGCTACCAACCAAGTTAAATAACCAACTCAAATCCACCAATTATATGTAACTTGCTTTAGAAGTTTTTAAAATTTTCCTTTTCTGCCCTTGCAAGTTTTGGTCCCTATATGCTGACCTCTCTCTATTCTTTTCTCCATCATTTCATCTCATCTCAACTCATATCATCCTCCTCTCCCACAAACCTTCAAACCACAACAAGATTTCTTCAACTCCAACCATAAATCTAACAAGAATCACGCATAGGAAAGGTAGGAATTCAACTTCTCTTCTTGTTTTATTGATTTAGGCTATGTGGGGATCTTGTTTTCCTCATGATATTCATATGATTTGGAGTGGTGATGATGGTTTATGATTGAACTTGCATGTGTGTTATGATTAGAATTGGAATTTATATGAAAGAACTTGAAGAAAGGAGAAAACTCAATAAGATGTTAGGGTTTTTTCTCGGCAATCCGTATGGCGGAGTGTATGGCTTCGCTTACAGTCGTTTAAGCTTCATGAATCTAATTTTATATGAAACTAGACATTCAAATTCCATACATCTATAATATAAGGCCATTGGATTAGTATAGAGGTAATTATGAATTTTTGAAGTTTGACCTAGAAATCAGGACTTTCATCCGGGCAGTGTGAGTTGAGAATGGTGTAACTCACCCTACACAACTCTAAATTGAGTAAATCCAACGTTGTTTGAAAGCTAACATATGAGGGAACATCCCATAAAAATTTCAGAGTCAGATTCGCTGCCAACTATTCCTAGTATATCAATGAATTCATCTTAAGTTCAACCCGGGCTGGAATAAGATAGTCCAGTAGGGTCAAGTTTCAGGGCTTATATCTTGAATTGTACTTATTCAAATGATATGCAACTTCTTTCATTTGAAAGCTTGCTTTGTTAGTTTTACATTGATATAAATTTCGCATGATTTCATCTAAATTTATATTTTCGGTGAATTTTCTCTTATAAGAGTGTAACTCTGGCTAGAAATAGGGCAGTCTGGAATAAAACATAAATAACTTGAGTTAATATCAGAACTCGGAACTTAGCAAAACAAAGAGCTAGACAGAGAGCTAGATTGCGTATACTTAAAGTTGAACTCAGAACTTAGCAAAACAGAGAGCTAGATCGGGTATATTTAAGGTTGAATTCGAAATTTAGCAAAACAGAGACTAGATCGGGTATACTTAATGTTGAACTCAGAACTTAGTGAAGAAGAAACTAGATCGGGTATAATTAATATCAGAATTCGAAAATTAGAGACACACTCATAAAAGTCTTAGAAGACCAATTGTAGATTAAGGTCGAATATCAAGACCACAAGCCAATAAAACTCTTACACACATAATTCCAAAACTTACACACATAATTCCAAAACATGACCCAGAATCAATCTCAGAAGTCAAACAAAACCCTAGAAGTCGGAACTTATATAAGCTCAGAACTCGGACCCCATTTAATCTTGGAAGTCGAACTCGGGAACATCAATAGGAATTAAAAGTTTGCAAAATAGATTAAGACTTAAGATTTTAAAACTTACCTCTATTGATATTATTATACTCTTGGTATGAATATGATGTTCTATATTGGATTTGTTGTTTGATTAAAATTTCCTGGTTGTCTAGCACTATTCATGGGAAAACGGACATGATCCGTTATGCTACCGAAATTTCAACAAAGATTGCAATTAATATGAATTTACAAGTTATGCATGCATTGGTCAAAGCATGAGCTAAGTACTGCTACCCATATAAGAATGAGGTAGGATTTCTGTAACATCCACCACGAGTTCCAACTTCATCTTCAAGTTTCCGTGATTTCTGACTTCCAACTTCATCTTCAAGTTTCAAATAAAATGGATATTATTTCTGACTTCATCTTCGAGTTTTAAATAAAACAGGCATAATTTCCGACTCCCGACTTAACATTCAAGGTCCAAACAAAATGGACGTGATTTCCAATATCCGAGTTTATTTCCAAGTTAGACAGGAGTTTCGATCTCCAAATTTATTATCAAAGCTTTTTCATTCCTATTGATATTCCCGAGTTTGAGTTTGTGACCGACTTCCGAGATTGAATTGGGAGTTCCGAGATTATATAAGTTCCGATTTCTTGGTACATAAAGTTAATATTTGGATTCCCGACTTCCGAGCTTAAGTCTTTTACGTTTCATAGTCTTGTCTTTGACCGTCGATTTTAAGGTGATTTGTTTACTGTGATTTCTGATCTCCTACTTTACGTTTGAAAGAAAATGAACACGATTTTCGATCTAATAAACTATTTCCAATGACGCAAGTTCCAACCTTAGAATTAATCTCCAAGTTCAAATAAGATGGACATGAGTTCCGACCTTGCGCAGGACAGAGACAAGTTCTGAGTTCAGACAGAATGAAAATGAGTTCCAATTTTTAGGCAAAATGGAGCCACAAAAAAAAAAAAAAAGAAAGCATGGCTGGAAATCAGCCACAGGAAATTCGGCCAATCAGCACTCACAATTCCAACTACCCTCTTTGTGTTTAAATCAGATTTTCTCTTCTCATCTTATGCTAACTTATGCCACTTCTCCTCTAATTCCAGCCTTCCTTTTTCTCTTCTCCTCTTCTTTTTCTCTTCCCCTCTCAACCTACTCCATCAAATCTTCAAGCTTTGTCAAGGATTCTATCAATCCAAACTCAAATTTAGCAAAATCACACCCAAAGGAGGTAGGATTCAATTTATGTCCTTAGTTTCTTTGAACCGTGGCTGTATGAAATTTCACTCTTCTTCATGTATTTGATGATATATTGAATATAGATGATGGATTATGGTTGGATTAATATGAAATCTTGAGTTGAAATTCAAATTAGAAGAAGAAAACTAGGAGAAGTGGAGAATTGGGATGCTGTCTAAGTGAGAAGCCCCACGGCAGTCCATACGGTGTACGGCTCCGCCTACAGCAGTTTGAAATTGATGGAACTATTTTTAAATGAAAGTAGACATTCGGGGTTTCATACATATATCATATAATGCCATTGGATTAGTATTGAGAGAGATATGAATTTTGGAAGTTTGACTTGGATTCTTGAGGTTGATTCCGAGCTGATTGGGTTGTTCAGGGCAAAACTTGCTCTACACAACTTGGATTTGGATGAAACCAACTTTGTTAAAAAGTTTACACATAGGAGATTATTCCATAAAAATTTCCAAGTTAGATATGGTTTCCTTTGATCCTAGTATTTCGAAGAATTTGCCCTATATCCAAACCGACCCAAAATAGGATAGTTCAGGAAGGTCAAATTTCGGGACTTATAACTCGAGCTCTAATAAAGTAAATGAAATGAAACTTGTTGCAAATGAAAGCTTATCCCATTAACTTTAATATGATACCATTTTCGTATGATTTAAGTTGGTTTTCAATTTTTAGTATATTTTTACTTTTAAGTGTGTAATTCCTAGTCTCATGGTAGGCTAGGGTAAAACTTAAATAACTTGAGCCATACTTATCAAAATTAGATGGGACCAAAAAGGTTAGAGAATAGACACATAACACTCTAACATATCAAAAATTTAGGTCCAGATGAGTTAAATAGAAATTATGGCCTGATTTACAAAAATCGGGTTAAATGAATGTGCTAAGACAGCAACTATGCTTTAAATGCAACTAATGTTCCTATGAAAATGATGTTGAATTGTGAAAGAAGTATTGCAAATTTTCTGTAGAATTGATTGTTTGAGTACTAGCACTATTCATGGGGAAGCGGACACATTCCGTTATGTTACCGAATTTTTGGTAGAATGGTAAAGAAGTTATGAGCATTTATGTGTTAAGAATATGTCTGTAGAAATTCCATATGCAAGGATATATGAAACAAATTACGAAGCATATGTAAGAGTGCATTCAGCATGTCTATGCATGATTATATATGAGAATGAAAGGATACGAATATATTAAATGTGAATCCCTTCACGTGGAGGCAGTTATGAGATCCCTTTTTATGAAGGCAGCTAAATAAGATAAGATTGGGTCCCTTCACTTAGAGGCAGTTGCACATTGAATCCCTCCCTGTGAAGGCAGTATAAAACTATGATATCCCTCTACCTTGGAGGCAGGTGGTCAGATGAGATCCCTCTACATTGAAGGCAAGTGGTCAGCTGAGATCCCTCTATTCTTGAGGTATGTGACCAGAAGAGATCCCTTCAATTTAGAGGCACATGGCCAAAATGAGATCTCTCCAAGACTAGAGGCACGTGAATCCCCTTGTAGGTTAGTCTACCTGACGACAGTCACAAGTTGAGCTGACGAGCTCACTCCTAGATCAGGCTACCCAAAGGTAGTAAAAGCTAAAGATTAAGACACATGCAAGCACCCTAGGGACAGCGATACGTAATACCTAGGTGTGCCAAGAAAAGAAAGCAAAGAAAGTTAAAGAAAGATACCAGTGCATTTGCATGGGTTCAAATATGAGTATTTGTATAATTATATCCCCTGTGTTATTGATGCTAAGACTGTTCTATCTACTTATGCAGTGATTATTATTTCTAAATATAAAATATTACCAATGTGACTCAAGTGCATGAAATAAAAAGATCTCTGCTTCGGACAATATATTTTCAAACCATAAAACTGAACAATTTATTTGGCATGATCACCTTCTTCATAATAAACCAAAGCAGTTGTAGATAATAACAATGACACGGTATGAAGTTTCTTAATGAATCCTACTGAGAATTTATAATTCTCATTCCTATGTTTATTTTCGTGGTATCTCCAGAAAGTTCAAAAGTTCCGAAGAAGGCCCTCTGAGGCGAAGGTGGCCGAAAGTTGCTGCCAGACTAGGTCTGATTAAGTGACAGTAACAACTCCTAGATGAGGTATTATAACTTAAGCATAATATTGTACTTGGGAGAGTGTTACAATTTCCATGTGACTTAGGCCAGCCCCTGAACAAAGTTAAGGGGAATAGGTCAGTGGGAAGTCGAGGAAAGTAAACCTGATGACCCTATATAGGAACAAACTCAATCTTGAAAAACAGACTATAACCCAAGAGTCTTATGGCCAATATACTCCCAGGGGACCAAGTATGGAAAAATATGAGTTAAGGTCAAGTGCATTATTCCTTATGCATATCCATAATTTCTGTTATCATGCATTGAGTTTATTGTACCATTGGATGTTTAAACTCCTAGGTATGGTTGCTTATTTCTCTGTTTAATTTCTTTTATTTCCTTAAGTAAAACTAAGCTATGTTTCGGGCTATGATTTCTAGAATTAATTGAGTAGAACATCCTGTTGATGTAACATTTTCTTTTAATTAACCAAATTCCAAAACACCTAAGAATGATAGTGATGACAGAAATGCATGGATTTAAGATTTCCTACTGAGAAATCTTTATTTCTTACCCTACTATATATTTTCGCATCATTCTCAGATCATGGAGAGTGCGGCAACCGGAGTTCTATTAATTGAGCTCCCTGAGCTTCATATCCACCTAGACCTATTTCTAGACTGTATATATGTATCTGGTAGATGTCAGTTCGATTTTTATTTCTTTTTTCGTAGAGATTTTTTTGTACCTCTTACTTACCCACTCTTCGACCCTGCCGCACCTTACATTGTTATCCGCTATACATGGCGCATCCCTTTCCACCTTTACACATAGTGACAGTAGCAGTGGCAGCAACAGCAGCTCCTCTGGCTCCGCCAACCTCACCACCACAGCAAATACCCTCAGTCTCGATGTCTGAGGAGGATCCGTCTTAGGTAGAGAGTTCATCTTCCTCATCCTCTGCTCCGAGCATGGACTACACTCTTGCAGACGCCGGTATAGTAAACAGATTCCTTTCCTTGGAATCCATCTAGTTAGAGTACCTACCATAGCAGCAATAAGCGTATAGGATAACCCTCTTTTGGTAGTCTGGGTCATGGGCAGATGGGTAGGAGACAGGAGTTGTATATGAAATGTCCCGTGGGGACCAGATAGGGTATTGTTTATATAAATAGGCTAATTTATTTTTGTGATGACGGCCTCATTGTACTATCCTATACTATTTATTGTATCATAGTCAAACTTGAAAAATAGACGTATATATATATGATGATGCAGTTTTCAGAAGTTCTTCTATTTCACATTTTTTTTTATGTTACTTTATTTCCGGTTCAACGATTATCTAGTATTTATTTCATCGTCAAACAGAAATTGTTAAAAGTAATGGGTAAGAATAATGAAGCAGAGAATGGAATTTAATCAGCTAGTCACACATAATAACTTATCAGGTAATATATTATTACTTAAGTATAGTATTTTGTCTGGTAAGGTGTTACACCTCCAAGGTAGAGGGGTGTCTTGGTGGGTCACCTTCCTTTACCGAAGAATCATATTGATTATCTTAGCTTATGTCAGGTATAAATTCCTTGACCTTAATTATCTAGATATAAATTCTCTGATTAATTACCATAAGTCTTATCAAGAATAAATTCCCTGATTCAAGCAACATTGTCAAGTATAAATTCCCTGACCGTAAATAAAGTAAATAACTAGATATAAATTATCTGATTAATCACCACAGGTCTTATAGTTTTAGATTAATTCCAAATATCTTTATTGATTCACAGGTTTTGTACAATTACATAATGCATCATGCAAGCTTGTGAAGGCTGCTAATTCATAGAAATCAAGAAGAAGTCTGACAAAAATCTGGCAACATAACGATTGTACTGGAAGCAATCCAAAAATTGAAAAATAGTAATAAACAACCAGTAATTTCCCAATCATAATCATAACATCAATAACAACTAATCATTTCAATTCCAACACATCTATTACCACAAATACAATCGTCATCATTATAATGCATAAACGAAGCAACCAAGGTAAAATCATCAAAATCCCAAGAGTCAAGAGTAGAAAGACATGCCTCAATTTTTATTCTTTGGCCTCATAGGCCACAAACAACCATTCAATAATTCCATTGCAAGGGGTTTACCACCAACGTATTCATTTCTCATTCAAATAGATATGTAACATAACACTTTTTCCTTAAGAACTCTTAGTCTCAAGATTTGAGTTTTTGATTAAAGGAGGATATTTCAAATTGTTAATAGTTTACTCACAATTAAGTTCAGACTTTAAGCCTTCTAACCCATACTAAAGAAATAGTCTAATACCCTTTCTGGCCTAATCTTAGTAACACACTTTTTCTTGCTATTCATACCTTGAACCCACTCTAAACCTTCTTAAACTTATCTCACATGATTATATATGGTCCAAGACACTTAAATTCATCATAATAACTGTAAATATTCAATTAAAACATGGTTTTGATTACCCTCTGAGTATATGGCCGAAAATAACTCTAGTAACTAGGAAACTTGACTAGTTAACTCCCAATCATTCTATAATTCACCTTAAACCAATTCTAACCACAATGACATTTCTAAGATCTATAGAACTCAAATAATCAAGTCTAAATTAGTTTTGCTATCCATCGAGGGATTGAAATCGAAATTCACCTTTCTAGTGGCTTGACAGAACTAGTTTACATCTAAAATTATTTCTACTTATTCCTCCATCAGGCTAGCTACTAAAAGGCAGTTTTAGACTCTATTCAACATGTACTTTAAGAGGTAAAATCAGTTTTCATTGCTTCCATTGGTAAGATAATTAAATTTTCCACTTTTCTATGCTAGTAATAGATTTTAACTACCTTTTTTTGTGACAAAGCCTAAGATAATGATTCTATCAAGTTTGTATCCATAATCACACTTATATTTAGGGTCAACTAAGTTATTCAAACCTATAGGAACTTTAATCTCACATCAATTCTTAAGGTCTCAAGCCCTAACAACAAAATCCTATTATATCTAGTTTATGATATAACTCAATTAATTGCTCTTCAAAGGATTTCACCTCACAAAAACCATTTTAAAACACTCATCCAAGCTAACGTAAACTCAATCTAAGCTTTAAACATACCACTATGTTCAATCCTTTGAACCCTAGAATAGTGACCTCCAACATGAAACACATATTTCTCAACAATCATAACAAGAAGAAGCTCGAAATCCTTACCTCAACTCCCAAGCTTGAAGAAGCCCCTGAGTATTTCGAGTTCCACCCTCCAAGAACCACCACTCAAAAGAATACTCTCTTCCCTCCTCCAAGTGAGACACCACAGCCTTGAGGGAGAAAAGGGGAGGGGATTTGCGCTAAAATGGAAGGGAAGGAGAGGAAAGAAGAAGAAGAAGAAGAAGGGAGCTTGGGGTTTGAGTGAGTTTGAGAGAAGGTGAGAAGAGTTGTGTTTTTAGTTGTGTTTAGAGAGTGTTTGGGGGGTTTTAAGTGGTAGTGATATTTATGGGTATTTGAATTCTAGCCTTTGGATCAAGGACAAGACTTGTAACCTGATCCAAGCTTTGGATAAAAATGTTGGAAGTGATAGTTATCACTTTATGTCACTCATTGATACTTTGTGACATATTATACTCGGAATCCTTAAATTAAACAATTCCAGGAGCTTTAAGAGGTTTCAATGGAAATTCGAAACTATTTCTAAACATTTTACTTTAAAATATAATTTACTAAATTTTTATTTCTGATAGGATATTTAATTGTGCAAATTTAATTTATTTCTATCTTATTTTATTCCTCCGTTTAATTTTTATTAGCTCCATTCACGCAAATAATTTCTCTTCCAACTTTTTATTTAAAATTTATAGTCTGTAAATAATTTAATTTTAATCTTGATGTGTTTTATCCCTTAATTATTCTACATAATATTATTTATTTAATTTGTAATGCAGAGTTACAAATGCGGCAAAATCGGGAATGTTACATTGGGGAACCATAAAATAAGGGTTTAGAGGGTTTTGAGGAATTGGTAAAAACTCCCTCAAATGTCCTTCCCTACTGAAAAGTAAAACTCATGAACAAAATAAAACTCATAAGCCTTTCCCTTCTCTCCCTTTTTCTCCTAAATCAAACTTGCAAACATGCTCTAAAATACTTGTGGACTAACATTTAGATCCCAATAAAGAATAGTTGAAACATGAAAATAGTATATTAGCATTGTGTTCTCTTTTATCCCAAAAATCTACCTACCAATATTTGTCTCTGGAGGCCACTAATTCATCCCTGCGCTTATTTTGTTTCTCACTGTTAGAATTTTTGTCTTTACTATTCATAGCCTGGAGAAGGATTCGAACTGATATCCTAAGAAACAAAAATAAATCAGCATATTAAACCAAATTCATTAATAGTGTTCCAACAATAAAATGCAATTCCAAACAAAATTGCCTAACTTAGAGTTTAAGGACAACTTGAATGTAAAGGAAAAAAACATAAGTAGAGTAAGATGAAGCAATGAACTCACTGAAATAATGGATGAGAAGGGTCTTCTAGCAAAGAGGAGAATGGATTCGTGAGATGAGGATATTGGAGTTTACTATGAACTAGAGAGTAAGCAACAGAGAGTAATTTGAGCCAAAAATTAAAAGTGTAAATTTTCTATAAAAATTCATTTGGTTGATTTCTATAAAAATTTAAAAGAGCCAAAAATTCAATAAAAATTTAAGAAAAATAGAAATTAAGTTTCAAAAAATTATAAAAATTTTCTATAGGTTAGTTTCATCATAATTAGTGTAAATAAATAAAAGTGTAAACTTTTAAATTTATTTGGTCGATTTCTTAATTTCAGATATTAAAAAATAATTAAGGGCTTAAGAAAAAATTAAATAAAAGTAGGAAATTGATGGAGAAAATTTTTGAAAAATTAGGTATGTAATTTGAATAATTACTACAGCCTTATATAATTTTGTGACTAATTTTGAGTGAGAATATAATACCAATCCAAATTGATCCTAATTAAAATGAGCAAAACTAATAATTTTTAGAAAATAAAGTAAAAGAAAATAATACAAGTCTTGTCTCACAAATTAAGAATACATCCGTGCCATCTATTTTTGACATGTGGCATCCTAGGGTTAAAACTTGGAGGAGAAGTTGGTAATTGATTTCATTTTAATTTAAATAAAATAGTGAATAATATAGTAAGTATGATGTCTACTTCTTCTTTAAGTTAAATGATGTTTAACTCTTCTTCCCCTCATTATGTGCTATACCAACTAAGAAGGAGAGTGTGTGGGCGAGTGAGAGTTTCCTTTGTTTCACCTTCTTATTCTTCTAGAAAATCAAGGAAGGAAAGAGTCCATAGAGTGATACACACTTGTGAGGCACTCGTAGATCTTGTTAGGAGTCTTCTTCCTCCTCCATTCTCATGCCAACATCTCCATCTTTCCCCCTCAAGATTTTCACTCTTTACTAGGTAGGGAATTCTTATATCTTCTACCTCCATGCTTAACCCTCGCAAGTTTTCTTTCGATTTTTTGAATGCTTGTGTTCTCACTCATGCTCCTTTATGTTTTCTTTATATGGTGTTTATGAAATTTGATGAAAAAGGCATGATGTTGCTGTTTTATTTTGTCTATTTTCATTGATTTTATCTTGTATGTGAGGATTCTTGGTGGATGTTCGTGTTGGTGCTTGTAAAAGGAGAAGAACTCTATGTGTATGCGGATATGGGTGTTAGGATTAGGGAAACCAAAACTGTTTGCATTAGTTCCCCCATCAAACCTATGTTTTTTAACCTAAAATTTTTATATGTTGTATCACCTACATGTATTTACCTATAAAATTTCATAATTTTCTAAATTGATTTGCTATTTATAAAATTCCGAGAAGTGCAAATTTGCTGGAAATTTGGTCTATCTTGCTATGAAATCCGGATATATTTTCAATTATTTATCCCAACAAATCTATGTGTTTTGAGCTAAAAATTTTACATGTTGTAGTTGACACCATGATGTACGAAATTGTAAAATTTCATGATTTTCTATGGTGATTTGCTATTTTTAAAAATTAGTGATATTTACTACCTTGCTAGAAATTCATACAGTCTCTACTGGAACATCCAAATTTGTTGCATTTATTTATAATTCCAAATCTATGAGTTTTAATCTAATTTTTTATTATGTTGGACGCACTTACTTGTAAATTTGTAGGATTTTCTTAAGTGAATTGTTATTTTTAAAGATTAAAGAAATAAGCTGACTTGTTGGAAATTTATGCTGTCTCTACTAAACATCTGAATTGTTTGTATTTATTTGCCATAACAAATCTATGTATTTTAATTTGAAATTTACATATGTTGTATTTAACACCTTGAAGCACTTACCTATAAATTTTCAAAATTTTCTAGAAAGATATGCTATTTTAAAAAAAAAAAATTGGACATATACACTGAGTTGCTGAAAAAAAAAAAAACATGATTCTGCTAGACACTTGAGCTTGTTTGTAATTATATGAATATATATGTATGCCTCTATGTGTATGATTCGGCTTATAAGGTTTTCTAACGAAATAATATGGTTTAATTGACAACTTGCCTCATTCATTGCTTATTGGCATGCATGTGAAATAATTGTGGTAATTAAAATTTCAAGTAGTGTGCGCGTGTGTGGCATATATGTGTATTTGGCTATTTTTAAAAGAGTAGGCACAAGTTCATGTAGCATGTGGCATTAGCATGTGAGTGAATTAGCATAATGTTTATGGAACCATAACATATACGTCATTGTGAAATTAGTGTGTTGCATGCATATAAAAAGATTTAAAGAGCGTGGTATGTGAATGTGTGGATATGCATGCATAAGAAAGTGATACGAAAATGTTATGGAAATTTGATGCTACGACTATGGTTTGATGACCTAACTATGTGAAAAATAACCAGGTTGATGCCTGGGCCATAGTTTGATGGCTATGGTTAGATTTTGATGCTTTGGCTAGAAGGAAGATGACCATGGATGCCAAGGTTGATGCTTGGTTCCATTGGTCATAATGGTAGCTGGCATCTAGTCTTATGATGAGGATTTGAGTCATGGGATGCCCTGATAGAGAGCTCTTGGTCAAATCATGGCATAGAGTGAGAGGGCGCCATTAGTAAATTCCCTCACGATGAGCAAGTAAGTGAAAAGACGAGTAAAGTAAAGTGCAAAATCTCTGCATCGCAGATCTCGGTGGATGCGGTCGCCACCTTGATGAATGCCTGATCTTCAGTTCTGATGGTTTGTAGGCCTATTAGCTTTGATGCAAGACTTGTCCATTAGCCCTGAAGGATGATTTGCCCATTAGATAGTTCCTTTTGATGCTCATGCATATATCTTAATTGCCTCATGCATTTCTAGTTATTGTTTCCATACAGGATATCATGACTATCTTATGCATTCTAACTTAATGTTTTATGCATCCATATAATTATCTTATTTATATCTTAGGCTACATTGTATACTTATGTGTCACTATTTTCTGTATACCTCTTTAGGTGTTTTCCAAGTTTTAATTATGTGAATATGGTTTAGTAGTGCTATTTGTGCTAGTTGTGTGTTTTTTTTTTTTTTGGTAACCAAAAGCTTTAAAGAAAGAAAAAAAAAATGCAAGCAACACTAGGTTGCATCACCCAACAGCAGCATCGTCAGCCTATGATCAGGCATATCCTAAGAAACACAACCTCCACCACTAGAAGCATCAACATGGGCCATAAAACCTACACACATGTTCCCAGTCCTTGGCACATGAGCAAATTCAACAAGCCAAGATAACTTCTAAGCAACACAAAGTGGAAAGCAACACAAGAATGGTGAAGGGGAACTTTTTCAACTGTTACTACCAAGATAGCTTCTGAGCAATCCAATTCATATATAATATTACGAAAGCCACCCTCCCAAGCAAACAGTAAACCATGAAGAATAGGAAGGAGCTTAACACGCAAAATATCATAGCAGGAAGAGGAGCTAGAGAAACCCGCTATCCAATGACCAGAAGCATCCTGAATTAAAACCCCAAAACCTGCACAATGCTGTGAAACTGCACTACCATCTACATTAAGTTTAACCACACCAATTGGAGGAGCAATCCAAGAATCTACCTAAGTTGCTGGGAGACAATTGCCATTCCAAGGAAACCATCTCATAATGTCTTGCACCAAGTCCACAACAGCATGCATGATTCTATGATACGTCCAACACTTGTCATTGAAAATGCACTAGTTCCTCCAATGCCACAACCACCAAATTCCATCAAGAAACACATGGGAAAAAGAGTGTTTAACAGCTCTCTTAATCCAGCTCATAATATTCGCCTCCTGGAAGAATGATGGTTCCTGAAACCCAAGGCAATGCCAAATCTCAAAACTAGAAAGACAATCACAGATATAGTGGATGGAACTTTCCTGAGCATCACCACACTTGGAGCAATTTGAGGAAGAACATAAATAGCATTTAAAATGGAACAAATTCGTAGGGGGAGCATCCCACATTATCAACCAAAGAAATAGATGAATCTTTTAAGGAGCTCGGATCCTCCAAAGCCAAGACCAATCATCCAACTGGGTTAGATCCTACTAATGGCTCAATAGCAAGTGATACCCACCAACATTTGAATAAACACCAGAACTAGAGCCAAGCCAAACCCACCCATCATCACGGTCAACGTAGGAAGGAATAGGAAGAGAGGTGATGCTTTGTTTTGCACGATATAGTAAAGGGGTTCGAAGACAAGAAAAGTCCCAAGAACCATTCTTCCAAATATCTCTAACCACCACGTTCATGTTAGAAATGTGAACGAAAGGAACCAAGTCTGATAAGAGTAGAAGAAAGAAGAAGAAGATAGGAATAGGAATAGGTATTATTGATGAATGAGGAAGATTAACCAATGTGGCTTGAACTCCCAGAAATGGTACATTCAAGAGGTTATTTGAGAGATCCCCTCTTTCTCTTCTAAACTCGCTGTTTTGTGACAACCCTTTCCACTCCCCACTAACCCCTTATGACTATCGAACAGTAACTAACCAAACTCCTTACTCAGTCACTAACTCATCAACAGTAACTAACTAACTTTCTAATTGTTACAAGGGCCATTGTGTATTCCTTAGCCTATAGCCCCCACATCCTGGCCCCTTCTCACAAATACCTTCCTAATAATTGGGCCTCTATCAACACTCCCCCCTAGTCTTTCACCTTGTCCTCAAGGTGAAGATGAGGAAAAGACCTTAGCAGACCATCCACAAGCTCCCATGAGTTGTCACAAGGAGGAAGGCCCTTCCAATCAACCAAAAGTTCTACTTGACCTGCAGATGTGTAGCGCAAATCCAAGAGGTCCAGGGATTCAACTAGCAACTCAAAATCATTTGAGAGAATGAGAGCCAAGGGTTGAGGCGCAACAGTTGGTGGAAGAGCAGGTTTATGAAGGCAAACATGAAAAACTGGGTGAATCTGGCTATCCGCAGGTAACACTAGCCGATAAGCAACCTCCCCAGCCCGCTCCGAAATCTAATATGGACCATAGTATCTAGGAGACAACTTCTCACAACATCTTTGCGCTAAAGATCTCATTCGATACGGCTGAATCCACAAGTACACCTAGTTTCCCATAGCAAACTCAACCTTACGCCTGTGCTTATTAGCAGACTATTGCATGCGTTATTGTGCCACTGTCAAATTGGCCTTCAACTGAGCTAGAACTACATCTCTTTCCTCTGCAAGTTTCCTCACTTCCTCAACCTTAGATGGAAATGTTTCCTCTCTAAACAGAACAGGAGTATCACGACCATATAGAGCACAGAAAGGTGTCATTTGAATAGAGGAGTTATAGGAAGTGTTGAACCAAAACTCTGCCCATGGCAACCACTTAGGCCACTGACCCAGTTTTTCATTAGTGAAATAGCGCAAATAGGCCTCTAGGCAGTGATTAGTCACTCCAGTTTGGCCATCTGTTTGTGGATGGTAAGCTGTGGTATACCGCAACTTAGTCCCTGCAGCCTTAAACATCTCCTGCCAAAAATGGCTTAAAAATAAGGGGTCCCTATCGAAAACAAAAGAGGAAGAAAAACCATGCAGACGGACCACCCCATCAATAAAACACTAAGCAACCTCCTTGGTAGAGAAAAGGTGGCCAAGTGGGAAAAAATACGCATACTTGGTTAACCGATCAACTACCACCATTATGGTATCCTTCCCATTACTCTGAGGCAGCCCAGAAATAAAATCCATAGAGAGCTCTAACCAAACTTGTTCCGAAATCGAAAGAGGTTGCAGGAGTCCACCTGTAGCCAAAGTCGCATATTTGTTGCATTGGCAAATGTCACAAGCAGTAACATATTGCTTGACATCCTTATGCATTCCTTGCCAATAGGTAACCCCAGCAACCCTCTTAAAAGTGCATAGAAACCCAGAATGCCCTCTAACCACAGAGTCATGAATTTCAGCTAAGAGGAGAGGGATAACAGTAAAAGTGCAAGGAAGCATCACTCTCCCTTCAAAATATAACCTGCCCCCAACTGTGGAGAACCCCGGATGAGACTGCAGCTAACTTAGTAAATCAGTCAACACTTGAGATAGTTGCGGATCCTGGTGAACCTCCTCATCAACCCGATCCCATGAGGTAGAATAAACCAAAGAGAGGGCAGCATAAGTCATCTAGCGAGAGAAAGCATCAATAGCCTTGTTATCCTTCCCAAGATGATATTAGATTTCGAAATCTAGACCCATGAGCTTAGAGGTCCATTTAAATTGCTCTTTGCACATTAATCTTTGGTCACTGAGAAACTTCAAACTTCGTTGGTCCATTTGAATCACAAAATGTCTGCCCATGAGGTAATGATGCCACTTTTGTACATCCAAAACGATGGCCATGAGTTCCCTTTCATATGCTGATTTAGTCTACGCCCTAGTTGACAAAGCCTGACTCAAGTAGGCTACTAATCTATCCTTCTGAGAAAGTATAGCCCCTATTCCTTTGTTGGAGGCATCCGTTTCTGACACAAATGTTGTGGAAAAATCTGGAATAGCTAACACGGGTAGAGAAGTCATTAATTGCTTTAGATCTTCAAAAGCTTGATTAGCTGCTGGATTCCATTTAAAAGAATCCTTCTTTGTGAGATCTGTCAGTGGTTTAACATTGACCCCGTATCCTTGTACAAAACGGCAGTAGTGCCCTATGAGGCCTAAAAATTTGTGCAATCCCTTAATATCCTTAGGGACTAGTCACTGCGAAACAGCCTCTAGCTTGGCTGGGTCTGCTGCCACCCTAGCTGCTGATATAATGTGGCCTAGATACTCAACTTAAGGAACTCCAAAACTGCACTTTTTCCTATGCACCACCAAATGATTTTCCTGCAACAGCCTCAAAACCACTCACAAGTGCTCTACATGGGTTAGCAAATCGAGGCTATATACAAGAATATCATCAAAATACACTAAAACAAACTTTCTAAGCACCAGTCATAGCACATCGTTCATCAAAGCTTGGAAGGAGGATGGGGCATTAGTAAGGCCAAATAGCATAATGAGAAACTCGTAATGCCCCTCATAAGTGCGAATGGCAGTTTTCTCAATGTCTTATTCTCACATCTAAATTTTGTGATACCCAGATTTAAGGTTAAGCTTGGAGAAAAACATTACCCCTGCCAGCTCATCCAACAACTCATCAATGACAAGTATGGGAAATTTATCAAGGACAATTATTTTATTTAGTGCTCTATAGTCTATACAAAATCTCCAGCTTCCATCTTTTTTCTTAACCAAGATAATAGGACTGGCATATGGGCTAATACTCGGCCTAATTATTCCAGAAATCAACATATCATTTACCAACTTCTCAATTTCGATTTTCTGATAGTGAGGGTACCTGTAAAGCCTGAGGTTTGGGATGTTAGCTCCTTCCTACAGTGTGATTAAGTGGTCATGCCATCTATTAGGAGGTAACCCAGAAGGAGGTTGGAAAACTCCTTTAAACTCATCCAACAATTGCAGAGCCTCCGGAGGGATAGGTTGTTCCTTACTGTTTATGCCCAAAATTTGATACAACTGCACCAAGAACCCCTCATCCTCTTTATGCACTTGTTTCTATAGGGCCTTGAAAGATACTCCCCCTCGACATAAGTCTAGATCACCCTTAATAATCAGTTTCTGCCCCTGACGCTTAATCCTCAAAGTGTACTCCTTGAAATTTGCCTTGATGTCACCCAAACTGGCCAACCACTCCCAACCCAACATGATTTCCATATCTTCTAAGGGGAACAAAAACAGCTTCTCCTAGAACCGTATGCTTGTACCTCTAATTCCACCTGATCACAAGCGCCTTGGCCCTTCACCTTGTGGGTATTCCCTACCTTGACCCAAAAATCAGGAGTAACAAAAATAGGTAGCTTCAATTCTTTCACCAATTCCTGACAAATGGAGTTGTGAGAGGCCCCACTATCAATCAAAACTCAAACCTTAGTGCCTAAAACCATCCCCCACACCCTCAAGGACTTGGAAGTAGAAAGCCCCAGCAAGGAATGTCCATCCAGTTGAAATAATTGGCCCTCCTTTATTCTGGGTTCGTCACTAGGAGAAACTGGCCTCCAGGTCCTCATCACCTTCCAAGACCATGAGTCTAAAGAGTTTGTTCCTACAAATGTCCTCAGGGGAAAACTTCTCATCACAGGTAAAACACAATCCTTTGAGCCTCCGTTCTTTATACTCATTGTTTGGTAATGGCCAGAATCCTCTACCCTGATAGCCACTCAAACCCTGCTCCGAAAGGCGTGTCACGGCACTCCTAGGTGGGTGTTGACTTCCGCTAAAGCCCACACTCTCCTGGTTCATGCCCCTACTACCCGCTGTTGGAGGAAACAATCGTGAGGGAGGGGCCCACCCACTCCCTATGGACACTCCTCACTCCCTTGCAGTCCCACAACCCCCGAATGCAATCGGTGCCCTACTCCCCGAATACAATTGATTCATCTCATCAACACGCTCCGCCATGGTCATTATATCTTTGAGGGAATCGAAAGAATGAAGGCTTAACTCGGCGGTGATCTCCTTACGTAGCCCGTTAAGGAAAATGATGCGGAGGTAACGCCGATTAGCTAATTCCACTACGCTGCCAAAACTCTCAAACTTTTCTTTATATTCTCTCACCGTCTCTTCCTGAGGCAACCACGACAATAGAAAGAATGTGTCAGCCATATCTGCTCGTTGAAATTACCGGAACCACTCACGCTTGAAGGCCTCGCAATCAATACCTCCTTCATGACTCTCCCACCAATGAAACCAGGTAAGAGCGTGACCTTCCATAGCCAAGAAAGCAGTGGAAACCCATCTCACTTCCGGCAGCCCATTCATCCGAAAGAACCTCTCTGCCTTGTCTATCCATGCGAATGCTTCATCCGTTGAAAGAAGGGAGATCGATCTTTCTCCAAGATTCGAAAATGCATGGGTTAGGGTTTTGACGAACTCCATCGGTGTCTCTCTCGCCGTCACTGGAATGCTCACCTGTTTCCATCGGAAACGTATCTTTCCCATTCTTCGTCATAGTGATCTCAGCATCGTGCTCCGAGAATCATACATCAAAGCGATCTAACCTTCACGCGATGTTCGCGCTGTCTTGCCGAAGATTCGAGAGTTGCTGAATCATCTCGCTCAATGCCTTATTCACAGATTCCAATTGTACCTCCATCTTTCGCATGCCCACTATGAAGGACCCACCAGGTTATAGGCTTTGAACACCAGTTGATAAAAGTAGAAGAAAGAAGAAGACGATAGGAATAGGAATAGGTATTATTGATCAATGAGGAAGATCAGCCAATGTGGCTTGAACTCGCAGAATGGTACATTCAAGAGGTTATTCGAGAGATCCCCTTTTTCTCTCCCAAACTCACTGTTTTGTGATAAACCAAAAACTGACTCTCCACTCCCCACTAACCCCTTATGACTACCGAACAGTAACTAACCAAACTCCTTACTTAGTCACTAACTCATCAACAGTAACTAACTATCCTTCTAATTGTTACAAGGGCCATTATGTATTCCTTGGCCCACAGCCCCCACATCCTGGCCTCTTCTCACAAATACCTTTCTAATAATTGGGTCTCTATCAAGTCACAAAGCTTCCCTAATTTCAACCAAGGAACATACTAAAGGGAGGAATGACCATTGCTCAGCATGAGTTAAACTTTGCCAAAGAAAAGAGGAACCACTGTGAGAAAGAAAAGAAGTAGACATAGGGTCATTGAAATACTTATGCTTGAGAATTTTGACCCAAAAAGAATTTGCATCAGTCAACAACTTCCAAATCAAATTTCCCATAAAAGCAACATTCATAAGCCTGGAGGATCGGACACCCAAACCACCAAATTTCTTAGCACGAATAACATGGTTCCACCTTAGCAAGCACAAGCCATGAGTTCCAAGCTTACCATTCCAAATGAAATTAAGAGCTGTTTGATCAATTCTATCGCGTACACCTTGGGGGATCCAAGCCATTTGCATTTCATAAATAGGAATGGATGAGATAACATATTTAACAAGGCAAATAAACCCAGCTCGGTTCAGAAGTTTACCTTTCCAGGTATCAAGCCACTTCTGGATTTTCTCAAGAACACCATAAAACGTGGAACAAGAAGCCTGCCCTTAGATTAGAGGCGCATCCAAGTACTTCCCCAAATCTGTGGTAAAGTGCATAGCAAAAATAAAAGTGGACATTTTTCTCCTCCTCCTAGAGACATTCTTGGAACATAATGCATGACACTTCTCAAAATTAACACGCAATCTGGAGGAAACACAAAAAACATCCATAGTTTGTCCAAGCATGCAAACCTAGCTCTTCTTACCCCTGCAAAAAGAAAAATGTCATTTGCAAAAAGGAGATGAGATATAGCTAGGCTCCCTCTGGAGACATGAATATGCTTCCAGATTCCCTCCTCTACTTTTTGATTAATAAAAAGAAAAAGCTTTTCTATGCAAAGAACAAAGAGATAGGGAGAAAGAGGATCTCTTTGATGCAATCCCCTAGTACGTGTAAAAGTCTCCAACTTAGAGCCATTACATAAGATAGACAAAGAAGAAGATCGCACACAGCTCATAATCAGCCTAATAGTGCTTTGTAAGAAACCAGAATCATATAAAAAGGCTTCAGAAAATTCCTAACTGAGCCTAGCATAAGCTTTTTCTAGATCCAACTTAAAAGCCAAAGTGCCTTTCTTCCCCTTGGATTTGTGCATATAGTGAAGAACCTCATGCGCCATAATAATATTATCAGCAGTCTCTCTACCTGGGATAAAACAACCCTGGAGAGCGCTAATAATGTCCTCAAGGAAAAGGCGACGCCTGTTAACCAGCACCTTAGTAATGATTTTGTAAATAACGTTACAAAGGTTTATAGGCTTAAAATTCTTAAAGTGACTAGGCTGGTCCACCTTAGGTATCAAAACAATCAGGGTCTCCACAATGTTGGGGTCTAAAATACCTTGCAAAAAAGCATCATTAACTAGGTGCCACACCTCATGACTAACCAAATGCCAATATTATTTAAAGAAAAAGGCTTAAACCCATCAATTCCAGGGGCTTTCAACAAACCCATTGCCATCACAACATGGCAGACTTCGTCAAGGGAAACCTGAGCTGTCAAAGAAACATAAGCCTAATTATTCAGCAAGGGTGTCTAAGATTAGGCATGGCATGACTATCCACCCGAACGTATCTACAAAACAAATCTTGGAGAAAATGTAAAGCTTGAGCTCTCTACTCCTCCTAATCAGAAATCCAAAGACCATCCTCTAGAAAGATCCCGTGAACCCTGTTCCTCTTTCGCAGCGTAAGAGTTTGGGTGTAGAAAATAGTATTATTGTCTCCAAAGTGAACCCACTTCTCCCTTGATATCTGGTACTACAATAGCTCTTCCTGGTGAAGAACTATGTTATATTCCTCCTATAACTCTTTCTCTAGGATATAAAGTGAAGTTAAGTCAACATATTCCAGCCGATATTGAACACACTTGATATGAGCTTCCATAGATCTCTTTCTTCTAAAGATGCAGCCAAAATCCTCCTTATTAAAGATTAAAGAGTCTCTCTTAACATCAATAAGTTTACCTGAGATATCATTAGCACCTTTAAACCAAGCCCCACAATCCACCTGTTCAAACTCTGGGTGCATAACCCAAGCAACTTGAAATTGAAAGGGACATTCCCCCCTCCAAAGCTTCTGCCCACCATAACATACCTGGACAAGGCTATGATCTGAGTGCATTCTGCAAAGATTTTCAATATAGGCCTCAGGGAGCAAAACCTGTCAATCAGTACATGCCAACACCCTTTCTAATCGCTTAGAAATTAAAGGAGACCAAGTAAACACAGTTCCAATAGCACCCAAATCAAGAAGACCACAAAAATCAATAATCTCCAAGAAACGAATAGTATGGTTAGGGTAAAAAATACCACCACAGACCTCTGAAGGAAGTATAATATCATTGAAGTCACCAATCAATATCCACAATTTATTCACCACCTCACAAATCTCCATATGATGCTGCCATAATAAGAAATGAATAGAGAAAATAGGGTTGGCATATACCGCACTACAACACCATAAACACATACCTCTTATCACATAAAAGGTAATCATTTGATGAAATAAGTCCACCACTGAAAACTGAACTGAGGAATCAAAAGATAACACCAAATGCCACCCTTCTGACCTTGAGCATCCACTACGCTCACAGGAAAGAAATCCAAGCTAGTCCAAACTTTTCTAACATGATCAAAGGGGCATGTGTTTCCAAAATAATCATTAAAGAAGGACACTGACTTCAGATTAAATTCTTCAAATGCACCCGAGAAGACTTGTTGAAAGCTCCTCTCACATTCCATGTTGTAATAGAAAAATTGTTAAACTCCATATCTATATCAACAGAAGAAAATCAAATAGCCTTGACATAGCCCCACGACTAAGTACTCCCTTGAGCGTCCATTGTCTTTTGCTCAACAACACTCGTAGGAGCCTTCACAACTACTTTCGATGGTTGAGGAACTGGGTTCTCCACTAAACATGATTCAGTGGGTTCATTAGCTTCATATGGTGGCGCTAACGACGTCATTCCCTCCCCCGGGGTGGTCTCCTTGTTTAAGCTTGAGCGTGCAAATGCTCCATGAGACATTTTACTCTTCACCTTCGAGGGGTTATTAGAGCTAGGCTCGCCATTGTTACCTTGCACAAGCTCAATCCGCTGCACAGATTGCCCACCAAGAATGACACCCTCTAGTTCCACAACCTTGAAAGCAAATGGAACACAAAGTTGCGGTCCATGGTGGTCTTCTTTTCCTATTTCCTTGATAAATTTTGCCCCATGCAAGTGCACATGGGGTTTAGTCACAAACTTTTAAATTTCGCATCACATGCCACTATTTTACCTTTAGGGGGATGCGCATGAATTTGCATGGGTGTGGCAGCTTTCAAACTTGATACGTCCTGTGATTGTATGTGAGATTTGCTCTTCTTCTTCTCAATCATTACCCAGCCCTCTTTATTTAAAGTAAATTTTGAAGATCTATTCAAATTATGCACTGATTCATGGAATTTTTCAGGCTAGGCTCAGCTTTATTTGCCGCCGGTGCTCCATCATTCTGCGTCTGTGCTTGCACCGATAGTTCATGATTCTGCATCTCTACTTGCTCCAGCTTTGTGTTCTACGACACACAATTTTGCGTAGCATGGCCATAGCAATAGCATTTGGAATAAATCAAATGCAAGCTCTCGAACTCCACATTATGCCAGTGATCATAACCCATATCTCATCCACAACTGGCTTCGCCAACTTTATCTCCATGCAGATTCTTGCATAACACCCTCTTTCACAAGATTGTATGACGAGATCCACTGTAACCGGCTTACTAATAGCATTAACAACGGTTTGGATCACACTTTCCTCGAAATAGATCATGTTGAGTCCAGATAGCCGAACCAAAAGCATGGTTCGTCCAAAGCATGGCTTGCTTGAGTTGAAAAAGGGTGACCACTCCTTAACCGCTAGGTAGTGATCATGCAACATCCAGGGACCTCTGTAAATGACCTTGGCCCAATCCTCTTGCAGGTCAAACTTGATCATAAAATAACCAAACCCTACATTAAGGACCTCACACCCTACCTTCAATTTCCAAATTCCCTTGAGCCTCTCCTTCATTGCCGTAAGACAAATGTTCTTCCCCAAGAGTTTCACCATTAAGGCCTTTTTCCAATGTTGAGAAATGGTCTTTATCACCTTGTCATCGAATAGAACCATGGGCTAGTCTTTATGCACCTCCTCTTTGACAATACTAGCTAACTTTAGTTGTAACAGGTCACCCTTCAAGCACCGGAAACCACCCGATCTACCCCCCAACACCTTGTCCCTAAAAGAGCATTTGGTGTTCTCATTCACTTAGTTTTTGTCCCCCCTTCCTCTCCATTGCCGTCTTGCTTCTCCCTCACCAAACCCATTGTGTTTTCTCTCCCCTCGTTCACACCACTCATGTTTTATTCTTCTTAACTTTGCATTTTCTCCCAACTGATAATTTACTTTTAAAAAACACAAAATATATCACTAACAATATGCCACACAATGCAACTCAGAAATAACACTTTATGCTGGATACATATTTCATAATAAAATTATTATTATTATTATTATTATTATTATTATTATTATTATTATTATATATATATTGGATTGCCTTTGTAGAATAAGGAGTTTTGGGTGCTTGGTAGACTCCTAGAAATACTGCCCTCTATTGAGATTAGTATCTCATTCCCTTTTTCTTGGTGCTTCTAAATATGAGATGATAGACACTGTTGGAAGGACACTCGCACTCATAGGATTGCTCTTGATCTAAGAAAGCATTTTATTAATGTATATCTTCTGCGTTAGTGTATTATAGGTAGTGACCACAAAGATGTATATGCATTTGTTAGGTAGTTGAATAAATTGACTTCATGGATAACTATATTTATGATTATGTAGGTGATAACATGTTAAACTAGACCAATGAAATCGGTAAAGGATGGACAATATAACTAGCTAAATAATAAGGATGTACTCAATAAATAGCTTTAGTAAACTCAATAACTCGTAGACTGAGTAACTTTTGAGTGATAATAGAATAAGGAAAATTAGTAGTGCATGCTAGTTAATTGTTAATTAGGTAATTAAGGAAGAAGAAAAAAATTAGGCTAAATCAATAATTAACTAATATGTTGTTAAATTTATGGTATCAAAGCAGTGTTTTGGCAACTACTTGCAGGTAGAAATTGGAATAGTTATACTCTCTATGGTCTTTAGGAATACAAGTAGGAGTGTCTTTAATGCACCTGGCCAATGCATTATTTTGCCAATGAGAGATGTTAGGTAATATTAAGACTAATCATCTTAATATTCATATATTGGAATCACCCTAGGCAAAGAGTTGTCACCCCGCCTATAAAGTTAGAACTGTAATGTCCGAAAACTTTCGTTAACCTTAAACCAATTTGTTCGATTTTACCGAATAAGCAAGATTTGTTCGGTTTTATCGAATAAGTGAGATTAATTAGGAATTTCTTTGGTAATTCTAAAAGGACAATTGAATACCAATTAGAAATATTAAAATTTAGAATATTTGACTTGAAATATAGGAGATTTCATTGAAACTTTAGCAAAATCATTTTACTGTTTTAAAGGAAATTGACAGGATTTCAGTAAATTAAACTGTTGGAGCTGAACCAATAGAAATTATAATGTAAAAATCCCTGAATCAAGTGGCTAAGACTCAGCCACTTCTTCCCTAAATATGGGACCACCGGTGTGATGAGGGAGAGAAGAAACTTGGAGCAATCCTTACCACTCAAGCACCATCCAATCATCTTCATTCCTTTTTCAATAAACACATAAATTCCATCCTTCTCCCATGAATATTTTCAGCTTACCCACAAATAGATGCAGACCAGCCTCATTTTCCCACTTTCCTTCATCTTCTTCCACTTCCTCTCATCCCCAAGCTCAAGCTCCAACTATCAACTTCACTCCAAGATCAAGTTCCACCAAGATTTCACACTATCAAGGTAGGAATTTCAACTTTCTCCTTCTTTTCTTTGATTTGGGGCTACCTAGGGTCCCTTGTTCATCCATAATTTTGATGTTGTGAGAGGTAGGGATGATGAATTAAGATTGGTTTGAGGTGTATATGTGAGTTTGAATTGAAGATTAGATAGATTGATTTAAGGAAAACATGAATTCAAGAAGAATTCAAGAAGCTGTTAGGGTTTTCCCCTCAATGGTCCATATGGCAGAGTGTACGGCTCTGCCTACAGCCTTTTAAATTTGATGAATTCATTTTTATATGAAACTAGACATTCAGGGCTTTCCATACATATAAATCATAAGGTCATTGGATTATTATTGAGTGAGTTATGAATTTCGAAGCTGGGTTTCCTACCAAGCAGTGCATGTTGAGAGGGATGTAACTCATCCCACACATCTTCAAATTAAATGAAATTAGTCTTGTTTGAAAGCTAACATGTAGGAGAACACCTATAAAAATTTTAGAATTTTATCTTCTCCCAATTTCTCCTAGTGATTCAATGAAGTTGCCTTAAGTCCAAACCGGACTTATACAAGGCAATCCAGAATGATCATATTTCGAAGCCTATATCTGAAGTTCTACTTAGTAAATGACATGAAACTTGTGGGAAATGAAAGCTTGTCCTGTTCTTTAATTTGGTACATGTTTCGTGTAATTTCACTTAGATTTCGAATTTTGGTGAATTTTTATTCTTAAGGGTGCGTTTATGGCTAGTGATAGAATAGGCCAAGATAGAATTTAATTATCTTGAGCAACACACATCAAAATGAGATAGGACTAAAAGAGTTGGAAACTAGACAACCAACACTATAACATATCCAAAAAGCAGACATATGTGAATCAAAATGGAATTTTGGTGAATTTTTCAATTCCAGGTAGAATTGATTGAGGTGTGCAGAAACCTCTTTCTATATTACAAATGGTATTGTGATTTTCTGGTTATAAATACTAAACTCTATGTTGGAGTTGTTGTCTGATTGAATGGTCTAGTTGCCTGGCACTATTCATGAGGAGGCAGACATAATCCGTTATGATGCCGAGATTTCGGTAAAAGTTGTATTTGATATGAAAGGATAATGTATATATGCATTGTTCAAAGTAAAGTTGATATGTAAATACTACCAATTATAAGAATAAGAAAGGTTTCCATGTAACTTGGGCCAGCCCCAAAATAAGTTAAGGGGAATAGATCAGTAAAGGAGTCGGGGAAAATGAACCTAGCAACCCTATATAGGAATGAGCTTGATCCTGAAAAGCGGACTATTACCCAAGAGTTTTATGGCCAATAGACTCTCAAGGGATCAAGTATGGAAAAATATGAGTTAAAGTCAAGTGCATTCATCATTTTTGCATATCCACAGTTTTGTTACCATGCTTTGAGTTGATTGCACTATTATCTACTATATGATTAATTGCACTATTATCTGCTAGATGTGTACTTTTGTTTACTTTATAGCTGCCACTTAATTATGTCAAAATATATGTTTTGCTATTTATTTCTCTGTTTAACTTTCCTTATCTCCTTAAGT
The DNA here is from genome assembly GCA_031439595.1 of Pterocarpus santalinus. Taxonomy (NCBI): domain Eukaryota; kingdom Viridiplantae; phylum Streptophyta; class Magnoliopsida; order Fabales; family Fabaceae; genus Pterocarpus; species Pterocarpus santalinus. Next base: position 29,220,536 of record CM062529.1, read on the forward strand.
AAAACTAAAATGTGTTTCGGGCTATGATTTCTTTAACTAATAGAGTAGAATATCCTATTGATATAACTTTTTCTTTTAATTAACCAAAAATCAAAACAACTGAGAATGATAGCGACGTCAGATTAGTGGAGAGATGAATTCCTATTGAGAATTTCCATGAATTCTCACCCTACTATTATTTTCCGCGTCATTCTCAGATCATGGCGAATGCGGCCACGAGCGTTCTGTTTATTGAGTTTTCAAAGCTCCACATCTGCCTGGACCCGTTCCTAGACTCAGTGTACATATCAGGCAGTTGCCGTTTCCGCCTTTATTTCTTTTTCCATCGTGACTTTGGCGTCCCACTTATGCATCCTTCGTTTGACCCTGATGCACCATATATTGCCATCCCCTTGTATATGGCTTATCCATTCCCACCTCCACCAGCAGCAGCACCACCACCCATGTCACCTCCTCAGCAGGTCCCTTCCATCTCTCTCTCTCTCTCTGAAGAGAAGGACCAGTCCGAGGCCACCAGCTCACCCTCTTCGTCATCTTTCAAACTAGAAAGTGGCTATGCCCCAAGCAATGCCAACATGGCGAATGGGTTCCTCTCATCAGAATCCATTTAGGTGACTTTCATAGCATAGCAGTAGATGACATAAAGAGTGGCCCTCTTTTGGCATTTTTGGGCCGTAGGTTTAGCTTAGTGGGTGACGCTCATAGATATTTAGCACATGAAATGTCCCATGGGGACCAGATAAGGTTCTAGTTCATAGTGTTAGGCCGATTCATTTTGTTTTAGCAGTCTCATTATTGTACCCTGTCCTTGTGATGCTTCATTTTGACAAACTCATGTGTGTGTGTGTGTGTATATATATATATATATATATATATATATATATATATATATATATATATATATATATATATATATATATATATATATATATATATAGGTTTTGTATTTTAGTCTATTCCGCAAATTTTCTTTTGTTATAATGCGAAACGTACCATTTATTATATGTCTAAATTAAATAAACAAATAAACGGCTGATTTCCTTATGAGTAAATAACATCGAATTAATACGAAATAAATTAGACACCTACGCGTAATATCTTGCTGGGTAATATATTATGACTTAAACATAGTATATTGTCTGGTAGGTTGTTACAAGAACTGCCCTTCAAAAGATGGATATGCCTCTATTACTAGGACTGTGAGCTATATAATTACCTGCGTGCTATGAAAATTTATGCCTTTATGATTTATGTATGTGAAATACTTGAAATTGTTTTATTAATGGCTTTAATCCTTACTTTGACTTGCAACAGGTTTTCTTTCTTGTTATGTATAATCTTGAAAATGATGGTATGTATTGAGGAACTGCTTAGTTTTATTTTTATGTTAGAAGTTTATGTGCTTATGTTACTTGGGGCTTAGCTTGCATTAAGTGTCAAAATCATTTCCTTAGAGTATATATATATATAGGGCTCGATTGCCCTAGATACAAGAAGGAAGAAATTAGTTTTTTCATGAATCATGAGTTTAAGGATTTCTAGCTTACTCAAATTTGCATGCCTAATGATTGGTTTTAAATTAAATTATGTGCATTTGAGGAATCAAGCTATAATAAGCATGGATATTTTACTAATCATGAATATGTTTCTTTGATGTTTTGAGTGCTTTTTAGAGGCCTAAGCTTAAATCTTGATGTTGTTTAAGGACTCTACTGATGATCTTTAGGGTGATAGGTGTTCATGTAGCAAAGGAAAATATTTTAGTGCCCATGTTGGAGTTGTGTTGATTTTGACTTTTTGTGGTTCAAAGTAGAAGGGTAGTTTTTTAATATATTTTAGGGATATTAAAGTTTTAGAATGATTAAGATCATGATATATTAAAAGTGGGTTTGAGTTAAATGAAATGGAGCATGATCTTGAGGATTTAAAGTGTGACAGAGCAAGAAATCTTGTCCTTTAGATAAAAGGTCAACTTCGATCATGAGGAGAGGAGTGGAAAAAAGTGATGATTTTGAGGTGTATAGGATTTGTTTAGAGTGTATTAAGTACCCAATACGTCCTACTAAGGTTGGGTGAAGTTTTGAGTAAGACTAGACTCGAACCTTAGGATTGTTGTTAATGAAGTATTAGTTGCCTCTTGAGGATAGATTGTTGATGCGGCTCTGGCAAGTATACCGAGTCGTACAACTAATAAAGTGATAAGAAAAGTATCGTTCCCATGGGGATAGATCAAATACTAAATAGTTTAAAGAATGACTATTTGGAAGGAATGAAATTGTGAATGTAGAGAAATAAAAATAAAAATAAAAATAAAAAGTTAATAAATATGAAAAATAATGATCAAGTCGAATGCAAAAAAGGTTGACTAAAATGCAATGGAATGAACCCTAGGGCTAATTAATTTCACCTATTGTTGGCGCATTTACTATGAATTTCCGTTAATCAGTTTCTATCCTAATTGACTCACGATCGGTTCCCCTTAATTTATTCCTAGCCTCTTTCGAGTCAAGTAATACTCTTGATCCTAAACTGATTGTCTAATCTCTTAGCACAAAGGTTAAAGCTCAATGGATTCCTATGTTGACCGCATGAATCGCGTTTTGTCTATCTCTAGTTTTCACTTAGTTCACGGTATTTGTGTTAAGAGGCTCTATCCACAAACCTTCTCTCAAGTTATTGTAAATCCCCAAATCAATTAATTGGTGATCAAGCAATTAAAAGCATTAAGAACAAACAAAAACACTAAGCAATAGAGATAGAAGCAAGATTAACAGTTAACGCCCTAGCAAGAGAAACTTAGTTCATGACCGAAGAAAAGAAAAAAATAACAGAGTATAAAGGCGAGAAAACAAAAAAACAAAAAGCCATGGAGAATTATGGTTAGAAACAAGGAATTCAAAAAATTTTGGATCTCTCCCTGTTGATGATTAAGCTCCGAAATCCTTGAATCTTCACTTTCAATCTCTCTGAGAAAAGTTTTCTACCTTGGAAAGTGTGTAAAGTGTCTCGAAATCCTTTTGTGATCTGTGTGACCTCCTTTTTATAGTGCATATATCCTCCCTTTTAACTTTCAGCTCGAATTGATAATCTACTGCAAACGAGCTTGTGCTATAGTGCAAAGGGTTGCGCTATAGTGCAAGCCTCAATTCTTGGCTCATTTGTGAAATATGGTGGCACGCTATAGCGCAACAAAAATTGTTGACAAAGTTTGTGAACACGGGAGAGCGCTATAGCGCGCTTGGTTGTGTGATAGCGCAACTTAAAACCTTGGAAATTTTGCCAAAATGAGCGCGCTTACTTGCGCTATACCGCAACATGAACATGGCCATTTTCTTCCTTCTACGGCAGTGTGCTATAGCACAAGGTGCTGAGTCTGAATTCATGGCTTGGCCTCTTCCAACTTCTTTTGGGCCACTAGCACCTACAATAAATCAAATAAACCTAAAATAAATATCCAAACAAATAACAAAAAATAATAAAAGACTAAAAATACCAATTAACCCAAACTATATATTAAAATGCAACAAAACAAAAGCTAAATTAAACAACCATAACTCAAATTCAACAAAAAGTAACTAAAAATATGACTCACCAAATGGAGTTATCAATTGTGTTCTAAATGAAACAAAGGAAATAGGTAAAGAGATTTGAATTATGGCATGAATATGTGATTGAAGCAAAAGAAAGTCATTAACATAGGTGCAAGCATTTTGGCGCTAAGGATCTAAGTTGGAATGAATAACTTAATTCAATAACTTGTAATTCCATGATTATTTGCTTTGAATTAATGATCAAACCTTGTTTCTTGCTTGATTGAGTTTCAACCATCTAATAGATGATTAAAGAACTTGTGCTTAAAGTGTTGTAAAGTGCATAATTGAATAGTTTGACTTATTACATGAATGAATATTGTGGAATTGTTTTTCGTTATCTTTATATCTTCTCATCCCATCCTTGTATTTGTTTTGATATTTGGCTTTCTGCTCCTAACTTTATGTGTTGCATTTCTCGCTACTTAGGTTTCTTCTTATCCTTCTCAAAATTAAAACCCTACACTCTAGACCATAGAACACACTTAAAGCATGATTAAGGAATTAATAAGTTTTATGTGAGAGGAGGAGAATTGGTTTCATCAAGGAACTGGGAATCAATAGTTTTCCAGCTCAAGTACATGAGGATTCAATTAACTTATAGAAAAATCAGACAAATCTAACCCCTAACTTCTTTTGAACACTTGCTAATTTTATTTGAAGTTTTTGTTTTCCTTTTATTTTTAGTTGCTATTGTTCTTATTTTAAGTTTTAATTTTAGGTCTTCCTTTAATCCAACAATTTGTGGTAATCTAAATAGAAATTAATTAGTGAATTGTTATTTGATAATATCAATCCTTGTGGAACGATACTCACTTACTATGTTTACTGCTTAGACGATTCAATATACTTGCCAAGTAGTTATCGCTAAGGCTTTACCTAATTAAATAACAAGTCTCATTTTAGGATTTGAGCTTCTCTGTTAAGGTTAGAGTAGGATAGTTTTCTCTCTTTTCTCTTCTCCTTTTCTCCTCTCTTCTTTTCACCTCTCATCTTTCCACCACCCCTCTTTATTTTCTATTTTGGTTGTAAATTCCTATGGAAGAGTAAAGTTGGAGGCTAGCTTAGGAATTTTCCAAAGAGCTTGAAGTATCTTGAAACCTTATTCTTTAATTTCAATGCATGATATGTCTTCTTAATTCTTTGCCTCTTACTCTTTTGTGTGCTTGCATTGCATGGTATTGATATGTGGGCATGTAACTGGGTAATTAGTTGGATAATTATTAATTGATTGATTAATATGAACTTAGCTAGTTGAAGGTTCCTAATTATGAAACATGATTGAATGGTATTGAGATTGTGGTTTATAATTGGGGCAATCTTGATTATATGTTCTTATTGAATAGTATTGATATGAGGATACATGACTAAGATGTTAATTAGATGTATATTGTAAAATCCACCAAAATTTTCTTATCGTTTTTCGCCTAATTGTTCAGTTTTTATAGAGTAATTGAGATTAATTAAAATTTGACTAAATAATTATTTAGGATCAATTGATTAGCAATTAATTAAGTTTAGATATGATGAAATTAGGTTAGAAGTATAGAAGATTTCATAAAAATTTTCTTGAAATCGATTTACCGATTTAAAGAAAATCGGTAAGATTACGGTATTTTAAACTGTTGGAACCAAACCAATAAGATTTTACACCCAATAACCCTATATTAAGTGGCTGAGAACTTAGGCACTTAACCTATGAAAGTGGCACCACAACGGCCACAAAAATGAGGAACGTTGGCTGAATTTTAGCCTCTTGTGTTTCAACTAATCACATGACAAGATTATACCTACCTCCTCAAAGCTTCACCAATATATTCCTTTCCTTCCCTTCAGCCTAAGATCTGCGCCCTCTCTTCTCCCTTACTTCAGGTCTCTTCTTCTCTTGTCCACTCACCCAACTCCATCAAACTTTCAAGTTCAACCAAGTTTCATTGATCCAAACTCCAAAATCAAGCAAAATTACACACAAAGAGGTAGAGGTTTACTTTTGTCTTGCTATTCTGGTTATGGGTGGCTAGTAGTGGCTTTAATTTCTCAATTCTTGATATGATGATTGAATGACTATGATGATATTTGGCTGGTTTGTTGGTTTTTTTATGGTAAAATTCGATTAGGAAGTGAGAAAGGATGAAAGTAGGAAGATGTGAGAAGCTGGAAATTCAAAATCCCTCGATAGTCTGTATGGCGGAGTGTACGGCTCTACCTATTGCCATTTAAATTCAATGAAACTATTTTTATATGAAACTAGACATCTAGGGCTTTCCATACATATATCATATAAGGCCATTGGATTAGTATTGAGAGAGATATAAATTTTTGAATTTCAACCTAGGTTTTTGAGTTTAAATCTAGGTAGATTAGGTTGTTCAGGGTAAAACTCGCCCTATACTACTTGGAATTGAATAAAACCAATTTTATTAGAAAGCTTACACATAGGAAAATATCCCATAAAAATTTTAAAGTTAGACAAGGTCCTGTTTGTTCCCAGTGATTCAAGAAAGTTGCCCTATGTCCAAACTAGGCCAAAACAGGGCAGTTCAGGAAGGTCAAATTTCGGGGCTTATAACTCAAGCCCGACTAAGGCAAATGAAATGGAACTTTTTGCAAATGAAAGATTGTCCTATTAGCTTTAATATGAGACCAATTTCATATGATTTTAATTAGTTTTCGATTTTTAGTAGATTTTTACTTTTAAATGTGTGATTCTAACCAGCTACAGGGCAGGCTAGAATAAAACTCAAATAACTTGAACTATATTTATCAAAATTAGATGGGACCAAAGAGGTTACAAAATAGACAAATAGCACTTTAACATATCCAAAATTCAGGTCCAGATGAGTTAAATAGAAATTTTGGCTTGGTTCACAAAAACTGGGTTAAATGATTGTGCTGAGGTAGTAACCCTGTTTTGATGTAACTAATGCTCCTATGAAGCTAATGTTGAATTATGAATGAAATGTTATGATTTCTTTGATAAGTTGGTGTACTGAGTACTGACACTATTCATTGAAAAGCGGACACGTTTCGTTATGCCACCGAAATTTTGGTAAGACCTATGCATGAGTTATAAGATACATGTGCATTTTCAAGAAAGTCATGAAGGTTATGTTATGATGAATATAAAGATTATATTATGATAACAGTTCCATGATACTTGGGCCAGCCCCGGATTAAAGTTAAGGGGAATAGATTGGTGGGAAGGTCGTGGAAAGTAAACCCGGCATTCCTGTATAGGAACGAGCTTGATCCTAAAAAGCAGACTATTAGCCAGGAGTCTAAATGGCCAAGAACTCCAGGGGGACTAAATAATGGAAAAGTTTATGAAGAAAGGTTCAAGAATGAGTTTTGCATGATTATATTGAATGCATGATTACATAGAATAGTCATTACAAGTTGTTTACAGTTTGTCTATTATATTTACTTACTTTTGTATATTCATTTATTCTGCTCTTTATTCTGAGTATCACTACTTAATAGTTTGTTCTGTTTCTTATGATGTCTTAAGTAAAACTCAACCTTGCCTCGGACTAGACGTTTTCTTAATCTTACTAAATATGGATAGTTCAGTTTGAACCCATGTTTTTATAATTAAATAAAAACCGAGGCAACTGAGAAGAATGTGACGTCAGTTAAACATCATACGTGAGCCCTACTGAGAATTTCTTTAAATTCTCACCTCGTTTTGCATTTCCGCATCATTCTCAGATGTTGGTGATGGACTCAACGGCCACTCTTTTCATTGAGATTCCAGACCTGCAGCTCCACCATGACCCCGAGTTGGACTCGTTGTACAAAGCTGGCTCCTGCCATTTCTGTCTCTACTTTTTAGCAATAGGAATTTTGCTATTCCTTTATCTCAGTCTGTTTTTGAAGCATATATATATATATATAGACTGAAGCGTCGGCTTCTAACCTATATATATTGATGATATATATCACTTATTCTTATCTTTTCTGTTGTGTTTTATTAGACTTTATTACGTTCTACAATGCTATCCACATTTATTATATACAGCGCGTCATTTTGTAGGTATATTTGTCAAATATATACATGCATATCAAAGAAGAAGAGAATATAATATAATGAATACAAATATAGACAAAATACTAACATGGTAACGCAACCTATCCAATTTCATGCTATGACTTAAGCATAACATTAAGTTGGTAGGGTGTTACATATATTGGTTGATTGGTTTATGTTTAATTAATTAAAAAATTGAGAATTGGATCTTGATTGAGACTTAGGCTAATGCAATTAAGACTAAAGGTTAACATGACTTAATTAGAGGTTGAGGTCCCAACCATCTAGGAATTGTGTGTTAATCGAATGCTTAGCGGTCATTAAATGAATTATAGGGTTTTTAGTAGCGATCGTACTAATAACTCAAATTAGCCACACTCCATGAGTTTGATCATATGCGTGTTTGTGATAAATGTAATTTTAGCCTTAAGAAATCCTTGAGCTAGTGTCCATTTAGTTGTTAGTTTCTTTTCTTAATTAGTTTTCTTGCTTGCAAATAAAACCCCCTTGTTGGTAATGAAATGGTCATCAACATCCTTGTGAGAGATGATTTTGGTTGCACTATCTTACAAATAGTGTAATTAAGTATTTTAAATTTATAATTTGGAGTGAACTACAACACTCATTACCAGCATTTCCTAAAATGCCTCATAACCATTGTGAATACTGATTGCACAATCACAATACATTTGTATTACATCATTCTAGTGGTAGACAAGGGAAATAAAATATTAAAGCCTTTTTATATTATTTTCTTCTCTTTACTTTGTAGGCTTTTATTCATGGTGTCAAAGCTTCCATCTTCAAAGATTTTGCCCATAAAAGAACTCAAACTCTCCATTATTTCCTTTCACCAATACTCTAACTTTAGTGTCACTTCAATTGTCCACTGCAAACTTCCTTCCATGGAAATTTCAAATCCTACCACTAATTTGAAGCCTTTGCCTAGAACATCATATTACAAGCCTTGTCAAATCAGCTGATGAAGTCACTAGTTCAACTATATATAGAAAAGAAAAGAGTTAGGTATCACTTTAGTGTCTGAAATCATATACTGCATCACTTTACTCCCTGAATTTGGAAATTAACTCTTTAATCTCTGAAGTTGCATTCTGTGAGTCCCTTTAGTCCCTGATTAGTCAACCGTCAGTTAACTATTACGATTTTACTGATATGTCACGTTACGTGACACATTAGCATGCCACATGGCACATCACGTGGCACTACATCTGATGTGGTATGCCACATGGCATATCCATTTGACGTGGCATGCCACATGGCATTGATTTTAAATTGGTTTAAATTAGTCCTTAAAATTTTTAAAATATATCAAATTAGTCCCTAAAATTTCTAAATGTGTCAAATTAGTCCTTGAAATTTCTAAATGTGTCAAATTAGTCCATGAAATTTTTAAAATATGTCAAAATAGTTTAAAATTTCTAAATTTCTCCTCTTCTTCTTCACAAGCTCTAAATCTTTAATCGTCTTTAAACCCACTAATTTCTTTTCTATTTTCACACTCTATCTAGACTAAATCCTCCCTACATAGAAGTTTGTGCTTTTTATTAAAGTGACAAGTAAATTTAAATAGATTAAGATTGGTAAACTACAAAATTATTGACAATTATTAAATTCAAACTTAATATTTAAATATAATTGATTAACATTCTAAATATTTATTGGTCCCGTTTAATTTAAGATTTAAAGTTTAGAATTAACTAATTTAAAATTCAAAATAATTTATAATCAAAAGTTTTCTAAAACATGTCACTAGAAAATGGTGAAGGATTTAGTAATTAGATAAAATCATAATTTAAAACTTCAATGCAATCGATGCATCAAAAGAATTTTCTAAAACTACAATTTTAATACAATTTTAAAGAATGATTATTTTTCTCGGAATAACTATTTTCAAACATGCACTTAATTGATACATTTGTCATAAAAACTCCATCAATGTGGCTTAATCAAAACCGAAATCAACTTTTTTTTCTTTTTCTTTTTTTAATTAAAAAACTATAATTTAAGATAAGAAAAAAGCTTAACATAATTTTCTAGTAGAGAATATGTTCAAATTCATTAAGTGCCTATCTATATAAATACTTACAAATAACTAATTAATAAAATAATAACAAATTAAATCCAGCTTATAATAAAGTATGAGTAAAAGATTAATTAAGTGAATCAACTCCTAGTGAATAAATGATTGTTAATTAGTCCATATATGGGTAATAACTCGACCATATTCAATAGTTTGAATATTTTAAAAATTTTCTTTTAGTGTTCTATTACTTTTGCCTTAATAATCCATTTTTTGTTAATTTTTATTGAAAAATTAATATTTTATTTATTTAACTTTTTATAAAACATATTAAATTTATATTTTTTATATATGTATGCCTATAAGTATTCATTAAACTCAAGGACATTCTTGGATCTTAAACTAAGATGAGCTATATTAAAATTATTTATTATATTTCATTATTTCATTTCTATATATTCTCTTCCCATTATTATATATAGAGAGGATCTAGTCTAGGTAGGGTGTGAAAATGGGAAAGAAATTAGTGGGTTTAATAAAAGTTAAAAATTTAGAGCTCGTAAAGAAGAAGAGAAGAAATTTAGGAATTTTGGACTACTTTGACACATTTTTAAAATTTTAGGAACTATTTTGACATATTTAAAATTTTCAGGAACTAATTTGACTCATTTAGAAATTTTAAGGATTAATTTAACACATTTAAAAAATTTCAGGGACTAATTTGAACTAATTTAAAAATCGATGACACGTCAGCATGCCACGTCAGATGTTGTGTCACATGGCGTGCCATGTGACATGCTGACATGTCACTTAAAGTGACACATCAATAAAACTGTAACAATTGACTGATAGTTGACTAACTATGAACTAAAGTGACTCATAGAATGCAACTTCAGGGACTAAAGAGTTAATTTCCAAATTTTAGGGACTAAAGTGATGCACGGATACAATTTCAAGGACTAAAGTAGTATTTAACTCGAAAAAAAATGCAGATAAAGAGTAATGGTTGTTGAATGATGGATTACCCACTTCATGGCTTCTAGGCAACATCAAAGAAGAAACTCTTAGCATGATTTATGGAGCAGATACAGTTTATTCAATTTTAAGTGCACTTCATGACCAGTTGTTGCCAAACTCTAAAGATAATGAAGCTCAATTAAAGAACAATGTCTATGATTTATCAAAAGGGATCATGTCCTTAGATGAATATGTTAGAAAATTTACAGAAATCAATGACAAGGTTGTAGCCATTGGCAAACTTCTCTCAAATGTAGACAAATTGTTCCAATTGCAAAAGTGCTTCGAAGCAAGTACAAGAAATTTCAAATTGCATTTCTATCAAAACCCCATATTTGTCTTTTAATCAATTTATTATGTCTTTACAAAGCTTTGATCAAGTTTATCTTGCTAAAGAAAAGCCTTCTATTGATCATAATCATGCTTTCCTTAGCCATCAAGGAAGAGGAAGAAATATGCATGGTGGTAGAGGCAATTTTAGAGAATGTAGTTCAAATAATTTCATACAAAATCATCCAAATAGCAATCATAATTATCAAGCCTCAAACTCCGAAATACCATCAAACTCTAGTAACCAATGAAAAGGACCACAAACACAACAAATCAAAGAACTTGCAATATTTATGGAAAAACAAATCACATTGTCACAAAATGCTATTATAGGTATGAATATAATGGTGAAGACAAAAACACCCAAGAAGCTTTGACTGCATTGAACCTTAATGGTGACAATGATTCAAACTTCTATACTAACTTTGGAGTAACAATTCATGTAATAAACCAAGAAAGTAACTCAAAAAAATTCAGCTTTACTTTGGCACTGACATAGTTTTTTGTTGGAAATAGGCAAGCTTTACGCATCACTCACACTTATAAAGCATGAAACTATACAAGGCAAACTCTACCCAAATGATATTTTGGTAGTTCCCAAATTTAAAATAAATTTATTATCCATAAGTCAACTTATTAACAATAATGATTGTATCTTTGAATTTAACTCTAATGTTTTGTCATTAAGGATAAGAAATAAAAGATTTTGGCCAAAGGATATAAGCAAGGGAACGTCTATGTTCTTGAGAAAGGCAAAATTGAAGCTCTTGTAACAGTCAAAGAAGTATCTTCTAAGATATAGCATGCTCAATCAGGACATCCAAATTTAAAACTTTAAAAGGTCATCAATATTTTAAATTGGCTAGCAAAAAATACTTTTTGTAATAGTTGTCAATTTGGTAAATGTTACAAACTTCCTTTTAATAAATCTAATTCAATTTCTAAATTTCCCTTCCATACTCCTATTTTTCCTTCAAAAATTTCAATATTATGTGATATTTGTTGATGATTTTGTTCGTTACACATGGCTATATCTTTTAAGAAATAAATCTTAATTTTATACATGTTCCTCAAATTTTGAGCTTTTGCTGAGAAATAGTTTGACAGAAGGATTAAATATTTCAAAGTAATGGAGATGGTGAATTCATTTCAAATAAGTCCATGAATCATTTGGCTTATACTGGCATTGCTTAACAAATTTCTATTCCTCATATATTAAAACAAAATGCTCTTGCCGAATGCAAATATCGACACATTGTTAAAACAGGATTAACTTAACTTTTTCATGCCAATGTTCTCTTAAAATTTTGATTTGATGCTTTCCTATCTGCAGTTTACCTTGTTAACTACTTGCCACTCTTATTGATTGGTAAGAAAACTCCATACTTTAAATTTTTCGGTAAAAATCTTGATTTCTCTAGTTTATGAATTTTTGGATGCTAATGCTTTCCATATTCAAAGACACCAAAATTACAAAAGTTCTCTAGGAAAATTATTTATCGTGTCTTTTTGGGATACAATCCTCTTCATAAAAGGATATTGATGTCTAGATCTACGCGCTCACCGTGTTTGTATTTCATGTCATGTATTTAATGAAAATATCTTTCCTTACTCACCTCAAGCAAATTCTATACACATATAAACTTATCATTCATCTATTATTACCTATCCTAACCTTGATGAATGGTTTTCAGGAAATACCAATGATACTTCACCACTTGAAGATTTATCGAGTATGCATCTAAGTCTCTCTAACTAGCTAGATTCTGACTTAGATAATCCTATACCAAATTTATTTTCCTTATCTCCACCTCTAGCACTTCAATTTCTTTTCCTTTTAACTTTGAAGCAGCAACATCTTCGTCATCCTCTCATCCTCTCCATCAATGTTTGATCCACCCTTAGTTGATAATATACCTTCCCCACTTAGTAGCCATAATATTAGTACTATGAATACTAGACCTATTCGGGATAAACAACCTCCATCATACTTAAAAGTCTATGTTTACTCACATATTCCAAAACCTCAGCATATCATGAAACCCATCTCATCTCTATTGAAGAACCCAAAACCTATAAAACTACGTCAAATACACAAACTAGAAGACAACAATGCAAGTGGAAATTGACACTCTTAATTAAAACCATACTTGGTCTCTTGTTCCACATTTACCTACTACTAATGTTGTGGGTTTCAGATGGATCTTTTGAACTAAATTTAAAGAAGATGGATCCATTGATAAATTTAAAGCTTGATTGGTTGCAAAAGGGTATGCTCAAATTCCTAGCCTTGACTTTGGAGAAAAGTCTAATTGTCAAGACTTTGACCATTCATGTTGTCTTCTCTCTTGTTGTAAATTTCAAGTGAAACCTAAAATAATTAAATATTAAGAATGCATTTCTGCATTGCACTCTCAATGAATGTGTTTACATGGAACAACTATTAGGTTTTGTTTACCCATAGTTTCTTGTTCATGTTTGCCTTCTACATTAATCTCTTTGCCTCAAACAAGTACCCCATGCTTGGTTTGCTAAACTTTCTACTTGTGTTATCTCTATTGAATTTATTTATAGTAAAGCAGATTCTTCTCTCTTTATTTATCGTCAACTTTTGCTAGAAGATTATGAGCATATTTTGTTTAGGAAATTATAAGGCCACCCGAGAAGTATTTGATTTCAAGCTCAAGAAAGTAATGGAGCTAGCCTAAGTCATTAAGAGAGAAGAATATGCTCATGAAAAGCAAAAGCAAACATGCATAAAGCCTTAAACATCAACAATCTCACTGCTCATAAATCTCTTGAATTTTATTATGATCACAAGCTCATAGATCCTACTGAATATCGTTGATTGTGTGGCTCTCTTTAGTATCTCACCTTTACTCACATAGACCTTATGCATATTGTCAATCTTGTGTGCAATATTTTTAAAATCTAAATAAGAAAGACATGTGTTATGTTAAACACATTTTGCATTACATCAAAGGATCATTAACATATGGTCTTCATTATTTATCTTAAAGCTCTTTTACTCTAATGCCTTTTGTAATGCAACTTGCATAGGTGGTCTACCTACTAGAAGAAGCACCACTAGGTCTAGCTATTGCATCTTTCTTAGATCAAATTGCGTCTATTGGGCTTCAAAGAAACAACCCATTGTCTCATGGTTATCCATCGGAGCTAAATATAGATCCTTGGCCACCATCGCTGCTGAACTTACATGGCTTCAATGTCTTATTCATGACTTTAGCATCTAACTTGAACATCAACCACTCCTCTTTTGTGACAATAAAAGTGCTATTCATTTGTCTCACAATATAGTGTTTCTTGCTCGCACTAAGCACATTGAAATTGATAATCATTTCATTAGAGAAAAAGTTATTGCTAGTGACATCCAACTACGATGCTTGCCTACAAATTAACAAATTGTAGATATATTTGCCAAAGCACTATCTAGAGATTCCTTTGCCACCTTTTGTTACAAGCTTAGCATTCATCCATCTTCTCTACCAATCTTGATGTGAGATGTAAAGAACAATGATATTACCTCAATCCATGCATCAAAGAAATGAACATTAGATCAAGAGAACCATTGGAAGCTAACTTACATGAATGCATTAACTTGATTTATGGAATCAAATCAAATCATTATTAGTATAATTGACCAATATAACATTTCCTTAAATTGTCTTATGTAATTGCCAATGTATTTCCTAAAATGCCGCATAGCCATTGTGAATATTAATTGTACAATCACAATATATTTGTACTACACTATTCTCATGGTAGATAAGGGGAAATAATATATCAAAGACTTTTTATCTTATTTTCTTCTCTTTTCTTCATTAGCCTTTTTCCAATCTTAAACCAAATAGCATCCATGTAATATAACTTGTACCCCATACCCTCGGAGCAAAATAGGCATGTTACCTCAATGAAATTCATGACTAAGTTCTCTAATCATAAACTGTAATGGGGGTAGCACTTGGTGTCTTTGACCAACCAAAGCCTTATTAGGAATGGATGAGACGGAACAATAGATTGTAGATAAGTAAAGATTTAGGTTTTCGGGTACCTTTGGATAATGGACTCTAAAATGACATTATGTTTTCTATTTTTGAAGATAATTTTTTTTTGAGAACTATTTTGTTAACTTGGCTATTGGATCCAATCAAATGATCATGCATAACATGACATCTACATGAGATAAAAATGAACATGCCAAACCTATTTTAGTGATGTTCATAAGTAAAATTGATTATACTAGCAAAAAGAGTAACATCGAAACTTCTTTGAAAAGTCAAAGCCAAAATTGAAACAAAATAAATTTTTGAAATGAAATCAAAATATTACTAAAAAGATTAAGGATAATAATAGAACTTTTGCCAAAATCATTTTTTTCTCTTTATATTTTCTTTTCTATATCTTGAGATTTTTATATTTACTTTAATAGAGATCTTATTAAGTAAGAAGAGTGATTAATTATTAGTTTTACAGGAATAAATATTGACCGTTATATTTTTCAAGAACGATTAATATTAAGATATAAGGTTATTTAACATTAGAGTAATTAATTCAATCATCAAATATTTTTATATTTTTATTAATATAAAAATTACTTGATTGAGTAATAATATGAACACATTTTAACTCTGAATGGCTTACCAAAACATTTTAACTCAAAATGTATTAATTTAATTAATTTATTTAAATTTTTTTTTTGGTCGTTTTAAAAAATTATTTTTTGATCAGCTGGAAAAGTCATGAGATGAGTCCAGGCAAGCAGTCTCGGCCCGCTCCGCACTCCAGTAGCCGTGAACACTGCACCCATATAACATTATCTGAAGAAGGCGAACGAGTATTAAATGAAAATCTGCTCTCGACGAAACGCAGATAGATAGGTAAGTGGCAAAGCAAATAGCACAAACTCTGCTCTCAGCGAAACCCACTCTTCGTATATCATATTTACTTCTCTCTCTCTCTCCTCTCTCTCTCTCTCTCTCTCTGTTCTGTTGGGTTAGGGTTTTCCAATTCCCATGGCAGAGGTGATCAACAACATGCCCATCGATCCCGTGGACAAGTCCCCCTCCTCTTCCGCTCCCCCTCCTCCCCCTCTTCCGCCGCCTCCCTCTTCCTCCACTGGCGCCGATGATCTACCTCCGCCGCCTCCCCCGCCGCCGCATTCCTTGTCGCGGAGGAGGGACAGGGACAGGAGGGACGACAGGGATTTCGATCGCCACCCTCACCGCCGCGGCGGCGGGGATTACTACGACCGCAACATGTCGCCACCGCCGCCCCCGCCCAGAGACAGAGACCGAGATAGAGACTTCAAGCGCCGTCGCAGCCCCAGCCCTCCCCACCGCGACCGTCGTTATTCTCCGGCGTCGCGGCGCTCCCCTCCGCCTTACAAGCGCTCCAGGAGGGGCAGTCCCCGCGGTGGTTATGGTCCCGATGACAGGTGATGCATGTTTTTTTTGTTTTAAATGTGGTTTTAGTCTGTTGAACTGCCTTCACATGAGATTATAACTGCTAGAATTTCACGTCAAATTTGTTTGTTTAGGTGTTTATAGTATTATATAGTCTAAGTGATTTGGTAGATCAATGCAAATCGAGTTTGTGGAGGAAATTGTTTTCATTTGTTGACCATCATGTTCTTTGTTAAGTGTAGGATGTGTTTGTTATGGCTTAAAAATTTTAGAGGGAGAAGTTTAAGGAATGAGGAGAAAGTTTTTCTCACAGTAAATGTTAATGGTATAAGATTTCCTGTTCACCTTATTTGGTCTGCGTAATAAATGACTACTAAGTTTTAAGCCTTGACCACTTTTGGCCTACAACTCTACCAAAAATAATAATAATAATAATAATAATAATTGCAAACTTACAGTTCCTAGTCTGTGCACTTCGCTACTGCTGCCACAGCCGTCTCTGATGGCAACCCCCTTGTGGTTCCACCTCCGTAGCCAAAACCAGAAGTCTCAGGGAGAAAGCCATGTCTGAGGCCTTCTTTTCCGATGGCAACGCTGTCGATGTTCTCCACCATGGAGAATGTTTAAGTAGCCACTGCAATGATGACATTTCCTGATCGGTTTTGTATTGCTACCATGCTCCAACAATGCAATCTTGGGGGCATGAAGTTGGCGTTATTGTTTGCTGTGGCAACAAAGACTGGAGATTGGTGGAGCTGTGAAACAGTGTCGGAGAACAGTGGAAATCATGAATGACTGTTGTCCTGAGAGAGAGAGAGAGGGAAATTTACCCTAGTCGTAAATGGGGAATGATTGACAATTGGTGGAAATTTTACTCTTCTTAAATTTAAACCTTTATTTTGTTGGAAGAATACAACTTACATGATTGTAACTTGACTACTTGATGATGAATTGATATATGTAGAGCAATTTGGTCGTGTGTTCTCATGTTTTTGAAAGTATTTCTATGAGAGATTAGGACATGTTATGATATTGTTTTTTATATTGCAATGGAAAAATCTTTTATATAGAATGTTTAACATGTTTGTGTTTCTATCTTCTAGTTGGATTTAGTTCCTTTACTTTTCTTTTCTCCCTTCATTAACCTAAATTATACATAACACTTCATCCAAATCTGTTTTCCCCCCCTTCCTACTAATCATCTGATTACAGCAGGTTTGGATATGAATATTATGGTGGCTATGAACGGGGAGTGGGTGGAAGATCTGGTTATGTAGATGAGAAGTCTTATGGCAGGTTTGGACACCGTCCTGCAGGGGGATATCAAAATGGGATTTCTGGTATGTTAATAGTTGCTAATAACTAGGGTTTTTACTATATCTCAAAATCGCATTTTATCAGTAGTATTAGTTCGTCTTTTTTTCCCCTTTTTTGGAATTAAATATCATACTCATTTCCTCTTGCTTTTGAATAAGCAAATATGTATGTATAATAATTTACAGGTTTCTTACTCAGTTATTCATAAGATTTTATGGTTTCTTCATTGCATGTTATCTATGGTGTATTTGTAATGTTATTGCTTCCTTTTGTAAGTGTATGGATACATGTAACCAGTGTAGGGTGAGACAGAACCAGTTAAATAATTAAACCATACAATATACACCATTTCTCTTATGTTCTAACTTGTTTTCATCCAAACTCCATAAAGTGCATCAAGCAAGCATAAGAAACCTAATCTCTACTATGAGCCATGTTAAAATTATGGTACCATAAGATACCATGATCTATGAGAGACATAGGACATGGTATGATATTGCTCTTTATGTTGTAATGGAAAAGTCTTTTAGGTAGAATGTTTTAACATGTTTGTGTTTCTATTGTCTAGTTGAATTTACTTCTAGTAAATTGGCTCATTGCTGCATTTGTTTGTGTTTCATACTGTATTGTTAATTTGTAAGCTTACAATCCTTTTAAAATTTCATGTGACAATTTAATGATAATTTGTTCTGATGTTGTTCCAATGAGTGATAATATCTTTTTCTTTTCTTTTCTTTTTTCCCCTTTTTCCTTTTTGTTTTTATGCGCATGTCTAACTTCAATTATGGCTTCATCCTTGGTCAAAGTGCACAACCATGGAATTGATTCTGAAATTTAAAGAAAACTAAAATGACAAATTTATTTGAGTTTTACCTAGACCAGATTTAGGAAGAGAAAGCTTGGGCTTTCTGTCATGTGAAAAACAGGTTGGAGTGAATACAAGAAACAAACTATGTTTAGCAGCTGCAAAATCATTTTAAATTTTGCTCATGCATCATGCTAAATACTGTTAGTATAGTGATAAATTATTTCTACAGATATTTCAAATAGTATATCCAGCAAGAAGTCTGAAAAGAATCTGATACTTTTTCTTTCCCCTTTTTTCCTATCAGTCAAATTCTTTTCTATTTATTTCGAAACTTAGCATTGAAACCAATAGTTTTTGCAGTTTGTAATTCTTGTGCGTTAACTGAATACATATGACTATTGAACAGGAATCAAGTAAAACATTAATATGACAAATTACTGACACTTTAGTTGAATAAGAATTGTATCAGCAAACCATTCTTTTTAATGTTAATGTCATGCAATCTAAACAAATATTGACCTTTTCATTTTTCCGTTCAAAAGCAGGGATCTTGTTTTCTTTCTCTTCCTTCCCCTTTGGTATTTTGTTTCTTGTGTAGCTTTTCTCCTTCTATTTTTCAATTATTTTTGGTGAATTCCTAATGTTGTGTTTAATTGTAGAATTATAGTTTTCCACTTAATTGAAAAACAGTGCACCCCAACTCATACATTGTATCAAGATTCAAGTGTCAACCTTTTCTTTGTGTGTAAAGTCAACTTACTGTTTATATGTTCTTGTGTTTTTGGTACTTACTTTTTGCAGATCTGGAATCCAATCGTGGTTATGCAGACTTGCCAAGTGGTGGTGCACAAAGGTCGGCTTTGTAATTTTCCTTTTAATTAAACCATAAATGAATAAATATCATCTGCCATGTAATATGCGTTTCTTTTCAAATATAGATGAGGAAATTTTATAAGTGGAAGGTACTTGAGTAAGGAAATATGGAAAAAATGCCAATATACTCTAACAAGTCAAAACCTTTAAGGAAATTAAACTTGCACTTTAGAGTGTCCCTGCTGTTTTGCAGAATTTTCACTCTGCAGTGGCCCTAGTACTGGTTTAAAATTCTAATAGTATAGGACTGCTTACCTGCAAAAACAGATGGCATTACAAAGAACAATACTATTGACAAAGGAAATTTGAGAAAGAAGCTATTCTGTCATGGCAAGTAAATTTTGTGCAAAGTAACGCTGAGGAGTGAGGATCTAGTTTTCTGAGAACACTTGGTTCTGTTTGGGAGAATTGGGAAAGGGGAACACGTACTGAAAGTAGTAATAGTATGCTGTCTTTCCACTCCCCATTTCTCTATTTTTCATTTCTCTGAAATTGGCCCCAGAACTTAGATGAATGCAATTTTATGACATAGTTGTAGACTTGGAGGAAGTGTCCTTCACGAGGGATTGCTCTTTCACTTTTAGTGGGTGTGTTTATTTTGTAGGAAAAGCACTTTTTTTTTTAATAAAAAAATCACTTCTTAAATTTTTGTAGATTGTTTGGATAAAATTCCCACAAAGGTGGAGTCAGAAAATAATTTTTTTTAATTAAATTTTTGAGAAGCAGGTTGGGGTTGCTTCTTGCAAAATCAGTTTTAGAAAAATCAATTCTGATTACTATTTTAAAATCACTTTTTTTATAAGTTTATCTAAATGCACCCATTATATATAAAGAGAACTATGACCTGTTAGGAGCCTGATGCTCAACAGTTTGATTTTTGAATATACACAAAAATTGCTCTAGTTACTGTTATTAGTGATAAACCAGTACCTAGGAAGCCATTGCACCATAAGCATAAAGGAAAAACTCAAAACATACACAGGTCATGGGAGCGACCTGTGACCACCCTCCCAAATCTTTAATCGGTAACCTTCTTTCCATTCTTTCTCCTCTCTTCTCCCCCTCATTCACTTATATCCAACACATGTTCTCACTTTCCCCGTAGCTTCCCAGCCCGTTGCCATGTAGGTGAGGTAGTTATACTACAAATAGCTCTTCTGCCCCTTCTTCATATTTCTCATATGTTTTAGTGTAGGAGTACCTAATACAATCTCAGTTTGGACAAGATACCCGTGAAAAGAAAACCATCATGAATATAAGTCTAAGAAATTAGCCACAATAAAAGAATAGGTATTCATGAATGAGTTTTGGGTACATAACCAAGATTTAAAGAGAAAAGTAGACTGTTTTGATGAATATATTTTCTGCAAGTTTGTGTTTTCTTTTATATACTTTTTTTTTTCATTAATGAGCCCCCATTTTAAAAATCATAAAAGGTTTTCTCTAACGGGAAGTTTATTATTACAAAACCTTTTGATGAAACTCCTATATTCTATTCCTGGTACTCCTTCCTGCAGTTTTATGCTCTAAGCTTTTCAGTAAGAAAATGAAGCAATTAACTCTTACTTTAATTTCTTATTCAACCAATTTCTCAAATTTGTTTTGCAACCATATTATTTCCTAACTGCACCAGTGTTATTTTTAATTTTTCACAATCTTTATAGCATTGATTATCATTGTTCACTTGCATCCTCCATACAACGTGTCTAAATCATCTTAAATTGATTTTTTTTTTCAATCAATCTCTCTTGAGTTGAAATTAACCTTACTTATGGTTGCAAATACTTATATTAGGTGTTTCTTTTGTTACAACACTCCACTTTAGACTTGTCACTCAGTTTGTTTTTTTTAGCTTTGTTGTAAACTTGGTCAGCAATTGTAGATTTTCTTTTACTTGAACTTTGAATTAAGGAAAGGATATATATACAAGGTGAAATTAAAAATTCTGACTACATATCCCCATTGGTTATATTGACCTATGGTTGCCGATAGAATGTATTATCTAAATCAAATTTTACAAAGCCATTTAAAGCTACCTTTTCTTGACAATTTGTCTCTCTTGATCATTTGATGTTGAATTTTAGCATTATTTGGTTTTCTGGACAAACTCTGGATAGAAATTTGCACAACTACTTCATTTAACAATTTTCATTAGAAATCTGCCCAATAATTTTAGGTATTATTTGAAGTCACCATGTGATAAATCTCCAATTTAATTCAAAGGGCTATACTATATGCCATCACTGACCTCACATGCTTTTCAGAACATGGGAAGTTACATGTTGTTACAATCAATTAAGAGATTTTTCTGCACACCATCTATGAATACATAGTATCCTATTTCCCTATTCCTTTGTGTTATAATTGAGAGCCATAAAGGTTAGTTGCTGAGTAGATATAACAGTCTCCTGAACTTACTGTTGTTGATGGGAGTGGATACTGGGTATCAACTATCAGCTGAAGACTTACTGAATAGATGTAACAACCTTGATTTTGAATTGCCTCAACATAAATTGCACTATTGTAGTTTCAGGTTTTGATTGTAATTAACATTCTTGTCATTATCAACTAATGGTAGCAAGAACTTGTTGAAGAATTATGAATTTAGGATAAAGGAAAATACAAAGATCACACACAAATAGCACTGAATGTATTATTAATTGGGACAAAAAACGCTAGCCTTATACCTTTATTTATAGTAATGGCTTAGTCAAATACTAGTACTACTAGTATGAGCCCAAGTCCACTAACAAGAAGACTAATAGCCCTAATTAAACGCATAGGAAATATGACAGAAATTAGGAATCCAAAGATTTGCTTCCGCCATTAGATGACTAATTCAGTCCACAAAATATTCTATAGATGTTTTAACATAATTTATAGATACTCTCAACATTCTCTAACACTCACCCTCAAGCTAAAGCTTGCTATGCTGTAGCTTGTTACATGTATTAAAACCCACAATATAAAAGGCCCCATTTTAATGGAAGACGAGAAACTCAGCAGCTGAACCATAGAAGCAATGTTAGACGACTCAATCTCCAAGAAACATAGAAACTAGGATGGCTCATACTCCCAGACCTGTAACATCCTTGGTTGCACCTCCAATGAGAAAGCTGAAATTTAAGACGGCTCCACCTCGTTGATAGCCCTTTCCTCCCAAGATAGGCCAACTATATTGTGGTGGCTCCATCTAACGGATAGCCCTCTCCTTTAATATCTTTGGGGTGGCACCACCTTGTTGATAGCTCATTCCTCCTTGCCTAGCCATTAACAACCTAGTGTTGGCTCCATCTAAAGGCAGCCCTCTCCCCTAATGTCCTCGTGGCAGCTCCACCTCATTGGTTTCTCTATGCATCTAGCCAGGCAGCCCTTTTCTCCAAGTTCAAATATTAGAAGGTGCACCAAATGTTGTCAAGAGGCCAATAACAGGTAGCCAAAACCAAAAACAGAAGAGCAACCCAGAATGAGTTTCTCCTTGCTGGAAAACCCACTGATCACCGAATTGTACTGTCGTCAGCCATAGTGTTGCGAAGTCCTCCCCCCCCCCTCCCCCCCAAAAAAAAAAAATACTGTTGTCATTTTTTTTAAATGCAAGGAGAGGAAGAAAATAAGAGGAAAAAATTGGAACCAACAATGTACGAAAGAGTTCTAAGAACTCAAATCAATGAAAGAAATATCAAATATGGCAGGAATCAGAAATCCAAAGATATGCTTCCTCAATTAGATGACTAATTGAGTCCACACAATATTCTAGATACTTTTCTAGGATATTTTAAATATTCTCTAACACAGCTAAAGAAAAGAGAATTCTTTTCCATATTTTTAGAGTTGTGATCTTTCTGATCTTTGGACCACCCAGCTCATTATTCTTTTGTCTTGCCTTTTTTACTAGTCTGATATTTTGTTTTCAAGTTTCATCCTGTTGAGTAGTTGTGTTCTGTCCTCACTGACTGCATGTCTACTCATTTAATATTTATACCTAATTGTTACTGTGTCTTCAACTTCGAGTTTTATCAGTAAGTAGCGAAAACATATTAGGTTTGTTTATAATGTGTATATTCCTTTGTTTTCAATTCCCTTGAGGAAAGAGGAGGGCGGGGGATGTTAAGGAGGTTGGCTGGAAAATGATCATAATATTATTGCTGATTTAGTGATTCTATGTTGTCTTAATTTTACTCCTGGCGATAAGTTTTTTTATTTTCATTTTTATTTATTTATTTGTTTATTTTTTGAGTAAACAATGTTAACATCAAGATATTTTTGAGTTGTTCCAGAGAAGGGTTGATGTCCTATAAGCAATTCATTCAGGAGCTTGAGGATGATATACTACCAGCTGAAGCAGAACGTAGGTTAGTCCTGGAAAATAATATCCTTTGCTCAGTGTCTAGGCATCCATGTAACATAAGAATTTGGGGATATTCATTGACAAATGACTTCTCCAATTGAAAACTTTTTGTAGGTATCAAGAATACAAATCAGAATACATTTCTACCCAAAAACGAGCTTATTTTAATGCTCATAAGGATGAGGACTGGTATGTCTTCTTCTTCCTAGTAAAATTTGTAGTTCAATCTTGAAATGTTTATTATGTAAAGTATAAATTACCATACAGTTGTAAGTTCTAGCAATCTGATGTCTTTCCAACATTTTACTTTTGGTGTAGGTTGAAAGATAAATATCATCCAACAAATTTACTTACAGTCATTGAAAGGTGAGGTTTATATGGATCTTACAGACTATTGAACAAATGAACATATATGAAGACATCCAATTTGTAATGATCGTTTGTGGTTTGTCATCTTTTAGGAGGAATGAAAATGCTCGACAGCTGGCAAAGGATTTTTTGCTGGATTTGCAGAGTGGAACATTAGATCTGTATGCTCTCTCTCTCTCTCTCTCTCTCTCTCTCTCTCTCTCTCTCTCTCATGTGTGTTTCTCTTTCTGCCCTTCATTTTCATGCTGTCAATTCTTCCTTTAATGCATATTTTGTATTACAATCAATGCAGAAATCCTGGTTTAAATGCCTCTTCATCCAGCAAATCAGGGCAAGCTAGTGAACCAAATTCAGAGGAGGAAACTGACATTGGAGGTAAACGAAGAAGACATGGTAGGGGATCTGATAAAGAAAATGATTTCTCTGCTGCTCCAAAGGCTCACCCTGTCAGTTCCGAACCTAGACGAATACAAGCTGATATTCAACAGGCTCAGGCACTTGTTCGTAAGCTTGACACAGAAAAAGGGATTGAGGATAATATTTTATGCAGCAGTGATCACAATAAAAATGATGAAAAGGCTCACAGTGGATCTGTGGGTCCCATAATAATTATACGGGGCCTAACATCTGTTAAGGGTTTAGAGGGTGTTGAGCTTCTGGACACACTTATTACCTACCTTTGGCGGATTCATGGTGTAGACTATTATGGCATGATTGAGACTAATGAGGCCAAGGGTTTTAGGCATGTGAGGACAGATGGAACAGGGCATGAAGAAACAGGTAAGTCAGGGTCTGAATGGGAGAAGAAACTTGACTCATTTTGGCAGGGAAGGCTGAATGGCCAGGATCCCTTGGAAGTAATGACTGCTAAGGAGAAGATAGATGCTGCAGCAGTTGAAGTGTTGGATCCATATGTTAGGAAAATTAGGGATGAAAAGTATGGATGGAAATATGGTTGTGGAGCTAAGGGCTGCACAAAGCTTTTCCATGCAGCAGAATTTGTGCACAAACATCTTAAGCTAAAACACCCAGAACTTGTTATGGAACAAACTTCAAAAGTGCGTGAGGATCTCTATTTTCAAAATTACATGAAGTAAGTAAAAACTGAAGTTTCTTTTGTTTTGGGGTTATTGTTGCAAATGTTGATGGAAATATTACTTACAGTGAGCATACAATTGTTGTAGTGATCCAGATGCTCCGGGTGGAACACCTGTCATGCAGCAACCTCAGGTGGACTGCTGATTTTTGTTTCTGTTCAATTTATAGCTAAAAGAAATATATTAATGAAAATAATGCATATCTGATAAAAGCATCTTTATGGTGTGTTGCGAGAACCTTCTGGTGTTGAAGATTTGTAGTTGTGTATCTCTATTTGGGCATTTTAGCAACTTATGGATGAGTTCTGGCACAACTTACCAAATAGTGAAGCTGATAGAACTGTTTTTTTTACTGATAAAAACAATGGAGAGAAGCTCTTTACAAGAAAAGAAAAATGTGGATAATAAAAGATAAATCTAGTGTAGTGCAGATGCACAGAACCTCTAGCCCAAACGGCTCCCTTTTCCTCTCAATTCATGCCTACCTTGCACCACATATCTTTCCTTCTTAAACTCATTTGTCATCACTGAATTCGCCCATCTTCCACTACTTGCTAGCTCAGCATTCAGTTCTCCTCAGAGTCAATATTCTCTTTCTAGTTTACCATTCTGTCCTCTCCATGCACTTGTATTGATCCTCTACTTAACAACTCCTTTCATGTAGCTTACACATCAGTAATAGGGGGTCCCTCTTAGCTTTTTGATTTTCTCTAAATGCATGCTGCATTTCTATATGTGCAAATAATCTGATGTATCAATAGCATTGTACTTCTAAGCAATATCATAGTTGTTTGAATTTCATATACTTATGGACCATTTTTGTTGTACTTGTAGAAGGACAAGCCTTTAAAGCGAAGATTAGGACTCGAGGGCCGGTTGAGAGATGATCGTGGTAATCGGCGAGATCATGATCGGAGTGACAGGATGAATGATGGTGATAGGCCTGAGAATTCCCCAACCCGTGACAGGCAATCTAAAGCACTTGAGATGGGAAACCATGACGAAACCATGTATGATACATATGCTGGACCTGGTGTACCTCCATTTGCCTCAGATATGCCCCCTCCTCCACCAGTGTTAATGCCTGTACCTGGTGCTGGGTAAGTTTTTCTGTCTGTTTATAGTTCCCTTTCACAATCTGATGCATTCTTTTGATTTCTCAAGATTTTGTTAGTAGTGCTTACTGCTTATATAATTTGCAACTTCACAGGCCTTTGGGACCCTTTGTTCCTGCTCCACCAGAAGTTGCAATGCAGATGTTAAGAGAACAAGGAGGACCATCTTCATATGATGCCCCTGGAAGGAAGATGCGGTCTGGCCATCATATGGGTGGACCAGCACCAATAATTGCTGTTCCTCCAGCTTTTAGAGCCGACCCTCGGCGGATGCGAAGGTAAATGTTCTGCTTCTGCCTGATTGTTGCTCAGATATTTTCATATGATATCTCCGATCGGTCCCTTCCCCAATCTGTAATGTACTAATCTTTAAGTCCTCTCAAAAAGGACAAATAGCATTTTATGTCCTTTTTACGTGGCCTAAAAATGTTTACTCTCACTTGACTCACTTCAGTGCTCGATGTCTATAGTCTGATATATTGAGATAGAACCTTTTATTTTATTTATTTATATTTTAACTGTTAAAAGGAAAATTCATTTGCGAAGGTCAGAAGGATATCCAAGTAAAATATTGAATGTGTCTGCAAACTGATGAATGCAAATATCAATTGTCTATATGCACTTAACAGATATGGCCAAATCCTTATTTGTTTCCTTTATTTAACCTTGTATGATATTCTTACTTGGCCATGGTGATGCAGCTATCAAGATCTGGATGCCCCAGAGGACGAGGTCACTGTGATAGACTATCGGAGTTTATAGTGTCATTTAAAATCCTTTGTGGTGAAGTGGGCAGGCAGACTACAATGTTGAAAGCTGATCGTGTCTTTTGCTTTTTCGGCGAGAATAGCAGTTTGCCATTAATAATTGGATCAGGCTACTTTCTTCTGTGAATTTGTTTGTGGGAGATTCTTATTATCTTGGTTGCGGAAATTCGTGTCCTGGGGAAGTGACTTAATATTGCCTTTTTTTTTTTCGGTCCCATTTGCTGTGAGGACTTACATATTGTACTAGAGTTTAGATGTTTATTTCTTGAACAAAATTATCTTACTTTATAGTTCGTACCCGTATTTTTGTACCGCATTGTTCCCATAATTAAATCTTTGATAATACGATGATAACATATCTGTACATTCATCATTTAAATCTGAATTTGTAACTTCTGCATCTTTGATGTTGCGAAAATGTTCTACGAAGTGAAAGTCATAACAAATGTTGACATTTTAATACATTATATTTTTTAAATATAATTACGGTAAACTATTTACATTTTCAATGGTTTTTTGTTATACTTTTATTCAAAATGACTGGGAAATGGATGTAGATATAAATCATATGATTCAAGAATAGAGAAGTGTTTTATGTGTTACTTGATAAGTATCATTCAAGTTAAAAGGGAAAATTTTACCGTATAACTATAAAACTAACGATGTTGCATGAAATTGAATATTCGATAGTCAAAGGTCAATAAGCTTAATGTCACGTTAGGTGAGTTGGCATACAACACAAGATAGAAATAAGAATGAACGCATTAAGAACATTGGAGCTAGCCAGGTTCATGTATCTATGAGAGTGCCATAAGGAAATAATTGAAATCCATTATTATTGTATTGTAAAGAGGAGAAATAGTTAATATGTAGATTCTTTTTCATGTATATGTATTCTCAGTCACAAAGGGCTATTTTCGCCCCCTCTTTTAGTTTCTTTTTACTAACTTAATATGGTATCTAAAGTTTAATGAGGTAACTATACAACTATATCTTCTCGGTGGACATCTTTCGATGACAAAATTTTTGCAACTGACCGTGTCTTCCTTCCAATTTGCTGCCCTATTGCTGCTTTGCAAGAACTCCATTGGCCTTCATCATAAACAGCCAATATTTCCATCACTGGCAGCTGCATTATTAGTATAATATAACACCCTAATAATCTCATACTACACTTAAGTTGTGTTATGTTTGATTATTAGTTGCTATTGATGCTTGCAAAATACTTCAACTCTTTTGAAAAATATAGTACGTAGAAAATAGGGTAATTTTTCTTATTTTAAAACATCACCGCCTTTGAAATGTTAAAAAGAAAAAAGCATGAGCCTCGAGCATGAAAGAATCGTCATGTAAATGTTGCACATATAAAACCAAACGTAAAGCAATAAAGCATAAGGGCAGTAAAGGAGGACATTCATATATAGCAAAATTAAGATAACTACATCGTATAACATAAAGCATAGTATCATAGCTTACATCTAGGGGCTCATGGTTATACCATGGCTTAAATTATACAAAGCAACTAAATATAGTCAGCCGCACTTTTGTCCACCGCTGTCACTGACCCATTTCCAATTTGTTCTTGGTCTCATGCCTCCATTTGGCCATTGTTGTAGCTTGTTTGTTAGCAACACTGCTCAACAATTTTCGTGTCTTCTTTTATTGTCACCTCTTATGACCAAACCCATGGAAAACCCCTCTTCCAGCACTCCAAAGACCTCTTCCATTTGTCACTGAAAAATTACATGAAAACAACTATGATACTTAGGCATTTGATATCAAGCTTTTGCTTGTTGGCCAGGGATACAAGTTCTACCCCACCATGAAGCTTGACTCTATTCCTGAGCTACGAAATCTAAATGGGAACAGATTGACACTCAATTATGCAATGTGTTTAAATCCATGATTCACTCATTACATAAGCAAATCTTTAGTGTCCACAACACTCGTGAGTCAATTTGGGAGTAAGCGAAGGTCTGCTACATGAATGCCACTCAATGCCTCTACTATATTTGCTAGAATCTTATGAGTGTCATTGCCCCTCCTCGCGCGCGTGCACAATTTTGATGTTCCTATGTCTACTTATCTTGGTAAGGTTCATGTCACTTTACATGACTTCAATGAATTGTCGCCTCCTGCAAACATGTTGGCCAAGGAACTAGGGCAACATAGTAAATTTTTCATGCTTTTGGCACTCTATGATTGGCTTCCCGAATACTCCACTTGTCGTGACTCGAGGTCCCCCATGGTCCCCACTCTCTCCACTACGAGGTCCACTTTACTTTGGGTTCCAACTGATCCATTTGTTGATGTTGTTCTTGAGCCTTCCAACATTCTTGACTTTGTTGCTTTTGTTGCTCAGACTAGCACCAACCATGGCAAATCTCGAGCCAATGAACTTCGCCTCAGGTGTGATCACTAACATCACATAGGCCATACTATTGACATGTGCTAGGCCAAACATGGCCGACTACCCTGAGTTTTGAATGTTGACCAAATTGCTCCTGCAACCACCCCTGCCTTTGGCTTCTAACATGATTATATCTATAAAACAGCCTCGATCATCCCTAGCTGACTAGGTAGACTTACTGAGATGGTCAAAGCAACATCAGTCTTCTAGTTCCACTACTTCCATTGCTCGCACTAGTAATTTATTTCCTTGCCTCCCTTGGTACTATTCACTCAGTCCTTAGGTTCTCGATTCCGATGCCATTGATCATATCTTTGGTGATAGAACTCTTTTCTCTACTCTCTCATTGTTACTTTAACTAAATGCACTTGAACATGCTAAGCCTAAAGGATTGGCATTGCCCATCCTTCCTTCCCTATTAGTTGATTCTGTTCTATATGTTCCTAGTTGTCCATTTAATCTATTTTTTGTTAGTCATTTAACTCGATCTCATAATTGTATGATTACCTTTATGAAAGATTTTATCACTTCGCAGAACTAGAGCATGAGACAGATGACTGGCATATGATGTAAGTCTAATGGCCTCTACCATCTCTCCAACTCCACTAGTGACTACACAATTTCACCTTTAACCATCCATGCTCAATTGGGCATTCGAGTCTTACCAAATTATAGAAAATAGTGTCCAATCTCCAAGTTCTCCAAGTTGTCCAGTCTACTTTGTAAGTCCTATCAACTTGGAAAAACACACGTAATAAGCTTCCTCATAGAGTCTATTATGTGTGTTCAAATACAATCTAACCCATTCAAAACCTCTAATCCGATACAAATAAACTGAAAACTTATCAAAACTGTAAAAGTTTGGATTGGATTGCTTCTTATTTTTTAAAAACTACTTATATTGGATCGAATTTCATATTTGATTTTCAAAACCGATTCAATCCAATTCAATTTAAATCGACTAATGTTATATGATGTGATTGTTATTGTTAAATTGTGCTTTTACTGAAAATATTTTTTAATCTTAACTAGGAAATCTCCTAGAATTCAACTAACAAACAATTAGATTGGAAATCTCAAAATCTAATAAATAAATGTTAGTTTATTTCTCAAGAATGAAACTAACCTAGATTTTAGATCCAAAACCTAACTTCCTCAATTCCAATGTTTAGAATCACATTAATTGATCAATCAATATGACTCCATACACGATCTCTATAATTCAAAATTTATAATCACAAATATCAAATCACAAATCAAGAAGAGATAAGAGAAGAAGAACATATTCTTGCATAATTGGAATTCATGTAATGAACAAGATTTCAAGAGTTCAAACCAAGTTGTCTTTGAATCTTGGACTAGCTAGCTACAAGTACTCACGCCACCATGGATGTAGAGAATACAAAGAGAAAAAAAGGAGAAAAATCGTGGAGGAGAAGAGAGGGAAAGGAAACTTACTCTAGAAGCTACTACTCCATCTTTATTCTATATCCTAGTGTTGAAAATTGAATAAAAGTGTCTCTTTGGCATGACCTTAGCTCTATTTATAGGCAATCCCAAGATTAGTTCCATCATGAGCTTAATCTTCATTCTTTAAGCTTTAATTGGACATATTATTTGCCTTAATTGGTGCCTGACATGAAAATTATGCCCAAAACACTTCACTAATGTCCTTTGCAAAGCCTGTGAATTCAAGTGATCACAAGGCCTCAAAACATCGGGTTTGGTGTAGTACTTTGAATAAAACTTGTAGCCCCATGCTCATTTGGCACTAAGTTGACCTCCATTAGACATCTATAGCCTGAACTCTATTCCAAATACTGAGCTTTACTTGGGTTTCAGTAACAACTTTGACATCATTTCAAGGCCTAATTAAATTATCTAGATAATTGAATCAAGTCTTAACCTCTTATGAAAAATGTAGAGAATTCTCTTACCTTTCCTGCAAATCACAGATAACAACTTTCAACGGCCTAGAACTCATGATATGGCTAAAACACATAAACAATATCAGATTGATAATAATGCTAAAAAATACGAATAGGCCCAAGTGGAACCCAAACATTATATTTGATCCAATATTAAACTATTAAGCACAAATAAGGATTAAACAACTAATAAGGTCAAATCAATGTATTTTTAATTCAATTATCAAATTTCCCCACACTTAATTTTGTTCTCATGTAAAATCAAAACTAGGCATTAGGGTGCATAGGAAAAGTACAAAGAGAGAACAAATACACAAATTCTAAAAACTAATAATTTAAAAACACACACACACACACACACACAAAGAAAGCATATCGCCCAATGGCTCTTCAAGAATGCCAAGTTAAGAAGCAAAGAGGATGCACAAGGCATCAAGGATTCTTAACAATCAAAAACACACCTCTCTTAAACTCTCAAAATGCATAGATCAAGCATGAAAGATCTCACAAGGTAGTGTTTAGCCAAGTATTCTCAAGTCTCAAGTATATAGGTTCAATTGTTTCACTCAAGTTATCTTAATAGAAATTTTACTACTAGAGGCTTGCTTATCTTCTACTTCTCCATAACATATTAATCACACGGCAAAACAGTTTAGTCACAAGCACCATTCATAACACCTCCTTGAGCTAAAGTTTACTAAGTTTTAATCTTGTTACAAATGAACCTTAGAGTAAGAGAAAATATTAAATAAATATCATAAAACACAATTGGTTGTAAGTCAATGGCAATAAGCCAAAGGAAGGTTGAAGATGAGCCAAAGAGGGATGCTGATGAAAGGTCATTGCCCATTGACACCTACCCAAATGCGTCGATGCGTTAGGAAAAAAAAAATCATCATAGAGGGAAAACTGCATGTGGGGGCTTGTGCAACGGCCAACGATGAAGATTCTTTGGTGGATGGATCAGTGGGCACAATCTGAGTATGTGTAGAGTGGTTGTTGGCAGCAACACAGCTGGTGGAGGTGCAATTGTTGCACGTGTTGCCAATGGTGGTTAGCTTGTCGGAGATAGTGTTGTAAGTGGAGGTGTAGTGATAAGCAAAAGAATGGAACAGTGAAACCATCAAAAGAGCTCATGGATTTTTGGATAGCTTGAATTTATTCTACTCAAGGGATTGGCTCTATGAGAGAGCTTCAAATTTATAGAGCTATGATGTTTAGTAGCTTAACAACATACTAGTGATGGGACAAATAACGTAGGATAGTATTGCTGTGATATCATGTTAAATTTCTTGGAGAAAATAGAAGAGAAGGAGAAATGGTTATAACCGAAAAAAGAAAAACTACTATATTTGGATGATTTACTTGGGTGCTTGCCTCCTTGATATAGATATCTACTAGCACTATACAAACTCATTAGATAATAAATATATGACATATTTTCTATGATAGAGAATTAATACATAGCTATTTTCTAAGAATATAATATTTCCAATAACAAAAATTAATCATATGGCAGAACATGTTAGTCACATGCATCATTTTTCTAATGTGGTACACAAATATTTATAACTTCACCAATGGCATCGTATGTATGGAGAAATTATTACACATTCGTAGAGTATTTAGTGGATTGTGTTCTACCCAATAATTTAGATAAAAATATAAGTTAATAATGGATCTTATTTTAAAAATAATATTTTATTATTGGATGTGAGTTCAATGCACTTGATATTTTATAAACATTTAATAATTTCTGATATGTTAGTCTTATTTGTGTACAATTGATCCATACTACAAAAATACAAGATTTGAAGCATTTAGAGTTATATTAATCTATTTTTTTTTATACTTTAAATAAATAAAATTGACTCCAAAATATATGGGAGATTATTATATTTATGCTAATTTATTTTATTTCATTTTAGTTAATTTTAATATATGTCTATGCCAAATCGCCTTCTTCAAGTATATATATATTTTTTAATCTCACTATTCATTTTATATTTTAATTTATTTCATACATTTTTTTGGGATATTGTCAGCTACATGTTTTGACTCGTCCATAGACCCTACCCTTCCTCGTCCACACTACAAACGTTGGCGGGCACTTTTCTGGTGTTAAGTGAATTTTCATCCACACTTTCGAGTCCATGCTTGCATAGATATAGAACACAATCTCACACATTTTTTTTTTTTCACATAATTTCAATTCCATTTATATTTTTACACGTTAAACATTACAGGAGAAAAAATACACATTATTTACATGGGTAAGTGCTTTATGTGAGAAAAAATAAAAAATTTCTTGCTTGCTTTTCTGAGGGCTTTTTAACATTGAGTTGATGAAACTTACTATTGCCGATCTTCTTTTTGCAATATTATTTAAAAAGAACTTATTAAATCTTAAAAAGAAAAAAAATACATTTATATATATCTATTGTGACAACACAATTTTTAAAGATAATATCTAAAATAGGTCTAAGTCCTCTCTCCCTTCGCGGGTTATTTTACAACAGGATCTTTAGAATCCACGTACAAAATAAGTTTCGGAAATGAAAATGGTGTTTAATATATTAGAGAGAGATGGAGTTTGTGTGTGTGTGTGTGTGTGTGTGAAGATAAGCAATATGATAAATATGCCAAAAAACTAATTCTCTACAACAATGTTGATGGATTAAATACAAGCTATTGCTAACTACTTACACCATATATTGAATGGTCATCGGTTACATGAATCATGAATGTTTATCAACATGCCACACCTCCAAAATAGACCGTCCTTCGTACTACGAACTTTGAGTATCCATAATACTTGGCACTAGCGCACTTCCGTCATTGTCTAACCGTCCACAATTTATTGTAGCTGACACGAAAAAAAAAAGAGTGACAATTATCTACTAGAATTTATAACATCCTTCCGAAATGTAGTACTATACTTAAGTCATAATACTATACTCAGGAGTTGTTACTAATACCTGAGCGGACTTTTTCTACTAGCGACCTCAGCCGTCTTCGAAACTTCTCGAGTTATCTGGAGACAACACGAAAATAGGAGTGAGAACTTTAAATTCTTAGTAGGATTCACTATGGAATTTTTATGCCGTGTCATCGTTATTATCTCCAGCTGTTTCGATTTATTATGAAAAAGGTGAACATGTTATACGAACGGTTCCGTTTTATAGTTTAAAAACATATAGTCCGAAGCAGAGCTAATTTTACTCAAGCACTTGTTAAACTAAGTAAGGGTTCAAGTATAAGTATAACAATATTTCATAATGATAATAATATCGATAACAAGAGCCAATTTGCAGCGTCATAATGATGCTAATAACGTTATTCGTGTGTGTGTACTGTTCATCATAAAATCAAACATATGCAAATACATTCACTTGAATTCATGCAAAATGTATTTGTGTTTCTTTAACTTTCTTTAATTTTCTTTCCTTGGCACACTTAGGCGTTTCGTATCGCTGTCTCTAGGGTGCTTGCATATGTTTAAATCTTTAGTCTTTACTGCCCTTGGGTAATTTGATCTAGGAGTGAGCTCAACTGGTGATCGTCGCCACACAGTACTGACCCGCAAGGGGACCCACGTGCCTTTAGGTCGGAGGGACTCAGTTGGCCATCTGCCTCCAACATAAAGGGACCCAAAAATTTTAGCTGCCTTCATAGGGAGGGTTCCAATGTGCATCCACTTCCGAGTGAAGGGACCCACATGTTTATCTTTTAATTGCCTTCACTTAGAAGAACCCAAATAACTGCCTCCAAGTGAGGGGATCTCATATATTCTTCCGTCATTCATATGCAAAGATGCATGCATGATCATCATGGTCACCACATATACTTACTCATAATTTTAACTTCATAATTAATCAACTTAATTGGTAAAAACTATCAATCCATTAATCTTGCACTTTTTGCCGGAAATTCGGCAGCATAACGAGTCGAGTCCGCTTCCCCATGAATAGTGCAAGTACATCAGAACACCAATTTCTCATAGAAGTCATAATATTGCATTCATAATTCAATATTGAACTCATAGAAGCAACAGTCCCATTAAAGCAGAGTTACTTCCTCAGCATAATCATTCGACACGATTTTTGTAAATCAAGCCATGATTTCTATTTAACTCATTTGGACCTTAATTTTGGATATATTAAAGTGTTATATGTTTATTTTCTAAACTCTTTGGTCCCATCTAATTTTGATAACTATAGCTCAAGTTATTTAGGTTTTATCCCGACCTGCCATATGACTGGCCAAAATCGGACACTTAAAAATAAAAATCCACCAAAAATCGAAAACTGATTCAAATCATCAGAAATTGGTATCATATTAAAGCTAACAAGACAAATTTTTATTCACAAAAAGTTCCATTCCATTTGACTTAATACGGCTCGAGTTATAAGCTCCGAAATCTGACTTTCCTGAATTGCCTCATTTTGGCCTGGTTTGGACATAAAACAACTTTCTTGAATCACTGGGAGCAAATGGGACCTTATCTAATTCTGAAATTTTTATGGGACATTTTTCTATGTGTAAACTTTCTAACAAAGTTCGTTTCATTCATTTCCAATTAGTATAAGGTGAGTTCTACCCTGAACAACCCAGTCTGCCCAGAATCAAAGTCAAAAACTTAAGTCGAAATTCAAAAATTCATATCTCTCTCAATATTAATCCAATGGCCTTATATGATATATGTATAGAAAGTCCTAGATGCCTAGTTTCATATAAAAATGATTTCATCAAATTTAATTGGCGGTAGGTGGAGCCATATACTCCGCCGTATAAACTGCTGAGGGTTTTAAGTTTTCCAACTTCTCAGCTCTTCCTATTTTTATCCTTTCTTACTTCCAATTCGATTTTAACCTCACAAACAACCAATAAACCAGCCATATATCATCATAATCATTCAATTATCTCATCAAGAATTGTGAAAATAAAGTCACCAACAGCCACCCATAATCAGAATAGCAAGACAAGATTTGAACCTCTACCTTTTACTATGAGTGATTTGGCTTGATTTTAGGGTTTGGGCTATCAAAACCTTGTTGAGTTTGGAACTTTGATCGAGGTGGATGAGTGAAGAAGAGAAGAAGAGAGCTGGGACAAGGGAAAAATAGGGTGCAGAAATGGCTGTAGGAAAGGAAGGAATTGGGTATATAAAGGCATGAGGAGATAGTTATAATGAAGGATTGTGATTGGTTGAAACATGGAAGGCTGAAATTCAGCCAACCTTCCTCCCTTTTTGTGGCCAAAGTGGTGCCACTTTCTTGAGTAAGTGGTTGAAAACACTTAAAGTAGGGTTGATGAGTTGAAATTCTATTGGTTCGGTTCCGACAGTTTAAAATACCGTAATCTTACCGATTTCTTTTAAATCGGTAAATTGGTTTCAAGAAAGTTTTATGAAATCTTCTATACTTCTAACTTAATTCCCTCATATCTAAACTCAATTAATTGTTAATTAATTGATTCTAGATAATTATTTGATCGAATTTTAATCAATTTCAATTATTCAATAAAAATCGAACAATTGGACGAAAAACAATAAGAGAATTTCGGTGTATGTTACAGAATTCATGTTACTGAAGTTTAACACATGCTAGAGACGGCAGCTAGCTTGTGATACAGGACCAAGAAAAAAAGAGAAAAAGGGGTTTTTCTTTGGGGGGCGAGGGGGGTGCGCGTAACCAGCACAAGTGCAACGGACTAAAGAGTATGAAAAGATACTCTTTTCCGTCTTTTATTCTTGATAATGAGTACAATGATGATATGGCAACGAAAATAATGCCAACGATCATATGATTATTATTTTCTAACTTTGATTATTATTATTGGTACAAATTACATTGACAATTGAATTTTGATCTGCTTTTCTAATTTACAAATTACATATACTCGGCATATTTTTCACCTATATATAACTCTGAAACTGAAATATGGAGGTGATATGTGTCTAAAAATAAAAATAAAACGGTCGGTGAAAATTTGAAACAAAAACAAGGGATATTGCCCTTTTTTAACATAACAAGAGAGATATGTGAAATTGATGTTAAGACTAATTTAACCTTATTATTGTTATCAAGACCCGAGATTACAGGGAAATGAATGATAGAGTATTATTGCTTTTTCTTATGTTGATGGTTTGGTTAATATGCTTTGCTTCAAGTGTGTTAGCAATGTTATCCACTAACCTCAACAAACTCAAATCCTTGGTGTTGAATTTCCAATGTCCCTAATGACGGAAAAGGTGACCGGCTGCGTGACAATGGTGGAAGTCAATTTGAACCTTAGCTGTGGTGACTATGGTCGAAGCAAAATCTGATAACATTTTAGATCTCTAAGGGACTTATGTGGTGGCATTGATATTTGAAGTACCAATGTGGTGTCTACGTGGTATTTAACTGCCCAAATTAATATGCTACATCATCACAATTTCATACGATGGCTAAATGAAGTATGAATGTGGTGACATTTTCTATTGTTGAGAGACTCATCTGGTGAAAAGATTTTTTGGAGGATTAATGTAGCGACTGACATCTCTTTTGAGGATTGAAAAACTGTTTACTCTAAAATAAATTAAACTATAGCGAGTGTCTTTCATGAAAACAAATAACCAATCAATTATAAAAATAACTATAGGAACTAGAACCTAAAAGAGTAACATATATATATATATATATATACAAAAATTAAATTCGGGATATTATAAGAATTAAAACCTATATATATATATATATATATATATATATATATATATATATATATATGACCAAAATAAAAATTAGTAAGAACTAAAGGAACCAAAAACTCTTGCCTAAACCTTTATCAAATAATTTTAAGAAAGATAAAAAAGAGGTGGAAATATAATGCTTACAACTCTTATAGCTGCTCCCGTATATAGGCCATAGATCTCAGCATGGAACCTAGCGTATCTCTAGAAACTTGGAATTTCACCTCTGTTTCCCCAGTACTTGTCTTGGTATCCTGGAGCTGGATGAAGTACAACAGTAAAATAAGCTAAAAATCTCAGACACCATGTTACATTTGCTTAGGGTTGCATATTTTAAATCCAGCAGATGGAATTATGGAATTGGATTGACAGAGTCAATATCAGGCCCAGAAATAATATACTATTCTATTGGACCATATAAAATTACTAATATTTTGAATTCTATAATTAATCAAACCCCAAATTTTTCTGTCAGAAAAAGTTTTATTTACCATTTCAAGATATTCTTTAGTGCATTATTAACTCATGATTGGCGTTCCCAATTCAGATGGATGTCCTATACACAAAAAGAACAACCATGTACTAACTAGATTGTTTGGATTAAATAAGTTTTCTATGCCCTTATTAATGAGAAACTAGAGTTGTTCATAAGCTCCAGTCATTTAATTACATATATCTTTTAAGACAACAGCCAAATTTTATTAATTATTCAAAACTCACAAGAGATCAACCGACCTTCTAATATCAAAATGGGACTTCATATAGTGTTATATGCTTTATAAGCAAATACCGAACAAGCACGGTAGAAAATCTACATCAAGTTACCATATAATCCACATCCTTAATCTACATCCATTTCTAGAGACTACGAAACTTACGTTCTCAATATAGTATAAACATCAAGTGCCCTGTAATATAAACATCAAGTGCTCTCTCAATGTGTATCTGATAGATATTGTACATATCAGCTATTTTAACTAACTCTCATACTACAGTTATTAGTTGTACTAACTCTTGTAATAAAGCACACTGAAGAGGTAGTATCAAATGCAAATAAATAACACTACACCTAGTAATCGGTCATGCTTTTTCAGCAAAACTCCCTAGATCCTTCTCTCTATTCGCATTTGTCAGACTCAAAGTATCTATGACCAACGGGTAGTTCAGTCTTACTGGCCTACATTCTTCTAATTGAACTGTTTTCAACATAAAGTTTGAATCTGGTAGAACTAGACCAGTAACAGAATGAAAATAATAGTGAAAAAAGTAGAATATGAGGTGGCCTTCAGTAAACTCACTAGATCCTGCATGCTTGAATAATTATGACGAGAAATGATGGAGGAAAATCTGGTATTTGTCTGAGTAATGGAGGTAGGGAACCCATGGAGCTTCACAATTTCAGAAGTGAAAAATATGAGCTTCCTTTTGGCTGTGAACGGATGGACTAATGCCAAAAAATGGGCATATTTGGACAGTCTATCCACTATCCCCTGGATGTTATCCTTCCGTTTGACCTTGGGCAGGCCTATGACGAAAATCCACGGAAAAATCATGATAGTAACTGGGCCTTTGATGTGGTCCTTGGATTAGTTAGGCGGTTAGGAGGGTAGCTAGGGGTGAATAAATGGAGATAGGCAAAGGGGGTAAAGTCAATTAGAGAGTTGGAAGTTGTTGAAGAGAGTGGGAGAGACTCTTGAATTCCATATCACGCGGCGGCGCCAGCTCAAGATGAAAGAAGAGGCCTGTTCGAGAACACTGATCAAGCTTCCATGGCCACCACTGGGACTGCCTTGAAGATGAAGGTGAAAGAAAAAGTAGCTAGTGCAAAAGAGGAATTTCAAGTGTTATGTCAATGGGTTGACCTACTGGACCAAGCCCACATTAAAATGGGAAGCAGTGTGAGTCAAGAAAAAGAAATTGTTTTCCTGAGTTAAGGGGGAAAATGTGTCAACTCAGTAGTTTGGAATTTGGAATAAGGGAGGGCAAGGCATCTCTCAAATATCCTTGCACCAGAGTAGTCAATAGTGGGAAATAGCACCACAATAGCAGTGGTGCAGTTCGTAGTGGCCAGAGGACATGACAGAGCCAGCGTTGTGTCGCGCTTCAGCATAGCAGCTGCTGCGGCCACAAACCGCAGTTGCTTTAGCATCGTCACGGCAGCAACTTGCAGTCAATGCAGAAACACAATCAAGATTCCCCTGTTTTTTATTGAAACCCCATTTCTTCATCTTTTAAAGCTAAATTCATTGTTTGCCCTCACTTATATTACTGAAGTTTCTATTTTGCCCTTACTAAATGTATTGAAGTTTCTATTTTACCCTCACTCATAATGATGAAATTTCTCTTTTGCCCTCACTTAAAGTGATGAAATTTCTGTTTTGCCCTTACTTAAAGTCACCTTCTTCCTACAACTCCTTCATGCTCCTAAAACAGAGCAATCTTTGCTCTTTCTTACACAAAGCCATCACACCAGGAGAGCTAAGAAAATATCTCAGCACTCTTTCCTCTCAAACCTGTTTTGTTCTACACCTGTTTGACAGCCCTCAGTCCTCACAAAGGTTCCTATATTTCTCCCACTTTCTTGCTTTGTCTCAAGCTTTTCCAGCCTACCATCTAAGTTTTGTAGCTTCTCCATTATCCAGTAGCCATGTTATCATCACTATTATTAACTAATATTTATTATTTAGGTCCTATTAATGATGACTGTGCCTTTTATGCTATAACTTAAAAGCACTAAGGGTTAACATATCTCATGTTTTGAGTAGTTATTTTTATGTTTTGAACACCTATTATGTGTATTGAAAATTATTTATATTGTTCCTGCTTTCTTTGATATAGCGGTCACCCTACTATCTGCTATATCACTATAGCAGTTTTGCGGTTGGTTGCGCCGCACTGCTATTTGGAATTGACTACTACGCCTTACACTTGTACATCTATTAGCAATAATATACATTTTCTTTAGTTTGCTTGCTATTGTCTGAACCAGTTCTATCATAGCACTTCATGCTTGCATCAGGAGAGGCAGTTTCTTTAGGAGACCTGTTGGGGTCAAGGTTTGATACTTGTTTCTTTGGCATATTTCACATTCAGCTATAAAGTTCTGAATGTTCATTCCTTCCCAAAATACCACCCCAGATATTCTCTTATATGTTCTGAACAGATATGAGTGTCCTCCCATGGCTGATTCTTGGAAGTCTGATAGCAGTACAGAAATTCTAGCAAAAAGGGCTTAGTGTATAACTCATCTGCCCTTCTTCAAAGTATAACCTAGGTGAGCTTGGGAATTTGCAATCAGATCTTGTAACAACAGTTGTAGTTTGGGATCAGTCTGAACTTCTAATTATTCCCATTCATCCTTCACTTTGGCTGTCCGGTTGTCACTGCCAAGTTTAGAGTGGATTCCAAAGTCATAACCCTAGGAGTTTAGAGTTCCATTTGTATTGGTCTTCACCCATTAATCTCTGCTCTGTCTGGAATTTTAAACTCCTCTCATCAATATGGATGATAAAGTGCCTGCCCATGAGATAATATCACCATTTCCGGACTGCCAAAACTATGGACATTAATTCTTATATTAACTGAATTCAGCTGAGCCCTTTCTGAAAGTGTTCGACTAAGGAAGTCAATGGTCTGCCATCTTGCAAGGGTACAGCCCTTAACCCTTTGCTGGATGCACTTATTCCACAATAAAAATCTTGGAAAAAACTGGGACAAGTACCGGCAGAGAAATCACGGTTCATCTTGGGGTGTCAAAGGCCTGCTGTGCCTCGAGACCAATGAAAATTATCCTTTTTCAATAATTTTGCAAGTGCTTAGCTGTTTACTGTAATTCCTCACCTATCTTCTGTAGTACCCCGTGAGTCCCGAGAATCCCCTTAACCCCTTGACATCCTTTAGAATTGGCAAAATGAGGATGGCCAAAGTACACTAGCTTCTTTTCTCTAAAATTACATTTCTTCCTGTTTACCAGCAACCTGTGGGTCGCAACACCTGGAAGACTTCTCACAAATGCTTAATATGGCTCCTTGCTGAAAACAAACAGGTCATCAAAGGAGACTACGACGAATTTCCTCAAAAATGACCTCAACACATTATTCATCAAAATTTGGAAGGTTGAGGGTGCATTAGTGAGCCCAAAGGGCATCACTAAAAATTCATTGTAGCCTTCATGAATCCTAAAAGCTGGCTTCTCTATATCCTCCTCCTATGTTAGAGTAAGCAATGGAGCTCACAGTCCATGTGGAGCTCACTGCCCACATGGCAATTAAGTTATAGAGTCTGCTAGCATCCAGTTAGAAGTAGTTAGCCAAGCTAAGAGTAACAGCTCATGTATAAAAGATGGAACCATTGCTTGACAGATCAGATGATATACAAAAGATTCACACAGATTCTCTTTCCAAATTCACTTAGAACTATTTCTCACTTTCTCTCCCTTCGATGTGGACCAAAAATGGATCCTCTTCATGCTACCCAAACCAATCTTCAGGAATTTTCACCTTCAACCATCTGATTTCAATCAAGGTGGATGATCACTCCCTTCTTTGGCATCGGCAGTTGAAAGCATAGTAGTCAATAGCGGCGCTATCGCGGAGTCGCGAAGCGGAGCGGAGGTCTAGCGCGACGCAGCTGCCGATGCGGAGTGTTTTTGGTTGCAGCATTTCGCAGCTGCTATCATGGCGGAATTGCGGCCAAAATCGCGGAATCGTGGCCGCGATTATTTTCTAGGCTGAAACCCTAAATTTTTTTTTCTTTTTTCAGCAAAATTCCCTCTTTATCCTCACTTAAATCAATAAAAGTTCTATTTTGCCCTCGCTTAAAATTTTTTAAGACTCCATTTTGTCCTCAATTAAATAAGTGAAGTCTCTATCTTACCCTCACTTAAACAAATGAAGTCTCTAAAGGAAAGTCTCTATTTTACGCCTCACTTCAACTCATCTTCTCCAACTTATCGACCCCTTCTTCATCTGCTGTTGAGTTTACAGCAGCTCCTAAAACAGAGCAACACATTGAAGCTGTTGTGCAAACCCATCGCACCTGTTGTGCGAACCTATCGACTCCTGTTGAGTTTACAGCAGCTCCTTCACATCTTATTGCTCTGTTTTGGGTTGTTTTAAGCTTTTCTAGCCTAGTCCCCCTCTGTGTCAGGTTGCTTCAAGCTTTTCTAGCCTAGTTCCCCTATGTTTCTTAGCTTCTCCAGCCTCTAGTAACCATGTTTCTCTGTCATTCTCTGCTTCCCACTTTAATCTCTATTGTCTCTCTATTGCCTCTGTTTTTCTTATTCTTGAATATTTATATGTATTATGTATAAATTGTATAATAATTATCTTTATTTTTTAAAATAGAGTTTAGGGTTTAGGGTTTAGAGTTTAGGGATAATGGATAGCAGGATATAGCATTTTTGGGGTTAGCTGCTCGGCGCCGCGATCCGCAATTGACTTCTAAGGTTGAAAGCTTCAATTCCTGATTGTTGGCAATAGCCTTAGTAATTAGTATAGTAATTATTGTGGCAGCTATGTTGAAAATAGCATTAGTAACTATTATGGCTTTACCAACGTGGGGTTGGTCAAGATGGTAGGTGTCTTAGCCTCTTAACTTGAGGTCTCGATTTTGAGCCTTGGGAATGGAAAAAATCCTCGCAAGAGACCCCTACCCCCTGCAGGGACCTCCGTCGGGTCGAGCCGAACTAATTGGATTCCTATTAATAGGGCCTAAATACCCGTGATTCCATCGAGACCC
The DNA here is from genome assembly GCA_031439595.1 of Pterocarpus santalinus. Lineage (NCBI taxonomy): Eukaryota > Viridiplantae > Streptophyta > Magnoliopsida > Fabales > Fabaceae > Pterocarpus > Pterocarpus santalinus. The sequence goes on from CM062529.1 coordinate 29,264,471, forward strand.
AAAAAAAAGAATTTATGGCTTTGGAAACATCATGTCCAACATTGGGAATATTTGGCCTTTTAGAAACTAGTTAGACTATTTATCATTCCTTGTAAATATTAGATATATGATGTATATAAATAGATGAAGCTAAGTGTTAACTCACTAAAGCAAAGAAGCCATAAACAATGTTCTCTGTCAAATTGGTATTAGGGCAAGTTCCAACCCAGCTCTAGTTTCTTTTTCCCTCCTTTTCCAGCTGAACCTTCAGCTGTGCCTTCTCCCTTCTCCAGCTGTTTTTTCAGCCATGTAACTTTCCCAACACTCCCCCCAAAGAAAATCTAAATATTTTGGGTACACAATACATGTAAAAAGGTGTGGGACTGTACAAAAGCTTTGTATTCAAATGATATTGCAAGGTTTTATAACATTTGATTGCAAGGTGTGGTATTGTGCTAAAGCTTTGTATTGAAGCCGATTCTTGTTGTACTTGATTATATTTAATGAAATACAGATCTGAATTGTTTTCTATATTCAAGTCTTTCTGTTTTTAAATTCAAACACAATTCAGTACTTCAATCAAAATTTTATGCAGTGATAATGCTTGTGAATATTTATCGGCCACTTTTTCCTCTTTCGTGACTACACAAGGTATTCTAAATTAGTCTTCTTGTCAACGCACTCCACAACAAAATGAAGTCGATGAATGCAAACATCACCACTTAATAGGAACCAGTTGCACTCCGCTCCTACATACTTATTTTCCTCCTACATAATCAATAAGGTTCTGCCAAGCAAAATTTCATATTAAAAATCCAGAAAATTCAAATTCTCAGATACATCAACCTCCCATTCTTAGAATTGATTGCTATAAAGCAAGGGAATTTCAAGGTTAAAATTATTTCAACCGCTAAGCTTACAGTTGACTATAAATTGCAAAATAGCTGGGAACTAGAAAGAGTAGAAGTCGATGATCGAAGTATGCATACCTTCAGATTGATGACAGCAACTCTATTGACTGGTGTAGTAAGCTGCTGACTGATGTAAGCCATAGACCTCAACATTGGCTCCAAAGTGACCTTCGTCACCCTGAATTGCATTTCTGTCTCTCCTGAGCAGCTTTTGCCATAATCTTGCAGCTACAAGAGGGAGAAAAACTTAATTAACGGGTAGACAAGAATGTTTTCAGCCATTAGTACATGGGATCTACACATAATTCATTAGTACTCTATAATACAGGTGGAGAAAACAACATGCTATGTGAAAATAACCTAGAGTGCCTAAGATTTTCTGCAGGGAGCATGAGCGTAAAATGAAGATATGGAAAGAGGTTGATATCTTCAAACTATTGTGCATTGATGCCACTGGTAGTCAAAGGCAAAAAGCGCCCTTAAGGCCGTAGGGGCTTAAAATGCCTTGAGGCAAGAGGCACTAAAAGGTGCGCGCCTCACTAAAGAAAGGCATTGAAAAACAGTAAAATATGCAACTATAATTTAACACTTCATAGCGACAATTGAACACCAAAATCCTTAGTAAAGCATGACAATAAGTTGATAAAAAGCTTTGAAGGCAATAGTTCATAACCAAAATAGACGCATGGCAGCTATAAATTTCCTAAAGCTCAGCACAAAAAAATTAAAATCAGTCTTGGAGTGCATCCATAGAATCATCATCAGATTCAGTTCCACAGTTGTTATCACTTTCATCTCTTCCTTCATTGGATTTACGTTCTTCTTCAACATCTTTTTCTATTTCTGAATCAACCTCAACACTAGGAAGTGACTTCGAGCTGTACTGTAGTCTTGGCTCTTAAATTAGACTTACTAATTCCCTAAACCTAGTCTTAAAAAATTAACTCCCAAAATAAAAAATCTCTAATTGTAAATAAGGCACTCCAGGTGAGCGCGTCAACAAAATGATAAGAGTGCCTTTAAGGCAGAAAAAGCGCCCACCTCATTGAAGAGGCAGCATCCTGAATTAGTCTAAGGCTCTGAGGCCTTGCAGCACCTTGCCTTAGTGCCTTACGCATGCTTGTTAGCAACTTTGACTAAATTCAATTGGAGTATGAAGAATAAGAATAAGAGTAATAAATATCTGCTTCTTGATAAATAAAAGATCCAAAGTCTGCAACCCATAAGAGAACAGAGGTTGTATATACACAAGGCACCTATATACATACCTTCATGTTGATGACTGCAACTTTACTGGATGGGGTTGAATTTTTATTTTCTATAGCCCAAGTCATAGACTTGAAACAAGTAAGGACAACCTACATCAATATGACAGTGAATTAAAGCAATGATGAGCAGAATTTAAGAGCAATAATTATTAGGGCTGTTAAAGTAGTGTATTAAGCATGTGTTTATTGTGCTTAAGGGCATTTAAGTCCTTTATGCTATCCTGTATTACATTGTACTGCTAGTTGATTTGACTGTATATAAATATATGACCTGCACCCATATAGGCTATAGTTGTCTCTTATTTTCTCATGGTATCACAAGCTCTCTAAATTTTTTCCCCAAATTTTTCCTAACAAAAAAATAAATAAATAAATAAATAATAAAAATGACGCATGCTTAATAAACTACTCTTAACAAGGGCAATTCAGAACAATACAGTGTTATCTGGAGGGCCACCATCCCGGTGAATAGAAACAGGAGCAATAGTAGGATGATTCAGATCATTAACAGGAAGCCCATTGTCATTCAAATTAAGATGATGTGTTGCTGAGTCTTGCCAAGGCCACCCTGATGGGCTGATGTCAGAAATTGGTGAAGGACTTTTCTTGCTACTGTCTTCCCGACTGCTTCCACTACCCTGAATGCTTGGAGGTGTAACGTTTGCAACATTTTTCTTCACAACAGCAACCCTTTTACCAACCTCTCTTAAGGCATTCATTGCTGCATTATAAGTCTCTACAGCTATTGCCCCTTCTTCTGCAAGCTTAATGGCTTCTCGACATAAATTATTAAAACGTAAGGTGAGATTTTCAATGCCAAGTGGATCGGGTACTTTTTCATCCGTTCTAATACTTGATTTTGCATTCCTTGTCCATCGCTTCAAAATGTAGTGTGATGGAAGAGTAAGAACATTTGTAACAGTGAAGACAGTCAATATATGTCGACAAAGAATGCCTGAGTATTCAAACATCTGACAGCTGCAATTCGCCTTCATTTCAGAAATATTTAACGTGACCATGTATGCCTTGTGATCATGTTCATATTTTGCTACCCTGTATTTACTGATCACACCGTCATCCTCAACATTATTTGCGGTATACACAAAAGTTTCCACCAATTCCTCCTGAAACTTTGCAAAAATCTTTTTAGTGTACAGATTTGCAGCCTGTTGTTCCATTGGTGATGGAGTCTTCAAAACAGGTGTGGTACAAATGGTATCGTAATCTGCTTCAATTTCTTTTTCCAATGAATGCTCAAGAGCTATTTCATACTGCTTAAAGAATAAAGGAATGGTTGTCTGTTGATTTACATAGCCATCAAAAAAGGAGCTAACACCATTGCTCGGAAGAAGTGCAGCAAAGAAAGTACCATGAAAGTAAACAGGAGCCCACTGTTTCCGAGCATTATACACTGCCTGAAGCCAATCATTTTTCTGGAGATCATATTTATCTAGGAGAGACTTCCAAGTTGATTCAAAATCATCTACAGTCTCTGAGAAATTGATGCAGCTATATAGCTCCCCGTAGAATGAAGGATGAGCAAGGTAAATATGAGCCAATCGTTCTTGACCTTCTCTCAAAATATGCCACTTACAAATACAGTGATGAGTTTCTGGAAACACCTGGGCAACAGCTGCTTGTATGGCTCTATCTTGGTCCGTTGTTATAGAAACAGGTGATCGATCATTCATAGCAGATAGCCATGTCCTAAACAGCCAAGTAAAGGAAGACTCAGACTCATCTAAAAGTAACGCACAACCAAATAAAACCATCTGACCATGGTGATTGACCCCCGTAAAGGGAGCAAATGGGACTTGATATTGATTTGGTCTATACAATGTGTCAAAAATTACTGCATCCCCAAAGTAATTATAAGCTGTTCTTGACCTTGCATCAGCCCAAAATGCATTGGTCATGCGGTTCTCATCATCAAGCTGTATTGCATAATAGAAGCCAGGGTTTTCTGCTTGCATCTTCTTAAAATAATTAAGAAGATTTTGAGCATCTCTTCCAAGGGTCCTCTTTCGGAAAGATCTTAAACAAGTAAAAGGCCCAATGTTTCTGGCAGGATGATTCTTTTCTATAGGAGAGGAACTCCTAACTATACTAATCGATTCTAAATTATTGCCATCCATGGAAACATGGGTATCATTACTGGCATCAAATGCCTCTGCAACAATCCTTGTAGCACCTGCAAAATGTCTGCGAGATCGAAGGTAGTGCACTTTACTGGGGGAAGCCAGGCAATGGTTATGGTCCTCAACAAATTTTGTGACTATCCAGTTTGCATCTTTTCTCTGTATCCTAAGCATTGCATTGCAACTTACTACATTCTTCCTTTTAAATACCTCTCTAGAACAAGCAAAATCCCAAGTTACAATTGGACCATCAGGCTTAGTGCGATTAAATTGACCAACATGGGTGCTAAATCCCACATGCCTTGCATATGCATTATAAAATGATTTTGCAGCATCTTCTGATTCAAACACCATGCCCACTTGTGGTTTCCTATATGCATCACCATCTTGATTATTCGCTCCACCTTCAACCAAGTTTTCAGTCAAAATTCGTCTCTGGCCTTTTCCAGTTTCAACATTTTCAGAAGATGGTCTATCACCGTTTTCGCCTTCATCAACTGCTTCAACATCCATGACAGTGTACCTATTGTAAATGCACCTCAATTGCTTTCCTTGAAAGGAATAGAAAAAGTCATGCTTATCCCTTTAAAGTAATGATGGACATTTCTTGCATTATCTACCTACACAAGGCATTAATGAAGAACATCATGTCAGGGAAAAAATCAAGGAAATATATGATCATGCACATAGTAAATAATTTTCTTAATTCTAGAAGAGAAGTAGGAACTAGGAAGCAATTCAGATGAAGGATTGGCTAAAATTTTAGAATGCTAAATCACCAACCTTGTCACTAATGTATGCTACTCAGTTGAAGTAACAACTGATTGCAGATATTAATAGATCATTCAGCATGAAAATACTAGTTATCCAAACCATCAAAGGGTAGTTGCAGGCAGTTTGGCGAAAGTAATTAAAGGAATCTAAGAATTTTTGTCAAAAACCCACTAAAATGCTGAGATTTCAAGCTTAATTCTGATGACAGAACCACAATTTTGATAAATTTCTGAGAAAATTAACCTATGACGTGTTCAGAAAACCCTTGATTTGAAACTAGAGGAGCATTTCCCACGGAAAAAGATTGAAGTTAGCATAAAATGAAATTAATTTTCTTTTACTCAAGAAAGATTGTCCTCAAAGTAGTTTAGTATTAATATCAGAAGTCTGCACAGGTATGAACTTCTTTCTGTATAAAGAACAATAGGCATCGAGTTTGATATTATTGTATTTACTAATACAAAAAGTCTCACAACTGACAATCATTTAATTCCAACAACATAATGCAAAAGTTACTACAAAATTATTGAACTCAAATTAAGTAATTAACAAACATGTGGTAACTACAATAATTCCATTAAACTGCCACGAGCTATCTACTACACTACTGAAATAAGACTACGGTTTAGTTTCAAACAGCATTCCCCTGTTGGTTTAGTGTCAACATTTTAGAAGATATACCCATTAAAATATGCAGAAGCCATTCCATTCAATGACCTTTTTCAATTCATTTTCAGCAAAGGCATACATTGAGAATATCACATTGTCACCAATAAATGCAATAATTTTCACCACAATTGCTGACCCGATATCATGTATATAGTTTTACAATTGCCAGAGACAAAGAGCATTGCCATTACAACCCAGTGACAATGACTTGATTACTCGGCTCTCTCTTCACCCACTTCCAACAAAAACACAAGGGGAAAAAGAACGGCAATTGTTGCATTACAAAAACGATAATATAGAAATATTTTCCCATTCTAAAAAAGAAAAAGAAAACTTTTTGTATATTTCCATGTCATTAATGAATAAGAAACAATAGCAGAAAGTTAAAATTCACTAGCCTGAGGGTCACAAGAAGTGTGAGTGGAATCAAAACGCTGCGTTTTCTGTCACAAAATTGGTTCCACGAGTATCCTTTGTGTTGGTGATTAGGGTTAAATGAGAGAGAGAGAGAGAGAGAGAGAGAGAGAGAGAGGAGCTTGAATTTCACAGTAGCAGCTGAGTGAGTGAGTGAGCGAGTGAGGCCGAGTTACGAACACGAGTACAGAAGTACCCAAACGCAGAAACACACGGTTTTCGTCTGTTCTTGGTCGTTCCACTTGTTTATTGCGGTTGACACTGCCACACATATGCCACCCCTCATGTCTATTTTGTTTTGTTTTTTAGAAGGATTATTTTGGAGCTGAATTTATATGCTTGTTCATTTACGGGGTGCGTTAAAAATAAAAAAATAAGTGATTATAAATCTTAAAATTTTTATATAAATGAAAATATTAAAAATATATTTTGTTTACTTAAATATATTTTTTATACTTGTAAATGTTGTAAATTTTGGTTTTGGTCCTTATAAAAAAAAATATTTGATTTAGGCTTAAATATTTTCAAAAACATTTACCTTTAGTCTTTATAAAAATTTCATTTTAATGTAGATCTAAATATTTGATTTTATTCCAAGAATAAAAATGCTAATTTGATTTCAGTGTTAAACTAATATTTTAAAGAATTTAAACCAAATTATCATAATTCTTTAGGGATTTAAAATAAATATATTACCTTGGTACAGGGACTAAAAATCAAACCAAATAAAACAATGGTAGAGATTTAAATCAAATAATTTTAAAAATGTTTGGATATAAATCAAAATTTATTTTTTATAGGGGCTAAAACCAGAATTTATTATATTTTCAGGTTTTAAGCCTATTTTATTTTAGACTATGCTCTTTTCAAGTTTTACTAAAAAAGTTGAAAATAATTTTTTTTTATATTCTAATTATTTTAAAAATACTTTCCAAATATGTGAGAAGTGTTTTTTTTTTTTGGTTTAAAAGAGTAATTTTTTTTAGCCAAAAAAATTGAAACAAATGCACTATTAGTCTTGAGGTTACAAAAAATTATTGAAAGTACTCTGGAACAGTGTTGGTAAGGACTAATTTGAGTCACTTTTTGCAACTATACTAAATCGTTAATTTCTTAAGAGTTAATACACATCAGTCCTTAACTTTTCACACGTGAGCCACTTTCATCCCTAACTATACAAAATTGTTAAATTAGTCTTCCACTCTGTAAAATATAAGTCATGTTAGTCTCTCCCCGCATATTTATCAGTCCACCATTACTATTTTACTGACGTGTTATGTTAAGTGACTGTGACACTGATTTTATATATGTTCAAATTAATCTCTAAACTTTTTTACATATGTCAAAAAAGTTCCTAAAATTTCTATACGTCAAAAAAGTCCATGAAATTTCTAAATTTTGTTTAAAAAAGTCTCAAATCCCTAAATCCCTGCTCTTTACTTTCATAGACTCTAAATCCTCAACCTTCCCTAAATGCACTCATTTCTCTGCTATTTTCACACTTACTTGAAACAGATCCTCCTTATATAAAATAGTAGGAATAGGATATGTAGAAATGAAACAATGAGATGTAATAAATAATTTTAATATAGCTCAAAAGAGAATACATAAGTTAGCTTGAAATGAAAGGAGCTGCTGGTTAGTCTATTGTAAGAGTTTTAAAATGATTCTAACAAAATTCAGATAAAAACTCATAAATATTAAACAATAAAAGAAGTGAAAAGTAGGGGGGAAAATGGAGAATTGAAGAAGCAAACTTAGAGCAGACAATATTAATTAATCGGGATAAAAGATCCCTATCCTACAATTGTTTATTTTGGTACTATCATTGTTTAGATCATGAGAATGTATTAGTAATTAACTAATTCAAGAGTATTCCAAAAGGCAGTATTTGTAATTAAACAGTAATTGAGATTTATCAATATGAAACATCCTTTTAAAAGTATTATTATTACTATTGAGATATTAGAGTTATATTATTTCGATTCTTGCATAGGAATATTATCCCATTTATTTATACGAAAAATCGAATATATGTGAGCGACCAGGAACTAAAAGTATAAAATTTTAATTGTGTATATTAAAAAAAGTATGAAAGAATCATTTCCTTTTAAAGACAAATGAAAAAGGTCATCAATTTTAATTTGTAATTATAATATGTAATCATATATGAGTCCCTACTTAAAAAATAAAATTAGAGTTAAAAGCATATATAAGCTAAGCTAAAAATTATATCACATTGTACATTAACACAATGATAGGAAGAAAATGTTTTAGACTGGACTTACTACAATAATACTTGTATTAATTATTGCATCTCATTGTCTCATTTCTATACATTCTATTTCTATTATTCTATGTTGGGAGGATCCGGTTTAGGCAAGTGTGAAAATAGGAGACAAATTAATGAGTTTAAGGAATATTGAGAATTTATAGTTTATGAAGGTAAACAGAAGATATTTGGGGACTTAAGACTTTTTTAACATATTTTAGAAATTTTAGGGACTTTTTTTACAAATAGAAATTTTAAAGAATTTTTTTTACACATTTTAGAAATTTTAGGGACCTTTTCGAGACGTTTAAAAAATTTTAGAGATTAATTTGAGTCTATATAAAAGTTGTACCATGTCAGATGTGATGTAACGTCCGAAAAATTTTATCATTAACAACTGAGTTGTTCGATTTTATCGAATAAGTGAGTTTAATTAGAATCTAATTAAACATTTACTTAAAGCCAATTAAGTGTGATTTAAAAGGATTAGGCTTGATGGAATTAGATTAAGAGCATAGAAAATCCCACAGAAAAATTTCAAGCCAGTTTACTGATTTAAGGGAAATCGGTAAGATTTCAGTATTTCAAACTATCGAAGTCGGACTAGTAGAATTTTTCTATGAGTGCCCTAGAATCAACGGCTAAGATTTAGCCAAATAACTCCCTCAAGTGGCGCCTTGAAAGCCCTTGATGATGGGACGTTAAACAAGATTTTATGACAAAGTTGAATCCACCAATCAAAACCAAGTAATCTCCAAATATCTTCACCTTTTCTCTCCTTTCCTCCTCATCAATTTCGACCACCCTTCCAGCTGCTCAAGCTCTTCTCTTTCTCTCCTCTTTACTCTTATTTCCACTTCATTCTCATCCATCTTCAAGTCTCATCCCAAGTCGCTATCATCAAAGGCAAATAATCAACACAAATTGCATAAGACAAGGTAGGAAATCCTACTTCTCCTCTTATTTTCTCTGACTTGGGGCTGCATGATGAGCATGCATAATCTGAAATATTGATGTTTCGTAGAGTGTTGATGATGTTTTATGACTAGTTTTGCATGTATGTTGGGATTAAAATTGAAATTGAGAGCAAATAGCTTGAAGGAGGAAGACAAATCTAGAAGCTGTAAGGGTTTTCCTCGGCAGTCCATACGGCGGAGTGTACAGCTCCGCCTACCACCATTTAAATTGGATGAAACTATTTTTATATAAAACTAGACATCTAGGGCTTTCCATACATATATCATATAAGGCTATTGGATTAGTATAGAATTAGTTATGAATTTTTGAAATTTGACCTAGAAATCTGGATCTTTATCCGGGCAGTATGAGTTGAGAAGGGTACAACTCCAAATTGAGTGAACCTAAGTTTGTTCGAAAGCTAACATGTAAAGGAATATCCCATAAAAATTTCAAAACCAAATTCATAGTCGTTTGCTCCCAGTACACCAAGGAATTTGGCTTAAGTCTAAACTGGGCTAAACCAAGGTAGTTTAGTAGGGTCAAGTTTTAGGGCTCATAAGTCAAAATGCAAATGACATGAAACTTAATTCATTTGAAAGCTTGTTCTAATAGCTTTAATTTGATATAAATTTCGTATAAATTCACCTAGTTTTCTATTTTTAGTGAATTTTTACTTATAAGAACTTAATTCTGGCTAAGAACAGGGCAGCCTGAGATAATTTGTTTATATCTTGAGTTATACAATTCAAAATGAGATGGGACTAAAGGATTAGAATCTAGACATATGAGGCTATGACATATCAAAAAATTAGATTTAAATGAGTTGAACTGAATGAGAAGTGGGGCATACCAAATTCAGGCAGAACAGGGGAGGATAAACTGAAACCCTATTGATGCTAGATTTGAGATTGTTGAATGACGCTATGAATATATATATATATATATATATATATATATATATATATATATATATATGTGTGTGTGTGCCGGTCTATACTGAAATTGCAAGTTGTACAAATGTACTGGTTGTCTGGCACTATTCATAGGGAAGCAGACTCGATCTGTTATGCTGCCGAAATTTTGGTAAAAAGTTCATATGTTGTGAAATTCATAATAGCATGAATACATGATATTTGAAGAATCAAGTTAGATGTGCATCCATTTCATAATATTATAAAAGATTCCATATCACTTGGGCTAGCCCCGAAATAAATTAAGGGGAATAGATCAGTGGGAAGGTCGGGGAAAATAAAACCGACCATCCTGTATAGGAATGAGCTCGATCTTGAAAAGCGGACTATTACCCAAGAGTATATGGCCAATGACTCCCAGGGGACCAAGGATGGAAATAAGTGCTAATAGGCGAAAGCCTTCAAGAATAAGATGCATTTTCTAATTGCACATGCATATGTATAGTGTAATGCTTCTTTATTGATTATTCTAGATCCCTGTTTATTATTCTTAACATGCTATTGTTCTACTATGATTACTATTTGAGTACATTAGTGTGTCTGTTAACTAAAATTGAATTTGTTTTGGTGTATGCTTTACAAACAAATATTTAAGTTAAATATTATCCTTTTACTGTACTATTTGAAAAATATTGCACGACCGAAATAACTGAAAATGATAGTGATGACAGATGCATAGAAGCTAGGAATTCCTACTGAAAAATATCTATTTCTCACCCTATTATATGTTCCGCGTCATTCTTAGACCATGGAGCACGCAGTGACCGGAGTGCTATTCATTGAGTTCCCTGAGTTACATATACACCTTGACCCGTTTTTGGATTCTGTATATATTTCCGGCCGATGTCAGTTCTGCCTCTACTTCTTTTTGTATAGGGATTTTGCCATCCCGCTTATGCACCCTCTCTTTGATCCTGTTGTCCCCTACATTGCCATACATCTCCATATGGCCCATCCATTTCCACCACCACCACCAGCAGCACCAACAGCACTAGCAGCTCCAATTCCCATGGCCCCTGCTGCTTCACCATAGCAGCCGATGTCGTCAGCCTCGATCTCGGAGGAGGATCCGTCCGAGGCGGCGAGTTCTTCTTCATCATCCTTTGCTTCTAGTATGGGTCACCCTGCAGCAGACGCCGCCATGGCAAACGGGTTCCTTTCTTCAAATTCTGTTTAGATAGCGTGCATCTTTGCAAAGAGTATTAGATGTACAGAATGACCCTCTTTTGGCAGTCTGGGTCATGGGTGGATGGGTAGATGTTAGGAGATATACATGAAATGTCCCATGGGGACCACTTGGGATGCTGTTCATAGAAACTGACCGTTTTGTTTTGTATTAGCGGCTTCATTTTATTATCCTGTATCATTATGACAAACTTTAAAATCAGATGTGTATGTATATATTTATGATGCCATTTGCAGTAGTTCTATCTTTATTGTATTTTTTAGTAATGTTACGTTATTTACAGTATACTGATTAACTAACATTTATCCCGCTGTCACGCAGAAAATTTTGTTACGCGATTGAGTATTTTTATGCGAGTAACTAATACTAATATAGAAAATAACCAGTACTACACATAATCATTTATTAGATAATTTATTATGATTTAAGCATAGTACTTTGTCTGGTAAGGTGTTACATGTGACGTGTCACTTAACGTAACATGTCAGCAAAATAGTGACAAAGGACTAAAGGATAAAGGGGGAGGGACTAACATGACTTATATTTTACAAAATGGGAGACTAATCTGACAATTTCATAAAATCAGGGATGGAAGTGACTCATATATGAAAAGTCAAGGAACCAAGTGAGCATTAACTCATTTCTTAATTTCAAGAACTAAAGTAAAGTAGGCATATGTAACATCCCCGATTTTTGCTGCGTTTGTAACTCTAAGTTACAAAATAAATGAATAATACTATGTAAAATTATTTAGGAACAAAATATATTTAAATTAAAAACAAACTTATTTAGATACCATGAATTTTTAAATAAAAAGCTAGCAAGAGAATTATTTACCAAAACATAGCAAGTAAAAAACAAATTAAACAGAGAAATAAAATAAGATAAAAACAAATTAAATTGCACAATTAAATATCTTATGAGGAATAAAAATTTAGTAAATTATATTCTAAGGTAAAGTATTTAGAAACAGTTTCGAATTTCTTTTGGAACCTCTTAAAGCTCCCGAAAGTGTTTAATTTAAAGATTTTGGGTACAATACAGTACCTGTGTCATGTTACAAAGTACCAATGAGTGAAATAAAGTGATAACTATTACTTCCAACCTTTTTACCAAAAGTTTGGATCAAGTTACAAGTTCTGTCTTAAAATCTAAAGGCTAGATTTTAAACATTTATTACCTCTTTAACACTTAAACTCCATTTGGGGCGCAAATCCCTTATCTTTTTCTCCCTCCAAGCTGCAACTGCAACACCCAAAATGAGGAAGAGATTTTTCTCTTAAAGTGGTGATTCTTGGAGGAGTACCTCGAAACTCGGAGTCTTCAAGCTTAGAAGTAGAGGTAGGGATCTCTAACCCTTCTTTGTTGTAAATCTTGAGGAAAAGTATGGTTTGTACTTGAGGTTACTATTCTAGGGTTTCAAGTGTTACATGCAGTGATGTGTTTAAAGCTTAGATTTAGCTTAGGTTAGCCTAAGTAAGTGTTCTAATATGATTTTTGTGAGGTAAAACTCTTAGGAAGGTGATTAATCAAGTTATGACATAAACTAGCTGTAGTATAAGATTATTTGGGGTTAAAACTTGAATCCGTAAGATTAAATGTGAGATTGAAATTGAGATTCTTATGAGTTTAGATAACTTAGTTGACTCTAAACATAAGTGTGATTATGGATACAAACTTGCTAGAACCCTTATCTTGAGTTTTGTCACAAAAGGGGTAGTTAAAATCTATCACTAACAACTGAGAAAAGTGAAAAGTTAATTATCTTACCAATGGAAGCAATGAAAACTGATTTTACCACTTAAAACACATGATGTATGGAGTTTAAAATTGTCCTTGAGTAGTTAGTTTGGTGGAGAAATAAGTAGAAATAAATTTTGGACTAAAACCAGTTCCCATGAGCCACTAGAAGGGTGAATTTCAGTTCTTATCCCTCAATAGATAGCAAAAACTGATTTTAGGCTTGATTTGAGTCATATAGACCTTAGAAATGTCCTTGAATGGTTTGAATCAGTTTAACATGAATTATGGGAGGTTTGGGAGTTAACTAGTCAAGTTCCTTAGCCATGAAGTCATTTTCGGCTAGATACTTGGAGGTTAATTTAATCCATGTTTTAGTGAAGAGTCAACGGTACCACACGAATGGACTAAGCAATAGGGTCCGAAGTAGTAGTAGCGCCTGGTGTGGAAGCAAGGAGTTAAGAAAGTTTAGAGTTGGTTTGGAGGAGTAAATAGCAAGAAAAAGGTGTGTTACTAAAATTAAGCCGAAAATGGTAGTAGACTATTTCCTTAGCACGAGTTAAAAGATTTGGAATCTGTATTTAATTGTGAATAAAGCATTAACAAGTTTGAAATAACCTTCTTTAAATAAAACTCAAATCTTGAAGCCAAGAGTTCTTGAGAAAAAGTTTTATGCTACACATCTATTTGAATGTGATAGTCGTAAACCATTTGGAATGGAATTATTGAGTAATTGTTGTGGCCAATGTGTAACATCCCGATTTTTTGCACTATGTTTAATTTAGGCTATTAATCGATTTATTCAATTTTATTAGACATGTAAAGGTAATTAGAAGTAAATTATATATAGATTAGGGTTAGGAGAAATTGAAACAATTACGTAGAAAATGTGAGAAGAATACCAGACATGTAAAGGTAATTAGAAGTAAATTATATATAGATTAGGGTTAGGAGAAATTGAAACAATTATGTAGAAAATGTGAGAAGAATACTAGAAATACTTTGTTGGTTTGAAGAAAATCGGTTGAGATTTGGTATTTTATATTACTGAACCAAATCAGTAGAATTTTATACTGTATAACCCTAAATGGGGTGGCTGAATTGTAGCCACCCCCAACCCACACAAGGGCGCCATGTGCTACCCACAAAGGGAGGAAAACTTGGCCAAACATCGACCATCCATGCCTCTACTAATCATGTGCTTCAACTCTTTTTCTTATGAGTTATAAAACTTAACAATTTCCTTCTAAATCCCCTCATTTTCGTCCTCCCCCTTCAGTAGACCCTCCTTTCCTTCTCTTTTCTCCTATTTCACTCCATCTTCCTTCCATCTCCAAGCTCTACCCACTTTCTCCACCAAAAACTCAAATCTAACTAGTTTCTACATCAATTTGAGATAGGATTCAATACTTTTCATCGTTTTTCTAATTTTGTGGCTAATGAGAGTTTTAGTTTCACTTTCTTATTTGATGATATGTTGTGTTTATGTGATATGTTATGGCTAGATTAACATGAAATTATTGGGCTAGGATTGATATTTGAAGGAAAAGCTAGAAGAGAAGTTAACTAGAATTTGATTTAGTTGAAGAACCCTAAATCATCCATACGGCGAAGTGTATGACTTTGCCTACAGATATCAAAATTTGATTAAACCAATTTTAAATGAAACAAGACATTTAGAGCTTTCCAATCATATAAATTATAAAGCCATTGGATCTGTATCAAGTGAGATATAAATTTTTGAAGTTAACCCTAGATTTCTACCCCTGGTCCTGACCAAACTGGGCTATCCAGGGCATAACTTGCCCTGTACATTGGAGTGCAACAAAATTTGTTAGAAAGTTAACATATAGGGTAACATTCCATAAAAATTTCAACATTTGATTTGCTCTCTATTTTCCTCAGTAATTCACCAAAGTTGCTCTATATCCTAACTAGGCTGAAACAGGGCAAACAATGTTAGCCAACTTCAAGAGCTCATAACTTGAGCTTTGCCCACTCAAATGAAATGAATCTTGTTGGAAATGAAAGCTAATTCAGTCAGCTTTAAAATGATATAGGTTTCATGTAAATTTAATTAGATTCCTATTTTTAGTGAATTTTTACTTTTTAGTATTTAATTTTGCCTAGCAATAAGGCAAACCTAGGTTAATCTTCAATAACTGGAGTTATACCTATCAAAACTTAATAGGACCAAAAGGATAAAAACTATATAAACAATGCTTCAACATATCAAAAATTAATATTTAAATAGGCAAAATAGTAATTGTGGCATAAGTAACAAAATAGGGTAGAATTGGATAGTGTAGGTAGAATTGTCAAATTGAAGGTTTAACTACCTTATGGTATGTAGGAGTTGCAATTAAGGCTTGAATGTTGTATGTAACATCCCCATATAACGTAATAGGAAATGATAAAAATATAACATCCACCGGAATTTTTCTTATCATTTTCGCCTAATTATTTGATTTTTATCAAATAATTGAAGTTAACTAAAATTCGACTAAATATTATTTAGGATCAATTCATTAGCAATTAATTGAGTTTAGATATAAGGTAATTAGGTTAGAAGCATAGAGAATTTTATTAAAATTTTCTCAAAACCAATTTACTGATTTAAAGAAATCGGTAAGATTATGGTATTTTAAACTGTCGGAACCGAACCAATAGAATTATATGCCCAAAACCCTATGACTCAAGGCTGATTACTCAGCCACTTATTCATCTAATGGTGGCGCAAGAAAGGCCACAAAATGATGAAGGTTGGCAGAAATGTGGCTACAAAGTCTCATCCAATCAAAACCCACATTTTCAACTATCTCATTAAGGCTTATATGACATATTCCTTCCCTTTCCCTTCAGCTGAATTGCGCCTCCCTCTTCCCTTGTTCCAGCCTTCTTCTTCTCTTCTCCTCTCAATTTACTCCATCAAACCTTCAAGCTTGATAAGGTTTCATTAATCCAAACTCCAAAATCCAGCAAGATCACACATAAGAAGGTAGGATTCTTCAACCTCTTCTATTATTGGTGCTATTGTGATTGAGTAGAATTCCTATTCTTTCCATTAGTTTGATGATATATGGTATTTATATGAATTCTTATGGCTAGATTAATGTATAAATGTTGAGTTTGGATGAGAACTTGGGTGAGAATTCAAAAAGGGATGCAAAATAGAAGCTGGAACCTTGAAAACCTTACGGTGTCCTTACTGGCAGAGTGTACAGTTTAGCCTACAGCCACCAAAACTTGATGAAACTATTTTTATATGATACTAGACATTCAGGGCTTTCCATACTTATATAATATAAGGCCATTAGACTAGTATTGAGGGAGATATGAATTTTGGAAGTTTGACCTAGGTTTCTAATTTGTTCAGGGCAAAACTTGCTCTATAAGATTTGGAATTCAATGAAACCAACTTTCTTAAAAAGCTTACACATAGGAGAACATCCAATAAAAATTTCAAAGTTAGATACGATCCCATTTGCTCCCAATGGTTCGAAGAAGTTACCCTATGTTTAAACTGGGCCAAGACAGGGCAGTTCAGGAAGGTCAAGTTTCGGGGCTTATATCTCGACTTATACTCATTCAAATGATATGCAACTTCTTTCATTTAAAAGCTTGCTCTGTTAGCTTTACATTGATACAAAATTCATATAATTCCACCTAAATTTCTATTTTTGGAGAATTATCTCTTATAAGAGTGCGATTCTGGCTAAAAATAGAATAGTCTGGAATAAAACACAAATAACTTGAGTCAATATCGAAACTCGAAACTCGAAACTCGGAACTTAGCAAACAGAGAGCTAGATATGCTTAATGTTGAACTCGGTACTTAATGAATATAAAATTGTATCAGATACAGTTAATGTTGGAAACGTGGAACTAAGTGAATAGAAAACTAGATTGGTAAAGATAATGTCGAAAATCGTAATTACAAGCACATAAGACACTTTGAAATCGGAAGTCAAGGACAAGAATATAAAGCCTAAAATAATTAAATCCGGAAGTCGAGGATTTTAACATAAACTTAGAAGTCGGTATCAGAATATGAGACCTTATACCCGAATCCCGGAAGTCTAGAAAACTGGGATGCTTTAAAACTCTTATACACGTAGTTTGAAGACTCGATCCAGAATCGATCTCGGAGATCGATCCTAAACATAACCCCGGAGAATGGGAATCAAAACACTAACCTTAGACACATAACCCCGAAAGTTGGAACTTATATAATCTCAGAACTCAGGACTAATGTAATCTTGAAAGTCGATCCTAAGCTCAAACTCGGGAACATTAATAAAAATTTAAAACTTGCAAGATAGATTAAGATTTAAGAATTTAAAACTTACACCTAACCACCTAAGCTTTGCTCATAAGACTTTGTTGTGTATGACAACTAATGAAAATATGATGTTCTACATTGGGTTTGCTATTTAATTAAAATTTCTTGGTTTTCTAGCACTATTCATGGGAAGCGGACTTGATCTGCTATGCTGCCAAAATTTCGGCAGAAATATGTGAATTATATGAATGTACATTTAGACGTTATGCTCATAAGATTCATATATACAAGAATGATTTAAGTATGATATGAAGTATATTAATGAAATTATAATAGTTTCTATTATGACTATTCATGATATGAATATGAAATTCTATATACAAGGATATATGAAAGTAAATAATGAAGCATATGTATGATATATGAGTACATTCAGCATGTCTATGCATGATTATGTATGAGAATACAAGGATATGAACATATTAAATGTGGATCCCTTCACCTAGAGGCAATTATGAGATCCCCCTTGTGGAGGCAGTTAAATAAGATAAGATTGGGTCCCTTTACTTGGAGGCAGTTAATTGGGTCCCTCCCTGTGAAGGCAGTACAAAACTATGAGATCCCTCTACCTTGGAGGCACGTGGTTAGATGAGATCCCTCTACATTGAAGGTAAGTGGTCAGCTGAGATCCCTCTATTCTTGAGGCACGTGACCAGGAGAGATCTCTTCAATTTAGTAGCACGTGGCCAAAATGAGATCCCTCCAAGACTAGAGGCACGTGGATCCCCTTGTAGGATAGTTTTGTGTAATGATGGTCACGAGTTGAGTTTACTCCTAGATCAGACTATCCAAGGGCAATAAAGACTAAAGATTCAAACATATACAAGCACCCTAGGGATGATGATACGTAATATCTAGGTGTGCCAAGAAAAGAAAGCAAAGAAAGTTAAAGGAAAGTACCAGTGCATGTGCATGAATTCAAATATAAGTATTTACATAATTATATTCCATGTTTTATTGATGCTGAGACTATTCTATCTACTTATGCGATGATTATTATTCTAAATGTGAAATATTGTCAATGTGACTCAAGCGTGTGAAATAAAATGAACTCTGTTTTGGACCATATGTTTTCAAACTATAAAACGGAACAGTTCGTATAATATGTTCACTTTTTTTTTTTATATACACTGAAGCAGCTGGAGATAATAAGTATATAATAGTTAATTGAATCCTACTGAGAATTTATAATTCTCACTATATTTCCATATATATCTCCAGATAGTTCAAGAAATATTGGGGACATCTAAAGGTTGTTATCAGATAAGGTTCATTCAGGTAACAGTAACAACTTCTGAGTGTGGTGCTATGACTTAAGCATAGTACTGTACTTGGGAGGGTGTTACATTGCAAATCTATGAAAATGCTGTGAAGCTGATGTATTATATTAGCTTTACTACTGTGATTAACTGTCTGTTGATTATTCATAGGGAAGCGGATCTGATCCGTTATGCTGCCAAATTTCTAGAAGAAATTAGTGATAGTTATAAATGTTATGTGTTAATGTTTACATGTAATGTGCATGAATATCATGTAAGTATGAATATTTGAAAGTAAGATATGAAGCATGTGCATTTATCATTTTATGATTAAAGACATTCCTAAGGAGTGTGACGTGGTAATCGCGCTCCGATAGGGTATGACATGGCGATCATACTCTGGAATATGGGGAGATGACCACTTCCTAAGGAGTGTGACATGGCGATCACAACTTGATGGGGTATGACATGGTAATCATACTCTAGAATGTGGCATGACAAGCACATCCTAAGGAATGTGACACGGCAATCACACCCCAGTGGAGTATGACATGGTGATCATATTCTAGAATGTACACATTAAGTAAAGGAAGTAAGAAAACATAAATGCATTTGTATGAATTATAATGGATAAATGTATATATGCAAATTGTATTTTTGCTGTTATTATTATAATGTTGCCTTCCCAAATGATAAGTGTGTAGTTAAAATGAACCTTGCTTTGGACAATATATTTTCAAACTATAAAACTGAATAGTTCATATAATATGTTCACCTTTTTCATAATAAACTAAAGTAGCTAAAGACAATAACGATGACACGGTATGTGATAGTCTAGGGAATCCTACTAAAAATTTAAAATCTCACCCCTATATTTCTTTTCGTGTTATTTCCAGATAATTTAAGAAATACTAGAGGGAATCATCATAGCCTAAGTTAACTAGAGATATTGAAAGCGACTGAAGAGCACTGTCATACAAGATCCATTGAAGCAACAGTAACAACTCCTGAGTGTAGTATTATGACTTAAGCATAGAATTGCGTTTCGAAGGGTGTTACATAAGGAGGCCAAAGAATGAAAACCAAGGTATGCCTTTCTACTCTTGACTCTTGAGATTTTGATGATTTCTCCTTAATTGCTCGATTTATGCTCTATGATGATGATGATTGTATTTATGGTAATAGATGTGTTGGAATTATAAAATCATAAGTTATTATTGATGTTATGATTATGACTGGGAAATTGCTAGTTGTTTATTAGTATTTTTCAATTTTTAGATTTCTCCCGATATTGCTGTTATACTGCTAGATTTTTGCTAGAAAAGTCTTTTTATGAGCTGCATCATAATGCATAAGTGCATGAAAATTAGAGAAAAGTGTGCCAAGAATCGTGAAGTATACTTTCAAGAATATTACATGTTAAAGCAACACACAAATTCTCTAATTAAGACTAGGAAATGATTCTTTGGTGAGGGAAGGTGATTCGCATGGATAAGATAATTAGGCATGATCCTTTGGTAAGGAAAGGTGATCCTACGATACCCTTCCACCTTGGAGGCAGCGGCTAAAGGCCTTTCTAATTGTAGAGGTAGATGCCCTTATTAGCCAGAGTCTGATTTAGATAGTGCCATGTGACAACAGTCACAGAGTGAGCTCACATCCTAGGATAGTCTATCCAAAAGCAATAATAAGAAAGAGTATGTGCTAAGAGATAACATTAACGGCAAAGGAATAAAGAGCAGCCTTAATGGCAAAGTAATGAGCATAAGCGCGTCTTACAAGTTTTGCATAGCATTTATTGCATATTGGCTGAGTGATATTTCAATGTGTTATTAATATTATTATGTTTTAAAATCTTGATTTAAGTGAATGAATAAAATAGACCCACTTCGAAGTTATGTTTTCAAAAGTTGTTAAAAGGAATCTTTATTCTATTTATACTTGTTCACTGATTTTATTAAATAAACCAAAGTGACTGAGACAATGACGATGTTAGTTATGTGTTTACATAGGAATCTGTACTGAGAAATAATATACTTCTCATCCCTATGTGTTCTATCCTCAAATGCAGTAGACAGCAACCACAGTGGTTTTCGTGGAGATACGTGAGTAGACTTAGCATTATGATCCCACCCTAGACTCATTCATTCTTGTAGCTCATAGTAGCTTTAGGTTGTATATTTTCTTCTACCACCTATTTAGCATCCCTGTAGTTAGTTGGTACTTCGACCCTCACCGTTTTTATGCTAATTTTCCCCTATATCTCACTCAGCCATGATATTTTTCGGATCTTGCTCCTTCTGCCTCTTCGATGAAGACTGACCCCTTCGAGGGGAGTTCACCTTATTCAGTCCTGTATGTTGCCAAGTCTACTTCTTCTTCTACCGACACTGAGGTTCTACCAGAGATGCAGTTAGAGGAGAATCCTGAAAAGCCCGTGTTGGAGAATGGGTTTCATACTTCATAGGCCTAGGTTGAGAGTGTTGCTAGACTTTTTGCTATGTAGATACTGGTGTCTTGAGCTAGTGAGTGCATGCCTCTATTGGAATGTTTAATTATGGTATGAGAATTGTATATTTTGGGGTACCATAGTCTTTTATGCATGTTGGGTAGTGATCATATAGATGCTGTAGAGACCCTTATGTTAGTTGTTTACTTGTAGAGCCTTACTAAGTTAATTCACTTTAGGTATTTTGAGATACTGATGTACATAAATGTATGCCCAATACTTATTCCTATGAATATATATAGATGTGAATGCACAATTATCTATGCATAGTAAGCCGTTTCTACATATTTCATTATTTTAAAGCAAATTAAGTAACAAATTCTAATATTGTATGTTGTAACGCTAATCTCATCTATATATGCTAGAAGGCTCAGTTTTAGACATCAATATTTTCATTAAAAAATATTTTTCACAAACCTACTACTTTGAAGCTAAGATACTCTGCTAGTTCAGCTGAAGCAATTAATAAATATCATAATTTGACTTAAGTGTAGTATGATTTTATTAGGGTGTTATGTTTGGGTATCAAAGTAGTTAATCTTATTAGAGCCTGAGGACTGTAGTGACTATGCTCCAGCATGCTTTGAAAGTGTTCTGTCATGCATCGGGTCTTATCTACTTGGGATCAGATATAGAAATTTTATAGGCATGACTACTTGTTGTGGATGCACTTAGTTGCTGTCACACTTAGCTTAGTGTTGAGCCTGATCAACTTAATATCTTTTATTTTGTGTGATTAGGAACTAATGGCTACCGATAAACATGGGAGATCATGACAAGAACCTGCCCCTGAAGAGGAGGCAGATGTAATGCAAACCTTTCTAGCGATGGCTTTCGCTATGAGGGGTCAAGCTACTGCTACAAATAGTATAATGGAAAGATTAGAGAGACAACCAGAAGAAAATCTTGTCATGAACCATAAAGGAGCTAGAGTGAATGTGGTGTATTAGAAGTTCTCTGAATTTAATAAGGAAAATCCTCAAGTTTTCATGGAACCTTTAACCCCGACAAAGCTGACGAATGGGTGAAGGCAATTAGAAAGATTTTCTCAATTTTACCCCAACATTGATCAACAAAAGGTGGCCTTTGCCACCTGCGTGCTTGAAATGGATACGAAATTCTAGTGGGTAGGCACCAAGGGATTGTTAGAAGAGGCCTGAACTCCTATTACTTGGTACGTTTTCAAGGGTGCATTCTAAGAGAAATACTTCTCAGCATTAGTGAGCAATGCTAAAGAGTTGGAGTTCTTGAAGCTTAAGTAAAGGAAAATGAGTGTCTTCGAGTATGTTGCTAAGTTTGAGCAGCTCTACAAATTTTGGACTATCTACTAATGCCATTGGTTGGGCTGATGGAAATTCGTAATTATGCCGCGCTAGTGAACAAGAGTAAGCTGGTGAAGGACTGTAATCGGAAGCTTGCTATAGCCAAGTCCGAAGCTTATAAAAAAAAAACTGGCACCCCAAGGTTAGACATTTAAGCATCAACCCCAATAGTCAAGGAAACCACAGTAAACGGGAGGGTTCAAAGGCAAGCGGCCACAAAGGGTGCCTGCAAGGTTAGAATGCCCCGAGTACAAAGGCATGGGGGAAAGCCTTACTTGGTCGGGCAAAACATGTGTTTTGCTTGCAAGGAGCTGGGACACATAGCTAGAGACTGTCTAAGCAAGAGCCAACAGCCTGCCCATAGGCCCCAGCACCAAGGGAGAGTTTTTACTCTGAATGCCGAGGTAATGACCCAGTTTGAAGATCTAATCTACGGTGAGTGTAAAATAATTGGTAATAGTTTAACTGTATTATATGATTCAGGTGCTACACATTCTTTTGTTTCCCACAACTGTGTAGCTAAGCTAGGATTATTGACATCTGAATTACCTTTTATCTTACTTGTTTCTACTCCCACTAGTAAACCAGCTAGAATTAGCCAAGTTTATGCCAAGTGTACCTTTCAAATCGAAAATAGACCCTCTATAGCTGATTTAATCTATCTTCCCTTGTTCGGATTAAATTGATCCTAGGCATGGATTGACTTTTAGCCAGCTGTGTAATGTTAAACTGTTTAGAGAAATTTGTAGTGTTTCCTTCTACTCTACCTGCTAAGCCTGTAACCTCAATGTGCCTATACTTGAATTCCCTTATGTCTGAATGTTGTAAGACTGAAAGTTAGGAATACATTCTCCTCTTAGCAAATGAAACAGAGCTAGACCAAGTTTTAGTTGAGATACTTGTAGTTAATGGATTTTCGGATGTGTTCTCTAAGGATATACCTAAGTTTCCCCTAGAGAGAGAGAGAGAGAATTCTCCATTGAATTGGTGCCTGAGACAGGGTCAATATCAATAGCACCCTATCGAATGTCACCTCTAGAGTTAGCCAAACTAAAGAAACAGATAAAGGAACTGTCAGGGAAGAACTTCATCAAACTGACTGCCTCACCATGGAGAGCCCCTGCCTTATTTGTGAAGAAGAAAGATGGTAGTATGAGGTTATGCGTGGATTATCAGCAACTGAACAAAGTGACAGTCAAGAACAAATATACTTTGCTAAGAATCGATGATTTAATGGATCAGTTACAAGGAGTAGTGGTATTTTTCAAGAATGACCTAAGATCTGGATGCCATCAGATTAGGGTAAAAAATGAGGACATTCCATTTGAGTGGACGGTAGAGTGTGATCGGAGTTTCCAGGAGTTAAAGGACAAGTTAACCACTACTCCCGTGTTGGTGCTACTCAACCCCAATGGACCCTTCGAAGTTTACTGTAATGCTTTAGGAAAATGTTTAGGGTGTGTATTAATGCAAGATCGGAATATAATTGCCTATGCCTTCAAACAATTAAAGCCTCATGAGGTAATCACCCAACTCATGACCTAGAGCTAGCAACCATGGTGTTCTCCCTAAAGATTTGGAGACACTACCTATACGAGGTAGAATTCGAAATGTTCTCTAATCACAAAAGTTTAAGGTACCTATTTGATTAGAATGAGCTAAATATAAGGCAAAGGAGATGGATGGAATTCTTAAAGGACTACGATTTCAAGTTGAATTACCATCCAAGCAAGACATATGTTGTGGCTGATGGTTAAGGAGACAAAATTGATGGAGAGTTTTCAAAACCTCAACTTGGGGGTCTCAATAAGCCCTGGCAGCATAAGATTAGGACAAATAAGGATTGAGAGCAATTTCAAGCAGAGTTATTAAAATCGAACCGAACTGACCAGTTCGAATTGGAAACCGGAGAATTGGTTAATTTTTTGGTTTGGTTTTTTTTATTTAGACCGAATTTGCATCTTAACAGGTCAAACCTAGTGTAACCAGGCTATGAATCGGTCAACCTTGATAATGCTGGACGCGCTCCACTGCCACTGAGCCATGTAACCAGTTATGTTATAATACACTAATAATAATATATATTATATATTTATTTGAATTATATTGTATTTTTATTTATTTATTTAATTAAATTAGGTTCAAGCAGTTACTCAGTGACCCACTGCCTTGATTGGGTCAATTACCAATTCGAGTTTAATAACTATGGTTTCAAGGATCAAGTTGCACAGGCACAACGGAGTAAGTCAAAATTTCAAAAGACTTTAGCCTCAATCCAAGAAGGGAAAATGACAAGATTTGATCAAGGCAGAGATGGACTTTGGAAGTATCAAGGGAGAATATGTGTACCTACTAGTGGTGATCTCATGAAGAAAATCTTAGAAAAAGCTTATAAGAGCGATTTCACCATGCAACTGCGAACGAATAAGATGTATCAAGGCACAGGAGCATATTTTGGTGGCTAGGGATGAAAAAAGGCATAGTTTAATTGGTCAATAAGTATCTTATTTGTTAGAAGGTAAAGATAGAACATTAGAGGCCTTCGGGTATGCTACAGCCCTAAAAAATCCTCGAATAGAAATAGGAGAGCATTTCCATGGATTTCGTGATGTGTTTACCAAGAATCCTAGCAAGGTATGACTTTATATGGGTTATAGTTGACAGATTGACTAAGTCTGCTAACATTTTGCCTATTAGATCCATCTGTCCCTTGGAGAAGTTGGCCTAAGTTTACATCCAAGAGATAGTGAAATTTTATGGAGTCCTTTCCACCATCATCTTAGATAGAGACCCAAGGTTCACCTCCAAATTCTAGAGAGCCTTGTAAAGGGCATTTGGGACAAAGCTCTACTGAGCACGACTTATGACCCCCAGACCAATGGACAAACAGATAGAACTATCCAAAGTCTGGAGGACACGTTGTGTAACATCCACCAAAATTTTCTTATCGTTTTTTTTTTTTTTGCCTAATTGTTCGATTTTTATCGAGTAATTGAGATTAATTAAAATTAAACTAAATAATTATTTAGGATTAATTGATTAGCAATTAATTGAGTTTAGATATAAGGGAATTAGGTTAGAAGTATAGAAGATTTCATAAAAATTTTCTTGAAACCGATTTACCAATTTAAAGGAAATCAGTAAGATTGCGGTATTTTAAACTATCGGAACCAAACCAATAGGATTATACACCCAATAACCTTATATTAAGTGGCGCCACAAAGGCCACAAAAATGAGGAAAGTTGGCTGAATTTCAGCCTCTTGTATTTCAACCAATCACATGGCAAGATTATACCTACCTCCTCAAAGCTTCACCAATATATTCTTCTCCTTCCCTTCAGCCTAAGATCTGTGCCCTCTCTTTTCCCTTACTCTAGCTCTCTTCTTCTCTTCTCCACTCACCCAACTCCGTCAAACCTTCAAGTTCAACCAAGTTTCATTGATCCAAACTCCAAAATCAAGCAAAATTACACCCAAAGAGGTAGAGGTTTAATTCTTGCCTTGCTATTCTGATTGTGGGTGGCTAGTGGTGGCCTTATTTTCTCAATTCTAGATGTGATGATTGAATAAATATGATGATATTTGGCTGGTTTTTTGGTTGTTTGTGATGTTAAAATCAATTAGGAAGCAAGAAAGGATGAAAGTAGGAAGAGGAGAGGAGCTGGAAAACTAAGAATCCTTGGCAGTCTGTACGATGGAGTGTACGACTCTACCTATCATTGTTTAAATTCGATGAAACCATTTTCATATAAAACTAGACATCCAGGGCTTTCCATACATATATCATATAAGGTCATTGGATTAGTATAGAGAGAGATATAATTTTCGAATTTCGACCTAGGTTTTTGAGTTTGATTCCAGGCAGACTAGGTTGTTTAAGATAAAACTTGCCCTATACTACTTGGAATTGAATGAAACTAACTTTGTTAGAAAGATTATACATAGCAGAATATCTCATAAAAATTTCAGAGTTAGATAAGGTCCCATTTGTTCCCAGTGGTTCGAGAAAGTTGCACTTTGTCCAAACTGAGCCAAAGTAGGGTAGTTTAGGAATGTCAAATTTCAGGGCTTATAACTCGAGCCCTACTATGGAAAATAAAATGGAACTTTTTGCAGATGAAAGATTTCCTGTTAGCTTTAGTATGAGACCAATTTCATATGATTTGAACTAGTTTTCAATTTTTAGTAGATTTTTACTTCTAAATGTGTAATTCTGGCCAGCTACAAGGCAGGCCGGGATAAAACCTAAATAACTTGAGCTATATTTATCAAAATTAGATGGGACAAAAGAGGTTAGAAAATAGACACATAAAACTTTAACATATCCAAAATTAAGGTCCATATGAGTTAAATAGAAATTGTGGCTCGATTTACAAAAACCAGGTTGAATGATTGTGCTGAGGCAGTAACCCTGTCTTAATATAACTAATGCTCCTATGAGTTCAATGTTGAATTATGAATGCAATGTTATGACTTCTATGAGAAATTGGTGGTTTGAATACTGGCACTATTCATGGGAAAGTGGACATGTTCTGTTATGCCGCCAAAATTTTGGTTAAGTCTATGCTTAAATTATAATATACATGTAGATACATGTGCATTTTCAAGAAAAATTATAAAGGTTATGTTATGATGAACATGAAAAGTATATTATGATGAAAGTTCCATGATACTTGGGCCAGCCCCGGATTAAAGTTAAGGGGAATAGATCGGTGAGGAGGTCGAGGAAAGTAAACCCAGCATTCCTGTAT
Source organism: Pterocarpus santalinus (assembly GCA_031439595.1). Classification (NCBI taxonomy): domain Eukaryota; kingdom Viridiplantae; phylum Streptophyta; class Magnoliopsida; order Fabales; family Fabaceae; genus Pterocarpus; species Pterocarpus santalinus. Next base: position 29,291,937 of record CM062529.1, read on the forward strand.
AGGAACGAGCTCAATCCTGAAAAGCAGACTATTACCCAGGAGTCTAAATGGCCAAGAACTCCTAGGGGACCAAGTAATGGAAAAGTTTATGAAGAAAGGTTCAAGAATGAGTTTGCATGATTACATTGAATAGTTTTCACAAGTTGTTTACAACTTGTCTGTTATATTTACTTGCTGTTGTATGTTCGTTTATTTTGTTCAATATTCTGAGTATCACTACTTATTAGTTTGTTCTGTGTCTTATGCTATCTTAAGTAAAATTGAACCTTGCCTCGGGCCAGACGTTTTCTTAAAACTATTTAAATATGGCTAGTTCAGTTTAAACCCATGTTTTTATAACTAAATAAAAACCGAGGCAACTGAGAATGAATGCGATGTTAGTTAATTACCATACGCGAACCCTACTGAGAATTTCTTTAAATTCTCACCTCGTTTTGTATTTCCACATCATTCTTAGATGCTGATGATGGACTCGACGACCACTCTTTTCATTAAGATTCCAGACCTGCAGCTCCGCCATGACCCCGAGTTGGACTGGTTGTACAAAGCTAGCTCCTGCCATTTCTGTCTCTACTTTTTAGCAATAGGAATTTTGCTATTCCTTTATTTCACTTTATTTTTGAAGCATATACATACATACATACATACATATATATATATATATATATATAGACTGAAGCGTCGGCTTCCGATCTATATATGTATGTATACAGTTGATGATATATCACTTATTCTTATCTTTTCTGTTGTGTTTTATTAAACTTTATTACGTTTTACAATGTTATCCACGTTTATTATATACAGTGCATCGTTTCGTAGGTATATTCATCAAATATATACATACATATCAGAGAAGAAGGGAATATAATATAATGAATACAATTATAGACGGAATACTAACACGATAACGCAACCTATCCAATTTCATGCTATGACTTAAGCATAACATTAAGTTGGTAGGGTGTTACATGTTGAAGGCTTGCGTGTTAGATCAATGAGGAAGTTGGGACAAGCATCTGCCTCTAATTGAATTTGCCTATAAGAACAACTATCATGCCAACATCGATATGGCTTTGTATGATGCATTATATGGGAGAAAAGGGTCAATCCTTTCTATGTTGGTATGAATTGGGGGAGAAGAGCCTCTTGGGACTCGAGTTGGTTAAGCAAACCATCAAGCAGGTGAAGAAGATAAGGAGCAAGGTACTCACTGCCCAAAGCCGATAGAATAGTTATATCGATTAGAGGAAGAAGCCCCTAGAATTCCAAGAGGGAGAACACATGTTCATGAAAAGTTACTCCTACAATAGAAATAGGTAGAGCCATTAGAGTTAAGAAACTTACCCTTCGATTCATTGACCTATACGAAATCCTGAGACGAATAGGACCAGTTGTGTATCAAATAGCCTTGCCATCCACTCTATCCAACCTCTAAAATGTTTTTCATGTGTCTCAGCTTAGGAAATATCATTCCAATCCTAGTCACTTGCTCGAGCATGAATCAATGCAGTTAAAGGAGGATTTGATTTTCAATCTGCCACCAACATAGATTGTGGATCGAGGAGTGAAACAACTCATGAGTAAGGCTGTACCATTGGTAAGGTGACTTGGGGTAGAGAAAGACTAGAAGAACATCCGTAGGAGCTCAAGTCGGAAATGAGGAAGCAACATCCACACATGTTTACAGGTATTGAATTTTGAGGACAAAATTTTTTAAAAACTAGGGAGTGATATAACATCCCTAATTTTTGCTGCGTTTGTAACTCTGCGTTACCAATTAAATAAATGATACTGTGTAAAATTATTTAGGAAAAAAATATATTTAAATTAAAAATAACCTTTATTTAGAAATCATGAATTTTTAAATAAAAAGCTAGTAGGCGAATTATTTACCAAAATTTAGCAAGTAAAAAAAATTAAATAGAAGAATAAAATAAGATAAAAACAAATTAAATTGCTTAGTTAAATATCTTATTAGGAATAAAAATTTAGTAAATTACTAAATTATATTCTAGAGTAAAACGTTTAGAAACAGTTCCAAATTTCTTCAGAACCTCTTAAAGCTCCCGAAACTGTTTAATTTAAGTATTTCGAGTACAATACAGTTCCCCTATCATATCACAAAGTACCAATAAGTGACACAAACTGATAACTATCAGTTCCAACCGTTTTATCAAAGGTTTGGATCAAGTTACAATTCTTGTCTCAAAATCTAAAGGCTAGATTTTAAACACTCATTACCCCTTTAACACTTAAACTACCTAAATAACACTAAAACACTCAAACACTCATTCTCCCCTTCTTTTAAACTCACAAGCTTCCTCTCCATTCTTCTTTCTCCAACTCCCCAAAACTCTCAAGATTTTACTCAAACCCCAAACTCTCTTCTTCTTCTTCTTCTTCTTATTTCCTCTTTTCCTTTTCCATTTGTAGTGCAAATCCCTTTTCCTTTTTTGCCTCAAAGCCGTAGCCGCAACACCCAAAGGGAGGAAGAGATTTTTCTCTTGGAGTGGCAATTCTTGGAGGAGTCTTCAAGCTTGGAAGCAGAGGTAAGGATCTCTCACCCTTTTTTGTTGTAAATCTTGAGGAAAAGTGTGGTTTGTGCTTGAGGTTACCATTCTAGGATTCCAAATGTTACACATAATGATGTGTTTAAAGTTTAGATTTAGCCTAGGTTAGCCTACCAAATAATGAGATTTTCGGGGGATCTTCCCCATTTGATGGGATCTCAAATCATCTCCATAAAGCTCCTGAGAATTAATGATGAGATTGGCCTCAATTTTACATAACTGCCATGGATTAGGCTTCACGTGACTCGAGTTAAGTTTCTCTATGTTAGGCCGAGCTTATGGCCTTTAGGCTGAGACATTAAGCCCATGGAGCTAGTTTGATCCACTTTATAAAATAAATTTATACATATATTCTTTTCAATAATTCATTTTTTCAATAAAAAATTTACAATTATACTTTTTACTTGTATAATTATTTTATGCTACATATTTTTAATTTATAATATTTAAATTACTTTATGTAACCGTATCTTAATTTGAATTTTATATTCTTTAATCAAAATTTATGCAATAAAATAAAATCTCAATAATAAATTATTACATTAAATCTTGTAAAATAAAATAAAATAAAATTTATTAAATCATGTTGTATATTTCATGCAATGCATAGGTTAAATATACTAATGAGTATAAATAACATTGCTCATTATAAAAATAGGAAATGATAGGGTGTAAGCGGATCGGGTTGATCCAATGAACCCAAAGATCCAAACCAATTGATTTGGTTCGAATTGGTTTGAATAATCAATTCATTTTAAGGTGGAACCAAATCAAATTAATTATTATTAGTTCAGTTTTATATTTATGATTTTTCAATCTGATTACCCAAATGTTCAACCTAATCATCTGATCAACTAATTTTTTTTATTTATTTCTAATCTTTCAAAGTTTTGCACTTAAATTTATAGTCATAGAATCACTTTTTATCTTCTTTGTTAATATTTGTTTAAGAAATTTATCTATTAACACCATTAATAAATATATCACAATCAACTTTTACATTATTGTTAGTTATTATAAAAACATAAAGTTTTTAAAGTAACGCAATTCTTTTTTTTTTTTTTGTTCAACCCGATAACTTGAACCAAATCAACCTGATCTTAATCGAATCGATATGATTTGAATTTGTCGAAAAAAATTTAAAAACCAAACCAAACCAACCTAATTAAATTTAATCGATTTGAATTTATTTTTTAGGAAATGGAAATGATGATTTATTAGTACCTCATGAGAGTGTATAATTTACTCAAACATTAAAGATCACTAGCTGATTATTCTAATTTGGTAAGGGTTAACTTGGTTCTAGCTAGTTTAGGAGTTATGTTAGTCCCCTTTAAAAACCAATTAATTATAAGCGTTGACAACCATTGATACATTTTTTTTTTAAATCGAAAAGCTATTATTGAACGCTTGTTTAATAGATCAGAAATCACTTTAAAATGTATGTAGTTTCAATATTGGCAGATAAGTTCATCGCTAAGTGTTTCTTGATCGAAGGTGTTTTGTTGCTACCTCGGCGGCGTTGGTGTGTGATCTCAGTCTCACTATACCCTTTTGGATTGATTATGAGGGGATGAAGGACATAATTGATCCTAGTAACAAGAGGTGTATATATCATCCAGCCTAGTTTATGACACTTTGAACCAGTAATTCTCTGCATGATTTCTCCTAAAACACCATGAATGCCCAAATACACATCCAAGATTAAGCCAAAACTCCACCAATTCTATAATTTGTTGATCTAATGTACATAGTGTACTATAAATAATGCTTCTTTGTGGGTGCGACAGTAGTCTGCAAACAAAAAAATGCTATTTTGCTTCTCAATTTCAATCCAGCTACAACTTACAGGCTTTTCAAATCTTTGTTCCAGATGCATCATCCTTCTAATCTCCATGACCACATCCTATCTAGCATCTGATGCATACAAATTTGACAATATAATGTACTTTCCAATGTCATTAGTGTCAATAGCTCAAACCAGGCTAGGATCGTCCCACAAATCTCCTTTACAACCGAAGCCAACAAAAAAACAATTCAAAATAAAAACCCAAACCGTTCTAAGAACACATGATGTTGGCACTATTAAGACTAACAAGGCTAAGCCAAAATACTTATAGAAAAATCAAAAACCCAGATAAATCAACAAACACACAAAACCAAACCATTTTCACACTAATATAAGTACTATTGACTACAATGGTTGACCGCCTCCTTCTTCACTACTCTGATCCATGGTGGCTCATGAGAACGTCGATGCAAATGTACAATCTACTCGTCGAGTGGATCTGGTTAGTAAGTTCTAAGTAATTGATAACAAAAGGAGCATCGACTAGAAGCAGAAGTTCACGTCTACCACCTCTTTCTTCCTATGCATTATGCAATACAGCAACAGCAGCCATAGACATGCGCTAGCGGCAAGATGCATTGCAGCAGGTATGGGATCAAAGTTGTGGTTGCATGTAAGGTGTAACATTCACAGAATTTTATCGGCTTTCGCCTAGTTGTTCGATTTTTATCGAATAATTGGGTTTAATTAAAACTCGACTAAATATTTATTTAAGGTTAATTAATTAGTATTAGAGAGATTAGATGTGAGGGAATTAGATTAGAAGCATAGAAGATTTTATAGAAATTTTCCTAAACCGATTTACCGATTTACCGATTTAAAGGAAATCGGTAAGATTTCGGTATTTTAAAATGTTAGAACCGAATCAATAGGATTATGCACCCAAAATCCTATGACTCAATGGCTGAATATTCAGCCACTTATTCATCCATTGGTGGCACAAGAAAGGCCACAAAATGAAAAGAGTTGGCTGAAATTTAGCCACTAGCTCTCAACCAATCAAAATCCAAGTTGCCAACTACTTCATTAAAGTCTTAATGACATATTCCTTTCCTTTTCCCTTCAACATAAATACATTCCCTCTCCTCTCCCTTTCTAGCCTCCTTTTTCTCTTCTCCTTTCAACCTACTTCATCAACCTTCAAGCTTTGATAAGATTCTATCCATCTAAACTCAAAATTTAGCAAGATTACACTTAAAGAAGGTAGAGATTCAACCTCTTTTCTTTTCTTCTTGGTTATGGATGCTGTTTGGGGTTTTCATTTTTATCACTTCTTGATATGGTATTTGGATATATATATATATATATATATATATATATATATATATATATATATATATATATATATATATGTGATGATTATTGGCTAGTTTATGGCTATTTTTGTGTTTAAATTGAAGAGGAAGTGAAAAGGGATGAGAATAGAAAGAAGTGAGAGGTTGGATAATCAAAAACCCTACAACAGTCCGTATGGCAGAGTGTACGGCTCTGCCTACAGCTGTTTAAATTTGATGAAAATATTTTTATGTGAAACTAGATATCTAGGGCTTTCCAACCATATAAATTATAAGGTCATTGGATTAGTATTGAGAGAGATATGAATTTTGTAAGTTTAACCTAGCTTTTTGAGTTTGATTCTGGGCAGACAAAGTTGTCCAAGGTAAAACCTACTCTATACAACTTGGAATTAAATGAAATGAGCATTGTTAGAAAGCTTACTCATAAAAGAACACCCCATAAAAATCTTAAAGTTCGATTCAGTCTCAGTTGCTTCCAATGATTCAATAGGTGACAGATGTTACTCCAAAACTAGCTAGGACTACGTGTGTGTTTGGTTCTATATTTTTAAAATTGATTTTAGGTAAAATTAATTTTGTCATAATTGATTTAATTAGGATTAATTTTGAGATAAAATGATTTATGTTTGGTAGTTTTTTTAAAAGTAATTTTAACAAAAAATAATAAATTTTTACTTCTTCTATAATCAATTATAAAAATAAGAATTAATTTTAATCTCTAAAAATCAAATAATATCAAAAATTAGCAAAATCAAATAGGGACCAAAATTGATTCTAACCACTCCCCGGGTGCACAAACGCAAATCCAAACACACTGTAAGTCAATGCTCACCTTCTAATTTTATTTTAGCCATATTAATAAAAAATAAATAAATATGTAAAATGGTCTCTTCTTCTTCATCCTCAGGTAAGAGGAGACAGGAAGCGTCTCTCTCACTCAGATGGCAGTACCCTTCCACTCCACACATACACACACCCATCACTTCCACACTCTTTCTCTTTCTCTTTCTCACTTTCATCCATCGCCACTAGCTTCCCTTCCCATTCCTTGTTATTATGAAGCTCCTTTTTCATCATTCTCTTACCACTACCACTGCATCCAATGACCCTATTAGAATCCACCCTTTTTGGACCCAAACCTACTTCCTATTAGCCTCATCAGAGTCGTTTTGGAGAACTAAACTTCTAAACAAAATTGGTACTTGAGGAACACTACAAACCACACCGCAATTTCTCTCTCTCTTCTTGGGTCTTCTAATCTTGCTTCAAATTTTGTTCATTAGGTATAGTTCCTATGTTTTCCTTTTAATTTATAATCTTATTTTGATTCCACTTCGACTCCTTCGTTTCTTGTGTTGTTTCGTTACCTCTAGTTATATCTTCACACTATGTATTTGATTATTTGCCTAGGCAAATTGCTAGAGGATTGCGCTAGAATATGTGATTTTGGTTTGCTTTGTGAATGCATCTTAAATTGTCAGGGTATAGTTGTTCATGTTTCAAGAAATTGTTCTGTTTTGGAATATTTGAAATGAACTCTTTGAGTATATTTTTGTGGGGCTAATGATGCAATGTGTTCTGTACCATATTTGATTCACCGACTTATGAATTTGAAGAAAGAAACTCGAATTGACAGAAGGTATGTTTATTTTATTATTCTTTGGGTGAAATAGGAGGTTTTAGGAATTGTGACATTCTGAATTTTTCATACCTATTTTGTATAATTTTTTGTGTCAAGTTGATGATAATTGGTTTTGCATGCTTGCTTTGATAGAACTAAGCTTCTTTGCCTTAGGATGCAGAAGCTAAGTAGTAAGTTTCCATTCTATGCTCTGATGCTTGTCTGTGGATGTTGTGTATATGTGCCTATTATTTTGTTTAGAGATTGAATGATGTTGAATTGTTAACAATATCTTGGTTGCTGTCTAAACTTGCAGAAGGAGAGCAGTAGAAATAATATAAGCATGTTTGTGTCCATTGCCTCTCACGTCGTGGGTTGGATCCATCTTTTCCCAGTATATATCAGTAGATTACTATTACTATCATTATGAATCATGAATAAGTCAATGTGTCAAAGGATATGAGCCTCCTTTCTTAAAAGACACCTCCGTTTTGTGATTTACTCGCTATAGGAGGCAACGTTTATGTGATTTTCTCTAGAAAGCTATGCGAGAAACTACTGTGGGTGGCCGACAACCACGAAACGGTAACTGCAGTTCTAAGGCAAGTTTTGTATATAATGTTAGTTAAGTTTCTTTTGAATTGTAATTATTTTATTTTATATGTATTTAAGATTAGTGATTATAAACTCTTATTCAATGATAGAGTATGCATGTTTTAAGGGCCATATACTATATTTTCTTATTAGAAAGTGCTTTACAATATCAATAACGACCTCAAGATACAATTCCATGACTCGAGCATAGTGTATGTATTTGGGGGGTGTTACAAAATGAACAAAATTAGAAAATTTTATATTATTTGTCATGCCTATCAAGCCATGTTTTCTATATAATTGTATTTAATAAGGATTCCTTCGCACTTCTCTATACATTTTATCATAAGTTATTTGGAATTTTTTTGACTGATACTTGATCAAAGAAAGGGGTCAAATAATAATAAGAATCATAAATTTGGTGCAGGGATGAAATGTAAGACTTGATATTTTAAGGAATCGCAATCTAAGTATGCCTCCAAATAAAATTACACAAACTAATTTATTCCTTCTCAAATCTCATTATCATTACACAAATGTGAGACATTTTTCATTTTCTTTCTTCTTTTCACTTTAATAATTTTTTACTCTTTTAAAATTTGTTGGAATAGTAAATACTATTAGCTCTACTGTGGACCAAGTTACATGCATTGGCCAACTTATTTTTAATATTGGTTTACTTTTTCTCCTTGTCTTTCAACCAAGATAGCCATATCAAGAAAAACCCAATGAAGCTTATTGAAACTACTCTTTGTGGATCCATCACTGCTTCATGCCTAATTTGAGCACCCATATAAGCATCTGTTTTCCAAGACAAAAACTGAACTTTGAGACACACTGAAATCATCTTGTTCATTATCTGTTTGCAGGGAATCTCGCCAGTTGATCTATAGTGCCTTCCTTTTAAATATTCCTTGTGGTTTATATAGAATAAAAACTATATTTAGTATGATAAATTTAAATATAAAAATATCATAAAATATAAGAAATGTGTTTATAAATTTTTATTCACTCCATATTCCAAAATTTGAAACATATAGAAGAAAGAATTAGAAGGGAAAAAAACATATAAACACAAAATAAACAACGCAATTACAAACTTCATTTTTATGAAGACCTATTCCAACTTACAAGTATTCTAGCACAGGTGGAAAGTACTTTGGATTTCTCATGCCATATGTTTCGAAATTAGAATGATATTGGTATGGTAAAAAATAACTTAAAAGTATCATCATTCAAATTTCTTTGTAGAACACAATTGCTTTAAATCTTGTTACCAATAAAAATCATAATATACTGCATGGATTTCACAAACTAAGTGAAAATCATAAAAGATGGAAAAAAAAAAATCAAAGTTCAATCAAACTTGCATCATACTAAAAAAAAATGATACTCGCATACCTTGGTGAAAAGCTGAACCCAATGACTATGTCGAACAAAGTGCAGTGAATAAAATTTCAAAAGAGAAAGCAAGAATCCCCACTAAGTATGAAAACTTTGAGCATCGAGAAAACTATTCCAATAGAAAAAAAAAAATCCTTCTAATCAAAGCTCCATCTTTGCAAGCCCACCCACCATCACTGAAGCTGTCACAAACTCCGTTGGCAAATAAGAGATGCTCGACAAACTTCACTTGGCCACAACCTTTGGTGGCGCATTGCTTGGCTAGTGGCAAAGCGGCAATGTTGATTGGGAGGATTGTTATCGAATTGTAGAGAGCTCTGAAACGGATGCTTAAAAGGAGGATGAGATTGACAACATTGACACCGTTTGCGGGAGTGGCCATAATAATAGTGTAGGTGAACTGAGAAAGAGACTTTAGGGAAAATGAAATTGCAAAATCAAGGCAAGAAAAAGACAAAAGTCCAAAGCCAAGATTGATATGTTCGCACGTATTTCGGTTCTTATTTTGAGGTTTAGTTTTATTGGTGAGAGAAGCCCAAGATTGATATGCCAAATGCTAGAGATGTGAAGCAATAGGAATAAAAGAGGTGCATAAGAAGAAGATAAGGATGAAACTGATCCTGAAAACTGAACATGAGTAGGAAAAATTGAAAGTGGTTACTCTTATGCCCTTAGATTTGAAAGGGTACATGTTAAGTGGCACAAATGAAAAAATGACACATTTAATTAAACTACCGTATCATTTAATGTTAGTCAAACTTTTAATATTTGTTATAATATCTTTTATTTTATTTTATTTTATATTTATTACCTCTAAACTATATCTATTAACAATTCAAATTTTATCCATTTAATCCCTACACTAATTGTCACTTGCTTTGTTTGTGTCCGTCTTTCGTCTAGATCAAAATAGCAAATTAAATGAAATTAAAATTATCAAATTTTATCAAACTTCAGTAACCTTAAAATCCCAAATTGAATCACCCACCCACCCCATCGTCGTTTAATCAAGCTGGCAACCCATAAAGTTCAGTTTTCATGGCAGAATCTATGGTTGCTGTCAACCTCCTACCAGCACCATGCTTCCAGGTTTGGTTGAGAAACACAAAACAGGTAGAAGTTTGGGTTTGGAGGGTGTTAGTCGGTCGTGGTTGCAAGGACAAAGCATGGTCGCGTGACTTGGAAGCGGTGTTGACGACAACGGATGCGATTGAGGCAGTGCGGGTTGTGTCAAAAAGGCAACGATGGTGGCATAACGGTCGTGATTTGGTGCACGAGTATGGCATAGGGATGGTTGTAAGGTGGAGCTGCATGACTTGTAGCAGTGCAACAGCTTGTGACGGTGCTGCTAGTGCAATGGTTCACGATTTATCAGGCAGTGGAGGGCGGCCATGGAGGCGAAGCCATGGTCACGTTGTTTTGGATGTTGGGTGGTTGTTGCAAATGCAAAAGTTGTGAAAAGGAAGAGACTATGGCAAAGATTGTTGTTATGTTGGTGGCAACAATAGCACCATGAAACCCATCAAAGAAGAGTTTTGAGTGTTGAGAATGATGAGTGCTTTGGCCATGAAAGAGTTGGATTGAACTTCTGAATTTTTCGATAACTAGTGAAGTTTTAGGTTTTTTTATAACTTTTGATTTTCTTTTTTGATCTGATATGACTTTTGATTTTCTTTCGAATAAGATGTTTTGATTTGAATAAAATGAAGATGCATATGTAATAAGTGAAAAGTGAATTAAGGAACTTGTGTAAAATTAAAAATATAAATTTAAAAAATATTTGGGGTCAAATCATAAGAAAAAATAAATATTGAAATTTAAAATAAAATTTTATCAACTTTAAATGATATGGCCAAAAATAAACACATGTCAAGATGGTAGTGGTACCAACTAGGAAGGGTACTTATACCCTTTCAAACCTCAGGGTACCAAAGTAACCACCAAAATTGAATATGAAGGTGTGGCGTTGTGGGATAATTGAGAACAATGGTGAATGTGGAATGATAGATATTCTTTTATGGGCACAGAACCAATACATCATGTAACATCTCCAATTCCTTGTCGTGCTAAATTACCTCAGTAATCCTGAGTAATTAGGCACTTAATGAGAAATTATGCGATTAAAGCTTAATTTAGGGGTTAACAAAGAGTTTATGAGTTAACTCGGATCAGAAAAGTCAAGAGAATACTTAATCAAGATTAGATAATCTCTAATTAAGCAAGTCAAAGTCTTAATAGCTTAATTAAGTACTAATCACCCATAATTAGCTTAATATCAAGATTAATTTTTGTTAATCATATTCTTATGTGTTAATCACTAATCCTTGCTTAATCATATTAATTAAGTTGCAAGAGCACTTAATCACATGATTAAATTTAAATTTAGCTAACTAGACAATAAAGTAAAGAGTGATGTCACTAAAGCATAAAATATTAGACAAGAGTGCTTTATGTAAGAGTAAGTACTTGATTTATTCCCCCATCATCCAATTTGTCTCCTTAAACCTTAATTAGCACAAAATTAAGAAAATATCTCCCTCTTTTCTTGATGTAGTGGATGCCACTTTCTCTCTCTTCTACCCCCATTCATTTTCATTTTCACTCATTTCATTCTCTCTCTTAAAACCAAATCCTCCCAATTCTCTCTAAACACTTCTTCTTCATCTTCTTCTTCTTTTTCTTCCTTTCTTCGCCACCACCACCAAAACCTCTCACTTAGGCCTTCAAAGACCTCATCTTTGGGTCTTTGAAGACAAGATCTAAACACTACCAATATCATTGTCAAGTAGACTCAAGAGCTTCTCCTTTCTTCTTGCAAAAATGCTACCATCTTCAAAGAACGAATCACCATCATCTTCTTCTTCTCTTGTTATAGTGCCATTTTTAAGTAGAGGTAGTGATCTTCACTCTTTTACTTTGTTTGCTCAAGAAAGCTTGAAGCTTGGTTTTTCTCATGATCAAGATTTTCAAGTGAAAACTTGAGAAGATCTTTCATGTTCTTCATGAGCAAAAGTTTCTACTTTTGGTAAAATGTGTTCATGTTCTTCTTCAAGTGTTCTTGATATTTTTAGTTTTGGTAAAATATGTTTGTGTTCTTCTTCAAGTGTTCTTGACTTTCTCACTCTAATGCTTTAAAGTTCCTATTTTTAATGCTTGATGCATGAGATCTTGATGTTCTTGGTGTTGTTGAGTTGAAAGTTGCTTTCTTTATCATTTTTCTATTGAGTTGACATAACTAAAATCATTCTTGATGCTTGAAGCTTCAAAATGTTTGCTTCTTGATACTTTAAAGGTGGCGAAACCTTTGTGCTTCCATAAAGTTTCATTTTGTCTTGTCTTGAAGACAAGAATAAGTGTAAAGTTCAAGCCTTCTTAGATGTGATTTCCTATGTATTTCCTTACTAATGTAATTGTTAGGTTTCTTTTGTAGGGCCGATAGTAGATATCGGACCCATCAGTATCTCTATGTATGACTTCTGGTAACACTATTATTATATTAAATATGAATGACTATGGAATAAATGTTATGATTATCTAAGTTATTATTATTCTTGTTGCTTCTATTTATTTTTATTCATACTGTATATATGATAGTGATTTATATTACGCATTCACAATGCGCTCATAGCTCTTGGTTTTCAAAATAGTTTACTCATTGTTGTTCAAAAAAAAAAAAATTACCCATGTTTTAATATAAAAGTATTTTCAAATGGTAATATTAGTTCCATGAGCAAAAGTAACAACAAGTAATTCCATAATATAACTTAAGCATATTATGGGACTACTAGGGTGTTACATTTTGGTATCAGAGCAATTCGTCCTTGAAGAGCTTGGGGATGGACTGGTTATGCTTCTAAGCATACGTGTTGGTTAAGTCATGCTTCGAGTCTTGTTTGTATGATGGGACACAGGGATTAGACATGAATGATCATCTGTTTTGAATATGGTTAGTTACTGGTTCACTCAACATAAATGTTGAGCCTAATCAACTCAATATCTTCTGTTTTGTGTACCAGGAGCTAATGGCATCAGGGAGACGTGGTAGGCCTCGCAATGAGCCGGAAAGTCCCCAGAAAGTTATGGGAATGCTCCGTGAAATGGCCACTTCCATGAGGGAGCAAGTTGCTGCTGCCCATTGCATGATGGAGCAAAGGGATGAGGAGAATCCCAAAGGGCACAACAGAGGAGCTGAGGTAGATTTGGAATACCTCAAGTTTGCTCAATTCAGGAAGACAAATACATCGAGCTTTAGAGGGACGTACAATACCGATCGAGCTAATGAATGGATCAAGGCCATTGAGAAGATTTTCACGGTGTTGGCCTGCACTGAGGAGCAGAAGGTAGCTTTTGCTACCTACATGTTGGAAGCTGATGCTAAGTTCTGGTGGGTAGACACCAAGAGGTTGTTAGAAGGTGCTCAGGCCCACATCACCTGGGAGATTTTCAAGTCGCACTTCTACAAGAAGTATTTTTCTGTGTTTGTGAGGAATGCAAAGGAGCTGGAGTCCATGAGTTTGCGGCAATGGACCATGAATGTTGTTGAGTATACTACCAAGTTCGAGGAGCTATGCAAGTTCTCGACGATCAAGGGAACCCTAATGAATGCTGGAAGTGTGTCAAGTTCGAAGGGGGATTGCGTGAGGAGATACTGACATCTATAGGACCCATGGAGATCCGTGATTATGCTGCATTAGTTAACAAGTGCCGTTTAGTGGAAGATTGCAGCCGTAAGCTGTCTGTGGCAAGGTCTGAAGCCTACAAGAAGAAGTTGGCACTGCAAGGGCAAAAATTCAAGCCCCAACCCCCGAGAAGCCATTTCAGGGTGGAGGTTTCAAAGGAAATCAACCCCAGAAGCCTACTGAGAATCCACCTAAGCCTATGAATGGTCAAGCTTACCTTAAGTGTGGCAAACACTATGGAGAATGCCCTTGTTTAGCTGGCCAGAATATGTGTTTCCGATACTGAAAGCCTGAGCATATGGCATGAGACTGCACCGTCAAGCTGTTGTCCCCTGCCAAAGCCCTGACACCAAAGAAAGGTCTTTGCCCTTAATGCTGAAGAGGCTACTCAGTTCAACGATCTGATCCAAGGTAAGTACAAGATCAACGGTAGAACCTTAACTGTGCTGTATGAGTCTGATGTTATACACTCCTTTATTTCTCATGATTGTATAGATAGATTATGATTGCCTGTGTCTGAATTGCCTTATATGTTAGTTGTTTCTACTCCTGTTGGGAAACCAGTTAAGACTTGTCATTGTTATTTGAATTGTCCGTTCCAAATTGATGGCAGGTCTTTCATAGCAAATTTGATTTGTTTGCCTTTGTCTGGTTTGGATTTGATTCTAGGCATGGATTGACTTTTGGCTAACCATGCAATGATAAACTATTCTGAGAAATTTGTTGTTTTTCCTCCTATACATGTTAAGTCTGTTAAACTGTTAGTTTGTTTTTAAACTCTGTTAGGCTAGGGAGTGGTGAGTTTGGTAATCAGGGATATGTTCTTCTTTTGGCAAGTGAAGTGAAACATGAGCAGGTATTGGATGAGATCTCCATAGTTAGGGAATACCTAGATGTACTTCTTGATGATATACCCGAGTTTCCTCCGGAAAGGGAAATCGAGTTTTCTATAGAGTTGGTACCGAGAACGGGGCCAATCTCTATAACACCCTATAGGATGTCCCCAATGGAGTTGTCAGAGTTAAAGGGACAATTGGTAGAGTTGTTAGAGAAGAGATTTGTAAGATCTAGTGCTTCACCTTGGGGAGCCTCGGTGTTGTTTGTGAAAAAGAAATATGGGAGCACGAGACTATGTGTGGATTATAAACAGTTGAACAAGGTGACTGTTAAGAATAAGTACCCTTTGCCTAGGATAGATGACCTCATGGACCAACTGCGAGGTGCAGCTGTGTTCTCTAAGATTGATCTGAGATCCGGATATCATCAAATAACGGTGAAAGAGGAGGATATACCCAAGACAGCTTTTAGGACAAGGTATGGGCATTATAAGTTTACGATGATGTTGTTTCGATCAACTAATGCCCCTACTGTTTTCATGGATTACATGAATAGAATTTTTAGGCCTTACTTTGATAAGTTTGTAGTTGTTTTCATAGATGATATTCTCATCTATTCGAGAACAAAAGAGGAACATGAAGGACATTTGAGGGTTGTGTTGGGAGTCTTGAGGGAAAGGAAGTATGCTAAGCTATCTAAGTGTGAATTTTGGATGGAAGAAGTAAAGTTCTTAGGACATGTGGTGTCACAAGGAGGTTCGCCATGGAGCCAAGTAAGATTGAGGCTATGATGAATTGGGAGAGACCAACCTTAGTAACTGAGATAAGGAGTTTCTTGGGTTAATCCAGTTACTAATGTAGGTTTATGAAAGGATTTTCCTAGATATCCTTGCCCTTAACCAAGTTAACAAGGATGGATGCCCCATTTGTGTGGACCATGGATTGTGAGAAAAGCTTTCAAGAGCTAAGGGGAAAGTTAACCTCAACTCCAGTGTTAGTTTTGCTTGACCTAAGTGGACCATTTGAGGTTTATTTTGATGCCTTTGGGAGAGGTTTGGGTTATATCTTGATGCAAAATAGAAACGTGGTGGCTTATGCCTCTAGGCAGTTGAAGCCTCACGAAGTAAACTAACCAACCCATGACTTGGAGTTAGCGGCTGTAGTATTTGCCTTGAAGATATGGAGGCATTATTTGTATGCTGTGAAGTTTGAGATGTTTTTTGATCATAAGAGTTTGAAGTATCTCTTTGATCAAAAGGAGTTGAATACGAGGCAAAGGAGATGAATGGAGTTTTTGAAGGATTATGAGTTTGGGTTGAACTATCATCCTGGGAAGGCCAATGTGGTGGTTGACACTCTGAGTCGGAAATCTTTGCATGCGTCATGGATGATGGTCAAGGAGGATGAGCTGGTAAGGAGCTTTAGAGACCTTAACCTCGGAATCGTGTTAACCCCCCATAGTTTAAGATTGAATCAGCTTAAGGTGACGAGCAACTTCAAGAGTCAAATTGCTCAAGCCCAAAGTGAGGATGAGAATTTCCTAAAAACCTTGGCGTTCGTGGAAGAAGGAAAGTTGAAGGGTCTTGCTCGAGGTATAGATGGACTGTGGAGATTTGAAGGAAGAGTTTGTGTGCCCGCAAATGGTGACTTCTGAAGAAGGATTTTGGAAGAGGCTCACAAGAGCTATTTCACCATACACCCTGGTGTGACAAAGATGTACCAAGACGTTAAGAAGATGTTTTGGTGGCCGAGATTAAAGAAGGACATTGCAAAGTTGGTGGAAAAGTGTTTAGTCTGCCAAAAGGTGAAGATTGAACACCAAAAGCCCTCTGGTATGTTGCAACTATTGGAGATCCCGGAGTGGAAATAGGAAAGTATTTTTATGGACTTCGTGATAGGTTTACCCAAAATGCAAGCTGGTTTTGATGCAATATGGGTAATTGTTGACAGATTAACTAAGTCTACTCACTTTTTACCTATTCGAGCTACTTATCCTTTGAAAAAGCTAGCCTAGCTATATGTTCAAGAAATAGTAAGGTTGTATAGTGTACCTTCAACTATAATCTCGAATAGCGACCCGAGATTTACTTCTAGATTTTGGAGAGCCTTGCAAAAGGCCTTTGAGACAAGACTTTGCCTAAGTACAGCTTATCACCCCCAAACAGATGGACAGTCAGAGAGGACTATCTAAACTTTAGAGGATATGCTGAGAGCTTATGTGTTGGATAATCGAGGAAGTTGGGATAGATACTTACCTTTGATTGAGTTTGCCTATAATAATAGTCATCATGCAAGTATTGGTATGGCACCCTATGGAGCTTTGTATGAAAGGAAATGTTAATCTTCCCTATGTTGGTTTGAATCAGGTGAGCAGCAAAGCCTATTAGGACTTGATCTTGTGAGGCAGACCATGGAGCAAATCAAAAGGATTAGGGGCAGAGTCCTTATGGCCCAGAGCCGTCAAAAGAGTTATACGGATAAGAGGAGAAAGCCTCTAGAGTTTCAAGAAGAAGAACATGTGTTCCTGAAAATTACTCCTATGATCGGTATAGGTAGAGCCATGAATGTCAGAAAGTTGAGCCCCCATTTTCTTGGCCCCTTTCAAATTCTCAAACATGTCGGGCCAGTTGCTTACCAAATGGCCTTGCCTCCAAATTTTTCAAACCTTCATGATGTCTTTCATGTGTCTCAGTTGAGAAAATACCATTCCGATCCTAGTCATCTACTGGAACCCGAAAGTGTACAGTTAAGGGGGACCTAACCTTCAATCTGCCGCCATCTCAGATCGTGGATTGTGGATCGTGGGGTAAAATAGCCGAGAAATAAGACAGTACCCTTGGTCAAGGTGACTTGGGGAAGAGGAAACATGGAAGAGTATACATTGGAGCTAGAGTCTGAAATAAAGAATGAGTATCCAGATTTGTTTACAGGTAACGAATTTTGAGGGCAAAATTCTTTTTAAAGGTGAGGAGAAAGATAACATCCTCAATTTCTTGTTGTGCTAAATTACCATAGTAACCCTGAGTAATTAGGCACTTAATGAGAAATTATGAGATTACGGCTTAATTTAGAGATTAACGAAGAGTCTATGAGTTAACTCGGATGAGAAAAGTCAAGAAAATGCTTAATCAAGATTAGATAATCTGTAATTAAGCAAGTCAGAGCCTTAATAACTTAATTAAGCACTAATCGCCTATAATTTTTATTAATCATGTTCTTGTGTGTTAATCACTAATCCTTGCTTAATCATATTAATTAAGTTGCAAGAGCACTTAATCACATAATTAAATTCAAATTTAGCCAACCAGACAATAAAGTAAAGAGTGATGTCATTAAAGTATAAAGCATTAGACAAGAGTGCTTTATGTTAGAGTGAGTACTTGATTTGTTCCCCCATCGTCCAATTTGTCCCCCAAAACTTTAATTAGCACAAAATTAAGAAAATATCTGCCTCCTTCTCTTAATGTAGTGGACGCCACTTTCTCTCTCTTCAACCCCCATTCATTTTCATTTTCACTCATTTCATTCTCTCTCTTGAAAACAAATCCTCCCACTTTTCTCTAAACACTTCTTCTGCATCTTCTTCTTCTTCTTCTTCTTCTTCTTCTTCTTCTTCTTCCTTTCTTTGCCACGACCACCAAAACCTCTCACTTAGCCCTTCAAAGACCTCACCTTTGGGTCTTTGATGATAAGATCTAAACACTACCAACATCATTTTCAAGAGGACTCAAGAGCTTTTCCTTCCTCCTTGCAAAACCACCACCATTTTCAAGGAAGGAACCACTATCATCTTCTTCTTCTCTTATTGTAGCACCATTTTTAAGTAGAAGTAGTGATCTTCACTCTTTTACTTTGTTTGCTCAAGAAAGCTTGAAGCTTGGTTCTTCTCATGACCAAGATCTTCAAGTGAAAACTTGAAAAGATCTTCCATGCTCTTCATGAGCAAAAGTTTTTACTTTTGGTAAAATGTGTTGATGTTCTTCTTTAATTGTTCTTGATGTTTCTAGTTTTGGTAAAATATGTTCATGTTCTTCTTCAAGTATTCTTGACCCTCTGAAAGTTTCTCACTCTAAATGCTTTAAAGTTCCTATTTTTAATGCTTGATGCATGAGATCTTGATGTTCTTGGTGGTGTTGAGCTGAAAGTTGTCTTCTTTATCATTTTTCTATTGAGTTGACATGACTAAAATCATTCTTGATGCTTGAAGCTTTGAAAAGTTTGCTTCTTGATACTTTAAAGGTGGTGCAACCTTTGTGCTTCCATAAAGTTTCATTTTGTCTTGTCTCGAAGACAAGAATAAGTGTAAAGTTCAAGTCTTCTTGGATCTTGGAAACTTTTTAAGTTATAAAGTAAGAACTTGTTTCTTCATATTTTAATAACGGACTCTTAAGTGTAAAGTTTTAAGCTTTAACCAAGAATGTTACTTTTTAGTTATAGAAGTGTTAACTTGCAACTTCTAAATCATAAAGTTTGAATCTTGAGTCAAAATAATCCATAAAGTGTTGAACTTCCTTATAGAAATGATTCTTTTAAATTATGATACAACTTCAAATCATAAGTTGAGACCTTGATGGTCTTAGAGTAAATAAAAGTGTCAACTTTCATAAAAAACAAGACTTTTTAGTTCAAAAACTAGTATCTTGTATTATTACTTCATAAAGTTTAATTTTTAAGACAAGAATATAATAGTAGAGGCACTTACTTTCATAAAGAATAAAACTTTATGACTACTTTATAAAGGATGATAACTCTTATAATACTTAGGATAAGATCTTGTTATGTTAGTGATAAAAGCTTGAAACTTTGTAACTTGGTTAAGTTAAAAATCACCCTTGGTGATTAGTGAACATTGTGTTGTTGGGTTCATGATATGGTTATGCATAGTCATGACTCAAGGATTAGAGGGATCTCGAACTCCTTAGGAACAGAAGTATGATTAGGGCCTCTGAGTATACCATGAACTTAGGATCACTAAGTGCACTATCTCAAGGAAAGAAAACAATCATTTAACTTACTTAATTTGAGCAAATTTTTTATAAGACATGAACTCAAGTAAAGGATAATTTCACATGAGAACTAAGCAACTAAAAGACCACATACATATATTTTAACTATGTGATTTTCTCATGGATAACTACAGGAAATCATATAATGATTCATAAGACTCTTCACAAAGAATAATACAACTATGAACCCCCTTAGGATATGAATGTATGATGTCATTTGGCATGATGAATGACAAGTTCAATTGAGCTTTGTCTCATGATTGAATAATTAGTGTGATGATATGATATAAATATGATGAACCGTTGGTTGAAGGTTTATGATTGGCATTTTGGGGAAGCTGCAGTCTAACCGTTATGATGCCAGATTTCCGTCAAAATTATGGACTTAGTCATATCATTGCATGTGTCTAGTCGAAGAAGTGCTATACATATAAAGTATAATGATAAGAAAAGAATTAATGGGATATGATCTTTCAATCATTTAGGTAAGGGAAGTGAGAGACGACGATCTACAAAGACTCAAGGAACCTCTATGAGGGAGGCAAAGGTGACATGGAGGACCTTCCAACGTAGAGGTAACTATTATCAGCTTAGTCTGATTTGATTTAGTACTGCGTGATAATGGTCACGGAATGAGCTCATGTCCAAAAACAGTCTATTTCAAAGGAAACTAAAGAATGTTAAGCACGTGCTAAAAATGAAAGTAAAGTCAAAGTATAACCATAGTTAAGTCTATGAGGTTGCATGTCTTTGCATGTATTTATATTGTCCATTTGGATTATGAATGTTTATTCTATGCTATAGTATGTATGTTTAGTTATGATGATATAGTTATGATGCTAAGTTTAAAAGCAACCCACGTCGGAGCTTAAGTTTTCAGAATCATTAAAATCGAACTTATATTTATCTACTATTTTTATAATTAAACCCGAAGTGGTTGGAATGATAATGATGACACAGTATTTGTCCAGTTGCGATCCTACTGAGAAATTTAGTATTTCTTACTCCTAAGTTTCAGAGGATGCTGGCATCGGGCACGGTGGTGATTTTCATGAGTTCCTATTGATGCATTGGCACTTCGACCAGGTGCTGAATGCATCTGTGCTGACTGCTCAAGCAGCGATGTGGGTCTACATATTCCATGGCCACTAGTTCCGTGCACCTGTGATGAGTTCGTTTTTTTGCCTTCACGAGCCGTTCGAGGACATTACCATGGATGAAATCCGTGCTTTTCATCCTCTGAGGTACCCGACGGATGAGGATCCCGATTTTGACACTTGGTTGACGCCGACTGCATCGATAGAGTTAGATCCTTCTAAGTCATCATACATGACTTATTCTGTGGGATCCTACCATTTGGAGCTGTCTCAGCCTTCAATGATTCGCCTATCTTCCTGCTCTTCTGCTTCATCTGCTAGGCCAACTCCACCCTGGGTTCGTGGTTGTGGGTTCAGTCGTACCCGTGCTGTGCCTAGTGGGCATGGGCATGCCCGAGGAAGAGGACATGGTGATGTTGTTGTCTCTGGTTTTGGGAATGGTTTCCTCCTGCTAGACAAGTGATAAGGTGATTGCATGCACAGCTGAGCATGAGGATAGCCCTTTTCGGTTGTAGCTAGGGTTATCATTTTGTTTCAGCATGTACGGATGGATGTGATTTCCTATGTATTTCCTTTACTGATGTATTTGTTAGGTTTCTTTTGTAGGGCCGACAGTAGATATCGGACCCATTAGTATCTCTATGTATGACTTCTGGTAACACTATTATTATATTAAATATGAATGGCTATGGAATAAATGTTATGATTATCTAAGTTATTGTTATTCTTGTTGCTTTTGTTTATTTTTATTTGTACTGTATGTATGAGATAGCGATATTTATATTACGCGTTCACGATGCGTTCATGGCTCTTGGTTTTCAAAACAATTTATTCGCTATTGTAAAAAAAAAAAATTACCTGTATTTTAATATAAAAGTATTTTCAAACAATAATGTTAGTTCCGCGAGCAAAGGTAACAACTAGTAATTCTATAATATGACTTAAGCATAGTATATGACTATTAGGGTGTTGCACATCATATTTGCACACAACCAATTAACATATGACAACACAATGACATGGGATCCCCTATGACTTGCTTTTGTCATCAACCACTTTTTTAAAATGTGAATGGCTTGTAGCTGAGCCAAGCCAGCATTGTTATTTTATTTTTGAAAAATAAAAGGTAAAAGCTCTCTTTTCTTTCCCTTCTTTCATCTTCCTTTAGACTTCACTAGTGTACCTTCAACAACACCCAAACCATATTCTATTCTTCTTTTCTTTACCTTCTTTCATATTTCCTTTCCCTTTTCTCACATGCACTATATTTTTCTATTTAGGCCTCCACAGTTTCCTGGATCATGACATTGGGGCATCAAAGTGGATGTTCAATGGTGGCGAGCATGGCTTCTACAGTGACGAAGATGAGCTCAGCTCCTAAGCGGTGACGGAGGTGGACTTTTTTTTTTTTTTTTTTTGCCTCTGGATTGTCTTCTAAAGAGGACTTCTCAGTTGCTGTAACATGTCCCTAAAACATGCTCCAAAGAACTCAACAGTGACAATAGGGTTTTTATTTTTTATTTTTAACTTTTATTAGAAAAACATGTTCTTTTGGAAAAGTAGATAAAACTAGAGTTGTAGTTTATGATACACTCGTTATTGTTTCTTTACAAGAGACTCAACATTATTTCTATGTTACTATTACCTGACCATGTTATTAGAGTGGAATTTACTGACAAACTAGAATTTTAGTTGTAAACTAACTACATGAGTAGTATGAAATATTCCATTCTTTATTTAGTTTTGAAAAATAAAAGGTAAAAACTCTTTTGAGAATACGTACACCTTTGCAATTCATTTTTTTTCCCTATGTTGTTCATCATTGTATAATTATATTGTGGAAAGTATTGTCATGCCCTTTGGACTTTTCAAAAGGAAAGTTTCTTGATGTTGTTTATGGTATTTTTGAGAGCAATTAAAGAAGCACTCAATAGGAAAGCCTCATGCTTGTGATTTCAGTTTAGTGTATGATTCTAATTTTGTTGGTAGCTCCAACTATATAAGCCTCCCCTTAATTGTGCTACATTTCAAATGTGATTTGATGAAGTTAAATGCATGACTGGACCCCCTCTGAAATTTTTGTTGTAGCAGACTTCTAGTCTAGTTTTTATTTCTCTTATTATCTTGTGTAGAACCTGAAAGAAAAGAATGAAACTTCCCCATTTTTTTGAGGGCTATGGAATGGTTATGGAGTAAAATTTATTAGTGTTTTGGTAGCCTCATTAGTCATTAACTTACCACCTTTTACCATTCTCAAAGAGCATCCAAGATGCCAAGTAAGATAGGACTAAATTAAAGCAATAAAGACTTGCAACAAGATAAATTCAACAATAATTTTAGTACAAAGAGACAAAGAAAGCACTACTAGAGGAAGAATGAAAAGAAAGAGAGGCAAAGTGTAACATCCTTCCAAGTATAGTACTATGCTTAAGTCATAATAGTTATAGTACCACACTCAGGAGCCATTGTTGTTTCTTTAACAGATCTTGTATGACAGCATTCTTTGGTCGTCTTCAATATCTCTAGTCAACTCTGCCTATGGTGGCTGCCTTTGGTATTTCCTGAGCTATCTGGAGATAATACGAAAATGTACATAGGAGTGAGAATTATAAATTCTCAATAGGATTTACTAAGAAATTACATGCCGTGTCATTGTTATTATCTCCAGCTGCTTCGGTTTATTATAAACAGGTGAGCATGTTATATAAATATTTTCAGTGTTATAGTTTGAAACCATATTATCCGAAACAGACTTCATTTTAGTCATGCACTTGATAAACAGAGGAAGAATTAAAGCATAAGCGTAGCAGATTGTGCATGTGTAATGGCTCATCATGAATTCATGCGGTTGCACTTATACTTTCTTTTCTTCCTTTACTTGACACGCCTAGGCGTTACATATCGTCATCCCTAGGGTGTCAGCATGCATATATCTTTGTCTTTAATCTTTACTGCCTTTGGATAGTTTGACCTAGGAGTGATCTCAACTCGTAATCGTCATCACACAGAACTAACCTACAAGGGGATCCACATGCCTCTAGTCTTGGAGTGATCTCATTTTTGGCCATGTGCCTCCAAGGTAGAGGAATCTCATAGCTTTAACTGCCTTCACAAGGAGGAACCCAAATAACTGTCTCTAGGTGAAAAGACCCAATCTTACATAATCATATATTTTCTTCATTTGCATACAAATATGCAAACTTTCATAAAGAGGATCATGATTATATCATCATACAATGTTCATATGCATTTTAGTACACTTATCTTCAACCATTCTTGCAGATAAAATCTCATATTCTTATCATAAATTTTCATGACACAGGTTATCATAATTTCATAAACTTTTATCGAAAGTTTGGTAGCATAACGGATCGAGTCCATTTCCCTATAAATAATGCTAGCCAACCAAACAATCATTAATACAGAAAATCAATATAATGTGCCAATCATTTCAATTCTTATACAAAACTTGCAAGTCTTGCACTTAAGTTGAATTCCTGTCAATTCCTTTAATTCTGCCTGTTCTTAGAAATTAAGCCATAATTTCTGTATAAATCATTTAGATCTAAATTTTGGATATGTTGAAGTATTATGTGTCTAGTTTTTAAGCTCTTTGATTCCATTAAGTTTGATAAATGTAGCTCAAGCTATTTGGGTTCTATTTTGGCCTGTCTTGTAGCTAGCTAGAATTGCACACTCAAAAGTAAAAATTCACTAAAAATCGAAACTTACTTGGATTCTTACCAAACCTATGTTGAGTTAAAGCTTATTGATCAAATTTTCATATCCAAAATTTTTCACTTCGCTTGACTAAGGAGAGCTCAAGTTATGAGCTCACAAATTTGAGAATCGGATTTCCCTATCTCTGTTCCAACAGAACAAAAGGCAATTTCAATAATTTACTAGGAATTATAGAAAATGAATTTGACCATAAAATTTTTATAGCATGTTCTCCTATGTCTTATCTTGCTAAAAATTTTGTTGCACTCCATTCCAAATTGTATAGGGAAAGTTTTGTCCTAAACAAACTCCCCTGCTTAGAATCAAACTTAGAAACCTAGAGCAAATTTCCAAAATTCATATCTCCCTCAATACTAAACCAATGGCCTTATACTTTATATGTATGGAAAACCCTAGATGTCTAGCTTCACTTAAAATTAGTTTCATCTCAGTTTGGTGTCTACAAGAGAGTCCGTACAATGCTCAAGTATAGACACCATAAGGATTTTGAGGAAAGCTTGGTTCTATTTTGTTGATTTTTGTGTTCATCATTCAATATCCAATCTAACCCAAGCAAAAATATGCTAAATCAACCATAAATCATCACATCATCACCATGGATCATCATTTATATGAGTAAAAGAAAATTTTCTAATCATCATAAATCCAAGAAAACCAAGCAAGCAAGTGAATCCTACTTTTAATTTGATGTGAGTATGAGCTAGTTTGGGCTTTTAGAGGCCAAGTGCTAACAGAAGCTGCAAATGGAAGGGAAAGGAAACAAGTTGAAAGAAAATTGAAGAGAGAAAGGAGCTACAGATGGCATACACAAATGGTGGACTTAGAGGAGATTACAAAGTTTTTAAAGAGGCATGAGGTGGTTAGAAGCTTGTATTGTGATTGGAGGAGAATTGAGTGGCTAACATGAAGCCAAGCTTCTCTTTTAATTGGGGCAGCAGATGGCACCTTGAACTTGGGTGGGAGTGGCTAAATTTTAGCCACTCATATTAGGGTTTTTAAGGAGAAATTCTATTAGTTCAATTCTAGCAGTATAAAATACCGAATTTCTTGTGAAATCGCTAATGTATTACTTGTAGTTTCTTAAAATTTTCTACATGATCATTATAAATTCTCTCAATCCTAGCCTTCTCAACTCCTTGTTAACTCCCAATTAACCTTTAATTCTCCTTTAAATACTTCAACATATCTAATAAGACTGAATGAATTAGTTAACAATGAAATTTTAAACTTATTGCAAAATCTGCGGATGTTATACAAAGGAAGATAAATTCTATCACGACCCAACCCAGGACGTGACCGGCGTATAAGGACACGTCCCTAGCAAGCCTATATTAGACTCTTTTTCTAAAAAAAATTAGACTGAGTCTCTTTTGTATTTAGGACTACTCCCAAATAATGATCATTAATAATACAAGCACACAAAATCTTTTGGGATCTAGGCATTCTCCGAATGCACCCTACAGCACACAATATGAGAATTTAAAACATAATCACTTATGAAAATTTGTTTACATAACTATTCAAGAAGCTTTAATCCATAATCATTGAAATTTAAACTAATAATAACTTAAAACAACAATATATATATATTACAACATATGACCCAACACAGGGAAGACTCTACTTGTAGGTTAATGGAGCACTTCTAAAGCTATACAATAACACTCAGGAAAGATGCTTCTTAATACAATAACCTTTAGGAACCACACGAACAAAGTGTGGATTTATTAGAATGACCAACACTTCCAGCTGACCATAAAAGCTCAGGCATGAATCTACACCTGTCTAAAAATATGAAAAGGAAGAAAGAGTGAGTCATACAACTCAGTGAAGGGTAATATACCTATAACAAGGGTGGGACAAGCTAAAGCACAACCTTTGCAAAACAATAACTTTATAAGTTTCTTAAAAATCTCGTACCACATTTACTATTGAAAATACTTCATCTATATATCAAATACCATAAGATTTTCGGTAAAACCTACATAATTCATTAAGCTGCCTTTTTAATTCAATTGGATAATAATGTCTTTGTAAACATATATAGGCATAATACTTTTAAATCTGTAATAAATCATATATAATATGGATATAAAATTGGACTTAAAGACATACGTACTTTCTCATAATATGAAAAGTAAATACTTGTTTCAAAATCATAATAGAGCTTAAAGGAGGATCCTATTTCAGAAATAGCTACTTGACTGGGTGGCCCTGTGGCCTAACTCCAGCAATAAATGATAACTTCATGCCTGTGCGTGTCTATATATTCCAGACTTGTTGGCCAAATATGCCAAGTTAGCAATCACCTTGCTAGCTGGGTTATTCAAGATGCACCAAGGCTAATGTTGCTGCCATTAGCAAATAGTTCTACTATAGTTCTCTCCCCTTAAGTAAACTTTACATCTTTGATAATTTCTTATCATTAAAACTTTTCTTTAACTTAATTCATATATATCTTGCTCATAACTTTAAATGCATAATAAGATTCAAGAATCTTCCATATTCTTAGCAACCATAGTTATCAAATCCTCCAAATATTCAAAATAACTGTACTATCAAATATAGCTTCAAAGTATAATACTTTCAATTTAAAGTATCTGGAGCTCTTTTTCAATTTATCGAAATATAAATGGTTCTTTCTAACAAATAGCTCAGAACATTGACTTTAAGAATATAACAATTTCTAATAACTTGAAATTTCATATTATTTAAATACCATAAATTAGTTTCTATAAGAGCTTGTCCCATACTTCTATGCTTAAACATATATAAATTGTAACACCCTCCCAAGTATGGTACTATGCTTAAGTCATAATACCTCACCTAGGAGTTGTTATTGTCACTTAATCGGACTTTGTCTGGCAGCAACCTTCGGCCACCATCAGTCTTACTAGTCAACTCCGCCTCAGAGGACCTTCTTTGGAACTTCTGAACTATCTGGAGATAACACGGAAATAGGAGTAAGAATTTTTTAATTCTCAGTAGGATTCATTAAACTACCATATGCTGTGTCATCGTTATTATCTCCAGCTGCTTCGGTTTATTATGAAAAATGTGAGCATGTTAAATAGATTGTTTAGTGTTATAGTTTGAAAATATATTATTCGAAGCATAGTTCATTTTATTCACAGACTTGGGTCACATTGGCAATATTTCATATTTAGAATAAAAATTACTGCATAAATAGATAGAACAGACTCAGCATCAATAAAACATGAGATATAATTATGCAAATACTCATACTTGAATTCATGCAATTGCACTGGCGTCTTTCTTTAACTTTCTTTACTTTTTTTCTTCGCACACTTAGGCGTTACGTATTGCCGTCCCTAGGGTGCTTGCATATGCTTTAATCTTTAGTTTTTACTACTCTTGGATAGTCTGATCTAGGATTGAGCTCAACTCGTGACCGTCGTCAACTAACCTACAAGGGGATTCACGTGCCTTTAGTCTTGGAGGGATCTCATTTTGGCCACATGCCTCTAAATTGAAGGGATCTCTCCTGGTCATGTGCCTCAAGAATAGAGGAATCTCAGTTGATCACTTGCCTTCAATGTAAAGGGATCTCATTTGATCACGTGCCTCCAAGATAGAGGGATCTCATAGTTTTATACTACCTTCACAGGGAGGGATCTCATTAACTACCTCCAAGTGAAAGGATCCATATTTAATATATTCATATCCTCTCATTCTCATACATAATCATGCATAGACATGCTGAATGTACTCATACATATGCTTCATCATTTGCTTTCATATATCCTTGCATATGAAATTTCCATATACATATTCATAACATATAAATGCTCATAACCTCCTTACTATTCTACCGAAAATTCGGCAGCATAATGGATCATGTCT
Source organism: Pterocarpus santalinus (assembly GCA_031439595.1). NCBI lineage: Eukaryota > Viridiplantae > Streptophyta > Magnoliopsida > Fabales > Fabaceae > Pterocarpus > Pterocarpus santalinus. The sequence goes on from CM062529.1 coordinate 29,320,496, forward strand.
GCTTCGCCATGAATAGTGCTAGTAACTAAGAAACTTTAATCAACCAGCAACCTCAATGTAAAACATTATAAATATACCAAGAATATAACAATATCAATAGGTGCAAGTTTTAAACTCTTAAATCTTAATCTATCTTGCAAGCTTTTAACTTCTAATGATGTTCCCGAGTTCAAGCTTAGAACCGACTTCCGAGTTTCGATATCATGTAAGTTATGTACATAAGGTCAATGTCTTGATGCTTGACTTCCGGGATTATGAATGTCTTGATTCCCAACTTCCGGGATCATGTTCGATCTCTGATATTGATTTTGGATCGAGTTTCGAGGTGATATACTTACGGAGACACCGGTTTTTGGAACTATGTGTATAAGAGTATTAGAGCATCCTAGTTTCCCGACTTCCGAGATTCGTGTATAAGGTTTCATATTCTTATACCAACTTTCGATTTTCGACATTATGCCACAATTGGTTTTCTAAGACCATCATGAAGGTGTACCTATGTTTCGAGTTCCGATATTAACCTTACCCGATCTAGTTCTCTATTTCACTATGTCCGAGTTCAATATTAAGTATTACTGATCTAGCTCTCTGTTTGCTAAGTTCCGAGTTCTGATTCCGAGTTCCGATATTAACTAAACTTGATCTAGTATTCTTATATTTCTAGCCAGAATTGCACTCTTATAAGAGAAAATTCACCAAAAATAGAAATCTGAATGAAATCATGTGAAATTTATATCAATATAAAGCTAACAGAACAAGCTTTCAAATGAAATAAGTTGCATATCATTTAAATGAGTATAATTCAAGATATAAGCCCTGAAATTAAACCTTCCTGAACTGCCCTATTTTGGCTTGGTTTGGACATAGGGCAACTTCTTCGAACAACTGGGAGCAAACGAAATCTAATCTAACTCTGAAATTTTTATGGGATGTTTTTCTATGTGTAAGATTTCTAACAAACTTGGTTTCATTCAATTCCATGTTGTATAGGGCTAGTTTTGCTCTGAATAACCTAGTCTATCCAAAATTAAACTCAAAACTTAGGTCAAACATCCAAAATTCATATCTCTCTCAATACTAATCCAATGGCCTTATATTATATATGTATGGAAAGCCTTGAATGTCTACTTTCATTTAAAAATAGTTTCATCAAATTTAAATGGTTGTAGGTAGAGCTTACACTCCGCCGTATAGACCGCTGTGAGTTTTTCACCTAGACAGCATCCTAATTCTCCACTCTTCCTAGTTTTCTCCTTCTAACTTTAATTCCAACTCAAGATTTCAAGTTAATCCAATGATAAACCATCAAATACATCCAATATATCATCAAATAAATGAAAAGAGTGAAATTTCATGCAGCCACAGTTCAGAGAAATTAGGAACATCCTACCTTTAGTTTGATGCAAATATGAGCTAGTTTTGAGTTTTAGTGAAAGATATGGGGGTGAGATGCTTGGTGGGGTTTGAAAATGGAAGAAGGAACTAAAGAAGATGGAGAGAAGAAAGGAAGTTCTCTACTGAAAAGGGAAGGCCGAATGTTTGTTTTTGAGTTGGAAGGAAATATGATGTCGGTATAATAATGTAGTTGTTGGAAAAGTGGCTCCTCATTGATGCCAATTCTTGTGGTTAAAACTCAACCAAATTGCCCCCCTATGTGGCTGCCAAGGGCGCCACTTTTAGTAAGGTAGGTGGTTAAATTTTCAGCCATTGGATTGACGGTTTTCATCATATAACTCTAGTGATTTGATTCCGGCAGTTTAAACTATCAAAATCTTTCCGATTTCCTTTTAATCGGTAAATTAGTTTAAGAAAATTTTTGTGTAATCTTCTATACTTCTAACCTAATTGCCTCATATCTAAACTCAATTAATTGCTAATTAATTGATTCTAAATTAATATTTAGTTGAATTCTAATTAATCTCAATTATTCAATAAAAATCGAATAACTAGGCAAAAACGATAAGAAAAATCCAGTGGATGTTACATAAACACATATAAACACGTATACATTACTGACATGATTACTTCAAGAATTCTACATTGCAGCGTAAAACACACTAATTATATTCTTTCATAGAACTTCACTAAAACACAATTTAGGCATGCGTTATAGGAAATTAAAGATAAGAGACAAGCCATAAGTATATTATCACTCACTATACTAGGCCAAGAGGAGGAGATCTTTGCTGATGATGCCACTAAGCTCATAGATGATTTTCACGAGTATCTAACATCACAAGGATCGTAAACCAAATACAAATTAGTGTTTATGGTCAAGGATTTATTTAAACTATCTTCCCTACTCAAAATTCCCAAATCCATACCCTAACTCCTTTTTACTTGACCCAATCTTAAATCCATAATAGATTCAACTAATCCACGGTCTAATAAAGAAGCTAAAGGTCAAAAATTACCTTAGGGAGTAAAGGAAGGAAAAGGAGCATGAGGGGAGAAGTGGGTCTTCTCCCACCTTTGATTCTCTCACTAAAGGAAGCTAGAGAGAGAGAGCTTCAATGAAGAATGAAGATAAAATATGATGGTGAAGATGGAAGAAGAGGGATTGGTGATGGATTTGAGTAGAAAATGGTGAGGGAAAGGTAGAATCCACGTGGAGGAAAAGAAAGAAGAGAGGGAGTGAGATGGTGGGAGAAAATTCGAGCTTCTCCTTTTAATTCTGTTTAGCGGGCGCCTGAGCACTACGACTTGGCCGCCTAGGCACCCGCATGCCTGAAACAGAGCCATTTTGCAGCACAACCAGCTCCTAAGCACTGGCCTTGGGTGCCTAGGCGCTCGATCCACTTTTTTTTTTTCTTTTCTTCATCTTCGCCTCTCAAATTTCATCATGTCCTCATTTATTTTACTCTCCATTAGCTTTAAAACATAAACGTAAATAAGAAAATACCCCCCATTTGAATCCAATAAAAATATTGGAAATCAAACTCCTTAAGAATCAAAATCCAACTTTTGGATTTTAGTACAAACTTCCGAAAACTTGCATTTTCTTAAACTTCAATGTTGAAAATGAAAGGGTTAATAACTTCCAAAAATTTATTAAAAATCGCTCTTCAATTCTTGGATATCTAAAGAATAATTATCGGGACTTTTAATCCCATAAAAATGTCCCAAACATATAGCCCTCTAAGAAGGCCTAAGGTCTAGACTTTCTTTCGTAGGGTTCGATAGGATAAAGTGTCATGATTTGTATGACTCTTGACTCGGGCCTTACAAATTCTTTCAATAATTTTAGTATTCCTGATGATGATGTATCACAAATTTTTTGAATTTTATGAGTTTGCAATGTTATGCTGAATATAAAAATTTGGGTCTGTAATGCAAATTATGATCAACTTAAATTATGGAATATGTAATGTTATTTTCTACTATTTATTGGTATTCAATCGAAATACTAGATTTACATGTTAGATCCACATACTTGACTTAAGGTTTATAGCAAATTTTACAAAAAGATACAACATTATGCTTTTTATCCTAGAATGATTCCAAGGCAAATTTAAGAATCCTAATATGGGGCATACTCTGTAACTACAAGTTCACAATATGAGCACTTTATGACTTACTAAAATATATTCAAAACTTATATAAAAATAATACTTCATTTATAATATAGAGTCACTAAAACCATAACCAACTTCCAAAAGTATAAGATAGATGTACTACAAAAAGACCAAAAAGTCTATGTGGTCCGTCATAATAAAAATGTAGAAAATTCTAAAAAGTGCTCCTCTCTCCTATGAGTTGTCACCTGGTGGTATGCAATTATAATCACATTCTTGACTCATATGGTTAAAGGAGTGTAACATGCTTGTGAATGGCAACCTTGGAGAACTTAGACCCCAACTCAGAGATTTCCTAACCAGTTGCATTGAAGAAGGTTGTGTTGATAAATTCAAAGAAGCATCACCATGCTGCACATCCTCTTTTTGCTTCCCTAAAAAGCAAAGAAAGAACTAAATTAGCAAAATTATCATAATAATATACTGGTAAATAAAGATTGTATTTATTTCTTCTACCTTTATTTGATTTTTTTTTTTGTGGTTGCTATATTCCTTTTCTCCAAAGGCCTTTTGATATGAATACTGGACTTTCCTTTAAGTTTTTGCTGGATGAAGGTTCAAGACAAGGGCATGCACACTATCTTCATTTTCATTGAGATTATTCATATTTGTCATTGCATTTGTCTTCAAGTTCAACCTCCCAAGACATTGTTGCACTTGTTGAACTCTTGTATCCAATAAGTCCCACATGATTTGTTGAGTTTCTTTATGGTGCTAAGTCTCCAACATAAGGTTGTAGAAAGATTTCATAATAACATTGCGATAAATAATACTAGGATCATCACTGTTAGTGTTAGAGCTACGAACTTCTCCCAAACCGCCATCTAGATGATTATAGACCATTGATCTTGCATTTTTTGACCATCTTTTCAAGAAGTAATGCTTATTTTTACAATACGCTCAATGTTATAAATTCTCAATCAATGACCACAAAGAATGGCCATTGAATCAAACTTTCTACAACTACAAACAATTTCATGAGTAGCATATCAAATTTTACCATATATTTTTTATGAGGCATATGATTCAAGACAACCTCATGGTATAACACAATATCACAACACCCAATTTTCTGTAGATGTGCTTCCACAATACCTTCAAGATATGCTTTCAAAAAATATAATTTAAAGATCCTATGAGTATACAAAGTAGATGCCTAATGTAAGGTGTCACTAATATTTATTACAAGAGGAAGGGGTACTTTGGCTATTCTTGAATTCATCTTCAACTTCTTTATGATGCCATTTTACAACCATCTTCTCAAATGCTAATAAGAATTGTGTAAAACTAATTGTTTTACTAGCAATATCACCTAACACATTATTTGTACTTTCACTTCTTTGAGAAGACCTAAAATCACTAGAAAATGTATCCTTGTTAAAAGTAGTGCTCCACTTGTAGCGAAGTCTATACATCTTATTCAACCATGCATGCTCATGAAGATTATACTCATTAATCATTTCCTCCCAAGTCTCTTGAAATTCTTCCTCGGAATCACATTTTGTCATGCACTTTGGGAATAGGAATTGGAACCTGCGATTTGAATTTAAAGCACCTGAATAAGATGGACTTTTTTAGATATGTGCCATAAGCACAATCGATGATGTGTATTTGGCACTACTTCTTCAATGGCTTTGCTCATGGTTGCATCTTGATTAGTAAAGATTGTTTTTGGTTGTTGATTTTCCATGCTCTCCAAAAATACTTTGAAAAGCCAAGCAAAATAATTTGCAGATTCATCCAACAAAAATGCACAACCAAACATGATATTTTTCCAATGATTATTTACACCAACAAATGGGGCATGGGCACATATCAAGTTATATTTGTTGGTACAATAAGTGGTGTTATAATTAAGTTTAGATTTCCCATCTCTCCAAAACACATTAGTTAAGTGTGACTCTTTGTCTAATGGCACACTATAATAGAACATAAGATCTTGGGCTTGTCTACTCTGCAAGTGGTTTATTAATGATTGGGTATCTCTTGCTTCAATCAATTTCAACTTTTCAATACAAATATTATTGTACGTATCTTTCATTGTAATGCCAAGTTTATCAAACCCACCAACTTCTTCACCTATATGGCCCCAAATATTTTTTACACTAATACTAGCATTCACCATTGAGCTTATAAGACCTCCTTTTGCTGCTGATACATTTCTCATGGAATGCAATGAGTGTCTTTGCTCTAGTAGTGCAAACTCATGGTTGTGATTTTTCACTAACTTTGTAAATGTCCATACACCTTCCTTGCTTATTATGAATTGTATTATCGCTTCACAACTTGTTTTTGAATCTAATCTATTGTAAGTTGCCTCACCACAAGGCTCATTATTTTTAAAACCTTTTTTACTACAATAAAACTCCTTCAAGCTTATGTAATTTTTGCTATTACCATAATATAACTTTCCCTTTTCTGACACAAAAACCCATTTGGTAAGCATGAACTTGGAACGAATTATAAGCTTCTTCTTTGCTATACACTATTTAACCATGGTAAATGATCCATTCAAGTTTTCTATTTGCTTGGGCCAAGCCCATTTCACCATCTCATATTAATAACACATACCACTCTTACCTCCTATAAATACCATTGTAGGGGGAAAGGTGAGGTAGCTTCATTTCAACCTATATACCAACCCTTCCACTTTCTTTACCTCTAGTCAAGACAAGAACATATTGGTGCCATATATGAGGAATAGGTAGAACTAATTTCACTCCACAAAACCAAACCTGTAAGCTACACACTAGTTGCCGTCATCATGGTCCATATGTGTTGCACATAGTATACCCAAGAGGTAACCCACCGCAAACCAAACCCAAACCCCAACTAATCAAAGAGATCGCATTATTATTGCCCGAGCAAACGAAAGAGTATTGCAAGAAAGTGAAGGCCACATTTTTCTATGTTGAGGCTATTATGAGTAAAATCATTGTGGATTTGTTCTAATTCTTCATCAATTTCACGTTCAAAATGGAAAGGTTGAGGGGATCATATTATTGAAATGCATTATGAAGGTATGTAAGTTTTTGAACAATTCAGTTGTTGAGCTTTTTGAATATTTCCAACTATTAAGTTTAGCACTCATCTTGATTTTCAAATGAATTATGAAAGAAGAATGAACGGCTCTTTCTTTTTTTTAATTTCTTTTAGAAAAGAATTGAATCTAAAAGGTTACACAAATAATGAATCATTAGCTTTATTATTCTTATTACCAATTGTAGTTTTATTATAAGCTATGATATATTCTTGTTATAGTTTTATACAATAGAAATCATATAATGATGTCTTCTGTAACCTCTCATGATCATGTTCTTGGAGCAATACATGTGTTATGGAGTAATGCTTCGATATTTGTCTCTAGATTTTGAGATGTGTTTCGATATTATTATTGCAGTAGTATCATTGGTGTACTGGTATTATTATTGTCTTATTTGATTTTTTCTCAAGTGTACTTTTATAACCTAGTGAATATCAATTATTCCCTTTAATTAGTAATTTTAGTATTGTTAGAAATTATCTTTCTTTAATGAGCATTGATATTTCAAATATTATTTATAAATTACACTAATCTATTTATAAAAATGAATTCATTTCCCTTAATTGCTTTCCATTTAATTGATTGATTGACATACGATTCCCTTAGTAATTAATCATAAGATTTTTCTCTTACTTGTAGCATTTACATCCTGATTAAAATTGATATTCTTATTAATATTAGGATCAATGTTCCTTTTTACAATTTTTCCCCTATAATTAGTATTAATATCATAATCCTTGACTATAATTTGTATGACAGTGATTGTCTTTTATTTGTATTATAATATTTTATTTTGATAAAATCATATTTTTTAGTTTAATTTATATTCCTGTTTTCTCCTACATTTAAAATATGTACACTTGTTATGGCTTGATTGAAACGATTTAATAATAACCACCAACTATAATTGAAAACATTCGAAACTATGGTTATTTCATATACATTTCTATATTTGGATAAAGTTTAGCAGCATTACTTTGCTTTATATATTAATTCATACTAATTAATTTTCCTTGGCTAAAATCTGCAACACAAATATTCTCTTTTGAATACACATATTCCTTCCTCCATTACAGTTGTTATTATGACAAAACGATTACTATAAAATAAAATTTATGAACTCGACAGATTACGTTACATCATGTTCATAATCAACAAATAAAAATACAATATATTATGTTCATTAGCGTAAATGTGGTTTCTAAAATGAATGCAATATTCCAAATGAGTTTTTGGTTTTTCCTCTTGAGTTCATTTAAAATATGTACGAAACTTTATTTTGAAGGTTTAATAACTTATGTGTTTTCCCTTTTATATTCTATTAATTTTAAAATTAATTAATTATCATCAATTTTGAACAGAATTATTGCCATCATTATCTTTCATAAATTCGCTGCAATATATACATTTATCATCATTTATAATATTTTGATTCTGTGTTAATGGCATTTTAAGTAGCATTTACATTCCGGTTGGCAATTAATTCTCTGTAAATAGTATTAATATCCTTATTAACAATTATTTATATTACAATCAGCAGTTATTGCACTTTAATTTGTATTATTATTCTTACTTCCAGTTATCTCTCTTTAATTAGGATCGATGTTCCTATCTACAATTTTTATTTTTAAAATTCATATTATAGCCTTTGAGTATAATTTTATGACATTAGTTGTCTTCTATTTGTAATGATCACAATTATATTCTTCTGTATTAATGCTATATATTACGTTGATTGCCATTTCATGACTCATTTTATAAGTTGTCTAGTATTATTCCATTACTATTCTATTATAAAATAAAAGGCAGAATTGATATTAAGGTGACTAGCCCCTATTTCATTTATTATTAATAATAAGATACATATATATTAGCTCTTAAATTTGACCATAGTTCTAGAAATCGAATTGAACTGGCCAGTCCGACCTATTAAACTGGGATCCGGACCCCTTTCTAGTTCGGTTAATGGTTGAAAACCAGTGGTTTAAAAATTCGGGTCAAAAACCAGGAAATTGCTTGAACCGGAGGCGGTTTAATGATCCGTCAGTTTGGTTAAAAAAAAACAGTGAAGTGAGATGAAGCTACTCGAATCACTACGAAGAGGATCGCTGCCACGTTTATTGTTTCTGCTAACACCTCAATAGAGAGGAGTAGCCACCCACACTCTTGCTGTGGTCTTGAGCTCGCACCGCAGTCCCTGCACTCTCGCCCCTGGTCTTCAAGCTTACCGCCGTAGCCTGTGTTGGTCGGTATCATGGCCATTGTTCATAGTGTATAGGAAGAAGAAAGAAGAAAGAAGAAAGTAGAAAGAAGAAAGGGAGCGGCAGGCGGCTCATATTGGAAGGAAGGAAGGAAGGAAGGAAGGTAGGTAGTTTAATCTAGGTTTTTCATCTGGGAATTAATGGGTTGGGCGGGTTTTGGGCCAATTAAACCAGCAACTCTTCTTTTTTAATATATAGGAATAAGATATTTGCGAGCTTTAACATGATTCTCTTGCACCACCAATGAATCATGACCAAAGAAAAATAAAGATTCTTGTGTTTGACCAAATTCTTGTGTTGAAAATAAGATTTTAAAATGATTGTATTATGCTATTAGTAATCAAATCTTTTATCTGAAAAAATCTTTTATCTTTGTCAATAAAATAATTGGATTATATTCTTTTATCAATGATCGTATATATTTTTATATTTATATAAATATATATTATTATACTCCAGTTAAATTGATTAAACCTCGATTGAACCACTAAACTTTTGAATCAGTACCTCATCTGGTTCAACATTTGGCTCGATTTTCAGAACCTTGCTTTTGACAAAAAGAAATGAATAGTTTTTGGGACAAAAGCTCATTATAATTATTGTTTTAATCGATATGATTTATTAATTTTAACTATTATTTAAATTGTTCTTTGATCTTAATTATTATTAGTTATAATTTATTGATTTTAATTATGATAGTTTATAATCGATATTTATTCAAAATTATTTATATGTCTCTATTGTTATTTCTTCTACTCTATTAGACTTTGGCCTCTTATTACCATTGACCTAAGAACTACCATATTTTGAAACACATATGAAACCATAAATGGGATTTTTCTATAAAATTATTTTCAACTTACAATTAACGGTTTACCACCATTTACGAGTAATTCCAATATTAGTAGTGATATTTATTTCTTCAATGAATTCTTGCAAATAATTAATGATTTTTAAGAAATATTGCAGGAAGATGTCAAGCATTAGTATTCATAATCAACATTTGTTTCATTACATTTGATTAGCATTCTTTAGTATTTGAAGCATCTTAATTTTAGAAACATGAGTGAAATTATTGGATTATTTGCTCATAATTTGTAGTCGATTATTCCTTCATGTCATTAATTATTATTATCTTTCCAAATCTAATATGCTTAATATTAATATAACTTGGTTATTGTAGAACTTCTATTTCTAGTTTTGTTGTTGTAGTTATATTTACAAGGCAGAAGAAGGAGATGATGGCTATTCTAATCACTCGATCTCCAAAAGCCAGCCATCGCTAGTAGTCGCCAAGCCCGGCCACACTGGTTCAATCTCCAAAATCCAGCCATTGCTGGTAGTCTCCAAAGCTAGGGCCATGCCAGCACGATCTCCAAAACCCAACTATCACTAGTAGTCACCAAGCCCAGCCACACCAACACAATCTCTAAAATCTAGCCATTGTTAGTAGTCTCCAAAGCTTGGCCACGTTGGTACAATCTCCAAAACTAAACCATCGTTGGTAGTCTCTAAAGCCTGACTACGCTGGTACAATCTCCAAAACCCAACCATTGTTGATAGTCTCCAAATCCTGACCACACTGACATGATCTTCAAAACCCAATCATCCCTAGCACTATATGAAGCCTAGCAACCCTGATACTATCCAAAAGTTTAGCAATCCTGGCATTATATGAAAGTTCGGCAACATGGAACAATCTAGAGGCTTGGCAACCATGGCACTATATAAAGCCTGGTAATCCCAGCATTATCTAAGCCTAGCAACCTTTTCCTTGTCTGAACCAATGAGCTAGTGCATCAACGTCACAAAACAATACATTACTCAATGGAAGAGTCTCCCTAAGTAAGAAAGTTTTGCTACTGAGGTCACAAAAGGGCCACATACAATAACTTTGTTATGCCACCGAGCAAGAGAGAGAAAGAAAGACTACTGAGATAGTAGCTTGATCGAGTGACCAAGGATACAAATTAATCCAACCAACGCGAAGGACCGAGATATCGTCTTTATTTCCCCACTTATTATATACCATGCTACTATTCACCAAGTTTTCACTAAGTCACTATCCCTCAAAGTTGCTATTACCTAATCGAGTAACAATAATAGCATTCGATCAAATGCTTAACTTTACCCGTGTCAAATTTGCAGCCTAACTATAGTTTTTATTGTTTAGCTAGTTAGCATAATCAATCAAAAGACTAAGATATCACTCCTAGTAATCTTAGAGATATTACCCTTAGTAATCTTTCTATGCACTCATCAAGTGAAAACATACACAGCAAACTAAGTGAGCACACTATCTTGGTTTTTTTCCAAGCAAACAATTGATCAAATGAAGAGATTGGTTAGCAATATACTCGATCTAATAAATTTCTTAGCCTCTTCGCTCTTTCAAAGCTTGATGCTGGGGGGCTTGTGATCCGTTTGGTCTCCTGATCCCTTGGTTCGCTGATCTTCCTCACCTAGCCTAAGACATTTCTTAACCTCTTCGCTCTTTTAGAACTTGCGACTGGGCGGCTTGTGATCTGTCTGATCTCCTGGGCCCCCGAGTCCTTGCATTTTAAGACATTTTCTAACCTCTTTGCTCTTTTAGAGTTCGAGCTTGAGGGACTTGTGATCCGTCCAGGTGTCCTATCTGATTGGCCCAAGCCCATTTCACTATCTCGCATTAATAGTGAGTACAACTCTTACCCCCAATAAATATCATAGCAGGGGGAGGGGATGAGGTGGCTTCATTTCAACCCATATACCAACACCTTCAATCTCTCTACCTTTAGTCGAGACAAAAGCAGTAAATATCTCGAATTCCATTAACTGTAGATGGTGCAGTCTCATTTTGCTCCTTATATTCCTACATACATGATTGAATTCTAAAAGCTCAACTACTAATACAAAAGCCAATAATAATTAAATAAAAACCTTTTTTCTTTATTTTTTTCAAAAATTAAAACATAAAAATGCAATAAGGTTACCAAAATATATAAAAAGGGATATACTGCATAGAAAAGACTACCTCATGTTAATTGGCATTTTACTAATCCTTTTGGATGAACATATTATAGGGAAAATTGCACATTACCCCACTGAACAATAAGCCATGTGTGTGACATCCCTAAACATAGAGCGTCCGAATTGCATCATTTTCTAATCTATTTTGTTGCATTAGAAAAATAAGAGCAATTAGAATTGAAATATGAATGTTAGGATTAGAAAAGTTTGAATTTGTTATGTGGAAAACTAATGAAGACCATTAGTAATGTTTTGCAACTTTAAAGGAAATCGGTTAAGTTTCAGTATTATATAACGTAAGAACTAGATCAGTAGAAATTTACACTATTAAGCCCTAATTTGGACGGCCATGGTTTAGCCATCTCTCCACCCATGGTGGCGCCATCTAGGCCATCCAAATAAGTAGCCAAGGTAAATTAAAACACGGTTTGAGATCCACCAATCAGCTCCTCTTGAGTCATCCTTCTTCATCATGCCACAAAGCTAACAAATTTCCCATCTTCTCCCTTATATTTTTAGCCTCAAAAGGCTGAGCTCTCTCCCTTATTTTGTTCTTCCTTTCATCCCGTAATCCTCACTTTTTCATCCTTCACCAAATTTCTCCAACCATGACTTGCTTCCTACTAACTCAAGCTTGGAATCTAGGTAGGATTCATGAACTTCTCTTACTATTGGCGTTGTTGTGATTGAGTAGAGCTTTTAGCCCTCTCCTTAAATTGATAATATATTGTGAGTATATGAGTTGTTATGGGTAATTAAACATGAAAATATTTGGTTTGAGTTGGAAATCTAGTGCAAAACTCAAAGGAGAGCCTAACTAGAGTCTACTGGAGAAAAAATTATAGGCATGTCCATATAGAAGATTGTATAGCTTTGCCTATAGCCATCAAAATTTGATGAGACCAATTTTAATGAAACTAGACATTCAGAGCTTTCCAACTATATAAATTATAAGCCCATTGGGTTTACAATAAAGGAGATATGAATTTTTGAAGTATACCCTAAAATTCTATCCCTTGTCTTGACCAGTCTAGGTTGTGAAGGGCAAAACTCATCCTATGAAACTTCAAATTGAGTGCAATAAATTTTTTTAGAAAGCTAACATATTGGGTAACATACCATTAAAATTTTAGAGTTAGATCCTTACTCTATTATTTCCAGAAATTCTGCAAATTTGCCTTATGTTCTGTCTGGATTGGAACAGGGCAGACCATTCTAGCCAAATTTGAGAGCTTATAACATAGCATATGCTCACCCAAACGAAACAAAACTCATGAAAAATAAAAAATAGTTCAATTAACTTTAACTAAATATAAATTTCGAATAAATCTAATGAAAATTCTATTTTTGGTGAATTTTTATATTTCAATGCTCAATTCTGCCCAACAATAGGGCAGCCTTGGGTTAAAGTTTAATAACTTAATCTATACTCATCAAAACTTAATGGGATGAAAGGGAACTAATGCTATGCTTGGTTCTAGAGAAAATAGGACAATAGAAAAATGAGCAGAAAGAAAATGAGCAATTCATGCGCTTTGCTCCTTGTTTGGATGCTCATGAACAGTGAATAAAGAAAGAAAATATCGATGGGCCCCACAATAAAAGTTTTCTCGGCGGTTATGCAAAGAAATGTGAATAGTAGCACATATGTTGTCAAAATGACTCTCATGTCCTATATAAAAATGAAAAAGTAATAATTGAATGATATTTTATAATTAACAATTATAATTTTGATTTTATTAAATTATTAATATAAAAAATTATATTTATAACTTATATAATTAAATGATTTATATTATTATATTATATTGTTATGTAATTTATAAAAAAAATTAAAAATTAAATAAATATAACATTTATACTTTATTAGACAATAAGGATGTATATATCATTTTATATACTCTTTATTTTCTTTCTTTATTTTCTTTCTATCCAAACAATAGGAGAGAAAATGTAACATCCCCAATTTTATGTAAGCTAATTAGCTCAGTATCCCTGGCTAATTAGAGGGATTAGCGATTAACTAAGGACTAATCGGCTAATCTCGATGAGTAAGAGCTTAGTAAATTAAGTCAAGTCAACAATTGAATTATAACACACTAAATATTTTAATTAACATATAATCATTCAAACCTCATTAATACGTAATTTAGAAATATAATTAAGCTAAGATAATCTTATTAATTAAGTACATGACAATTGTTTTACCTTAATCAATTAAGATAAATAAATTCTTATACCCTAAATACATAATTCTTAAGAACAATTCTTTTAAAGGAAAAACGTCTTAAAAGTGTAATTAACCGCAATTGACTAAAGAGCAATTAAATTAACTAAATTAATTAACATTTAGATAATTCTAATAGCTTTGAAAATTCAAAATTTTCCCTAATTATTACATGAAAATTTCGGCCAAGGCAAGAGCCAAATCTATAACATCCTCTCAAGTATAGTACTATACTTAAGTCGTAATACCTCACCTAGGAGTTGTTACTGTCAGTTAATCGGACCTTGTCTGGTAACAACCTTCGGCCACCTTCAATCTTACTGGTCAACTTCACCTCGGAGGACCTTCTTCAGAACTTCTAAACTATCTGGAGATAACACGAAAATAAACATAGGAGTGGGCATTATAAATTCTCAGTAGGATTCATTAAACTACCATATGCTGTCATCGTTATTATCTTTAGCTACTTCGATTTATTATAAAAATGTGAACATACTATATAAATACTTTCATTGTTATAGTTTGAAACCATATTGTCCGAAACAGAGTTCATTTTAGTCATACATTGTAAACAAAGTAAGCATTAAAGCATAAGTATAGCAGATTGTGAGTGATTTCATAATAGTAACAATAGTAGATTGTGCATGTACAATGAATTCATGTGAATGCACTTATGCATTCTTTTCTTCCTTTACTTGACATGCCTAGGCAATATGTATCGTCATCCCTAGGGTATCTGCATGCATATATCTTTTTATTTCATCTTTACTGCCCTTGGATAGCCTGACCTAGGAGTGAGCTCAATTCATGACCGTCGTCACACAGAACTAACCTACAAGGGGATCCATGTGCCTCTAGTTTTGGAGGGATCTCATTTTGGTCACATGCCTCCAAGGTAAAAGGATCTCATATCTTTAACTACCTTCACAAGGAGGGATTCAAATAACTGCCTCCAGGTAAAGGAATCTAACATTTCATAATCATATATTTTCTTTATTTACATGCAAATATGCAAACTTTCATAAACATAATCATGATCATATCATCATACAATGTTTATATGCATTCTATTGCACTTACCTTTCAACATTCTTGCATATAGAATTTCATGTTCATATCATAAATTTTCATAACAAAAACTATCATAATTTCATAAAATTTTGCCAAAAATTCGACAACATAACAGATCAAGTCCACTTCCTCGTGAATAGTACCAGTCAACCAGACAGTCATTCATACAGAAAAATCAATGCAAGGTATAGATGCTCCAATAATCAAACAAAGTTTCATAACCTTGATCTTGAATTAGTTTTTTGCTACTTCTTTTTGATTCTACCCGATTTTGTTAACTTAGGCCGTAAATTCATTTTAACTCATGTAAACCTGGATTTTGGATATGTTGAAGTGTTATGTGTCTATTTTCTAACTCTTTGGTCCCATCTAATTTTGATAAATGTAGCTTAAGTTATTTAAGTTCTATCTCGATCTGCCCTTTAGTTGGCCAAAATTATACACTTAAAAGTAAAATTTCACTAAAAATTGAAAACTAGTTCAAATCATATGAATTTTGTATATATTAAAGCTAACAGAACAATCTTTCATTTGCAATAAGTCCCATTTCATTTGCAATTTAACCTTTCTGAACTGCCCTTTTTTAGCCTAGTTTGGACTTAGGGCAATTTCCTCAAACCACTGGGAGCCAATGGGACTGTCTCTAGCTCTGAAATTTTTAAGGGGTGTTCTTCTATGTGTAAGATTTCTAACAAAATTAGTTTCATTCAATTACATGTTGTATAGGGTAAGTTTTTCACTAAACAACCTTGTCTGCCTAGAATCAAACTCAAAAACCTAGGTCAAATTTCCAAAATTCATACTTCCCTCAATACTAATTCAATGTCATTATAATTTATATAGTTGGAAAGACCTAGATGTCTAGTTTGACATAAAAATAGTTTCATCAAATCTAAATGGCTGTAGGTGGATCCAGACACTCCGCCGTATGGACCATTGTAGGTTTCCTTAACTTAATCCATTCTATTTGCTTCTCTTAACCAGATAATCATCCAAAACTCAATTTAAAACACAACAATTCAGCCATAAACCTTCATATAGGCTCATAATAGCATCAAATACATGCATTCAAATGAGTTCATAGTAGCCCCAATTCACAAGAAAATTCAAAGAAGAGGTTGAATCCTGCCTTTATTTTGATGCAAAACTAGCTAGTTTTGAGTTCTGGTGAAAGATATGGGTACATGAGACTTGAGAGAGGCTGAAAATGGAAGAAGGAGATGAAGAAGATGAAGAGAAGAAGGGGAGAAGCCTGCTGGAAGAGGGAGGATGAAATTCTGCTGAAGGAAAGGAAAGAAAAATTTTATAAAAGCTTTAATGAGGTAGTTGGAGTTTTGTGTTTTAATTGGTTGTAAGCTTTGTGGCCAATTTTCAGCTAAGCCTCTTCATTTGGTGGCTCTCCTTGTGCCACCCATAGATGAGTATGTGGCTGAATAGTTAGCCATAAAATCATAGAATTTGGGTGCGTAATTCTATTGATTCGATCCTGACAGCTTAAAATACCGAAATCTTACCGATTTCTTTTAAATCGGTAAATCGGTTAAGGAAAATTTCTATGAAACCTCCTATGCTTTTAATCTAATTCATTCACATCTAATCTTTCTAAAATAAATACTTAGTCAAATTCTAATTAACCTCAATTATTCAATAAAAACCGATTAACTAGGCGAAAAACGATAAAATTCGGTGGATGTTACAAAATTCAACCCTCCATTTGTCTCCTAAATCTTGCACCCTTGGATCTAGGCTTGTGTTAGTAGCATCACTTTTAGGTAAGATCAAGAGAAAGACTATACACCACTTTAATCATGCCATATGGGTAAATCATACTCCATCAAGTAAATTCCAAGAGTAGTGCCTTTCTTTAACCCCTTGAGAAAACACAAAATGGTCCTTGCTATACACCAAGACTCAAAGGAAACATAACCATCTCTTTTACCCTAAGGTTCTTGACCCTCTTGCTTGTTGAAGGAGGGAAAAATCACCTCCTGCCTACCCCTAGTAAGGATGCCCTCTTGCCCCTCTCTCCTCCATTTGCAAGCTTTCATCCTCTCACTTCAAGGCAAAAAGCTCTCATCTCTCTCTAAACTTCATCCTACCTCTTTTGTTCTTCCAACTTTTCTTGTCCTTCTTCTCACTTTCTCACTGTATTCAACCCTCTTTCCTTTCACCACCATCACAAACCCTTTAAGGACCACCTTCTTTGGTCTTTGGAAAAGCAATGTAAACACACATTAGCTACATTCTTCCGAGCTCTAAGGAGGGAGGCCATTTTCAACCACTTCCACCCTTCAAGCTTCCAAGAAAATCTTTGTGGTAGTGACTCTAACCCGTTCTTCTTATGTGTTCTTGAGCTCTAGAACTCCTAAGCTCTCCATAGCTAGATGGTTCTAGAACTTGCTCTAAGACTTCATGGCCATTCTTCTTGATATAAAGTGTTTTCTTGTGATATGGCTCTTTTCTTGTAAATTGTTTCTAGTTATGTGCATGTGTTGCTTGAACCCAACTTTGTAGAACTCAATATTGATTTATCATCAAGATCTATAAAAGTGGTTTGGAAGGGAAAAGTGATCACTTGAGGAAAAAACTTAATGTTTGTATAAGAAAACTAATTGAAACAAAAATGTTGAAGCTAGAAATTCTAGCAGTCGATTTTACCCGACCAATAACTTATTCAATATAACTCCAAATGTAATGAAACTAATTTTAAATGAAAATATACTTGTAGAACTTTTTATATATATCAAATACATAAATTTTGACTTTAAACTGTAGGAGATATGAATTTTTAAAGTGGGTTGTCCCCAAATGTGTTTCTGTTCAGGAAATCTGTCCAAAAATCTTAATAGCTCGAGCTATACAAAACATTTTTGAGTGGGACCAAGTTTGTTAGAAAGCTGAGACATAGAGGAACCCCCTATAATATAGTTTTGATAGATTCCTTGTAAGAAACTCCCAGTAAAGTTTATAAGTCACTGTTCTGGAATGAGTCTAAGAGACTGAGCAGTCAAATTAAAATGTGCATATCTCGAGTTGCAGAATGAATTTTTGAGTGGGGTTTACTTTGTTTAAAAATAGACTTAGAGAAGTATAATCATACCAAAATTCAAGTCAAAATTGTGAAAGATGAAATTATGGTGAATTTTTAAAGTTACTGCCCCACTATAAAAGTAAAATCTGGTTATAGTTAAGTTTAAAGGTTAATGAGAAACAAGCTTTAAGATATTAAGATCCTCAAATTAATATATTGGAGAACTTCATAATTCAACTTAAAGGTTTTAAAAAGGATAATAGACGAACTTGGCCCTATGCCTAATAAAAGAATCAACACAAGAGGCAAATTCAATTAAAAGTTTGCATCTATGTGCCACCATGATGATGATGATATGATGATGACATGATGATGATAATGATGCTTAATAATATGTGATGTTGAATTCTCTATTTGACAATTTTGGAGAAGCTCCGGTCTAGCTGTCATGTTGCCGAAATTCCACAAAATTTATGGATTTAGAATAATTTTTGCATCATAAGTCTTAATAAGAAAAGATTAAACTAAGGGTATGATTCTTCGAAAAGGAAAGGTGACCCGTATTACACTCTCTTCCACCCACTTGCATAAGGCATGGCATAGACCCAGTTAGTGTGCGTACAGGAGATAGAGCTTACATGAGGCATGGCATTGACCCAGCTAGTATAAGTACCGAAAATTTATGGTGGCGATGGTTATAGTAGGAGCTCATTATCACCTATGTTTAATGGGTGAAAAAGACTTAAGATAAAGTCAAGTTAAGAAAAGAAAAAGGACTTCGGTCTAAACCCTTGAAAGGAAGGTGTTAAGAGAAGCCTATAACACATCAATGCATGTTATATTTAATTATACTTGTTCCCATGCATGTTATGATGTAACTCCCATGATTAGAGTGTATGTTAAAAGTGAATTCACTTCAGATATTCATGTTTTGAAAACCTAATAATTGAACCTTATGCATGCTCACTATTTTTCATTACTAAAATCGAAGTGGTTGGGACGATGAGATGACACTTCCGTGTCGGGTTTGAGTCCTACTGAGAAATATCATTTCTCACCCTGGTTATTTTCTGCCTCGTCACCAGATTTTGATGGCGCATCTGGTAGAGTGGAGCATGGATCTCCTACACTATGAGTGGACGTATGATGAGGGATACCAGACTATGCTATTTTGGACTTGTAGTTACTATTACTCCGAACCTTCATATATTCCTTTTTGTGTCGAACTATGTCATTTTAGTTTGTATTTAGTATTTGGGTTGTGCCATGACCATAAGCCTTCTTCTACGTACTCTTGAACATTATGAACCCATATGGGTGAAATTATTAGCTATGTAATGCGAAGTGTTTGTGATTACTAATTATTTATCTCTCTCATGTTCTATGATATTGTGATACAGATTATATGCAACTTGCTCTTTAGACTCGATATTCATGCTCAAGGCTTCACCATTTCAAAATGCTATAAAGCGACGACATATTTCAAAAAGAAAAATTTTACCGTATTTTTCACGTAACTTAATTAATAAATGAAGTTTATTTTTCTACGAGCATAAGTAATAGCTGATAAAACGCCATAATACGACTTAAGCGTAGTCTAAGTTTATTAGGATGTTATAAAAAAACATATTTTTCTCTTCATTTTCTATTCTCTTCATTTTCTTCCTTTTTATTTTCTTTCCTCCCATTTTCTTTTTGTATCCAAGCAAAGGGTAAAAGTAGACAAACAATGCCACACCATATCCAAATTTCAGATTTAAATGAATTAAGATGGAATTATGGCATAATGTCTAAAACAGAGCAGAATCAATAGAATTAGGTGCCAGCTGCCTAGTTGAAGTAATTGGATACCTTAGTTCATAAATGACCCTTGGTTGAAATTTAGATGATGAAACTCTTTATTCTATTGCCAAAATATTAGTATGACATTATATTGGTTCTGATATCTTGATTGGTGGCTAGATATATGCCTGTTGCATTTTTAAGGAAATGGATTTTAAGTCGTTATGCTACCAAAATATCGGCAAAATTATGCAAAAGTTATGAATGTTTATATGTTATGTACATGAACTTCATTTAAGCATGAGCATTTGAAAGTAGTGTATGAAGCATGTGCACAAGTTTCTCGAGCATATTCATGCATGATATATATGGGCAAATGAACCATGAAAGACTATTAAGGACAAAATGTGGATCCCTTCACCTGGAGGCAGTTATTTGGGTCCCTCCCAATGAAGGAAGTTAAAACTATGAGATCCCTCTACTTGGAGGCACGTGGCTAGATGAGATCCCTCTAATTAAACACATGTCATAGATCAAATCCTAAGGAATGTGATATGGTGATCACGCTCTTATGGGGTATGACATGGCGATTATGCTCCAGATTGTGGTATGACAAACACATCCTACAGAACATGCCATGACGATCATGCTTCAGATTATGGCATGACAAACACATCCTAAGGAACGTGCATGGCAATGACACTTAGATTGGGTATAACATGGTGATTATACTCTGGAATGTGTATAACAAGTAAAGATTAAAGATTTAAAGGACCCAGCAAACACCCTAGGGATGACAATATGTAATGCTTAGGTTTGTCAAGTAAAGACAGTTAATGGAAGCTTAAGAGAGATAGAGACAGAGGCATTTACATCAAGATGTTTGATTGCATTCATATATGCATATTATTTATTTGTTCTTGAATCTGCCATACTTATGCTTTGATTCTTTCTCTGTCTATCAAGTGTGTGAATAAAATGAACCTGTTTCAGAAGGATATTTTTGAACTTTATAAAATAAAATTTATAACTTATCTAGCATGATCACTTTGTCATAATAAACCGAAGCAGTTAGAAATAGTGACAATGATATTATTTATAGTCTAGGGAATTTTACTAAGAATTTATAATTCTCACCCCTACGTATGTTCTATGTTATCTACAAATGGCTCAAGAAATAGTAAAGATGGTCAATCTTGGATAAAGCTGTTTAAGATGGAAGACGGCCGAGGGTTGCTATTAGACAAGGTCCAATTGAGTAACAATAACAACTCCTAGATGAGGTATTATGACTTAAGCATAGTATTATACCTGGGAGGGTTTTACATTAATGGAATCAGAGCAGTTCGTTCTAACCGGACCTGGGATAGACTGACTATGCTTCCAAAGCAAACTCTAAGCATTTAGAAAGGTCATGCTTTAGGTCCTTACATGACAAGGACATAAATGTTTATGCATAGCTGTCTTGTTGTGTGTTGTAGTTTATCTATTGCACTTGATTACATATTGAGCCTAATAACCTTAATATGATGTTTGGTGTAGATGGAAATTTGTGGCACCAGCTAGCAAACTAGGGATAAAGAAATTTTGAGAGCAAAATTCTTTTTAAGGGAGGTAGTATGTAACATCCCAAAACATAGAGCATCTGAATTTCATCTTTTTCTAATATATTCCATTACATTAGAAAAATAAGAGCAATTAGGATTGAAATATGAATGTTAGGGTTAAAAAAGTTTAAATTTGTTTGTGAAAAACTAATGAAGACCATTAGCAATTTTTCACAACTTTAAAGGAAATCGATTAAGTTTTGGTATTATATAATATAAGAGTTAGATTAGTAGAAATTTACACTGTTAAATCCTCATTTAGATGGCCATGATTTAGCCATATCTCCACGCATGGTGGCACCATCTAGGCCATCCAAATAGGCAGCCAAGTTAAATTAAAACCTGGCTTGAGATCCACCAATGAGCTCCCTTGAGTTACCCTTCTTCATCATGACATAAAGCCAACAACTTTCCCATCTTCTCCTACATATTTTCGGCCTCAAAAGTTTAAGCTCTCTTCCTTATTTTGTTCTTCATTTCATTCCATAATCCTCACTTTTTCATCCTTCACCAATTTTCTCCAACCAAGACTTGCTTCCTACTAACTCAAGCTTGGAATCTAGGTAGGATTCATGAACTTTTCTTACTTTGGTGTTGCTGTAGTTGAGTAGAGCTTTCATTATTCTAATTAAATTGATGATGTATTGTGAGTATATGAGCTGTTATGGCTGATCAAACATGAAAATATTTGGTTTAAGTTGGAAATCTAGTGCAAAACTCAAAGGAGAGCCTAACCAGAGTCTGCTGGAGAAAAAATCATAGACATGTCGTATGGCATGTATAGCTATCAAAATTTGATGAGACCAATTTTATATGAAAGTAGACATTCAGAGTTTTAAACTATATGAATTATAAGCCCGTCAAATTTAAAATAAAGGAGATATGCATTTTTGAAGCATACCCTTTAATTTTGTCCCTTATCCTAACTAATCTAGATTGTGAAGGGCAAAACTCGCCCTATAAAACTTCAAATTGAATGCACTAAATTTTTTAGGAAGATAACACATAGGGTAAGATGCCATAAAAATTTCAGAGTTAGATCCTTGCTCTATTATTCCCAGCAATTCTCCAAAGTTGCCTTATGTCCTATCTAGATTGGAATAGGGCAAACCATTCTATCCAAATTTGAGAGCTTATAACTTGAGCTCTGCTTAGCCAATGAAATGGAACTTGTGGGAAATAAAAGAAAGTTCAATTAGCTTTAATAGATATAAATTTCAGATAAATCTAATGAAAATTCTATCTTTGGTGAATGTTTACATTTTAGTGCTCAATTCTGCCTAACAACAGGGCAACCTTAGGTTAAACTTTAATAACTTAATCTATACTCATTAAAACTTAATGGGACTAAAAAGAACTAAAAGTAGACAAACAATGCCAAACCATGTTCACATTTCAAATTTAAATGAATTAAGACGAAATTATGAAATAATTTCTAATACAGAGCAAAATCAATAGAATTAGGTGCCAGCTGCCAAGTTGAAGTAATTGGATACCTTAGTTCATAAATGACCCTTGGTTGGAATTTATATGATGAACTCTCTATTCTATTGCTAAAATATTAGTATGACATTATCTTGATTGGTGGCTAGATTTATGCTTATTGTATTTTTAAGGAAGTGGGTTTTAAGCTGTTTATGTTGCCAAAATTTCAGCAGAATTATGCAAAAGTCATGAATGTTTATATGTTATATACATGAACTTCATGCAAGCATGAGCATCTGAAAGCAACGTATGAAGCATGTGCATAGATTTCTCGAGCATATTCATGCATGATATATATGGGCATATGAACCATGAAAGACTATGAAGGACAAAATGTGGGTCCCTTCACCTGGAGGTAGTTATTTGGGTCCCTCTCAGTGAAGACAGTTAAAACTATGAGATGCTTCTACTTGGAGGCATGTGGCCAGATGAGATCCCTCCAATTAGAAGCACATCTAAGATCACATCCTAAGGAAAGTGACATGGCAATCATGCTCCAGATTGTGGCATGACAAACACATCCTTGGGAACGAGACATGGCGATCATGCTCTGATGGGATATGACATAGCGACCATACTCTAGAATGTGTATGACAAATAAAGTTTAAATATTTAAAGGACACAACAAACACCCTAGGGATAGCGACATATAATGTTTAGGTGTGTCAAGTAAAGATAGTTAATGGAAGTTTAAGAGAGACAGAGGCATTTGCATCAAGATGCTTGATTGCATTCAGATATGCATATTATTTATTTGTTCTCAGATCTACCATACTTATGCTTTGATTCTTTCTCTGTTTATCAAGAGTATGAATAAAATGAACCTGTTTTGGAAGGATATTTTTGATCTTTATAAGATGAAATTTATAATTTATCCGATATGATCACTTTTTCATAATACACCAAAGCAACTAGAGATAGTGACAATGACACTATTTATGGTAGTTTAGGGAATCCTACTGAGAATTTATAATTCTCAGCCTTGCGTATGTTCTATGTTATCTCTAGATAGCTCAAGAAATAGTAAAGATGGTTAATCCTAGACGGAGCTATTTAAAATTAAAGACAGTCGAGGGTTGCTATCAGAGAAGGTCCGATTAAAAAATAGTAACTGTTCGGAAGTGGGTTACCTAAGAGGTTTCCGAACTACAGATGGAATCTCAAGCTGCTTGAAGGGGGTGTTCCCACGGCGGTGATGGGTGTACCTGCAGGGACTCCGACGTTCAAGTCAGTGAGTGCAGGAATATGTGAGAGGTAGGTCAAAAGATACCTGTAGCTCGAAAGTGGACCCATTTTTATACTGGTGAACAGTTGAGAAGAAAGGGGGATTTGGTCCCGCCTTTGTAGGGGATCATTCTGGACGTCCGTTATCTTGGGGATATCGGATGAGTCCGAGTTTTCCGGCCGTACGAGGGAAAGTCATTCCGCAAAGCCAAGGCGCAAAGGGCTTGGCCCAAGTTTGGGCCCCAGCTCGGATAGACGATTAGGGCCAATCTCGGATTGTAAATCTGTTATCTGTTTGGGCCTGGCCATTGGGCCGAGTTTGGCTCTTACGTTATAGTCCAGAACAGTAACCGGCTGAGGTATTTTGACTTAAGCATAATACTGTACTTGGGAGAGTGTTACAATGTGCACTTTAGTCCCTAAACTTTAAAAATGTATAAATTGATCCCTGAACTTTCTTGAATATGCAAATTGACCCTTTTGTTAATTTTTTTATCAATCATTAATAAAAAATATAACATATTCAAGAAAGTTTAGGATATTGGGTTGCACATTTAGGAAAATTCACGGGATAGATTTGCACATGACCCAAAGTTCAGGGGGTAGAGTACACTTACTTTGGGTAAAATGCATATTCGCAAAAGTTTAGAGGGTCGATTTGCATATTTTTAAATTTTAGAGGTTAAAGTGCGCATAGCTTATTGTTCAAGGGGTTCAAGGGGTAAAGTGCAATTTTTCCTATTATATATAAATATTTAAATGCTATTATTCTTTTACCCATGAATTGCAAAATGCAATATGTAACATCCACAACAAGTTCCGACCTCCAAAATTGATTTCCAAGTTATACACGAGTTCCGATCTCCAAGTTTATGCCCAAGAGCTTTCCATTCCTATTGGTGTTCCCGAGTTTGACCTATTACCGACTTCCGAGATTGAATTGGGACTTTCAAGATTATATAAGTTCCAATTTCCCGGTGCATAAGGTTAATGTTTTGATTCCCGATTTCTGGTGTTATGCCTAAAATCGATCTCCGAGTTTGATCATGGACCGAGTTTTAGAGTTACGTGTAATAAGAGTTTTAAAGCATCCTAGTTCTCGACTTCCAAGTTTACGTTAACATACCCGACTTCTGGGTTTAAATATTTTCGGTCTCCTATTCTTGTCTTTGACTTTCGATTTTAACGTGATTAGTGTGCTGTATGATTTTCGACCTCCGACCTTATGTTTCAAATAAATTGTGCATGATTTCCGACATCCAGCTTTGTTTCCAAGGTTCGAGTAGAACAGACAAGATTTCCGATCCCCGATTTAATCTCCAAGTTTCAAATAAATGGGCACGAGTTCCGACTTTAAGCAGAATCGAGACGAATTCCAATTTAAGATACAATGGAAGCCAATCTCACTTTTAGGTGATTTGGAGAATAATATAGCCACAAAAGAGGGAGACATGGTTGAACTTTACCCGCAAAGATTTCAATCAATCAAAACTCACAAAGCCAACTACCTCTTCAATGCTTAAATCAGATTTTTCCCTCTTATTTGCGCCACTCTCTCCCCTGATTTCAGCCTTCTTTTCTCTCCTTCTCTCAACAACTCCATCAAACCTTCAAGCTTTACAAGGTTCTATCAATTCAAACTTCAAAACTTAGCAAAATCACATACAAAGAGGTAGGATTCAATTTCTGTTCTTAATTTCTCTAAACTGTGGCTGTATGAAATTTCATTCTTCTTCATCTATTTGATGATATATTAGATGTATATAATGGATTATGGTTGGATTAATATGAAATCTTGAGTTGGAATTAGAGTTAGAAGAAGAAAACTAGGAGAAGTGGAGAATTGAGATGCTGTCTAAGTGAGAAGCCCCACGGCAATCCATACGGTGGAGTGTACGGCTCCTGCTACAATAGTTTAAAATCGATGAAACTATTTTTATTTGAAACTAAACATTTAGGGCTTTTCATACATATATCATATAAAGCCATTGGATTAATTTGGAAAGATATATGAATTTTTGAATTTTGAGCTAGGAACCAAGGCTTTCATCCGGGCTGTGTGACTTGAGAAGGGTATAATTCACCCTACACAACTCTAAATTGAGTAAAACCAACTTTGTTAGAAAGCTTACATATAGAAGAACATCCCATAAAAATATTTCGAGTTTGAATGGTCCCAGGTGCTCCTAGTGGTTTAGAGAAATTACCCTATATCCAAACTGGGGCAAAATAGGGCAGTTCAGGAAGTTCAAATTTCAGGGCTTATAGGTTGAGCTCTACTAAAGCAAATGAAATGGAACTTATTGCAAATAAAAGCTTGTCCTGTTAGCTTCAATACAATACCTTTTTCATATGATTTGAGTTGGTTTTCGATTTTTAGTGGATTTTTACTTTTAAGTGTATAATTCTAGCTAGTCTTAGGGCAGGCCAGGATAAGACTTAAATAACTTGAGCTATACTTATCAAAATTAGATGGGACCAAAGACGTTAGAAAATAAACACATAACATTATAACATATCCAAATTTTAGGTCCAGATGAGTTAAATAAAAATTATGGCCTGATTTACAAAAATCGGGCTGAGTGAAAGTGCTAAGACAGCAACTATGCTTTAAATGCAACTAATGTTCCTATGAAATTGATGTTGAATTGTGAATGAAATATTGTGAATTGTCTGTAAAATGGATTGTCTAAGTACTGCACTATTCAAGAGGAAGCAAACATGTTCCGTTATGCTACCAAATTTTCGGTAGAATTGTGAAGAAAGTTATGAGATTTATGTGTTAAAAATATGTAGGTAGAAATTCCATATGCAATGATATATGAAAACAAATGACGAAGCATATGTAAGAGTGCATTCAGCATGTCTATACATGATTATGTATGAGAATAAAAGGATATAAATATATTAATATGTGAATCCCTTCACCTTGAGGTAGTTATAAGATCCCTTTTTGTGAAGATAGCTAAATAAGATAAGATTGGATCCCTTCACTTGGAGGCAGCTGCACATTGAATCCTTCCCTGTGAAAGCAGTATAAAACTATGAGATCCCTCTACTTTGGAGGCACGTGGTCAGATGAGATCCCTCTATATTAAAGGCAAGTGGTCAGCTAAGATCCTTCTATTCTTGAGGCACGTGACTAGAAGAGATCCCTTCAATTTAGAGGCACGTGGCCAAAATGAGATCCCTCCAAGACTAGAGGCACGTGGGTCCCCTTGTGGGTTAGTCTGTGTGACGATGGTCACAAGTTGAGCTGACGAGCTCACTCCTAGATCAAACTACCCAAGGGCAGTAAAGACTAAAGATTAAGACATATGCAAATACCCTAGGGACGGCGATATGTAACGCCTAGGTGTGCCAAGAAAAGAAAGCAAAGAAAGTTAAAGAAAGATACTAGTGCATTTGCATGGATTCAAATATGAGTATTTACATAATTATATCTCATATTTTATTGATACTGTACTTACACGGTGATTATTATTCTAATGAAATATTGCCAATGTGACTTAAGTGCATGAGATAAAATGAATTCTGCTTCGGATTCTATGTTTTCAAACTATAAAACAGAACAGTTCGTATAATGTATTCACTTTTTGTAATAAACCGAAGCAGCTGGAGAAAATAACGATGACATGGCATGAAGTTTCTAAATGAATCTTATTGAGAATTTATAATTCTCACTCCTATGTTTATTTCCGTGTTATCTGCAGATAGTTCAAAAGTTCCGAAAAACGCCCCTCGAGGCGAAGGTGGCCGAGGTTGCTGCCAGACAAGGTCCAATTAAGTGATAGTAATAACTCGTAGGTGAGATATTATGACTTAAGTATAATATTATACTTGGAAAGTTGCTACATAATATTAAAAAAAAAAAGACTTTTTAAATGGATTTGACAACAGAATAGCACAAGAAGTTTAGGACCACAATAGATCTACAAATCCTCTTTTACCGATGAACTCCAAAATACAATCTAACAAAATTAACTTTTTGAATAGATCTAAAAACTTAACCTAGGCATTTAACACAAGAAGATTTTGAGACCACAGTAAATTTGTGCAATGAGAGGGTGTCTCTTTTCCCTGCAGTGTTTCTAAATTATTCTTTGGAGAGTGAAAACAAACTTTTTTCTATGTCTAGAGTAAAAAATGAAGAGAAAGTTCTCTTTAACCTAAGTACAAAAGATTTAGTGCCCGTTTGGTTCCCAGTTTGCAATGGCCAAAAGGCCTTCTAGGAGAAGGAGAATGACTTTATACAGTAAATGTAGTGTTTGGTTTAACTTTTTATATCCAGAAGGCCTTTTAGAAGAAATATCTTTGGGGTTACTTTTCATTCTAGAAAAAGAGCTTCTGAAAAAGAATCTTACTATTACTCTCACATCAACAACCAAAAGTCACTTTATTTTATCCTATCCAAATAAAACTCATTCTCCTAAAAGACCTTTTAATATATTCAAATCAAATAAAAATTATTTTTTTAAAAATAATTCTTCTAAAAGATCTTCTCCTAAAAGTAAAACCAAACGGATCCTTAGTGGCTTCTTGTTGATAGCTAATTGATTCAACTTTTTGACCCACGGAAGTAATGGGGCGAGACGTGGCTTGTTTGAAATGGGTTGAAAAAAGCACGTCTGAGTGGACCCCACTTCATTGTGTTGTCATATGTTAATTGGTTATATGCAAATGTTACCTGTTGGTTCGATGCCGATAGAAAAATATCTCAGTGAAAACTGTTCTTGAATGCGAGATAAATGAAAAAATAGTTTTAAATTACTGAAACTTATCTAAAACAATTAATAATCCTTTCACTCATCGCATGTAAATAGACAAATTTATCCTCAAAGTATAAAAATTTTACAGCACAAAATTTTATAGTTCACAAGGATAAATTTGTCAGATTCAAGTTTGACACCATAAAGTGATTATACCGGGGAATCGCCTTTTTTAGTAATGATAGAGAACTGCAGCCACAAAATGGACTATGCATGCGCTCTTTTGTCCCTTCTTTTGGATTTATTTTAGCTGGACTTGGATGTATATTTGTTAAAAAAAATATAGTTAAAATATTAAATAAAAGTGTTTAGTTAGTGTTTTGATCAAAACAAAGTGAATTAAAGTAAATATATTTATAATATTTTAAAGAATAATAAAAAGACTTATATAAAATTTAATAGTTATTTGTTTAAATTTTTATGGTTTATTTTGAATAATATTTATATTTATCTTTCAACTTTAAATAAATTAATTAAATAAAAATATTATTTATTTTAAAATTTTAAGTGAATTCTTTTATGAATTTTGTCTAATTTTCAAATAAATCCCTCTAATTTAAAAGTTTTTGATCATATTTTTATATTAAATAAATTTTTATGATCAAGTTCTGGGGATAACTCACCATTACATAATTTTTTATTAAATTGAATAAATTGTTATATTTAAACTTACAAAATTGGATGTAAACCTCTTAAATTTTCAAAGTTTTAAAGTTTTTGAAAGATTGGGTTGCTCTAGGAACTTGATTACAAAAAATTATTCAATGTAGGAGTGGATTGTGATGTTATTATTGTTAGTTCGAGCACAAGTGTTGTTCTTATTAGGGGTTGGTGTGTGCCATTGTGATGGGGTAGGAATGTTTACTGGCCCTATGGTGGGCGCCAAGTGTTCTTACCTAGAATAATTGGGTTGGTGTAGTTGACCTCCTCGAGCTAGCACATCATTGCTAGGGATTTGCAAAATGAACTCTATAACATCCCTATTTTTAGAAACAGAACGTAATGGAAACTTTGAATTATTTTCCTTAGGCAGTGTGAGAATTTCTCAGGCAGCGTTATGCCATAACAATCTTCACACTCAGAATTATAGGGTAGTGTAACACTTCTATATGGCACTACCATACGTTAAAAATTAAGAAATGACAAAAGTACCCCTATAAACTTTTGTTAATTGCAGCGATGCCCATAATTTTTAGAAATTATATTTTGACCCCAAAAGCTTATTCCCATAATAACCCTAGAACTTTTCATAAAATGACTTTTATGTCCTCACATTTGTAGAATTAGCAGAATGAGACTTTAAACAGAGCAAACGAAACCGTAGAAGTTTAAATCTCTGCCGATTGGGCCATGGAGGCAGTTTGGTGTGAAATGACATGATGTGCCCCTGAACTTGCTCAAAATTACAGAAATACCATTAGTTACAGAAAATAGAAAACAAAAAGACTCGAAATTTGCAAAAATATCTAATTTACGCCGTTAATCTATTTATTCGATTTCAATAATTATATAAGGGCAATTAGAAATTAATTAAAAGATAATTAAAAACTAATTAAATGTTAATTAGAGAGATTAGAGTATAATAGATATACAAGAAATCTTATTGGATTTTTAGTAACGTTTTGCCAGTTTGGAGGGAATTGGTAAAGATTCGATAAATTGTACCGCAAGAGCCGAATCAGTGGAATTTTACACTGATAACCTTAGGTTGAATGGCTGAATTCAGCCACCTCCACCACCATAGATGGCGCCATATTACAGCCATATGATGAGGAGATTTGGCCAAATCATGACCACTAAAGCCAACTACTTCAAGCCACCCTTATTTATGTCATAAAGCTTAGAAAATTCCACCTATCTCCTTTTAATTTTGCGCCCCCACCAGCTGCATCCCTATCCTCCATTTCTTCTTCTTCTTCCTTTCTTTCCTTACCGCCATGACCAAGAGCTTCAAGCTCAAGATTGGAAGCCTTCTTAACCTCAAATCCTCTTGCTCCTTTTATGAAAATTGATCCTCACCTCGTTCTCTACAAAACTCCGCTAACAATTTCATGATTAAACATCAAGTAGAGGCTCCCCACACTTATGTGAGCTACTGCCACGGTGGAGGAAGAAGGCTAGGAGTTAGTTCTTGGCCTCCTTGCTTCCATAGTTCCAAGGATTTCAAGGCAGGATTCAACTTTTGTTCTTGATTTCTATGGATTGTGGCTATTTGGAATTCTAATTGGCTCTATTTATTTGATGATATATTGGATGTATTTGATGGTTTATGGTTGGATTAACATGAAATTTTGAGTTGGAAAAAAGTTCGAACGAGAAGACTAGAAGAAGTGGAGAATTAGCATGCTGTCTAGGTGAAAAACCTATGGCGATCTATACGGTGAGTTTACGACTCTACTTACAGCCATTTAAATTTGATGAATCCATTTTTATATCAAACTAGACATTCAAGGCTTTTCACACATATAAACTATAAGACATTGGATTAGTATAGAATTAGTTATGAATTTTTGAAGTTTGACCTAAAATCCTGGATTCCTATTTGGGCAGTGTGAGTTGAGAGTGGTGTAACTCACCCTACACAACTCTAAATTGAGTAAAACTAATGATGTTTGAAAGTTGACATATAAAGGAATATCTAGAAAATTTTCAGAGTCAGATTCATTTTCAGTTATTCCTAACACATTAATGAATTTACCTTCAGTTTAAACCAGGCTGGAACAGGTTAGTCTAGTAGGGTCAAGTTATGGGGCTTATATCTCAAAATATACTCGTGCAAATGATATGAACTTCTTTCATTTGAAAGCTTGTTCTGTTAGCTTTAATATAAACTTCGTATAATTTCATCTAGATTTCTTTTTTTAGTGAATTTTCACTTATAAGGATGCATTTCTTGCTAAGTACAGGGCAGTCTGAGGTAAAATATTAATAACTTGAGTTATACAAACCAAAATAAGATGGGACCAAAAGCATTGGAAGCTAGACACATAGAGCTATGATATATCCAAATTTTAGGTTTAAATGAGTTGAATTAGACTAAAGGTGGATTATACAAAATTTGGGTAGAATAGGATGAAGTAAGCAGAAAACTCTATTGATGTTTGTATTGAATTTGATGAATGATATGGTGAATTTATAATTGCTGTTCCATATTGATTTGCATGTTTGAAAGATTTTACTGGTAGTCTGGCACTATTTATAGAAAGCGGACTTAATCCATTATGCTGCCGAATTTTTGGCAGAAGTTTATGAAGTTATGAGAACCTATACTATGGGTGATTATGCTTTAAATATATTTATATTTACATGTCATGTTCATGTACGTCATGCATGCAAGTATAATTAAAATATGATATGAGAAGTAAGACGTGAGACATATCGATGAATGCACAAAGCTTCCACATGTATGATAAGATATGGAAAGGAAAAAGATAATAAGATCTTGCAAGAAGGACGTACTAAGCTACCACGTGAGGTATGGTATAGACCCAGCTAGCGTGGGCCAGAGCGGTAATGTCTAAGAGTTGAGCTAGCCCTCGACCAGATTTAAGGGAAGTAGACCGGTGTGAGGGTCGGGGAAAGTAATCCCGTCACTCATGTATAGATACGAGCTCGGACCTGAAAAGCAGGATATTACCCAGGGGTGAGAAAGGTCATTCATCTCCAGGGGACCAAGTATAGAAGAGCAAAGTCAAGTTGCAATTTAAAGATAAAGAAGAGTTAAGTCAAGTGCACTTGCATACAGTCAAGTATAAGCATCTATATGTGCATCTTCAATTATCTAGTTAAGTCATAATGTTATTATGATTCTTGTTGAAACATATTACACTATTTGTATTTCTATGTCTGTCATGTAATATGGCAAGTAATTGTTAAAATATAACCCGCTTTGAGAAAATTTTTTCAACTTAAAATTGAACCACTGCTTGCGTATATGTGCTCACATTTTCTTAAGAAACTGAAGCGGTTGGAATATTTATAATGACACTATATGCATAATGGTTCAAGTTTACCTATTGAGAATCTTAGATTCTCACTGCTTGCTTGTATATTCTTCTTTCCATAAATGTTCTAGATCCTAGGCTAAAACTTAAGAACAAGGCAGAATCCCGGGATGTTCATCATACAAGACTCAAGCTTAGGTCAGCCCGAAAGACTATAGAGGCTGGTTGAAGTTCAGAAAGGCCGAAGTCATAATGTAAAAGTAGTTTTTGCGTATAACATTAGTTACAAAATTTTTTCTTAAATTGTAATTATTTTATTCTCTATATATTGAGATGACAAATTTTATGAACTATATTCAGTAATAAAGTATGCAGTCAAAGGGCCATGTATTGTATTTTTTTCGCATTTTAAAGATTCTCTTAGTATAGTGACAATCTCTTAATATAACCCAATGACTCGAGCATGGCTTATATAATAGAAGGTGTTACACTTATTGGTATCACAGAGTTCGTCCTGTATAGGCCCGTGCTTCTAATGCATACTCTGAGAATCTAGATAAACCATGCTTTAGGTCCTCACGTGACAAGGACAAAGAAGATTTTGCATGATAGTCTTGCTACAAGTGTTGTGAACTATCTGTTGCACTTGACTGAATGTTGAGCCTGATCACCTCAATAAACAGAGGCCTATGACACCCTGCAAGCTTATTAGGAACCTTCTAAACATAATTATAAGGGGGCGAAACTCCTAGAAAGTAGCGATGGCATAAAGGGGGTAGATAATTAAGCAAGTTAAGGAGTGCAGAGAATTAGGGATTCAATCAAAGGAATTGTGTCGAACAGTTTGCTATAGACATAGTAAACCTAGTTATATTGAAAAAGGTTGTTTGTAAAGTGTTGCCAGGTAACCGAAGATTTCCCATCATCAAGGGCAGGATCTTAGTTGGAGATGAGCAGAGTAAGAATCTTCTTCATCCTGATGGGCTTGTTTTAAGCTTCATTGCGATTACCCAATCAGACTATCTTCTTTAGCTTGAATCTAGCGGATTCTTCTACCTGGTTTTGTAACTTCAATACTCGATAGGAGTAGGGTGATTTAACCGCTAATGAGGTTATCTTATGTGGCATGGATGGTACCCTTATTTTCTTCATAAATGAGACTACCCCAAAGGTATCTTGCCAGCAAATTCAGTCCATGATTTTGATTTTGGATTGTGGTAATACCACATTATAAAGACTTGATCCCTCATTAAAAAATTCGTAGAGTGGACAAATAAAGCAGAGAATCAGTGAAAGAAGCTAAGGACAGAAGCTTCAGTTGGGTATACGAGAGACCTTTTTAAGTCCCTGTCCAGAGGATGGAGTGGTTTCTTCCTCAAGGGTACTAGGAGCTAACCTTGTCACGATTGCAAATTGGAAGAGTACTAAGTGGAATCTTAGCTTCAAAAGGGAAACAGTTGAGCAAACTGTAAAGAGACCCATCTAATTGTACATTGAATCAAGATAGAGATATGGTTACACACGATATGGAAAACAGATGAAGTTATAAGTGTAACAAGAGAGAGAGACAGTATATCTCCTACTAACCTGAAGTAAGGACACTTTCAGACTAGAGGTGGCATATGAACCAAGTGTAATTTTCCTACCTTTCAGGGATAAAGGAAGTGCTAGAAAATCTAGTCATGTTCAAATTCTATCAACCTCAGCCACCATAAGAACTGGATGATAGGATAATCTTCAACATGTTATTAATAGAGGAATAAGGCTATTCAGAGAAGAAAGCCAAAGTCTAACAATTGCCTTTAGGTACCATTATATACGCTATGGGTGGAGTAACTCAATAAGGAATGTATTCAGATTCAGGCGAGAGTAATAAAGACTTAAAGTATACAACTATTCCCAATAGACCAAGGGAGCAATAGCAAAGTAGGTTTTGACAAATGAAAATGGACAAGTTTCTGCAGGAACAATAGAGCATAGTAGGAACGAGATAGGAAAAGAGGAAGTTTGGATTTTTGACTGGCCCATTAAAAAGAGAAAAGCTACCTAGTATGAAATTATAGTGCAAATAAGATTGTGTACGCAATACCAAGCAGGGTTGCCTTGACACTGGTCATAAGTGCAACAGACCCAACGCACCCTAAGCAAGATCGGATGATGTACCAATATAAGATCAAAAAGGATTTAGAAGCATGCCCTATGAGGGACAAGGTTACAATGTCGGAATTAGAGGTAGTCAGAAGAGTCTCCATACCTTGGGCCAGATTAAATGCGATAATCACTAACGCACTAGATTCCATCAGAGTTCCGTAGTTAAGCATGCTCGGACGAAAGTAATATTAAGATAGGTGACCTTTTGGGAAGTCCTCATATTGTAACTTCGACAAGGTAGCAAGACCATCATTTCCATCTCTCATAGCAAATGGATTACACCCTAGGGGCAAGATGTTACAAGCGATAACCAAAAGGGTCAGTAGTGAGAGTAACGTAAAGTTTTACCATAAACTTGATATATATTATACTAGGATTGACCATCAAATAGAAATGTAGTGCTAGTAACCACAAGATTCCTTAAGTTGGTATTTAAAATTTAGAAGAAGGTGGATGTTAATATAATAAACAAAGAATATCCTCACTACCAAATTGAAGAAGATAGGAGAGTGATGGAATTTTTTTCAGCTCAACAATCCTTTTTCTCAGATTAAATTGATCACATTCTAGGGTTAAAGATATTGTAATAATCATTAAGAAGCTCAATAAGGACGATACGAAATCCGACTACCAAATAATGAGAAAAATGGAATAGAGCCCATAAGAATAAGAGAGATTTCAAAGCAAGGCCTATAGTTATAGTTTATGAAAATATTAGAGTCCTACACTCTAGACTCAATATAAGGGAACTCATCACTGATCAAAGGTGGTCAAGTGGACCAAAACCTTGGAAATCGCTAAATCTATTTCCCAAAAACTTTGATAGGCCCTATGACCACTACCTGTCAAAATTAATTGCTACTATAGACAATAGCCCTCGTAATGATAGAACTTCTTGAGTTGGTGTCGAAAACTCAAGACACAAGTAATGAAGAGTTTACCAAAAATCACAATGCAATAGTTGTCGACACATGTCAAGAAAGATAAGTAACTTTCTCGGCGAGCTCACTAACAGATCAGGCCATCGTCAAGATAAAGTGTACTTTGGCCGGTCATACAATTTAAGGGGACTCTTGATGTGTTAGGAAGGTATCTCATAGAAAAGAAATGGGATAAGGAAGAGTCTGCAACTTCGCTAAGGAAATATGCCTATTAACCCCCATTTCTATGTCGAATCAATTATACCTTGATAGCTAAAAATCAAGGAGAACAACAGAATGGTAATAAGAAGAGCTATGAATCTTATAAATTTTAACCATACAATGGAAGTGACTTGAGATCTTCCCACAAGTAATGGAGCACGAGGTGAAGTTTATAAGGAAAAGGAGTTTTAAGACAAAGCTTGTAGCTATAATTCTGAGGAGAGACCTAAGCCCATATTTCTAAAGGACTTTAATGGAGAAAATTTATTTTTGGACTAAGGGTATTCACGTGAGTAAGAATCTTGGAAAAAGTTGTATGAGCCTCCTAAAATTTCGATGCAACCATTTTTATTATTATACATTAACATCGATCATGACAACAATTGGTAATCCTTATAATCGCGAATCTTGAAGGATCGATATCTAAGGTCTCAAGTGTAAGGAACAGAAGATTTAGTAGTTACTACTAAGTAAAAGTAATTAAGTTCAAAGCAAAGGAGATAAGGAAAGTCTCCAATGAACCTAATGAAGGTTCAAGACATCATTGATATAGGATAAACTCGAGCACCCACACAACTTTTAAGGGTTCTTTGGACGTACTGAAACAATACCCTGTAATTACCGACAATCAATTTTAGGATGATGCACAAACCCGAAGAAAAGATTACCCCAATAAGCTAAGAGAATACTCCTAAATTTTCTTAGCCCTGGAATTTTGAGGACAAAATTTTTTTTTAAGTGGGTAGAATGTAATATCCCCACTTTCGTAAATAGAACGTAATGGAAACTTTGAATTATTTCCCTTAGGTAGTGTGAGAATTTCTCAGGTAACGTTATGCCATAACAATCTTCACACTCAGAATTATAGGGTAGTGTAACACTGCCATTGAAAATATGGCACTACCATATGTTAAAAATTAAGAAATAACAAAAGTGTCCTTATAAACTTTTGTTAATTGCAGTGATGCCTAGAATTTTAAGAAATTATATTTTGACCTCAAAACTTATTTCCATAATAACCCTAGAACTTTTCATGAAATGACTTTTATGTCCCCACACATATAGAATTAGCAAAATGGGATTTTAAATAGAGCGGCAAAATCGTAGAAGTTTAAATCTCTGCCAATTGGGCTATGGAGGCAGTCTGGTGTGAAACCCCTGAACGTGCTCAAAATTACGGAAATCCCATTAGTTATAGAAAACAGAAAATAAAAAGGCTCCAAATTTGCAAAAATGTCTAATTTACGCCATTAATCTATTTATTTAATTTCAATAGTTATGTAAGGGCAATTAAATTAATTAAAGGATAATTAGAAGCTAATTAAATGTTAATTAGAGAGATTAGGGTAGAATAGATATACAAGAAATGTTATTGGATTTTTAGTAATGTTTTGCCAATTTGAAGGGAATCAGTAAAGATTCGGTAAGTTGTACTGCAAGAACCGAATTAGTAGAATTTTACACTAATAACCTTAGGTTGAATAGTTGAAATTCAGCCACCTCCACCACCATAGATGGCGCCATATTGTAGCCATATGATGAGGAGATTTGGCCAAATCATGACCATTAAAGCCAACTACTTTAAGCCACCTTTATTTATGTCATAAAGCTTAGAAAATTCCACCTACCTCCTTTTATTTTTGCGCCCCTACCAACTGCATCCCTATCCTCCATTTCTTTTTCCTTTCTTTCCTTACCTCCATGACCAAGAGCTTCAAGCTCAAGATTAGAAGCCTTTTTCATGATTAAATATCAAGTGGAGGCTCCCCATACTTATGTGAGCTGCTGCCATGGTGGAGGAAGAAGACTAGAAGTTGGTTCTTGGCCTCCTTACTTCCATAGTTTGAAGGATTTCAAGGTAGGATTCAACTTTTGTTCTTGATTTCTATGGATTGTGGCTGTTTGGAATTCTAATTGGCTTCATTTATTTGATGATATATTGGATGTATTTGATGGTTTATAGTTGGATTAACATGAAATTTTGAGTTGGAATAAAAGTTAGAAGGGGAAAATTGAAAAAAGTGGAGAATTAGGATGCTAGCTAGGTGAAAAACTTACAGCAGTCCATACGGCGAAGTGTACGGCTCCACCTACAACCATTTAAATTTGATGAATCCATTTTTATATGAAACTAGACATTTAGGGCTTTCATACATATAAATTATAAGACCATTGGATAAGTATAGAATTAGTTATAAATTTTTGAAGTTTGACCTAGAATCCTGGATTTCCATCAGGGCAGTGTGAGTTGAGAGGGGTGTAACTCACACTACACAACTATAAATTGAGTGAAATCAATGCTGTTTGAAAGCTGACATATAAGGAATATCCCATAAAAATTTCAGAGTCAGATTCGTTTCCAATTATTCCCAACACATCAATGAAATTACCTTAAGTTCAAACCAGGCTAGAACAGGGTAGTCCAGTAAGGTCAAGTTACGGGGCTTATATCTCAAAATATACTCATGCAAATGATATGCAACTTATTTTACTTGAAAGCTTGTTTTGTTATACATTTTTGGCTAAGTACAGGATAGTCTGAGGTAAAATACTAATAACTTGAGTTATACAAATCAAAATAAGATGGGACCAAAAGGGTTAGAACTAGACACATAGAGCTATGACATATCCAAAATTCAGGTTTAAATGAGTTGAATTGGACTAAAGGTGGATTATACAAAATTCGGGTAGAACAGGATGAAGTAAGCAGAAAACTCTATTGATGTTTATATTGTATTTGACGAATGATATGGTGAATTTATAATTGTTGCTCCATATTGATTTGCATGTTTGAATGATTTTACTGGTAGTCTGGCACTATTTACGAGGAAGCGGACTTGATCCGTTATGCTGCCGAATTTTTGGCAGAAGTTTATGAAGTTATGGGAACTTATACTATGGGTGATTATGCTTTAAATATATTTATATTTACATGTCATGTTCATGTACGTCATGCATGCAAGCATAATTAAAATCTGATATGAGAAGTAAGACGTGAGACATATCAATGAATTCACAAAGCTTCCGCATGTATGATAAGATATGGAAAGGAAAAAGATAATAAGATCTTGCAAGAGGGACGTACTAAGCTACCACGTGAGGTATGGCATAGACCCAGCTAGCGTGGGCTAGAGCGATACTGTCTAAGACTTGGGCTAACCCTCGACCAGATTTAAGGGGAATAGACCGGTGTGAGGGTCAGGGAAAGTAATCCCGTCACTCATGTATAGGTACGAGCTCGGACCTGAGAAGTAAAGATATTACCCAGGGGTGAGAAAGGTCATTTATCTCCAGGGGACCAAGTACGGAAGAGCAAAGTCAAGTTGCAAGTTAAAGAAAGAGACAAGTTAAGTCAAGTTGCAAGTTAAAGAAAGAGACAAGTTAAGTCAAGTGCACTTGCATACAGTCAAGTATAAGCATCTATATGTGCATCTTTAATTATCTAGTTAAGTCATAATGTTATTATAATTCTTGTTGAAACATATTACACTATTTGTATTTCTATGTCTGTCATGTAATATGGCAAGTAATTGTTAAAATATAACTCGTTTCGAGAAAAAAATTTTCAACTTAAAATTGAACCACTGCTTGTGTATATGTGCTCACATTTTCTTAAGAAACTGAAGCAGCTGGAATATTTATAATGACACTATATGCATGATGGTTCAAGTTTACCTACTGAAAACCTTAGATTCTCACTGCTTGCTTGTATATTCTTCTTTCCATAAATGTTCCAGATCCTAGGCTAAAACTTAAGAACAAGGCAAAATCCCGGGATGTTCATCATGCAAGACTCAAGCTTAAGTCAGCCCGGAAGACTATAGAGGCTGGTTGAAGTTCAGAAAGGGCGACAGTCGTAATGTAAAAGCAGT
The DNA here is from genome assembly GCA_031439595.1 of Pterocarpus santalinus. Taxonomy (NCBI): domain Eukaryota; kingdom Viridiplantae; phylum Streptophyta; class Magnoliopsida; order Fabales; family Fabaceae; genus Pterocarpus; species Pterocarpus santalinus. The sequence goes on from CM062529.1 coordinate 29,360,689, forward strand.
TTTTGCGTATAACATTAGTTAGAAAATTTTTTCTTAAATTGTAATTATTTTATTCTCTATGTATCAGAGATGACAAATTTTATGAACTATACTCAGTAATAAAGTATGCAGTTAAAGGGCCATGTATTGTATTTTTTTCGCAGTTTAAAGATTCTCTTAGTATAGTGACAACCTCTTAATATAACCCCATGACTCGAGCATGGGTTATATAATAGAGGGTGTTACAAGCTCCGACACTCAAGTCTGAGAGAATTCAAATGTTGTGGCTAGGGTGAATTGTAATATGGCATACTTGGGGCCGGTGAGCCTTTATAAATTGCGGGTAGCAATATTTGAAATGTGGATATTTAGTTCTAGGATTTTGGAGATCTCCTTGATTTTTTCTTTTATTAAGGAATCAACTATCAAATGATGAGATTTTCGGGAGATCTTCCCCTTTTCATAGGATCTCAAGTTATCCCTATGAATAGGGATGGCCAAAAAAACCAGCGAATTAGGTACTTGCAGGGATTACCTACAACGAGAATGAAGACGGGGACAAATTTGATCTCCAAGGGGATAAGGGGAATCCCTATAGAGTAAATGGGGTGGGGGTGGGGGTGAGGTCCTCATTTCATGAGTACCGGCCAAATCACCATCAGTGTGAATTTATTTAAAGTTGTATATATATGAAAAAAAAAAACCCCAAGTAATTATCCCCTTAATAAAATTTGGATATTTGTATCTTTGTGATTTTGGATATTTTTAATTGTCTTTTAATATATTTGCATTGTAACATCCCGATTTCCGAGTTCGGCTTCACCTTCAGGATTGATCAATTCCAATTTCCGACTTCATCTTTGGATTTCAATAGGATGACCATTTTCCGAGTTCCGAGTTCATTTTGGGCAATTTCCGGCTTCACGTGATGGTTACGAATTGAATGAGATGCTTCCGATTTCCAATATACGACTTCATGTAAACGATTTCCGGCATTAGGCTCGAGTATGTGATATCCGAGTTCCGACTTCATGAATGTAATTCCATGAGATCGGACATCGTGCCTCAAGGGAAGTACATCCGATTTCCGATGTCACCAACCATACAGTATATAAATCCCGACTTCCGAGTTTGTTAACTTGTGTTTGGAAATGTGACCCGAATTCCAGAGTTCCGACCTTAGTGTTGAACTCAATTGGGATGGACACGAGTTCGGACCCTTGAGCAAATCCTCAGTCACACGAGTTCCGATTTTACATCCAGCATTGGCATTCCTGAGTTCAAATAGGAAGTTTCGAGATTATGTGATTGTGAGCTTTCGACTTACGGCCTCCGACCTTGATTCAAAATTTCCCCAAAGTCACAAACAAGCTTGTACGAGTTCTGACCTCAAGTATAATAAGGATGAGTTCCGACTTGAAATAGAGTAAATGCGAGTTCCGATTTCAAACAGTATGGCGGCAAGTTACACTGATAGGGAGACGTAGCTAAATTCTGTCCATAAGAAAATTCAGCCAATCAAAGCCCTCCAAGTTAACTACCACCTCAAGCTTATAAACTCATCTCTTTCTCTCCTTCAGCCCCATTTTTTCTACGCCACTTTTTCCCCTGTTCAGCTCTCTTTTCTCTTCTTTAACTCCATTACTCCTTCAAGCTTAGTAAGGCTCTAACACTCCAAGTTTCAGCACCTAGCTCAAATCATACTCCAAAGAGGTAGGATTCTACTTTTATTCTTGAATTATTTGCCCTATGGCTGTATGAACTTGTATTCTTCTTCATGTATTTGATGAGTTAATAGATGTATTATGATGGATCATGATTGAGTTAATGTGAAATATTGGGTTGGGAGTAAGATTATAAGAAGAAAACTAGGAGAAGTGAAAGTTGGAATACTGTCTAGTTGAGGAATTCCACGGCAGTCCGTACGGCGGAGTGTACGGCGCCGTCTACAATCGGTCAAATCCGATGAAACCATTTTTAGATGAAAGTATACCTTCAGGGCTTTCCGTGGATATATCATATAAGGGTATTGGATTAGTATTAAGAGAGATACGAATTTTTGAAGTTTGACCTAGGGTTTAGAACTTTCATCCGAGCAGGGTGATTTGAGGAGGGTATAACTCACCCTATACAACTCCAAATCGAGTGAAACTAAGCTTGTTAGAAAGCTTACACACAGAGGAACACCCCAATATAAGATTTCGAGTTTGTTATGATGCCAATTGTTCCCGGTGATTCGAGGAATTTGTCCTATGTCTAACTCAGACCAAAACAGGGTGGTTCAGGAAGGTCGACTTTCAGGACTTATATCTCGAGGTGTACTTAAGCAAATGGAGTGAAACTTGTGGAAAATGAAAGGTTGTCCTGTTAGCTTTGATATGAGACCAATTTCGTAAGAATTGAGCTTAGTTTCGATTTTTAGTGAATTTATATTCCTAGGAGTGTAATTCGGGCTAGTGATTGAACAGGCTGAAGTAAAAGGTGAATATCTTGATTTATATAAATCAGAATGACATGGGACTAAAGAGGTTAGAAAGTAGACATATAGAGTTATGACATATCCAAATTTCAGATTTAAATGAGTTGAATAGAGATAAAGGTGGATTATACAAGATTCGGGCAGAACCGAATAGAATTGGCAGAATGGCCAAAATGATAATTTCACAAGTGTTAGTGAAACATATAAAGTTTGAATGGAGGATTGCTAGCTTGACATTGTTATATGTGTGTTAGGTTGATTATGTTGCTATAACTGATTTGTCCGTGAGATGCTGGCACTATTCATGGGGAAACAGACCTGATCCGTTATACTGCCGGATTTACGGCAAAAGTCTAAGAAGTTATGAATGTTTAAATGTAAGAATAAATTGAAATATAAATGGGTATATAGAAACCCTATATTTAAGAATGACATAATTATGTTATGAGGTATGTGGGGGTAAGTGATGTAGCATATGTATAACTATGCTTGAATATGTTTGAGAAGGAAAGAATGTGAATATATTGAATGTGAATCCCTTCACTTGGAGGCAGTTATTTGAAATCCCTCCCTATGAAGGCAGTTAAATGATAAAGATATGAAATCCCTTCACTTGGAGGCAGTTATTTGAAATCCCTCCCTGTGAAGGCAGTTAAATGATAAAGATATGAAATCCCTTCACTTGGAGGCAGTTGCACTTGAATCCCTCCCTGTGAAGGCAGTTAAGACAATGAGATCCCTCTACCTTGGAGGCACGTGGTCAGATGAGATCCCTCTATGTTGAAGGCACGTGGTCAGATGAGATCCCTCAATTTTGAGGCACGTGACCAGAAGAGATCCCTTCAACTGGAGGCACGTGACCAGAATAGATCCCTTCAACTAGAGGCACGTGACCAGAATGAGATCCCTCCAAGACTAGAGGCACGTGAGTCCCCTTGCGGGTGAGTCGGTGTGACGACGGTCACGGGTGATGCTGACGAGCTCACTCCAAGGCTAGGTTACCCAAGGGCAGTAAATGCATCCTAGGGACGGCGATACGGCTAGGTGTGCCAAGTAAAAGACTAAAGACTAAAGATTTTATGACGAAAAGGAAGATGAAGAAAGGAAAGCAAGTTTCATGTATAGGCATGAATTTAAGTACGAGTAATTTTATGTGTAGATGTTATATTCCCAGCATATTGATGTTATCTGTGTTTTAAGATGCTACAGTTATTATTCATGGTGTCATAATTGAATGAATTTTATGGGTTCTCCCAAATGCTTAGAGTATGATTAAAATGAACTTTGCTTCGGATAAGACATTTCTCGAAATGTAAAATTAAACAGTCTGTGCAGCTTGTTCATTTTTTTAAAATAAACCGAAGCAAACTGAAGACGACCATGATGACACTATGTATGAAGATTAGAGGATCCTACTGAGAATTTTATAATTCTCACTCCTATTTCCATGTTGTCTCCAGATGATTTTAGAAGTTTCCAAAGACGGCTGAAGTTGCTGTCAGACGAGGCCCACTCAGTAATGATAATACTCAGGGTATAGTACTATGACTTAAGCATAGTACTGTGCTTAGGAGGGTGTTACATGCATCATATACTTTATTTTTAATTTGGATTGTATTGTCTTAAGGGATTATGGATATTTATCAATATTTTATTGATATTAAGACTTTTTTAGAAATTTTCCTTTTTTGGATTTTTTTTCGGAATTTTTTGTATAAACTCACTGATATTCGCAAGGATTCAATTCTTACAAGGATAGGGGATGGGTGTAACACCTCGATTTAGCAGTGTACATAATTAATATTATGACATGCTAAATTAATAATAACTTTTTTAAAAAAAAGGGAATGTAGCCTAATAAAAGTAATAACACTGTATGATTAAAATTTTGACAGTAGTAAAATTTTAATCGCACAATAAAATTTTATAGACAGTTTCTTGGGATACAAGAAATTAGTTTGGTAGAAATTTAAAATATAAGAGAGTTTAATCACCATAAGACAAATAAATTCAAGTGGCCATAAATTGACCACCAAGGTCAATTCATGACCACTAGTTTATTGAAAATGTCAATTATCACTTTCTAGAAAATTGGTTTTATAAAATCAAAGGAAAAAAGAAAAGATGAGCACTCTGGCTCATCATCTTCTTAAAACTTCAACCTCTCAAAACCTTGTACTCTTCTTGCACCACCTTGAGCCACCACCCTAAACAACCTCCACCACCATTAGCAACACCTAAACTAAGCTCAAAATTTCCTCCTTCTCACCATCTGAGCTTTAGCCATTGAAGGGGTTTTAAAGGAGTTTAAATTGTTCAAGTTATTAGAAAGCACTTGGGAGCCTAGGAAGGTCATCTTCAAGTGGTGATAGTTTTGGAAACAAGGTAGGAGCCTTAGACACTTGTGTTATGTTGAGTTGTGTCATGAAACTAGAGTTTTATGCTCTTTATTTTCTATGCTCATTGGTAGCTGAATATGATGTTATGCAGTCTTGTTTAGGTGATTTAGAGCTTGTGAAGTTAGACTAGTGAGTGATAACGAGCTAGAGAAGTAAAGGAGCATGAAATAGAAATTCTATCTTAAGAGGAAAAACCGAATAGTATTCAATCTATGACATATAACTTGAGCTAGAAAATTCAAAATGAGATGAAACTAATTTTTTTTTATTATAGCTAACTCATAGAGAGTATGCTTACAAAATTTGAGATCAATTGGTTTGAGATCAATTGGTCTTAAGATGAGTGAATTATGAATTTTTGAAACTAGTTGTGTGATGGGGAGAGCAAACCTAAGCAATAGGTGTTCTAATGGACATAACTCGCCCTATAGACTGTCAATTTGAGTGCAATCAATTTTGTTAGAACATAGAAAAACAAGTTTGTAAATTTCTAGACCCAAACTCCTAGTGATTTATTCATAGTAATTCCATGAATTTTCCTATGCTCTGTTAGTTTTAATGCTTGGCAGCCCTAATTTAGAGCTTATAACTTAAGATCTACTTAGTCAAATGGAGTGGGACTTGTTTGTTTGAAAAACAATTCATATAAGTATAGATCGGTAAAATTTTGGAACAAAATAATGAAGAATGAATTTTTATTGCTTTTCCACTTTTAGGTGCTAAAGTCTATCTCAAAACAGAATAGCTGTAGGAAAAACTTGAATAGCTTGAGTTATATATTTCAAAATTTAGTAGAACCAAAGAGGTTTGAAAATAGACAAGTAGAGCATCATCTTTGTACAATTGAGAACAAAATGAATTAACTCGACATTTTGGTGCACTTTTGAATTTCTAGGTGGAATTAGGTAATTATACCTAACTTGTAACATAAGTGAATATAAATCAAACTAGAGGTCTCCTAATAGCTCGGGGCCAAATCAAATCAAAAAATCTTGTATGATGCATTAATCTTGTATGATCTAGGTATATACAATATGCTATAACCATTAATTTGGAAGTTCTGAAGTTTGGGCAGCTTTATGTCTTATTTACTTATAGTTGTGTCAGAATTTTGTGATATTGTTTCTAAAATTGTCTCATCTGGAATTTTTGGTTGGTTGTTAACTGTTTATAATTTTGGGGAAGTTCCATATTATAGTTGTTATGCCATCGAATTCTCGGCAGAAATATCTTGAAAATGGCATTCTGAACCTTGAGCATATCATTATACACCATCATGAATATGAATGCACACGAAAATATGAGCCTTTCAATATTTCAACATGATTGTAATTTTTATTATTGCTTGGATCAGAGAGAATCCGATTATAGTCAAAGAAATCTGATTTCCCTTGAAATCAGTCAGGGAAAGTAAAGTTAGCTACGAGTAGATCCATGTGAGTGATGGAGAAACTAAATCTGACAAGCACATATGAGAATGAGCTCGGTCTTGAGAAGCAGCCTGTTACTCAGAAATGGGCAAGGCCACTTATCTCAAGGGTCACCAAGTACAAGTGCTTATAATAAGATTTAAAGGAAAGAAATAATAAGATCCAATACATGACATTGTATTTGCATAATTTATTTCTCTACATTGTTGCTACTTTTATAATTTATTCTTTAATTACAAGTGTGTGATTAAAAGGATCCTGCTTTGGAGAAGGAGTTTTGAAAACTAAGCAGATGAACTCCTCTCTTTTATCCATTACAAACATGTTTTCTTAAAATAAACCAAAGCAGTTGAGGATGACAACAATGACAATATATATGATAGTCTAGGTACCCTTATTGAGAATCTATCATTCTCACCCCAATGTGTGCACCCGTGTTATCCTTAGACATCAGCGATGGCCTCGGTGGTGATCTTTCTCGAGGTGGCTGATTAATTTTAGCATTACGACTCGGCCCTTGTAATGTGACTTAAAGCATAGTATTGTGATAGGAAAGGTGTTACAATAGGGACCACAAACGGGGTTGAAGATGGGAATGAGGGGCAAAATTCTAAATAGGGATAGGGAACAGGGGACATGTTACCACCCTTATATGCATCCATTGCCATCCCAATCCATGAAGGTTTCGAGAGTTAATGATGAGACTGATCTCAATTTCACGTAACAGCCATGGATTAAGCTTCGCACGGCCTCAGTTAGGTTTCTCTGTGTTAAATCGAGCTTACGGCCTCTAGGCCAAGCCATTAAGCCCATGGATCAAGTTATACAAATATTCTTTACAACATTTCATTTGTTCAATAAAAATTTAATAGTTATACTTTTTTATTTATATAATTATTTTATTCTATATATTTTTAATTTTATAATATTTAAATTACATTATGTAACCATATGTTAATTTGAATTTTATATTTTTTTGTTAAATTTATACAATAAAATAAAATCTCAATAATAAATTATTATAATAAATCTTGTAAAAAAAATTTATTACATTAAATCATATTATATATTTCATGCAATGCACATGTTAAATATATTATTGAGTATAAATAATATTATTCATTCTAAAAATAGGAAATGATAGGGGTGTAAGCGAATTGAATTGATCAAATGAACCCAAAGATTCAACCAAACTAATGGATTTGGTTCAAATTAGTTCGAGTAATCAGTTTGTTTTAAGGTAGAACCAAACCAAATCAATTATTATTAGATAAGTTTTAAATTTATGATTTTTCAACCCGATCATCCAAAGACTCGACCCGATTACTTGGTTAGCTAATTTTTATTTTTATTTTATTTCTAATCTTTTAAAGTTTTGTACTTAAATTTATAGAAATAGAGTCACTTTTATCTTTTTCGTTAATATTTGTTTAAGTAATTTATTTATTTACATCATTAGTAAGTATATCATAATCAAGTTTTATATTATTGTTAATTGTTATAAAAGCCAAAAAATTAAAAAATATATATAATTTTTTATCATTTAGTTCAACTAGATAACCTGGACCAAATTGACCCAATCTTTGACTGGATCAATATGGTTTGGATTTGTTAGGAAAATTTTTTTTAAAAATCAAATCAAACCAACATAATTAAATTTAATCAATTCAAATTTATTTTTCACTCAAATCCGATCCAAATTAACCCGTTTACACCTTAGGAAATAATGATTTAATAAGAGTACCTAATGAGAGTATAATTTATTGAAACAATAAAGAGCGCCAGCTGGTTATTATAATCTAGATAAAGCCTCATTTATATCCTTCATGTTTAACAACAATTTCAACTTAGTCTCAATTTTTTTTTATTTTTTTTGGATTTTATTTACGTCCCTAATATTTTCAAAATATGTTAATCTTACCATTTTGACATTCAAATTATACATAGAAAAAATTGATATGAAGGTCAGGTTATAATATTAGTGATGATGTATTTATTACTTATCTAAATGGAATAATACTATTTACTGTCATTTTCTCTCATATTTTTGTAAGATATGAAAATTTTTCTTTTTAATTTAAATCCTTTTAACTTTCAATTAATCTTTATACTACTAAAACCAATACCTAAATTTTTTTTTTTTTTTGAGAATTATAGGCAAAAAATTTTATTTAAGATGTTTGGATATCACTAACATCATAATTTGACTTAAATATCCATTTTTTTAATTTATAATTTGGATATTATCCATTAAAATAATAAAATTAAAATATTTATAAAATATTAAAGATATAAATAGAATTTAAAAAAGATTTTAGAAACAAAATTAAAATCTTCGAAGACACAAAAGACGTGTATAAGAGTTTACTCTTATAAATTTATCTTACCTACATTAATAAAAAAAGTTTAATTGGTATGCACTAAATAGAAATAGCAGAAAGTGAAATTATAGTAGATCCTTCATTATAATGGGTGGTTATTTGATATAAATTAGCACTTTTCACTATTTCTATTAGCTGACGGTGTAAAATTATTTTACGTCAGTATATCTAAATTAAATTCTAATAAAAAATAAATGACTATGTGAAAAGGTCTCGTTAAGGGTGGCAAATGTTTCGTCAGTGACATTTTCCCCCTTTCCTTCCCTTTTGAAGCTGCACGTCCTTCTTATCCTTTTCCTCGGACCATGTCGCAATCACCCTCCTCCCCTAGATCCCATCCTTGAGCTTGCTGCTCTGCACTTCCTTACAATCGTTCAACGCCACTGCGTCGCAGTCTTGCAGAGCTTCCGCACAACACCTCATTGCAAAGCGTAGCCACCGCATCCCAGAGCCACCACCGGCGCTGCCCATTGTTGCTTGGCCGCGAGTCTAGTATCCCAAAGTTCTTTTCTACTTCTTCTTTTTCTTCTTCTTCTTCCTTCTTTTATCCCTCTTTTCTGCAATATATTGTGATTGCAGTTGGAACATTGCCGCAAGGCATTTATTTTTTCTATGAGTATATTGAGAGCTTGGCTTATGTTTAGCATTAGTTCTTAAGTTTTGCTTTTAAGACGTTTCTTAATTAGATTTTTTTTTTTTTTGTGCAAGTCTAGTTTTACTTGTATTTTTATTAAAGCTCATACATTTTTTCTGTAACACCCTCTATTATATAAGCCATGCTCGAGTCACGCAGTTATATTAAGAGGTCGTCACTGTGCTAAAAGAATCTTTAAAATGCAAAAAATATAATATATGACCTTTCAACTGTACGCTATATTACTAAAATATAGCTCATAAATTTCGTTGTCTCTAATATATAGAGAATAAAATAATTACAATTTAAAAGAAATTTGTGACTAACATGTCACATAGAACTTGCTCCCACTGGTCATCAACTAGCTTCAGTAGTCTCTTGATTTAGTTTGCTTCCGAGTCTTGTTCTGTGAACTTCCCAGTATTCCACCTCACATTTGATTTCCAATTTAGGTGCTGGAATATTTATGGAAAAGAAAAATATACAAGTAGGCAGTGAGAACCTATGGTTCATAGTAGATAAATTCAAACTATATAGTGTCATCATAAACATTCTAGCTGCTTCGGTTTCTTAAAAAAAATATAAGCATATTCACAACCAGTGGTTCAGTTTAAGTTGAAAACATCTTTCTCGAAGGAGGTTATATTTTAACAATCACTTGCCATGTCATATGCCAGTCATAAAAATATGAATAGTAAAATATTCTTCAACAAGAAACATAATAACATTATGACTTAACAAGATAATTGAAACTGCACATAAAATGCTTATACTTGACTATATGCAAGTGCACTTGACTTAATTCGTATCTTTCTTTAACTTGCAATTTGATTTTTATAAACTTTTCCATTACTTGGTCTCCTGGGAGTTCTTGGCCATTTACACTCCTGGGTAATAGTCTGGCTTTCAGGATCGAGCTCGTTCCTATATAGGAATGTCAGGTTTACTTTCCCCGACCTCCCTACCGATCTATTCCCTTAACTTTAATCCGGGGCTGGCCCAAGTATTATGGAACTTTCATCGTAACATAATCTTTATGTTCATCATAACATAACCTTTATGAACTTCTTGCCAATGCACATGGATTTGAATGTAGAGTATAACTCATGCATAGGCTTACCAAAATTTTGGCAGTATAAGGGAATGTGTCTGCTTCCCCATGAATAGTGCCAGTACATTCAAACAGTCAATTGTAGAGGAATCATAACATTTCATTTGTACTTCAATCCTCAATCTCATACGAATAAATGTTGCATGTAAAATATATTTGCTGTCTCAGCATTTGCATTCAACCCGATTTTTTGTAAATCGGGCCACAATTTCTATTTCACTCATGTAGACCTCAATTTTGGCTATGTTAGAGTCTTATGTGTCTATTTTCTAACATCTTTAGTCCCATCTTATTTTAATAAGTGTAGCTCAAGTTATTTAAGTTTTATCCTGACCTGCCCTGAAACTGACCAGAATTACACACTTAAGAGTAAAAATCCACTAAAAATCGAAAACCAATTCAAATCCTACAAAATTGCTATCATATTAAAGATAACAGGACAAAATTTCATTTGCAATAAGTTCCATTTCATTTCTTTAGCAGAGCTTGAGTTATGAGCCCCGAAATTTGATCTTCCTGAACTGCTCTGTTTTGGCCTGGTTTGGATATAGGGCAATTTCTTCGAACCACTGGGAGCACATGAGACCGTATCAAACTCGAAATCTTTTCATAGGATGTTCTCCTATGTGTAAGCTTTCTAAAAAAATTGGTTTCACTCAAATTGAAGTCGTATAGGGTGATTTACACTCTTCTCAACTCACACTGCCCGGATAAAAGTCCTGATTTCTAGGTCAAACTTCAAAAATTTATATCTCTTTCAATACTAATCCAATGACCTTATATGATATATGTATGGAAAGCTCTGAATGTCTAGTTTCAAATAAAAATAGTTCCATCAAATTTGAACGGCTATAGGCAGAGCCGTACACTCTGCCGTACAGACTGCCGAGAGAATTTGGTCTCCTAGCCCCTCACATCTTCCTATTCTCATTCTTTCCTACTTCTTAATCAAATTTAAGCATAAAAATAGCCAAAGATCATCATATTAATTCACTAATCACATCAATAAGTTAGGAGATAAAGCCAAAATCAATCACCTATAATCAAAATGATAAGAACAAAATTGAACCTCTACCTCTTTGGAGTGTGATTTTGCTAGGTGTTGAAGTTTAAATTGATAAAACCTTATGAAGCTTGAAGGTTTGGTGGAGATGGTTAAGAGAAGGAGAGAAAGAGAAGGCTGAAATTAGAGGAGAATGAGAAGCAAGTTAGCAGGTAGAAGAGGGAGTTGGTTTTGTGAGTTTTGATTGGTTGAAATTTTGTGAGTCAAGTTCAGCCATGTCTCTTTCTTTGGTGACTGAAAATTATTCTCCATTTTGCCTAAAAATTTGAAATCATTTTCTATATGAAATCAGAAATTGTCTCTACTCTGCTTAAAGTCGAAACTTGGAACTTAGGAAATACATAAAAGTTTTCGAAGACTTGTGATCTAAAGTCGGAGATCTGAAATCACACAGCAAACAAATCACCTTAAAATTGAAAGTCTAGGACAAGAATATGAAATCTAAAATACTTAAACCCAGAAATCGAGGATCTCCAATATAAACTTGGAAGTTAGTACTAGAACAAAAACCTTGTACCCGCATATTAGAAGTCGAGAACTAGGACGCTTGATAACTTTCATTACACATAATTCTAAAACTCGGTCTAGGATCAATCTTGGAACTACGCTCAAACTTGGGAACCTCAAAAGAAATGAAAAGCTCTTGGAAATAAATATAAAGATCGGAACTTGCATGTTACTAAGAAATCAATTCTGAGGTCGGAAGTCATGCACATTTAGTTGAGCTTGGAGATCACTTCGGAGGTTAGAACTCATGTTCATTTTGGTTGAACTTGGAGATAAACTCGGGGATCAGAACTCAGGTACATTTTAGTTGAACCTTAATTAACTTCAATTATTTGATAAAAACCCGAACAATTAGGCAAAAAATGATAAAAAAATTTCGGTGGATGTTACATTACCACCCTCCTAAGAAAATTTTTGTCCTGAAAATTTAGTACCAGAGAATAGTTCAGGATATTCTTTCTTCATGTCTGATTCTAGTTCCCAAGTGTAGTCCTCGGCATCTTCTTTTCCCCATATTGCCTTTATTAATTGCATGGTTTTGTTCTGAAGTTATTTGTTGCTTCTGTCTATAATCCGTGCTGGCTGTATGTGGAAAGTCAGGTCCTCTTTTAGTTATACTGACTCGGGTTCTAGGAAGTGTGTAGGGTCAGGCTGATACTTTCTTGGTTGAGAAACACGGAAAACATCGTAAAGGTTTGACAGATGCAGAGGTAAAGCGATTCAATATGCAATTGATCCGATTCGCTTCACGATTTGGAAAGGACCAATAAAGCAGGGACTTAGTTTCTTAACCTTAATGGCTCTACCTATCCCTGTTGTAGGCGTAATCTTCAGAAATATGTGGTCTCCTTCTTGAAATTCCAGAGGTTTCCCCCTAGTATCTGCGTAACTCCTCTGACGACTTTGAGCGACAAGCATCTTACTTCGAATCTTCTTGATCTGCTCAGTGGTCTGTTTAACCAAATTAGGCCCCAATAGACTTGATCCTCCTATCTCATACCAACATAGTGGGGATTGGCACTTTCATCCATACATCGCTTTGTAAGGAGCCATGCCGATGCTAGCATGATAGCTACTATTGTATGTAAATTCAGCTAGTGGTAAATATCGATCCCAATCCCCACATTGCTCCATTATATAGGCTCGTCGCATATCCTCTAAGGTTTGAATTGTCCTCTCCGTTTGCCCATCCGTTTGCGAGTGATATGCAATGCTTAGGCACAACTTAGTTCCAAATGCTTTCTATAAGGCTCCCCAGAACTGTGAAGTGAATATTAGATCTCGATCAGAGATAATGGTTGAAGGGGTCCCATGTAGCCTTATAATTTCCTGGATATACAATTGTGCCAATTTTTCCAATGGATAATTTGCTCAAATGGATAGAAAGTGAGCAGATTTGGTTAATCTATCCACGATAACCCATATGGCATCATATCCTGCCGGCGTTCTTGGTAATCCCATTACAAAATCCATGGAGATACTCTCCCTCTTCCACTGAGGGATTTCCAGAGGTTGCAGCATCCCAGCGGGTTTCTAATGTTTCGCTTTCACCTTCTGATAGATCAAGCATTTGCTTACGAAGCTTGCCACATCTGACTTCATGCCTGGCCACCAAAACATTTTCTTGAGGTCTTGATACAATTTGGAAATGCCGAGATATACGGTAAATTCACCTTTATGTGCTTATTCCAAGATTCTCCTTCGAAAATCATTTCACTCGGGTACACACACCCTGTCACTGTGTCGCCATAAGCCTTCTTTATCCTGAGCGAAACCCATTAATTTCCCTGATTGCATAAGATTGATAGTACGCTGAAAACTAGCATCCTGCTGTTGTGCCTGCCGAATTTGCTCCTTAAAACTACTGGTTACCTTAACTTGGTGTAACTGAATGGTCTTAGGAGTCATAAGGATTCCCAAGTTAAGATTTTGGAAGCTCTCAATAAGCTCTATCTCTTTCACCGTCATCCAGACTGTAGTCAACGATTTTCTGCTTAAGGCATCCACTACAACATTTGTCTTGCCTGGGTGGTATTTCAATTCAAATTCATAGTCCTTAAGAAGTTCCATCCACATCCACTGCCTCATATTTAATTCCTTTTGATCAAAGAGGTACTTTAAACTATTATGATCAGAAAAGACCTTGAACCTCACACCATAAAAGTGATGTCTCCATATCTTCAAGGCAAATACTACGGCTGCTAGCTTGAGATCGTGTGTAGGATAATTCCTTTTATATGGCTTTAATTGTCTAGAGGCATACGCGACCATATTTTTGGCTTGCATCAACATGCATCCTAATCCTTGGTTGGAAGCATCATAATAGACGTCAAATGGTCCATTAGGGTTTGGCAAGGCTAACACTAATGTCGTGGTTAACCTCCTTTTCAAGTCTTGAAAACTCTGCTCATATTTTGACATCCATTCAAATGAAATATTCTTTCGGGTTTGCTTGGTCAAAAGTAAGGCTATTTGAGAGAAATCCCTGACAAAACGCTTATAATATCCCGCTAAGCCCAGAAAACTCCTAACCTCAGTGACTGTGGTCGGCCTTTCCCAATTTAGTACTACTTCTACTTTGTTGGGGTCTATGGAGATCCCCCCATAAGATACTACATGGCCGAGAAATTTTACTTCTTCCATCCAAAATTCACATTTGGATAACTTAGCATAAAGTTTCTTCTCTCTTAAAATTTCCAAAACTAGCCACAAATGTTCCAACTTCGAATAGATAAGTATGTCATCGATGAAAACCACTATAAACTTGTCTAGATATGGGTGGAATATCCGATTCATATAATCCATGAATACTGCTAGTGCGTTTGTCAGTCCAAACGACATCACGGTATACTCGTAGTGTCCATAACGAGTTTGAAAGGCTGTCTTAGGGATATCTTATTCCCGAACTCGAATTTAATGATGTCCGAAATGCAAATCGATCTTGGAAAACACTATTGCACCTTGTAGTTGGTCCATGAGGTCATCAATCCTTGACAGTGGGTATTTATTCTTAATCGTCACTTTATTCAGCTATTTATAGTCTACACATAAGCACATGCTCTCATCTTTCTTTCTAACCAACAAGACTAGAGCTCCTCATGGCGATGCACTTGACCGTATGAACCCTTTTTCCAAAAGTTCTTCAATCTACTTCTTTAATTCTGTCAGCTCCAGAGGTGACATTCGATACGGAGCTATTGATATTGGTCCTGCACCTGGAATCAGCTCAATGGCGAACTCAATTTCTCTCTCAGGAGGGAATTTAGGAATATCTTCTAGGGAAACATCAGGATATTCCTTAACAACTGGGATCTTCCCTAGTTTCTATTCAACTTCCGTCATATTAGCTGATAGGAGGATGTATTCTTGACTCTTCGACCCACTATAGTTTACTAATAAAGAGTTCAAATAGAAGAGTGTTGAGACTTGGGATTCAGAAGATGTGACACAGGAGAATACCACCCTCTTATCGGAATAGTTGAGCGTGACTCAATTGGCGGAAAGTTAATCCATACCCAGAATTATGTCAAGTCCAAACAGAGGGAGACAAATCAAATTAGCTACAAAGGTCCTACCCTCAATTCAAAGAGGAACATTGATGCAAATTTGACTAGTTTTAACAGGTTCATTTGTAGGAGTAGAAATCAGTAGATCATAAGGCAATTCAAAAATTGGTAATTGCAAGATAGCCACACAGTCATGAGAAATAAATGAATGGGAGGCACCCAGATCATAGAGTACAGTTAGAGTCTCATTGTCCACTTCACAAGTACCTTGGATTAGTCCATCGGACTTATCAGCTTTTTCTGCATTCATTATAAAGACCCGTCCTTGACGTTAAGGTCTACATGATTGTGATCAATATGGTGTCGATTTTAATTATTCTTGAGGAAAAACCTACTCCATTCTTTAGACGTGGACTTACCAAAGGCTCCCGTATACCTAGTCGAAACTTCTGCCCTTAGCTTCTTTCACTAATTCTTTGCTTCATCTGTCCACTCTACAAATTTTCTTAATGAAGGATCGGGTCTTTATAATGGGGTATTACCACAATCCAAAGTAAAAACCATTGATTGAATTTTTCTGACAAGGTACCTTTAGGGTAGTCTTATTCATGAAGAAAGTAAGGGTACCATCCATGCCGCGTGAAATGAACTCATCAGCGGGTAATAATCTTGCTCTTATCAAGCACTAAAGTTACAAAACTAGCCAGAAGAATCCCCTAGATTCAATCTAAAAAAGATGGGTCGGATCATATAATTGTAATAAAGCTTGAAACGAGCCCCATCACAGTCGTCTCCAACTAAAATTCTGCCCTTGATGATAGGAAGTTTTCAACCACTCGGCAACACCTTGCAAACAACCTCCTTGATATAACTAGGTTTACTATGTCCATAGCAAACCATCTGACATAATTCCTTTGATTGATTCCCCAATTCCCTATACTCCTCAACTTGCTCCATTGTCTATCCCTTTATGCCATCGCTACTTTCTAGGAGTCTTATCCCTATTAATTATGTATAGAAGGTGCCTAATAAGCCTACTGGGTATTTTAAGCTTCTGTTTACACAAAACCTTATATTGAGGTGATCAGGCTCAACATTCAGTCGAGTGCAACAGGTATTCCACAACACTCACAACAAGGCTGCCATGCATAATATCCCTATGTCCTCTTCACGTGAGGACCTAAAGTATGGTTTATCTAGATTCTTAGAGTATGCCTCAGAAGCATAATCAGTCTATCCACTGGCCTATATATGACGAACTACTCTAATACTAATAATGTAACACCCTCTATTATATAAGTTATGTTCGAGTCACGGAATTATATTAAGAGGTTGTCACTGTGCTAAAAGAATCTTTAAAATGTGGAAAATATAATACATGACCCTTCAATTGTACACTTTATTACTGAAATATAGCTCATAAATTTCGTTGTCTCTGATATATAGAGAATAAGATAATTACAATTTAAAAGAAATTTGTGACTAACATGTCACATAGAACTTGCTTCCGCTGGTTATCAACTAGTTTCAGTAGTCTCTTAATTTAGTTTGCTTCCGAGTCTTGCTCTGTGAACTTCCTAGTATTCCACCTCACACTTGATTTCCAATTTAGGTGCTGGAATATTTACGGAAAAAAAAATATACAAGCAGGCAGTGAGAACCTATGGTTCACAGTAGATAAATTCAAACCATACAGTGTCATCATAAACATTCCAGCCACTTCGGTTTCTTAAAAAAAAAATGTGAGCACATATTCACAACCAATGGCTCAGTTTAAGTTGAAAACATCTTTCTCGAAGCAGGTTAAATTTTGACAATCACCTGCTATGTCATATGATAGTCGTAAAAATATGAATAGTAAAATATGCTTCAACAAAAAACATAATAACATTATGACTTAACAAGATATTGAAAATGCACATAAAATGTTTATACTTGACTGTATGCAAGTGCACTTGATTTAATTCAATATTTTTCTTTAACTTGAAACTTGATCATCATAAACTTTTCCATTACTTGGTCCCCTGGGAGTTCTTGGCCATTTAGACTCCTGGGTAATAGTCTGCCTTTCAAGATCGAGCTCGTTCCTATATAGGAATGCTGGGTTTACTTTCCCCGACTTTCCCACCAATCTATTCCCCTTAACTTTAATCTGAGGCTGGCCCAAGTATTATGGAACTTTTATAATAACATAATCTTTATGTTCATCATTAACATAACCTTTATGAACTTCTTGCCAATCCACATGGATTTGAATGTAGAGTATAACTCATGAATAGGCTTACCGAAATTTTGGTAGCATAACGGAATATGTCTGCTTTCATATGAATAGTGCATGTACATTCAGACAGTCAATTGTAGAGGAATCATAACATTTCATTTGTACTTCAATCCTCAATCTCATAGGAATAAATGTTATATGTAAAATATATTTACTGTCTCAACATTTGCATTCAACCCAATTTTTTGTAAATCGGGCCACAATTTCTATTTAACTCGTATGGACCTCAATTTTGGATATGTTAGAGTGCTATGTGTCTATTTTCTAACATCTTTAGTCCCATCTTATTTTGATAAGTGTAGCTTAAGTTATTTAAGTTTTATCCCGGTCTGCCCTGAGACTGGCTAGAATTACACACTAAGAGTAAAAATTCACTAAAAATCGAAAACTAATTCAAATCATACAAAATTGGTATCATATTAAATAACAGAATAGATTTTCATTTGCAACAAGTTTCATTTCATTTGCTTTAGCAGAGCTCGAGTTATGAGCCTTGAAATTTGACCTTCCTAAATTGCCCTATTTTGGCTCGGTTTGAACATAGGGCAACTTCTTCGAAACACTAGGAGCACATGGGACTGTATCAAACTCGGAATCTTTTTACAGGATGTTCTACTATGTGTAAGCTTTCTAAAAAAAATTGTTTCACTCAAATTAAAGTTGTGTAGGGTGAGTTACACCCTTATCAACTCATACTGCCCAGATGAAAGTCTTGATTTCTATGTCAAATTTCAAAAATTCATATCTCTTTCAATACTAATCCAATGACTTTATATGATATATGTATGGAAAGCTCTGAATGTCTAGTTTAAAATAAAAATAGTTCCATCGAATTTGAATGGCTGTAGATGGAGCTGTGCACTCCACCGTACGGACTGCCGAGTGAATTTGGTCTCCCAGCCCCTCACATCTTCCTATTCTCATTCTTTCCTACTTCTTAATCAAATTTAAACATAAAAACAGCCAAAGATCATCATATTAATTCACTAATTACATCAATAAGTCAGGAGATAAAGCCAAAATCAATCACCCATAATCAGAATAACAAGAACAAAATTGAACCTCTACCTCTTTGGAGTATGATTTTGCTAGGTATTGAAGTTTAAATTGATAGAACCTTGTGAAGCTTGAAGGTTTGAGGGAGATGGTTGAGAGAAGAAGAGAAAGAGAAGGCTAAAATCATAGGAGAATAAGACACAAGTCAGCAAGGGGAAGAGAAAAAATCTGATTTAAGTATTGAAGAGATAGTTGGCTTTATGAGTTTTGATTGGTTGAAATTTTGTGGGTCAAGTTCAGCCATGTCTCTTTCTTTGGTGGCTGAAAATTGTTCTCCATTTTGCCTAAAAATTTGAACTCGTTTTTCATTCTGTATGAAATCGGAAATCGTCTCTACTCTGCTTAAAGTCGGAACTCGGAACTTAGGAAATATATAAAAGTTTTGGAAGACTTGTGACCTAATGTCGGAGATCTAAAATCACACAGCAAACAAATCACCGTAAAATCGAAAGTCCAGAACAAGAATATGAAATCCAAAATACTTAAACCTGGAAATAAAGGATCTCCAACATAAACTTAGAAGTTAGTATCAGAACAAAAACCTTGTACCCACATCTCAGAAGTCGAGAACTAGGACACTTGATAACTTTCATTACACGTAATTCTAAAACTCGGTCCAGGATCAATCTCGAAACTACGCTCAAACTCGGGAACCTGAAAAAAAATGAAAAGCTCTTGGAAATAAATATGGAGATCCGAACTCGTATGTTACTAGGAAATCAATTATGAGGTCGGAAGTCGTGCATATTTAGTTGAGCTTGGAGATCACTTCAGAGGTTGGAACTCATGTTCATTCTGGTTGAACTTGGAGATAAACTCGGAGATCGAAACTCGGGTACATTTTAGTTGAATCTTAATTAACTTCAATTATTTAATAAAAATCCGAACAATTAGGAGAAAAATGATTAAAAAATTCCGGTGGGTGTAACATTTTCCAATTCCTAATTTACTAATATTTTATTTTGTTTTTCCTTCTTAATGGTTATAAAAATAAATAATATTTTAGATATATCCCTAGGGTAATTTCGGTTTGGATTGTTGGCATTGTTACATTTCTCTTGCTTAGGAAACTACTATTTTAGCTTTCTACAAGCACTGATACTGATGCTTGTCATGTTTTGCAATATATTGTTGATGGTCGTTGGATTTTCATCAGTTGGATCACAAGGTATCTATTACAGTATAAATTTTTTATTGATACATTTCTTTGCCACGCTGCTAAAATTAGAATAGAGTTTGTACTTCTTTTCTTGTTCCCCTTTGTCATCATAAGTGCGGTGGTTTTCTAATTACTTTCCTTTGTTTATTATTTTTTTGTTTCACTTAGGAGTGAACCTATACTGGGGTGAAATGTTTAAAATAAAACTTAAAGTAACTGCAATTAGGCAATTCAAAGGATAAATTTTCACACAATTTGTCCGTAATTTTAGTAGAGTCAAATGTTTCATTCCCGATGGCAGTTGAAGGCAACTAGCTTATCCCATGAAAAGTTATGAGATTAATTAATGGAGAAAATCATATGCTTGATACTTTGATAGGTATGCTCTCTAAGTATATCACAGTGTATATTTATTCAATTTGTATATCAGATTTTTCTGAAGACTGCATCTAATTTTCCTTGGTCATGTAGTATCTATACTTAATCAATCATTTCGATTTCATCTAGATCTGGCTGCCTTTTGCCAAGTCTGCCTTCACATGCATTTTTTGATAAAACTTCAGGCATTGGATTCATGTTTTTGCAACTTGGCATTTGCTTTCCATTAATTTGGTTTTCTTTTTGGTGGGAAAATAACTTGGTTTTCTAATGTAGTCTTGATGGTGCTTATCATAATGTCACTTATACCAAGTATCAATCCACTAAAAAGAAGTACCGTAGCATTAGAAATTACCCGTACTTCCAGTAACTGAGAAAGCATATTTTGTATGTATTTGAAAAGGGAATATTTTTACGTTTTTTCTACCTAGCCAGAAGAGATAGAAATTAGTTAACAAATAACAACAGGCTCTGCGCATGGAGTCATTATCAGCCTTGAACAGATCTTTTAATATCTGTCAAGTTTAAGCAATAGAAAGATAGCAATGAGAGGAAGAAAATAATTTGCTTTTCAAATGCATTTAATTTTCTTGCTGTGAGGCATTTAATTTTTTGTTTTCATTATTATTTTTGGGAGGTGGGGTTTGTCATGCGTGTAATGTGCAATCACTCATAAAAGGATTTGCTGATTTACATACTTTGCTGGAAATATCAGTCATATCCCAAAGGTGAATGGGTACAAAAATAAATGGCACATTTGTTTTATTGCTTCTGCTTCTATATTGATAGTGTACTCAGTTGTACTGTGGGCTCTATTGTCTGAACTCCAAAGTCCAAGCCATAGTTCACTTATTTGATTTGATCTTCTTTGCAGGGCTTGTTAGAATGATAGTTTTTTTGTTTTAATTAAGGCATATTTTTTTTCTTACCTAGGCATTGGGGAATGATCTGAATGTCCTTAATTTGAATGATTTGCTTCCATGTGTTTGATCTGAATATCACTGCCATTACATGAACAACAGAACAACCTGACTAAAGCTTCCCTCACTATTTTCCAATATTCATTTTCCCTTTTTCTTTTTTCTTCTCAACTTTTTTCCTTTCATGTTTTCTTATGTTTCTTGACCAAGACAAATTAGTGAATGCTATCTCATGTTAATGGTATTTTAAATTGTTGTGTTTGTTGAATTTGTGTTAGACTTGTTTAGTTTATTGTTTGTTATTTTTTAATTTCACTTTTTAGATGTTATGATTAAATATGATGTTGGTTTAATTTCTATGATTGTTATATTTAAATATTATATTATATTATTGTGTTTTAGAATAATTATTTTTGGAATTTAAAGAAAAATAGCATATAAGATATGGATTGGGATGAATTCTTTGTAGGTAGTGTTCGGATTTTGATTGTTAAAACCTCCGGATAGAATATATAGAGATGAGTTGATGAGTGTTTAATCGGGTGTGGGGTGGGTTCAGGTTGGGATAAAATCCGCCCCAGCCAGCCTCACTGCCACTCCTACATAAATGGCATCCGCAAATACATATCCGAACATAGAATGGAAACTGACTCTCTTAGCTTTAGCATTTACCTAAACCCCAGGTAACCGGATACAGGAAGCGCCTCCCTCGCTTTCATAGCGGTACCCTCCCACTCCACACACAGACAGGTAACAGGAGACAGGAAGTGCTTCCTTCGCTTAGATAGCGGTACACTCCCACTCCACACACACACACACCTACCTCACTCACTTCCTCTCTCTCTCTCTCTCTCTCTCTCTCTCGTCCATTGCCACTCGCTTCCCTTCCCATTCCTTGTTATTCTGAAACTTCTCTTTCATCATTCTCTCTCCACCACCACGGCACCCTAAGACCCCATTAGAATCCACGCTCTTTGGACCCAAACCCACTTCCCATTAGCCCCATTAGAGTCATTTTGGAGAACCGAACTTCCAAACAAAATTGGTACTTGAGGACCACTACAAACCACCACGTAATTTCTCTCTCTCTTCTTGGGTCTTCTAATCTCGCTTCAAACTGAACTTCAAGTTTTGTTCATCGGGTATCGTTCATATGCGCTTCGTCTCACTTACAATCTTATTTTTTATTCCACTTGGACTCCTTCGATTCCTGTGTTGTTTTGTACCTTTGGTTATGTTTGCACACCAGGTGTTTGATTATTTGTTGTTGTTGTTTTTTGTTCTTTTTTTGTTTTACCTTTTGGTTTGCTGTGTGAATGCACCTTAAATCGTGAGGGTATAGTTGTTCATGTTTCGAGAATCTTAATTGGAATATCTGAAATGGGGCTCTCTGGATATTTTTGTGGGGGTAACCGTGCTATGTGTTCTGTAGCATATTATATCTGGTGACTTATGAATTGAAAGTAAGAAATTGGAATTGGTCGAGGGTATGTTTACTTCCTTTTTTTTTTAATTATTATTTTGGGGGTGCATAAGGAGGGTTTAGGATTTGTCACATTTTGAATTTTTCATACCTTTTAAGTGTTGTTAAGTTGATGATAATTGGTTTTGCGTGCTTGTCTTAGGATGCTAAAGCTAAGGAAGTTTCTGTTCTATGTTCTAATATGTGTTTGTGGATGCTATGTATGTGTCCATATTATGCTGTTTTGAGATTGAATGATGTTGAATTGTAACAAATATCTAGGTTGCTGTCTAAAGATGCAGAAGGAGAACAGTGAAAATTATATGGGCATGTTTGTGTCCATTGCCTCTCGCGTTGTGGGTTAGATCCATCTTTTCCCTGCGTGTATCAGCAGGTTACTATTACTCTCATCATGACTCTTGAGTAAGTCGATATGTCAAAGCATATCAGCCTCCTTTCTTAAAGCGCATCTTCGGCTGCGTGATTTACTTGCTACAGAAGGCAATGTTTATGTGATTTTCTCTAGAAAGCTAGTACTATTTTCTCCCAAACAGTAATGGAAGCAGCAAATGTTCTCTCACACTCCAAGGCTGTCTCTTTTGGTTTCTCTATTGTTAGCAACAAAGTCTTTCTGAGACCTTTCAACACACATTTTCATGCTGATGTACTTACTAACAGCGGTCAATTTCACCCTAGACCCATGCACATTGGTTCTCAATTGAATTGCTCCTATGGAAACCAATTCTCCTCCATGCTGAAACCAACAGGAAAAAGGGTTGATCTGCTGCTGCCTTCTCCCCGATGCTCAGTTTCCAGTAGAGCCAGCACTGAACCTCATAATCCAATCCTAAAGTACTTCAGATATCTCTCACTGGAGTCAATAAAAGATACCCTTCTGCAGTTTACTCCCATTGATATTGTGAAGTGGTCTGGAATATTATGCATCATAACTGCAGCCACAAAATGGACTATGAACACGCTCTTTAGTCCTTTCTTTTGGATGTATTTTAGCTGGACTTGGTTGTTCTGGCCATGGTTTGCAGCTATATTTATTGGATTTTATGGGTTATACTGCTTTCGGAAACATCTGCATGGCGAGGCAAACATGTTTGAGCAATTGGCAATTGTTACATCAGTTTTTACATGGCTCACTCTTGTTCCGCCAGGTCATTTCAATGGCTACCTTGAAGGCTGGCCTTTTGTTTTCTTTTTTGTGTATCATTATTTCTTTTTCTTCAATGTTAGCGTTCGAAAGCGGTTATATGGAGATTATTATGCTCGGCCCCATGACCCTAAATGGGATGTGAACTTGCCGATGTGGTCTCGCCTTTTGTTTAGTGTGGGAGTCATGGTTGGCCATTGGCTTGCAGCATTTGAAGGGCCAGAGCTTCACCGGATACCCGGTGGGTGGAACAATCTTGGAATTTGGGCTTTAATTCTCATAACACTGCTAATGCAGTATAATGCCACACTGTATCTCGCTAAGTACTCAGAAAATGTGGTGGTGCCAACTGCTGTTGTGCAATTTGGACCTTATCGCTGGATCCGTCATCCAATATATTCATCAACGATGCTGTTGTTTGTAACATGCTGCCTTGCGCTTCGAGCACCTCTGAGTCTGCTATTTGTTGTAGCAGTTTGTTTGTTGTATTATAAGCAGAAGGCAGAGATGGAGGAGGCTTTGATGATTGAGACTTTTGGTCAGAGTTACACAGAATATGCTAGCAAAGTAAAGTACAAGTTTATTCCTTTTATCTATTAGTTGATCTCCAGAAATCTCCAGAAATGTAGTTGTCAAACGTTAAAATCTGATTGGAATGTCAGGTTTAGGCAAAAGAGAATGTCTATCCTCGAAATCTATGAAAGTGTATGCTTTTTGTTTGCTCTTTGTTTTCTTCGGGGTGTTCAACTCCTTATCCTTAATCCTCTGGCATCCTGATGAGTTTTTATGATCGCCTTTTAAATATTTAGGCTTTCATTGATGTTTTGATGCACATCACGAAGACGATTTACTTTGTCATTTTGACACATCCAAACATCGGCTATTTAATTCTCTCGTGTATTTTGATCCGTGTGCCTTGCATTCCTGCAAAGTTTTACTGTCATCTGAGTTATAGAAACAATAGTTTCTACTATATTGCTGCGTTTTACCTCCTGTTGAAACTAGAAAGGCCTTGCACGTGCATTTGGCCTACGTTTTTTCTATTTTATGGCCTGCGCTGGAGCTCCTATGCATATAGATTTGGGACTCCATTGGTGTGTATGAATAAGTGGAACCATGCTCTAGCCTAACACCTTTTGTTATAGTAGGCAGTTTTAATTGTTAAAATTGACTCAAGTACTTTCTATCAAAATACACCGTGTAGTCTTGTTTCTGGTGGTTTTTTCTTTCGTCTTTGGATCCTCTTGTGACCAAAATTGAAAAGGCTTATTGACAATTTTTTTATGAGATTAATTTTAATATATTGTCAGTTTAAAATATTTTACACAGCTAATCAATTATATTGCACCTATGTATGGCTTTTGAGATAGTTATTATAAGGCTCAACCATTTTTAACGATATGATAATATGTGATTAGATATTTATATACAAAAAATTATATTAATCATGTATCAAAATTAAATCTATTTTTAAATTACATAATCTTGTTAACTTACAAAATTATTACAAAATTATTGGAAAACAGGAAAATGGAAATCATAAAATTCAAATTTGGTGGATAAAATGAAGATGTGTTTCATGTGTAGCACTAGTTCAAGGGTAAATTTTATCCTATAGATACAAGATTGGCAATGCTATATCATATTGAATGTTGGGTGGTAAAAGGCTAACAAAACAATATGTTTAATGTTGCAAATATAAGAATATTATGTTAGATGAGTTGATACATTAAATAAGATAGGATTATGAATGAATATTTGAAAGAGAAAGTTTAGGTAGCATCTCTTATAAAAAAAAGCAATACTTTGCATTAAATGGTGTGCAGAGGGTCATTAAAAACTCCAGGAAAAAGGGTAGGCGGGTAGCCCAAAAGTTAAAAATAGAGGAAAAACTTAAAAAAAAAAAATTATAGGTGAGATCATTAAGAAGTTTATTAAAAAAAAAATTGAGAAAGATTCCTACATTCATAGGACATCATGGTGTCATCTTATTCATGTATCCAACTCATTATTCTGAAAATCGGACCGGATCGGCCAGTCTGATCGGTTGAACCAGGAATTAGCCAGATATCTGATTCAGCTATATCTAAAAAATTGTTCCATCCAAAAACTAGAATTGAACCGGCTAAACCGGTAAATCGGACAAACCGGACAGGTTTTATTGGTTGATCGGTTGGCCAGTTTTTTTTTTTGAAAAAAAAGTAAAAATTTATTTTTTTGATCATCAATAAATTAATTATTTCGTTATAATGAAAAAGTGTCAAAAATACATTTTGGTTGGTCAAACCAAAAATTATTATATCTCTTACTCTTTAGAAAAGAGTTTAGAGGTAATAAATAAATATATTAAATATAAAAAAAATGATATATTAGTACTATTTATAGAGGTCTTAAGAGTAAAAAAAATTTATTTTAAGTAATATGGGATTTCTTGAATGCTTTATAGTAACTTCAAGAATAAAAAATTCAAAATCTAAGCAATATGAGACTTAATACTTTACTTATATTAGTTATATTAATATGACTTAATATAGTAATTTTGATTTCTAAAACTATTTTTATCATATTAAAATTCTTTAATTATTTTTATTTATCTCATAACATATTATTAATCACATATATATATATATATATATATATATATATATATATATATATATATATATATATATATATATATATATATATATATATTATTACATCTCGGTTGAATCTTTGGTTGAACCATTGAATCTCTAAATTAGTAGCTTGTCCAGTTCAATGCCCGGTACGATTTTCAAAACCTTGATCAGACTCCACCTAGTAGACCAAATAGGGCTAGAAGTCGAGCCGAGCCGAGTTCGAGTCTGAGCTTAGCATAGCTCAAGCTCGGCTCCATAGTATTGAACTCAACTTAATAACATTAGCTTGTCAAGTTATTAATGAACCGAGTCAGAAATAGTTTATAAGTTGACTTGACTTACTTTCAGTCCTAAGAACAACGCTTAATTTTACATAAACTCATTCCCTGGTTCAACTAAATAGAACTAGTGAAATTGCTACATTCCAATTGTATTATTACCCTTATTTTTTTTATGTGTGTATTATTACCTTATTATTAATAATGGTTTTAAAGAATTTAATAGAAGAATCTTAATCTATAAAAGTAATATTGAGTACTCAATAATGTACTTATTTGTAATTAGCATTAATAAAGAATAATATAACACAAAATATTGAGTGTGTTTATAAGTATTAACACCAAACTAAGTGGACTATGATAATGAATTACTTTCACAAGTTTTGCTTGCTAAAAAAACACGCTTGTGGTACGCATGGCTAAAGCTGGAAGTGAGTCAAGTCAGTTTGTGAGCTATTTCTAACTCGGTTCGTTAATAACTTGATAAGATAAGCTCATGAATTCATGAGGTGAGCTTGAGCTTTGCTATGTTTGACTCAATAGCTTGTGAGCTATATATATATATATTAATTTACATCATATTTATGGTATATAAATTATGTTGAAAATAAGTTATGTACTTATAATCAAAAGGCCCAATTTATATCTAAATGAGTTAGCTTATTAAGCTTGCGCCAGCTCGTGAGCTTTTAATGAGTTGAGTTTGAGCCTTAAAATCAGGTTCATTTATTATTGAGTCGAGCTTGAGCTATATCAAATTTGGGCTCGACTACGCCCACTTTCAACCTTACACATGGCAAGTGTGTTGGTCCCTACCTTATCTTGAGCCCAAGGTTGATGACTCGGCCTTCTCTTTACCCCCATTTTCTACTTTACCCAATTTTTTTTGGTTGGACAAAAAAAGGTTTTGTTCGCTAAGTCATTTAAAATACTTATTAATCAAAGATAATATAATAAAAGAAAAATCTTAATTATATTTTTAATCTCTTAAAATATCTCTTTTTTTTTTTTGGGTCCCCTCTTGAAAAAAATATTTTCGTTTGCTCACTAAAAGTTTTTTTGATTTCCATTTAGTCCCTACTTCAGTTTTTGTCATTAATTGCCAATATGATACCTTACGTAGACATTGACACATACTGAAGAATAAAGAAGAAGGGACCAAATAGGATATTTTGCGGAACTAAAACAAAAAAAATTAAGATATTTTATATGAAAAATTATTTATATTGTATGTAAAATAAAATATATAATTAAAAATTTTAATTAAATTACCTATAATTAACTATTATTATAAAATTAATAAAATTAAATTATTATATTGATTTTCTTAAATATTTATTTTTATAAAATATTTATGTTAAGCTATAATACTTTAAACTTATCATACTATATTTTACGAAATTAAATAACTTAAATAAATTAATTAAAATAAATGCACAAGATGTAAGAAAAGATATATTAATGTTTTACAAAACTCACATAAGATATAATTAAAATATTAATAATATAAAAATTAAAAATTAGAAATAATATATTAAAATTTTCTCACGTCTCGTATAATTTATTTTAATTTTGTAAATTTATAATTTCATAAAATATAATATAATTTTTTAAATATTATAGGCTAAAACTGATACTTGAAGAAATAATTATTTAAAAATAATATAATACTTTAATTTCATCATAATAATTTTAATTAGAATTTTCTTGACCCCAAATATCTGATTAGACTAAAGCAAAAGGATATGTAACTCTTTTTTGGCTCTATCCAGAAAAGTACTTCGAATTTGTTCGTCCAAAACTAGGCCAATTCTTAAATGCACTGTAATTTGTCATGCACCGCTATCACATCTATACCTGTGGTCAAATCAGAGGATTTTTTTAAGTAAGATGCTAATTGAACGGTAAAAATTTATTACTAGCCACGTAACTATCGAGTTTTCAAAAGTTTGAATTTCTAAAATAAAATATACATCAATTGGATTTTTCATATGTGATCATAAAGAAAAAAATGAGGGAAACGGTAAAAATGGTAAAAATGCTCAGATAACTGCTCCTATATGATCATTGTTCCATTTGAATTTTTTTTCCAGAAAATTACCGGTGTATTTGCTGAAAACATTGGTAAGAAAGTATTTTTTTGTCTTTTTTTTCAGAACACTATTAAATAAGTTTTATATATATATATATATATATATATATATATATATATACATAAATATAAATATATATAAAAAATGTATTTACATAAATAAGATAAATAGAATTAAATAAATATATTTGTAAATATAAATATCAATATGTATAGTTTTATATATACATAAATAAATATTATATATTTTTATTTGTATATAAATATATAAATATTTACGAGACGTAGCAGCATTTCTTCAAAATTCTCAGTATTGTACAGTTCATTAGAATAATCCATAATTAGAGTATCCAGCATATGAAGAAGAGAAGGATTCATATTAAAGGATAATCAAATAAAAGTAGAAATAGTTAGAGACTTACAATTTTGTAGAACTTCGTCAAAGATTTTATTGAACACAAAGTTTGCAGGATATAGATTTTTACAAAAGTTTACAAGTGAGAGATTGTTATATGCTCGATTGCCTCTATCTAGTACAATCCCTGAGCCTTACATTTATACACATGAAAAGCAAGATACAATTATTGAAAAAGTAGGTTTTGATATATTCTTAATAGATGCTGTCTATCCTTGATCACTATTGAGAGATGCTGTAATTGTTGAGAGATTCTTTGCCAACAATTACTTTATACTATTGAAGATGCTTTTACTATTACAAGATGCTGTCGACATTGCTTTTTGTCTTTGTCACCTTTTGAATTTTGTCGTTTTCTTTTATTATTCAAGCTTTATGTCAATCAATCCAGTATTTCATAACAATCATCCTCATTACTTTGAAGAAAGTTAGTGGAACTGGATGCTTCCTTATCTTGAACATTACTGGGCTGTGGGGTCCGCACTGCCTTTAGTCTTTCTTCAAGCTCTTCTTTTGAAGTGATAGCGGCTAGTGTGGCCATTATTTTTCATTTTTCTACTAAAAAGGTAGCTTCCTTATCTCCTTGTTTTTCAGCTGGGGAGATGTGCTCAAAATTTTTAATCTAATCATCAATATTCTCTTTTCTGATTAGAGTAATATTGAACTTTGACCACCATTTGACTCTTATAGACCTGACCAGATATCTTAGATCAATATTATCTATGAACTTAGCAGTAGAATAATCCTAAGCCATTATCCAAGTTATTCCTTGACTAGCCACAAATGATATCAATCTATATCCTTGAACAAAATTAGTTTTTTTCCTTAAAATACTTGTAAATACTATTGACTTCTGGGGGAAATATGAAAAGGGACGGTCCAAAATCCAAAAACCATTTGATGAACCATTCTGGGAATTTTAGGGGGATCCCCTTTTTGAACTAGAGGAACCACGAATGCTGATAGGGTTTATAGTAAAACATATTATACCAGACTTCCTTATAATCATTATAGGTGTAGGTTTGAGGGGTAAATTGTCTTAAAAAGGATTTTGGTTTGTATAGACGTTGTTTCCACTCGGATATGGATAGTATCTTGAGGATTTTAACTCTAAAGAAGATTATATGGTTGTCTTTATCTGTATTGTGAGTTACTTCTGTCTTTATCTGTATTGTGAGTTACTTCTATTGAATTAGTATCAACAAGAATGAATTCATAAAAATTTCGGGTTTGTTTGAGGTCATGGGATAAATAGTGAAAGAAAGGAGGGAAAAGTTGTTGGGCTAGGTCCTGAGGTGAAGTGTTGTTCCATTCTTTTTCTATAATATTGATTGGCATGACGTTAGATTTTTCTTGATAAGGGTATCTTGATGGGTTGGTTGTGTTGAGGTTGTAGTTTTGTGGAGTTCGGACGGGATGATGAGTGTATTTTGATAATGGAGTGGGGTAAAGTGGTTCTGGACTGGTACCAAAGAATTTTCAGGCTTTGGAGGGTTTTGAACAATTTGGGCCATAGTGTTGGTCTTTGGATAACTTTTTGAGCTACAGAACTTGTAAGAAGCGTCATAGATGGCCTTATTGAACTAGTGGCCTGTATTGAACCAACATTTTCTGAACCTAGTGCAGGTCCATATTGATCTTTAGTATTGGGCCGAACACTCATATCGATCCCTGTAAAAACTCTCTTGTAAGAAAATCTAGCAGAGTATTTCTTTCTCGCTTTATGTGAACTATGTCAAAATCAAAACATGAGAGTAAAGTCTGCCATCTGCAAAAAAATGTTTTGAAACTAGATTTTTAACATCTTTTTGTAAAACACTTGAAGCGGCTTTGCAATCAGTTCTAATAAGGAATTTTTTATTGAAAATGTCATCTTGAAATTTTAAAACATATAAAACAATTGACGAAATTTTCTTTTTGACCATAGAATAGTTTAATTGAGAAGAGTGCCAAATACCTAAATGATATTTGACCACTTGATCTTTAGATGAGGTGGGTAAGACTTGTTTAACAATTCCATCATACCCTACGTCTGAAGCATCAGTTTCTATAATAAAATTTGCACATGGATCTGGTATTCTTAGACATGGAAGAGTCTTGACTATTTTCTTTACCTGTTGGACTATATTAGTCATGTTACTATCCCAAGTTGGAGGATTTTTTTGCAACTTTTAATAAAGGGGTTGACATATTATTCTAATATTGAGAATAAATTCTGAAACATAATTGAGACATCCTAAAAATCTTTGCAATTAGGTTTTTTCTTTCAATTCATTTGGGAACTTTTCTACAAACTCTATTGACTTTTGTATGGGAGTGACAGTTCCTTAAAATATTTCAAATCCTAAGAACCGAATTTTTGTTTGGAACACTTTTATTTTTCTTGTTGAGACTACTAACCCATTTTCCTTTATGATTTCTATAAATTTATTAAGATGTTGAATATATTGGCTTATTCCCTTTGAAAATATTAATACATCTAAATATACTATTGAAAATTCCATATATGGATAAAATATATCATTCATTATTTTTTGAAATTCACTCCGGGCATTCTTTAATTCCTGAGGCATAACATTCCATTCATAATGACCAAAAGAAACAACAAAGGCAATTTTATATCTATCTTCTTCTTGGACCGAAATTTGGTAATAACCAGATTTCATGTCGAATTTTTATAAGATATTAGCATTATATAATCTTTTAATTAGATCTGATTTATTCGATAATGAGTATCTAATCCATTTAAGAACCTTATTGAGAGGTTTATAATCAATTGCTAGTCTTGGAGCACCTCTTTCTTGCTCAAAGGCCTTCATTACATAAAAGCCATAACAACTCCATGGGGATTTAGATGGTCTAATTAATCCTTTATCTAAATATTCTTGTATTTCTTTTTGACAATAAACTAAATATTCTTGATTCATTTGTATAGATCTTGCTTTTGTAGGAATATCTTTCTCATTAAACCTTTCAACATATGGTAACGATATTTCATACTTTTTCCGATGCCAGAAAGCAGATGGATGTGTTTCACAAATTTCTTTTTCGATTCTTTCTTGAAGCTCTTGTACCAATTTTTTGATATTTGGACTTTGTAATTGTTCTTCTATTCTTCTATACTGAATTTCTTTATTTAGCATATTAATATGTTTTTGTTTTCTTTCTATTAAATTAACTTTAGTTATGGAAGATTCTTGTAGTAAATTTAGTTCTCTTAATCTTGGGGGTTTTATAAATTCAAATAAGATTTCTTTTCTAATGTTTTTGATATTATTCCTTTTTCAGTAACTTGAAAGGGATATAATAAAGTTAAAAAGGGTGTTCCTAATATCAATTGGGTATTCATATTTTTTTATTAGTACAAATGAGGTAGTATAGCATATTTTATTCTTACATATTTTAGCATTAGATAGTTTATATTAAATATTCATTTTTGATCCATTAGCACTAATTACTCCTTCAGTAGTTTTTTCATAATATTTTATAGTTATTAATCCTTCTTAGATACAATTTACATCAGCTCCTGAATCTATTAAGGCTATCATATTAAATTTTTGATCTTGTATAATTGAAGTTATCTCGCAATGCCACTTATGATTAGTAATTAAACTTAATAAATTAATGTATGACTCTTTATCAGCTTCTTCCTTTTCTTGAGATGTGTTAATTTGGGACTAAATAATATGTCTTCCTTCTAATTCCAACATTCTGTATTCTAGTGAAATATCATTTTGTTTTAATAATTGGATTTCTTCTTTTAATGATTTTATTTCATTT
Source organism: Pterocarpus santalinus (assembly GCA_031439595.1). Classification (NCBI taxonomy): domain Eukaryota; kingdom Viridiplantae; phylum Streptophyta; class Magnoliopsida; order Fabales; family Fabaceae; genus Pterocarpus; species Pterocarpus santalinus. Next base: position 29,393,782 of record CM062529.1, read on the forward strand.
TGTAAGTCTTTTATAGTAACTTGTTCAGCCAAAAATTTAAATCTATTATAAATATCTTTCATATTTATTGGTTTAATTTGAACTCTATTCTCTTCATCTCTTGTAACTAAATCATTTAATTGGTATAAGAACTTAGTTTTCAATGGCGATTCATCCATTTCATCTATTATTAAAATTACAGTACTAGTTTGTTCTTTAGTTAACATATTTATTATTTTATGGTCTTGACAATTACATAATCCTGGTCCTAAATAATATTTTTCTTCTTCTGAGTCAAAATCTTGTTTGGAATTAGAAGAATTATCATCTAATTGATAAATTTTTTGTTCTTCAGTTCCTTTGTATGAAGAAGTTACTTCTTCTGGTTCTGAATTGGCTAAAACATTAACAAGACCTTCTTTGATTTTTCATCTATTTCTATGCTATTGATTTTTTGTTGAACCGTATATTTATTAGCATAGTATCTTATTCTTCCACATTTCTAACACGCATTGTCCTTTTTCTTTAATTTTTTATATTTAGGCTTTTTAGGTGGCTTTATGGGTTGCCAGTCTTGATTCTTTTTATATGGGGCTTTATAGGCCTTTTTATAGGGGTGTGACTTTTGGTTTTATTTGTTTCTTCTTTTTATGTGAGTACTAGAGGCCTAACTGGTTCTATACTGTGTTGTTGATAGAACGTTCCTACTTCTTTTGGATTTGTTATCTTTTCTTAATGCATTTTGTCTTGTAGTTTAAAATCTATACGTACTTGTATTCTTGTAGTTATTATTATATTATGTATTTATCGATATGTTAATCTTTCTAAATTTGAGTTTTCATAATATTGTTGCAGATTAGTTCAGACCTTTTCTACAAAGAGTTTTGGAAGCCCAGCGATGAACCTTTTTTTCCAAAATCCTGTAAATTTGTCTTCTCTTAATGTTACTTTTGACAAAAATATATTTTTATACTATCTGTAATCAGATATTATTGGACATCTTAAGTTATTCAACTGATTGGCAACTTTATCTTTGAATATATTAAGATCTCCTATAAAATTTTGTATTATTGCATATATTAATGTTGACACTGCATCAGATTCATTAGTTTCTAATTTTATACTATTAAGTATTAATAATCTATCTTCTTCAGTACATAAATTATCCCACCAATCTTTTAGTTGTCCTGTGAATCCTTGAACTAAAGTTATAGCTATATCTCTTTTAGACAATCTTTTTGATTTATATGCCATAGCGGCTATAGATATTTGACAAGTCAAATCCAATATTCCTTATTCACTTAATCCATCTAGATTCCATTCTACAATATCTGATCCTGTAAAACTATTTTGAACTAATTCTTCTCTTTCTTCAAATTGTATATCTAGATAAGTAGGTCTTGGATAATAATTTCTTAATTTTGGATAGATTTTGTCTTGAAATCTTAATTTATTTAGTTCTAATTTTGTAGTTTCTAAAGTATTTACTATTGATTTTCCAATTTTTGTTTAATTTCTTCTAGATTTTTATCTGTTTCACTTGTAAATTTTATTGTTTCTAATTCTCTTTGTGGTACATTTGTTAATTTATAAATGGATTTTTCTGGAGATTTGATCATTCTTGAAGTACTAGGTTTAATGGTTAAAGACTGATTTTCTACTTTTGTTAAATATTTAGCCATAGTATTTAAGACAGTGTTTGAATAATTTAACTGCTAATGTATTTTTTGTATATCTTTTTTATTATATGTCTTTTTGTAAGGTATGACTTCTACTTCTAAATCTTTTGATAATTGTAGCTTTAAACCATCTTGAGGAGAATATTCTGATTCTATTATTTTATTGTCAAGAGTTTTCCGTGGCGTTGTTTTCTTTTTGAGAGGTTTAATTTTATTTTTTATGTTAAAAGGATAATTATTTTCTCTACTATATTTTGAAAACCAACCAAAGAAATATAAATTTATTTCCTTCTTTTCCATGTATTGATAAAATAATTTCCTAAATTTTTGCACTTCTTCTTTATTATAAGTTTTCAAATACCAATCTCTTTTTTCTTTATTGTATTCTGCTTCAAAGTCTTGTATAATCCAATTTTTATCAATCTAAAAGGGTTGTTCCCTAGTCAAAGTATTTAATATTTATGATGTTGTGGGAGAGTACCGAGGGGATTCTGAATTATAAATTTCTTGATATACTGGCTTAGATATTTTTGGTATTGTATTATCTAGTCCTTTAATATCAGTGTTAATTGTTGATCTATTTATAGAGGCTCTAGACGGTTCTTCTCTAAATAATTTTTGAGGCTCTTTTATTTGTACAAATCTTGATCTATTCATTCTTAACCTTATGTTAGTACCTTCTTGAATTATTTCACGTAATTGTGTGTTGTAGATTTTAGGTTGAGGCATGACTTCTTCTAGTAACCATTCTTCAAGTATTTTCTTTAATACTTCCTCATGACTCAGTCTTTTTGGAACTTGAGCTGATGATTTACTTAGATTTGCTTCCACTAATATTGTTTCATCCTTAGGGGATTCTCTTAAGGCTTTAAAATTGTAATCAATTTTTGTAACTTTATAATATATTCTATAAATTAATCTGAATGGTCTTGAAACTTCAGCTATTATATTGTTTGGGGTTCTTATATATAATTTAATGGCTTCAACTATTCTAGGATTATTAAGATCCAGTGAAAAGCTTGGATAACAATTAAAGAAAGTTGGCCCATCATGAAGGTTACTTTCCATAACTGCAATTATAGAGTCTTTAAACTACAGTAGTCTTATGTCTCTTAGAAGCATCATTATTGGCATATTGACTCCTAGTCGATAGTTTGGTTTTGCAGCTACTTGTATTAACCCTAGGTGGATGAAATTATAACCTTTGCTAATATGTTGATCTAACATATTTTATTCTAATATAGTTATCGTCCGATTGTTTCTAGTACTAGGATATATTCTAACATATGAATTTACTCATGAGAGGAATTCTAGAGTAAGTGTTGCTTATAAACTTCACATTTTTTAACAATGGCTATCGACTAATTTTGTAAAGATTTTTCTATATCTGCTATTTGTAACTCTACTTGTTTTGATTCTTTATCCTTTTGGTTATTAGAGGTGCTAGCCTTGTCCGGCTAATAGACTACTATCTTATTATTTTTTCTTAAATTTAAGTTACTTAATATTCTCAATAATTCTATGATCTTCTTTCAATCTCAGTGTTTTATGTTACGGGAACACCCTATGGAAGACTTCTACCCTGCTAAACCAATGGTTTTACTATCTCTCTCAGGCTTTCCAGCCGGGACCACGGGATCAAAGAGCCAACCAACGTATGTACACCTTTCAGTGCTGCACTTAACACTAAGTGTGGAAGATAATGAGTATCATTATTTTGAACAGTAAAATAGCTCAAATAGAAGAAAAACTTAAAATAACAATCTCTTTTCCTAGTGGCTTTGATACCAAAGATGCAGCAGCATTTCTTCAAAATTCTCGGTATTGTGTAGTTCATCAGAATAATCCATAATCAGAGTAAATATTTCAAATCCTAAGAATTAAATTTTTGTTTGGAATATTTTTATTTTTCTTGTTGAGACTACTAACCCATTTTCCTTTTTGATTTCTATAAATTTATTAAGATGTTGAATATGTTAGTTTATTTCTTTTGAAAAGATTAATATATCATCTAAATATATTATTGAAAATTTCATATATGGATAAAATATATCATTCATTATATTTTGAAATTCACTCGGGGCATTCTTTAATCCCTAAGGCATAACATTTTATTCATAATGACCAAAAGGAACAACAAAGGCAGTTTTATAAAAAAAAAATTTCAATAAATAAATATATATTCGAATATATAAATATACAAATAAAATAAGATATTCATTTTTTAATTATATATATATAAAATATTTATATAAATATGTAAGTATCATATTTTATTTACGTATAAATATATTTATGTTTATAAATAAATAAAATAAATTTAAATTAATAAATATAAATAATATATGATATTTATATATTTACATATATAAATAAATAAGATAAATAGAATTAAATAAATATATTTGTAAATGTAAATATGTATAGTTTAATTTATACGTAAATAAATATTATATATTTTTATTTGTAGATAAATATATAAATATATAAATATTTACTTGTATATATAAATATATTTCAAAAAAATATATTTATATCTTTATATTTATATATATATAAATATATACATAAAACTTGCTTCCAAGAGTTAGGAAAAAAAGACAAACCACAAAAAAAAAAATACTCTTTCTTACCAGCGTATTTGCTGAAAGCACTGATAAAAATATATAAATAAAATAAAATATTTATGTATATATATATATATATATAATTCAATAAACAAATATATATATATATATATATATATATATATATGTATATATATATATATATCTATATTTACAAATATATTTATTTAATTCATTTATTTATTCAATTATATAATATATATATATATCATATTTTATTTACGTAAAAATATATTTATGTTTATAAATAAATAAAATAAATTTAAATTAATAAATATATAAATAATATATGATATTTATATATATAAATATGTAAATAAATAAAATAAATTGAATTAAATAAATATATATTTACACTTATGCATGTATATATATAATTATATAAATATCATATTTTATTTACGTAAAAGTATATTTATGTTTATAAATAAATAAAATATATTTAATTTAATAAATATATAAATAATATGTGATATATAAATATATATATCTAAATAAATAAAATAAATTGAATTAAGTAAATATATATTTACACTTATGTATGCATATATATAATTAAATAAATATATTTGTAAATATAGATATATTATATATACATATATATTATAAATATAGATAAAAATACGTATAGTTTTGTGTATACGTAAATAAATATTATATTTGTATATAAATATATAAATATTTACATGTGTGTGTGTGTGTGTGTATATATATATATATATATATATATATACATAAAATTTGGTTCATAGGGTTATAAAAAAAAGACAAAAAAAAGTTCTTTCTTACTAGTATATTTGCTGAAAATGCTGGTAAGAAACTCTTCTTTATTAGCTTTTTACCAAAGTTTTCGGCAACAAGTTGATAAATTCTTGAAAAAACAAATCTGACCAAAAACTTTTTTTTTTTATCAAAGTATTTGCTGAAAGCACTAGTAAGAAATAACAAAACATTGGTAAGAAAACAGTTTTTTACTAGCATTTTCAAAGATGCAGGTAAAAAACTATTTTCTTGTCATTTTTTTAGAACACTATTTAGGAAGTTATATATATAGATATATATTTATTTATTTAATTATATATATAAATTCACAAGTATAAATATATATAAAATATATATTTGCTAAAATATATATTTATGTTTATAAAAATAAATAAATTATATATATATATATATATATATATATATATATATATATAATTCTTTCTTACCAGCGTATTTGTTAAAATTGCTAGATTTTTCCTAGCATTTTTAGCAACACAATGGAAAATTCCTGAAAAAAAGAAATCTGACCAAAAACTCTTTTTTATCAAAGTATCTGCTGAAAGCGCCGGTAAGAAACAGCAAAATCCTGGTAAGAAAGAAGTTTCTTACCAGCATTTTCAACAAAGACACACAGGTAAGAAAGTGTTTTCTTGTCTTTTTTTAATGAAAAAAGGACAAAATTTTTTTTTTCTTATTGACATATTTGCTGAAAATGCTAGTAAAAAACTCTTACTTGCTAGTTTTTAATCGGCATTTTCAGCAACACACCGATAAAAACTTGAAAAAAAAATCTAACCAAAAGCTCTTTTTTATCAGAGTATTTGCCGAAAGCGCCGATAAAAAACAGCAAAATACCGGTAAGAAAGTGTTTTTTTGTCTTTTTTTTTCAGAATACTATTCAATATATATATAAACCAAAAATAATGTCAAAACAAATAATAATAATGTGGGACTAGTTGTTTGAGTATTTTTGTTATTTTTATTATTTTTTCTATATGTCATATATGTCATAATTGGTTATTGGTAGAAAACTTTAAATTACTTGTGATGGACCACATTAAACACCTAATAGTATAAGATTTATTATGCTCTAAACTTTATTAAAGTACGTGTTAGCAAGCACCTTCCAACTAAACTAACATGGTTCACACTCTAGGGTTGACACTTCAGACAAACTGGAAACCATGAGCTATAACTTCTGAAGGCTTGGCTGACCCGATCGTTGATAGAGATCTCTTGTGACACAATGCAGAATAGGAGATAAGGAACGCAGGTGGGATGAGATAATATAATTCTCAAGACTCACGTCTTACTCCAATCATTTATCTAGTATCCCAATTCGTTACAAGAATTGAATCACTAGAAAAGATAATAGAGTAAAGCGAGGTACGAGTGAGTTCGATAATGGAGATTAAATTGAAAGGACAATACGGCACAAAAGTATAGAATCTAAAGAAAGTGTCGGAAGGGGTTGGTTTGTCCAATGTCATGTGGACTTCGGTTTGTGGGCCATTAGGTTATCTGTATAGGAAAGATGAGAGAAAGAGGTTTGTTACCAGGCATATGATCAGAGGTGCCTGAATCAAGAATTCAAGGTCCTAAGAGAGGAAGATTGAGAGAATAAGGCAACATTAATTTGAGCAATGGAGGGGATAGGAGTAGTGGATTACGCGACTGCCTTAAGTTGAAGATACTCCTTATAATCTGCAGCAAATAGGGAAATCTCATCGGATGAGCAAGATGGAGCAACTTGGGCAACATTCCATTCTTAGGGTGTTGATTGGCCTTGGTTCTGCACTGTTGGCCAAATTGTTTGCAATAAGTGCTATGAAGACGGTAATGATTACTACCGCGACCTCCCATCGTGCACCCAGGTGGTTGGTTTACAAAACCAAGGCAATAAACTCAGCAGGGGCTAGAGCAGGAACAAAGGGGAGAGAGAGAGAGCGGCAAAGTTGTTCGCATAAAGTATCACGAGATGGGTATGATAGGCTTGAGAGAAATAGATTGCGAATTGAGTCAAGTTCTAGTGGGAGAGCAGCAAGGGCATGAACCATATTGTTTAGCATGTGTCTTTATTATTAGTAAATGGCATAATCGCATCAAATCTAGCAATCAAATTATCGAGCTTACTGAAATAAAGTTGCATTTCAAGTCTTTCTTTCTTTAGGGCCATGAGGTTGGACACAATATTGTACAAACAATTGACTCGTTGGAGTACAATTTCTCACCCTTAGCATAAATCTCGTAACATGTTCGAAAGAGTGATGTTGAGATGAAGTTTGGCATGGATAGAAAACCACATAAAACTGCATAGAGAAGCATAAATTTGTTTCCACTCCTTGACCTTATTGGACAGTCATGCCCTTCAGACCAAAGCTCCAAGATGCAGCCCAAGAAGCGTACTTGGCCATTCCTATGAATTTGTCACGTAGAATCAAGGTAATAGAAGTAAAGCTGATGGTAGAGAGGGCATCAAAGGCAACATTAGAGGTTGACATGGCAGAGGCTCGTATTTGAACCAAAAACAAAAAGGGCAGGTTCAGGAGGGGCTAGACAGTAGTGTTTAAGGGTGTTTTAGGGGTAAGGGTGGCTGAAGAAAGGTTGCGGAGTGTCGAAAGGGGTCACTGGAGAAAAAGGGTCGCTGGAGAGGGGTACACATGCCTAGATGTGCTGGTGCATGACAAATGAGCTAATAGAAGGTGTTTTCACCTATGGCAGTGCAAGCGGTGGTGGACGACAGTGGGTTGGTTGCCACCTTATAAGGTCAGCAGAGGTGGTTGCCAATAGTGGGTAGGCTCATTGGTGGTAAGGCAGGTGGTGACTCATTGCACTGTTCTCTGAGAAAGTGCCATTGGTGTTGTTCTTCGCGAAAGGGCCAATGGAGTAGGCACAGTGGTGAGGGATCTAAACACGTTCGAATACCATGTAGAATTGTAGGAAATTGTGCGTCTTCCATTAGTCGATACATGTATTTATACTATACACAACTTTAATGCAAGAACAGATGTCTGTTAGAAACTAAGCATTAAGCACTGAGCACACTAAACTGCATTGAGCACACTAAACTATGAGCTAGTCTTAGAATATGTAAAAGCACATGATTAGCGTAGGATTAATTCTAACATTAGAAAAGTTATATTAGAAGTGTTTGTTAGAGAAGAAAACTTAGATAAAGTTCTTTAATGCCAATGAGTTGTAACTCAAGTAGCATCACTCTTGATCTTTATGCTAAGGGGTTGTTGGTATCGGATTAGGGATTCGATTCTCACTTACCCGTCATTTCACTTATTTTTCTAACTCCACTAGGAGCTCCTTAAAAAAAAAAAAATTTCCTTAATTGTATCCAATTTTTAAATTAAGTAAATATATGTAAACATTTTTCTCAAAATGTATATATAATTTTAATTTTTAAATTACTCATTTTGAAAAAAATGTACACATTTCCTTGCTTGATTAGAGAATTGAATAAAATTGATACAAAATACTTAATACGAATCTTATGTTATTTGTTATTGAACTGTGATCTTCTCAACTTATGTATTTCTATTCCAAATTAATAACTTTTTTTTTTAATCTCAAACTATAATTTTTTAAAAATATTATATTGTACTTTTTCATAAAAAGATAATAGCTAAGTCACTATAAATAATATTTGTGACTCCAAAAACTTAGCGAAGTCACCCTAAAGATATATACGATCCTTCAAACACTATTATTATTATTATTATTATTATTATTAAATTTTGGAAGTACTCAGACGCAAACTTGTGGTCGATAATATGTAACATGAGCCAAATGTATAGGTTAGGATTCTGATCTCAATTCCAAGTACTACTAAGTTCATGTCAAAGAAAAGCCAACAACCCATAAAAGGTATAGGATACGGAATCAAAAACCCAAATTGTTAAATGAAGGGAAAAAAATGTCTAATTAGCAGTTTGTCCACAAGCCACTAATTTCTGTTTTTCTGTAAACTAAAGTCAAAGTCTAAAATGGAATTCAAAGGAGTTTGGAGGGAGGTAATTCAAACCAAAAAAATATTTAACACTTGCACAATTCACCCATTGTGCACACGCATCCACCTAGCCACATGCAGAACAACAAACCCAGAGCAATCTTCAAAAGGTTTCCAAGTAGCTTATCCAACCAACCCTTCTAAAGAGATTAGAAAGAGGAATCACTAGAAACTGCAGCTGTTGGAATTGTGAAGAAGAAGCTGATGAGGAGGATACTTTCTTTTGCTTCTTATCATCATCCACCTTGCCTCAAGCTACAGCCCCATCCACATCTCCTATACTGTCCAAAACTGCACTCAAATTGAAGTCACTTTCGCTTGGTTCTGCGCTCAATAGAAAATCAATGTCAGCCTCGAAGTCTGAACCATCAAACATGCTCTGAAAATCCTCAGCTTTGCTTGAAGTCATGTCTGGGCTATTAAACAGAGACAACTCACTGTCCATGAAGCTGCCCCATGGTAGATCCTGATCAAGAACACTGTCCACAACAGCAGTAAGCGGTGGTGAGGATTCCTCAATTGGTGGAGGGACATTGCAGCATTGAACTTCTTGAACTCGGTCCTGTTGTTGTGTTTCCAGATTTTTTGGAAGGGGTAGTGTAGCTGCTTGTACTACTTCTGCTTCTTCAGAATTAGAGGAGTTAGGAACTGTTTCTGTTTCTTGGGATTGTTTGTCAATTTTCACCATTATTATTTCGTCCTTATCATATTTGCTTTTGTCAAAATTGGTCACCGCATTGAGTCCTCTGTATGCTAATACTGCCTTATCATATGCCATAGCTGCCTCTTCTTGGGTTTCTTCAAAGTTCAAATCCACCAAGAAAATAAAAAAGAAAATAGCAATTACAAATTGGTAGATAATAAAATAAATAATTAATGAAAGAGTAATATTGCAAAAATATAATGACATAGAATCTCATAAAGTTGATAACTTAAGTATCACAACCTGAACTGAACAAATTTACTGGTCCTCAGAGCTTGGCCCAAAGGAGCTTAGCAAAGGCCTTTCTAAAAGGAATTCTCTTCGGGTAAGCTCAAATTGAGTCAACGCATGCAAGTAGCTAGCCTGTTGTGAGTAGTTACTGAACCTAGGAGAATCCCATGAGAATAAGAGGGTATGGAATCACCGAGGAATAGGGGAACCTAAATTCAAACTTGGGTATAATAGGGGGCTTGGAAGAGTCAGAGTTAAGTAACTGATCCCTTTTACTCATACTTGAGTGGAACAGAGTTTTGACTTAAGCATCATAGTCCCTTGCAAGTGCCCTACCAGAGGAGCATAGGGGAGAGCTCGGACTTGCTCGCAGCGCTCAAGAAATAGGTTAGAACATAAGCGCCTACCGCGGGGTCGAAGACAATCCCTACACAAGGTGAATGATCGCCACAAGGAATCAGAGTGTGAACATGACTGAGTACATTGGTAACAACCAACATAATTAGCACAACCAAAGTAATCAACATAACTAGCATATTCAGCATAATCAACATAATAGGAATGAGCTGAACAACATTCCCTAGCCTCCCATTATGAAAGGACTACATCGAATGGTCTGACAGCTTCAGGACTAGAATAGGAAGCTGTCAGCTCAAATGGCAGCGATGAATTGGAAAAATGACACGAGAAAATAAGGCTCATAGTCGTCAAAATAACAACAACCCCACCAAAGATGAAAAGGAAGACAACACCCACAATGCTTGTGGGACAGAGAAGACCTATCAGATGACTACTATCTAAGGCTTGCCAATATACTCAAGGTCATATGATGGAATTGGAGATCTTCCTGGAGAATTTCAAGCTATTGACGATGTTGAAATCATATGATGGAATTGGAGATCCTCAAGTCTATATGACCATGTTCAAGTGAATGATGCTAATCAATGGAGCAACTAATCCATTTCTCTATCGAACATTCCCTACCTTCCCAGAGAAGGCGGTCCTTTTGTGGTTCTTGTCACTATTTGCAGGGTCGATCCATGACTTTTGTTAGCTTTCGCAAGCATTTGTGAATCATTTTTCCTCAAGTTGAGTCTATAAGAAAACTTGGATTCTTTGAACGCCATACAACAAGGACCATAGGAGCCACTGAGGGAATACTTGGATAGGTTTAATACTATGGCCATGCAAATACAAGACCTCAACCCAATTGTAGAGTTACACTCCATCAAGATGGGTTTACAGGTAAGCCCTTTCACTGACTCACTAACCATTAGCCCGCCAAGGTTTCTGGTTAGGTTCAAAGAATGAGCAGTGGGTTATGTCAACATGGAAGAAGTTTAGGAAACAATGAAGGCAAAAGCTCAGATAGAGAATAGAAGGGCCAAAGACTCAAAGCAAAGCTAGAGACAAGAGAAAAAAGCCAAAGGAAATTGGAGCTTACCCTAAGGGAGAGGGGCCAAGATAAGAAAAGAGATGATTTTTACTTCCTCCAATCTTGTTGCAATGAGTACAGCCCTCTATTTGCTAGGAGGGAGACCATACTAAAGGAGGTATATAATGTTCAGTTCTTTAGATTGCCACGTAATGCAGGAAGCAACAAGTTCCCTCTGGAGTATATAGGAGTAAATGATGTGAATTCCATAGGAATTATGGCCATATCATAGAAGACTGAATTATTATGAGAGACAAGATTGAATGCCTAGTAAAGCAAGGCTTGCTGGACAAGTACATAGCTCGGTGGAGGAGAAGTCGAAGTTGAGATAGAGACATAAGGAAAAGACCGCGAAGAAGTCGTAGCCAAAGGAGATGAATGCCTGAGACAAGCAACAAAGCAGAAGAAGATAGGAATATGCAATTGCAGGAAATCTGAGGAGTAATATTACATTCTTGAAGGATTTGCTGAGGGAGGAGAAACAAGCTCGACAAGGAAAAGGCACCTCTTGTAACATCCACAAAATTTTATTGTTTTTAGCCTAGTCATTCGTTTTTTATCGAATAATTGAGGTTAATTACAATTCGACTAAGTATTTATTTAAAGGTTAATTAATTACCATTTAGAGCAATTAGCTGTGAGGGAATTAAATTAGAAACTTAGGAAATTCGTAGAATTTTTCCTAAACCAATTTACCAATTTAAAGGAAATCGGTAAGATTTCAGTATTTTAAGCTGTCAGAAACGAATCAATAGAATTACACACCCAAATTCTATAATTCCATGGCTGAATACTCAGCCACTTATTCATCCATTGGTGGTGCAACAAAAGCCACAAAATAGGGGAGATATGGCTGAAATTTAACCACAAAATTTCATCCAATCAAAACTCACATCTCCAACTACCTTATTAAGGCTTTTATAACATATTTCTTTCCTTTTCCCTTCAGTAGATTTTGCCCTCTCTCTTCTTGTTCCAGCCTCCTTCTTCTTTTCTCCTTTCAACCTACTCTATCAAACCTTCAAACTTTGAAAAGGTTTTATTAATCTAAACTCAAATCTAGCAAGATTACACTCAAAGGAGGTAGAGATTCACTTTTTTTCTTGTCTTTTTAGTTATAGAAGCTATTTGGGGTTTTAATATTTTTCACTTCTTGATGTGGTATTTGGTTATATATGATGATTATTGGCTAGTTTGATGGCTATCTTTGTGTTTAAATTGAAGTTGAAGTAAAAAGTGATGAGAATAGAAAAAAGTGAGAAGCTGGGTGATCAAAAACCCCACGACAATCTATACGGCGGAGTGTACAGCTTCGCCTACAGCTGATTAAATTTAATGAAACTATTTTTATGTGAACTAGACATCGAGGGATTTCCAACCATATAAATTTTAAGGCTATTGGATTAGTATTGAAGGAGATATGAATTTTGGAAATTTGACTTAGGTTTCTGAGTTTGATTCTGGGTAGACGAGGTTGTTCAGGGCAAAACTTGCCCTATACAACTTGGAATTGAATGAAACTAACTTTATTAGAAATCTTACACATAGGAGAACACCCCATAAAAATTTTAGAGTTAGATTCAATTCCAATTACTCCCAGTGATTCAAGGAAGCTGCTCTAAGTCCAAATCGAGCTAGAATAGAGCAACACAAAAGGACCAAATTTCAGAGTTTATAACTCAAAATATATTTAAGCAAATGAAATAGGATAAATGAAAGCTTGTTCTGTTAGCTTTAATATCATACAAATTTCGTATGATTTCATTTATTTTTCGATTTTTAGTGAATTTTTACTTTTAAGTGTGTAATCCTAGCCAACTATAGGGCATGCTGAGATAGAACTTATATAACTTGAGCTACATTTATCAAGATTAGATGGGACTAAAGAGATTAGAAAATAGACACACAACACTCCAACATATCCAAAATTTAGATCTAAATGAGTTAAATAGAAATTATGACTTATTTTACAAAAACTGGGTAGAGTGAAGGTGCTAAGACAACAGCTATACTTCAAATGCAACTAATATATCCATGAGTTTGATCTTCAATTATGAATGAAATGTTGTGGTTTTTCTATAAAATTGGTTGTCTGAGTATTGGCACTATTCATGGGGAAGCGGGCACATTCCATCATGCTGCCCAAATTTCGGTAAAGCCTATACATGAGTTATGAGATACATTTAGATACATGAGCATTTTGCAAGAAATTCACAAAGGTTATGTTATAATAAAAGTTCCATAATACTTGGGCTAACCCCAGATTAAAGTTAAGGGAAATAGATCGGTGGGAAAGTCGGGGAAAGTAAATCCGGCATTCCTATATAGGAATAAGCTTGATCTTGAGAAGCAGACTATTGCCCAGGAGATGAATGGCCAAGAACTTGTAAGAGACCAAGTAACAGAAAAGTTTATGATACTGAGTTTAAGAATGAGTAAGAGTAAGAGAACTCATGAGTACCTGCATGACTGCATTACATAGTTATTGTTAGTAGTTTCTAGATTGATTATTATGTTCATTTATTGCCATCTGTTTATTTATTTTGCTCTTTATTTTGTATATTGTCATATAATAGTTTATTCTGTTTCTTTTTCTGTCTTAAGTAAAATTGGACCTCGCCTAGGATCAGATATTTTCTTAAGCTTAATAAATGTGGGTAGTTCACCTTGATACCATTTTTTTTATATAATTAAACGAAAACCAAGGTAGCTGAGAATGAATGCGATGCCAGTTTAATACAATACTCGAATCCTACTGAGAATTTCTTCAAATTCTCATCTCGTTTTATGTTTCCGTGTCATTCTCAGACTCTAGCGATGGATATGATGGTCGTACTGTCCATTAAGATTCCAGACATGCAGCTCCATTATGACCCTATGTTTGACTCATTGTACATAGTTGGTTTCTGCCACTTCCGTCTTTAACTCTTTAGTAATAGGAATCTTGTTGCTCCTTTGTTTCATCCTGCATTCGACCCTACTATGCCCTACTACGCTATCCCCTTACACTTAGCACACCCTGCAACTCCTCCAGCGCTCGCAGCTTCTGCAGCCCCTCCACCAGCTTCACCTTCGCAGGTAGTCCCGGACATCCTGCTCAATCCTGAGAGTGACCCGTCTGAGGCTTCCGGTTCATCCTCCTCCTCTTCTGGATCTAATTCTGACTACTCCCCAGCCAGGCCTGATATAGCCAATGGCTATCTGATCGATTGGGCTCCGACTGCAGGCTATATTGTACAGTATGGTCTTCTTTTAGCAGTGTGCAACATTGGGGCATAGACTTAGCCAGGTATATGTAGTTTCTTGGACCAGCTAGTTTGAAATGTCCTCTGAGGACCTGGTAGGATTGCTTTGCATTGACATGGGCCTTATGCTTTTTTGGTGTATATAGGCCCAACATATGTATCCACTTTTGAACTTGTACATAAATTTAAGCGCTAGCTTCCGATATATATATAGCTGATGTTATACTACTTAACTTTATCTTTTTGTTGTACTATTTATTTGTTTATAATGTTCAACGATGTCGACCACATTTATCATATACCAAGTGCCGTATCTTTACCAAGCACCGTATCTTCCATTTATATATGTTCTTTGCGCCCCAAGCTATTTTTTGTCAAAAAAAAAGAGCATATAATATAATAAATAAATAATAAATAGAGTACTAACACGGTAACGCAACTACTAAATTTCATGCTATGACATAAGCATAACATTAAATTGGTAGGGTGTTACATTTTTGGTATTAGAGCAGTTCGTTCTAGCTAAGGCCTGAGGATTGGACTGACTATGCTTTATGCATATTCTATATTTTTAGATGATATCATGCACTAGATCTTGTTTGTACGGTTGAGATATAGATGTGCATGTGTATAAGGTGCTTGACTGTGTAAGCTGTCATTTATTAGCACATTAGACTTAGTATTGAGCCTAATCAACTCAATAACTTTTGTTTTATATGCTCAGAACTTAATGGCTTCCGGAAGGCGAGGTAGGCCACGCACAGAACCTGCTCAAGAAAACCCAGCTAACTTTATGGACACAATGCGAGAGATGGCTCATGCAATGCAGGAACAGGCTACAGTAGCTCATCAGATAATGGACCAATTAGGTAGGGGACCTGAGGCAAGCCATGGAGGAAATCCACATGGCCCAGGAGCTAACCTGGACTACCTTAAATTTGCTGAATTCAGGAAAGCAAATTCGCCCAACTTTTGAGGAGCGTATAACCCAGAAAAGATTGATGAATGGATTAAGGCTATGGAGAAGATTTTTTCTATCTTGGATTGTTCGGATCATCAAAAGGTGACTTTTGCCACCTACATGCTCGAAGCAGGCAGAGAGTTTTGGTGGAACGGGGTTCAAAGACTATTTGAAGAATCTCAGACAGCAGTCACCTGGATGGTGTTTAGAATGTCTTCTATCAAAAGTACTTTCCTACCTCAATTCAAAATGCCAAGTAATTAGAATTTATGCAGCTTCGTCAAGGAAATTGGACAGTATCCGAGTATATTGGCAGGTTTGAAGAACTGTGTAAGTTTTCTATAATTTACCAGAGGAACCCTGATGAAGCTTGGAAGTGCATCAAATTTGAGGGAGGATTACGAGAAGATATTCTTGCAGCAGTAGGGTCAATGGAGATTAGGGATTTCCCCACGTTGTTAAATAAATGCTGACTTGTAGAAGATTGTAACTTGAAATTGGCTATAACCAAGGCATCTAGTGGTAGCTTCAAGAAGGGGTTAGCACCGTATGGCCCAAGATTCAAGCCCAACTTTCAACAGCAAAGAAGGTTTCAACTAGTAGGCAATAAAGGCAAGCAACCCCAGAAGCTTTTTCTGGATCCGACTTGCACGAAATACGGTAAGAATCATGGTGATCAGCCATGTTTGGCAGGTCAAAATGTCAACTATGGGTGTGGCAAGCCAGGCCATAAGATTTATGAGTGCCCAACTAGAAATCCACCACAAACTTTTAGACCTCAACGTCAAGGATGGATCTTCACAATGAATGCAAAAGAAGCTGACAAGTCTGAAGGACTAATTCAAGGTACCTGTGAAGTGGACAGTGAGACTCTAACTATACCATATGATTCAAGTGCCTCACATTTGTTTATTTCTCATGACTGTGTGGCTATTTTGCAATTATCAATTTTGAATTACCTTATGATTTACTGGTTTCTACTCTTACCAATGAACCTGTCAAAACTAGTCAAGTTTGCATCAATGTTCTTCTTCAAATTGAAGGTAGGACCTTTGCAGCCAATTTGATTTGTCTCCCTTTATTTGGACTAGATATAATTCTGGGCATGGATTGACTTTCTGCCAATCAAGTCATGCTCAATTGTTCTGATAAGACAGTGGTATTCTCCTCTGTCTCGTCTTCTGAACCCCAAGCCTCAACACACTTTAATTTGAGCTCTTTATTAGTAAATTGTAGTGGGCCGAAGAGTCAAGGACATATTCTCCTGCCCACTAATATGATGGAAGTTGAACAGAAATTAGAGGAGATTCCAGTTGTTAAGAAATATCCCAATGTTTTCTCGGAAGATATTCCTGAATTCCCTCCTGAAAGGAAGATTAAGTTCACTATCGAATTAGTCCCAGGTATGGGACCAATATCTATAGCTTTGTATCGGATGTCACCCCTGGAGCTTATAGAACTAAAGAAATAGATTGAAGATCTTTTGGAAAAAGGATTCATACGGCCAAGTGCATCACCATGGGGAGCTCCAGTTTTATTAGTCAAAAAGAAAGATGGGAGCATGCGCCTATGCGTGGATTATAGACAACTGAATAAAGTGACGATTAAGAATAAATATCCATTGCCAAGGATCGATGATCTCATAGACCAACTACAAGGTGTAACTGTATTTTCCAAGATTGACTTGCATTCCAGATATCATCAAATACAAGTTCAAGAACAAGATATCCCTAAGACGGCCTTTCGAACTCGTTATAGACACTATGAGTATACCATAATGTCGTTTGGGATGACAAATGCACCCGTAGTACTCATGAATTACACGAATCGGGTATTCCGACCATATATGGACAAGTTTGTAGTGGTTTTCATCGACGACATACTTGTCTATTCAAAGACGGAGCGAGAGCATGCGGAACACTTACAGCTGGTTCTGCAAATTTTAAGAGAGAAGAAACGTCATGCTAAGTTATCCAAATATGAATTTTGGATGAAATAAGTAAAATTTCTCGGCCATATAGTATCCCATGGGGGGATTTCCGTAGACCCCAGCAAAGTAGAGGTAGTATTAGATTGGGAGAGGCCGACCACAGTCATTGAAGTCAAGAGTTTTCTAGGCTTAGCCGGACATTATAGGTGATTCGTCGAGGATTTCTCTCGAATAGCTTTGCCTTTGATGAAGCTAATAAGGAAGAATGTTCCATTTGAAAGGACACTGAAGTGCAAACAGAGTTTTCAATATTTGAAAAGGAGGTAAACCACGACACCGGTGTTAGCCTTGCCAGACCCTCGTGAACCATTTGAAGTCTATTGTGATGCTTCCAAATAAGGATTAGGATGCGTGTTGATGCAAATTGGAAATGTGGTTGCGTATGCCTCTAGATAATTAAAGCCACATGAAAGGAATTATCCCACACATGATCTCAAATTAGTAGTAGTAATATTTGCCTTGAAGATATGGAGACATCACCTTTATGGTGTGAGGTTTGAAGTCTTTTTTGATCATAAGAGTTTGAAGTACCTTTTTGATCAAAAGGAATTAAATATGAGGCAACGAGATGGATAGAACTTCTTAAGAACTATGAATTTGAATTGAAATACCACCCGAGCAAGGCAAATATTGTGGTAGATACTCTGAGCAGGAAATCTCTGACTATAGCTTGGATAATGATTAGAGAGATAGAGCTTATTGAGAGCTCCTGAAATCTTAATTTGGGAATCCTTATAACTCCTAAGACCATTCAGTTACACCAAATTAAGATAGCCAGTAGCTTTAAGGAACAAATTCGGCAGGCACAATAGCAGGATACCAATTTTCAACATATAATCAATCTTGTGCAATCAGGGAAATTAACGGATTTTGCTCAAGATAGAGAAGGCATATGGCGGCATCATGACAGGGTGTGTGTATCCGAGGGAAATAATCTCCGAAGAAGAATCTTGAAGGAAGCACATAAAGGTGATTTTACCATACATCCCAACATTACTAAAATGTACCAAGACCTCAAGAAAATGTTTTGGTGGCCAGGCATGAAGTCAGACGTGGCGAGCTCCGTGATAAATACTTGGTCTGTCAGAAGGTGAAAGTGGAACATCAGAAACCCTCCGGGATGCTACAACCTCTAGAAATCCCTAAGTGGAAGTAGGAGAATATCTCCATGGATTTTGTAATGGGATTGCCAAGAACACTAATAGAATATGATGCCATATAGGTCATCGTGGATAGATTAACCAAATCTGCTCATTTTTTATCCATTCGAGCAAATTATCCATTGGAAAAATTAGCGCAATTGTATATTCAAGAGATTATCAGGCTGCATGGGACCCCTTCAACCATTATCTCTGATCGAGACCCAAGATTCACTTCACAGTTTCGGGGAGCCTTACAAAAAGCGTTTGGTACTGAGTTGTGCCTAAGCATTGCATATCACCCACAAATGGATGGTTAGACGAAAAGGACAAATCAAACCTTAGAAGATATGCTGTGAGCATATATAATGGAGCAACGAGGGAATTGGGATCGGAACTTACCACTAGCCAAATTTGCATAAAATAACAACTATCACGCTAGCATCGACATGGCTCCTTACGAAGCATTGTACGGACGTAAGTGTCAATCTCCACTATGTTGGTATGAAACAGGAGAATCAAGTCTATTGGGGCCTAATTTAGTCAGACAAACCACTAAGCAGATCAAGAAAATTCGAAGTAAAATGCTTGCCGCTCAAAGCCGTCAGAAGAGTTACCCAGATACTAGGAGAAAACCTCTAGAATTCCAAGAAGGAGATCACGTATTTCTGAAGGTTATGCCTACAAAAGGGATAGGTAGAGCCATTAAGGTCAAGAAGCTAAGTCCTCGCTTTATTGGTCCCTTCCAAATCTTGAAGCGAATCGGATCAGTTGCATATCAAGTCGCTTTACCTCCACATCTGTCAAACCTTTACGATGTTTTTCATATTTCTCAACTTAGAAGATATCAACCTGACCCTATACACTTCCCAGAACTTGAGTCAATATAGTTAAAAGAGGACCTGACTTTCCACGTATCGCCTGCACAGATTGTAAATAGAAGCAGTAGACAACTTCGAAACAAAATCATGTGGTTAGTAAAAGTAGCATGGGGAAAAGAAGATGCTTAGGACTACACTTGGGAACTAGAATCAAACATGAAGAAAGAGTATCCTGAACTATTCTCAGGTACTAAATTTTGAGGACAAAATTTTTGTTAGGAGGGTGGTAATGTAACATCCAAAGAATTTATCATTTTTATCTAGTTTTTTAGTTTTTATCGAATAATTAAGGTTAATTAGAATTCGACTAAGTATTTATTTAAAGGTTAATTAATTATCATTTAGAGAAATTACATGTGAGGGAATTAAATTAGAAACCTAGGAAATTCATAGAATTTTTCCTAAACCGATTTATCGATTTAAAGGAAATCGGTAAGATTTCAGTATTTTAAGCCGTCAGAACCAAATCAATCGAATTACACAACCAAATTCTATAATTCCATGGCTTAATACTCTGTCACTTATTCATCCATTGATGGCGCAACAAAAGCCACAAAATGGGGGAGATATGGCTAAAATTTAATCACAAAATTTCATCCAATCAAAACTCAAATCTCCAACTACCTCATTAAGGCTTTTATAACATATTTCTTTCCTTTTCCCTTCAGCAGATTTCACCCTTTCTCTTCTTATTCCAGCCTCCTTCTTCTCTTCTCCTTTCAACCTACTCTATCAAACCTTTAAGCTTTGATAAGATTCCATCAATCTAAACTCAAATCTAGCAAGATTACATTCAAAGGAGGTAGAGATTCACTTCTTTTCTTGTCTTCTTGGTTATAGAAGCTATTTGAGGTTTTAATATTTTTCACTTCTTGATGTGGTATTTGTTTATATATGATGTTATTGGCTGGTTTGATGGCTATCTTTGTGTTTAAATTGAAGTTGAAGTAAAAAAGGATGAGAATAGAAAGAAATGGGAAGCTGGGTGATCAAAAACCCTATAGCAGTCCATACGGCAGAGTGTACGGCTCTGCCTACAGCTGTTTAAATTTAATGAAACTATTTTCATGTGAAACTAGACATCTAGGGTTTTCCAACCATATAATAAGTCCATTTGATTAGTATTGAGGGAGATATGAATTTTGAAAGTTTGACCTAGGTTTTTGAGTTTAATTCTGGGTAGACGAGGTTATTCGGGGCGAAACTTGCCCTATACAACTTGGAATTGAATGAAACTAACTTTGTTGGAAATCTTATAGATAGGAGAACATGCCATAAAAATTTCAGAGTTAGATTCAATCCCAATTGCTCCCAATGATTCAAGGAAATTGCTTTAAGTCTAAATCCGGCTAGAATAGAGCAACACAAAAGGGCCAAATTTCGGAGCTTATAACTCAAGATATATTTAAGTAAATGAAATGGTACTTTTGTAAATGAAAGCTTGTTCTGTTAGCTTCAATATGATATAAATTTGTATGATTTCATTTAGTTTTTGATTTTTAGTGAATTTTTATTTTTAAGTGTGTAATCCTGACCAGCTACAGGGCAGGCCGAAATAGAACTTAAATAACTTGAGTTATATTTATCAAAATTAGATGGGACTAAAGAAGTTAGAAAATAGACACACAACACTCCATCATATTAAAATTTAGGTCTAAATGAGTTAAATAAAAATTATGGCTTATTTTACAAAAATCGGGCAAAGTGAAGGTGCTAAGACAGCAGCTATACTTCAAATGCAACTAATATTTCCATGAGTTTGATCTTGAATTATGAATCAAATGTTGTAGTTTTTCTATAAAATTGGTTGTCTGAGTATTGGCATTATTCATGGGGAAGCGGACACGTTCCGTCATGCTACCAAAATTTCGATAAAGTCTATATATGAGTAATGAGATATATTTAGATACATGTGCATTTTGCAAGAAATTCACAAAGGTTATGTTATGATAAAAGTTCCATAATACTTGAGCTAGCCCCAGATTAAAGTTAAGGGAAATAGATTGGTGGGAAGGTCGGGGAAAGTAAACCCGTCATTCCTATGTAAGAATGAGCTGGATCCTGAGAAGCAGACTATTACCCAAGAGTTGAATGGCCATAACAAAAAAGTTTATGATACTGAGTTTAAGAATTAGTAAGAGTAAGAGAACTCATGAGTACCTGCATGACTGCATTACATAGTTATTGTTAACGGTTTATAGATTGATTATTATATTCATAGATTGATTATTATATTCATGTACTGCTATCTGTTTATTTGTTCTGCTCTTTGTTCTGTATATTTTCATATAATAGTTTATTCTGTTTCTTTTTCTATCTTAAGTAAAATTAGACCTTGCCTAGGACTAGATATTTTCTTAAGCTTAATAAATATGGGTAGTTCACCTTGATACCATTTTTTTTATATAATTAAACGAAAATATGGGTAGTTCACCTTGATACCATTTTTTTTAATATAATTAAACGAAAACCAAGATAGCTGAGAATGAATGTGACGTCAGTTTAATACAGGAATCCTTCTGAGAATTTCTTCAAATTCTCATCTCGCTTTATGTTTCCACATCATTCTCAGACTTTAGTAATGGATACGACGGCCATACTATTCATTGAGATTCCAGACATGTAGCTTCGTTATGACCCTATGTTTGACTCGTTGTACATAGTTGGCTTCTGCCACTTCTGTCTTTATCTCTTTAGCTCTGTTTCATCATGCATTCGACCCTGCTGTGCCTTACTTTGCTATCCCCTTACACATGGCACACCCTGCACCTCCTCCAGCGCCTGCAGCTTCTGCAACCCGTCTACCAGCGTCACATCTGCAAGTAGTCCCGGACATCCTGCTCAGTCCTGAGAGTGAATTGTCTGAGGCTTTCGGTTCATCCTCCTCCTCTTCTAGATTTGATGCTAACTACTCCCCAGTCGAGCGTAATATAGCCAATGGCTGTTTGATTTAGTAGGCTTCGACTGCAGGCTATATTGTACAGTATAGTCCTCTTTTGGCAATATGCAGTATTGGGCCATAAACTTAGCCAGTTGTACATAGTTTCTTAGACCAGCTAGTTTGAAATGTCCTCTAAGGACCTAGTAGGATTGCTTTTCACTGACACGGGCCTTATGTCTTTTTGGTGTATATAGGCCCAACATATGTATCCACTTTTGAACTTGTACATAACCTGAAGCTTTAGCTTCAGATATATATATAGCTAATGTTATACGACTTAACTTTATTTTTTTTGTTGTACTATTTATTTGTTTATAATGTTCGGCGGTGTCGACCACATTTATTATTTACCAAGCACTGCATCTTTACCGAGTATCGTATCTTCTATTTATATGTGTTCTCTATGCCCCAAGGTATTTTTCATAAAAAAAAGGAGCATATAATATAATAAATAAATAATAAACGCAATACTAACACAATAACGCAACTACTAAATTTTATGTTATGACTTAAGCATAACATTAAATCGGTCGGGTGTTACACCTCCGAGCTATTATGGTTATGGAATCTACTCCTCCTCAACCACCGAAAATGTAACATCCTCCTTTGTACAGTATTATGCTTAAGTCATAGTACCATACTCAGGAGTTGTTACTATTACTGAAGGACCTTATCTCGACAAAGAACTTCAAATTGTCTTTGCAACTTCTCGAACTATCTGGAGATAACACAGAAACAAGAGCGAGAATTTTAAATTCTCAGTACGATTCTTTAACTATTATACATAATGTCATCGTTGTCATCTCCAGTTGCTTCGGTTTATTATGAAAAAGGTGAACATGTTATACAAACTATTTGGTTTTATAGTTCGAAAATATATTGTCCGAAACAAAGTTCATTTTATTCATAGACTTGTCATTTGGGTGAGCCAACACAAAATCAATTCATGAATTACATTATGAATAATAATTGAAACATATTAAAATATAATAGCACCAATATACTGAAAACATAAAATCTGCACATGCCTTTACTTGTACTTAAATTTATGTAGATACGCATAATTTTCTTTTCTTCCTTTATCTTCCTTTACTTGTTACACATATTTCAAAGTATGATCGCCATGTCATACTCCATCGGGGTGTGATCACCATGTCACACTTCTTAGAAATATGCTCATCCTGCCACGTCCCAGAGTATGATCGTCATGTCATACTCCATCGGGATGTGATCGCCGTGTCACATTCCTTAGGGTGTGGGATCATTATGCCACATTCCAGAGTATGATCGCCATGTCATACTCCATCAAAGCATGATCGCTATGTCATGCTCCTTAGGATGTGCTCATCATGTCATATTTCAGAGTATGATCGCCATGTCATACCCCATCAGGGTGTGATTGCCATGCCACACTCCTTAGGAATATGGGACCTTCATCATATCTTTTAACTACCTTCACAGGGAAGGATCCAAATAACTGCCTCCGAGTGAAGGGATTCATTCTCACATATTTATATATCTCTTCCTTTGCATGCAAAGATGCCATCTTTCATAAAAGGGATCATGATCATATCATCATGTAATGTTTATATGTATTATAGTGCACTTACTTTCGAACGTTCTTGCATTTAGAATTTCATATTCAGAACCTAAATCTTTATAACACAAGCTATTATAACTCCATATGCTTTTGCCAAAAATTCGGTAGTATGATGGATCAAATCCGCTTTCCCATGAATAGTGCCAATTAACTAGACAGTCATTCATATATAAAAGTCAATGCAAGGTATAGATGCTCTAATAAAACAAAGTTTCATAACTTTGATCTTGAATTAGTTTCCTACCACTTCCTTTTAATTCTATCCTATTTTTGTAACTTAGGCCATAAATTCATTTTAACTCATTTAGACCCGAATTGTGCATATGTTGAAGTGTTATGTGTCTATTTTCTAAACTCTTTAGTCCCATCTAATTTTGATTTGTATAGCTCAAGTTATCTGTATCTTACCTCAAACTGCCCTGTTCTTAGCCAGAATTGCACCCTTATAAGAGAAAATTCACTAAAAATAGGAATCTAGGTGAAATCATATAAAATTTATGCCAAATTAAAGTTAACAGAACAAGCTTTTAAATGAAATATTTTATATAATTTTCATAAGTATATCTTGAGATATAAGCTTTGTAAATTGACCTTATTGGACTACCCTATTCTAGCTCGATTTGAACTTAAGGCAACTTCATTGATGTGCTAGGAAACAAATGGCAATAAATCTGACTCTGAAATTTTTATGGGATGTTCCTTACATGTTAGCTTTCAAACAGCATTAGTTGCACTGAATTTAGAGTTATATAAGGTGAGTTATACCCTTCTCAACTCATACTATCCAGATGAGAATCTAGATTTCTAGGTCAAACTTCAAAAATTCATAGCTAATTCTATACTAATCCAATGGCCTTACATTTTATATGTATGGAAAGCTCTGAATGTGTAATTTCATATAAAAATGGATTCACCAAATTTAAATAGCTGTAAACAGAGCCGTATGCTCCGCAGTACAAACCATCAAGGGAAAGACCCTAACAGCCTCTTGAACTCATGATTTCCTTAAATTAATCTACCCAATCTTCAATCCTAACTCAATCATACATCTTAACCCATCCATAATCCTCATATTCAACCAATATAACATCAAAACAAAGGGAGAAAGGAAGCCCTAGGCAGCCCCAAATCAGAGGAAAATAAGAGAAAAGATGAAGTTCCTACCTCAAGTTGATGTAGAAACTAGCTAGAATTGAGCTCTTGGTGGAAGAAGTGGATAAGGCTTGAAGTTTTGAGGAAGATGAAGTGAAAATGGGAGAAGGAAGAGTGAGGAATGGCCAGCTGAAGAGGGAGCATGAAAATGAGGGAGTTAGAGGGGATTTTAGAGTCTTAAAGCATGACAAATGAGTGGTGATTGATGGAGGCTTGAACGGTGTACATTGAGCCAAGTTTCTCCAATCTTTGGGCAGCCACTTGGTGCCACTTAGGTGGGGGAATGGTGGCTGAATTTTGGCCACTTTTTCTAGGGTTTTTAGTGTAGAATTCTATTAGTCCGGTTTTGGTGGTTTAAAATATCGAATCTCTGCCGATTTCTTGTAAATCGGCAAAATGATTTTGAAGAATTTTGTGAGGTTTTCTATATGTCTATTTTAATTTTTCTTAATCCTAATCTCTCTAATTAACTTCTAATCAACTCCTTGTTAACTTTTAATTAACTTTTAATTAACTTTTAATTAACTCAATAAAAACGAATAAATCAATTAACGGTATAACTTAAATGTTTTGCAAAGTTAGGGCCTTCTGTTTTCTATTTTCTACGACTAATGGTATTTTCGTAATTTTGAGCAAGTCTAGGGGCATCTCATGTCATTTTACATATGGATACCTCCATGGCTCAATCAGCCAGGGTTTAGGTTTCTACATTTTTGCTACGTGATTCTATTTCGTTTAAAACCTTATTCTACTAATCCTATTGATATAGGGACCTAAATGTTATTTTTTAAAAAATTCAGGGGCAAGATTGTAAATAATAAAAGTTTGCCCAAGGACATTTTCATCATTTCCTATTACGTTATATGAGGATGTTACAGAAAACATTAAACCCAACAATCTCATTCTTTGATCTTGATTTTAAAGGAATTGATTAGAAGCTACATGATTCCATGGTTATTTTTGTGGTTGCAAGGAATTGCATAATTTGAAAGGTACTGGTTGACTAGGGAAGCTCGGCTGACATTCTGTATGCCTTTACCCTATGAAAGATGCTAATACCCAAGTCTAGCCTTAGCTCATACAATGGAGAGATAGTGCAATTTTCTGGAGAACAGGTTAATATCTTAGGAGTTATTTAGTTGAGAACCACCATCGGAATTGAGCCAAACATTAAAACAATTGATATTTGGTACTTGGTGATTGATTTTTGAGCCTTGTATCATATGCTATTGGGAAGTCCATCTTTGAACACCCTTGAAGCCGTAGTGTCAACCCCACATTTACCACTAAAGTCCCCAATTTCACCCATCGAAGTTGAAGTCATACACGCTGACCAGAAGGAAAATCGACAATGCTATCATGAATCATTAAAGAAAAGAGGGAAGGAAATGGTAAAAGAAGGAACACGGGAGGTACATATAAGATAAAAATGAGGGATCTTGATCCCAAAGCAAAAGGAAGGGTTAGACCCAAGCCCAACGATGAGTTTCAAAAGATCGAAATCGGAGCAGTAGCAAAAAAGATCACATTCATTGGACGTGAACTACCAGCGGCCATGAAAAAAAAGTTGTAACATCCCCAACTTTGAGGGTAGACTAGTATAAAAGGAAGCTCGGGCCTGAGATAAGGACAAAATAGTAAATAAGTGAGCTGTAGCAGAGAAGGGAGAAAATTGTAATTAAAGGTTTACGGGTGTCAGGAGAGACATTAGCAAAAAAATCCCGATTCCAAGAATATGTGGGCCCTATGACACTAGTAGATGACTACTATATGTAATAACTTTATAACTGATATTTTTTACACTTGGTTATAAATAATACTGTGGGATTACTCATACACGTAAATAATATCTTGAGTAACTTAGAATACCCAAATTAATAGTCAGACACCTTGAATTAATCCTCAAGGGTCCCATATTATCTTTGGGCATGATAAATTCAGGGAAATAATCCTACAGAGATTAGATAGATATGTTATGAGAATAGATATAACAAGTAGCTAGAAATGAGACACACCCTATGTTGGGTAAACGAATGGACATGAGAGTACTGCACAATCCCAATTTGGTGGATTATTCATCAGCACTCCTTTTTACAAATATCTCCTACAAATATCTTAATAATCTCATCATCTCCTCCTTTCCTTCATCTTCATGCCACCACCAACACACATACACACAAACACTATCCTCATCATTTCCTTCATCTTCTTTCCCATCACCACCATAATTATGAGCTTCAAGCTCATGGTTGATGGCTTTCTTGATCTCAAAACACTTTGCTCCTTTTATGAAAATTAATATTCATCTTTTCTTCTTCAAAACCCCTGAAAAGATTTAAAAGATTCGAGTTACTTATGGAGCCCTTCCAGCCATTGAGAGCTACGGCCATGAGTAGAAAGAAAGGATAGAAGTTATTGTTGGCTTCTTTGCTTCTATGGCTCCAAAAACCTTGAGGTTGGTAGCTCAAATCTTAGGTTTATTTCCCCCAATTCTTTGCACCTATGTCATGTCCAAACCTTATGTTCCTCACTTAAAATTGATGATAGCTAGTTGGATAATAGTGTTGATGAAGTGATTTCATGATGGTTATGCTTGGAGATGTTAATTTAAGTTTGAGTTTGCACTTGATTGTTAATGATTGTGTATGTATGGATTTGGCCATATCAAACCAGCATGAAAGAGATATGTGGTTCAGCCTTATAAGTTATTAAATTGGCCAAATGATAGTTTAATTAGTGATGGTGGTAGACAACTCAAGAACCTGACCTAAGACAACCTCTAGGATCACTAACTAACTAGAAAAGTTAAGTCTTAGTTAAATAAGTTAATGCTTTACATGAACTGAAATAAATGTTTGGAAAACCTTAAATAAGCCCACTGAGGTCCGTGAGGAAGGATTGGGGTGGGAGGAGTTCATAAGAATTGGGTTAAGAAACTTTGAAGTAATTATATATCAAAGGAAGGTGATTGAGCCACTATCCGGAACACATTGTACCATAAAAATTATTTCTAGACCTGCAAGTGTTAGATTCAATTGAAACTTGTTTTATTTGAAAGTTAACACATAGGGTTACTTTTGTTAGCTCCAATGCACTTCAGAAACTGTTCTGTGGTTGTAAACGAGAATGAGCATTAAGGTTTTGATGAATACCAAATCAAAGTTTAAGCTAATCTTGCTATATATATATGAACAAATTGTTTCTAGAAGTGTTTCTTTCTTAAGCATGTGCATTATATGATTGAGAGTCAATAAAGCTATATTATCCATTAGTATTTTAAATTTGAATATACTTGATATGGAATATATGCTTTATATACTTCCTGAGTTATCACGAAAGAAACAAGAAAGAAGGTTTAGAAGGATGAAACTATAACATCAGAAGGGAAAACAGTGCCTCAAAAGCGAATACTGTTCATTCAGAAAGATGACTTTGTTCATAAGGGAAAATCTCTAGAGATATGCTTTGCATGAAGTGTTACACCTTCAAAGCTTCCTCTGCATACTTCAATAAATAAATTCAAAAACTCAAAAAGGTGATTTTACAAGATGAAGAAGAAGCACTGACAAGTCTGAATAGCTGGCAAGCCAATAAATAGCTACTTTTCTACTTTTGTGTAAGTTTTGAAGAACGGGAAAAAGGAATGTTATTTCTTCTCTATCCAGTCGTAGACTAGCAGACCAAAAGGATCACAAGGATCAAGGCCTGCAAGGTTCAACGGTCATATTTCAAAGTCTGTATAAGGCTGGAAATCGAGGAAAGAATAGTTAGATTGTTTGAATATTTTCTATGTAAAAAGAGCTTCCTCTTTTCATCCTTTTCAAGTGTCTAAAGCACCAGAAAGTTACTTATCGTAACTTTAGGATATAAGGAAATCTTCTTTTCTGGTTTGTAATAGATAGTATTATCTTTTTGAGAATTTAAAGAAGTCTCATATAAAGTACTTCATAGTCCATTCTCTATTGAGAAAGTTAGTGTGAGTGTTCAAACAGAACATATTATTCATACCATTTGTATTTGGACCCAGTAGTGGTTAGTAAGAAGCTTGGAGAAGCCAGGAAAATGCTACTCGTTTATAAAGCTTGGAGAGGCTAGATAAATACTACTCATTTGTAAAGTTTGAAAAGGCTTGAAAAAAGACTACACGCATGTAAGAAGCTTGGATAAAAAATACTTGTAGTATATAAAATCTCGACAAAGAGTTGGGGACTAGAAATAGGCATGTTGTTTGGCCGAATGATAAATAACATTTTGATACATTCATTAACCCTTATATTTAGTTTATTCGACCTCTTTTGTGCTCAATTGATCAATATTAGATACATTCTATGAGTTTAGGCTCTAATTGGGTTTAATTGTATTTTTCACCATTATTACAAATTTATAATGTTTTTGCATTTTGAGTATATCTTGAGTTGTGGACTTCTAAAAATTACAAATTTTATATTGTAGGAAAGTTGAGAAAAAGATCTACAGCTTTGTTGCAGAAGTTAAAAAGTAATTCGGATGTTTATTAGGATGAATTGGGCCACAAAGTCGTAACGGTCAAGTGCCTTTGGAACCTGGCGGTGCACTACTTGGGTCATAACTTAAGTTGTAGATATTGGATTGAGGTGAAACTGGTGCCATCTGAAAGCTAAGATATAAAGCTTCAATTCATATGAGAACACTATCCAAAATAATGACATATTCATGGACTTATTGGCTATTGAATTTGACTGACATGAATAGAGGTACAATCTAGATATTCTACAAATATTGGGTCATAACTCTCTCATTTCAAGACCAAATTAAGCAAATTGGGTGTTCACTTAAAGCTAAGAGGCAGAGGATTAATTTAGGCTCAAGGGCATTTTTAGATTTTCATATTTTAAGTCTGATAAGTAGTGAGAAAATAGAGACGCAAAAAAAAGACTCTCCTCTCCAACATTTTTCATTTTTCTCTCTTTTCTTATCCTCTCCTCTTCTTTTCTTTTCTTTTCCTATCATTTTGTAAGATACTTGTTTTGGGTTCTATTTTGTAGCCTTCATTGCTATGGAGGAGTAGGGCTTCAAGCTAGTTCAAGAGACTCCAAGAGCATTATGATTGTAATCTTGAAACCCTTTACTTGAATCTCAATCATGTTTGTTTTCTTGATTCTTTGCCTTCTTTAATTTGTATACTTACATTGAATGGTATTGATATATAGGTTTATGAATATAGAATTAGTTGGGTGATTAATAATTGGTCAATTAGTATGAACTTGATTAATTAAATAATTGGGAATTGGGTTTGGATTTGGGTTTAAACCTAGGCTAATACAGTTAGGGCTAGAAATCAACATAGTTTAATTAAAGTTAAGGTCTTGATTATCTAATCAATATATGTTGGTTGAATTCCTAGAGTTTTCTAGGTAGAATTGTAGGGTTGTTAGTAGAGATCTCTCTAATAGCTCAAAGTAGCCATACTCCATGTGTTTGATATATTGTGCGTTAATGATTGATTCACCCTATGCCTAAGGAACTTTTTGAACTAGTGTTTTTATTTTTACCTAATTTTCTTTTATAGCTTATTTACTGCATGTTTGCACAAACCTCCTTGTTACTTAAGTAGATAGCAACAACATTTTTGTGAGATAACCTTGATTGCACTATACTTCAAATTTAGTGTAACTAAGTATTTTAAAATTGTAATTTAGAGTAGGCTACAACACTTGCTACCACCGAACCAGTATAAAAATCTCCTATGTGATTATCTCCATCTCTGATCTTATTATCTGATTTTACCTCATAGGTTCAACTCTATTTCAACTTTATCTAAAACAAAAGCTTATTTCTATTTTATATAGAACTAAATTATTTTATAAACTAACACAACTGCTTCTGCAATCCAAGTTTTGAACTTGAGATAGATCAATTTGACAAAAGTTTTCAGAAACTAAAGATTCTTGAAAGCATGATTCAACCCTCCTTCTCATGCTATTCTATCCAACAATTGGTATCAGCGCCTAACTCTGAGGTTGAGCTTCCTAACGGTTGCAGAGGTCAAAGATCCTATTAGATAATGCAACAAATAAATCACATTGCACAATGTCACTCTATAAATCATTCTCCATGCTTCAAGGGTGAAGATTATCCTTACTCGAAGGATAAAATAAGACTCTTCATAAAGTCCACAAGTTTGGACATGTGGGAGGTTGTAGAAAATGGTTACTATATACGCATGGTTGAGCAACCAGCATCTCAAGCAGTTGCTGAACCAAAACAACCTCCACCTATTGTCGTTAGAACCATCCCTTGATATGAATGGACTGATCAACACAAAACCAAGGTCCAAGTGAATGCCAAGGCAAAGCATCTTCTCATATTTGCCTTGAGCAAAAGTGAATATGACAAGATCATATCCTGTGATTTAGCTAAGGAAATCTGTGATAGAGTTCAAGTGCTGCATGAAGGAATAGACTAGGTTAAAGAAACTAAGATTAGCATGTTAGTTCATCAATATAAAATGTTCAAAATGCTAGAGCATGAGAATATTGATGCAATGACAACCAAATTCAAATTCATGCATATGATAAATCAGCCGAAGGCCTTAGGCAAAAGGTACGCCAATGTAGAGATTCTGAGAAGTCTTTCAAAGGCTTGGTGTCCAAAAGTCATGGCTATTCAAGAAGTTAAGGACTTAAATGTACTTAGCTTAGATGCTCTCTTTGGGTCATTAAAGACTCAT
The DNA here is from genome assembly GCA_031439595.1 of Pterocarpus santalinus. Taxonomy (NCBI): domain Eukaryota; kingdom Viridiplantae; phylum Streptophyta; class Magnoliopsida; order Fabales; family Fabaceae; genus Pterocarpus; species Pterocarpus santalinus. Next base: position 29,425,837 of record CM062529.1, read on the forward strand.
GAGATTGAGCTAAATGAAGTCATTGATGAGGCTGTCAAGAAAGAAAAATCCATTGCCTTGAAGTCCGCTTAGAAAAGAACTCAATCTCCCAAACCCTTGAAAGTCTCAGAAGAATCTAAAGAAGAAGAAAAGAATTTTTCTAATGATGATGATGATAGTGATGAAATTGCTCACTTAGCAAGGAAGATTTCAAGAGCATGGATAAAAAGGAAGAAGAAGATCCTTGTTCCCAAGAAAGACAAAAAGGGCAAGGTTAAGCAAAATGAGATCATCTATTTAAATGTAAGGAACCTAGACATGTCAGATCTGAATATCCCAAACTAAAGAAAGCCTAAAAAAAAAAGACTACAAAGAACAAAGCTATGATGGTTACTTGGGAGGATCTAAACGAAGAACAAGAAAATATAGAATCATAGAGTGAAGAAGAAATTATAGCAAATCTCTATTTCATGACTAACATTGTTTCACATGAAAAAACTGAGGTACATGATTTTGAACCTTAACTCACTTTTGAAAATCTTTAAAAAATCTATGATGAACTCTTGGATGATTCCAAGTCTCTTGCTTCTCATTATGCCTCTCTGAAAAGGATTTTCAAAAATTATCTTTAGAGTTTAAAAAACTCAAGATTGAAAAAGAGAAGGTTAGGCATAAAAAAGAAAGATTACAATCTGACAATATCCTTCTTCAAAATGATGTAACAGCCTTGAAAACCAAAGTTTCTGAAACTCGCTCTAAGTCATCTTCTAATGTTTCTGAGCTTTAGAAAACTGTAAAACTTCTCAAATCAGATCTTAAGAAAATGGTAAATGGCTCCAAGAATCTGGATTTGATGCTTGGTGGCCAAAAGCCTTATCTTGACAAAACTGGTCTAGGCTTTGAAAAGAAAGATGATGAATAATCATCTAAATATTCCTTATATCAAATTCCTACATATATATTTTGTTTTAAAAAGGGACACTTTTCTGAAAGATGCTTTTCCAGAAGGAAAGTCAAACAGAAAGTGAAAAAGCCCAAAAATTCTACTAACACAAAAGCACCCAAAAAGATATAGGTACCTAAAGTTAAAATTTCCTTTGATGCAAGTGTGTCTTAAATCAGTACATCAAAGGGAAAAGAAGTGGTATTTGGACAGTGGATGCTCCAGACACATAATTGAAAATAAATCCTGATTCAGAAACCTTAGACCTAAGGATGGTGGAATAGTTTAGTTTGCCAACAGAATCAAATCCAAAGTCATTGATATAGGTAATATTGGTAAGAACAATTCCAACCTAATATCTGATGTTATGTTAGTAGACGGATTAACTTAGAACCTTCTAAGCATTAGTTGATTCTGTGACCAAGGCTACAAAGTTGTGTTTGAACCTTCACAGTGTATAATTACAGATTCCACTACTGATAAAATCATTCTTACTGCTAGAAGCATAATAATACCTATGTATTATATCTAGATGATCTTCTTGATCAAAGTGTAAAATGCTTAGCTTTTTCTGTTGATGAAAAGTGGCTATGACACAGTTTGGTCATGCTCATATGAAACTGATTTCTAAATTTCTCGGAAGGAGCTAGTAAAAGGTTTGCCTAAAATCAATTTTGAAAATAACTCTTTTTGTGAATTCTGTCTTAGAGGCAAATAGACCAAAAGTTCTTTTCATAGTAAAAATATAGTTTCTACTACCAGACCACTTGAGCTTTTACATCTTGATCTTTTTGGACCAACTAGAATTGCTAGTCTTGGTGGTAAGAAATATGATTTAGTCATTGTGGATGATTTTTCTAGATTCACATGAGTTATATTCCTGATCCATAAAGATGAAGCTTATAAGGCCTTCAAATCTTTTTCAAAAAGAATTCAAAATGAAAAAGGTTTTTGCATCACTTCCATCAAATTAGAGCATGATGGAGAATTTGAAAATCATTCTTTTGAAAACTTTTATAATGAAAATGGCATTTCTTATAACTTCTCTTCTCCTAGAACTCCTCAGCAAAATGGGGTAGTAGAAAGGAAGAACAGGTTGTTGCAAGAAATGGCCAGAACTATACTTCTTAAAAGTGGTTTACAAAAGGTTTTTGGGCAGAAGCAGTTAACACTACCTGGTATATTCAAAATCGCATTTTCTTAAGGCCTATTCTCAAGAAAACTCCAAATGAATTATGGAAGGGAAGGAAACCCAAAATTTCTTATTTTCATGTCTTTGGATTTGAATGCTTTGTACTTAACACTAAGGACAAACTTTCAAAGTTTGATCTAAAGTCTGATCCTAGAATTTTCCTAGGATATTATTCTGTTTCTAAAGCTACAAATGTTAGATTCAAGTGAAACTTGTTTTATTTGAAAGTTAACACATAGGGTTACCTTTGTTAGCTCCAATGCCCTTCAGAAACTGTTCTATGGTTGTAAACCAAAATAAGCATTAAGGTTTTGACGAATACCAAATAAAAGTTTAAGTTAATCTTGCTATATATATATATGATTGAGAGTCAACAAAGCTATGTTATCCATTGATATTTTAAATTTGAATATACTTGATATGGAATATATGCTTTATATACTTCTTGAGTTATCACGAAAGAAACAAGAAAGAAGATTCAGAAGGATGAAACTGCAATATCAGAAGGGAAAATGATGCCTAAAGAGCAAACACTATTTATTCAGAAAAATGACTTTGTCCAAAAGGCAAAATCTCCATAGACATACTTCTCATTAAGCGTTACACGATCAAAGCTTCCTCTGCATACTTTAACATACAAATTCAAAAAGTCAAAAAGGTGATTTGACAAGATGCAAAAGAGGCGCTAACAAGTCTGAATAGCTGGCAAGCCAACAAACAACTACTTTTCTACTTTTGTGTAAGAATTTTGTGTAAGTTTTGAAGAATGAGAAAAAAAAAAAGAAGGCTATTTCTTTTCTATCTAATTGTAGACCAACAGACCAAAAGGATCAAGGCCTATAAGCTTCAACGGTCATATTTCAAAGTCTATATATGGCCGGAAATCGAAAAAAGAATAGTTAGACTTTTTGAATATTTTCTATGTAAAAAGAGCTTCTTTCTTTCATTCTTCTCAAGTGTCTAAAGCACCAGAAAATTACTTATCATAACTTTAGGATATAAGAAAATCCTCTCTTCTGGTCTATAATAGATAGTATTCTTTCTTTGAGAATTTAGGCAAGTCTCACATAAAGTATTATATAGTCCATTCTCTATTGAGAAAGTTAGTGTGAGTGTTCAAACAATTATTCATATCATTTGTATCTGGACCCAATAGTGGTTAGTAAGAAGCTTGGAGAGGCTAGGAAAATGCTACTCGTTTGTAAATTTTGGAGAAGTTAGGTAAATACTACTTATTTGTAAAGCTTAGAGAGGCTTGGAAAAAGACTACCCGCGTGTAAGAAGCTTAGAGAAGCTTGGATAAAAAATACTTGTAGTATATAAAATCTGAACGAAGAGTTGAGGACTGGAAGTAAGCAAATAGTTTGACTGAACCAGTATAAAAATCTCCTATGTGATTATCTCTATCTCTATCTCTGATCTTGTTATTTGATTTTACCTCATAGGTTCAACTCTATTTAAACTTTATCTGAAACAAAAGTTTATTTCTATTTTATATAGAAATAAAACAAGTTTATTTAAACTTTACTTCTCTCCTACAAGCATCGTGATCCGGAGTGACTGCATCCTCTAGCTTCTCACTCTCGAGGAACAAAAGGCATTTGAATAATGCAAGGATGCCTATTGAGCACCTCCATGCAGGGAGCACGACTGGACTTGGCCACAAGCGGGGCACAGCTGGCAGCAGCAATGTCAGGAGCACGGCTTGCAGTCATGGAAGACTCCTCTGAGGAGTCCTCCTCATACCTGGGGCTGACACCCAGATGGTACTCGGGAATCGGAGCTGAAGTTGCCATCAGGACCGAGGCAGCAATGGAGCTCAACTTTATAACTGAAACGGCAGGCTAGGGTAGTATCTCCATAGAAGGCATTCTGAGAGACATTGGCTCCATCTCGATATCTAACCAAGGAGATAGTGGAAAATCCCAAGGAGCTAATGGCTAAGCAGGGGATGCCTCGGCAATGATGACAGGGGCTAGCGGAAGATTTGGCTCTATTATCTCATGCATACGACCAAGGTGGAAATATGTATGAACAACTGTGGTGGTCGTCGCCACGGTTGCATTTGCACTCGTGTCATAGAACCAGTCATACTCCGGTGGATCCATGATCTAATCCATAGGGTGCACCATCAAGATCTGGTGACGATACAAAAAATAAATAAAGATGAGAAATAATATTTCTCAGTAGGACTCGAACTCCACATGAAAGTGTCATCCTTATCATTTGAGTCATTTCGGATTTTGCCAAAAGAATTAGTGGGCATGCATATGGTTCATTTATTAGGTTTTTGAAAACATAGTTATCCAAAGTGGATTCTATTTTTAAACAGCAGTCTTATTATGTCAATTATGTTAGCATGGACATAAAGAGGAAATATAGTAGATGCATCATGCATAAACATCTTTACATTTTCTTTCTTTTCTTAGGTTGGACTAAAACCTCTTTCTTTCATTAAACTTGACTTAATCATAAATCTTTTATTTACTGCCCTCTTAATTTGAATGGTAATGAGCTCATACCGTTGTCATCGCTACCTTAAATTCCCAAAACTGTGGTAGGAAAGAGGGAAGAGTAAGTTTCACCTTCCCAAACTAAAGGATCACCCAAGCTTAAGGATCACTTCCCCTTTTGAAGAATCATATCCACTTATCTTATCCTTGAAGGTCACTTTCCCTTTTGAAGGATTACACCCTTAGTTCCATCTTTTCTTAATTAATGCATATGAAGCTAAAAATTTTGCTAAGTAATTTTTACAGAAATCTAGCAACATAATAGCTAGACCGGAGCTTCCCCAAAATTTGCCAAACAGAGAATTCCAATCACAAGACCTCATTATACATCCCACAACTTCATAATCATCATACTCAGCATAATCATCATCATCATCATCATCATCATCATCATCATCATTGTCATCATACTTGCACGTGAAGACGTATATCACAACAAAGTCATATGAACTTAGCTTAGTAATTTAGGTGCAAGTTTTTAGTTAGATCTTTATCTTGTGACATTCTTTTATCATTCTTGGAGGCAAGTTTTTGCTACTTCTCTTTTAAATCTTTTAAGTTGAATTATAAAGTCTCAATGTGTTAAGTTGAGGGTCTTTGGGGTCTTTAAATTTGCTTTTCACTTTGCCTTAACTGAATTTATGTTTTCACTGTGGGGCAGTAACTTAGAAATTTCACCATAATTTTATCTTTTATTGTTTAATTTATTTTTTGTATAATTATACTTGTCTGAACCTTCTTAAAAAAAAAAATAAATAAACCCCACTCAAAAATTCAAAGTTTAACTTGAGTTATGCACTAAACAATATTACTGTCCAATTTTTAAGTTTGCCTAGGTAACAGTAATTTCATGAATTTACTGGGAGTTCCACAAAAGGAATCTGACCGAGATATTGTAGGGAGTTATTCCCTTATGTCTTAAATCTCTTACAAATTTAGTCCCACTCAAAAAGATTTTATATAACTTGAATTATAAAGATTTTAGTGTAAGCTATCTAGACAAAAATACCATTGGATATAGCCCACTTACAAAATTCATATTTCTCTCATTTTAAGTCCAATACCCACATATTTTATATGTATGGAAACTTCTATGAGTCTATCTTCATTTAAAATTAGTCTTATTGCATTTTGAGTTGTATAAAATGAGTTATTGCATTTTCCATACATATTGCCAGAATTTCAGCATACCCAAATTTCATTTTCTTAGCTTGTTTTGTAGAAAAATTGAGATTCCTCCTCAAGTGACCATTTTTATCTTTCATTTTGATTTCATAGTTTGAGATTTCAATGATAAAACAGTATTTCAAGTTTAAATAAAGTTTGATTCATAAAAGTGTTCATATAACATACTCACATTTTAAGAAAATACTTTAATATAAGGTAAAAATTTCATAAGGAAATAGTGTGGTAATGAGATAGAGCAAGTTTTAGAATCACATAGCTATCAGAATTTTAGGAGTTCTAGTGCTTGAAAACATGCAAAAAAAAAGGGGTAGTGTCATTACCATAAGAAGCTTTTTGAAGTGCTTGAAAAGTGGAAAGATTGAAGATGGTCTCCCTCCCTTGAAGCTTGAAAATGGAGCTAGATGTGTGCTTGAGTATACTCTTCAAAGACCAAAGAGAGTGATTTTTCAAAGGCTTGTTCGAATGATGGTGGGAAATGAGGTTGATTGGAGTAGGAAAATAAGAAGAATAAGAAGGATAAGAAGAACAAAGAGAAGGTAGTGTGGACTTTAGAGAGAAATGAGAGCTTTAGACTTGTAGTGAAAGAATGGGAGTTGCAAAATGAGAGTGAAATGAGGCTGTTTGGGCATAAGTCTCATGGTCTTAGGTTGATTGCTTTGTTACTTCTTTCACTTAGAAATAGGCATGGTGACCATGGGGTGAAAGAGTGGTTGTTCCATCCTTGAGTCTTGGGTGCATGGCTTGTAACACCTTACCAGACAAAGTATTATGCTTAAGCCATAATAAATTATCTGATAAGTGATTACGTGTAATACTGGTTTAATTCCAATTTCTATATTAGTATTAATTACTCGCATAAAAATGCTCAATCGCATAGCAAAATTTTCTGCCTGACGGCAGTATAGATGTTAGATAATCAGTAATACTGTAAATAATGTAACATTACTAAGAACACAATAAAGACCGAACTACTGCAAAAGGCATCATAAATAGATACATATATATCTGATTTTAAAGTTTGTCAAAATGATACAGGGTGACAAAATGAGGCCACTAATACAAAACAAAACAGCCAGTTTTTATGAACAGTACCCCAAGTGGTCCCTATGGGACATTGCATATACATTCCTAATATCTACCCATCCACCTATGACCCAGACTGCCAAAAGAGGGTCATTATGTATATCTACCCATACTACAGCATGCATGCTATCTAAACAGAATCTGATGAAAGGAACCCGTTCGCCATGGCGGCGTCCGCTGGAGGGTGTCCGACACTAAGAGCAGAGGATGATGAAGAAGAACTCGCCGCCTTGGATGGATCCTCCTCCGAGATCGAGGCTGACGACATCGGCTGCGGTGGTGAAGCAGGAAGGGCCATGGGAACTGGAGCCGCTGGTGCTGCTGGTGCTGATGGAGGTGGTGGTGGAAATGGATGGGCCATGTGGAGCGGTATGGCAATGTATGGGATAGCGGGATCAAAGAGAGGGTGCATGAGGGGGACAGCGAAATCTCGCTGGAAAAAGAAGTATAGGCGGAACTGACATCGGCCAAAAATATATACAGAATCCAAAAACGGGTCAAGATGTATATGTAGCTCAGGGAACTCAATGAATAGCACCTCGGTCGCTGCATGCTCAATGGTTTAAGAATGATGCGGAACATACAATATGGTGAGAAATAAATATTTCTCAGTAGGAATTCCTAGCTTCTATACATCTGTCATCGCTATCATTCCCAGTTGTTTCGGTCGTGCAATATTTTTCAAATGGTACGGTAAAATGATAATATTTAACTTAAAAGCATACACCGAAACAAATTCAATTTTAGTTAACAGATACACTAATGTACTCAAACAGTAATCATGGTGGAACAATAGCATATTAAGAATAATAAACAGGGATCTAGAACAATCCATGGAGAAGTATTACACTATAAATATGCATGTGCAATTAGAAAATGCATCTTATTCTTGGAGGCTTTCGCCTATTAGAACTTATTTCATCCTTAGTCCCCTGGGAGTCATTGGCCATATACTCCTGGGTAATAGTCCGCTTTTCAGGACCGAGCTCGTTTCTATACAGGATGGCCGGGTTTACTTTCCCCAACCTTCCCACTGATCTATTCCCCTTAATTTATTCCGGGGCTGACCCAAGTAATATGGAATCCTTTATAATATCGTGAAATGAATGCACATCTAGCTTGACTCTTTAAATATAATTCACTCAAGCTATCATAAAGTTTCACAACTTATGAACTTCTTACCGAAATTTCGGCAGCATAACGGATCGAGTCCGCTTCCCCATAAATAGTGCCAGACAACCAGTGCATTTGTATAACTTGCAATTTCAGTATAGACCAGCAATTATACATATACATTCATAACATCAATCAACAATTTCAAATTAAACATCAATAGAGTTTCAGTTTAACCCCCTCTGTTCTGCCCGAATTTGGTATGCCCCACTTCTCATTCAATTCAACTCATTTAAATCTAATTTTTGAATATGTCATAGCCTCATATGTCTAGATTCTAACCCTTTTGGTCCCATCTCATTTTGATGTGTATAACTCTAGATATAGACAATTTACCTCAGACTGCCCTATTCCCAACCAGAATTGGGTTCTTATAAGTAAAAATTCATTAAAAATAGAAAACTAGGTGAATTCATACGAAATTTATATCAAATTAAAGTTATCTGAATAAGATTTCAAATTAATTAAGTTTCATGTCATTTTCATAAGTATATTTTGACTTATGAGTCCCAAAACTTGGTCCTACTAAACTATCCTGGTTCAGCTCGGTTTAGACTTAAACCAACTTCCTTGGTGCACTGGGAGCAAACGGCTATGAATTTGGTTCTGAAATTTTTATGGAATATTCCTTTACATGTTACCTTTCAAAGAAACTTGGGTTCACTCAATTTGAAGTTGTATAGGGTGAGTTACACCCTTCTCAACTCATACTGCCCGGATAGGAATCCAGATTTCTAGGTTAAATTTCAAAAATTCATAACTAATTCTATACTAATCCAATGGCCTTATATGATATATTTATGGAAATCTATAGATATCTAGTTTTATATAAAAATTGTTTCACCCAATTTGAATGGCGGTAGGCCGAGCCGTACACTCTGCCGTACGGACCGCCGAGAGGAACCCTAACCTGCCTCTAGGTTTGCGTCCCCTTTCCAAGATATTTGCCATCAATTTCAGTTTTAATCACCACATACATGCAAAATTAATCATCAACCATCACCATCACTCTACATAACATCAAATTCTCAGATTATTCATGATCCCCATTCAGCCTCAAATCAGAGAAAGTGAAAAGAGAAGTAGAATTTCCTACCTTGTCTAGTTGAGTTTATGTTGATTTTGTGTCTTTGGTGCAAGCAATTTGTGATGAGGCTTGAAGAAGAGATGAAAACGGAGTGGAGGTGAGAATGAGGAGAAGAAAATGAAGGGAGCTCAGCAAGGAGAAGTGGCCGAGATTGATGAGAAGAAAAGGAGAGAAAAGGTGGAGATATTTGGAAGGTGAAGACATGTGATTGGTGGACTCCATCAAGTTCTTCATTTTGGTTTGGCTTCCACCATCAAGGGCTATCCTAGCTGCCACTTGGGTGGGTTATTTGGCTAAATCTTAGCCATTGATCCTAGGGCACTCATGGCATAATTTCTACTGATCCGATTCCGACAGTTTAAAATTCTGAAATCTTACCGATTGCTCTTAAATCGGTAAACCGATTTAAAAATTTTCTATGGAGTTTTCTATGCTCCTAATCTAATTCTATCAAGCCTAATCCTTTTAAATCACACGTAATTGGCTTTAAGTAAATGTTTAAGCAAATTCTGATTAAATTCACTTATTCGATAAAATCGAACAACTTAGTTGTTAACGATAAAATTTTTCGGACGTTACATGGCTCAAACCCTTTTGTGTTTTCTAAGATAGTTAATGGCTAACTCCATACTATTAATGGGTTGATCCACTTTGATGCTTAATGGCAAATCAAGTGTGATCCATGTGTAGGATTATCCCACTTTTGGTTAATTAATCTTTAAGTTAATTAACTACATTAAGCCTTGATCTAATGGTGTAAGAATAGAGGGCAAATGGATAGTGGATGGTGAGCTTGCTTGGCTGAAATTTTCATTTTGATTAAGGGAAAAATTCTTGAATTTTCATTGTTATTAGAATTATCTAAGAGCTAATAAATTAGATTAGTTTAACTACTCCTTAAGCAATTCTGATTAATTACACTTTTAAGACTTCTTTATGTAAAAGGAATGATTTTCGCTAATTATGTATTTAGTGTGTAAGGATTAATTTATCATATTTGATTAAGATAAAACATTTATCATATGTTTAATTAATAAGATTATATTACCTTAATTATGTTCTTAATCATGAATTAGCAAGATTTGATGATTAAGCCTTAATTAATTGATTTATTGTGTCATTATTCAATTGTTGACTTTTCTCATTGATCATCAACTTTTAATTGACTTGTTGACTTTCCCTTAATTATTAAGCTTTTGCTCTTGAGATTAGTCGATTAATCCTTGACTAATTGTCAATATCTCTAATTAATCAGTAACACTAAGCTAACTAGCTTAGACAAAATTGGAGATATTACATGAACCCTTCTCTTAATACCAGATCATGAAACCTTATGTAACCATTACAACTGAAACCCGAAACCAGGGTCACTAGTAAGATCATAACATGGGACCTTAGGTAACCAATAAGATTGTAACCTGGAACCGTGGTTAATCAGTAACACTTCCCTAAGATTGGAACTCAAAACATTGGAGGAACTAGTAACCCTTTTCTCTCAAGCTTGGAACTTGGGAAAATCTGGGGAATAAGGAGCAACCCTGGAGCTCAGAACTTGTGCTTGTGAAACCAAGACAACTTTAGTTGAATGGACATAACTTGGGTTACTCTTAAGTAAATCACATGTGACCAAGTGAGTTAAATAAAGGATATGATAACGAATGATTTTATAAAACATAAGGGCCAAATGACGGGAGATGGATTCATGGAAAATTCCTAGCGTGGAAGTAGATTTCTAGTAACTTATGTGTTAAGCAAGACATAGAACTATGGGTTAGGTTATGACAATTATTGTAAGGCTTAATTTATGGAGAAAATTTGTGGTAGGAATGAATACTTGAATACTATTATGTGCTTGCTTACTATCATTGTATGGGATATTGATCCCCTCGGGATAGCAATACATAACATCTATGGGTGATGGCTAAAAGAACTACATTGGGGATGGCGATACGTAATGCCTAGATATGGAAAGATTAGAACACAAATGTATAAAGTATGTGTATAAGTGCATACAACATCCCATGCATGACCATATATAAAAATGTATAAAGTAACATGAACTTGGAAGATGTATCGAGCCTCCATCTAGTAGTAGGCTAGGGCAATATTGTCAAAGATGATCACTTAGGCTAATCCCTAAACAAATTTAAGGAGAATAAATCAGTGTGAGAGTTAGGAAAAGTAAACTCGGCAATCACATATAAAAACGAGTTCCATCCTGAAGAGCAGACTATTACCCAAAAATGGGAGAGGCTATCTACTTACTAGGGGACCAAGTACAAATGTAAAAGTTGCAAGTTAAAGAAAAGATAAGAAAGACAAGTGCGATAGCATGGTCTAGTTATGTGCATTTGCATATGCATATTCTAATATCTTATTATGTTGTACAACTATCATGATTATGATTGGAAATTATCCTATTATTGCTATTATACCTGCCCTAAAAGGTGCCAAGTGATTGCTAAAAGTAACTTGCTTCAAGAAATATGATTTCAAACTTAAAAATTGAACTAGTGCCTATATGTAATTGTCCATGTTTTCATAATAAACTGAAGCAGCTGGGATACTTACAATGACACCCTGTGTGCTTAGTAGATTGAATATACGAACTGAGAATTTTAAATTCTTGTTAACTGTTTGTATGTTTCCGTAAATATTCTAGTGCAAAGAATAAGCTTCAAGTCTACAACCAAATTTTAGAACTTCTACAAATCGCAGGAGGCAAGCTTGAGTCTTGCACTTAGAGTACCAACTCGAGTGTCTAAAGTGGGCAGCCGATAATAACAAAGTGAAGAACATAGAACGAGACATGTTCTATGTATAATAGTAGTTAAGTTTTTTTTTTTTTCCAAATTGTACTTTAAATTATATATTTATTAAACACTTGGGATTATAATCTTTATTCAGTAATGAAGTATTATTATAAGGGCCATACGCTATGTCTTCTTATCTGAAAGTTTCCACAGTACCTGTAACAAAATCTACATATAACCCCATGGCTTGAGCATGGCATATATATTTGGAGGGTGTTACATGAGTTGATGAGTTTGTTGAGGATAAACTTGATTTTCTTTGAGTGGGCACCCAAAGATATTTTTGGGATAAATTAAAGGGTTATTTGCCACAAACTGGTAATAGATCCAAAGGTCTGATTTGTGGTGTGAAAAAAAATAAAGCTTGAAAAAGAAAAACAAAAGGTGATAATGCAAGAAACAACGAAATTATTGAAGGTTGGATTTATTAAAGAGATACACTTCACCACTTGGTTGACCAATGTGATCATGGACCCCAAGTCCTCGGGAAAATGGAGGATGTGTGTGGATTTCACGAATTTAAGCAAGGCATACCCAAAAGACGCCTACCCATTATTAGGCATTGACAACTTAGTTGATGGAGCCTTGGAGGTGAAGTTCCTCAACTTCATGGATGCTTATTTTGGCTACAACTAGATTAAAATGCATTCCCTAAATGAGGAGAAGATGGCCTTTATAATAGAAAATGCAAATTACTGTTATAAAGTCATGCCTTTCGGATTGAAAAAAGTCGGAGTCACCCACCAATGACTGAGGAACAAAATCTTTTCCGAACAAGTTGGAAGGACCATGGAAGTCTATGTAGATGACATGGTCGCTAAGACTATAGGAAACAAAGACCACTGCAAGGATCTACGGGAAATCTTTGCCCAAATCAGGAAGCTCAACATGTGTTTGAACCCAGAAAAGTGTGCATTTGGAAGTCTGAGGATTTTTACTTACCAGCCAAGGAATTAAGGCGAACCCTAAGAAATTCCAAGCAATATTGGAAATGAGGAGTCCTATCACCCTCAAGGAAGTGCAGCATTTAATCAGATACATAGCCAACCACCTTTTCCAGGTTCTTGGCAAGGTCGAGCTAACTACCCTTTCCAGGTTCTTGGTAAGGTCGACTGAGAGCACATACCCATTTTCTAACTTTTGAAGAAGCAAGTAGACTTCAAATGAATGGAGGAATGTGAGAGAGCCTTCCAAGACTTGAAGAAATTCCTGGTGGAACTTCCAGTGCTAAGCAAGCCTAGGGATAGAGAACCACTTTACATATATTTATTAGTAACCGAGAAAATGATAAGCTCGGTACTGATAAAGGAGGAGCAAAAACAACACAAGCCAATGTACTACATTAGTAAAGAGTTATAAGTAGCCAAGTTCAGATACTAGAAGATTGAATAGCTGATGTTTGCTTTAGTTATCAGTGCTTGGAGATTACAACCCTACTTTCAGGGCCACTATATCATCATTATGATCGAGTACCCCATCAGGCAAGTGTTGCAAAAGCCTAATTTGGCCAGAAGGATGATAGCTTGGTCCGTGAAACTTTCCGAGTTTAGTTTAAATATAGAACCTTGAAAGTCAATTAAAGCTCAAGTGCTTGCCAACTTTATAGTGGAAATATCACCACCATTGGTTGAAGATGATAAGGAACAGAAATGGATGTTGTATGTCGATTGTTCATCCAATAATAAAGGAAATGGAGCTAGAGTAATCCTAGAAAGGCGAATGGAGTATCCATTGGGCAGTCCTTGAGGTTTATGTTTAAAACCAGTAATAACCAAGCCAAATATGAGGCTTTATTATCTAGCTTAAAATTAGCCAAGGAATTAGGAGTTCGAAGACTAATTATCAAAGGAGATTCTCAACTTGTGATCAACCAATCCAGCGGTGAATTTCAGGCTAAGGAACCTCAGTTGCAATTATATCTCATCAAAGTGAAGGAAATTGTAGAAGAATTTGAAGAGTGTACTGTGGAGTATATTCCCAGGGAACAAAATGCTTGAGCCAACCTATTGTCAAAACATGCGAGTAGCAAAACAGTGGCAAACAATAGGTCGATCATACACGAAGTAATTGATGAGCCAAGCATAACAAGGGAAAACCCCCTTGATGTATGCTCCATGGAATGAGAATAAGATTGGCAACAACCCATCATGGAATATTTAAGTACTTGAAAGCTACTCGGACGAGAAAAGGAAGCTAAGGCAGTGAGGCAAATGGCAAGTTTTTACATCATAGTGGCAGATGAACTCTACTGGCAAGGATATTCTCAGCCACTATTGAAGTGTTTAAATGGAAGACATGCCCAGATTATTATAGAAAAAATGTATGAAGGCATATGTGGAAACCATGCTGGAAGTAGGGCTTTGACAGCCAAGATACTTCAGGCCAAATACTATTGGCCCACTACGAAGCAGGACTATTTGCAGTTTCTGAGACAATGCGACAAGTGCCAAAGATTTGGAGAGCTAAAACATACACCGTCCAAGGAATTGACCTGCTCAGAAGCTAGTTAGCCATTTCATAAATAGGGAATAGACATCCTTAGCCCTTTCCCATTAGCGCTTGGACAATTCAAGTATTTGATAGTAGCAATTGGCTACTTTACCAAATGAATTAAGGCTAAGCCACTGCCTACAATCACCTCAAAGAAGGTAAGGAAGTTTGTGTGAAAGCAACTAATATGTAGATATGGAATACCCTGCCAATTGGTTAGTGATAATGGAACACAATTCACAGATTGGAGATTTGAGGACTTATGTAAAGAGCTAGGAATAGCTCAACTCTTTTCATCAGTGGAGCACCCACAGACTGATGAACTGGCGGAAGTTGCCAACAAAATTATTTTGGCAGGGTTAAAGAAGAGGTTAGAGCAGGCCAAGGGCTTGTGGGCTGACGAATTGCACACTATGCTATGGGCTTACCATACTACACCTTACTCGTCGACCCAAGAAACACCATAATAATTGGTGTACAAAGCAAATATAGTGATCCCTATCATATTGTTAGAGCCAAGTCCAAGGATAATAACCATGATTGGAGAATCTAATGAGCTCACTTGAAGAGCTAAGTTGGACCTAATCGAGGAAGATAGAGAAAAGACTAAAGTGAAGGAGGAAGCCATCAAACAACAAATGGTGAGAAAATATAACAAGAAGGTTAGCCCATAAGAGTTCGAAAAGGGGGACTAGGTCTTAAGGAAAGTGGAGCTCCAAAGAAAACCCTAAGAAGAAGTAAAGCTAACACCGAACTAGGAAAGACCTTGTCAAGTCATCTGAGAGATAGAGAGAGGAGCTTACCTAATAATCGAGGTAAGAGGTAGGGAATTGCTGAGGACATGGAATGTGTCCTTCCTCTGGAGATACTTTAGTTGAAATAGAAATCCTTAAACTATGTAGGGGTTGCACACTTTTTCCTCTTATGTATTTTTCCCCACAGGTTTTTTTATGCAAAAGAGGTTTTAATGAGATATGACCTACATAGACCGCGCATGTGCCAAACTCGATGGTAAGAATAAAAGTGAGCATTTTCCAATAGATCACTATTGTAAACTTTTCAACTCATTAAAGTTTATTTGAATTATTTGAATTCTTTGTTGTCATACAATGAAATTAAGTCTAGAAAAGGACCCATTTGAAGTTTTAATGGAATTGGAAGGAGTTATGATGGAATACCTTGCTTGAAGACGAGAACTTCTTAGAAAATTAAATGGAAGCAAGTCTAGAAAAGGACTTAAATTCTTGGCCTATAGGCGAGGATATTTTGGAAAATAAATGGAAATAAGTCTAGAGAAAGACTTACAGTCCTCGCTTATGGAACTTTAATTGGAAATAGGTTTAGGGAAAAACTTATAATGAACTTCTCACTTGTAGGCGAGAACCACTTGTAGTTTTGATAGCCCTACTTGTAGGTGGAGGCCTTATATAATCCAAAGAAAGGATTAGGAAAAGGAATTGTTTCATTTAAAAGCAAACAAGGAAGAATTATTTTATTAAGTGTGGAAATTGTTGCTTAGAAGTTAACAACTCAAAAAGATGAGAACAGAAAGGAATATTGAGCATAGGAAGGGAAACACATAGAAAATTAAGCGAAATAATTTAGAGCAATCAACTGGTTGAGAATAACTTCAACAAATTAAAAGCAATGATACTTAGAGAAAGAACAGTAATGTATGAGACGAATGTTCAAATTACATAGAGAAATATTGTCTAAGTACAAGGAAAGTAAAGCTAGGTGGCTACTGGAAAGTCATCCACTTGGTCCTAGGCTTCGTTCATCAGAGAAGAGATGTCATCAAGAGTCTTCGCCCAGCCCCTACCTGCAACCTCGGCTGCATTAGCACCTAGAAGTGGCATGTCCACCAACTTCCTATCTCGAACCTCCTTGAAGTAGCCATAGGAGGAGACATTGATGTCATTGTAAAGAAATTTGACTTGCCTTATGTCGTCATCAAACCCCTTAGCATATTTCTCAGTTGCTTTCCCCTCGAAGTTCTCAGCCTCCCTCACTTTGGCGTCAAGTGCCTCTTTGAGTTTAGCCACCTTGGTGGCATAAAAGTCTTCATGTTGCTTGAATTTTTTCTTTAAGAAGGCAACTTCATCTTGGAAGAGATTTCTCTTGAGCCTCTCATTCTTTCTGCTTGGTCGAACACTTATCGCCCGCCTTCTTGATTTTCTCCTCCATGGAGCAGATCTTCCCAACATGAGCCTCCCTCAGCTTCACAAGCTCTTCCTTTAGCTCAGAGATAGCCTTGTCGTCGGAATGCTCTCCAGGTGCTTGTCGCTTGCATCCATTGGAACATCAAACATATTAAAGTCATAGTCCAATTTCAGCAGTTTGTCCTTTTTTTGGTGGATTGGGAATCCAAGACACCACAGCAAGAAAGGAGGAGCATCAAGAAGAAAATTATGGAGGAAATAGGAGTCTTTGGAAGTGGAGGAATGTACCCTCTTTAAACTGGAAGGTGTATCCACAATAATTGGAGGGGTGGATTATCGTACGGATGTGATCTCTAGGTCGACCACATCATTAGCGGCCCTCTTCTTTCCCTGCTTCATGACAAGAAGTGACGTGTCAGAAGTCATCTCTGAGCTGTCCCCAGCAAGCTTAGAACTTGCCCTCGAGGCACCATAAGTCGGTGATAGGCAAAGGCAACTTGAAGGAATCCTTAGAGAGTTTGGGGATTACTTCTCCTGCAAAAAAAAAAAGAAAAAAAAGGAACCAAGGAAATAAAATTAGGAAAATAACTATAATAGGAATTACAGGAAAAGGAAATCACGAAGGAACTTACTGAGGTGTTTGAGCACCTCGACCCTCTTAGTGTCTCACTTCAAAAGATTAGTGCAGGACAAAATCTTCTTTTGACTCAACAAATGCTTGGAAAGATGGTCGAAGATAACTTGTTCGTATTGGGAGAGACTATGGAAGTCTATACTAAGGACCCTTTTCAAGTACCTATTCCAATAAAAAGGAAATTTGGCGTGACCTTTCTCATCCAAGAAGAAGGGATACTCATGCTTGGAAGCCCTAACCGTAAAGAATTGGTCCTTGAAACATTTAAAGTTGGAGGTGAAAAAGTCAAAAATTTCCCTTCTGTGCTAACTACTCAAAGAAATCGATTTTCCTTTGTCTACATGTTTTCTTTGGAATAAGGAAAACAAAACCCAAACGCTCAGTACAGCACCCAAGAAATCCATTAAAATTTCAAATGCTCGGATAAAAGCCCAACTATTAGTGTTAAGTTAGGTGGGAGCCACATTTATGAAATTTAGACATTCAACCTCAAAGGAGGAGAAAGGAAGCCTAACTCCTAAATTGGAAAAGAATATATCATAGACAAAAAAGAATGCAGGCTCTTTATCATCGGACATTGTAGCTATGTGACAAGCTTAATCATTGGGCTTGCAAGGAAGACAGTTTACAAAATGTTCCTTTCCTGGGCGAGCTATCTTATAGTCCCTAAGGAAGTGGTCTAATATCTAGTAATTAGTATAAGGAGAGTAGGAGTTTTTAACCTCATCTATTACCGAAAATTGGTAATCTGATGGCCCTTTCTTCTTGGAGGAACCTCCAATGCTTTTAGTACTTTCTTGAGGATCTTTTCTCATCTTTGATAGCAAGGGAACCGAGGGTTCAATGCAACCTCTAGAAATGAGAAAATAAAGAGAAAAACTAGTGAATAGAGGAAAGAGAGAGGGAGATCAATCATTTACTACCTTAGGGTTCTCAACAAAAAATTATAGAAAACTTAAAGAATGAAAATGAAAAAGAAGAACGAATGAAATACTTACTCAGCGGCCTCTAAAAAGGAAGAAGCAATGATTGGAATACCGGAATTGGAATGAATCTTGTGATGGACGAAAGATTGCAGGAAGCAATAGAAAAAATTGAGAGAAAAGTGAAAAAAGAGAAATTTGGAGTTTAAGAAAATGTGGAAGTGAATTCGTAAGAGAAAGATTGAAAGAGCGGGGCTTAAAACCCATTCTTAGAACATTAAGAATGATCCAAGGGATCAGAATAGTTTCCACCAATTAGGGCAAATCTTAACTGTCCAAAGAATCAATGGTTGAGAGCTTGATCTAATGGATAAAATTCAAAGCAGGAATCATAATGATAACTGCGCAGTAACAACGTGATAGTGGGGGCTCCACGGTGTGCCACGTATTTATACATGTTTTTCCATAGCCCCCAAGGCAGTTAGAATGTTTCTAGAACACTATTGATGATATGAACTCAGAACATAAGCTTGGAAAGGAGGTTGAAAGGATTAAGCTCGATCTTAGAGCTCAAAAATAAGAATACGAGTATAAGCTCGACTCGTTATTAATAATAAGAACCAAGCTTGGGGACCATGAACTAAATAAATTTATTGGATCTTAGAACTCGACCCAAGGGAGCTCAACAAAGGCCTTTCTAGAAGGAATTCTCTTCGGCTAAGCTCAAACTGAGTCAACGCATTGAAGTAGCTAGCTCATTATGAATAGTTACCAAACCTAGGGGAATCCCATGAGAATAGAAGGGTATGGAATCACCGACGAATGGGGGGACCTAAATTCCAACTTGGGTATAATAGGCAGCTTGAAAGAGTCAGAGGTAAGTAACTGATCCTTCTTACTCATACTTGAATAGAACGGAGTTTTGACTTGAACATTGGAGTCCCTTGCAGATCCCCAACCGGAGGAGCATACGGGAGAGCTTAGACTTGCAAAAGCCAACATCGGATGCCCTCAGGAAATATGTGAGAACACAACCAGATTAGAATTTATGTGCCCACTAGACTTTGGGAAATTAGATTTGTTAGTGTCTTGAGTCTTGATCTAATTTCCTTCTTTTTTTCCAAAAAAAAAATATAGCTAACTATAAAATATTTAACCAAAAGTATATTTTAATTCTGCTTCAAGATTTGCAATTTTTAAATTATTACTTTTGACCAATATGACGGTAGGAGATTGTGAAGCCTGCATTAATTGGACTTGTTGTACCCTCCTACATGCTTGTCTACTGGGTGTTGCCTTGTAGGGCTCTATAGTCAAAACGTTGTAATGGACTTTGCAACTAATTGTTTGTGAAACATAGCTAATAAGAATACAATAACATTATCTAGACTTGTTTTTCATCGGCACGAAAAGGACATTTTATTTTTTTAAAACTTAGTACTAAATTTAAGGGGTCGAGGCACAGATGCTCCTATCAAGCTCATATTCAAATGTATGTATAATATGTGACAATTTCATAATAGTTGCAAAAGAATTGGAATTGGAGATATGGATCAACACATCAGCTTTGGTTTGTTAAAGCCCCCTATCTATGCACATGAGCCCCTTGTGGTGGTCACTTTAAACAAGAGTAATGACAAGAGGACACATAAAACAGCGACGCATACAATGGAGATGGTGTCGTGGCACAAAGGGAGAGTGACGTATGGGGGGGAGTCTAGTGGGCCCTTAGACTAAGTGCATACTCTTCCGAGTTCTAAGTTCCACCAAATTTACAGTTCCTAGTTCGGAGTTGAAGTTAACTAGTTGTGGGTGCAAATCTTTCGAGTGCTGTATTCAACGTGTCACTCAACGTAAGAGTTCACTTCTCTGGGTTCAGGGTTCCTGGCTTGTAGTTCATGAATAGTTAACTAATGATATTTGAATGTGAAAAAACGGACGCATGATCATTAGTTAACTACCCATGAACCACGAACCAGGAACCCGGAACCCAAAAGAAGTGAACTCTCACATTAGGTGATACTTTGAACTCGGAACTTAGAAGGGTAGCACTGACAATTTGTTAACTTAAACTCAAAATCAAAAATTCATAAACTTGGTGGAACTTGAAACTCATAAAAGTATGTACCTAGTCCATGGAGCCACCAAATGCCCCCCCCCCCCACGCATTACTTTCTCTTTGTGCCACAACACTATCTCCGCCATATGCGTCGCGGTTTAATGCATTCCCCTATCATTACTGTATTTTGTTTCTACTGCCCTGTTTGTACTTGTGTATGGATTTAGCTATATCTAAATTTCTAATTTCTAATATCTTGAGTTTCATTGTTTTTTGTGTAAGATGGACTGTTTGATAATTGAGTTGATTATTTGATTTATTGTAACTGACCTACACATTGTTTGCAATCGAATCTCTAATCAACTCTCCCATATCTGCATTTTTAGTATCTTGATAATTTTATATTGATTTAATTTCTCTAAATCTTATTCTTTCAATTTCATGATCCACGTCACGTAGAGCATTCTCATCTGATCTTCACCAATTAAGTAATCCAGTAAAGCAAAACAGAACAAACTAATATAAACAAGTTTTCTCAAAATACCAAAAACTCTTTCAATTTTAAAATGATACATGCTAAAAATTAAATAACTTAACGAGAATTCAAAGTGGACTTACTGAATATTTCCTTGGTACCAAACCTTCCTGCAAGGTTCTTAAAAGACGCGGTAAATTAAGAACTGAGTCTACGCAAATTTAGGCTTGACAGCAATGATCGCATTCATAAATTTTGAAGAATCTTATTGAATCCCTTGGGAAAGAGGAATTTTTATGTACAATACACTAAGAGAAAATAGTTCACATTTTTTTTTCTCATAATATAATTAAAAATAGGAAAAGTTCTCGCTAGTGTACATAAGTTAGAGTCAATGCACGCATAGAGAAGCAACTTCCTGTAGAAATCTAGCATATGTACATTTATATTACGTGCGACAAGGATATGATCAAAATTACATTACATATATAAAAGTAGCTTAATCCATACTTCCTAGTCAAATCCCTATCCCACAAGATTTAGATGCCAATATGTTACCACCACCACAGAGCAACAAACTACCCGACTCAATTCTATTTTTTAGTAGCGCCCTATCAATCAACAAACTCTCAGCCGGTGATTGATAACTATATTCACGCATGTCACAATAACTTGATCTCATAGTTGACGACTTTAATACATTCTTTTCAAACTTTTTTATGTATTGTTGGATGTCTTGTTGAAGTCCAGAGATTTCGAGTGGCTTCTGTGAAAAGGAGAAGCAGGATCTGCAACCAGTTTCTGTGCAGCCAGTGATCGAACTTACTTCACCGTGAACAGCTCCAGCAGTATCAATGTCGGCACCTGGTTGTGAAATGTCATAATTGATTCTCATGGACTGTCCTTGAGTGCCCGACTCCTGTGAATGTTTAAATGATTTACAACATTAAGCAGCCATAATGCTCCATCATATATTACATTTCCATTTAGACATTAAAATCTAATATCTTTTATGTCGCTGAAAGAAATAAGGAAAATGATTTTTTTTTTAAATTAAATCTTTTTTTTTCAAATGTTTAAAAGATTTAATTTCAAAAAATTCATTTTCATAATTTCTTTGGGGTAAAAAGCACTTCACTCCTTTGAATTATAAGCCATATGTACTGTAGCCTTATATTTTGAAAAAACAGCAAATTGACTTCCCAAACTTCCATAAATGTCCATCTTAGTTAAACTAAGTATACTGTATACCCCCTAAACTTTTAAGTCATGAACAAATCGACCTTCTAAACTTTCCTAAATATGCAAAATTAACTCTTCTATCAACTTTTTCATCAATTGTTAATGAAAATAATGTACATTTAAGAAACTTTAGGGTATCGGATTGCACATTTAGAAAAGTTCACGGGTCGATTTGCACTTTTTAAAATGCAAGGCCGAAAATGCACATAGCCTATAATTCAAAAAAGTAAAGTGTTGTTTTCCCCCCTTCTTTAGCGGATGTGTAAGAATTAACTTAAGATGTGATAATGTCGAGGAATTCAAACACACTTTACATTACCCAGCCTTTCATGCCTGCTTTATAAGTCCTTTTCATTCAATGTAATGAAAAACTAAGAAATTGGAATCAATATTAACACATAAATTCAAAACATTTGAAGTTGAAGCATCCAAACTTTCATGATCTCATATATTTAAACAATACGTATGTATATGTAAGGGCATAACATGAAGTACGCTAAATTCCTATAGTTGGTTTAGGAAAAAGTTAAATGTTTGACCACTCCCCTGCTCAGCAATTTTTCTGCTTCGGGAATAACAAGCCATTTGACAAGAGTTGCATGCTAATCAAAAGGCACATTCCACTCTTTATGAATCAATTTTCTCCCCTCCTTTCTAGTTCTCATCCTTACAGACATACCAAGCCAAAGGTTCATTAAGTAAATAAAATTTATAACTTTCTTTAGCCAAATTAATCTGAACCATCACAATAATCAGGTTGTTGGTTCTCACCCTCCTCGCCTGTCTCAATGGTGTGCTTGTAATATATACTATACTATTACACAATTCAGCAGCCTTATCTTGAACAATGTTGATGGGTGTATAACATGCCTCAATTGATGGGTGATTTTTGATGCATTTAAGTTTGTAAAACCGCTCTCATGATATAGTTCACTTTTTTACCTTTTTTCCTCACAAGATACTCCTTTAAACTTATGAAAAGAGGACTAAAACAGATTGTTTTACGTTTTGCAAGTACTTAATTAAATTTTTTTTTTCTTTAAAAAGAAGTTCAAATATATAAGAATGCATTTACCTTAAACCTCATTTGCAGATATATATAAAGATGGAAGTATCTCACCCATACTAGTAATTGTATATTAATGCCTTAATCCACCAAGATAATAGAAGATTTCAAATGATTAAGATGGAATGCTTCAGTACAGAAGCAACTAGTTTATTATTTGAAAATTTTGTTAACAGATTGAGAAAAATATTATGCAAGAAAGCAAAATCAAGAGGGACCTGTTTGTTATTGAGGAAGCTACCGATGAAATTGGAAACTGAAGCATTTGAACTTGCCTTGAGTAAACATTCATAACTACCAGATGGAGTGGGTGGACCAACGGAAGTGAGAGAAGGATCCTCTTGTGATGAAAAGTCAGAACTATCAAATGTTGATAGTGATACACACTCATCAAAATAAGCCTTGGCATCTTCCGCAAGACGTTTTGACATTCTCCTTCTTTCAATGCTTGTCTGTCACCATATTTTGGCTCATTAACAATGCAATATAAACAAATAAAACAAAAGTATTCACCTGCAATAGTATGCGTTAATTCACAAATATCTATCACAACCACTACAATATTATCTTCACCACAGAGATTAATGAGTTAAAATATATTAATGCATATAATCAAGTTGTATGCATCAAAACAAGGAAATCTGAGACTGAGATTTGCCATTTAATTTTTTGAAGTTCATGTGGATAGAAATCTCATATTTAAAAACAATCATAACAAGACAATGTCAAAGTTCTGTCCATTCATGGAATAGTCTGTAAATGAAGCTGCATAATTAAAAGATGAAGCTTATGCTTGGTACAGGTTTAAAACAAGACAACTTGGATTTTCTTCAAGCTTTCACTCTAATATTTTCTGCTTTTGCAAATCTTTCCTCTCTTCATAGGTGAGTGTAAAGAATAGGATCCATGTACAACACAGAAAATATACATGCTACATATGTTGAGACAGGCAAAGTATTGAAGAAATTCACATGACAATTATGAAAAGGTGCATTAAACTAAATATTAAAAAAGAACCTACTTTTCTTGCTGGATGAGACTTCTGTACAACAGGGGTCTTTGGATATGGTAGAACTTCTTTCAAGATTCTATCCAGTTCTTGTCCACAAAGTTCTTCAACGGCCAGGTTTGCTCTAAGATTTCTAGCCCGTTCCTGGGACTGCAAGTATGACAAGATCTACTTAATAGAGTGCAATTTAAAAGAGAGGAGACTAAAACACATACAGAAAATATAACAGAGGATGAACAGGACAAATGAATAACAGCATGAAAGGGAGAAAGAATTGGAGGTTCCTTTGAGAGTTGCCACATAAAAAGCATGAAAGGAATTTTGAAAAAAAAAATGTTATATGGCAACAATAATGACACCCATCCTCAAGCTCCACTATGACATGATGACCATCTACTACACAGTAGGAAAAATCATAATTTTTAAAAAATAAGGCAACATTTTTTTTTTTAAATTTTTTTAGAGGGAGCGTGGATTTAGCGATACTCTATTGACAACTATGAAAGGGACAATCACCTCTTCAAGCTTTTTGGCATACTCTCTTCTGATCTCCAAAATCAATTCTTCCGCATCAGGGTTTACCAAGCAAGGAGGAATATCAGCAATGCTGGTAACGGAAATAGCAGTAGCGTTACTCCTTTGGATAGCCTAAAATTCCAAATTAAACATCCTTTTGTAATCATTGTAGTAAATAAAAAATTAGACATACATGTACCAACAATTCAATAACGCTCAACTATTTAGACCTTATGATGCACAACCAGAAGTTTGGAGTACATATGAAACTATAAATTAAGGGAAAAAAAAAAAAGAGTAAATGACTTGTGTGTGTACGCATAATTTCAAAAATAAAATAAAATAAAATATAACGAAGTTCACAAAAAATGCAGCCAGTGCTCCAATTTATGTAAAATGCCAGTTTGTATGAAAAGACCTGGACCCACGCAATTTTCATCTTTGAAAATGCATCAAGATCTGAAGGGTTTCCTCAAATGCTTACAGACTAAAAGCTTTATGAATCTGTTACCCACCCTCCTATTACAAAGGCCTATAGTGGAAAGAGGTGGAAAGTTACAAAGGGATTTGTACCAGCCCCTGAGGCTGAAAAGTGTGAGAAGAGCAGAGTTAGTTGCACAACCAACCTGCACACATAACAAGAGATGGGGGGAGTGCCGGTAGTCAGTTAGTAAATAAAGGAAGGAGAGTGTGATAGCTTTAGCAGAATTTTAGTAGGAAAGAGGGTGGGATATTTGCAGGTCCAATGAACAACCAGCAGCATTTCCTTTTATCTTGTATTTGCTTCCTATTTCCAAGTGTTACAAAGAGTAAGAGTGAGAGACACTGCATGATCTTTCTTTTTCATAATAATATCAATATAATTTCCGTTTAGAAGAGGGTAATTCTGGCCTTCGTGATTACATTAACGCTCATTTGATTCTATTCTCTATATCTGATAGACCCCTAACTCTTATATGCAAGAAGGGCTAGAAGGAAAGAGGCTAGGCCACAGGTGAATAGGCCAAGTGGGAAGATTCTGAAACTTTATGAAAGAAGGACTAAGGGGAAGCAAAAGGGGGATTCGGTTGGAGAAGAAAGGGATGCATCACAGAAAAGGGAAACATGGCAGCAGGAGAGTGGTAAGGAAAGTACTAGAGGGTGAACAAGAGGAGGTGGGGATAGAGCCTCAGTGCCTTATTGGGGGGACAAGATCAGAAAAGAACTGGGAGGTTAGGATGGTCAAAGCCATTAGGCAGAGGCTGCAAACCTACAGCTCTGATTTTCTTTCTCTTTAATACCTATACTTCTCTCTATAATTTTCTTGCTTTGACATCTGAGCTAGAAGACAAATGGACAGAATCAAGGAAGCCCAAAAGGATTACTAGTTCTAAGGACTCCCTGTCATTTAGATTTCAAAAACAGTGGAAGCCCCAAGAATAAGTGGAGTGGAATCATGCACACTATAGAAATTCTTGATAGCACAATTGTTTAAAAAGGATAAACGGTAAAGATGTGAAAAGGCTAGCTTAAAAGAAGAGTCTCTTGCCTAGTGGTCCTCCCAAAAGTTGACACAAGCCAATACCTGCCTTCAAGGAAAACAAATTTTCAAAGGTAGTACAACCTTATGTTTCCAGGGGCTAGAATGAAAAGCTTAGCCAGTTGTATTACCATGCCACCCAGTTCTGTCCATACTTACTCCAAATACCCCAATGCCATAAGAAGTGAGGCTCCCAAGGAAAATGCCAGTCATTTAGCTACCAACTTAATAATTCTAGACACCAAATTGCCAAGACCCAAACCCCCTTCCTTCTTTGGACAACAGAAACCTCCTAACTCATCAAGTGATCATGACTTGTATCCAAAGCACATGACCAAAGAAAATCCCTCAAAAATTTTTCAACAGTATTAGCCATCCCCACTGGCATACAAAACAAAGACAAGAAGTAAAGTAATATACAAGCGAGCCAAGTCTAAATGAGGATGATCTGACAGCTTAAAGAAAAATAAGCCCTTTTTCAATCATCAAGATGCTTAAAAATCTTTTCCATATCAGGGTCCCAAAAAGAAACAAATCTAGCATCACGACCCAAGGAACACCCAAGTAAATAATAGACCACTCCAAAATTAGACAAACCTGAAGTGATAGAATAAATGGCTTGAGAATCCAAATTAATCCTAGCTAGACTGCTTATAGACAAATTAATCTTCAGCTTAGAGCATAACTCAAAAATTTGAAAAAGAGAAAGGGCATTCGAAAAATTGTCCTTATCATTTTTTAGGATCAGGATGGTGTCATAAGCAAATAGAAAAAAATGTGGAATAACCACAAAAAATGTTGAATCAGAAAAAAGGAATATGGGTTGAGTTAATTCAAGATTATGCCTCAGCATAAAGCACAAGGTTGGAGTTGTGAACAAGGCGGCAGATGCAGAGTGGTTTATCATATCGCCACCATGTCTGCAAACAAGGTTGTTAAAAGTTCACTTTAAAGCGTAAAAGTGTTCTTAAAATGCCATGGATGTTACCTAAAAGCTTAATCTGGTAACAGTGAAATGCATTGCGCTTTAAAGCATTAAAAGCATACTTTTAATCATAGTGCTAAGATTTTATGTTCAAACCTAAAATGGGCTACAAAAATGTGAATTTGATCAAATTTTCTCATGGACTTGCAGTTTGATCCATTTTGAAGCAAAACTCGGTTTAGCTTTCAACCTTACTGATACACTAATCTATTGCTCTGTTTGCCTCTACAGCTCTACCCCTCTATTGCTCATCTAGATGGAACATTTACACTGTCCTCATTGTTGCACGGCGCACCTACAGGTTGCATCACGTCATCAGAAAGGAAGGTTTGCAGACCACTAGTCCTCAACCAATTAAATTTGTCCAACCTAGTCTTCTGAAGATGGTAGAGGATGTGAAGTGGCACTTGATGATTTATTTTACTCCTTCAATGATCCCTCTAAGGTCAAATCCTTTATTTGGATGGCTGTGCTTAACAGAATTAATACCAATGATATGTTGCAGGTTCGAAGGCCTCATAAGGCTATCTCCCCTGAGGTGTGTATTATGTGTGGGGTGAGTTCTGAATCAATTTCTCATCTATTTTTTCACTGTCCTATGGCTGACTCTTTATGGAATACTTTGTTTGGCATTTTTGGTGAGTGTTGGCCATGCCATGCAACCTTAGATCAAATTCTTTTGACAAGTTTTTTGGGTTTTGGGATGAGGGAGGAGGCCAAATCTTTGTGGCAATGCTCCATATATGCCACTGTTTGGAGTATTTGGTTGGAGCACAATTCTCGCATATTCAATGACAAATTTTCTCGCACTTCTCGCAAATTCTATTTGGTTTAAAGCACATAGACTTTTTAGAGGAGTTTCCCTCTCAAATATGTTGAGAGATTGGAAAGCTGTGCTCCGTTGATAGGTTTTTCTATAGCCTTTTGTGATCTTGTGTAGAGGATTTCTTGTCCTCCTATCTTGTAAATTCTTTCCTCTTATCAATATATTTCTTCTTTTATCCCCCAAAAAAAAAAAAAAAAGATTTAGTCCTTCCTCCAAGAATTCATGATATCCTTTTGTTATTGTGATTTGTGAACTTGCAAGACGCACAATCTTTTTAGAGGGGTATCTCTCAGATATTTAGACAGATCGGAAAGCTTTGCTCTTTCGTTTTTTTTTTTTTTTTTTTTTTTTAATTCTTACCTTTCGTATTGAGGAGCCCTTGCCCTTCATGCTCTTTGTAATATCCTTCTCTTCTTGTTAATAATATTTCTTCTTTTATCAAAAAATAAATAGATAAAAGAAAAGAAAGAAAGAAAGAAAAAATTGTGATTGTGAACCGTATGAGTCTATCTTTTATTATTGTGAACATTATGAGATTTACTATTTATGCTATTCTAGAATTGTAAAGATTTATTGTACTAAAAATGTTCTTTTTCTATTACTTGTGAATTGTGATTTTATTAAGTTATGAAACTTATGTGATTGTAGTACTCAAATATGACTTAAAATACTTACTTATTAGTAAAAAAAAGTATAGGTATTATGTTTTTACTCCCTATCCCCCTAAAATTTTTGCTTTGGTTTTGATCCCTCTTTTCTTCCTTTTTTAGTTTTTTAGTCTCTATCATTCTAAATTTTAGTCTTTTTAAGTGCTTTAAAAATGTGTTTAATCGTTACAACTATTAGAAATTTTGCTTTTGGCTATTATAGCTTTTTGCTGAATCTTATTTCTGTCCTTGTAAATACCACCACTTAACACTAGATTTAAACAACAAGGACCAGAAACCTAACAACGAAAAGAAGAGGGACTAAAACCAAAGCAAAAATTTTAGAGAGACCAAAATCAAAATGAACCATATTTATAGGGACTAAAAACATATATTTAAACCTATTTTTAAAAAAGATTTTGAATTGTATGCAACATCTGCACTTTTGCGCTTTGTTTTCGAAGACTCCCAAATGCTTTTTAGTTAGATCTCACTTTTGATAACCTTGTTTGCAAATGTTGTGGGGTCAAAAATCTAAAGGAAGAGTAAAAAAAATGCAAGGATTTCAGCACCATTTTACTGATTTGTTGGCTAGGGATCAAGTTGATTATCCAAGCTTCTCTTAGGAAATGGTTATCTTTTCAAGAGTCATTGGCTTTGCTTACCATCTACTTCAATTCGTGATCGGATCTTATGGGAACTACATGAAGAAGGTCACCTTGGGAGAGATAAGACTGAAGCTATGATGAAGGAATGATTTATTAGCCTAGTCTAAAGCATGACTGTTTTGGAAGTGCCTTCACGTGCTCTTAGAAGCATATATCATATGGCTTGGCCACTGCCAATATGTAAAGAGAAGGAGTGAAGCATGTACTGCAAGGTACATAGGAACAGCTATAGAGCACACAAGTCATAGATGGTACAAGAGAGTTAAGCCAGGGGAGTCGAGCACTAAATGCAAAGGCCCCTCAAGATGCGCTGCATCATGACATGCTGCTTTAGAAGCCACCTGTGCAGCCATGCCCAAGGAGACTGATAGACTGTTTGAGAAACAGCAAAGAAAAGAAAGGAAAACGGTTATGGTTTCTCAGCAATGATGTGTTATTGCACTGCCCTTCTCCAAGATCAATGCAAACACGAGAGAAGATGAAAGATCTACAACCTTGGGAGTGTTTCGAGGGCTTTCTCCTCTCTTTTTTTGACTCACTTCTGATATGATCTCCCCCTCTTCTGCTAACTAACTCTTAGTCATACTAACAGAATGATGATGCCTCCTAAAAGAATAAAATAACAACCACAGCTGACTCCCCTGGCTGTTTTACAATTGAGTGCTGCCTGGTGTAGACCCTTTTTATTAAGGTTCTGCTATCAGAGACACGGGACATGGGGCAATGTGTTAGGTTTATGGGCTGATATTGACTAGTCCTAAGGGTCATCAACTTGCAAGAGTTAAGTGTGCTAATATCAATAGGTCAAATGAAGGTTCAAAGGGTGCCAGAACTGTAAAAACAAGCAGCAAGACTTTGTTACAAAGTATTGATTTATATGGTTCAAATATGCAATATACAACATGTTATAAAATTACATTTATAATAGTGATTAATGACTAGTTAGTGTCTTACACAATCTTTTTTTCGATGCCTTTCTTCACATCTATAACATTGAAATTATTAGTCAGAGAGAGAGAGAATGCTTTCAATTGAACAGTGGCATAACATATCAGTCACCATTGGTTAAATCAAATAGAGCAGGTGACTCGAAGTTGACAAAGAGAAATCAGGAGATCATGAAACTTACAGTCTCAAGGTCATTCTGAATCTCAGAAATAGCACGCCTCACTTCAGAACGAACTGTTTCATATATATCACTGGATTCCAGCATGTCTCCTTGAACTGACTGCAGAAGCATACAACATCCAAACTTATACGAAAAATTATCTATTTGTCATCTAGAAGAAGTACCAATTCTCTGCCTAGTCTTACAGTGCAGAAGCATTAATTTTCTCGCTATGAGGATTTCTTTGTGAAGGATTAAAATCTAGATGTAGGACATTAGGAACTACAACAATGAACATCAAGTATTTTTTTTAAGCACACATGACAGCAAGGGTCGGTATCACTGGGAAAGACTACAAGGATTCCTATAACTCACCTTCATCTCTTCACAAACTGCTTTGATAGTTTTCACATCAGATCCATACCCAGAGCTTGCCGTAGAAACTGCATCTTCACATCTCTTAGTTTCCATACTAGACTAACATACAAACACAATCAGCATTGAACAATAAGTAAATTGCTGAACATCTTGGCATCACATATGTAAATCCAACACCAGCAAGGGAAGCAACGTACCAAAGTTGCAGCAAAACAGTCTGAAAACTCAGTAGACGAATGCCGACTAGACCACGTGCGCAGATCTCTCACTTGATCCGCCACACCATTATCACTTCCAAACAAACCACCTTTTCTATTACTCCCCACAAACTTCAAATCATTCCTATCTTTACCTTCAGTTTCACTCTGCATAAAAAACAAATATGCAAATAAGTCGAATTCCTTTCATACCCTTCTTTCCATGTCCCAAAAGAACACCAAGAAAAAAAGAAAAGGAGTAAAGTCCCAAATTGGTCCCTGACAAAAACATCACTAGACAAATTCATCCCTAAGAAATGAAAAATTTCAACATTGTCCTCGAGAACTAAAAATCTGAGTCAAATTAGTCTTTTATAGGGACTAATCTAATAAGTCCAGTGAAAAGCATTTCTCAAGCACTAATCTGTCTGTAAAAATGACTAACTTAACTCACATTTTTAAGGGACTATGCTAAAGCTTTTCATTTCTCCAATGAATTTGTCCAATTATGTTTTCGTCAATAACCAATTTGGAGGTTTACTAAAAACAAAAGAGTCACTCTCTCTCTCTCAGTGCCATACAAGAGAAACAAGTAAACCTTCATCTTCTAACCCAAGATATACACTCTACTTTACATTAGTCCACAATTAAAAGTGACTCCAACAAAATAACGACATTAGTTGCTATTGAAGGACTAGTTTAATTAATTAATTTAATGTCATTTATAAAGGGACAACCAATATGATATAGATTAGCGTTACCTCGGAAGTGGAATAATTCCAACGCCGCCTCGAAGCCGGACATTGCGAAGCGGATCGAGTGCGGCGACCCGTATCCACTCTGGACAAGCTCCGACCCGTTGTCGACGACCCTTTGGCTTCGCCATTTCGCGCCACGTGCCGTCCACGTGCAGAACCGGAGGCACTGCGTGAATCGGCGGGGCTCGGTCGTCCCTTGTTGGGATCCCAAGCGGGCGCAGTTGTTTTGTCGGGATCGGAAGTTTCTAGAAGAAGGGACTTGGCCGGTTGGGTGGTCTCGTCGTCGCGGGGCGGCGAAGTGGAGGTGCTCCAATACAGAGGGTTGTCTCTCTTGTTGAGGAATTCGGTTGAAATGTCCAAGTTGCCCCTCGACAACGCGCTCACGCTCCTTGACCTTCGGATCGGAGCTTTGTTGCGTGATTGCTCCCGGGAGGGTCTGCCGGAGGATGAGGAAGCGGTGTTTGAGGGAGTGGAATTAGAGTGGGTTCGATTTTGGTTTCCTCTTCTGGAGGATGATTTGAAGGCTGCAATGGCCATATAGAGGAGATAATGAAATGGTGTTAAGTGTCAGAACATGCACGAAGAGGAGAGAAAATGAAAGACTATTCTTTTCTTTTTGTTTTTGGACAACGATGAAAGATTATTCTCTTTTTGCTGTGGGACGACAATATGAAAGTTATCATTCTGCTGCTTAGCAGGGTGCTAGCAAAGGGAGAGGCTGCCTCCATCCACGGAAGAATCGGAGCCGGCAAAGATTTATTATTTTTGTTTATTTTATTATTAATTAATTATACTTTCTTTGTTGTGCGCCATTTTAGACTGAATTCCAATCATTTAAGAAACTTCATTAAATAGTGTTTAATAATAATAACTATTAATAATTGATAGTAATTAATTTTGATATATAGTCAATATAAAATAATTTTATATTATTATTTAATTAAATATTTTTATTTATAAAATTTTTAAGATAATTAATGATTAAATTAAATATTTTTATTATATAATAATATATAATTAAATATTTATATAAAAAAATTTATATTAATAATATATTAAAATTAAATTCTAATTAATAACTAGCGTGTTCATATCAAATAATAATTTATATTATTATATAAAGAGGTTGGGATATTTTAATTTTTTTTATCACATTTTATTTTTCACTATTATTTCTCAACTTCTCTTAATTTCTTTTAATTTTTCTTAACTTCTCTTAGACTTCTCTAATTTTTAAATATTTTAAAATAATAAAATTTAAATTAAAAATATTCACTTCAATTTAATTTTAAAAAATAAATAAAAATAAAATTTTAAATTAATAATAAAAAAATAATCCACTAGTAATAATAGCTAGCATATCTTTCACATTAAAAAAGAGTAACTAGCACGTTGCGAATGGGCAAGATAATTAGTATATTTTCTATTTTCTATTTTCTATTTATAAAATTATTATTTAAGGTATAATTATAAAATAAATATATTTTATTGACTTACTAGTTATTATATATATTAATATAAAATTTTCATATAAATAATATAATTATATCCCTATATAACGAAATAAAGGGATAAAATTCCCAAAAATCTTCCATAACATTAGTCAAGCATTCATATATCAATCAATTACTAGTAATTGAAAAACTATATCCTACATAAATTTCTCCCAAAGCAGTTGCCTTGGCTGCCTTCTATATAAAAGGCTCAGCCACTAGCGTAAGGATGATCTCCTATACTCTTTACTCTTTCTATGCAAACTCTAATTTGAGTGTCACCCTGATTTGAGTATTAGAGTATTTTACGTGTATTATCATCACTTATTTTCTTGTGCATAAGGAGCTAGTGGAGACCAACAACTTTTTGCCCGTGCTCAAGTATGTCTCTTATTGAATCTTGGTTAAAGTAGAGAATTTTGCGCTTAGAGTTATATAAATTTCATCCTCTTATTTTTGTTTTTATTTATATTCTTACTTATTTTTGCAATAGGCAAAATAAGCAATTGTTTTGATTGCTACTTTTCTCTTAAAAATAATAAAAAAATAGTTTTATGTTTAACTAAAATATTCTTAAAAATAAAAAAAATATCTTTAATTAAAATTAACTAACCTAACAAATAATTTTAAAAAAATTATGTGAATTTGGGTTCTCAATTAGAAGTGAAAGTTCTACCTTTAAGTCAAAATTAAAATTTCACCAATTTCTTGTTTAATCTACGAATGATTTAAAGTCAAAACTAAAATTTTGCTAGGTGTTTCTTTTTGTGAAAAAGAAGTTGTTGGACCTTTTTTTTTATAATATGATAGTTTCTAGAATGGTGAATTTTGGGTTTAACTATTGGACTTGTGCCGTGATTTTCTTTTTCTTTAGTTGTGTTTTTCTTTCTTAAAAAAATGTTCCTTTTTTTAAAAAAAAGTTATTATTAATTTTGTCTTATCCTAATTAACAAATGGTTTTAATTTTTAAAATGATGTAATTATCTTTCAAAATTAATTATTAGTTATATCATAACATAATCCACTCAATAGTATTTTTTAACAAGTTAAAACAATGCCTTCTTTCCTAGGGGAAAAATAAAAAGTCACTTTTTCTTAAAGCCAGTTTATTTTTATACTAGGAGTTGGTCAAACATAACTTTGATTGAAATGGGATCGGAGTTACTTTGGCCAAACATGCATCGAGAAGTGCATTTCTTCATTTTTTTTGTAACCAGGTTCATATGAAGGTATTGTGTAATATTCTCAATTTTCTCTATAATAAATTATTTCAATAACCCTAAGTAATTAGTTACTTAATGAAAAATTAAGAAAGAAAAGCTTAATCAAGAGTTAAATGGTAATCAAGGAAGGAAAGATTAAGAGAATCTTTAATTAAAATTAGAAACTTGCTAATTAAGGAAACCTAATCTCAAAGAGACTAATTAAGTACTAATGACTAAGAATTCACTTAATTAAAGATAATTAAGTATAATTAAGATTTTAGTTACACTAATTATAGAAACATAAATTAATCACTAATCCTTGATTAATTAAGTCACATAAGCAATAATAATACTTAATCCTAACATCAAATTCAAATTAAAAGCCAACTGTATAACGTCCTCCCCTGTACAGTACTGTGCTTAGGTTATAATATCACACTCAAAAGTTATTGTCGTTATCTGGACGGGCCTTGTCTGACAGCTACCTCTAGTTGTCGTCAATATTCCTGGGGATAACACAGAAATAGGAGTGAGAATTGAAAATTTCTAGTAGGATTCCTTATTTGGCATATACCATGTCAACGTTATTATCTTCAACTGCTTCGGTTTATTAAGAAAAAGTGAACATGCTATGTAATCTGCCCAATTTAACAGTTCAAAAACATATTATCCAAAGCAGAGTTTATCTTATTCACATACTGATTAAACCAAGAGGGAGTAATTATGAAATGGTAATAGGTAAAGTCAATAATAATATCATCTAGCTAGCAGATAGGGATGTATGTAGGTGCACAAGTTTTAAATCATATCAATACATTGGAACTATTCATTCACTTGTTAAGCAAAGTAGAAATCTAAACATCGGTGCACAAGTTTTAAATCATATCAATACATTGGAACTATTCATTCACTTGTTAAGCAAAGTAGGAATCTAAACATAAGTGCAGTAGACTAAATAACATATATATATGGATGCAATTAGGCTCCTAACAAGCAAAGAAAAGAACTAAAGCATAAATATAGCAATATAAAGAACCAATAAATAATATGCAAATATGAATGCAACAGGATTTTTTATGTAGATGCTTCCATTTCTTTTTAACTTTCTTTTCATGGCACACCTACACGTTATGTATCACCATCCTTAGGGTGGCTTCATCGGTCTGCACTTGAGTGTTACTTAACACACCTAGACAATATATATTGTCGTCCTTAGGGTGTTTGCTTTTATCCTTATCCATACTTGATCCCCTAGAAGTCTTTGGCCATATAACTCCTGGATAATAATCTACTTTTCAGGACCGAGCTTGTTCTTATACAGGAATGCCAAGTTTGCTTTCCCCCGACCTTCCTACCAATCTATTCCCCTTAACTTTACTCCGGGGTTGGCCTAAGTAATATGGAACTTCTCATAATCTTTGTAATTCTCATAATGTATAACAACTTAACTTGAATGTCTCATGCATATGTAAATGTTTCATGTTTTACGCAGGGTTTCTGCCAAAATTTCGGCAGCATAACGGATCGAGTCCACTTTCCTATGAATAGGGCCAAGCTACTAGGAATTCAATCATACAACAATACCAATATAGAGCATCAAGCATCCAACAGTTATACAAATTTTATAACATTCAAACATGAATCAGGTTTCTGCTACTTCTACTCAATTATGCCTGATTTTGTATATTCAACCATAAATTCTATTTAATTCGTTTAGGCCTAAATTTTGGATATGTTAGAATGTTATTTGTCTAGTTTCTAACCTCTGTGGTCTCTCAAGTTATTAAAATCTTATCTAGGTATATCCTGTTACTAGGCAAATTTGCCTACCAAAAATTACAAATTCACTAAAAATAGAAAACTAGTTGAAACTATACAAAACTATATTGTTGTAAAGCTAACTAACCCAACTTTTATTTTCAATAAGTTTCATCTCATTTGAGCAAGTGGAGCTCGAGTTATAAGCTCACGAATTTGGGTCACCTTCACTCCCTGTTCTAGCCTAGATGGGACTTAAGGAAAATTTCATGAATTACTGGGAATAGCAGGGATTGAATTTGGCTGTAAACTTCTTATGTAATGTTATTCTATGTCTTGTCTTTCTAACAAAATTGGTTGAACTCAATTTCGAGTTGTATAGGGTGAGTTATATCTTTCACAACCCGTACTGTCCGGAATAAAACACAAGATTCCTAGGTAAACTTTAAAAAATCATATGTCCCTCAATACTTATCCAATGGCCTCACAATTTATATAGTTGGAAAACTCTAGATGTCTAGTTTCAATAAAAATAATTTCATTAATTTGTGATGGCTCGGTGAGAGTCTGTGCAATTTTCAAGTATGGATGCCCTAGGGATTTTAATGAACTTCAAATTCCTAATTTGTCTCTTTTTGTGCTTCCTATGCCAGTTTCAATCTAAGCTAAGCAAACACATACTAGATCAACCATAAATCATCACACAATCACCATAAATCATCAGGTATATGAGTAGAAGAAAGTTTTTTAACCATCATCAACCTAAGAAAATCACACCAAGTAAGTGAATCCTACCTCAATTAGATGAAATGCTTAGCTAGAATTGTGTTTTTGCTCAAGGGAATGCCTAGAGCTTGGAAGTAGGATAAATTTGAGATGAGATAAAGGAAGAAGAAATGGAGAAAAGGCAGCAAGTTGGTCAACCAAATCAAATGGGAGTTAAAAGGAATTTTGGGGTTATTATAATATGGGTAGTTAGAATAATGAATTCTTATTGGCTTTTAATCACTTGGCTAAAATTTTAGCCAAGTTTCCTCCCCTTTTGTGGTTTTATGAGGCGCCACTTTGAGGAGTTTTAAGGTTGAGGTTTTAACTATTTCAACTAGGGTTGTATTGGTATAATTGTATTAATTCAGTTTTAGCAGTTTAAAATACCGAATCCAAACCCATTTCCCTCAAGTCGGCAAACTATTTTTAGTAACTTTGTAAGATTTTCTGTATGCCTATTCTAATTTTTTCAAATCTAGTTTCTTTAATTAACATATAATTAACTCTTAATTAATCTCTAACTAACCTTGTTTATACAATATAATCGAGTAAATCGAGCAATAACATAAATTGGACATTTTAAAATTTTCAGATGTTACAAACTAGACAATCAAGTATACATGACGTCATCAAAAGTAAAACGTAAGGGGCCAAAAGTGCTTTATATAAGAAAATGTAAGCCTTTGTCTAAAGGAATATGGGATGAAGTAGTCTTATTAATCTCTAATACTAATAATCCATTTTGTCTCCTTAATCTCATGGCCACACCCCCTTCTTTCACTCTCATTTTGAAAAAAATTACACCTTTCACTTCTCATTTTCTCTCATCTCTTTCTTTTTCAAGAAGCAAACATTCTCTCCATCTTCTCCATCTTCTTCTTCTTCTTTCTCTCAAGTTCAAAGACCATCCATTATCATACCTCACTAACCTTATAAAGGCTACACATTTTAGCTCTAACAAATACATATACACACTCTTTGAAGCATAAAAGTAATAAAAGCCTCTCCTTTCCTTGCCAAAACTGTGACCATCATTGGAGCTAAGAAGGAGATTTGCCCTTCAAGGTTCAACTTTTCTTGCATTTCTTCATCACTTTGAGTGGGTGGGATCCTCTAACCTTCTTTTATGACAAGAGCCATGGTTACTCAAGCTTTTTCCATAGATTTTGAGTTCCAAGCCTTGTTCAAGTCTCTAAAGTTTCATCTAGTCATTAAAAATGCTTTTTTTAACACTTTAATCAGTTTATTTTCTTTAGAATGCATTTCTAAAGATTTTAATCGGTTTATTTTCTTTAGAATGCTTTCCTAAAGATTTTAATCAGACTATTTTGTTTCTAGTGCCTTTATGAAGTGTTTAATTAGTTTATTTAAGGTTAAAGTGTGCAAAGTTTCAAACTTTACTCACTTTTGGTTAAGAACATTATAATGTCCTGAGTAATAGTGTGTATAATCAACATTCTTAAATAATTAATGCTTAGATAAATTATAGATATGCAAGGAGATAATAAGGTAATGTTAACCATAGGATTGATGATGTGATTATAAATTTTTTCTGTAGTAAAATAACAATATTCTACTTGGGTAAGAAAGGTTTCTGCTAATGGTTTCTTGTGACACGAGAAACTGACCCAATAGGGATTTATTATATAAGATAACCTAAATACCTTCTCTAAAACCCTATAGTATGTGGCTAGGAATTAGCCACACTAGTCATCCTTGAGAAAAAGGATGATCGCTCAATGACACTTAAGGAAATTTAATTTTCTTTTCAAATCCACTCTAATAAAAATCAAAAATTGACAAGATGGGCTCCAAAAAGAGCTCATCACTTTCTCTTTTCCCTCTTGTAAAAATTAGGCCAACCCCCCTCATCTCTTTACCTCCATTTTTGATCTCTAAGTTGCCCAAGTTCTTGCATCTTACTTGTTTTCACTCAAATTATCCAACTTTTTTACTTGTTCACCACCAAGTAACCCTTATACTACCCAAAAACTGCCTCCTTTGAGCTACGTAAATTCGGTTAAAGAATCAAGATAGACTCCTATAAGTGTTGAAGTCTTGTGATTCTTGAGAACTAAGGTTTTGCCTCATCTATATTGTTTTACTTATTATGAGATTGTTATGCTAAAAATGGAACTTATTCTAGTAATTTAAGAGTGGTGAAACTTGATTGGTGTTGAGAGAAAAACTAGAGAAATATAATAACTCCAAACCAAAAAATTTGCTAATAAGGGTTATATGAACAGTGGCTAATATATGGGCCATATCTCAGGCTAGAAAACCCTAATCGGAGTGCAACCAATAACTCATAGAAGAGTATACTCTCAAAATTTGAGATCCATTGGGCTTAGGATGAAAGAGTTATGAATTTTAGAAGTAAGCTATTAGTTAACACCCTCTGTCCTAACCAGTGTGTAATTTAGTGGACATAACTCACCTTATACAATTTCAAATCGAGTGCAACCACCTTTATTCGAAAGTTAATACATAGGAGATCAGGCCTATGAAATTTAATATTTAGATTCTAAGTGGATTGCTCCCAATAAATCCTTAAACTTGCCCTATGCTCTGTTTACGTTGATATAAGGCAAACCTAATATGGAGCTCATAACTCGAGCTCTTCCTACTCAAATTGAGTGGAACTTGTTGGATTTGGAAGAAAGTCCATACAAGTATTCCCCAATAGAATTTCAAAGCAAAAGAATATAATATAGATTTTTAGTGATTTTCTAATTTTAGATGTACCAATTTGTCTTAAAATAGGGTAGTATTGAGTAAAACTCTAATAACTTAAACTATACATATCAAAATTGAGTGAAACTAAAGAGGTTTAAAAGTAGACAAATATAGCTATATTCTAGTAAAATTTGAGATTAAAATGAATTAAAATGAAATTTGTTTGCAATTTGTAATTTCTAGGCAAATTTAGAGGAAAGTGAATCCAGTGACTTAGGGGTCCCAAAATCATGTGCGAACTAAATTGAATGAACATTTATGCAATTACATACTAGATTAACGTCATGTAGATGTATTATTTATGATGATGATTATTTTTGATCTCCTATTGATTTTATGCTAAGATTATTATTTCTGTGACAGGCTAGCTGTTATGCTTGTTATTTATTTTGAAAGGCTTCATATTACAGTTGCCACGCAGCCGAATAATCGGCATAATTATGTTGTGAATGAGTTATGTAGCATACCCATAAGCATATCAAGTACATTCATATATGAATATATGAGTTAATAAGATGTTTTAATTCCATATTACTTGGGCTAGCCCCAAAATGAATTAAAGGGAATAAGTCAATGTAAGAGTCAAAGGAAGTAAATCCAACAATCACATATAGGAACGAGCTCAATCCTAAAAAGCAAGCTATTACCCAAGAGTTAGAAATGGCCAAATACTTCCGGTGTAACATCTCCATTTTTCTTATAGCATAGTAGAAACTTTGGATTATTCCAAATAGGTAATGAAAAAATTTCTCAGGCAGCACTATGCCATGATAATCCTCACACTTAGAACTATAGAGCAACATAATATTGCTATTGGAATTACGGCACTACCGTATATTAAAAATTAGGAAAAATTTGAGTTTAATGGTTATGGACTATCACTCTAACTCCAAAGCCGGAAACCGTGGCTATGGGACGCTCGAGTGCGACTTCCGGTATTTGATTTCTGAATTGAATTCATGTCCTTCAAAACATTTATGTTGCACTAACTTAGATTCCTCCAAACTAGAACGAGATGCGGCTTTATGCGAGTTGCAATATTCTGGAAGTTTCGATTTCTAAGACTTGACCTCATTGTAGCGAAGTGGCTCTAAGCTTGTCGAATTTTGGGTTCATGTGAACCGGAAAATCTCCGACCATAGCATTAACTTACTTCAAGATATGAGGAGTTCTAAGTTCCGAGGTCCGTTCATTACTTCCTTGTTTGCTCGAGTTTACAAATGCCAAGTTCAAGCGGAACAAGGTACATAGGTTTCCAAGTTTCGAGCATAATAGGAGATAATCAAGTTTATGAGTTCCAAGCTCAAGAAAAATATAAGGTACTAAGTTTCCGAGCTCCAATTTAGGTGCACTATCACTTTCCGTTCACTACTAACTTGTTCCAATGACACTGTGTTCCTAGTTCATAAGTTCACTTGTTTCTTGTTCCTAAGTATTCTGAGATCAAAGTTCATGATAAAGTTCACTTCTTCCTTGTTTTCCTCAAGTTTTGAGTTTTGAGTTCTCAGTTAAATAACATCCGAGTTCGGAATGCAATCCTATCATGGTTTAGGTATTATAAGGTTTATCTAGTGTTTTTTGTATAAGGTGGCCCTTTTTTGGGACTTTGTCTTCTGGGCCAAAGGTATAGATATGGGTTCCTCTTTGCTCTTTTGTATTTTTAGTAGTGTCCCTATGTGGACTTTTTTGCCTTCTGTGTACTTGATGCAGGTTAGGTGGAGGTTTCACATTGGGTATATTCAGAAACTTGTACTTAAAAATACAGGAGAGGTGTAACTAATGAATTGAATGTCATGTACATTATCATCTATAGTTATCTCTGGTACATGTATGACTTATTACTTCAGCACTTCTTTTACATTTTACTCTTTGTATATATGAGTTTAATTATGTAACGTGCCTCAAAAAATTTTATTATGCATATGCTTGTATAAGACCATACGCGAACAAGACTCGAATTGAAGTGAACCAAAATTAAGAAACTAGGACTTCCATACATAGCAGCTCCCAACCATAATATTATGACTTAAGCATAGTATTGTAGTTTGTAAGGTGTTGCATTTTCGGTATCAGGGTAGTTCGTCTTAGTAAAGGCTTGAGGATTGGACTGATTGTGCTTCATGCATACTATAAATCTCTTAGCTATTATCATGCATTGAATCTTATTTGCTTAGATAAGATATAGGGATATGTGTGCATGATTGCTTGGTTGGGTAAGCTATTGGTTACTAACATAGTAAGCTTAGTATTGAGCCTGATCAGCTCAATAACTTTTGTTTTGTGTATCAAAAACTGATGGCTTTTGATTGGCATGGTAGGCTGTGAGCAGGATATGTCCTTGAAGATCCCCGTTGAATTTATGGGCATTCTGTTGAAAATGGCTTATGCTATGAGAAAACAAGCTACAATGCCACATCAAATGATGGAGCAAATGAGAAGGCAATCTAAAGAAGGCCATAGAGGCAATTCTAATAAAGTAGAAGTTGACTTGAAGTATTTGAAATTTGCAAAATTCAGGAAAGCAAAACAACCTAGTTGCGAAGGAGTTTTCTACCCAGATAAGATTGAAGAATGGATAAAAGCGATTGAAAAGATTTTTTCGATGTTGGCATATACCAAGTATCGAGTACCAGAAGGTGGCGTTTGCTACCTATATGTTGGAGGCGGATGCAAAATTTTGGTGGACTAGTGCGAAAAGGTTGCTCAAAGGTTCCCAGATAAACATCACTTAGGAAGTGTTTAAGGAGGTATTTTATCAGAAGTACTTCCCTGCTGCTGTTTGAAATGCTAAAGAGTTGAAGTTTATGCAATTTTAGTAGGGAGGTCAGAGCATGCTAGAGTATATTGCCAAATTTGAAGAACTCTGCAAGTTCTCTACCATATACTAGCGGAATTTAGACAAGGTCTGGAAATGTATTAAGTTCAAGGTTGGTTTAAGAGAGGATATCCTAGTAGCAATGGGCCCATGGAGATTAGAAATTTTGCCATGCTCATGAACAAATGCCGGCTTGTAAAGGAGTGTAACAAGAAGTTAACAGTTGCCAAGTCTATCACAAGTGATTTTGAGAAGGGACCGATGACTCAAGGCCTGAAGTTGAAACCCATTTACTAACTGAAGAGGAAGCTCCAATCAACTGGCGATAGAGGGAAACAACCCCAAAAATCCTTTGTGAGGTAGGCATGTCCATAACGCAAGAAAAAGCCATAGTGATTAACCATGTTTGGCAAAGTAGGACGCATGTTTCGATTGCGGCAAGCTAAGGCACAAGTTTTACAAGTGCCTAACCAAGAGTCAAAGACCTGCATCTAGGCCACAATGCCAAGGAAAGATTTTTACCTTGAATGTAGAAGAAACTGCCCAATCTAAAGACTTAATCTAAGGTATGTGTTAAGTGAACAGTAAAACTCTAACTATGTCTTATGATTCAGGTGCCACTCATTCTTTTATTTCTTGTGATTAAGTGACTCAACTACAATTACCTGTATCTTAGTTGCCTTATAATTTGTTGGTTTCTACCCTTACTAATATGCCTATTAGGACTAGCCAAGTTTATATGAAACTTCTTTTCCAAATTAATGGTAGGACCTTTATGGCATATTTGGTTTGTCTTCTATTATCTGAACTTGATATAATTTTGGATATGGACTGGCTTTCAACCGACCATGTCATGTTAAATTGTTCTAATAAGACCATTGTATTTTCTTCTACCCATTCTTTGAATCTGTGATTCACATAAGTCTCTTCGTAAACTGCTTAGTGATAAACTATTATGGGACTAAATGTTAGGGATACATTCTCCTATCAACAAGTGTGCTAGAGTATAAGCAGAAGTTCAATGAGATCTCGATGGTCAGAGAGTATCCGAAAGTGTTTCCAAAGGACATCCTGTAATTTCCCCCAGAAAAGGAAATTGAGTTTCCTAAAGATTTGGTAACGGGAATGGGACCAATATCCATAGCTCCTTATAGAATGTCACCTTTGGAGTAGTTGAGGTCAAGAAGAAGATTGAAGAACTCCTGGAGAAGCGGTTCATTAGACCAAGTGCTTTGCTATGGGGAGTTTTTGTTGTCTTAGTAAAGAAAAAGGACGAGGCATAAGGTTGTGTGTCAATTATCGACAGTTCAATAAAGCAACAATTAAGAATAAATATCCTTTACCTAGGATAGACGACCTCATGGATCAGTTACGGGGGGCAACAATGTACTCCAAGATTGACCTATGATCAAGGTACCATCAAATTCATGTCCAAAACGAAGATAGTCTTAAGACAGCTTTCAGGATTCGCTATGGGCACTATGAGTATACTGTGATGTCATTTGGACTGACAAATGCCATAGTAGTATTCATGGATTATATAAATCGAATTTTCCGACCTTACCTTAACAAGTTTGTGTCTTCATAGATGATATACTCACCTATTTAAGGACAAAAGAAGAACATTCTAAACACTTGAAGCTGGTACTACAAATTCTGAGAGAGTAGACACTCTATGCCAAGTTGTCCAAGTGCAAATTTTGGATGAAGAAGGTGAAGTTCCTAGGGCATGTAGTGTCTCAAAGGACGATTTCTGTCTTAGTAAAGTTGAGGTAGTACTAGGTTAGGAATGGCCAACTATGGTTATTGAAGTCAAGAGTTTTCTAGGTTTGCCGGATATTATAGATGGTTTATCAAGGGTTTTTTTAAGATAGCTTTACCCTTGACCAAATTAACAAGAAAAAATGCCTCATTTGAATGGATACTAGAATGTAAGAAGAGTTTCCAAGAATT
This sequence comes from Pterocarpus santalinus, assembly GCA_031439595.1. Classification (NCBI taxonomy): domain Eukaryota; kingdom Viridiplantae; phylum Streptophyta; class Magnoliopsida; order Fabales; family Fabaceae; genus Pterocarpus; species Pterocarpus santalinus. Next base: position 29,470,198 of record CM062529.1, read on the forward strand.
GAAAGAGAAACTAAACACGACACTAATGTTGATATTGCCATATCCTTATAGGCCATCCAAAGTCTATTATGATGCTTTGAAGAAGGGATTAAAGTGTGTACTAATGCAGAATCGGAATATGGTTGCATATGCCTCTAGGCAGTTAAAACCTCACGAGATAAATTACCCAACTCATGACCTCGAATTGACAGTAGTGGTATTTGCCTTAAAGATTTGGAGACACCATCTTTATAGGATTAAGTTTAAAGTGCTTTCTGATCATAAGAGTTTGAAATACCTCTTTGACTAAAAAGAATTGAATATGAGGCAGAGGATGTGGATGGAATTCCTTAAGGACTACCAGTTTGAGTTAAATTACCATCCAGGGAAGGCCAATGTTGTGGCTAATACCCTAAGTAGGAAATCTTTGAGTATATCATCAATGATGATTAAGGAGACAAAGCTCGTGGAAAACTTTTGGAATCTCAATCTAGGGATTTTTTTGACCCCTAAAGGTATTCAGCTGAGCCAAATCAAGGTAACGAGCGATTTCAAGGGGCAAATCATGCAAGCTCAACGGAATGACTCAATGCTCTAAAAGACCATAGCTTTGATACAGTCATGGAGGTTAAAGGGATTTATTCAAGATAAGCAAGGATTGGAAACACCAAAGGAGAATATGTGTACCCATGGGAGATGGCCTCAAAGGCAGAATTTTAGAGGAAATTTCACAATGCACCTTGGAATAGGCAAGATATATCAAGATCTTAAGAGAATGTTTTGGTGGCCGAGAATGAAGTCAGATACAGCAAAGTTCATAAACAAATGCATAGTCTACTAGAAAGTGAAGATAGAGCACCAAAAACCGTCAGAAGCATTGCAACCCTTAGAGATTGCCAAGCGGAAGCGGAAGAGTATTTCGATGGATTTCATGATGGGACTACCAAGGATGCCAACAAGACATGATGTCGTACGACTTATAGTGGATAGATTAACAAAATCTGCTCATTTTTTACCCATAAGGGAAAATAGTCCCATAGAAAAGTTAGTCTATCTATACATTCAATATATAGTGAGAATGCATGGAGTCCCTTATACTATCATTTCAAACCAAGACCCAAGATTCACCTCATAGTTTTGGGGAGTGATTCAAAAGGCATTCAGGACAAAGCGCTACCTAAGTATAACTAACTTATCATCCCCAAACTAATAGGTAAACGAAGAGAACTATCCAAACATTGGAAGATATGTTAAGGGCATGCATGATAAAGTAATAAGGAAACTGGGATAAGTATCTACCATTGGTTGAGTTTACCTACAATAATAGCTACCATACTAGCATTAGCATGCCTCCATATAAAGCTTTATATGGAAGGAAGTGCTAACCTCCTTTATGTTGGTATGAGCCAGGAGAAGTGAGTTTTTTGGGGCTTGAACTAGTCAGACAGACCACTGAACAAGTAAAGAAGATTTGGAGCAAGATTCTCACTACCTAGGGTTAACAGAAAAGCTATGTTGATCCAAGTAGGAAACACAATTGAAGTTTCAAGAAGGGAAACACGTATTCCTAAAGATCAGTCCCATAACAGGAATAGGTAAAGCTATCAAAGTTAAACAATTAAGTCCTCAATTTATAAGTCTTTTCCAAATTTTGAAATGAATTGGGCTAATTGCATGTCAAATACCCTTACCCCTAAATCTATCTAATGTTTAAAATATTTTTCATGTGTCGCAATTCAAAGGATACTATCTTGATTAGAACTCAAATCAATACAGTTAAGAGATAACCTGACCTTCCACATACCCCCGACTCGGATTATGGACAAAGGTGTCAAACAACTTAGAAACAAGTCCGCGTAATTGGTGAAGGTGGCCTAGGGAAAGGAAAGAGCAGAAGATTATACCTGGGAATTGGAATTGGACATATAGAAGGACTATCCAGAGTTATTCTTAGGTAATGAATTTTGTGGACAAAATTATTTTTAAGGTAGGTAACAATGTAATATCCAAAGTAATAATGTGTATAATCAACACTGTTAAATAATTAATTATTAGAAAAATTATAGATATGCAAGGAGATAATAAGGCAATGTTAACTATAGGATGATGTGATTGTAAATTTTCTTTGTAGGAAAATAACAATATTCTACTCGATTAAAGAAAGTTTTTTGCTAGTGGGTTTTTGTAACATAAGAAACTAACTCAGTGGGGATTTATAATACAATAGAACTTAAACCCAGTGGCGATTTATAATACAAGAGAACCTAAATATCTTTTCTAAGACCTTGGATTGTGTGGCTAGGAATTAGCCATACTGGTCATCCTTGAGAAAAAAGGATGACCACTCAATGGCACCTAAGGAAATTTAATTTTCCTTTCAAATCTACTTCTAATAAAAATTAAAATTTGACAAAATGAGCTTAAAAAGAGTTCATTTCTTTCTCTCTCTCCTTGCAAAAATTCGGCCAGCTTCCCCCTCGTCTCTCTACCTCCATTTTTTTTCTCTACGCTACTCAAGTTCTTGTACCTTATTTCTTTTCACTCAAATTATCAAACCCTTTTACTTGTTCGCCACCAAATAACCCTTATACAAGCTAAAAACTCCCTCCTTTGAGCTACATAAATTTGGAGAAGTTGAGAGCAATAAAGAATCAAACTAGAAGAGTTTAAAAGCTTTGAAATCAAGGTAGGCTACTAAAAGTGTTGAAGTCTTGTGATTGTTGAGAATTAGGGTTTTACCTCATCTATGTTGTTTTACTTATTATGAGATTGTTATACTGAAAATAGAACTTCTTCTAATGATTTAAGAGTAGTGAAACTTGATTGATGTTGAGAGAAAAACTAGAGAAACATAATAACCCCAAACCAGAAAATCTGCTAATAAGGGTTATGTGAACAATGCCCAATACATGGGCCATATCTCAAGTTAGGAAACCCTAATCATAGTGAGGCCAACTTTAATAAATATACACTCATAGAGAGTATATCCTCAAAATTTGAGGTCCATTGGGCTTAGGATGAAAGAATGATGATTTTTAGAAGTAGTTTATTGGTTAACATGCTTTATCTTGACCAGTGTATGATGTAATCGGTATAACTCGCCCTAAACAACTTTAAATTGAGTGAAAACACCTTTCTTAGAAAGCTAATACATAGAGGATCTTGCTTCTAAAATTTCATACCTATATTCTAAGTGGATTGTTCCCAGTAAATCTTTGAACTTGCCATATCTTTGTTCGGGTTGATACAGGGCAGACCTAATGTGGAGCTCATAACTCGAGCTCTATCTATTCAAATTGAGTGGAACTCGTTGGATTTGGAGAGGTATTCCTCCAGTAAAATTTCAAAGAAAAAGGATATAAGATGGATTTTTAGTGATTTTCCAATCTTAAGTATACCAATCTATCTTGAAACACAATAGCATTAAGTAAAACTCTAATAACTTAAACTATACACATCAAAATTGACTGAAGCTAAAGAGATTTAATAGTAGACTACTAGAGCTACATTCAAATAAAATTTGAGATTAAAATAAATTAAAATAAAATTTTGGTGCAACTTGTAATTTCTAGGCAGATTTGGAGGAAAGTGACTCAAGTGACTTAGGGATCCCAAAACCAGAATGAGCATTTATGCAATTACATATTTGTCTGCTTGACTCATATATTTGAAGCTCTTTTGGTATTACTCATAATGTCATGATGACAAAGCGAGTCATCTACTTCATATTAACTGAGACAGGTAACATAAAAGAATATTACATTTATACTGTTGCTTTCTTGGTGATCAGCGGCAAATCTTAAATGTCTTCTTTTTAAAATTACTTGTTTACGATTATGCATAATTTAGAATAAATATAGAGATACATAAACTGAAGAAATAAATAGAACTTAAAAAAAAACTCAAATAAACAATAAACTTGAATAATGTAACTAAATTTATCACATTTAAATGATCATAATAAATTAAATAGTAAGACATGAACTTAAGCAATAAAATAAATTGGACAAAAGTGCACAAAATATAAATTAGCTTATAAACTAAAAACAAATAAAATGCACAAGAATTGAAACAATATAAGCTTACACAAAATAAATAATATAATATCGTAATAAAATTTCTCAAAGCATAAGGCTGTCAATCTAAATGTTAATTTCTAAAATAGATCAAATTTAACATTATTTTTATTTAATTTCTTTGAAACTTTCTCATTATGGTCCATGAGTCTATCCTTGTTATCATGGTTCATTTTAGCGCATAAAAATCATGTCTTTGCAATGGTCATTATAAAGTCAAAGTAATATCATAAGTCAAAAGTTATTATACCGTCATTAGTCAAGGTATAAAATTCCAAATAAAGATATAAAAATTTTAATAGTTCAAGTTCATGTAATAAATTTTACTTATTTTAAGTATTGGATACAATATTTAACTTTTAATATTGGTATCCGGAGAAATTACCATAAAAATTGACAACTCACAATAATAATAATAATAATAATAATAATAATGAGAAACTCTAATATGAGAGTACAATAAATAAAAAAATAAGAAAAAAAACTTGGAACAATAAATAAAATAAATTATAATAATAAATGATGAACAATAATAAAAAGAACGTTAAATAAAATAAATTGCAAATGATAAATATTAATGAATAACTTTAATATAAAGGAAATAAAATACTTGAAATAAGCAAATGTAGCTATAGTTTTATTTCACAAATAATTTCATTATCTACTTCTAATTATTGTGGACAATAAAAAATGATGTGTGCACATTAAGCTTCTTTCCTCCTTCGTCTGTTGTCCTCGATTCTTTTCTTCTTTTCTCTTTTATTTTCCTTTCTTTCTTCTCTTTCTCTCTTTTTTTTTCCACACATTTTCACTCTCTAACAAGACACTAACTACTCTCTCTCTCCTTTTATTTCTCACAACACACACATACACTCTCTCTCTCTTTCTCTCTCTCCCCCACTGCACACATCCATACTTTTACTCCTTTACTTTTTCACACACATCTTCCCTTGCACTTCACCATCCCCCTCCCCCTATTTATTTTCACTTGGGTTAGATAGGAATTTAATTGGGTATTTATGTATTGTCATTATTCAACAACTATATTAATTATTATTGTTATTTTCTTTGTTATATTACAATGTTTTTCCACAAAGACTTAACTATGGCCAAGACTTTCACGTCAATTAACTTGACTTTTCTATTTCAATTGTGTCATTATTATAATTATATTATTATTATTACTATTCATTTATCTTTTCTATCAATAAATTGTTGTCACAAGAAAAATCAACTGAAATATTCCACTAAAATAGTAAACCAAATTATTCTTCAAAAATATTTTATGAAAAAAGGGGGATGTTATAGACCCAACCAATGAAAACAAGTCATGTCCTTAGCATATTGGCGAACCAATATTTGTGAGAGTTGTTTGACTAGAAATCCAAACTCACCTAAATCTTAAGAGCAAAATTCTTTTGCCATATGAGATCAATCAAAGCATCAACGCAATGCGACAACATCAATAAGACTAATAAGCGAATTATCCAAGAAAATGATTTAACAATGCAGAATTTTATAAGCTTAGCAACCAAAGCCCGGATACAATTGAGTTACAAACTTACAAACTTGAAGAATTAGAAAGGTAGAGATAGCACTACTAAGAAACATGCAAATAGTGATGAAACTTTGTGATAGAATAACTTAGCGATGGAAGTTGCCATGAACCATATGTAATTGTGATAGGTGTGTTTTTGTTCAAATCCGTGACAAATTCTCTCACTATTTTAGCTATTTTAAAATTTTTAATGTATGTTACTCATAGTGACGGAATATATTCCGTCACTAACATTTTTGTCATTAAGAAAATTTAAATTTTAATGTAAAACACTACGGTGATAGTAAAATTCTGTCACTGAGCTACTTCCATGTAAAAATAATTTCTTTAAAAAAATACTAACATAGAATATTTGTGATAGGACAAGGCCTAATAGTATAAAATCCAATAATATAAAACTTGATTGTATAAAACTTGATAAACTTTTAATATTATATTGTGTTTGGTATGCTATTCTATAAAATATTATATTATATAAAATAATATTATTTTTTAATATTACAAATAATTCTAATCAAAAGTAAAAATTTAATAAAAATAAAATTATAGTAAAAAGAGTCATTTTATTAATTATAAGATAACAAATAAAAGATTTCTATTTTTAAATATTTCTTATGTTTTAGTATATATAGTTATAATTTATATTAAATAACATTTATTAATTATTTATTTATATAATCATTAATAAATAAATATTATTTTAACAAAATATAAAAAATAAAAAACACATAATACTCTCTTTTCTATATTTTATTTTTTTACTATAAAATATAACAAGAAAAAGAAATTATAATAAAATATAATTTTTATTGATTATTTAATTAAAAATTGAAACAGTAACTTACTTGTTTAAATATTTATTATTTTAATTAAAATTATTTATATTGTTTTTTGTTTATATTATATAAAAATATAATATATATTGGAAATTATTTATTTACATATTTTTAATAATTATTTTTATTTTTCATAAATATAAAAAATTAGAGAGAGAAAGAGAGAAAAAAAATGGGGGAGAAAGCTAATATCAAAGTCTAATGAAACATAATTGCCACAACGTATCCAAAAGACATTGCGACTGGAAGATAAAGGTTACTAAAAATTTATAAAAAAAAAATTTATTGTGAAGTTACCACCAATATTTTTTTAAGAAAAATATTGAAAAAACCTTTAATTTGGCAAAACTAATTTTTAAAAAATTTAGGTCAAATTTGGGAGTCTGATTATACACATTAAAGGGTAGAAGCATAATTCCATTACACTTCCGTGGCATTCATCTTACAATGGTTACTTAAATTTCATTATGCAAATTAAATAATAATTTTGAAAATTTTATATTTTTCATAAAAGTATTAAAGTCTAAAATATATTTAACAAAGAAAAAGAAGAAGCAAAAAATTAAGGAAAGTTAATTTTGGCTTGACTTGTGTAATGTCCCAAGCAACAGTATGTATAATCAACACTATTAAATAATTAATTATTAGATACACTATAAATATTGAAGGAGACAATAAGGTAATGTTAACCATAGATGATGTGATTATAAAGTTCTTCGGTAGTAAAATAATAATACTTTACCTGATTAGAGAAAGTTTTTTGCTAACAGTTTCTTGTAACACAAAAAATAGAATCGGTTTTTATAATACCAAAGGATCTAAATATTCTCTTTAAAACCCTAGAGTGTGTGGCTAGAAATTAGCCACATTAGTCATCTTTTGAAGAAAAAAAGATGACCACATAACTCAAGTTAAGGAAATTTAATTTTCCTTTCAAATCCAATTTCTAAAAATTAGAAAAAGATGAGCACACACCTCTCCTCTCCCTTGAAGAAATTCGGCTAGCCCAGCCCCACACCACCACCTTCATTTTCTTCTTCCTCTTTGCCCTCAAAAGCCTTGTCTCTTCTTGAGCCCCTTAGCTTTCACTTGCAACCTAAGCTTTATTCCCTTCATTCCACCAAAACAAGAAGCACAACTCCCTCCCTTTGGACCATTTGTCTTCAACAATCACAATGGGAAAAGTGAGGCTGGTTGTCAACTTGGTGTTTGAAGGGAATCCAGAGCTTAAAGAAGCAAGACCGGAAGAGTTTATAGCTTTGGAATCAACGTTGGCTCCTAAACTATCTTGTATGTGGTTGTGTAGTTAGATGAGCTAAAGTTTTGTTTTCTTTTGTTTCTCATATCTCTTAGGTAGAAGTGATGCTCTTTAGGCTTATATTAATAAGTTAGAACTCGTAAAACTCAAGTCAATGAAAGAAACAAGCTAGGAATTTAAAGATCTTCATAAATGCCAAACAGGAAAATAGGGTAGCTTTGGACATGAGGTTCATGAGCCATATCTTGAGTTAGGAACTTTCAATTGAAGTGAAACTAATTTTAAATAAAACCTAAGTCATAGAAGATTATACGTATGAAATTTGAAGTCCATTAGACTTAAGATGAATAAGTTATAAATTTTGCAAAAAAGCTATAGGCAGAGTAATTGGGTTTGAGCAAAGCATGTTCTAATGGGCATAACTTACTCTGTAGACCTCTAAATTGAGTGGAACCAATTTTACTAGAAAGTTAACACATAGCAGAACAAGCTTGTAAATTTTGAGAGCTAAACTCCTAGCAAGTTACTCCCAATAATTCCATGAAGTTGACCTATGCTCTGCTCAGGTTATAGCAGGATAGCCCCAATGTAAAGCTTATATCTTAAGCTCTACTGAACTAAATTGAGGGGGACTTAGTTTGTTTAAAAGAGGGTTTACGTGGGTATTCGTGGATATAAGAATATAAATTTTTAGAGCTAGATGATAAGAAATAGATTTTTAATGATTTTTGCTATTTTTAATGTCCGAATGTACCCCAAAACAAGACCGATGATCCGGGTTCCGTTTATATGAAGTGGCTGGGTTTCAGGATCAAGGTTTTGCACTAGAGGTGTGGTAGTATAGGTGAGATAGTGGAGAGTTAAGTTAAGGTTCGGGGTCTGAGTTGCGTGGTCTGGGTTCCGAGATAGGAACATAAGAGTATGGTTCCAGGTTCCAAGCTTGAACCTAAATTAACTTATCCATGTTTCCAAGTTTCGAGTTCCTTGGTCAAACTTGAAATGACTTAAAATCAGATTATGGTGAATACTCTAAATTTGGCACAGATTCTCGATATTAGATAAATTATGTTTCCAATTTAGTTATCTTTGAGACAATTTATATTCTATCATTCCCTACTTGAAGCTTAAAGTACGAGCGTCCAATGTAAATGTTAGTATGGTTGTATTCTCTTAATAAGGAATGCATACAAGCATATGAATTAAGAAAGTATGTGGAAATGCATGCCAAGAACATGAGAACATGAGATCCTTTCATTTGTAAGCAGTTATTATAACATCCCCACTTTCTTACCTATAATGTAATAGAAATTTTGAATTATTTCCTTTAGGCCGTGTGAGAATTTCTTAGGCATTGCTATGCCCTAACGATCCTCACACTTAGAATTATAGGATAGCGTAACATTGCCGCTGAAAATATGGTGCTGTCATATGTCTAAATATTAATATTATGGCCCAATAAATATTTGTTATTTGCAGAGTTGCCCATAACTTTTAGAAAATTTCACTTTGATCCTACATGATTATTTTCATAATGACTATATAACTTTTTAGAAAGTGACATTTACGTCCCTGCATCTATAAATTTAGTGGAATAAGGCTTCAAATGGAACAGAATCGCATGGCGGAATCATAGAAATTTAATTCTCTGCCGATTGAGCCACAGAGGTATTTGGGTGTGAAATATCATGGGGTGCCCTTAAATTTGATCAAAATTACAGAAATATCATTAGTTACAGAAAATAGAAAATAGAAAACAGAAAGGCCTTGAATTTTCAAAGTGATTAATTTACGTTGTTAATCGATTTATTCAGTTTTAATAGTTATATAAGAGCAATTAGAAGTAAATTAAATGTTAATTAGAAGTTAATTAAAGGTATTAGGATTAAGAAAATTTATAATAGACATGCAGAAAATTTTACTAAGTTATTAGTAGTGTTTTGCCGATTTGAAGGAAATTGGTAAAGATTTGGTATTTTGTACTGCCAAAACTGAATCAGTGGAATTTTATACTGAAAATCCTAAGTTGGGTGGCTGAGAATTCAGCCACCTTCCCCTCTTAAACTAGCGCCACTTGCAGCCCAAAGGGAGAGGACAATTTGGCCAAACCATATCCATCCAAGTCTCCATAACCACCACCCATTGTTATGTTTTAAAAGACCAAAATCCTCTCGAACTCCCTCATTATTTTGCCCCCGAGCTGCAGCCTCCTCTCCACTTCTTCTTCTTCTTCTTCTTTTTCTTCCTTTCTTTTCTCATCTCCATGATCAAGAGCTTCAAGCTCAAGATTGGAGGCCTTCTTGACCTCAAATCATCTTGCTTCGTTTATGAAAATTGATCCTCACCTCCTTTTCTACAAAACCCCTCTAATAGTTTCATGATTAAACATCAAATGAAGCCTCCCCATATTCATATGAGCTTCTGCTATGATGAAGGAAGAAGGTTAAGAGTTGGTTTTTGGCTTCCTTGCTTTCATGTTTTCAAGGATTTTGAGGTAAGTAGCTCAAATCCTTAGTTATTTGATATGTTGTATGACCATATGGTTGCTATGTTCCTCTTATATTATCCTTGGTTCATGCTTGATTGATAATCTATTATGTTTATATGATCTTAGATGGTCGATTTAGCATGTGTTTATTGGGTTTGGATTGAAATTTGAATGAAAAACAAAAAGAGTAACCTTAGAGCGTCCATACTTGCGAAGTGTACAGCTTTGTACACGCCCAACAAAATTTGATGAAACTAATTTTAAGTGAAGCTAGACATTTAGGGTTTTCCAACCATGTAAATTATAAGGCCATTAGATTAGTATTGAGTGAGATATATTTTTTTGAAATTTACACTAGATTTTTGCCTCTAAATCTGACCAAAGTGGGTTGTATAGAGCATAACTCACCCTATACAACATTTAAATTGAGTGCAACTAATTTTGTTGGAAAGCTAACATATATATTTTTATGCCATAAAAATGACAGATTTAAACTCTAAGTAGTTTGCTCTCAGTAATTTACCAAAGTTGCTCTATATCTTGATTAGGCAGAAATAGGGCAAGCTAATTAAACTAATTTTGAGAGCTTATAACTTGAGCTCTGCCCACTCAAATGAAATAAAACTTGTTGCAAATTAAAGATGGTTTTGTTAATCTTAGAATGATATAAGATCTACACAAATCCAATAAAATTTCTATTTTTGGAGAATTTTTGCTTGATAGACCCCAATTCTGCTTGACAACAGAGCAAATATAGGTTAATCCTATAACTTGAGCCATACTTATCAAAACTTAATGGAACTAAAGAAAATCAAAACTAGACAAGTAATCCTTCAACATATCAAAAAGTCGTATTTAAATAAACTAAATAGAAATTATGGCATACAATACAAAACAAGACAGAATTAAAGGTTGTAGTTAGAATTGCTAAAATTGAAGATTTAGCTACCTTAATGTAGGAGTGAGTTGCAATTAAGGTTTGAATATTGAGAATCTATGATAATGCTGGAAGATCAATGTATTACATTAGCTCTGTTGCCATGACTCACTATCTGTTTAAATGGCACTATTTACAGAAAAATGGATCTGATCCGTTATGTTGCCGAAATTTCGACAGAAATATCTAAAGTATATGAATGTTATAAATATTTATGTGTTGTGCACATGATATGTTACATATGCAAGAATGATTTAAGTATGATATGAAGTATATGGATAAATTCATATAGCATATGCATGCAAGATCATGTCCAAGAGAGATTGGAAAGAAATTTTAAGAACTTGCAAGAGAGACGTATCGAGCTTCCACCTTGTAGTGGACTAAGGCAGTATTGTCAAAGACTTGAGCCAGCCCCTGAACAGATTTAAGGGGGGAAAGTAAATCCGTCACTCATATATAGGTACGAGCTCGAACCCAGAAGTAGACTGTTACCCAGAGGTAAGAGAGGTCATTCACCTCTAGGGGACCAAGTACTAAGGAGCAAGATCAAGTTGCAAGTTAAAGAAAGAGATAAGTAAAGTCAAGTGCACTCACATAAAGTCTAGTACAAACATTTCCATATGCATCTTTTATTATCTCATTAGGTCGGAATGTTATTATGATTCTTATTGAAGTATATTATATTATTCTTGTTGCTATGTCTACCTTAGAATATGCCAAGTGGTTGTTAAAATATAACCCACTTCAAGAAAAGGTGTTTTCAAATTAAAATTGAACCACTACTTATGTGTATGTGCTCACATTTCAATAATAAACCGAAGTGGCTGGAATAATTATGATGACACCCTGTGTGATTAGTGATTTGAGTTTACCTATTGAGGACCTTAAGTTCTCACTACCTGCTTGTGTGTTTTTCCGTAAATATTTCAATACCTAAGCTAGGGTTCAAGTGCGAGGCAAAGTCGCGGGATAGTCATTGTGTAAGACCCGAGTGTGAGTCAATTCGGAAGACTATTGAGGCTGGCTAACGACTAGTGGAAGTGACAACTGCAGTTTTGAAACATGTTTTGTGTATAATATTAGTTACAATTTTTTTTAAATTGTAATTATTTTATTTTACATGCATCAAAGATTTGAAAGTTATGAACCATTATTTAGAAATAAAGTATATAGTTAAAGAGTCTTATATTATATTTTCCTCATTTTGGATATTTTATAGCATAGTAGCAACCTCTCAGTATAATTCCATGACTCGAATATAATTTATATGATAAAGGGTGTTACATGAGGGGGCTTAGAAGAGTTAAAGGTAAGTAACTTATCCCTTTTCACTTGCATTTGAGTAGAACAAGCTTTTGACTTGAGTATTTGAGTCCATTGCAGGTCCCCTACCAAGGAGTAAATGACACCTCGGACTTGTAGAGAACAACATCGAATGATCTCAGAAACAAGTCAGAATAATATTAATTTTTAATTAATAAATTATGTTCATATAATTTAAAGAATGATACTGGCATAACAAAAAATAATTAACCATAAAATAAATTTTTTATTAATATTGTATATCAAATGGGAAAGATCAAACAAATGCATTGCACGAATAATATCAAACGTGTACATCTATGTAACATCGATACTACATTTTTCATGTATGCCTGATATCAAGGATGGATCCTATCCGATACGGATACTAAAGCAGCTAAATTCGTCCTTATGGCATCTCTGCACTTAATTTTTTTTTGCCGCAAATTATTTGTCACTGAGACGTTCTAGACATTCTGGACACAGCATTTAGACTACTTGCAAAGTGGGAAAAACGACAATAAATGAAAAAGTTGCACTCTGATTGTAACTTGGTATTACAGCTGCTAATAGGACGAAGAGCTATGATGCACATGCATAGAAAAATGTGAACAGGAGGGGAAGCTGGGGAGGTGATTTCAAGTAGCAAGATGCCGCAAATTTTGAGGGGAAGAAAATAATTTTTGTATTTATACTCAAACAAAATTGTTTTTGGGCTTGTATATTATGATTAATAAAAATGTTTATATATATATATATATTTATTTAAATTTTTACTATATTTCCGTATCAATGTCGAATCATATTAGTGTTATATTTTATCTTGGTGCTTCATAGGTGTACATCATAGTGATAATAATTTACATATTTTATAATTATTATCATTTTATAGTAATATTAATAAATTAAATTTATTATCCAAATTATTATTCTATCACAAATGCCACTAAAATTTCAAATCCTTTTCATTTTAAATTTTATATCATTTCTGTGGATCGCTCTGGTTGCTATACTAGTTTAAGATAAAAATATGATCAAACACAATTCGATCATAATTTAGCCATTTCAAATGGCTTCAATTTGCACATACCAACTGACCATAGTATAAATATAGATAAGTTTTAATATAATTTTTAATGAGTTATAAATCAAAATAATTTTTAAATTCTATTTATAAAAAATAAATTATTAATAATTATTTTATTATATAAAAAATATTATATAAAAAATTCAATAAATAGGATTAAAGAGCATTTTGATCAAAAGACCACATTAGACACATTCTACAGACATGATTCCACAACGGAGCCAGACGACGTCGTCTGTCTTGACTGGTAGGGGAAAAGAAAAAAAAAAAAAAGAGGCACTATTCGCAGCTGTGCTGTGACTTTCGTATTACATCGTCATCGCTTCTGCCAACTCAAGCTAGAACTGAATTTGAAACCTTCGAAAACGACGTCGAATCCCGTCACTCGCCGGCGTTTCGGATGGCCGGAAACTGCTTGCCGGCGGTGCAGCTCACGGGAAGCGGCCGGCCGGTGCTTCTACCTAACGAAATCGAATGCTTCTTTCTCTCCTCCGTGGACCTTCTCTGCGAGGACGAACCCCCAACCACTCCCTTCCCTCATCTCAAATCGGGCCTCCTCGTCCTCACCACCCACCGCCTCCTCTGGATCTCCTCCTCCTCCTCCTCCGCCTTCGCCGTCCCCCTCGCCGCAATCTCCCGCATTTTCTCCCACAAAAAGTCCATCAAGTCCATGTTCGCTTCCCCGAGGGTCCGCTTCCAGGTGTCCCTCTCGCCGGACGCTAGGGTTTCGGCCACCGGTTCGAGATCGGTTGTGGCGACGATCGTGGTGAGGGGCAAGGGCGACTGCGATGCCTTCCTCGCCAAGTTTTGGGAGAATTGGCGCGCCAGGGCATGGGAGGAGCCTGAGAGTGTTCCTGGTTCGGGTTCGGGTTTGAATTCGGCTTCGGCGGGGGCGTCTTCGAGCGGTATTTATTCGAGCGATGGGACGGTGAGGATGGTGGGAGTGTCGGGGATACTGAGGAAGGAGCAGGAGATGTGGGAGAGTACTGATAGGAGCCTGCAGGAAGCTTTTCAGGATTTGAATGCTCTTATGGTAATAATGTGTTTATGTTTACTCTGATATGTGTTAATATCTGTTGTGGTAACACATGAGGTGATGGTGTTTAGATATTTTTTTAGCTTATGGCATCAAATGAGTGCAATTGAGGGCTGCAGGATCAATTGTGGAAGGAGGACAAATTAGATGAATTGAATTCTGTTTTCCAAAAGTCTAGTTTGTTATGTAGGCTTGGAGGAACTGTGATTTTGGGTTAACTGGATTTTGTTCAGAGTTCAGAAATGCATCATTTTTTCAAATCTTTATGTTTATATTGGATTTTTTCTTTATCACGCTGGCAAAGGTATTCTAAACCATGTTTTCTCTGTAACCATAGCTAATCATGCGGATTTCTGTAATTTTACTATTTGTTTGTTTTGATGTCTAGGCATTGTAAATTTATATGTATGGAGTGATTTGTGGAAAATGTGTTTCTTTGTCTTTTTGGGCTTAGTTAAGCAAAAAGGCAACATCACTCAATTTGATTGCAGAGCAAGGCTAAAGAGATGGTAATGCTAGCAGAGAAAATGAGGCTAAAACTTTTGTCTGGCTCAAGTTCTCAAAGCAATTCAACTAATGATGACGAGATGGGTTCGAAGGAAGAGATGCAAGATTGGTTATTGAGTGTTGGTATAATATCCCCTGTTACCAAAGAGTCTGCGGGTGCTTTGTATCATCAACAGTTATCCCGACAGGTTCTCTCATCTTTCCTCTTCAGTCGCAAATTACTTTCGTTGTCATCAAAAGATCATGCAAATTGTAAGACATGCTTTAAAGAAGGATTAGCTTCTTTTTCCTTTTTCTTTTTTTTTTTTTTTTGCCTTAACATTTAAAAGATTGGTTTTGTCTAAATAAATAATCCACAGTTGAGGATATTTATCATAGAGCCTATTATTCCTGCTATTTTTACCCCTCTTTTTTTTTTTGGGGGGGGGGGGGGTCAGGAGTCAGGAGTCAGGAGTCAGGACTTATTTTGTTCAGAAATTTTAAAACAGGGTTCCCAGAGTTAATGGGGATATTTAAGTTTTGCTGGTATGTCAGGATTATTGAAATGGGGATAGTACCAAGGGCAGATGGTGTTGGTGAAGGAAGTAAAAGTACTAGACACCAAGCTAGGCATAACATGAGCAAAGTCAGCAGAAGATTTGAATAGCCTCAATCTCAATCACTTAGAATACAGAATATCTTCTTAATATATATAAAACTATGGTTGAAATTGTGATGCATGCAAAAGATGGTAAGACAGCCTGTCTATTTTGTTGCATAATTGCATTGCTCAAATTGTGGTCTTTTGACTTAGTTTTTGTGTAAGACTTAAGCCTAGGAAAAACTCTCCCTCATCCCTAGGGAGGAAGACCATAGGTTGTTTGTTTTGGTATTTTGCTAACCTAGAAAGCACAAACATGCCAACTTCTTGGCGTGCACGTATCAAACACCGACACTTAGTGGACACCCACACGACACGTTTTCATGCGTGCCCATACGTGTCCAATTAAAAAAGTAATTTCTTTCTGCTTGGACACACTTTGGAGGACACGGCTCGGACACATTGGAGATATACCTTGGACACTTTTTGTTTATTATTTTTCATCTATTTTAATAGACCAACTGAGATATTAAAAAGTTTAACCCAAACTTAGAGCAATATCATCTTTTTTTTTTCCCTTCCTTTTGGTGAGACAATATCATCTATTTTTTAATCAATAAAAGAGATAACAACAATGATGATGAAAGAAAAAAAGTTAAAATCTTTGGATAATCACTTTAATTAACTTTTTTGTTGTACATGTACTTGTACGTTTCTTTTGGATGAATATTAGAAATAACAAGTATTGGCACAAGACATATATCATGAATGCTCCGTATTTTATGGAAGGGCGTAGAAAGTAATGAATATTGCTGTGTGTATGCCTACAATTTTAAGAATTTGGTGAGTCTCCCTGTCCGTGTCGGTGTCGTGTCGAGTGTCCGTGTCAATGTCTATGCTTCATAGTTGCTAACTAATTTTCCTTCAGGCTATGTATGCATATGATTTGATATGTTTTCATACTTGTTTAAAAGTAATGGAAAAATGAAAAAACCAATGGTCTCTTTGCACTGTTAATGCTATGTATTTAATTAATGGTGACTCACTCGCTTCATTGATTGCCTTTTGTTAGTTTTGTATTTGCAAAAAACATAATAATCTGTCCTTGTAGCTGACCACACCTAGCAGGAAAAAGTTTTGTTGTTGTTGTTGTATTCTAATCTGTCCTTGCCAATGCTTAGTTGGCAGATTTTGTCAAAGTTCCACTTGAGAGAGCTGGAGGAATTATCAATCTAATTGATGTTTATTGCCTCTTCAATCGTGCTCGTGGCACAGGTTTCAATAATCTCCGTCTTCTGTGTTCTCTTGGACATGATTATATTTCTAGTTGTGCATTTTTTGAATTAATACCTCCTTTGTTTTGGTTGTCTAATAAACAGAGTTGATCTCACCTGATGATTTGTTACAAGCATGTTCCCTCTGGGAGAAGTTTGATGTGTATGTATGGAATTATCTTCTATTTAATCACTTCTGCTATGGTGTATTGCTAAATTGAGGTCACAGTATAGACCTGGGCAGTAGCTGACTTCAAATCATACACTTTGGATTCTGCCGTGTTTAATACTTCAGTGCAATATCTTTTTTTGTCTGTTATATTTCCATATGTTGATTATGTTATTCAATTGTTTCAGCCCGGTGGTTCTACGGAAGTTTGATAGTGGAGTCATGGTAATACAGAATAAGTCCCACAGTGATGAGGAGGTGAGTTCATTTTATATTTTTGTTTCTGCTCATTTTTTTATCTGTTTCAGGTTTTATCATTGTTATTTCCTTCTGAAAATAATCATTCTCTTATCCAGTGGAGGGCATAGTGTAGATTTTGAGTTGTGCACTAATTGTGAAACTACGGGATTAGGTTGGAGGCTTGTTGTATAATAGCTTGTGTTCATCCTAATTATGTTTTTCTAATGAGCCCTAACCTCAGTATACTTTTGCCCAAGTTATTATTAAACATCATAGTAGGATGGCTTCTCAAACGACGTAGTAGGATGGATGGGTCCCAGAAGTGAGGTGGGACCCTCTAACTGGGCTGTCTTCCTAAATTGGTGACCCAGACCTGCCGGGCTGGCCAGATCACTGAATGGATGACCTGGATTCTTGGCCAGTCCAGTTGAATATATTGACTTTTTTTTGTAATGAACCACTCAAAATCGGGCTGTAGCAGTGTGAAAAAACCGACCAGTCAGGCTAGGCCATTAAAGATATCTGCAGAAATGGAAGGAAGATAGATGAGAACAAAAAAGTGAGAGAAATCAAAGTTTGGGTTTTGCAGAATCAAAGTGCTTGTGAAGTATTATGGAGATCGGGTTTTCTTCTTGTGCTTGCACATTCTTCTTCTGCTTCATTTCATTGACTTTGTTTCTGGTCTTTGATTTGAGCTTCAGACCCTTCAAAACTGGAAACTGGAAGGCCTATGTGTTTACTTTTCTCTTGCCCCTTGTAGCAAGAAGCAGAGCTTGATCTTGCTTCAGCTTCTTGCTTTTTTGACTTGCTTTATTTATTTATTTATGTTGGATCTTTTCTTGTATTGGATGCTTTCATGTGACTTTTGATGTTGGTCGCTTTAAAGGTTTTGTTTTGCATGCAAGTTTGGACTATGGTTGCCTATTTTGTAACTTTGGCATGAGAGGATGAAATGGTCAGTGTTCCTCGTGCATAAATTTGATTGTTTTCTGTTTGTATTTCTTCCAATCAGACCAGTGGCCTGGTGTTTGAAGTGGTGTCCTGGCTGCTTGACTGGTTTGATCTCCCATCCAAGTTAAACACCGGGGCTCTTTTGCTTTTACCAATTGTTTATTCATAAAAGTAATTCACCTATTGTTATTTTACCAAATATCTCATATTAGTGTTTGAATTTCAAATTTGAACTTTGGATCTCCCATTAGTTTTGAGCGGATTTTATATCTGTTAAACAGACTATATGATACCTGCCAAATTATATTGATTTCTGTGAACCGAGTCTTCCCCTGCCTTATAATATTTTGCGTGTGTGATGTGTTTATAATTTACCTTTGTTATGTTGATACATGGATAAAAGATTTTGTTTTAGTTTGATGATTTCAATCTTCTGCTTTCTGTTTTTATATTTGATAACGATTCTTTCTATTTTCTAAGGTTGTCAATCTTCATTCAACATCAACTTCTAGTTATGTTGAAATGGAAGGAGGTCAAATTTAACCTAAGTATTGTTTGGTGTAGGTTTACAACAAAATCAAGATGCTTGTTATGAGGCCTGATGCTGTTAGGGTTGGGATAAGTGCTAGTGATGCTGCAATGACACTGGGCGTTGCCCCAGCGATGGCAAAGGAGCATCTCCTGTCTGCTGAGAGCAAGGGTAGGGTGCTGTCTACTTCTTCAATAGTTTTAGCAACATAACTGTGTTCTGACTTCTGGTTTTGGTTGAACCTTTTCAGGTTTACTATGCAGAGATATAAGCCCTGATGGATTTCGTTTTTATATTAACTTGTTCCCTGAAATTGATCGAGATGATATGTATTTGTAAGCAAACTTTCCATGCTTGATATGTAGTTTTGGCTTATTGGTTCTAGTTAACATATTTCCCCTTGGGCTAAAATTCATATGTGCTAAAACTGCATTATTTGATGTTTGTTCCGTATTCTTTGTTCCTTCTGTTGTTATTTATCTTTCCTATGCTCTGTTTATTTTCTCTAGTTATAAATGAGATAATAATTGAATTCCTTCACATCAAGATTTTTTTTTTTTTGGCCCAAGTTGTTTTGTATTTCATTGTTTCAACAACAACCACCGGGCCTTTTCCTAATAGATGGGGTCAGTGATAAAAAATTATAGACTATGCCTACAGACAAATCATTTAAATCTAACTCTTTCTTAATGGCTTTCTTGATCTCCCTTTACCTTTACCTATTGGGCTATCCGATCTACTTGCATTACTGGGACTGTTGTAGGTCTTCTCCACTCATGACATGATCACACATAAAGTTCAATTTTTGAAGATTAGAAAAATAAAAAAGTATGCTTAGATGATGTTCATAAATAAGTCTTCCCACTTGAAATATATAGAAAGTTTGTTATTGATTTAATGATTTTATCTGAAAATTGATTATTCACTTTTATAATCCAGTATCACTGTCCTTGCAGTCCGGCTCTCTGCTTTCTAGCTGCTCAAGAGTTATTACTATCCCAGTTCCTTGGTCTTATTGGTCTCTAATTTGATACGTTTTGAATGAGAGATTATTTTGTTCGTTGATTGATTTTATAAGCATAAGTGGTTTTGTGATAAATGTGTTGCATGCTGCGATTTATGCAGAGTCAAAGATCATGGGATTTATGCCTCATGGGTAAGGGCAAACCATGCAAGTCGGTAGAGTTGCAAGCTTGATCAGTTCAATTTAAGGTATGAACATTTTAACCTAAGATTATGGTAATTTCTTTCGTGGTATTCGTCATTCTCTACTTCTAGGTTGACGATTTTTACATTTTGCTCAGAAAATTTACAGGTTGAAATGATTTTCGAGTCAAGGTTAATAATATTGTGCTGACGATTTCAAAACAAGTCCCATTGCCTATCAAAAACTACTTAGTCTATACTGTCTACCAAATTGGGCTAGTTTGATCTTTTGATATGGTTTTTCTCATTTTGCTAATGATCCAATTGAGGAAGGCATGGCTGAAGCAGCAGTTTTGACGATTCCTGCACATTGTACCATAGTGTAGATTTCAGACGTGTTTGATTTCAAGATAATGGTAGGGGGTTCTTGCAATTTGTAAACATTGTTTATTACATTCTCTGAATTTATACAAATAAGAGATATTTCAGTAAAAAGAAAAAAAGGAGATATTTCAGTCATGCTCACAACTGACCAAATTATGTTGTTATTCCTTTATCAATTTGAAATCATAAATGTTTTAACTCAGATCACCATATCTGAATATCATACCTTAAGGGAAAAGGACAAAGAAAGACAAACTTGAAAAGACAGGAAGAAAAAAAGATTTCTGTAAAAGATATGGATTTAATTTTGATGCATTGAAAATATAAAAATATTATATATAGATATTTAATTATATATCATCATGTCTTTAATGGTTGGTTTGTTTGGTACGGTTGATAGTATAAAGTGATAGTATGATACTTGTAATATAGGGTTTGTTTAAGACATTAATATTATGCAACGTTTTGTGTCATATTATATAAGAAATGGTATTATATTAGATAACTGTTTTTTTTCTGTCACAGAATTATAACTAGAAGTACAACTAACAACAGAAAATGCAAGTATATTAAGAAAACAATAATTTTGTTAATTATTTAAATATTAAAAAAATAATATTACTTTTTTTATTACTTTTATTTATAATGATTTAAAATATTTCTTACTTTTTTATATACAATTATAATATATGTTAAATAATTTTATTCTTTATTTATATATTTTTAATAATTATTTTTATTTTAATAAAAAAGAATTTAATTTATATGTATTGATAGTATAAAATTTTTTTATACTATCATATAATCATATCTTGCTATATCATCAAATATAGTAAGTTTTTCACTTACTATTTGTATTGTCATACATGTGAAGTATGTGATTGGTTGACTATGTAAAAAATGAAAAGTCAAAAAAATATTTTTGACTTTGATCCATTTACACTTTGGTCTTGTTATTTTAAAAACGTGTAAATTGATTCTTAATTTTTTTAATAAATGTAGATTACTATAAATTGGTCCAAAGTTGAGAGGGAGAGGGGGTTTAGACTTTTCCCCTATTATATCTTGTGGTAACAGACAAGAAAAAATATCAAACTCCCTTATGCTATACATATGAGAAAGATAAAGAAGGAGAGAAAGAGAGTCACGTCAAATCTAGCATTTCCATTTGATTAAATTATTATTTATTTATTTATTTGGTGAGAGTTATCTATTCTTTTAATGCATAATTTTTTTTTTATTGAATTAACTAATACAATACATTGCAAATACCAAACAACTAGTGAAGCCAAAATATATTGTATTAGTTTATGCTATTATACTTAATATAAGATGCCAAACAGACCCTAAAAATTAGAGATAACAATTTTTCGTGTTATTCGAAGATCTTGATGGGGACTGCCTAGTTCAAGGTTTCAAATTTAAAGATTTTTCCCCAATAAGGACGGGAATGGAAACAAAAATTCCCAAAAGCAGATTTGGAAACCAAGGCTTCTCATATATAATTAAATTTACTAAAGTGTCCTTTGTTTTATAAATCTATTTTATTAATTTTACATAATTTTATTATATTAATTTATCTGTGGAGATTGATAGGATAATTAGGAGTTTTGATAACTAGCATTTTTTATATCTTAATTAACCTTCATATTTAGTGTTTTGGGTCTCCAAATGGTTTAATTAATCAATTTGGGGGTCAAATAAATAACTTGGTCTTTTAATTGACTTGAATTATTTTCTTCAATTTTTTTTAAGCTTTTACGCTGTTTCAGTAATTGATCATATCTAGAGTTCTAAATGTCTGATTAATGTCAAATTTATTTTGCAAGAAAGCTAATTCAATGGACTCCAATTATCATGAGACACCACCAATTCCATCATCTTGAGGGTCATTTGGGTGGTTGAAGTCAAGGTAGTGATGCTGTTGACCTTTGGGTAGTGTTTGGGCTATAATTCACTTAATTCAAGTCTAAATTGTATGGGATCAAAACCATTTAAAAACTAACACACTCCTGTTGGGCCGAGCCAAGAAAAGATGAAGTGAGTAGTGTTAGGATTAGTTTTATGATGCAAAAAGGAAAAACATGAAATTAGTTTTAGTGTTGATGTAATTAGAATCAAACACTCACTCTTATTTTCTCTGATTTGTTCTTCTTGTTTTCTTCATTGTTCTTCATTTTTTGGGCTTATTTTCTAGCATGTTAGGCTAAACTTCTATAACCAATCCAGGCCTTGAAGATCTCTCAGGTTAAGATCTCAATGTCCTGGTTTAATCTCTAATCATAATTTATTTTCTTCTTCTTTTCTTTCACTTCTTGAGTTGTTTAGTTGAGATTTTTAATTGTGTAATTATGTGATTGTGTTGTTAATATGATTTTGGTTGTGAATCTAAATTAAATTTCGTTTTTAGAAGAGATTGAATCTCAAATTTGGTATTTAGGTTGGTTGACTTAAGGAATGAAATCAACACTGGTTCAATGTATATTATGTGATTACATATTTGTACATGCCAAGTGTTCGATTAAATTTTGGATGATCATTCAATTGATTAAATTCTTACTTTGTTTCTAAGGTCATGTGGAGGGCATCTAATATTTTGAAGGATAGTTTTGGGATGCAATTGTGTGATGCTTCCTGCTTCTTCTTCGCCAATGATAAGCCACACACAAAGGTGTGCTAGCGAGGGTGAGGACTGGACAAGACGTCAAGTTAGTGAACAATAGGAAAAAAAAAGGAAAACATTTAAAAAATAATTTAAGGATGTTATTGCCCATTTGTGAAAAGTGTTGGATCCTTCTCCTTAAATAATATTTGATATGTCCTTTACAATATAATTTTAATATAATTAGTCTTTTGCTTATTTAGTCATTGTTAATAATCTTTAATTATAATTTGCCCTTAAAATTATTATATTAGGTAAATTTTAAGAGGTTTCCATGCATTTTTCTATCTTTTTCTAAAACTAATTAAATAGCATATTGAAATAAATGAATTGACTCCTTTAAAGTTAAGAGTCATTTTCAAAGAAAACTGACAAAGTGATGAGTACTAATTAGCAAATTAATAAAATCGAAATAACGTATATGCATATATTAATACAAATTATGTGATTAAATTTCATTTTCTTAATTTTCTTGTTAGCAGTTTTAATCATGATTTTTTCTTCTATAATAAATCTCTCATTTCCGCTCCAAAGAAAAAAAAAAACTCTCGTTTTAAACGAATTATCCTCACAAATAAAATATTAGCAATACATATAATCTGCAATTTCATTTTTGATACATTATTATTTTTTTGACATGTCTTTTATATACATTATTTGGCATTAGATAGAGTAGGCATGTCATACCCTTTGCTTGGTTCAAGAAAAAATAGAGAAAGAGAAAATGAAAAAAAAAGGATAATTTTGCTATTTTCTCTTACTTGAATATGAGGAGAAAATAGAGAGAGGAAAAAGCGGGTGTGGGGGCCACCAAAATTTTTTCTCTCCATTTAGGGTTTATGGAGAGAAAATTAGTGAAGGAGAGAGTACTTAGTTGAAATGTCAAATTTATCTATATTTATATCCCTACATTTATTAGATTAAGGGTAAATAAATCATTTATTATCATTACATTGTTTTTTCTTGTCACTTGTCTCTCGAACTAAGTAAAAGAAAGTAGTAAACCCCCAAATTACTTCCTAACAATATTTTTAGTGGATATATTGATCCTTAATAAAAATAAATTTATCCTAAGGTCCTTGACAATTATAAAAATTAGACACTTTAATCCTTGACTCATTTGTAACTAATAAAGAGTGTAATGTGTAATGTGTAGGTTACATATTGACTAGGATATTTTGACATTTTTGTTTGTTCTTGACTCAGACATTTGTTTTATATATAATGTCAGCCTTAATATAAATACTTAAGAAATCTCAATTTCAGTATAAAATGTAGAAAGACTAAGGAACGTATACGCTTAGCAATCGCACCACAATTCCATTGGTTGCCAATTTATCGAGCACTACATCACTTAATAATCTCCTTTTCAATCACTATTTCAATCGCAATATTAGAGAGAATATAGAGTTTGGAAATTTTGAAATATTAGATTAAGGGTCAGAGAGTAAAAGTATGATTTTTTTTTTTTTTAGTTGCATGTCTGGGGTGTTGGTGCAACATAGGATGGGGTTAAAATATCCAAGTCAGTATATAACTTACATATTATACTATTTATCAATTGCAAATAAATTAGGGACTAAAGTGTTTAATTTTTGTAATTATCAGAAACTTCAAGATGAAATTTTTTTTGTTAGGGATCAATTTGTCTACCAAACATATTTTTAGGACTAATTTGTGGATTTATTCTAAAAAAAAGAAAATTTTTTATTTTCTTTCTCTCTATTTTTTCTTCATTCAAACAATAAAAGTAAAAAATAAATTTTTTTCTTTTATTTCCTCTTCTCTCATTTTTTTTCCCTTTTTCCATTTTCGCTCCTCGTCCAGGCAAAGAAATAATAGGAATTAATTCATATGAACTGGGCATAGCATTTGGTGGATATGCTTATTTGGCACGTGGAACCAAGCGCTAAGCTCAACGTAAAACGGTCTTCACTCTCATCAATACTTGGCATTTCTGTTGGTTTTTATTATGAAATGAATTATGCAATAAAATTTGTGTCACAGTTCGCACACATGTATCATACAAGCCATAAGAAAGTGTTGCAAGAATTAGAGGGAATTATATATTGAAGTGCTAGAACTCGAACTGCATGCTTGATGTATACCCAAGTGCGTCAAGATGAGTTGCCATGGCTTTATTCATGGGTGGTGGACCGCACCTAAGTATCTGGGAAATGTAACCACTTTTAAATTACCAAGTTATGAATGATCTGAGTAAGCAATATAAGTCAATGTGAATAGAAAAAAAAAAAAAAAATGATTGCATTCTGCCATTCTTAATTGGCACGCGATAAGTTAAATGTGAATTCAACCTGGATATCTTGGGCTGGTGCAGGACAATGGGCTTGAATCATTTCCTTGGAAACAAACCCAACGCCACCATTCCATGGGTTAGGGGGCTGCCACGTGTGGAAAAGACAAAAGATTTAACATGATTGGCTTTATTATTATAGAATTAATTTTAAGATAAAAGAATTTATGTTTGGTAGTTCCTCTAAAATTGATTCTGATAGAAAGTAAAAAAATTTACTTTTCCTAAAATTAATTCTAGAGATAAGAATTGATTTTGAGTAATAAAAACAAATATTATTAAAATTTGAAAAAATCAATTCTAAGGGGCAGAATTGATTCTAGAGGCTGCAAATGAGTTTTCAAACATACCAAACTCTACAAAGTTATTGATAGCTATGAACTAAATTTATTGAGATAAGAAGCCTTTTATTTAAGAATTTAATTTAAATATACTAATAGTATAAAACAGTTTTATACTGTCAGCTAATAAAAATAGTGAAAAGTGCCAATTTATATAAATAACTACCCATTATCACGAGCGATTTACCATAATTTCTCACTTTTCCTTATTTTTATTGGTTGATAGTGTTTCAGTGCATACCAATTATACTCTTTATTTATTACTAACGAGAAAAAGGTTAAAGATAAACGAATTATAGTCACAATAGTCTTGTTTTAATTTTAGTTTAAGGCCACTCAATTTTGAAGCATGCGTAAGCATCTGATAGATTATTTTCTTTAGAGATCATCTAATTAAGATAGATATTTGATATAATGAAGGAGATGGAGTATGAATATTTGTAAGAATCCAACAAATGTTTGTGTTTTGAATGGGGCAACCAATTACCTTATTAAGAACATGGTAGACTTGGAATCGGTCAGGAAATTTGTTTGCAAAGCTATCTAATTCTTCCTGCAGCACCAAACAGATTACTCCTCACGGATCAAGCGAATCCAATAATTGACATCAAATTCAAAATTTTCATCTCCAATCATTTTCTCGTTTTCTACTTTTACTAGGAGAGACAGTCTTATTCCGAAATCAGATATTATGTTACAAACCATGAAGGGATTTATAATTATATCATTAATTATTATTACGGAAACAAATTATCAAGGAAACAAACTATCATCGATGTAACAAAAGAGATTGTAGATATAAAAAACTCTCATTAAATCTAATTAATATCATACTGTAGGTTAAAATTTATTTTCACGTCTAATTCTCTAAAGACCATTTCTTCCTTCCTTCAGGAGGAGGACTTCCTCCATGAACTCTTAACCATTACTTTTAAGGTTGGAAGGAAACAGGAAAAAAAAGTTAAAGAAAAAATAACAATAGAAACTTTTCATGAAAGTAGGAAATTCTTTGGATATGATAAGAGCAAAGATCACAAATACTATAATCTATAAGGGGAAAAGTTCAGCTATCACACTAGCTTTAATCGAACAGTTTGTATATACTATACCCACTAGACCCTAAAGCTAATAGTTGAAATTACTAAAAAATAGAAAGCAAAATGCTATACATCTAGAAAAAGAAGCTAACAGGGCAGTAGGTATTTTACACAAAACTAAGCGAAATTTGTTAAATGAAATAAAGTAGTATGATTCTTTTATCCATCAAATAATCAATTTATATGTCACATAAGATTCTATGTAACATTTTTCTCTAATAAATATCTATGTAGAAAGAAAGAGGAAAAATAACCACAATGCCCTATTTGATTTGGTTTTAAGCAGAAGTGTTTGTATAATTTCGTTATTCTATTGCACACACATGCAATGCAACATCCATAACATCCATTGAAACATTTTAAATCGAATAATTGCTACTTTCTAAAAGGAAGGATTTGGTAACCCGGTCACCTTTAACAGAATGTCGTCCACTGTCACATTGGCGTATATAAGGTACAACCTTGTTTTGTCCTTCGGGTTTTCTAGTATGGCTCTTGTGAGCTGTGAAAAAAAGGTGAGGGAAAAGAAGGAAAAATAAGCTTATTTTCTACCTACTTACATACAGTTAGAGGATTAGATAATCATTCCAAACTTCTTCAATAAGAAACTGTTTAGTTGAACAAAGTCCACGTGTGAGTTTGTATATGTCTTTAGCATGAACAATGTGCTCACATTAAAATTGCACATTTTTCAAGTGCGGAAAAATATATATACCTGAAACATTGGGGTAATGCCTGAACCTCCGGCAAGCATTCCAAATGCCCTAACTTGGCCAGGCTTGTAACTGAAGCGTCCCTACAAGCACGCGTTTACATTCCATTTATTTAATGAAAATGATTTTATTTGCTTTTGAGACTTTCAAGTATTTGCTTAGTATGCACATTACTCAGAGGTTCAATTTTTTGGGTCAATAACATTTTTTATAATCAATTTTTTATTTTGCCAAAGGAGAGAAGTACCTTGGGGCCCTTCACGGCCAAGTAGTCACCTTCGTTCATTTGTCTAAAATGGTGGGACATCTTTCCATTTGGGTACATCTGCTTGCATACAGATTTATATAATGACAATCACAAGTAAAGTTTATAACAATATTTTAAAAGAAGATATGATTTAATTTATATACATTATCAGTATACAAAAATCTTATATAGACATTCAATTATTTATTGTTATATCAGTAAAAAATATTTGACTTAATCTTCTACTATTTTAAAAATTTTATAAATAAAAGTATTTAATTAGATGACAGTATAAAATTTATTTATATTATCAATATATCAAAATTAATATCTTATTCATTTGCATAATTTGTCCACAAATATTTTACCTTAACAACTAATTCGAAGTAGCCAACATCTGAATCCAACGTGATTGGAGTATACGATCTCATAACTTCCTCTCCTTGGCTATCTCTTCCCCTGCTTAATAGTTCATATACAAAACAGTACACGGTCGCTTCTGTGTGTATATATATTATTATATTATATTATAGTTTAACTTTAAAAAAAAATAATGTTATTGGGACATATTAAGTGATATTCCAATAAATATCTTATGATTGTAGTTCAAATAAATATGAATTTTAATTATATAAGTATTAAATTGATATATTACATTTACTAATTAATGTATAGTGATCACAATACAAATAAATATAAATTTTAATTATGTAAATGTTGAATCAATATATCTACTTAATAAATAATATGGACATCCCATTATTACTTAATATTATTTACATAACTGAAAATATTTATTTGAACTACAATTATTGGATGTCAAACTTGCTCTGTACAAACAACATGCTTCTAAGTTCTGACAGAATAAGTTGAAATATAACGCTAGAAGCAATATACGAGAGATTTTTTTTTTCCAAACCTGGCAAGAATATTTTTTCCAACAGGAAGGCCCAAGACAGAAGTAGGAGTGGGAAGGGCAAATCTGAATCTTGCAACGTTGTGGCTAAGGGGGGTCTTCTTTATAAGTCTAAATTCTTTG
Source organism: Pterocarpus santalinus (assembly GCA_031439595.1). Lineage (NCBI taxonomy): Eukaryota > Viridiplantae > Streptophyta > Magnoliopsida > Fabales > Fabaceae > Pterocarpus > Pterocarpus santalinus. The sequence continues at coordinate 29,498,948 of CM062529.1, forward strand.
AAATTGTTGGGGTCCAAGCAACCTGAGAAAGCTGCCAATTTTGTATGCAAAGAATAAGCCTGATGGCATATTTTCAAGATATGGGTGTCTTCATTTGATAAAAGAGTTCTGTTGTTTGGACTTAAAGGTTTGGGGTGCGGATCGACACTGTGAATTCGTGCAAAAATGACTGAAGAGTTTACGTAGGGAATCGGGGCGATTGTAGTGGTAGATGATAATGCTGTAAATAAGTGAGAATTTATATGTAAATGAATGGGAGATTTACATATAATTTGGAAATCAGGTGTCTGTATTATCCCTTGTCACCATAGTTACTGGACTCTCTAATCAATAATTACGTGTGAATTTCCCACTTTATTTCCATACAATTTGCTGTTGTCTATCGACATACAAAAACCTATGTCCGAATATCATTTTTCTTAGATAAAACACATTGATATTGCTTTAGGATCGTGCTGCTGTACGCTGTAGTGCTAGTGTGCTACCAATGCAAAATCGTTGGATCTAGTATAACTCTTGATTTTCACATAACATGTAGTTTGGTGATATAGGGCAAATCATAGACGGTATCTCAAGCAAAATGAGATATTCCAATGACTTCGAAAATGATAAGAAACAAAATCTAGATGAAGTGGTCAAATACCTCTGAGGGCTTTTCTTTTGCGAAAGTAAATATAAGCCGCGGTAAGGCCTACGGCAACAAGAGCAACTGCGCCACCTAGCAGCTGAGGCTGCAGCTTCTCGGCAAAGGCAAACTGGCTGAAATCGAATTTGGTGAAGCGAAATGACATGTTGAATGGTAGTTCCAACATTTTGCAAGAAAATTGGCAAATCAATAACAGCTATATTTATGTGAAAATGCACAAGATATATAATAGTATAAAAGCTTTGGCTTTAACTGATTAGTTCTTTTCTTCTTCACATCCTGCTTGTCAACGAAATGAAGCAAAGAATAACCCCAAACGTCTCACGGAGGACATGATATTCCATACTTTAATACTTCTCAATTAAAATTTTGGATACTTTCACACCAACTATGTAGGACGAATACTTCAAAATAGTTGCCGTATTCGTATTGAATATGTATCATATCAGATATTTTATGGATATTTTTAGATACTTTTAATTGTATATAATAAGATTTTGTTTTAAATTTTTTAATTTTCAAATCTATATAAAACAAAAATTTTATGACAATTAATAAGATAAGTGCATTTTACTATATTTACAAAAATAAATACTAACAGCAAAATTGAGATAGGGAATAGAGAAGATTGTACCAATAGTTTTTATATTGGTTTGATCCCCAGTGTGAAGTCTACGTCTAGTCCCCCCAACAAGTAAGATTTTCACTATCCACAAGTATTCTTTTAGAAAAGCTTCTTGGAGCTTGTACATACCCAAGGATCCTTTTCCTCACTAGGTAAAATTCACTCTATTAATGGGTGCCTTGAGGCACTCCTACACTCTTTGAGTTACTCACTAATCTCTCTCGAACTTTTCAGTCATAAGAGTACAAAATGCATCACAACCCTCACAGAGCTTCAATAAACTAATCAGATTGGTATGAAAGACAATAAAGAAGATGGGAATATAGCAAATTTTGGCTACCCTTGATTTGGTTTGGTCCTTCGTATGTGAATGGAAGCTTCTTTATTCTTGAGATTGTTGCCTTCCTTTCTTGGTTTGTTTTTGATGATTCATTCCTCTAGTCGAGAATGGAAGTTTATTTTGTCTTCATTCATTATCATTGATCGTTTCCTTTCTTGCTCTTAATTATGTTGTTGGAAGCTTCCTTGTGAGTAGTACTTATTTGTTTTCCTCTTTGGTAATTATATTGTTGAGTATCTGATAAGTAACATTTTGATACATTAATTAACTCTCATATTTAGTTTATTGGACCTCTTTTGTACTAAATTGATCAATATTAGACATATTCTATGAGTTTGGGCTCTAATTGGGCTTAATTGTATTTTTTAGTATTATTATCAATTTATATTGTTTCTGTATTTTGAGCATATCTTGAATTGTTAACCTCTAAAACAAATTTTATATTGTAGGAAAGCTGAGAGAAAGATCTATAACTTTGATGAAGAAGTTAAAAACTAATTCAAATGTCTATTAGGACAAATTAGGCCACAAAGTTAAAATAGGGCTATTGCATTGGAACTTGAACAGTGTGCATTAATTGGGCCATAACTTGAGTTGTAGACATTAAATTAAGGTGAAATTGGTGCCATTTGAAAGCAAAGATATAAAGCTTCAATTCATATGAGAATACTCTTCAAAATAATGACATCTTGATGGACTTATTGGCTGTTGATTCGACTGATGTGAATAGAGTTACAACCTAGACATGCTACAAAGATTGGGTCATAACTCTCTCATTTCAAGTCCAAATTAAGCAAATTGGGTGTCCACTTAAAGCTAAGAGGCAAAGGATTAACTTAGGCTCAAAGGCAATGTTGGATATTCATATATTAGGTTTGATATGAAGGGAGAAAACAGAGATGCGAAGACTCTCATCTCCAACATTTTTCATTTTTCTTTCTTCTCTTCTCTTTTCCTCTTCTTTTCTTTTCTTTTCCTTTCATCTTGTAAGATACTTGTTTTGGGTTCTATTTTGTAACCTTCATTGCTATGGAGGAGTAGGACTTCAAGCTAGATGAAGGAGACTCTAAGGATATTATGGTTGTAATCTTGAAACTTTATGTTTGAATCTCGATCATGTTTGTTTTCTTGATTCTTTGCCCTCTTTTATTTGTAAACTTGCTTTGAATGTATTGATATGTGGGTTTATGAATGAGGAATTAGTTGGGTGATTGCTAATTGGTCAATTGGTATAAACTTGATTAATTAAAGAATTAGGAATTGGGTTTGGGTTCAAACCTAGGCTAATATAATTAGGCCTAGAAATCAACATAGGTTAATTAGAGTTGAGTTCTCAATTATCTAATTAATTATATGTTGGTTGAATGCCTAGAGGTCTCTAGGTAGAATTGTGGGGTTATTAGTAGAGGTCTCTCTAATAGCTCAAATTAATTACACTCTATGTGTTTGATATATTGTGTGTTAGTGATTGATTTACCTTATGCCTAAGGAACTCTTTGAACTAGCATTTATTTTTATTTCACCTAATTTTCTTTTATAGTTTATTTACTGTATGTTTACACAAAATCCCTTGTTACTTAACTAGATAGCAACAACATCCTTGTGAGACGACCTTGGTTGCATTATACTTCAAATTTAGTGTAATTAAGTATTTTAAAATTATAATTTGGAGCAAGCTGTGACACTCACTACCAAATTTTGGCTCCATTGCTGGGGATGTTGATATTATTTCGTTTGTAAATATATGTGTTTACTTGCTTTTGTTTGAGTTTTGTATATTTTGGTCATTTTCAGTGTTTTTAGGCTAATTTGGGGTGCTGTCCTATTCTGTTCATGCTCAGATTACCTTGACACTTTCCAGTCCAAAGGTTTTCGACATTGGAAACAAGATTCATTGCAGTGAGCCCTATCCTATTTTAGCCAAATTCCACTGTTTTGACCACTTTTTCTAATTTTTAATAATTTTTATTACATCTTCAGGTTCTAGATAGGTGTGGTTTTATTGTACAGTATTTCCATAAATTGAAAAAAAATCAATTTGTATATTTTTTTTTAATTTCCTAAGTCATTTGTTTTTAGTGATTTTTGTGTTTTGGTACTTTTAGTTGTAGTAGTAGTTATGCTAGTTCCACTTCTATACATTATTCTGCTAGTTCTTTTTCTCCTTTTCTATATTTTTTATTGAGATGACTATCCCTAAAAATACACTGAAGGAGCTATTTCCTCCCAATGTCGTAGCTCACTTATTTTGTATCCAATATCCTGATTTAGATTCTAACTTTAAGCTTAACCCTGCATTGATCCATTTGCTTCCAAGATTTCATGGTTATACAGATGAGGATCCTTACAGGCATCTTAAGGAGTTTCATGTGGTATGCTCAACTATCAACTTTCGGGAAATTCATGAGGATCATGTCAAGCTAAGAGCCTTCCCTTTCTCACTAGTTAAAGTAGCCAAAGATTGGCTTTACTATCTTCCCCTTCGTTGTGTAATAGAATGGACTGATATGAAAAAGACTCTTCTTAGAGAGATTTTTCTCTGCATCTAGAGTTGCAGCAGTAAGAAAGGATATCTATGGTATTAGGCAAATGCAAAAAGAAATATTATATGAGTATTCGGAGAGGTTCAATAGGTTGTGTGCAAGTTGTCCCCATCACCAGATTAGTGAGCACTTGTTGATTCAATTTTTCTACGAGGGGCTGATGCCCATGGATAAGAGCATGATTGATGTAGCGAGTGGTGAAGCTTTAATGGACAAGACATCTGCTGCCGCCAGAGATCTGATAGCTAACATGGCAAAGAATTTTCAATAATTTACCTCTAAGCTGATCACAAGGACTAGAGGAGTTGGTGAGATCCTTGATGTGAATTTGCTGAGGATCGAGCACAAATTAGATGAGATGGCATCATTGATAAAGTAGTTGACCATGGGACATCATGTTACTCCTACATCTGCACTAGAGCCTACTAGAGTATGTGATATTTATGCTTGTCCATCCCACTTTATTAATGGATGCCCCCAACTTTAGGAGTATACCTCATGCTTTCAGGGTTATACAGTGGGTGCTGTAGGAGTATTCCTTGGAAACCTCAATACTAGCACCTATCCCCTCAGCAGCAACAACAGATTGGATCAGCAATTACTTCACTGGAGCCATCATTATATGATCTGATGAAGCAAATTGTAGAAAATGACCTCCAGTATCAGCAAAGAACTGTTGTAGCCATCCAGAATAAAGAGACTTTGCTTGGTCAGTTTGCTTCCTCCATGAGCCAGATGCAGTCACATGGTTTTGCTTAGACTCCATCTCAATTGATCCCTGATCTAAAGGAGAATGTCAGTGTTGCTATGCAGGAGTCAGGTAGGACTTTACCAGAGTTGACACAAACAATTGATGAAAGTATAGCTAAGATTGAGCATTCTGATAAAGCAACTGAAGTGAAAGAAAAGCCAGGTGCAAATTTTGTGCAGGAGGAATCAAATAAGCACTCTGTATTTCATTTGGATATCATTGATTATGCAGCTAAGGAGGTTCATGACAGTTTTTGTGAGGAGTTCCCTGAGTTGTTCGACCTTAGTGATTTCATTGATTGTTTCTCTTATGATCAATGTGATGGTGTTGAGCTGTGTGTAGAGATGGATGCATATCTAATAGGTGATAGGCCTATGAGTGTTGACATAGTGGAGAAAATTCATTTAATAGAGATTCAGATTAAAGAGATTATTACCTCTATAGTCCAAACACTAAAATTAAAGTTGGAATTTCCTCCTTATGAGCATCTATTGGGTCGATTTGAATATGCCTACCTAAAAAATATTGCCCAACTCCAAGCTATTTGTGACATGGCTACAGAGATATCTTCCATAGAGGCATTGAGGTGCTTGGATTATGCTTACAAGGAGAGCCCTTTTCAACTCGAAGCCATCTATGTCATGACTACAACGATGCATCATGGGAATGAACTTAGGTATTCTACGCTGGGATGTGAATGCAAAAGTGACAAGGATGGTCGTGAACATAAAATAACCTTGTGGGATCCTGGTGGAGGCAAGAGATGCAAGCCTTGGTGGGAGTTTGTAGATCAATTCAAGCATAAGCCACCATGAGGGAGTTCTCATCACTTTTTACCTTTTTAATTTTCTGTCTTGCATTTGACTTTTAGAATAATGTTTAATGTTAGTTTTCATATGCTAGTTGTGTTGTTTAGTTGGATGTTTCCCCATGGCAATTTTTGAGTTGTTAGCTTTAGGTATTAGACTTTCTTGGCTTGAGACTTCAACATGCTTGACTTTTCATCTCATTCCTTATATCTTGCATTCTTGGTAGATTGATCTTCAATTGCTTGGATTGAGTAGGTTGGACATGACCCATGTGAGCTTTTGAGCTTTATTTGGATCGCTATGTTACATGTCATTCTTTTCTTTCTTGTGTGTTTTATTCCCTCATAGGATTTGTCACTCTGGAACTTGCTTTGATTCTTTTCGAGGCTACACCATTCATTTGCATACATGAATATGATTGAGGAATTCATTTTGTGATTAGCCACTTAGCTAAATAACCACTCTTGCATTTTTCCCCTTGCTTAGCCCTTTTGAGCCTTTTTGCTTATTCTTTGTTTTAAGCACATTACAAGCCTAAAGTGAAAAACCATGATTCTATCTAGCCATAGGGAATAGGAGACCATTGGTTATGATTACCAATGTGCATTAATATAAGTATGGGTGTTTACATGAGGACATGCAAGACTTTAAATGTGGAGGGTGCAAAGTGGTGAAAAAAGAATAAGGAAAGAAAAAAAAAAGATTAAAGAAAAAAATGAAGAAAAGGAAAAGAAAATGTAAAAAAAAAAGCAAATAGAAAAAGAAAAAGTCAATAAATTAGGGCAATTTTAATGAAAAAAAAGAAAGTAAAGCAGTGGGATAAAAAAGAGTTGTTTGTTGCATTGCTTGGATTTGAGGAGAGCCCTCACATTTGTGACCACATGTCTTTGCTAATGTTCTTCTATTCTCTTCGATTTTTATCTTGTATATCCTTACTATTTCCTTACCTTTACCTTGGCTCCATTACAACCTTGAATAAAGTCCTCTTGATTTGTGTGTGCATGTGTTTGAGTGGTGAAGAATTAGATGATAAGCAAGCTTACTTTTAAGGTGATTTGAGTGCTATAATTGAGCAACACATGAGAGTAAGAGTGCTAAACACATTATTTTGTGAGATCCTCTATGCTTGATCCATACTTTTTGGAGTGATTTTTGCCTTGCTTGTACCTTTGTAGAGATGTGTCATGATTGTTGAATTTCTTGATGCCTTGGGTGTGTTTTTTGCCTATATGCTTGACACTCTTGAGGATCCATTGAGAATTTGGTTTTATGGTATTTGGTCATTTTTTGTTTTTAGAACTTGTGTGCTTGTTTTAGATTTTTGATGTTCATTTTTATCACCCTTGAATATATTTTGAATTTTCCATGAGGACATGCAAATAGTTAAGTGTGGGAGAATTTGATAAGTAACATTTTGATACATTGATTAACTCTCATATTTCGTTTATTGGACCTCTTTTGTGCTTAATTGATCAATATTAGGCACATTCTACGAGTTTGGGCTCTAATTGGGCTTAATTATATTTTTTAGCATTATTGTAAATTTATACTGTTTCTGTATTTTGCTTGAGTTATCAACCTCTAAAAATTACAAATTCTATATTGTAGGAGAGCTGAGAGAAAGAGCTACAACTTTGATGAAGAAGTCAAAAACTAATTTAGATGTCTATTAGGACGAATTGGGCCACGAATTTAGAATAGGGCTACTATGTTGGAACTTGAGCAGTATGCACTAATTAGGCCATAACTTGAGTTGTAGACATTGGATTGAGGTGAAACCGGTGCCATTTGAAAGCTAAGATATACAACTTCAATTCATAAGAGAACACTCTCCAAAATAATGACATCTTGATGGACTTATTGGCTGTTGAATTTGACTAATGCAAATAGAGGTATAACCTAGACATGCTACAAAGATTGGGCCATAACTCTCTTAGTTCAAGTCCAAATTAAGCAAATTGGGTGTCCACTTAAAGCTAAGAGGTAGAGGATTAACTTAGGCTTAAGGGCAATGTTGGGTATTCACATTTTAGGTTTGATAAGAAGGGAGAAAACAAAGACGTGAAGACTCTCATCTCCAACATTTTTCATTTTTCTTTCTTCTCTTCTCCTCTCTTCTTCTTTTCTTTTCCTTTTGTCTTGTAAGATACTTGTTTTGGGTTTTATTTTGTAACCTTCATTGCTATAGAGGAGTAAGACTTCAAGCTTGTTCAAGGAGATTGCAAGGGCATTATGGTTATAAAACCCTATACTTGAGTCTCAATCATATTTTTTTTCTTGATTCTTTGCTCTCTTTTATTTGTAAACTTGCATTGAATGGTATTGATATGTGGGTTTGTGAATGAAGAATTAGTTGGGTGATTGCTAATTGGTCAATTGGTATGAACTTGATTAATTAAAGAATTAGGAATTGGGTTTGGATTCAAACTTAGGCTAATACAATTGGGGCTAAAAATCAATATAGGTTAATTAGATGTCTCTCTAATAGCTCAAATTACTCACACTTTATGTGTTTGATATATTGTGTGTTAGTGATTGATTCACCTTATGCCTAAAGAACTCTTTGAACTAGCATTTATTTTTATTTCACCTAATTTTCTTTTATAGCTTATTTACTGCATGTTTACACAAAATCCCTTGTTACTTAACTAGATAGCAACAACATCCTTGTGAGATGATTTTGGTTGCACTATACTTCAAATTTAGCATAATTAAGTATTTTAAAATTATAATTTGGAGCGGGCTGCAACACTTGCTACTAGTATCTTCATATGATAACCTTTATTTTTTTCTCGTCCTAGTTCTCAAAATCTATCCTAGAACTTTCTTAATTTGTGTAGGAGTTTTGGATAGAGCTAATCATAATCCTTTTCATTTTTTGTGCTCTTTCTATTTTGATAATCTTCATCTTGTCATAATTAATTTTCTTGCAATACTAAAGGAAACAAATTAAATACATAATGTTTGTAGTCATTATCAAAGTCAACACAAAGACTAATTATGGGTTAATGAGCCACTGAAGGAATTTAGTTAAATATGATGAAATGGGATTAGCTGTAGATAAGGTGGGATTGAAATTTGAATGGTCAGATGTTGAGGCTTGATGAGGATTTTTCAGTACAGTTAAAATATTTAATTTTTTCCCCTACTTTAGTAGCAAGTGCACCGGGCCAATCAAGTAATAAAAAGTGAGTAGAATATCATTTAAACGAGATTTGATTAAAATTAGCTACTGCAATAACCAATTAGAAGCTATTTAGGCTAACCGAAAGTTGAGTGAGCCGGAAAGTGTGATTAACAAGCAAAGTAGCAAGCAAGCAATTAATAGAAGGATTGCAAATCAATGGAGATGGCACTAATGCGTATTGACTGCCTAGAATTTATTTAAATCTATCTAATCAATTGAAGAAGGAAAAGGGATCCTTTATTAATCAATACCAAGTTCCTCTACATATTAATCCTATTCTAACAACTTAAAAGATAACTAGACTTCTAAGACATTGAATTCTAAGATTAGAGAAATTATTGCTCCATTATTCCTCTTTGACTAATATCCCACAATTACGCTACACAACTGAGAGACAAGTATGTGGATAATAGTTCTCATATCATGTTTTAAGCATGTACCTAAATTCCTCTCAGTTTACACAACTCTAGAATCAGTCTATGGGCGGTACCATGTCAATAAATAGCATTAAGTATACATATAAAAACTCAATTAGAACAAATAAGATTCAAATAAATCAAAACAAAAGTCAATACATCATCATTCACAAAGGCTACATCTTTACCCTTGCAAAAGAAAGATAGCCACTCATTGATATAATACTCATACTCAATGAAGAAACAAGTCATAAACATGAGAGAAGAAGAGAGATAAGAAATATGTGAATAAAGGAGATAAGTATTTTCTTCTTCCAAGCTCCAAGATTGGTCTAGTTCCAAACTCCCTTGTGCTTCTCTAAACAAGGATTTGTGATTAAGCATAAGCTCTAGGAGGCAAAAGTTTGTATCCAAGAGCCAACCACTAGGGTTAGCTTCTAATTCTCTTTTTGTTAAGGCTAAGATAATGATTTTCTTCAATTATGAGTGTTGGGCATAATTAAGGGTGTGTGAGAGGGGTCTAATTAACTCTTGGTTATGTCTCAATTAGGCTAGGGAAGCCTAATTTGCATTATGATGTAAGATCAAATTTTGACTGTCAATTTGTAGTGCTCTCTATGGTTGGAATTAGGTCTTAAAAATAGAAATAACTATTGCAGATTTTTTTGCTGCCTTTCCAAAGTTGAAAGAATAACCTCAATCGAATTTCTATAGCTTGATATATCAACAAAATACTGACCAGAAGTTAGGCTGGATAGGATTTGGATAGATTTGTTTCTTAATATTGCAACTTGATCTTCACCTAGTATCTTTAATAGCTAGAATTTGTGGTCGATAGCAGAGTTGGAGATCGCATTGTGATCTTTCTAAAACATTTTGAATTATCTCAATCCAATCCCTATAGAGAGATATGGATTTTTCTTTCTTAGCACTTTCCTGAAATAACTCCTATTTAGTCCAAAGATACTTCAGTTAATGCCATAAATTCCTTTCTTGCAATAATTGAGCTAAATCAACCATAAAAAAGAATTTCATCAGAAAGATGACTCAAGGATCTAATCAGATATTTGAACAGGAAGAGTCAAAGTGGATTTGAAACATGGGACGATTTTGTAACTTCCCACTTTGCCACAGCTTAATGAAACGGGAAAAACCAAACTTTCTCTCATACAAAAAGTCTACCTCCAAGGTCAAATTTCTACTATTTTAGCAACTATAGAGCTTGGAAGTGTGTAAAAGAAGGTAGCACTGTCAACTAAGCATGCTATAGAGCAAGCCATTGCGCTATAGTGCTATGCCGTTTTCACCCATGCAATTTTAGTTAAGCTATAGTGCGACCTTGACTGTTGAACTAAGGGGCTCGAGCCAAATTTCGAAAATAAAGATCCGCGAACTATAAAAAGTAACATTGAAAGTCCGAAAATAGATCCCTAGACACTTCCACACACTTTCCAAAATAGATACTTTGTCTAAAGAGATTGAAGGTGAAGATTTAAGGATTCCCAAGCTTAACTTTAATAAGGCAAGATCCACAGCTTCCAAATCTTTTGTATCTAGCTTCAATACTTTTTGGCTTTTATTTCTTCTATCTTCGCATATTCATATTCTTTCATTGTTTTCTTTTCCTTTGTCATGAACTAAGTTTCTTTTGCTAGGGCGTTAATGGATCCTTTTTGTATGACAATTTTACATATGAATTAATGTTAATCTTGTTTCTATCTCAATTGCTTAGTGTTTTTGTTTGTGCTTAATGCCTTTGATTGCTTGATCACTAATTAATTGATTTGGGGATTTACAATAACTCGAGAGAGGGTTTGTGAATAAAGCCTCTTAACAGAAACACCATGAGCTGAGCAAAAACTGAAGATAGACAAACGCGATTCATGCGATCAATATAGGAACCCATAAAGCTTCAACCTTTGCCTAGATTAGTTTGTGCTAAGAGATTAGGCAATTAGTTTAGGATAAAGAGTATTGCTTGACCTCGAGAGAGGCTAGAAATAAATTAAGACAAACCGATCATGAGTCAACTAGGATAGGAACAGATTAACAAAAATTCATAGTAAATACGCCTACAATAGGTGAAATTAATTAGCTCTAGTATTCATTCCATTACATTTGTCCACACCATTAGCATTTTTCTACTTTATTATTTTTCTGATTTATTTTATTTTATTTAAATTCTAATTTCTATATCCGTGAATTAATTCCGTCCAAATAGTCATCTTTTAGACTTTCCGATATTTGATCTATCCTTGTGGGAATAATACTATTCTCATCACTTTATTACTTGTACAACCCAGTATACTTGTTGGAGCCGTACCAAGTTTTTGGCGCTGTTACCGGGAATAGTATCAATATCATTCTTAGTTGACAGGATACTAAATTGGATTTTTTATTTTTATTTTTACTTTATTTTATTTTATTTTATATTTGTTTTTGTCTTTTTGTATTATTTATTTTTCTTTGTATTTTCTTTTTCTTTGGTTATTTAGTTTTATTTAGCTTTTGTTTTATTTTATTTTATTCCTGCTTTCATTTATTCTTGTGTTTTATTTTACAGTTTATGCAAAGAAGCTAATCCACAGGAGATTTATTCTTTGATCCAAAGATCGAGCGTTTTTTGCATTAACTCAAAAGAGAACGGAGAACAATTGAAAGAGTTTCTAAAGTTACCATGGCTGATGAAAACGAGCAGAATGACAGAGCCATGAAAGATTACTTGGCACTTACTCTTCAAGGGTGCTCATCTAGCATTATGAGGCTACCTGCTCAAGCAAACAACTTTGAGCTAAAGATGTCACTCATTCAATTTGTACAATAGAATTGCCAATTTGTTGGACTGCCTAGTGAAGACCCTAATGAGAATTTTCTGAAGATCTGTGATGCCGTAAAAATTAATGGTGTCCCGGATGATGCTATTTAACTAAGATTGTTTCACTTTCCATTGAGAGACAAGGTTAGAACCTGATTGAAGTCTCTGCTTCAGGGAACACTTACTATTTGGGAGATGGTAGCCAAGAAATTCCTAGAGAAGTATTTTCCTCTTCCCAAGTCTGCCAAGATGAGGAATGACATCACTTCCTTTACCCAAGTGGATGGACAAGAGGGATATAAGGAATTATTGGCTAAGTGTCCACATCACGGCATCCCACTCTGGATACAAATCTAGACATTCTACAATGGTCTCCTAATGTCCACACAGATCATGGTTGATGCAGCAATTGGTGATTTTCTGAATAATAAGACACTTGAGCAGTCTTGGGAGCTATTTGAAGTATTGACTAGCAACAATTACCAAAGGCCTAGTGAGAGAACCCAGAAGAGGGGAGTTCTGGAAGTTGACACTACCACTGTCCTCTTGGCCCAAATGCAAGCCCTTTCTATCCAAAATGCAGCCATTTAGAAGCAATTGGGCTTGCTCAGCGCTACTTCACCAACACATGTCATGCATTGTGATTTCTGCCATGGGAACCATTCGAATGGAGAGTGCACTACAGCTCCTTCTTCTAATGAGCAAGTTAACTATATGAATGCCCATAAGCACAACTTCTACTCTGAGACCTATGTTCCTGGGCAATAGTTCAATTAACCTCCACAAGAAAAGAAGCCTAACCTGGAAGACATGTTTCACCAGTTCGTGAGGAGCCATATGTCTTTTGTGGAGAAAACTAAAGCTTTTATGGAGAGGATAGAGGCTCAATTTAGAGGTCATGATGCTGCAATCAAAAACCTAGAGCATCAAGTAAGGCAAATTTCCAAGCAATTAGCTGAGAGGCCACCAAGTTTCTTACCTAGCAATACCACTGAAAATCCAAGGGAGCATGTGAATGCAATCATACTGACAATTGGTAAAGAATTAGCTGAATTGACAAGGAAGAAGCAAGGATAAAAGAAAAGCCTGTTAAAGATTCCAATATGGCATCACCTGTGGAGAAAAGATATGTGGCACCCCCTGTTTATGAACCTCCAATTCCTTGTCCTCAAAAAGTGAAGCAATAAAAGAAGGAATCAGAAGGGCAGCAATTCTTTAAGGTTCTTGATGTTCTTAAGAAGCTCCACCTCTATATTCCATTTGTTGAGGCATTGGAGCGAATGCCAAACTATGCCAAGTTCATGAAAGAGCTACTCTCTAAGAAAAGGAAATTGGATGCTAATGAGACTGTACCACTCACTGAGGAGTGTTCAACAATCATTCAAAGTAAACTACTACCTAAATTGAAGGACCCTGGGACCTTTACTATTCCATGCACCACGGTGATTTGAGGACTGAAAAGGCACTATGTGACCTTGGAGCAAGTATTAATCTAATACCTTTGTCACTTGTGCATAGATTGGGCATTACTGAAGTGAAGCCTACAAGGGTATCTTTATAGTTGGCTGATAGATCTGTCAAACTTCCCTATTGTATTATTGAAGATATTTTGGTGAAGGTGGATTGTTTCTTCATTTCCACTGATTTTTTATTTTTGATATAGAGGAGGATGTCAATCTCCCTCTGATTCTTGGGTGTCCATTCTTAGTCACTAGTAGAGAACCTTGATTGATGCAGAAGAGGGGCACTAACTCTGAGATTTTAGAACAATAAAGTGAAGTTCAAAGTCTTCCAAGTAATGGACTCTGCCACAAAGATAGCTCAATGCTATAAAATGGATATAATGGAAGCTAACTTAAGTACTTTAGTTCCCACATCACATGCCACACCTCCTTGGAAGCCTCCACTGAGGAAGAGCAAAACAAAGAAAAAAATAAAAAGGTGGGGGATGATGATCTTAAGCCACCTAAGAAGCTGCCAGAAGTTCTCCACTTGCCATTCGAGCCTAATTCTATCTCAGTGGTTTTTGGGAAGAAGAACCACTATCTTGGTGACAAGTCACCAAAGAAGGGGAGGAAGGAACCACCATGTGTAACGTCCGAAAGATTTTATTATTTTTAATCGATTTATTCGGTTTTATTGAATAAGTGAGACTAATTAGCAATCGATTAAGTATTTATTTGAGGTCAATTAATTATTATTTAGCGAGATTAGATTTGAAGGAATTAGATTAGGAATATAGAAGAGCTCATAGAATTTTTCCAAAATCGTTTTGCCAATTTAAAGGAAATTGGTAATATTTTAGTTTTTTAAATCATCAGAACTGAAATAATAGAATTTCACAAATCAAATCCTAAATTGAGAGGCTGAAAATTTAGCCACCTTACCTTTAATTGTGGCACTACTTGCTATGAGAGTGAATAGAGAGACTTGATTTCTTAACCACCACAAACACAATCCACCAATCATCTTCAAGTTTCCTCCACTAAAACATCCAATATTCCCCTACGATGTCCGTGCGTACGTAATGTACAGATCAAAATCTAGCCATCAAAAATTGACGAATATATTTTTATATGAAACTAGACAATTAGAGCTTTTCAACCATGTAAAATATAAGACATTGGATTAGTATTGAGTGAGTTATGAAATTTTGAAATTTAACCAGAAATTCTAGGTCCTTTACTGGGCAGTATGAGTTTTGACGAGTGTCACTCACCCTACATAACTAGAAATTAAGTGCAACTCACCCCACATAACTAGAAATTAAGTGTAACAAATTTTTTTAGAAAGTTTACACATAAGGCAACATCCCATAAAAGTTTCGGCATTAAATTTGGTCCTAGTTGCTCCCAGTAATTCAATGAAGTCACCCTAAGTCCAAATTGGGCTAGAATAGAGTAGTCCAAAATGGTCGACTCCCAAAGCTTATAACTCAAGCTCTGATTATGCAAATGAGATAAAACTTGTTGGAAATCAAATTTGTTCTATTATATTTAAATTGATATAGGTTTCGTATGATTTCACCTAGATTCTATTTTTAGTGAATTTTTAATTTTAAGAGTGCATTTCTAGCTAGTTATAGGACAGATCAAGGTAAATTTCAAATAACCTGAGCTAAATATATCAAAATGAGATGGGACCAAAAAGGTTAGAAACTAGACAAATAGCATCCTAACATATCCAAAATTTAGACCTAAATGAATTAAATAGGAATTATAGTGGAATTTATAAAATTAGGTAGAATTGAGTAGAGTGGGTATCATATTATGGAATTTACCAAAAGGGTTAGACCCAATTTATGTTGGCATGTCATATTGTGGGTATCATTGTTATAAACTTGATGCTCTATATTGGTTTTATTGCTTGATTGATCTTTCTGATAGCCTAGCACTATTCATGATGAAGCGGACTCGATCTATTATACTATCAAAATCCTGGCGGAAAGTGCATCTGACATATGAAATAATTATCTAAACATATAATGTTCAAAACAAACTAGTCTTGTTCATGCAATTTATGAGGATTATAATGGGTTCCATATTACTTGGGTCAGCCCCTGAATAAAATTAAGAGGAATAGGTTAGCGGGAAATTCGAGGAAAGTAAATCCGATGATCCTGTATAGGAACGAATTCGGTTTTGAGAAGCAGACTATTACTCAGGAGTATATGGCCAAAAAAAACAAAAACTCCCAGGGGACCAAGTGTGGAAAAGAAAATATAAGTCAAATAAGTCGAGTGATCCCAAAAGCTAAGTGCACTTCCATTCCTGCATACGTATGGTCTGTCTACTAAATATTGTACTAATTGCATGGTTATCTGTATATTCTTTGTACTTATATTACTGTTTACATCATGTTCATTGCACTAGCTATGTTAGAGTATGTTTCTTGTTACACTTCCTGTTATTTTAAGTAAAATTAAACTTTGTTTCGGATTATGATTTTCCTAACATTAATTGAATAAAATATCATAGTTATGTTACATTTTTTTTAAATTAAGTACAAACCGAAACAACTGAGAATAGTGACGATGTCAGATTAGTGTAGTATTGGATTCCTACTAAGAATTCTTTAAATTCTCACCCTACTATGTATTGCCGTGTCATTCTCAGATCATGGAGCACACGACGATGGACATTCTTTTCATTGAGTTCCCTGATTTGCATTTCCACCTTGAACCTATCATAGATTCCGTATATATTGTTAGTAGTTGCTATTTCTGTTTTTATTTCTTCTTCCGCAGAGACTTTGTTGTCCCACTCACTCACCCACTATTTGATCCTACCGCACCTTATGTCGCTATTCTGATATATATGGCACACCTCTCTCCACCTCCAACAGCAATAGCAGTAGCTCCTGTCGCACCATCGATGGCATCACCCGAGCAGGTCCCTTCTATCTCCCTCTCTAATGATGATGACCTATCAAAGGCTACAAGCTTATCTTCTCCATCCTCTGTATCAAGTGACAGTTATGTCCCGGTGGACGCCAGTATGGCGAATGAATTCCTTTCTTTGGAATCCATTTAGGGGAGTATCCAACCCAGCAGGTGGTGGCGTATAGTGTGGCCCCCCTTTTTTGGTACTTTTGGGCTATAGGCTTAGTTTTGTTAGTATATGGAATGTCTCGTGGGGACCAGCTAGGGTTCTGCTTTGTAGAGACAAGTCGATTTATTTTGTTCTGGCGGCCTCATCTTTGTACCCTATACTGTTTCATGTGTGTTTTTTTTTTTATAATGGATATCTACATGTATATACATACAATGTAGTTTTCTGTAGTTTTTGTCTGTTCTGTGGATTTTTCAATTATGATGTTAATTCCATTTGTTCATTATGCGACCAAAATAAATAAATAAATGAATAGAAAATTCTTCTATGGGTAAATAACATTGAATTTGAATGAAATTAATTAGACACCCATGCGTGATAACTTATCGGGTAATATATTATAACTCAAGTATAGTATTTTGTCCGATAAAGTATTACACCATGAGTGACAGGACCATGTCTAACTTAGAGATATTAAACCAAAGTGCATGTTATGAGACAACCCAAATTTTCTAACCTTTCTTTGATTTTAATTTTTCTCATTTAGGATCTTTTTATTTTTTTTTCTTTCTTTTGATTTATACAAAATTTTAATTTTGATTAATTTTACTTTTGGTTATTTTGTTATGTAGGTTCATTGGAGCAATTAGGAAGTGCATAAGTGGAGGAAAAAGCCACATGGGGCGTACAATAGAGATACATGCGCTAGGGAGTAACTTTCTTTTCCTTTCCCTTTTGATTTAATTTTCATGCATTAGGAACAATGCATAATTTTAAGTTAGGGGTTAGGAAAGTCCATTATTACACTTTCTTATTTGTTCTTGTTTCCTTTTGTTAGTTTTGTTCATTAGGTTGTTAGTGTTTTTAGTTTCAATTTTTTGCTTAAAAAAAAACCAAAAAGATTTTTGTTTTTAGTCTTTTTTCTAGTTTTTGTTAGTCAACTAGTTGTTGTCTGTCTGTGCCTATGATATAAAGATTGCTCTGTTTGTTAACTTCTAAGTAACTTTGGATCTTGATTTGAGTATTGAAAATCTTCTTATGCTTTTACTATTGAATGGAGAAGGATAATTTTCTTGCACTTTGATAAGAGTTAGCAACTTAGGATGGTGACCTTTATGCTTTTTATGCTTTATTTAGGTTCAGATGTGCATTTTTATTCATGTGAATCTCTCTTGCAATATATATGAGTGAATCTTAGCCATAGAAGTGATTTAGGCTATATTTGGTAGCCATAATTGAGCCTTATGGCCCGCCCTTTGTCATTGATCCTTAGTCACCCTATTTGAGCCTTAAAGCCTATTTTTGGATTGAACCACATTATGAGTCTAATGCTCTTCCTTTCCTTTCCCTCTTTTAACTTCTAAACTCATTTGAATAGGGTACCACCTCCATTACCACAACCGCATGCTTTCTAAAGTCAAAAGATGAGTGAGAAACTATGAAAAAAAAGAAGAGAGTGAAAGAAAGAAAGAGGAGAAAAAGTGAAGAAAAAAAAAGTTAGCAGTACAAGGAAATAAATGAAAAAAGTTGGCAATACAAGGAAATAAATGCCAAGGTTCAACAAGAAAAGCATGATAGTTACAAAGCAACTAAGTTGGGTGTACTCCAAGAAAAATGAGTTAGGGGTAAGGGTTCTTTAAGTTGAGGGAATTAATTAAGCCTAAATGACTATCTCATCATATCCTTTACCTTGGCCTACCGTTATAAGCTACGAAAAAGTCCTTCTAATCTTTGGCTAAGTGATATTCATGTAGAAATAGAGAGAGAAGATTGTGGATAATGTGATATTTTTATCTTTTCTTAAACATGGAATAAGCATAGGGGAAGTCAATTTTTCATTGTTTTTCCTTTATATACACACACATACACACACACACACACACACTAGATCCACTTTCTTGTCAATGTGGTTGCACAATTAGATGATCTTGGTACTTAGACTTGGATTCTTGGTGACTTTTGAATTAAGTTCTCGAGCAGTGATGAGGATTTCCATAGGCAACAATTTGACTGTTTCCTTTACTGCATCCTTTTGTTTTAAGTGTTTTTATTTGAGTCCCTTGTTCCATGTTTTAGTCCTTGTTTTGAGTCTTGCTTGAGGATAAGCAAGTTCTTAAGTTGGGGGTTGTGATAACTCCCTTTGGTGAGCAATATTTTTAGTTAGTTTTTATTTAATTTAGGACATAGTTTGTTTAGTTTAGTTACTATTTTGTTTTATTTTACTTAAGTAGTTTAGATTGGGTGTTATTTTTATTTTTTGTTATTTTTTTTATATTTTGGATATTTATTTTGGGCTTATGTTGATTGTCACTAGATATAAGCACTCAAGTTAGAATTTGGAGCCATGAGAGAGCTTATCTTGCATGAAATCAAGACCTTTTAGCATTGGTAATTTAATATCTAGCTCTCTAGAAGTCAGATTTTGATGATTCAAAATTCTTTGAAAAGAAGAAAAGAAGATCTCCAATTTTGTTGTTGGGCACTTTTTTCCAGTTCTCGAGTCTTCTAGGAGAAAAAGTTGAAAATAAATTGAAGCTTCATCTTATCTTCGATGCTATCAAGTTTGACCTTTCATCACTATTTTACTCATATCTTAGGTTACAGAACTCCGATTGAGATGCTTCTTGTTGCATTGGAAAGCACACTCAAACATCTATACTTGTTATTTTATCTTTAAGGGCAAATTCCAACTATTTTGACTGCTACAGAGCTTGGAAGTGTGTAAAAGAGGGTAGCACTGTTTGGTAAGCGCGCTATAGCGCAAGCCATTATGCTATAGTGCGATGCCGTTTTCACCCATACAATTTTAGCTGTGCTACAGCGCAGCCCTTTGTGCTATTGCGCGACCTCGACTGTAGAATTGAGGGGTTCAGGCCAAATTTCGAAAATAAAGATGTACGGACTATAAAAGACAACACTTAAGGTTTGAAAACAAATCCCTAGACACTTCTATACACTTTCCAAGATAAAAAAAGTTCTCTAGAGAGATTGAAAGCGAAGATTTAAGGATTCCCAAGCTTAACTTCAATAAGGAGAGAACCATACCTTCTGAGTCTTTTGTCTCTAGCTTCAATACTTTATGGCTTTTATTTATTCTATCTTCTCATATTCATATTCTTTCATTGTTTTCTTTTCCTTAGTCATGAACTAAGTTTCTTTTGCTAGGGCATTAATAGACCCTTTTTATACGACAATTTTACTTATGAATTAAAGTTAATCTTATTTCTATCTCAATTGCTTAGTGTTTTTTATTTGTGCTTAATGCTTTTAATTGCTTGATCACCAATTAATTGATTTAGGGATTTACAATAACTCGAGAGACGGTTTGTGAATAGAGCCTCTTAACAGAAACACCATGAGCTGAGCAAAAACTGGATATAGACAAAAGCAATTCATGTGGTCAATATAGGAACCCATAAAGCTTCAACCTTTGCCTAGATTAGTTTGTGCTAAGAGATTAGGCAATCAGTTTAGGATAAAGAGTATTGCTTGACCTCGAGAGAGGTTAGGAATGAATTAAGGGGAACCGATCATGAGTCAATTAGGATAGAAACAGATTAACAGAAATTCATAGTAAATACGTCTACAATAGGTGAAATTAATTAGCCCTAGTATCCATTCCATTGCATTTGTCCATGCCATTAGCATTTGTCTACTTTATTATTTTTTTGATTTATTTTATTTTATTTAAATTCTAATTTTTGCATCCTGAATTAATTCTGTCCAAATAGTCATCCCTTAGAGTTTTCGGTATTTGATCTAGATAGGAACAGATTAACATAAATTCATAGTAAATACGTCTACAATGGGTGAAATTAATTAGCCCTAGCATCTATTCTATTGCATTTGTCCACACTATTAGCATTTGTCTACTTTATTATTTTTCTGATTTATTTTATTTTATTTAAATTCTAATTTCTGCATCTGTGAATTAATTCCGTCCAAATAGTCATCCCTTGGACTTTTTGGTACTTGGTCTATCCTCACGAGAATGATACTTTTCTTATCACTTTATTACTTGTACGACCTGGTATACTTGCTGAAGCCGCTCCAGACAGATATCTATTGTCAGCCCTACAAAATATCCATACCTAACAAAGGTTCAAATGCCAACTAAAAACGAAATACATAAAAGATCTCCACTGCTCATACATGCCATAAAATGATAACCCTAAAACTATAAACAAAAGAGGCTAGCCTCATGTCCAAGCTTTGCATGTGCTAGCTCAAGTCACCCCTAACCTCAAAACGGAGCAAATCTGCTCCCAAATCCTCCGAGTGTATCATCTCCATGTCCTTCACTAGGGGCTTGTCCACCCCCACGGGGTATAGCTCAGGTGCGGATGAACCCTTGTCTACATCTCGGGTTTTGTGCCTAGCTCGCGGTTGATAAAGAAGAATTGGAAGTCAGTCAGATCACTGAGGGGTATGTCAAATCAAAAGGGTCAGACTTCACTGAATATGTCAAGGTTAGGTGGGTGTCTGAATCAGACTCTCCATCCATAGGGTACATTAGGGGATAGAAAGGAGGTTGCACATCGTCTAAGGTGATATCCTCGTATGTGTAATCATCATAGATACATTTAGTATTAGGTCAAAGTGCCAATGCTAGTGGGAAACTCAACATAGATGACCACGCTACTCGACAACGTCCTCTAAAGATGACATAGAAACATGAGAGTGAGAAATACAAGATTTTTCTATAGGATTCTGACTAGACAACTAAAGTGTCATCCTCGTTGTCCCAGCCACTTTGAGTTTAATTATAAAAAGGTGAATAGGCATAGATTCAAGTTTAAGGGTTTTGAAAAATATAAGTTCCCGAAGCAGGTTTCTTTTAATCTTAATCTTATAAACATAACATAAGTTGACACAAGTTCATAAGATAGAAACATACAAATGAAATCATAGAATACACATTCAAAACCATGAATATAAAAGAATAAAGATGCATGTGCTTTCATGTAATTTATTGACTTTGATTTTCCTTTGGCTTGTCTCACTTCACATTCATAATAAGCACGTGTTTAATATTCTTTTCTTTACGTACTCTTGGGTAGACTGTTGTAGGATAAAAGCTCATTCTATGACTGTTATCACATAGTACTAATTTATATCAGACTTAGCTGACAAGAGGATCTATGTGCCTCTAAATTGGAAGGATCTAGTTTGGCCACATGCCTCCAAAGTAAAAGGGTTTCTTAATGGGTCACATTTCCTTTTGAAGGATCACACCTACTTATCTTGTCTTTGTGGATCATGTTCCCTTTTGAAGGATCATGTCCAATTATTTCTTTTCTTTGCAGCGTACTTGATATTACATCTTTCATTTTAAATGTATAAGTTCAAAGGCAAGATACATATAAGCATGCAATAGATATTTCTAAGTTCACAATTTTGACAAAAATCCAACAACATAACGGCTAGAGCGAAGCTTCCCCAAAATTTTCAGACATGAGAATTCAACCAATAATTAATCATATTCATTTTAGAACATCATATCAGGTACCAATAATCAAGCCAACAACCAGGCAATCTTGCCAAAAAACATGTATAAGAGCAACATACATCCACAACCTAAGTGCTATTCTAGGATTTCC
This sequence comes from Pterocarpus santalinus, assembly GCA_031439595.1. Classification (NCBI taxonomy): domain Eukaryota; kingdom Viridiplantae; phylum Streptophyta; class Magnoliopsida; order Fabales; family Fabaceae; genus Pterocarpus; species Pterocarpus santalinus. The sequence goes on from CM062529.1 coordinate 29,521,230, forward strand.
TTGTACTTTGTGAAAAGTCTTATGAGTCATTATAAGAATCCTTATGTCTACTCATGAAGGAATCACATAACCAATTATATGTTATAAGCTTTTAGCCACTTACATTTAAGTGCTGTCACACTTTATTTAAAGGTTTTCATGCTTCCTTCTTAATTTTTTTTTTAATTTTAGGAAAACATTCATTTATTCAATCAAATACCTTAAGTTTTAGTTATTTCAAATTTAGGTGTTTAGCATTTTTCCTTTTCACTTAGTAACTCAAGACTGTGGCATGATTATAGTCTTATTGAGCCTTAAATTTTCATATTTACCATCTAACTTACTAGATTCCCTATCTACACATCTTAAGGATTAGATTTCTTGAGTTAAGATTTTTAGCACTTCTTTTCCCTATATTCTTTTTGGTTAAGGCCGAAACTTAACTTAGGGTTTTTAACCAAAGTTTTGTCTTTAAAATTTTTAATCTCCTTGAGATAGAACACTAGTGATTTCTACATTCATAGTACACTAGTGATTTCTACATTGGAGCCCTAATCATACTTCTATTTCCTAAGAATTTTGAGATCCTTCTAGTCCCTTGGGTCATGACAAAGCATGCCTACACTCATGAACCCAACAATACCATGTGATCACCATCGTTAAGAAGTGGTTTTTATTTTAAATAAAGTTGCAAGATTCCACTATTATGACTAAAAAGTTTTATTCTTGAAGAAAGTTTAAACCTTTACTTAATATTTTGTGTTCAAACTTCAACCTTTATTAAATAAAATTGCAAGATTCCACTTTTATGACTAAAAAGCTTCATTCTTTAAGAAAGTTTAAACCTTTACTCAATATTTTATCTTCATGAAAAACAAAATGAACCTTTGAGAAGATATACTCTTAGGCGCCACTTTTTAGCATGCAAGAAGCAAACCTTTTTAAACTTTTATGCTAGGGAATGTTCTTAGTCACATCAAAAATCATGTTGGAAGTGTAAAAAGAGGAACTTTTAGTCATAAACATATCATTTTAAAGAACAAAAAATTGAACAAGACAACCTTAAGAAAGCATATTTCTTTTTACGAAACCAAAGAACACGAAGAACACATAGATCACAAAAAAGAAGAAGCTTTTAGGGCATCAAGAAATGAACTTTTTAGCAAACAACATAAAACCTCATAAACAAGATTCAAGAAGCAAACTTTTCTTAATAAGAAAAAGAAAACTTTTCTCAAGAAGAAAATGGAACTTCTCTCAAGTTGTCACTTGAAGTTTTTGGCCACGGCAAAAAGCCAAAGCTTCAACCTTTCTTGAACAATAAAATGAAGAAAGTAAAAAATAACTAGCTAAGGTGTGTATAATGCCTTCTTGAAGAATAGAAGAAGATGAAGATGGCCTCCTCCAAAGGGGTATGGCCGTGACTTTCTTGAAGAAGAAAATGAGAGCTTGGTGCTCTCCTTGAGAAAATGGAGATATTAATGTTTAGGATCTTGTCTCCGAAAACCAAAAAATGTAGCCTTTGAAGGGTTAGTGAGAAGGATTGTGAGGTTTGGCTATGGTATCTTGGAGAAGAAGAAGAAAAAAAAGAAGAAGAGAGCTTCTTGAAGAAGAGATTATTAGAGATAGAATGTGAGTTTTGAAAAATGAAATGAGTGTGTGTGCAAGTGTAAGGCCACAACATATACAAAGGAAGAGGGGGAGACATTTTCTTGATTTTTTAGTAATTAAGATTAAGAGGGACAAAGTGGACGATGAAGGGAATAAATCATGTGCTTTCTCTTCTGAAAAGCAAAGTTGTCTTCCACTTTATTACTTTAGTAACGTCATCATTGTTTTATTATCTACTTGACTTAATTTGAATTGTAATGATATGATTAAGTATTCTTGCTATTTAATTAACTTAATTAACCAAGGATTAGTGATTAACTCATATTATCATGATTAGCGAGATTAAATTTTTAATTCTACTTAATTAACCTTAATTAAATTCGATTAAGCTAATTATTAGTGATTAGTATTTAATTAGGCTCTTAAGGGTTCGATTTGCTTAATTAGAAATTATCTAATCTTAGTTAAGCATTCTCTTAATTTTTTTGTTCACAATTACCCCTATTACCCCTTTTGTCCTTTGGTTAAATCTTTATTCTTTAATTTTTTATTAAGTGCCTAATTACTCAAGTCATTGAGGTAATTTAGCACAAGAGAAATTTGAGTGTGTTACACTCCTTACCTTACCGTCGATTTGCTGTTTTATTGCACTGTCTAGGTCTTATCTCCTTTGGCTTCTTGATCTTCCTTATCTACACTTTCTTTTCGCTCTAACCCTTTCTTTGTGAGCTCCAATTCTTTGCCTCTCCCAATGCTCTACTACTCCAGTTCTTCAATTCTGAGGTATGTGACTAGCCTTTATACATGAAATTATTGAATAAAAAATGTGTAGTGTATAAATTGAAATTGTAAAAATTTTCACAATAACAATTTAAATCCATGTCAAATTAAGGACAAGGTGTGTGCTTAAGACTATTCATCCATTTCACAAATTTGAAGCTTCATATTGCTAGCTCTTCACCATGATTTGCTTGTGAAAGAGCAGCTTGCGCATAAGGTAAGATATTTAATGACATTGGATGGCAATATATAACCTACCCATAGGCATCTAGTTGTACTTGGGTTGGGCAAAAATTGATTGCTTGACTGTATTATAGCACTTAATTTTAGTATTTTGTATAACTGTGAACTCGTATTCTAATTCTTTTGAATTATTTATTACTTTATTTAGGTATAAAGATAGGGATAATGGTGGGTAGGGTATGGGTTCTAAAATTTCTCTATAGGTAGGGTGTTGGGTGTAATTTTAAAACCCATAGAGTGTGTCAGGTGCAAGTTATGAGGGTTGTATTAGGATGCGGAACGAGCTCAAAGTAAACTTAAACCTTGCCCGACCCTATTTATTACCATCCTTAAGGATGTGCTTGATATGTTGTATTTGGTGTTATAGAATAAAGTAATTCAATACGTTATAATCTTATTTATTGTTTAGTGCAGTCAGCATAGTATATAAGTTTATTCATCGAACCTCCCTTATACGTTGAAAAGATGGATAATTTAATCAAGCTGAGGGAGGCCATAATAGACTTAATTAGTTTTTGATGTATAAAGGCTCTTTCACTTTTTTATTTTTTAATATATTTTATTAAAAAGTAATTATTAAATAAATAATAAAAATAAAAACTATATAAATAAAAAATAATATTATTTAATAAAAAATTTAATAATAAATAAATATTTTCTAAAAAGTAATAATCATAAAATAACTATTCAAACTAATATAAAAATATAGGAATAAAATTTTATTATTAAAATATATAAATAATAATAAATAATATTTAATATAAACTTAATTATATATAATAAAAATAATTATATAAAATATATAAAGCAATCAAATATAGAAATATAATATTAGATCTTCTTGGATTTTAATGTATAAAAATTCCTTCTCTATTTTCTCTCTCTTATATTTTTTATATTTATGAAAAACATTAAAAATACATAAATAATTTTCAATATAAAATTATATTTACATGTAATACAAAAGTAAATAAAATAATTATAATAAAAATAATAAATATTTAAATAATCATATTAAGTTTTAAATTTTAATTTAATATTTATAAAATTATATTTATTATAATATCTTTTTTTATTATATTTTATATAATATAATATAATATAATATTTTATATAATATAATATAATATAATATTTTATATAATAACATACTAAATATTATATAATATTAAAATTTTATAAAATATTATACTATCAACTCTTATGATATCAGACTTTATATTATTATATTATTAGGCTCGCCAAACAAACTAAGTGACAAAGTACCGCTAAGTGACAAAGTGCCATGCTTTGTTTAGAATTAGCGAATATCTTTGCTAAATGCTTTACACACTTTCTCGTCTTCTTTGATAGTTAAAACGTATTGGAAAGTAATTATTGTAAGTCCTGGAAATCCCATTCATGTTTTACGCTTAATTAACGATGATTGTAATTTGATGGACCCTATAGATGTCATTATATTACAGAATTAATGACTCGTTTGTTCGTGTACTGTTTATGAGAAATGCATTTTTTTATTAAAAGACATGTAAAATATTAAGATAATTAAATAATTTATTTAAAATGAATTGAAACAGAAAATTATTTTAGCATTTTTTATATAGCTATTAAATAACTTTTAAGGAAAATTACATTATCAAGCTTTTATTTCTTAAGCTAAAACAAATACACTTTAAATGTATTGTAATGGATTAATTTTTTAAACTCTACGTGTTTAGATAATATTGTTTTGAAAAATTTAGCTAAAAATATATTTGTGTGAAAAGTAAACAAAAATTAAACTTATACTCTAAATAAAATGAGTAAACAAGGAGATTATACTTTTACATTTTAGTTTAGTTGTTATTTTCTTTTACTTTATCTTTTCTAATCCTTTAATATGAGTGTGCTTTCCACGTAAAAGTCTTTCAAGTACGCGCCTCCTTTTATCTACAATAATAATAATAACAAAGTTATCTTCCACTAATAAGAAACTGCCAACAATTACTCCGAAAATTTGAATTAACTATGGCACTCTTAAACAAATCTAGTTGTCAATTTGCGCTGTACAAATTTCCATCTAATCCATCTAAATTATGCAGTCATTTGCAGCTCATTTCGCGTTAATACATTTGATAACAAATAAAATGACACAAGCAATAACAAGAATCGATATCAGTAAAGGGGCAGTTGTATATTGTCATCAACCATTAGTGAGACGTGACATAAATCACCAACTGCACCAAGTATAAAGTTCCAAAGCATATATATAAAAAAAACTCAGCAATCCACACAGGGGTGCCAAATGTCATTGTCTAAATTGTAAAAATTAGAGGCATAAAAAGCCAAAAACAATAAGACCAAACACAAAAAATTTGAAATGCAACATCACGAAGCTTGCCGGCCACGTCCCCACTCCCTGTCTATATCTCAAGGTTCATAATTTGTTAGAGGGAAAACAATAGAGAGAGAAGCAAAAAGATGCTACAATCAAATTAAAACGACCATTTGAACAATAAATACTTCGTCAGCAGTCAATGTAGAATAAGTTTCAGTATATGTGGTTTGCGCTTGCGCTTTCACACCGCACACGGCAACATAATCTCCTCCATTGTCTCTATCCTTTCAAGAAAAAAAAAAAAAAAAAGACTTTTCTTTTCATGTATTTGTCCAGAATTTTAATCAAGAAAAAAAAATTTCTATACTACTCTTATGAAATTTAAAGATATTAATATTTTTTAATTATTTATAATTAAAAATTTATTATATATTTTATTAATTTAAATTATTAAATTGTTAAATTTTTTAATTATATTTAAAATTTATAAAATTTTTAATTAAATCATAATCATTGAACACAAAATAGTATCGATACATTTGTAAAATGAAAGATATTAAAGAAAATCCCCCCAAAAAAAAAATTCTTATTGGGTACACGGAAATATTTGTTATGAAAATGTAAAATCTTAATAGTTATAATTATATCTATATCTTTTTAATGTTATAATTATACTTGAAGAATTATAACTATATCATATATTAATATATTTTTAAGAGATTAATTTTGATGTAATATTAGTGTAAAAAAATTTTATATCATCATTTAATTACATATTTTTATTTATAAGGTTTTTAAGATTATAAATAATTAAATAAAATATTTTTATTTATATGATAATATATAATTAAATATATATATATATTTTATACCAATGATATATCACAATTAAATTCTATTTTTATTATTATACCTAATTTATTACATATATTGATTAGAGTGATAAAAATTCGTAAAATATATTAAAAATTCTCTTTCAATAAAAATTAAAAAGTTAAGCAAACTATATTTTGAAAAATTAGAAAATATTTTTTTCTTCTTCCACTGTCTTTTCCAGTGAATTTTCTCGTTTCACCCACGGAGACTTAACACTACACACGCTTAGGCCAACCATCACTGACTTGTTCGTTCCTCCTTTCTTGCAATTGCCGTCGTTTCTCTCTCTTCTTCTTCTCTCTCTAGTCTCTACAATGCCTTTGACCTTGGCCAAATTCGCCACCTCTGTCTCGCGAACACGTTTCTTCAACAACCACCATAACTATTGCAATAACACCACACGACCCATTTCTTATACCCTCTCAACCTGCTAACGAGTTGAAACTGCTACCACTTTGGTGTCAATTGTCACCTTCACTTCTCCGCGCATATTTTTAGTAATTTGAGGTTCTGGGGTTGTTCTGATTTCTTTTTATATTTTTTTTCGGAAAGTTCTATGTTGTTGGGTTTTGTTGCTGCACAAACTGGTCTTGTACAGCGTTGGAATCTCTGGTGTTTCATGTTCTTGTCCCTGTGGTTTTCCGATGATGAGTTCTGAGCGTTACCAACTTCTGATCCCATCTTCTAGAACATTCCAAAACCGAAGAAGCTCCTCCCACAGTTCCGCGTTCTTACAAGATCTAGCTTGCTAAGTCAAAGTCAAAAAATTCTTTGCATCGCTCGTGAAGATGGACACGAGAAACCCACTTGAGAATTTTCCCAATTTTGGGTCTTCCGTGAACAATTCATCGTCACGTAGGAGTTCTGGCAGGAACTCAACGAGGGAAGTAGCAACTTTTGGCCACTCAGGATCCAAGCCTGTGAGGTATGGTTCAAAGGGTGGTGCTGATTCTGAAGCACTCAGCATGTCCCAGAAGGACCTCAACGATGAAGATGCAAGATTGGTTTATGTTGATGATCCCCAGAGGACAAACGAGAGGCTTGAATTCGCTGGGAATTCAATTCGTACCGCGAAGTACTCGATCCTCACCTTTGTCCCAAGGAACTTGTTTGAACAGTTTCATAGAGTTGCCTACATTTATTTCCTCATAATTGCAATTCTCAATCAGCTCCCTCAACTTGCTGTTTTTGGGAGGGGTGTTTCCATTTTGCCATTGGCATTTGTTTTGCTTGTTACTGCTGTGAAGGATGCTTTTGAGGACTGGAGGAGGCACAAGTCAGACAAAGTTGAGAACAACAGGTTGGCATCTGTTTTGGTTGATGGCCAGTTTCAAGGGAAGAAATGGAAGGATATTAGAGTTGGTGAGATCATTAAGATCAGTGCAAATGAGTCCATTCCTTGTGATATTGTGTTGCTCTCAACGAGTGACCCTACTGGGGTTGCTTATGTGCAGACTATTAACCTTGATGGTGAGTCTAATTTGAAGACTAGGTACGCGAAACAAGAGACTCATTTGAAGCTGCCTGAGAAGGTTGCGGGGTTTGGTGGGTTGATTAAGTGTGAGAAACCCAATAGGAACATATATGGATTTCAGGCTAACATGGAAATTGATGGGAAGAGGCTGTCCCTTGGCTCCTCAAATATTGTCCTTAGAGGATGTGAACTCAAGAATACTAATTGGGCAATTGGCGTTGCCGTGTATTGCGGCCGTGAGACCAAAGCTATGCTCAACAACGCGGGGGCTCCATCTAAGAGGAGCCAGCTTGAGACTCACATGAATTTAGAGATCGTCATTCTTTCTGTCTTTCTTGTCACTTTGTGTACGGTCACCTCGGTTTGTGCTGCTGTTTGGTTAAAGCACCACAAGAATGAGCTGAATTTGTTGCCTTATTATAGGAAACTGGATGTTTCGAAGGGGGAACTGGATAGCTATGAATATTATGGATGGGGATTGGAAATCCTTTTCACCTTCCTTAAGTCAGTTATAGTGTTCCAGGTCATGATCCCCATATCCTTGTACATTTCCATGGAACTTGTCCGTGTTGGTCAGGCCTACTTCATGATCCGAGATTCCAGAATGTATGATGCAGCAACAAATTCAAGATTTCAGTGCAGGGCTTTGAATATTAATGAAGATTTAGGGCAAATTAAATATGTCTTCTCTGACAAAACTGGCACACTTACTGAGAACAAGATGGAGTTTCAATGTGCGAGCATCTGGGGGGTTGATTACAGTCCTGCAGAAGCAATTCTGGAGAATGGGCAACAAGCAGAATACTCTGTTCAAGGTGCAGTTCATTATTTGAATATTTTAGTTTGTTCTGATACACTTTTAGCACTACCTAAAATGCATTATCTTGTTTATAATTGACATGCATATTTTGTGTCATTATTTGCTCTTAGTGGATGGAAAGATCTTGAAGCCAAAGATGAAGGTGAAAGTTAATCAAGAGCTTTTGCAATTATCAAAAGGTGGATTCGGAAATCAAGAGAGCAAACGGATATATGATTTCTTTCTAGCACTGGCAGCCTGCAATACGATTGTGCCTCTTCATGTTGACACATCTGATCCTATGGTCAAGCTGATAGATTACCAAGGGGAATCACCTGATGAACAAGCATTGGTGTATGCTGCTGCTGCCTATGGCTTCATGCTCATAGAACGAACCTCAGGTCACATAGTTATTGATATTCATGGAGAAAGACACAGGTAAACTGTGATGCTTTTTTATGGTTTTTTTCAATAACTTCTTTCTGCATCTTTTTCTACAGCCTGAAATAGTTTGGTGTTAATGGTTTAGTATTAATGTTGTTTAAGCAGATAGGAAGGGTGTCTGCAAATATTTTTGTTGGAGTTTCCTGTGCAATTTATTTTATGATTTTATCTTGGTTGTTCTTGGATGTGTTTGCTGAAGATATCCCAGAATTGGTGCCATGATGCATGCTTTTTGCAGATGATATAGTCCTAGTTGGAGAGTTGAGAGAGAAAATAAATGGGAAGTTAGAACTATGGAGAAAAGCTTTGTGAGCACATGACTTTGGTTTTGAGTTGAAGTAAGATGAGTCATATGGAGTGTAATTTCAGCAAGAGACACGCTAATTTAGCTTAGAGGTGAAAATTGGAGATTGTTCCATCCCATAAGTGACGTAGTTTAAGTACCTTGGGTCACTCATCCAAAATGACAAAGAATTAGAAGGATATGTTAACCATAGAATTCATATTGGGTGGATGAAATGGATGAGTGCTCCGAGTGTTATAAGTATTGCTCAAGCTTAAGGAAAAACTTTATTGCACAGTTATAAGACCTACACTATTCTAAGACAAAATGTTCGGCGGTGAAAACCCAACAAGAGAATAAGCTCAATGTTGTAAAGATTGGGATTTTGCATTGATGAGTAAGCACATTAGACAAGATGTGATTAGGGGGAAAAAATGCATCAGAGAGAAAGTTATGGTAGTACTTGTTGTAAAAAAGGTGGTAAAGTCTCGTCTTGGATGGTTTGGTCATGTGAGGCAAAGACTCGTAGAAGCCCTAGTAAAAAAAAATATATTAGACAGAAGATTAGTCCAATAGGGAGAGGTAGAAGCAGAGGGAGACCAAGAAAGGCTATAGATTAAACCTAGATTTTAATAGCTTATCTATAGACATGGTTTATGATAAGATGTAATGATATCCGATTGATCCATGTAGCCGACCCTACCAAGTGGGACTATTGTTGTTGTTGATCTATATAAATTCGGATTCAAAATTAAGTCTTGTACACGTGTTCTTTCTCTTCCTTCTTTGCTGGATCTGTATGATGTAGTGTGCATAGGAAGTTTACTTGTCTTGATTGTTACCTGAATAACATGAAACCTTCTTTTAATGAGGTTTCATGGACCATGAGTCATGCTTATCCTCTTTTGTAATGAATATTCCCATTATGGGCTGTGCAGGTTCAATGTCTTGGGTTTGCATGAATTTGATAGTGATCGAAAGAGGATGTCCGTTATATTGGGGTACACTGACAATTCTGTGAAGCTTTTTGTCAAGGGGGCAGATACATCCATGCTTAGTGTGATAGACAAATCATTGAACACAGAAATATTACAAACAACTCAAACCCATCTTCACTCTTATTCCTCCCTGGGTTTGAGGACACTTGTTATTGGTATGCGGGACTTGAGTGCTTCAGAATTTGATCAATGGCACTTTGCCTTTGAGGCAGCAAGTACTGCTTTGATTGGTAGGGCTGCTATGCTTCGCAAGGTTGCGAGCAATGTAGAGAATAATCTCTGCATATTGGGTGCAACTGCTATTGAAGATAAACTGCAGCAAGGAGTGCCAGAATCTATTGAGTCTCTGAGGACTGCAGGTATTAAAGTATGGGTGTTGACTGGGGACAAACAGGAAACTGCCATATCAATTGGCTACTCCTCAAGGCTCCTAACAAGCAACATGACTCAAATTATAATTAATAGCAACAATAGAGAGTCATGTAGAAGACGTTTGCAAGATGCCCTTGTCATGTCTAGACAACCGATGGCTGTGTCTGGGGTTACCAACAATTCTGAAGGAATTTCTGATGCTATTGCAACTCCACTAGCCTTGATTATTGATGGTACCAGCCTTGTATATATTCTTGACGGTGAACTTGAAGAAGAGGTAAATGCCATTAAATAGTGGACGTTGTTTGCAATGTATTCCATGCTAATCTCTTATGTGTTGACTTTGTCTATTGCTGTTGATTTCAGCTCTTTCAACTTGCAAGTCGATGTTCTGTTGTTCTCTGTTGTCGAGTGGCTCCATTGCAAAAGGCTGGGATTGTTGCCCTCGTGAAGAGTAGGACAGCCGACATGACACTAGCCATTGGAGATGGTATGAAATCTTCTGTTTACTTGTTTCAAATTGTTGTCTCCCTTGAAAAAATCAGAACAAAATACCAGAACAAAGAGAACAAAAGAAACAGAAAAGCCACTGATAGGAAATAAAGATTTTTTTTGTTGCCTGATTTTTGTTTTATGTAAAATAAATATTTATTATGCATGTGGTTCAGGTGCTAATGATGTCTCAATGATCCAAATGGCTGATGTTGGAGTTGGCATCAGTGGACAGGAGGGTCGGCAAGCTGTAATGGCTTCAGATTTTGCAATGGGGCAGTTTAGGTTCTTGGTTCCTCTCTTATTGATACATGGGCACTGGAATTACCAACGACTGGGTTACATGATAATATACAATTTTTACAGAAATGCTATTATTGTTCTTGTACTATTTTGGTAAGTTACAATTCAAAGAATGTATACATAGATTTTTTTCATGCAATTTTTAATTTGAATATGCCACAAACATTGCCTTTTCTTAGTTCTTGTTATTGGACCTGATGTACTTCTGGGCATGTACTTAACTGAACCTACATGGTGATTTTTCAAAAAAAAAAAAAAAAAAAAAAAAAAGAGAATTTTTCCTTAATGTTCTATTTTGGTGGCTTCTATAGTTCTTGCTACATTTGTGCCTCCAAATTTTAAACTTTACTCTGTTGTTATGTGCCTTTGTTTTGACAGGTATGTGCTCTTCACTGCCTACACTTTGACAACTGCTGTAAATGAATGGAGCAGCATGTTGTATTCAATAATCTACACGGCATGTCCAACTATTGTTGTTGGTATTCTTGACAAGGATCTTAGTAAAAGGACTCTCTTAATGTATCCTCAGCTTTATGGGGCTGGGCAGAGACGAGAGGCATACAATAAAAAGTTATTTTGGTTCACAATGGCTGATACTTTTTGGCAAAGCATTGTTGTCTTCTTTGTTCCCCTCTTTGCATATTGGGGAAGCACTGTAGATATATCAAGCATAGGAGATCTTTGGACTCTTTCAGTGGTTATTTTGGTTAATTTGCACTTGGCCATGGATGTCATCAGGTGGAATTGGGTTACTCATGCAGCCATTTGGGGGTCTATCATTGCAACTTTCATTTGTGTCATGATTATTGATGCTATACCAGCATTTCCTGGTTACTGGTATGTGCAGCCTTTTCGCATTCTCTCTCAATTTTCTTTACAAATAAACCTATTTTACTGCACGTGGTAATTCGCACATGTCAGTTGTTAAACGTATGTGTTTGCGTTTATTTGTTGTTTCTTTGGTATCCATTCTTAGAACAAGAATGTATGATTGCAGAGGAAGAACAAATAGGAGAACAATAACATGTACGGTATATCAGAAGCGTAAGATAACTCTCGAAAAGTAGCTATTCTGAGTCACAAGCTACTTTAGCCATAGGTTATATCTATAAGGAATGTGCAGATAATAACGACTAGAATCTAACGATGAAGCTAATGTTAAACATCTTGCAATTGCTAGTCCCAAGCATGCAAATAATAATTCATTTTCTTTTGAATCATTTGACAAAACCGACTTACTAATAAGTTGGATATCTGGAGTGAAGATAATTGCGTCAAGAAAGTGATTTTATGTTTTATAACCTTAGAAGAAATTACTAGTTTAGTAACAATCATAGACAATATCTTGTCCCATCCAAATGAATTCTTTGTTCTCATTCATTGCATCTTAAGATTGATTGCAAAATTGATAAGCTTTTGCGATCCTATATTATTATTTCGATGCTTGAAATCTGATATTTGCCTCCTTCCAAAAACTTTTGCAGGGCCATCTTTCATGCTGCGGGCACTGGATTGTTCTGGATATGTTTGCTCGGAATCTTGATCGCAGCATTGCTTCCGCGTTTTGCTGTAAAATTTGTTTATCAATATTATTGCCCCAATGATATTCAGATTTCAAGGGAAGCTGAGAAATTTGGGAATCCAAGGGTCATTGGCGGCGGGCAGATAGAAATGCATCCCATCTCAGATGCTCCACGAAGATGACAGAAGTGATCTTGTTCTTTTGTTCAATCTTTTTCTTTTGTAAAGTTACATTACATATTCTTTAGGCTACGTCAGAATTTTATTTCTGTTGGTTGCCAGATTTCATTGTTTTTCTATCCGAAGGATGGAGTTTTTGTTTTTCAGTGCAGAGGTTGCTTGTATTTTTATTCTTTTTGTATCGATAAATTAGCCTGTTGTAAATTGACAGTGATTATAGCAGAAAGAAAAAAAAGCTTATTAAATGTACATACTGAATTTTAATGGTATTACCCCCCCCCCCTTGACCCTGCTTATTTCAACTCTGGTTTGGTGCGACTGTGCTGGCTAAGAAATTTTATTTAATTGTTGTGATATTAGAAGGGTGAGCCTTGATGTAACGATGAGATTGCTATCTTATAACCTAGACATTATGGATTCAAATCCTAAAAATAGTCTCCTCTCTTGCGAGATAAGGTTACGTATATCTATTTTCCTCAGGTCCCATAAGGTGAAAGTCTTGTATGCTAAGCTGCCTTGTTGTTGCGATATTATATTAACCAATCGGGATGGGTTCCTTTGTAATAGGACTTAGTGTGATGGCCTAGGTCTTCCCATGCGTACTGAAATCAGGACACTGGACGTATTGTTTTGTTGAATAAGTTTCATTTGCTGTTGTGTTGAGCCAATAAAAGAATGATGCTGCTCGTGGATGCTTTAAGGCACATAAAAGAAAATCAACTACCATTTCGTGAGCTAATTAGTTCTGCAATGGTGATTGGCGATTGGTGATTGGTGATGCTCATTTTCCTGGCATTTGGAAGCGTGTGGCAGTTACGTTGACGAGAAGATCCAGAATAAAACTAATGACCGTAACAGCGGCGAGAACAGGACAAAACAAGGCGCATAGCACTTGTTTAGGTTTTTTTTTTTTTTGGTTGGTGGGGGAGGGAAAAAGAGATATGCCTAACACAATTATTATGTAACAGGTGGCCCTGCAACCTTCATTTAGCACACCACAGCGTATTGTCTCTACTAGCTATATTCGTTTCTTCTAAACAGCATGATCAATTATGAGTTAAAAGTTTGATCATGCATACTAAGTTTCTGAGCATGTGATAAATTATCTACTTCACTTATTTGTTAGCATATGTTAATATATTTGAATTTGAATAAATTAAATGCAAATCTCACTTTGTTTAAATATGATTTTGATGATCATAGCTAATGATAACTGTATTTGTTAGTAATCTGATGTAATTAAATTTACAATATGTATTTTATACTTGAATTTCAAATTTGAATTGCTAGCTTTTTGACATATAAAATATGTTTAAATATCTAAGAGTTGTTTTGTTCATGATTAGCCACTTGATATCTATGATTAAGAAAAATTAGATTCCAAAATCTAATAGGTGTAAAGCGAATATAAAAAACAGAAAAGTAATAACCATTTAAACACCTATTGAGAAAAACAGCTAGGGGAAGATCAAAAGACCACACTTGCTGAAAATCAAGAAGTGTAACACTCTTGTTATCTTTTTTTCTGTCACTGTTGGAGCTTCATATCATAGCCCGTTGTAGCTTATTCACTAGAGTAATCATATCTTGAGAGATTATTATACTTTGAGTTAAGAAAGAGAGAGGGTTTATGGTGCCTTTAGAGAAAAGGGGGAAAAAAAAAAATACTACTCTATTTCAAGTTGGGGTAGGAGAGATTTTTGTGGTATTTTTGAAACAAGAAAGTACTGTATACTCAGGATTCAGTGAAGGAAGGTTTGTTAGAGCCCTTGTAATTAAAAATTTGACAAACTAGGAAAATTTCAAACTACTACTTAAAGACTAAACATAGGTCACGATTGTGGGTATACTAGGACTTTTGTTTATAAAACAAAGAAAAAAAAACTCTGGTTAACCAATTTAATCTAGAAGGAAGACGAATCCAATAATTGGTGCATGAAGGATCGATAAAACTTGAACATCTGCATCTGCAATTAAATCTTATTCGTTATTCATAAAGAGATAGGCTCACAGATCATTGGGTGAGTAATCCATATGACAAGATTATACTTTGTCGAATAAACTATGATGATACTTAGCTGTTCTTATGGCGCCACGACGAGGGCCGGTCTGATATTTGTTCATCTACCTAAGAAAAAAAAAACCGGAACACCGCAAAGTCACAAAGTGGGCTCTTGAAGTGAAGGGACAGCAATTGTCATTGTTTTTAGAATAAATTAAGGGACAAATTTTCTTTCTCGCATCGCTTTTTAAAAAAATAATATTTTAAAATTAATCTAATTCTGAATATGCTGAAGATAATTTATATTCATATTATGAATTAATAGGAGGGTAAAAATGAAGTGAAAAATTTCTGAATTAGTTTTTCATATAAAACTGAATTAAAAGATGTGTTTTCCATGCAAGCAAAGAGAAGCGAAGGATTGTGTGGTGCGACAAAGACTCTGAGAACACACAGTTTCACTTTCGGTCTAGTATTTTGATTGATGGATATTAAGAAGTGACTGGAAAATGAGTAGTCTTTTTCTCTACAAAAATTTAATAAAGTTGGAATATTATTAACGAAAGTTCAAAAGTATGTTTAGATGATAGGTAATAGAAATAACAGGAAGGAAATAAAAGAAAAAGGAATTAGTTTCCTATTTGAGAGTTTAAATATATACATAAAAATAAGAAAGAATTTAAAAAGAGAACTATTTCTCCTCTTTGTTCCCTTAAAATTTCTCTTTTTTATTCCCTTCAAAATTTGGGTGGAATACAAAAGAAAAAGAGGGAACTAAAAATTATAACTTATAAATAATATAATTGTTCCATTTTGTTCCTTAACTATATAACTTTAAAACAAAATTAATAAAATTCCATTATGCTTCCTAATTAATCTTCTAAATAAGAAAGAAGACTATTTTATATCATTTATTCCCTTTTCTTTCCTGCCTATTTGTATTATTTTCATTCTATTTTATATATATATAATGAAAAAATCCAGCATTAATATTTTCTAAAATGAGAATCTTTATAAAATAAGAAAGTGAGTGGTTATTCATCTTTGAATCAACAAAATGCATTGTGTATAATGTAACATCCACCGTTTTTCGCCTAATTATTCGATTTTATCGAATAATTGAGAATAATTAAAATTCGAATAAGCAATTATTTAGACTCAATTGATTAGTAATTACTTGAGTCCAAATAAGAGAGAATTAAGTTAGAGTATAGGAGATTTCATAAAAATTTTATTGAAAACTGATTTACCGATTTAAAGGAAATCTCCAGAACATTACTAAGATTTTAAACCGAACAAACCAATAGAATTACAAGCTCTAAACCCTATTTTGAGTGGCTAATGGCTCAGCCACTTACCAGCCAAAAAGTGGTGCCACAAGGCCACTAAACCATGGAGAAGCTTGGCTGAATTTCAGCCAAGCAATTTGAGCCAATCAAATTCAAGCAAAAAGTCACTCAAAGCAATCAGATTTTCAGCCCCTTTATCACCAATTCTGACCACCCTTTTACGCCACTTTTCCTTTCTCCTTTCAACTCTCTTTCTCTCTTCCTCACACACCCAAAAACTCAAGCCAATTCCAGCCTTATTCATCCAAACTTCAAGAATCCAGCACAAACACTTGGATCAAAGATAGGAGTTTATTAATTGCATCAAATCTGTGTTATTGGCTGGCTGAGCTTGGATTATTTTTATGATTCTTGATGTGTTAAATGGAGGATTACGATGATATGTGATTGGCTTTGGGCTGTTGGTTTGGTTAAAATCAAATTTGAAGCAAGAAAGATTAGAAATAAGAAGAGCTGAGGGGCTGGAGAACCAAAACCCCTCGGCAGTCTGTACTGCGGAGTGTACGGCTCCGCCTACAATCGATCAAAGTGGATGAAACCATTTTTATATGAAACTAGACATCTAGGGCTTTCCATAGACATATCATATAAGGCTTTTGGATTAGAATTGAGGGAGATATGAATTTTTGAATTTCGACCTAGGGTTTTGACTCTGGCTCTAGGCAGATTAGGTTGTTTATCGTAGAACTCAACCTGTACTACTTGAAAATGAGTGAAACAAACTTTTTTAGAAAGCTTACATATAGAAGAATGTTCCATAAAAATTTCAGAATTTGATAATGTCCCAGTTGCTCCCAGTGATCCACGCAATTTGCCCTATGTCCACACTGGGCTAGAACAGGGCAGTGTAGGAAGGTCCGAATTCGGGGCTTGTAACTCGAGCCCTACTAAGCCAAATTGAGTGAAAATTTTTCTAAATGAAACTTTGTTCTGTTAGATTTAATATGAGATCAATTTCGTATGATTTGAGTCAGTTTTCGATTTTTAGTGGATTTTTACTTTTAGTTGCCTGATTCTGGCTAGCCAATGGGCAGGCCGAGAAAAAATCTAGATATCTTGAGTTGTAGATACCAAAATTAGATGGGACCAAAGAGGTTAGAAAATAGACACATAACACTTTAACATACTCAAATTTGATGTCCAAATGAGTTAAAATGAAATTATGGCTTGAATTATAAAAACCGGGTTGGTTGAATATGCTGAGGCAGGAATTCTGCCTTAATGAATTTGATATAGACATGAGTTTAATTTTGGAATATAAATGTGATGTTGTGTTCCTTGTCATAAATTGATGTAGTGGTTGGCTGGCACTATTCATGGGGAAGCGGACACGTTCCATTATGCTGCCAAAATTTCGGTAGAACCCATGTACAAGTGATGAGTTACATGTTAATGCATATGCCTTTTTCAAGAGAGCTATGAAAGTTATGATAAGAAATATGTCATTATGAAAGTTCCATACTACTTGGGCCAGCCCCGGATAAGAAGTTAAGGGGAATAGATCGGTGGGAAGGTTGGGGAAAGTAAACCCGGCATTCCTGTATAGGAACGAGCTCGATCCTGATAAGCAGACTATTACCCAGGAGTCTAAATGGCCAAGAACTCTCAGGGGACCAAGAGATGGAAAATGATGAAAAGTAATGGAAAAGCTTATGAAGAAAGAATCAAGAATGAGCATGCATGATTACATGAACGCATGATTATATGAAATGGTTATGTTAAGATATGTCCAGTTATTTACCATGTTTCTTTACTGCCATTTGTTCATATATATTGTTTATTATCCTGTGAATCGTTATCAATAATCTGTTCTGTTTCTTATGCCAATTAAAGTAAAACTGAACCTTGCCTCGGACCAGACTTTTTCTTAAACTCATTAAAACGGATATTTCAGTTTGAATACATATTTTTATAATTAAATAAAAACCGAGGCAACTGGGAATGAATGTGACGTCAGATGAACGTCATACATAGACCCTACTGAGAATTTCTCGAAATTCTCACCCCGTGTTGTACTTCCACATCATTCTCAGATGCTGGCAAAGGGCTCAACGGCCATTCTTTTCCTTGAGATCCCAGAACTGCAGCTTCTTTATGACTTTGAGATGGACTCGTTGGACACAGTCTGCTCCTGCTATTTCTGCCTCTGCTTTTAGCAAATAGGAATTATGACGTTTCTTTTTTTTTTATCTGTTTTTAATATATATCCATATGTATAAATTGAAGCGTCGGCTTCCGACCTATATATGTATATATACTATTGAGAGTATATATCACTTATCTATATCTTTTCTGTTAGATTACATTAAACTTTATTACATTTTATAACGCTATTCACGTTTTATTATATAACAGCGCGCCGTTACAACTGTAGGAGACACTAAACACGAAAATTAAGTAGAGTATTAACACGGTAACACAGACTAACTAATTTCATGCTATGACTTAAGCATAACATAAAATTAGTAGGGTGTTACATATAGGTTCCATCAAATAATGTAAAAGAGCATAGCACCTCACTTTCTCACTTTCTCACTTTGCACAATTCTCATTTTAGATGATGCAAATCCAAAAATTGAAATATAGTGTAAGAGAAGTTTTTACCTATTACACTATAAAGTATTATTTCATATTAAAAACTTAATTTACTTATAAGATAGCGATAAGGTTGGACTATTTGATCGTTTATCTCTAGACTAGACTCGTCAATTTAGTGATAAAATTAGCATTCAAAGAGTGGTTGCTCATTTAATTATATGTCACTAAATTTTTGTTGAATTTATATTTATTTTATTTTTTATTTTATATGGTCTAGCTAGGCCTATCCTTATCCTATAAGTCTAATGGTGAGATGTAAAGTATAAAAAAAGTCCTGACCAAAATAAGGTACCAAAAAAAAAAAAAAGGTCTTTGCACAAAAAAAAGTTAAAAAAAAGGAAAAATTAATATTAAGGAGCATTAAGAAGGTTTAATTAAGAATAAGGACCAACTATATTAAAATTATTATAAAGAACCTAATAAATATGAATTAAGGAGAAGGACCACACAACTTCTGCAAATAGGCACATAGAAGCCATAGTATCATATATAGAAGCTTTTACTAATAAATAAACGACCCTTGTTTAGTATAGGAGACATTGACAATGGCCTTTGACTGCCAATCTAATCTTGATTTAGGATAGTTATCTTTAAATTCTCCTGAGCTATTTGGATATGACACAGAAACACATATAGCATGAGAATTTTAGATTCTCAATAGGCATCCTAAACTACTGCATATGTTGCTGTTGTCATCATCTCCAGCTGCTTTGGTTTATTATGAAAAAGTGATTATACCATATCAACTATAGATTTCATTTTATAAAGTTCAAAAATATTCTTCCGAAGAAGGTAACTTTATTCATATACTTGACAATTAATAGAGCAATTTCATAATTGTAGCAAAAGAATGTACGTTATGTATATGCAGATGCACCTCATATAATCATGCAAATGCACTTATTTTTCTTTAACTTTCTTTACTTGACACACCTAGGTATTACATGTCGCCGTCCCTAGGATGTCTATGTATGTCTTTAATCTTTACTACGCTTCAGTAGCATGATTTGGGAGTGAACTCAATTCATAACCGTCGTCACACAGTATTGACTCGCAAAGGGATCCACGTGTCTCTAAATTAGAAGGACTTAACTAGCCAACTGCCTCACAGTAGAGAGACCCAATAGTTTTTAACTGCCTTCATAGGGAGAGACTCATTAACTGCCTCTAAGTGAAAGAACCCATATCTTATCTGTTTAATTGCCTTCACAGAGAGGGATCCAAAAACTGCCTCTAAGTGAAGGGATTTCACATTCTTATGCTCTTAGTATAGATTATCATTTGTATTCATACATGAAAATATTAGATGTACTTGTAGTGATGTTACATAACTCATTTGCAAATTACTCATGCCAAAAATCCGGCAGTATGACAGTTGTAACATGAAGTTTCCCAATATATAGATAGCATACATATAGCTAGTCAGCTATTGTAATCTGGATCATCATAAATAAAACACCAATATAACATCATTTTTATTAAGAAATTACATAAATGATTCAGTCCATTAATTCCTCATAGCCTATGTGGAACTTCTAGTTCATGAATTCCTTAAGTTGTCATACTTTTCTTAAATTTGCCATGAAATTCTAAATTACACTAAAATTTTATTTTAATTCATTTTATTTTCAAAATTTAATATATTGTAGCCCTGTTAGTCTACTTTTAAAACCCTTTAGTTTCACTAAATTTTGAAGTGTATAACTTAAGTTATTAAAGTTTTACTTAAGACTGCCCTATTTCAAGATAGACTTGCACATCTAAACTTAGAAATTTACTAAAAATCTATCTTACATTATGTTGATCCAAAATTTTACCAGGATGTACCTATATATACCCTTTAATAAGTATTCATTAACTAAATCGGGATGTTACAATACTACCCATCTTTTAAAAGAATTTTACTCTCAAAATTCCATTACCCTAATAAGCCAGATGGATTCCATAGATTATTGTCTACACCGAATGTTATATTGAGGTGATTACGCTCAATATACAGTCATGTCTGATAGACAAGTTAAAATATACACAACAAAGTTGCCATGCATAAACATGTGTGTCCCTGTCATGTAAGGATTTAAAGCATGACTTTTATAGATTCTCAGAGTATGCTTCGAAAGCATAATCAGTTGATCCCCCTACTCTAATACCAAAATATAACACCTTCCTAATTACAATATCATGTTTAAGTCATAGTATCACATTTAGGACCTATTACTGATAAATAAATGGATCTTGTTTAGTATAGGTGACATTGATAGCAGTCTCTAACTACCAATTCAGTTTCAATCCAGGATAGTAATAATTCTCTTAAGCTATCTAGAGACGACATGGGAACACACATAGGGTGAGAATTTTATATTCTGAATAGGCATTCTAAATTACCGCATATAGTGTCATCGTCATAATCCCCAGCTACTTCGATTTATTATGAAAAAATGATCATGCCATTTCAAATATAGATTTCATTTTATAAAGTTCAAAAATATCCTTCCAGAGTAGGATAATATTATTCACACACTAGAAAATTAATAGAGTAATTTCATAATGGTAGAGCAAAAGAATGTAATTTATGCATATGTAGAGGCACCTCATATAATCATGCAAATGCACTTGTCTTTCTTTAACTTTCTTTCCTTTCTTTACTTGATACACCTAAGTGTTACGTATTACCGTCCCTAGGATGTCTACATATATCTTTAATCTTTACTGTCCTTGAGTTGCCTGATCTAGGAATAAGCTCAACTCGTGATCGTCGTCACATAATACCGACCTGTAAGGGGACCAATGTGCCTTAAAATTAGAGGGACTTAGCCGGCTAATCGCCTCCAAAGTATAGGGACCCAATAGTTTTTAACTACCTTCACAAGGAAAGACCTAATAACTGCCTCCAAGGGAAAGGACCCACAGTTTATCTGTTTAACTGTCTTCACAGAAAGGGATTTAATAACTGCCTTCAAGTAAAGGGGTTTCATCTTCTTATGTTCTTAGCATAGATTATCATTTGTATTCATACATGAAAATGCTGGATATACTTGTAATGATGCCACATAACTCATTTGCAACTTACTCATGCCAGAAATCTGGTAATATGATAGCTGTAAAATGAAGTTTCCTAATATATAATTAGTATACATATAGCCAGTCAGCCACCATAATTAGGATCATCATAAATAATACACCAATATAACATCATTTTTGGCAAGAAATTGCATAAATGATTTAGTCCATTGATTTCTCATAGTCTATAGAACTTCTAAGTCATGAATTCCTTAAGTGGTTATACTTTTCTTAAATCCACCCTGAATTTCTAAATTACACTAAATTTCTATTTTAATTCATTTTAATCTCAAAATTTAATAGATTGTATTAGATGCATAAAAAATCAACCTCACTACCTCCTTCTAGTTAGTTTCCCAAATTACGTGTCTATAGCCTAGTGACCAAGCCAAAACTAACCCATTTTGAATGGCTGAGAGTTATACGATAAGATTATCACCCATTATCCAATCCTACATAGCTAGAAAACTAGTAATTCATGCTTCGTTATAGTCCCTTAAAAATCCACCAAATCTAGAAGGACCTGGGTTACTAAAGGAACTCCCACCAACATTCAGCTAGATGAAAGATTTAGGCAGTGGTGACCAAGAGACTAAAATAACTTGCATTGATGCCTTATGACTAGTACAAAACATGCCTTTACAAGCATAAAACATCCTCATAATGTGTGGTCGCTACACCACTACACCACATTGGAAGGAGTTACATTGTTAAAAATCTCTAGGTTACGAGCACAACAAATTGTCCACAAAATTGCAAGAAATAAACTCTTTGAACCTACCCAAGTTGAAGTGTAAACCCACTCCTAAAGGTCCTCAATTGCAAATCCATCATTATTTCAGAAACCTATTATATATTACACTTTTCTAGCATGCACTTACTCAAGAAAATAGTGGAGAATGGTCTCCACGTATTCTAAGTATGTAGGACAAGTTTTATCTGATACAAGATTTCTAGTAGCTCTAGTAACATCTGTAGGTAGACTTTCATGAAGAAGAAGACAAACTAAATATTGTATATCGGTTGGAGTCTTGAGTCTCCAAACCCAAGACTGATAATTAGAGGGCAGTGGGCCTAACATGATAAGACATTAACCATTTATATCCTGAGTTAGTAAAGTAACTTCCTTTCACGGACCTTAACCAAACCAAACAGTCTACTAATAATTGAAGAATATGGAATATTATTCATATATTTTGATAATACAATAATGCATGTGCCCTAAATAGAATAAGAATGAGAAAAATTAGATCCATAGTTTCTGGGATTTCTTTCTTGGATAACTAAATAATCCTGATTATAGGGATACAATCTATAATAATTTATTACAATATATTTTCCCAAAATAGCAAACAAAATTCAATTTTCTACACTCCCCCTCAAGTTGGTGAATAGCATTTTCTATTCCTAACTTGGATAAAATATTCTAGAATGATGAATTGCTTGATCCATTGTTAAGAATGTTAGCACACTAACATTGTGTAGTCACATAGATTGTACAAATTAGTCCACTTCAATTTTTCTTTGATAAAAATGACTACTAATTTCAATGTGCTTTGTTCGATCATGCTGTATCAAATTGTGAGCTATGATGATTGCAGACTTACTATTGCCGTAAGGTTTTGTTGGTCATTCCTACTTGATCTTTAATCTTTGAGAATAATTTTTAACCAAAGTAATTCATGCAAACCTTGAGCCATATCTCTGAGTTATACTTTTGTACTATATCTTTCCATCATATTCTATCTTTTGCTCCTCCAAGTTACAAGATTCCCCTACCCAAAGAAAGATGCAATATACACTAGTTGATCTTATATCAATTGGTAACCTAGCATAATTAGAATCAATGTATGCCTCAAGTATCAAACCTTCATTTATCTTAAATAAAGTATCTTTTTCTCAGTGTTCCAATAAGATATTGTAATACTCTATATGCTACTTGCAAATGAATTTCTTTTGTGTTATGCATGAATTGGTTGATTATCCTTAATGCATATCATATGTCTAGTCAAATGTGGGATAGATAAATAAGTTTTCCAACCAAATATTGGTACATTTCCCTATTTATTACCACATCTTCCTCTATTAGTCTAAATCTCATATTAGGATTTATAGAAGTACTTGTTGGTTTGCATGTTGTTTTGCCTATTTCTTTGAGAAGATCCATAACATATTTCTATTGGGATATAAAATGCCTTGCCTAGAATGAGCAACTTCAGCTCCAAGAAAGTACTTTACCCTTCCAATTGTTATAATCTCAAGTTATGAAGATAACCGTAGACTCAAAATATGTTTCTCTTTAGAATCATTTCCTGTCACTATTATATCATCGACATACATGAAGAGTGTTGTGGCTCCCCTTAAAGGAGAATGTTTGACAAACAATGTGTTGTTCCCTTGACTTTGTTTGTACCCCATGGCCAACATATCTTTAGCAAATCTTCCAAACTATGCTCTCAGTGATTGTTTGAGTTCATATAAGGCTTTTTTCTACTTACACATAGTATTAGCAAGCAAATTCTTTCCATATCCTATGAAACCTCCATTGAAATTTCTTCTTTTAGATCTCCATGTAGAAAGGCGCTCTTGACATCGAACTATTGCAAATCCCAATTGTAATTAGCTGTAAATGGAAGAATACTCTAATTGTGTTTATTTTTGCAACTAACGCAAAGTCTCGTACTAATCAATTACATGAGTTTGGGTATTCAATCATGCTTTATAATCTCTATTGATCCATCTACTCTATATTCCACTATATACACCCATTTACAACCCACAATCTTTTTTTGCTGCTGGTAATGTACCGACTCCCAAGTTTTATTCTTTTCCAATGCCTCAATCTCCACATTGATGGCCTATTTTCATTTCTTATTGGACAAATTTTCAAATAGAGTGGTAGGGATAGCAATGGTGTTTAGGTTTACGAGGAGAGCTTTAGATAAAGGTGAATATTTCTTAAATAAATAACTATGGTATAAGAGGGTATAAGGGCACTTTGTGCATTTTGTAGTTCCGTTTTTAAGAGCTAAAGGTTGGTTTTGATCATCATTTTCCATTTGTGGTTTAATGTCATATTGTAATGAAGGGTTAGACCATATTCAAGGTCTCCAAGTTGGATTCTTGGACTAGTTTATGTACACATTGCCTTTTCCATATCACACATTCTCAAGAGCAAAACCTGTTACTTGTGGTTCTTCAAGTACAGGTTCAGAAATAACTTAAGGCATATGTTCATAAATGATTCTAGAAAAACTTTGCAAAAATCTTTTAGACATTGGAATAAGGGACAAGTCAAGAAGATCTTATATGCCCTTGTTAAGTTGCCCTATTGAAGATAAGGATCCATGACATAAGACTTTTCTTCATTGAATGGGATATCTATGAAGATATAAATCTTTATGATCTAGGTTGGTAATATTTATACCCTTTCTAGGTTAAGAAATATGCCACTAAGACGCATTGTAATGCCCTAGGATAATGTTTCCCCCTATTTTGACTATGAATATGGATAAAAGACACACATCCAAAAATCCTAGGAATAATGGAGATTTAGGTAGAAGGTGGATAATATTTCTATTAGGCTCTTGAAACTCAAGACTTTAATAGGCAAGCAACTACTAATGATGGTTTTAAGAACAACTTCCCTCTAATATCACTTAAAACCTGTCTTTGAAGTAGGAAGGTTTTGGTTTTCTCAAGGAGAATACCATATTCCCTTTTGTTATGTCATTTTATGGTAAGGTACTAACATAAGTTGAATCATGTATTATTATTTCTTTTCAAAAAATAAAATAATAGTTTGATTGAAATAATCCTTATCATTATCTAACCTAAATCTCTTAGTATTAACTCTAAATTGATTTTAATCGTAAAACAAAAATTTGGGAGGACAATACTAACATCATATTTATATTTGAGTGGAGAAACCTGGGTAACATGAGTATAGTCATTAATGAAAGACAAAAACCATCTTGCCCTGGATATATTAGAAATGGAAGAAGGACTCAAACTCACTACGATTGAGGGAAACAAAATAGATATTCTTTTATTACTTGCTAGAAAGGTTGTACATTTATATTTGATAGTTTCACATGCTTCATTTTAGAAATTTTCAGCACTTGGACTAGCAAATAAAGAGGGAAAAAGATCATGGCAATTGTAAAAGAATGATGCCCACATCTTTGACAAAGAAGCCAAACCTGGTCTTTATCGGATGAAGTGGATTCTGAGTTAAAGGAATATAACATTTTGCCATTGGCCTTGTCCTAAAAAACTCAATGATTATTGTGAAAACTACATTGCAAGATAAATCTTGAGTTAGTTTTTCGATGGAGACAAGATTTATAGATAATTTACGGACATGAGAACATTTTTTTAAGGTTATTGGAGGGCTTATTTGCACATTTCGTATGGCTACTATAGTGGTTAAAGAACCATTAACTGTGACTATTTTCTTATTACTTGGAAAGGAAGAATAAGTGAAAAATAAATTGAATGTGTTGTTCATATCGTATATAGCTCTTGATCTATAATTGAAGAGTTGGTAAAGGTTGTACTCAAGACATTTAATCTAATGGAGAATGGCAACTTAGTTGAATAGACAAGTAGCTAAGGGCTTCTTAATGCTACTTATAAGTGATCTCACCATTCAATTTCCTCTAGATTGAAGTTGCTAGGCTTTTATGATGTTGACACATTTTGAAACACTACTACAACATTGGCCTTCCAATGTATGCATGGCCATTCTCCTTTTTGCCCTAATTCATGGCTTGGTGGCTTTCTTTAAAGCTTCTAGCACTGCTTGTGGGTATTGTAACACCCTAATAAATCCATACTATGCTTAAGTCATATTACGGCATTTTATTAGTTGTTACTTATGCTCGTGGAAAACTAAACTTCACTTGAAATTAAATTATGCGGAAAATACAGTAAAATTTTTTCTTTTTGAAATACGTCGTCACTTTTGGAAAGTAAAGCCTTGCGCGAGAAGATAGCAATAAACGAGCGTATCGCAAAGATTTCGGTATAAATTGAAGGAACAAGGGATAGATCATAATACCATGCATTCAAATTACAACAACAATCATATAATTATAATTAGTCTCATAATATCTAACAAATACATAAAAGGGAACTCATGGTCATGCCATGGCCCCAAAATATCAAAGGTACACAAGTTTGACAAGGTCCGATACAAAATGAAATACAAAAGATAAGGAGCAATAATGGAATAGGCCCACATAGACATATGCTGGCTTCTCTACCCCTTCCATGCCCTTCAATTAGATGGACTCAAGTCCTCGAGTGCCTGGTCCCCCTCGCTCCTCGGCCTCGGGGAGCATGAAGAGTATGAATGATACGAGGGTGCCGACTGATCACCTCCACATGACGAATGCAACGGCCAGGAGTATAGCTGGCGACTAAAGAATGTTCCTCGGAGGGGTCCTCCTCAGACACGGCAGGGTGATACTCGGGGAGTGGTGGCGAAGCGGCTGCGGCCCTAGGAGTAGCCGTCAAACTCACATCGATCACAGGGACCTCTGGCGGTGGCACGGGCTCGGCTGCAGGTAGACCCGAAGACATTGGCTCCATCTCGATCTCTGGCAATGGCTCAAGCGAGAAATCCCAAGGACCCAGCGGCAGTCCAAGGTGAGCCGATGAAACGTCTACAGGGGCAGGCAGGATCTTTGGCTTCTCTTGCTCAAAAACTCGACCCAGGTAGAAATATGTGCGGACCACTGTGGTGGTCGTGGCCACAATAGTGTGAGTATCCTCATCATAGGCCCACTCATGGTGGGGAGGGTCCATGCTCCACTCCACGGGGTATGCCATGAGTATCTGGTGACGAGACGGAAAAACAGCTAGGGTGAGAAATAAGATTTCTCAGTAGGACTCGACCCTGACACATAGGTGTCATCGTCATCGTCCTAACCACTTCGGTTTTATAAATGAAAATAGTGAGCATTCAATAGATTCAATTCTTAGGTTTTCGAAAATATCAATGTCCGAAGTGGGTTCCATTTTAAGTATATATTTCTCATATGCTAACATCATGGTATACATAAGAACTTGTATGACAATTTGTATCATGCACGCACATCTTATGAGTTTCATTCTTTACTTTGGTCGGACCAAGGTCCCTTTCTTTTCTTAACTCGACTTATCTTAAGTCCTTTTCTTTTCACCCACTAAACATAAGTGGTAATGAGCTCATACCGTGGCCATCGCCACCATAACATTTCGGTACTTACACTAGCTGGGTCATGCCATGCCTCATGTAAGCCCTATCTCCTATACTCACACTAGCTAGGTCGTGCCATGCCTCATGTGAGTCGTGGGTGAGGGGAACTTAAATTAGGTCACCTTCCCTTTTGAAGGATCACACACTTTATTGAATCTCTTTTTATTAAAACTTATGATGCAAAATATTTCTAAGTCCACAATTTCTACAAAATTTCGGCAGCATAACGGCTTGACTGAAGCTTCCCAAAATTTTGCCAAACAGAGAAACCAATATCACAGTGTCATTAAGCATCATGCCATATCATCATTATCATACGCTCATTATCATGTCATCATCATCACATCATCATCATAACATCATGCTTGCACATAAACATAGGCATATTCTCAAGCAAAGTTTTATGAGCTGAGCTTAGTAAATCGGGTGCAAGTTTTTAATTGAGGTTACCTCTTGTGTGTCCTCTTTTGTTAGTTGTAAGGCCAATTTTGTCTAATGTCCTTTTTTGATACTTTTTAATTTGAATTATGAAGGTTTTCTAATACTTAATGTAAGGGTATTAATGTCTTAAAGCTTATTCTTCATTAACCTTTAACTTTTACCCTAACCAGTTTTACTTTTATAGTAGGGCGGTAACTTCAAAAATTCACCATAATTTCATCTTTTACTCTTTTATTTCGAATTTTGGTATGCTTATACTCCTCTGAGTCTATTTTTAAAGAAAAGAAACCCGACTTAAAAATTCATTTTGTAGCTTGAGTTATACACATTTTATTATGACTGTCCAGACTTGAAAGTTCATCTCGGGTCAGTGATTTTTAAACATTACTGTGAACTCCTCACTAGGAATCTGCCAAAATTGTTTTATGGGAATGTTCCTCTATGTCTTAGCTTTCAAAAAAACTTCGTCCCACTCAAAAATGTTATGAATAGCTTGAGTTATGCACGTTTTATTACCTACTGCCCGGACAGAAACCCATCCAGGAACAGCAAACTTTGAAAATTCATATCTCTCTTATTTTAAGGCCATATCTTGCATATTTTATATGTATGAAAAGCTCTTTGAGTCTATTTTCAAAAAAATTGGTTTCGTTGCATTTTGAGTTTTGTAGAATGAGTTATACCATACGTACTCCAAACTGCCAGAAATTCAGCTTAACTAGCTTTTACATTTTTCACTTCAAGCTTATGGAGAAATTGATATATC
This sequence comes from Pterocarpus santalinus, assembly GCA_031439595.1. Taxonomy (NCBI): domain Eukaryota; kingdom Viridiplantae; phylum Streptophyta; class Magnoliopsida; order Fabales; family Fabaceae; genus Pterocarpus; species Pterocarpus santalinus. The sequence continues at coordinate 29,550,362 of CM062529.1, forward strand.
ACTTCAAATCACCATTTTTATGTTTTATCTCACCATCATATTCAATGTTTTAGTTACCAAATCAATGTTTTAAAACAAAATAAAGCAAAACACATAAAATCATCATACCACAAAATTTCATTTCAAAAACAACATTTTCATCAAGGCAAGAAAACTCATAGAGTAAAATGTGGTCATAAGATCTTGAAGCAAGCTTTAAAACCACCTAGCTATGAAGAGCTTAAGGGTTCTAGAACTTGAAAAAAAATACATGGAGAAGAAGGATAAGAGTCACTACCAAAGAGTTTCTCTTGAAGGCTTGAAGGATGGAGATGGTTGGAGATAGCCTCCTTCTCCTTGAGCTTAATATTGAGGCTTGTGTATGAGTAGCTTTGTTTCTGCAAGAACCAAAAATGGTAGTCCTTGAAGGGATTGTGAGTGTGGTGATGGAGATGAGGTAGAAGGTTGGAAGAAGGTTGGAAGAAGAACAAGAAAGATGGGAGAACAAAAGGGTAGGATGAGACTTGGAGAGAGGAGAGAGCTCTTTGTGTTTTAGTGAGAGGAATGGAAAATGAAAAGAGGGGGAGAGAGATGGGCTAAAGGTGGCGCATAATGAGGGGGAAAGGTGATGTGATTTTTGCTTCTTACACAAGCTAGGGAGTGGGAAAAACCTTGGGGCAAAAGAGAGTGTTGTGTTTCTTTTGAGTCTTGGCAATTGGGTAAAGACTATGTAGTATTTTTGTCACGTGGTTAAAAGCATGAGCTCTCTTAGGATTTGGTTTGGATGGCTATGATCACTCCAAATGTCACCATCTTGATGGAGGAGAGTACATTTCTTGTCTTGACTTAAGGAACACTACTAGCATAAACTCTTGATCTAGGGGTGTATGATGAGAAGGCAAATGGATGGTTGGATATGACTCTTGCCTTGACCAACTTTCAAACAATAATTGAAGAGAAGTTTCTACATCTTTATAATTGTTACAATTATCTAGATGTTAATTAATTTGATTGGTTCAATTATGCCATTAACACATTTTTATCGAAAAGGATTTTTCCTCGTTAATTATGTAAAGAGGGTGTGAGGGTTACTATGATTAGGATGTGATACTTATATGCTCTTAGTTAATTAGGTTAGACCACCTTGATTTTATGTTCTACATCACGAATTAATAAGGATTGGGCAATTAGGCTTTTAATTGTAATTTTTAATGCATTATGTTTCAATTATTGACTTGCCTCTAATTTACTAAGCCCTTGTTCTCGAGATTAGCCGATTAGTTCTTAATTAATTGCTAACCCCTCTAATTAGCCGGGAATACCGAGCTAATTAACTTAGGTGAAAATGGGGATGTTACAGGTATGGTGTGCCTTATTGTAGTAAGTTTATGACAAGTTATCATGCTTTCAACCCCTTGACTTATTGGGTTTTCTTCCTTTAGAGAATGACATCTTTAGTTTTGTTTCTAACTTGTTTTAGCCAATAGCCAACGTGGTTGCACTTTTGCTAATTTTTGGTTCAAGCATCAATTATTTCCTAATTTCTTCACTATGGATTATGGATACTTCTTTGTTAAAAGAAGCTAGAAGCTTATCTTTGTCAAGAATTTGTATCCTCACTTAACCAAAATTTGAGTTTAGCCTAACAAGAAAATTATAAACCATATCTACTTGATAAATTCCTTAAGCATTGCTTCATTATTAAGGAAATTAGTTTTTATTACTTAATAGTGATCAACTCCATCTACAAAGATTTCAATTGACTTGCATATTCAATAACAAATTTACTTCCTCGTTTTGTAGCCATAGTTTTTATCTTCATAAATTTGAGTAGCAATCTTTGGCTTTGGACTACGTTTGTTTACTTTGCTGTCCAAACTTCCTTAGTAATAAGCAAAAACATACATGTGACACTAATTTTAAGAATCATTGAATCCTATAGCCATACCATAATAATTGAATCTTCTTCCACCCATGCTTCAAACTTGGGATATCACTTCTTAAGCCCACTACCTGTGAGATAGCTCAACTTTCCCTTTCCTTTTAGTGCCATGAGAACATGTTATGACTGATTTAGGTAACATCTTTCCATTTAGCCAATGTGTGGCCTGAATGTTTTGTAATTCTCCAGGCCATGGGGATCGGCCTTATTCTGCTAATTGGATTATATTGAAAGCATTATTTGTACTAAACATCTTGAGTTATAGAGCATACAATGGGTCAAGCTGTAACATTCTCTCGAAATATAGTACTATACTTAAGTTATAGTACCACACTCAGGACTTGTTACTATTACCTGAGCAGACCTCTTCTGATAGCAATTTCAACCGTCTTCGAAACTTTTCGAGCTATCTGGAGATAACACAGAAATAGGAGTGAGAATTTTAAATTCTCAGTAGGATTCATTAAGAAATTTCATATCGTGTTGTCGTTATTATCTCCAGGTACTTCGATTTATTAAAAAAAAAAGTGAACATATTATACGAACTGTTCCGTTTTATAGTTTGAAAACATATAGTCAGAAGCAGAGTTCATTTTATTTCACACACTTGAGTCACATTGGCAATATTTCATATTTAGAATAATAATCACCACATAAGTAGATAAAATAGTCTTAGCATCAATGAAACATGGGATATAATTATGCAAATACTCATATTTGAATTTATGCAAATGCACTGGTATTTTCCTTTAAATTCCTTTGCTTTCTTTATTTGGCACACCTAGGTGTTACGTATCACTGTCCCTAGGGTGTCTGCATACATATGTCCTTGCCTTTAATCTTTGTTGCCCTTGGGTAGCCTGATCTAGGAGTGAGCTCAACTCGTGACTGTTGTCACACAGTACTGACCTGCAAGGGGACCCACATGCCTCTAGGTTGAAGGAAATCAGTTGGTCAACTGCCTCCAATATAGAGGAATCCAAAAGTTTTAGCTGCCTTCACAGGGGGGACCCAATGTGCAACTGCCTCCGAGTGAAAGGACCTACATCTTTATCTTTTAACTGCCTTCACCTGAAAAGATCCAAATAACTGCTTCCAAGTGAAGGGATCTCATATATTCTTCCTTCATTCATATGCAAATATGCATGCTTTTATAAGAATAATTCATGATCATGTCACCATAACATGTTCATAATTGTATAGTTGTTCATATCATAAGTTTCTCATAAAATAAACACTCATAGTTTCGTAGACTTCTGCTGAAAATTTGGCAGTATAACGGATCAAGTCCGCTTTCTCATGAATAGTGCCAGTACTCAGAAAATCAATTTTTCAGAGAAATCATAACACTTCATCCACAATTCAATCATCAATTTCATAAGAACATTAGTTGCATTTAAAATGTAGTTACTGTCTTAACACTTTCATTCAGCCCGATTTTTGTAACTTAAGCCACAATTTCTATTTATCTTATCTAGATCTAAATTTTGATATATTAGATTGTTATGTGTCTATTTTCTAACCTTCTTGGTCCTATCTAATTTTGATAAATGTAGCTCAAACTATTTAAGTTTTATCTTGACCTGCTTTATAGCTAGCTAGAATTACATACTTAAAAGTAAAAATATACTAAAAATCGAAAACAGGTTCAAATTATACAAAATTGGTATCATATTAAAGCTAACAAGACAAGCTTTTATTTTCAAGAAAGTTCCATTTCATTTGCTTTAATAGAGCTTGAGTTATAAGCCCTGAAATTTGACCTTTCTGAATTGCCCTATTTTGGCCTGGTTTGGACATAGGGCAATTTCCTTGAACCATTGGAAGCAAACGAGACTATATCTAATTTTGAAATTTTTCTAGAATATTCTTCTATGTGTAAGATTTCTAAAAAAAAAAATTTTTCATTCAATTCCAAGTTGTATAGGGCAAGTTTTGCCCTGAAAAACCTATTCTACCTAGAATCAAACTCTAAAACCTAGATCAAACTTTCAAAATTCATATCTCTCTCAATACTAATCCAATGGCCTTATATTATATATTTATGGAAAGCCTTGAATGTTTAGTTTCATATAAAATAGATTCATTAAATTTAAATGGCTATAGGCAGAGCCGTACACTCTGCCGTATGGACCGTCGAGGGAAAAATCCTAATAGCTTCTTGAATTCTTCTTGAATTCATGTTTTCCTTAAATCAATCCATCTAATCTTCAATTCAAACTCACATATACACCTTAAACCAATCTTAATTCATCATACATATCCAAACACCACATCAAGAAATGAGAAAATAAAAGCCCCAATCAGCCACCCATATCCAAGAAGATAAGAACAAAGTTGAATCTCTACCTCCTTTAGGTGTGATCTTGCTAAATTTGAGTTTGGATTGACAGAACCTTATCAAAGTTTGAAGGTTCGATGGAGTAGGTTGAGAGGAGAAGAGAAGAAAAAGGCTGAAAGAGGAGAGGAGAGGGCGAAGTCAATAGGGAATAAGGGAGAAAAATATGATTCAAGTATTAAAAGGGTAGTTGGCTATGTGTGTTGTTATTGGCTGAAATTTTGTGGCCAATTTTTCAGCCAAGTCTCCCTCTCTTTGTGGCCTTTGTGGCCTTTGTGGCGCCACCAAAGGAGGAGTAAGTGGCTGAGTATTGAGCCTTTGAGTCATAGGGTTTTGGATATACAATTCTATTGATCCGGTTCCAATAGTCTAAAATACCAAAATCTTACCAATTTCCTTCAAATCGGTAAATTGGTTTTAGAAAATTTCTATGAAATCTTCTATGCTTCTAACCTAATTCCCTTATATCTAAACTCAATTAATTGCAATTAATTGATCCTAAATAAATTTTTAGTTGAATTTTAATTAACCTCAATTATTATATAAAAACCGAATAACTAGGTGAAAAATGATAAAAAAAATCCAGTGGATATTACACAAGCAATTAAGGCCTAATACAAGGAGTTGGTAGTAGGATGGATAGCAAGAAATTGTAATTGAATCAACAATGAAGGTCAATTAGAAGAGGACGTTGGCCAAACTAAATGCCCTCCTTGATCCAAACTACTCTGATACTATATCATATAGTGAAGAGCATAGAATATTATTAATTTGTTTTGATCGTATGATAATAAGCTAGCTATAGACACATGTGCCCTAAACATAATGGCAAGGAAGAAAAATTTGATCCTATAATTTGTGGGATTCATTCCTTGGATAATTAAATAAGCCTATTTTTAGGATTATAATCTATTGTAATATACTTTCCTAAAATAGCAAACAAAATTTGGTTTTTCACATAGTTGTAGAGCATGCCATAAAATGGAATAAGGACTTTACATATCAAAGAAATAATATTCTGAGAAAGAAAAGTATACGTAGAAAACAGATACCAAATCCACCCCTCCAACAATCCATGACATTCAAATGAGAATATAAAATATGAACAAAATCTACCTTTTGACATAGCAGACTTCCTATAGCCCAAGTATAGCCATCTCCTAATCTGAAATCCATTTCCTAAAGAGCTAAAAGCTTTCCAAATTGCTTTCAAATTGGAGAACTAGATGGCAAATAGAAGTTTCAAACAAAAAAGAGCCCCTCAAATATTTGTTATAAAGAATAGAGATTTCAAGTTTCTCTTTGTTATGAAATACTCTACACCAATTTTCCCAAGAAAGGGATATTAACTTGCCTTGTTTGGTGGACTCCCAAACATCCTAAACTTCTAAGAAGAGTTACAACATTCAAACCCACCAAGTAAAGTCCTTAATCTAGTAATCCAGTCAATCTCATTACAATCAAGATAGGCAACCAGAAATATGCATGGGATAAATGGGAATACTAAATAGAGGGGAAAATATACTTCGCCAACATAAGACGATCAATGATGTATAAGAGATGATTTTTGCTAGGTCTTTTTGAAATTAAAGGAAATCCAAGATATTTATCCAAATCAAAAGCAAACCTTATGGAAGAAATAGAAGTAAATAGTTCCCTCTTTTGGATAGGCACACATGTTGAATACATCACTCCAGCTTGAAGAAGGAGGAAGAATGAAGTGAAGTGGAAGAAGAAAAGGGAGATGGTTCAGCAGAATGGGGGGGGGGAGGGGCGAAATTTATGAGGGAGTAAGGAGGAATTATTAAAGTTTTTAATACAAGTGATGTTATTACGTGGTTCCTCATTGGTAGGTAGTAAAAGTGGCGAGATTTTAGCCACACCTCCTCGTCTTTGTAGCTGAGTTAGGCGCCATTTAAGGGGTGGAAATGGCTGAATCCTAGCCACCCAATATAGGTTTTTATCAATATAAAATTTTACTGATTCGGTTCTCGCGGAATACGACACCGAAATTCAACCGATTTCCTTAAACCGGTGAAACATTTCTAATGGCCTATTTAAATTTTCTACATAACCATTTCAAATCCTTCTAACCTTAATCTTCCTCTAATTCACCTCTAATTATTCTTATATATCTATTGAAATCGAACAAATTAGCTAGTGGTATGAATTAGATCCATTGTTCCTTCGAGATGCTACTCTCCTAGTCTTGTTTTCTATTTTCTGTGGCTAATCGCTTTTCTGTAATTTTGAGCAAGTCTAGAGGCATCCGATGTCAATTCATACCTAGAGTCCTTCGTGGCTCAATTAGCTGAGCTATAGGCTTCTGCAGTTCTGCCACGTGATTTTGCTCCATTTAAAACCCTATTCTACTTATCCTATGGATATGGGGACCTAAAAGTCATTTTCCGAAAAGTCCTAGGGTATTGTGTGAATAGCTATTTGGGGTCAAAGTGAAATTTCTAAAAATTTTAGGCAACACTGTAAATAATAAAAATTTACAGGGGTATTTTCATCATTTCCTAATTTTCAGTATATGGCAGTGCTATATTTTTAATGGTAGTGTTATGCGACTCTATAGTTCTAAGCGTGAGGATTGACATGGCATAGCACTGCCTGAGAAATTCTCACACTACCTAAGGAAAATAATTCAAAGTTTCTATTATGTTATGTTAAAGAAAGCAGGGATGTTACACCAACTGCACATTAGACAACTGAATAATTGTAAAACAATTCCTTCAAAATTTTGGAGTAAAGAGGGTGCATTTTGCCAATTTCCTATCTTGCACACTTTGGGACAACAACTTTCTTCACCAACAAGCCATGAAACTCCACCATATCTACCTCTTACTAAGTTCACTGTTAATTTCCTTCAGACTACCCTCACATTACTGCACTATTGCCTTTTCCTTGTTGTAGAAGGCAACACAGTGAACGAAGAAGAAACTAAACTTCATGGCTCATCAAAGGCTAAGGTAAGGGTAGAAAATCCTTGATTTGACACTCCTTTTTTCCTCCTTCTTAGAGAACCACATAGCTAACTTTATCCTCCAGTGTGGTTTTTTGTATCATCAGACCATCACTACACTATCTACCCTAACTACACTGAAGGTCGGGTGTACTTGTGACTCATTCTATGTGCCCTCTAAACTTGGTGTAAACACATGTGTGTTTCCTAAATTCACACTCCTAGTATACTTTCCATGCAAAGTCATGTGTGATCTTATTTATTTCTCATGCACCACGCTTTCATGATTCAAAATCCTCTCGTGACTTTTTAAAATTTCCTTACCCTTATTAGGTAGCTTGCTTGAACTCCTACTGTAACAACCTCTATTATATAAGCCATGCTCGAGTCATGGAGTTATATTAAAAGGTTGTCACTATGCTAAGAAATCTTTAAAATATGGAGAATATAATACATGACCCTTAAACTACTCATTTTACTACTGACTAATAATCTTTGATACATAGAGGATAAAATAACTACACTTTAAAAAAAAAACAGTAACTGACATAGTACACAACATTTACATCCGACTAGTTGTTATCTAGCTTCAATAGTTTCCTGGTCTGGTTTACGCCAGATCCTTGCTCAATGGAAGGCTCAGTACTCTACCTCGCACTTGATTTCTAACTTGGGTGCTGGAATGTTTACGGACAAGAAAAACATACAAGCAGGCAGTGAGAACCTAAGGTTCTCAGTAGGTAAACTCAAACCAATCTTACAACGTCATCATAAACATTCCAGCCGTTCCGGTTTGTTATGAAAACATGAGTACATACAAACAAATAGTGGTTTAATTTTAGGTTGAAAACACCTTACCCGAAGCAGGATATATTTTAACAGCCACTTGTCATTTCATATGACAGACATATAAATACGAGTAGTATAATATGCTTCAACAAGAATCATAAAAGCATTATGACTTAATGGGATAATTGAAGATGCACATAAAGATGCTTGTACTTGTTTGTATGCAAGTGCATTTGACTTAATTCATATCTTTCTTTAACTTGCAACTTGATCTTGCTCTTTTCTGCACTTAGTCCCCTGGGGGTGAATGGCCTCTCTCACCCTTGGGTAATAGCTTGCTTTTCAGGTCCGAGCTCATAACTATATATGAGTGACGGGTTTACTTTCCTCGACCCTCACACCGGTCTATTCCCCTTAAATCTGGTCGAGGGCTGGCCCAAGTCTTAGACAATACCGCTTTGGCCCACGCTAGCTGGTTCTATGCCATGCCTCACGTGGTAGCTTGGTAAGTCATTCTTGCAAGTTCTTATTATCTTTTCCTTTTCATATCTTGTCATGCATGCGGACGCTTGGTGCATTCATGAGTATGTCTTATACCTTATATATCATATCCTGTTCTAAATATATACTTGCATGCATTATATATATGAATATGATATGTAAATGTAAATATATTCAAAGCATAAGCACCCATAGCATAAGTTCTCATAAATTCTTGCCGAAAATTCGGCAGCATAACGGATTCAGTCCGCTTCCCCATGAATAGTGCCAGGTAACCAGTACAATCTTTCAAACTTGCAATTCAATATGGATTAGCAATTATATAGATATTTATAGCATCATTCATCAAGTTCAATTCAAGTATCTACGGGGTTTTCAATTTACTCCCTCCTATTCTGCTCGATTTTATTATAATCCAATCTTTGCCCAATTCAACTCATCTAAGTCTAAATTTTAAATATGTCATAGCATCATGTGTCTAGTTTCCAACCCTTTTAGTCCCATCTCATTTTGATTTGTGTAGCTCAAGATATTTAAATTTTGCCTCAGCCTATTCGGTCACTAGCCAGAATTATGCTCCTGGAAGTAAAAATTCACTAAAAATAGGAATTTTAGTGAAACCATGCGAAACATACACCAAATTAAAGATAACAGGACAAGCTTTTATTTCCAACAAGTTGCATATCATTTGCATGAGTATATTTTGAATTATGAGTCCCGAAGATTGACCCTACTAGACTACCCTGCTTCAGCCCAGTTTGAACTTAAGTCAACTTCATTGGTGTGCTGGGAACAAATGGCAACGAATCTGGTTCTGAATTTTTATGGGGTGTTCCCTTACATGTTATCTTTCAAACAACCTTAGGTTCACTCAATTTGGAGTTGTGTAGGGTGAGTTATACCCTTCTCAACTCATACTGGCCGGATAAGAATCCAGATTTCTAGGTTAAACTTTAAAAATTCATAACTAATACTATACTAATCCAATGGCCTTATATTTTATATTTATAGAAAGCCCTGGATGTCTAGTTTCATCTAAAAATGGATTTATCAAATTTAAATGGCTGTAAACGGAGCCGTATACTCCGCCATACGGACCGTTGAGGGGAAAATCTTAACAGCTTCTTGAATTCTTCTTCAATTCATGTTTTCCTTAAATCAATCCACCCAATCTTCAATTCAAACTCACATATACAACTTAAAATAGTCTTAATTCATCATCATCACTTAAGATAACATCAGAATCATACAAGAAGGAGGGAAGAAAGTGGAGTTCCAATCAGCCTAAATCAAAGAAAATAAGAAAAGAAGTTGGAATTCCTACCTTGTCTAGTTGAAATCTTGTTAGTTTGATGTCCTAGATTGAAGAAACTCTCGATGAGACTTGAAGAGGGGTTGAAGATGGAGTGAAGGGGAGTGTGAATAGAAGGAAAAGGATGAGAATTCAGCAGCTTATATGGACGAAAATTGAAGGGGAGGAGAAGGGAATTATTTCAAGACTTTTGAAGGAAGTTAGATTGTGATTGGTGGATATGTTTTCCTTCTCCAATCTGATTTGGATGCCTTCTTAAAGGCTGATTATGGCGCCACTTGTAGGGTGTGTTGGCTGAATCTTGGCCATCCATCCTAGGGTTCTCACAGTATAATTTCTATTGGTTCGGTTCCGACAGTTCAAAGTACTGAAATCTTACCGATTTCCTTTAAATTGGTAAATTGGTTTTGGAAAAATCCTATGAAGTTTCCTATGCTTTCAATTTAATTCTCTCATATCTAATTTCTCTAAATGATACTTAATTGGCTCTAAGTAAAAATTTAATTGAATGCTAATTAATCTTAAGTAGTTGATAAAACCGATCAACTAAGCGAAAACGATAAAAATCTGATGAAGGTAAGCCAAGTTTTTCCACTATCTTGAGCAACACTTGGCGCCACTCATATGTGGTAAGGGTGGCTGAATTTCAGCCACTTAAGTGAGGGATTCCAATAGAAAATTCTACTGGTTCGGTTCTGGTGGTTTAAAATACCGAATCTTCCGCGATTTTCTCCAAACTGGTCAAACGTTACTTAATAGTTTTGTAAGATGTCTACATGTTCATTTTAATTTATCTTAAGTCTAATTTCTCTAAGTAATATCTAATTAACTCTTGATTAATATTTAATTAACCTCTAATTGCCCTTACATAACTATTGAAACAGAATAAGTGATCTAACAGCGTAAATTAGACATTTTTGTAAATCCGGAGCCTCTTTGGTTCCTATTTTATGTAACTAATGGTATTTTCGTAATTTTGAGCAAGTCCAGGGGCACCCACGTCATTTCACACCAGACTGCCTCCGTGGCCCAATCGGCAGAGATTTAAACTTCTACGGTTTCACCACGTGATTCTACTCCGCTTAAAATCACATTCTGCTAATCTTATAGATGTAGGGATATAGAGGTCATTTTATGAAAAGTTCTAGGGTTATTGTGGAAATATTCACTTGGGATTAAAGTACAATTTCTAAAACTTTTGAGCAAGATTGAAATTAACAAAAGTTGATAGGGGAACTTTTGTTATTTCCTAATTTTTAACATATGGCAGTGCCATATTTTCAACGGTAGTGTTACACTACCCTATAATTCCAAGTGTAAGGATCGTCATGGTATAGCGCTGCCTTAGAAATTCTCACACTGCCTAAGGAAAATAATTCAAAGTTTCCATTACGTTTGATTTACTAAAGTGGGGATGTTACATTCTACCCACCTCAAAAGAATTTTATCCTCAAAATTCCAGGATTAAGAGGGTCAAGGAAAAATTCCTTTTAACTTATAGAGATATTCCTCTTTAAGTTGACATCATTACTTGCCGATAGTTATGAGGTAATGTCTTAATATGTACAAAGGATCCATAAGGGTTATGTTGGTGTCAGAGCTTGCCTTGTCCCTATGACGTTATGAATCATTGTTCAGTTTATTGGAGACTCTTACTCATCTCCCTTGCTCTATACCCCATTAGTCCTGCTTGATGGTAGCTACTAAATCTTCTGCCATTTGTACATGAGACCCCAAATATTCAACTCATGAAAATTTGCAATTGCAAAGTTTAACAGTTATCATAGTAATTGACATCAATATATGGTGACGATAATGGCTATGTAAAGGAGATCTATATATTCTTTTCCAAGATTCTTATTCGCTCAGCTACCCTTAGTTCAATAATAAATTCGCCTCCAATATGGTTCTTTAGAAACATAGGCTTAGGCCTTTTCCCAAAATTATAATTTGGAGCCTTATCTTAAAACTCATTCTTTTTGGTAAAATTTTCCTCGTGCCTAATGCCTGTAGGAAAATTTCAGGTCACTCCTACTATACGGATTAAGTTCTAAGACTTATGACTCTTCCTATTAGTCTAATATCCTCCATGACTTCTAGTTATTGAGATACAGACAGTTTAATGTGAAAACCAAGGTTAAAAATTAGATCCTTTCATCGAAGCTGCAAAATTTTCCTTACCATATTGTCTCACAGGATGACTTTCTAATATCTAAGCAGAGAGTTGTCGTGGATTATATAGGTTCCAAAATGTACTTTGTTTCGCTGATGTTCTGATCCATCATCACATTCATCAAGTAAATTCCTCATCCTTCTTGTCATGTGTCTGACTACTTGTGTGCTATGTTTTCTGGTAAACTTGCTGATACTTGTGCCTTGGGTCCCAAATATCAATTGAAGAAGTTCTTGCCATTATGAAAGTTATCAGCTACAGTAGCAATCAACTTCAACAAATACTAGCCATAATGGCTTTGCTGAAGTTTTTAGAGAAATTGATCAGGCCATATTCAAACTCTCGCCTACCTGGTCCTCTTCGATCAGTGATGAATCCCCTTTCCATTAGGTTTTAGGTGTAATGTTAGAGCTTCCTTCTAAATATATCTATAGTCCTTGCTTCGAAATCTTTCCTTCTTTTGCAAAACTTACTCTATTTCTCATTATTTGCTAATCGGATCTCGTGTCGTTTTTGTTGAACCTCTTAATGATTGTTGCGATACTTACTCCCTCAAAATATGATCAGCTTCCCGTAAGGAAAGGATTGTGGGACAGCAGAAGTTCCTGCCACTTTTCTACTTTCTTCAATTGGTTAGCATGGAGATTCTTCAACTATTGTGTTGATATCCACCTCTCATTTTTGTGGGTACCTTAACTGCTAAACCTTTTGGCTATTCTTCATAATATCTTGCTCCTAAGGTGTAATCCACTTACTGTGGGAGATGGGAATGATGGTCTTGTTTTTCTGTTGAAGTTACAAATGAGGATTTCCCAAAAGGTCACCCATCATAATATTACTCTCGTCTGAGCACGCTTAACTACGGAACTCTGATGGAACCTAGTGCATTAGTGATGATCACATTTAATTTGGCCCAAGTTATAGAGACTCTTCTAACTGCCTCTAATTCCGAGATCGTAACCTTGCCCCTGATGGGGCACGCTTCCAAATCTTGTTTGATCTTATATTAGTGCGTTACCTGGTCTCGCTTAGGGTGCATTAGGTCTGTTGCACTTATGACCAGTGCTAAGGCAACCCTTCTTGGTATTTCGTACACAATCTTGTCTGCACCGTAATCTCATATTAGGTAGCTTTTCTCTCTTTAGTGGGCCAGCCATAAATCCAAACTTCCTTTGTTCCTACCTCGTTCCTACTGTGTTCTATTGTTACTACAGAAACTTGTCTATTTTCATTCGTTAGAACCTACCTTGTCATTGTTCCCTCGGTCTATCGGGATTAGTTGCATGCTTTAAATCTTCATTACTCTCGGCTAAATCTGAATACATTCCTTACCGAGTTACTTCATCCATAACACATATAATGGTACCTAAAGGTAATTGCTCGACTTTGCCTTTCTTCTCTGAATAGCCTCATTCCTCTACTAATAACATGTTGAAGATGATTCCATCATCCAATTCCTGTGGTGGTTGAGGTTGATAGAATTTGAACATGACTAAATTTTCTAACATTCCCTTTATTCCTGAAAGGTAGGAAAATTACACTTGATTCGTATGCCACCTCTAGTCTGAAAGTGTTTCTACTTCAGGTTATTAGGAGATATATTGTCTCTCTTTCTTGTTACACTTATAATTTCATCTGCTTTTCATACCATGTATAGCCATATTTCCATCTTGATTCAATGTATAGTTAGTTAGGTCTCTTTACAGTTTGCTCAACTGTTTCCCTTTCGAAGCCAAGATTCCACTTAGTACTCTTCCAATTTGCAATCATTACAAGGTTAGTTCCCTGTACCCTTGAGGGAGAAGCCACTTGATTCTCTGGACGGGGACTTAAAAGGGTTTTCTGTGTACCTAACCGAAGCTTCTGCCCTTAGCTTCTTTCACTGATCCTCTGCTTCATTCGTCCACTCTACAAGTTTCTTAATGAAGGATCAGGTCTTTATAATGTGGTATTATCACAATCCAAAATTACTCCTATCGAATATTAAAGTTACAAAACCAGGTAGAAAGATCCCCTAGATTCAAGCTAAAGGAGATAGTCTGGATAGCTTTACTTCATTTTCGTACCATGAATAATTGCGCCTCTATTCTAATATAATGTATAATTAGATGAATTTCTTCAAAATTTGTTAATGTTTTCCCTTGAGGCTGAGATCTTGCTTAATGCTCCTCAGTTTTACAAGAGCTCGAAAGAGAAAACCAATTTAACCTCTGAATAGAATCTTGAAAAGATTTTCTCTTATACCTAACTGAGGCTCCTGACCTTAATTCCCTTTTCTAAAACCTTGCCTCATCTGTCCACACTTCAAACTTCGTAATGAAGGATCGGGTATTTCTGATATGGCATTACCATAATCCAAATTAAAAACTATTGACTAAATTTGCCGGTGAAGTACTTTCGAGGGAATCTTACTTACGAAGAAAATAAGGGTACCATCAACGCTGCTCGAGATGACTTACTCTTGTCAAGAATCAGGTCTATTACACTAGGCAAGAAAATACCTAGATTCAATCTAAAAAAATAACCTGGATCAGGTGGTTGCAAATGAAGCTTAGAGTAAGCTTCGTTAGAGTGAAAAAGGTTCTTGCTCCACTCATTACTAACTAAGATCCTACCTTTGATGACTTAAATTTTCAGCTGCTCAGTAGCACTTGGGAGATGATTGTCCTTAGCTATGACCAAATTTACTAGGTCAATGCCAAACCGTCAAACACGATCTTCCTTGAGCGGAGTCCCAATTCTCTGCACCCATTGACTTGCTTAGTCGTCTACCTCCTATTGCCATTGTTACTTCCTGGGAGTCTCATCCCTAATATTTATGTTTAGAAGATTCCTAATAAGCCTGTAGGGTGTCATAGGTCTCTGCTTACACAAAACCTTATATTGAGGTGATCAGGCTCAACATTTAGTCAAGTGCAACAGGTAGTCCACAACACTCACAACAAGGCTACCATGCATAATATTTCTATGTCCTCTTCATGCGAGGACCTAAAGCATGGTTTATCTAGATTCTCAGAGTATGCATTTGAAGCATAATCAGTCCATCCACGGGCCTATATAGGATGAACTGCTCTGATACCAATAAATGTAACAACCTCTATCATATAAGCCATACTCGAGTCATGGAGTTATATTAAAAGGTTGTCACTGTGCTAAGAAATCTTTAAAATATGGAGAATACAATACATGGCCCTTGAACTACTCATTTTACTACTGACTAATAATCTTTGATACATAGAGGATAAAATAACTACACTTTAAAAAAAAAATGTAACTGACATAATACAGAGCATTTACATCCAACTAGTCGTTATCTAACTTCAATAGTTTTCTGGTCTGGTTTACGCCCGATCCTCTCTCAATGGAAAGCTCAGTACTCCACCTCGTACTTGATTTCTAACTTGGGTGCTGGAATGTTTACGAAAAAGAAAAACATACAAGCAGGCAGTGAAAACCTAAGGTTCTCAGTAGGTAAACTCAAACCAATCTTACAACATCATCATAAACATTCCTGCCACTTCGGTTTGCTATGAAAACATGAGTATATATAAACAAATAGTGGTTCAATTTTAGGTTGAAAACACCTTACCCGAAGCGGGATATATTTTAACAGCCACTTGCCATTTTATATGACAGACATATAAATACGAGTAGTATAATATGCTTCAACAAGAATCATAAAAGCATTATGACTTAATGGGATAATTGAATATGCACATAAAGATGCTTGTACTTGTTTGTATGCAAGTGCACTTGACTTAATTCATATCTTTCTTTAACTTGCAACTTGATCTTGCTCTTTTCTGCACTTGGTCCCCCGGAGGTGAATGGCCTTTCTTACCCCTGGGTAATAGCCTGCTTTTCAGGTCCGAGCTTATATCTATACATGAGTGACGGGTTTACTTTCCCCGACCCTCACACTGGTCTATTCCCCTTAAATCTGGTCGAGGGCTGGCCCAAGTCTTAGACAGTACTGCTCTGGCCCATGCTAGCTGGTTATATGCCATGCCTCACGTGGTAGCTTGGTATGTCGTTCTTGCAAGTTCTTATTATCTTTTCCTTTTCATATCTTGTCATGTATGCGGACGCTTGGTGCATTCATGAGTATGTCTCATACCTTATATATCATATCATGTTCAAAATATATACTTGCATGCATGATGTACGTGAATATGACATGTAAATGTAAATATATTCAAAGCATAAGCACCCATAGCATAAGTTCTCATAAATTCCTGCCAAAAATTCGGCAGCATAACGGATTGAGTCTGCTTCCCCATGAATAGTGCCAGGCAACCAGTACAATCTTTCAAACTTGCAATTCAATATGGATCAGCAATTACATAGATATTCATAGCATCATTCATCAAGTTCAATTCAAGCATCTATAGGGTTTTCAATTTACTCCTTCCTATTCTGCTCGATTTTATTATAATCCACTCTTTGCTCAATTCAACTCATCTAAGTCTAAATTTTGAATATATCATAGTTTTATGTGTCTAGTTTCCAACCCTTTTAGTCCCATCTCATTTTGATATGTGTAGCTCAAGATATTTAAATTTTACCTCAGCCTATTCGGTCACTAGCTAGAATTATGCTCCTGGAAGTAAAAATTCACTAAAAATAGGAATTTTAGTGAAACCATGCGAAACATACACCAAATTAAAGATAACAGGACAAGCTTTTATTTCCAACAAGTTGCATTTGCATGAGTATATTTTGAATTATGAGTCCTGAAAATTGACCCTACTAGACTACCCTGCTTCAGCCCAGTTTGAACTTAAGTCAACTTCATTGGTGTGTTGGGAACAAATGGCAACGAATCTGGTTCTGAATTTTTATGGGGTGTTCCCTTACATGTTATCTTTCAAACAACCTTAGGTTCACTCAATTTGGAGTTGTGTAGGGTGAGTTATACCCTTCTCAACTCACACTGCCCGGATAAGAATCCAGATTTCTAGGTTAAAATTTAAAAATTCATAACTAATTCTATACTAATCCAATGGCCTTATATTTTATATGTATGGAAAGCCCTGGATGTCTAGTTTCATATAAAAATGGATTCATCAAATTTAAATGGCTGTAGGCCAAGCCGTACACTCTGTCATATGGACCGTTGAGGGGAAAACCCTAACAACTTCTTGAATTCTTCTTCAATTCATGTTTTCCTTAAATCAATCCACCCAATCTTCAATTCAAACTCACATATACAACTTAAACCAGCCTTAATTCATCATCATCACTCAAGATAACATCAGAATCATACAAGAAGGAGGGAAAAAAATGGAGTTCCAATCAACCCAATTCAAAGAAAACAAGAAAAGAAGTTGGAATTCCTACCTTGTCTAGATGAAATCTTGTTGGTTTGATGTCCTAGATTGAAGAAACTCTTGATGAGACTTGAAGAGGGGTTGAAGATGGAGTTAAGGGAAGTGTGAATAGAAGGAAAAGGATGAGAGTTCAGCAGCTTCTATGGACGAAAATTGAAGGGGAGGAGAAGGGAATTATTTCAAGACTTTTGAAGGAAGTTAGATTGTGATTAGTGGATGTGTTTTCCTTCTCCAATCTGATTTGGCTGCCTTCTTAAAGGCTGATTGTGGCGCCACTTGTAGGGTGTGTTGGCTGAATCTTGGCCATCCATCCTAGGGTTCTCACAATATAATTTCTATTGGTTCGGCTCCGACAGTTCAAAGTACCGAAATCTTACCGATTTCCTTTAAATCGGTAAATCGATTTTGGAAAAATCCTATGAAGTTTCCTATGCTTTCAATCTAATTCTCTCATATCTAATTTCTCTAAATGATACTTAATTGGCTCTAAGTAAAAATTTAATCGAATGCTAATTAATCTTAAGTAGTTGATAAAACCGAACAACTAGGCGAAAACGATAAAAATTTGATGAAGGTAAGGCCAAGTTTTTCCACTATCTTGAGCAACACTTGGCGCCACTCATATGTGGTAAGGATGACTGAATTTCAGCCACTTAAGTGAGGGATTCCAATAGAAAATTCTACTGGTTCGGTTCTAGTGGTTTAAAATACCGAATCTTCGTCGATTTTCTCCAAACTGGTCAAACGTTACTTAATAGTTTTGTAAGATGTCTACATGTTCATTTTATTTTATCTTAAGTCTAATTTCTCTAACTAATATCTAATTAACTCTTGATTAATATTTTGATTAACCTCTAATTGCCCTTACATAGCTATTGAAACCGAATAAGTGATCTAACGATGTAAATTAGATATTTTTGTAAATCCGGAGCCTCTTTGGTTCCTATTTTATGTAACTAATGTATTTTCATAATTTTGAGCAAGTCCAGGGGCACCTTATGTCATTTCACCCCAGACTGCCCAATCGACAGAGATTTAAACTTCTATAGATTCACCACGTGATTCTGCTCCGCTTAAAATCTCATTCTGCTAATCTTATAGATGTAGAGACATAAAGGTCATTTCATGAAAAGTTCTAGGATTATTGTGAAAATATTCACTTGGGGTTAAAGTACAATTTCTAAAAATTTTGGGTAAGATTGAAATTAACAAAAGTTGATAAGGGCACTTTTATCATTTCCTAATTTTTAACATATGGCAGTGCCCTATTTTCAACGGTAGTGTTACACTACCCTATAATTCCAAGTGTGAGGATCGTCATGGCATAGCGCTGCCTAAGAAATTCTCACACTGCCTGATGGAAATAATTTAAAGTTTCCATTACATTCGGTTTACTAAAGTGGGGATGTTACACCTATTGTCTTGAGATTTTTTTTCTTTTATTTCTTTTCAATTAGATCTACTCCTCTTTGTGATATTTTTTTAATTCTATCAATTAATTATTTCCCTTAATTCATTGTAGATTTCATGGCACCAATTTAACAGGGTGATTTAGTCTGCAACTTTTTCCCGACTACCTAGTGCTCATTACCTTGTTTTGGTGGCTTTAGTACAACCTTACAAGAAGAGCATTTCTAGCAACGTATCTGTAATACCCGCACGTAACATAGATAAGATACAAGCTCTCAGACTCCACCTTGTTTCATTGGTCATTGATCCACACTTTGTGCACAATTGGCAAGGCCAAGTCAATCTTGCCACAAACTCTTGCACTCCGATCCTTTTCTATTATCTTCAATATGAAATCAACCCTGATAGAACGTCCTATTGTGGGAGCAATAGTCATGAGGACACTTGCCTCATAATACATCAAGTTAAACCCAAAAATTGAATCCACACTATCATATGACTAAAATAAACCTCGAATAGATTGAAAGAAAGGAACTACTGCTTCACAAGCCCCTTCTAACAACCTTTTCTCTATCTTTAGGCAAATCAAATTTGACCATGAAACAATCATTTCCCTCACCGATAACCTCATAGCTTGCCTTAAGCCTCCATCGGCCCTTAGCTTCTCCTTCATTTCCATATAGCTAATATGCTTTCGTAACAACTTCAGCAATAGAGCATCTTGTCAGATTGAAAGAGCTTGAATCACACTAGCATCAAAGGATACCCTATGACACAAGTGGCTTCCATCTCACAGCTCAACCTTGGCTAAGTTTTTATATATTAAATCTCCTTTCAACCACATGGAAGATGAAAGATGCCCTCCCAAACCTTATACTGAAAAAAAAAAATCTTACTCACAAAAACCCTGTGTACTCCAACACCATGGCTTTTACCATTATCCTGCCCATTCATGCCCAAATACGATCCACTACCACCTGCCCATTCACACTCTCGATGTTGCTCACATCGTCATAGTTTGTTTGTTTTAAGTAATAAAGTTCTTTGCTTGCATTAAATTAAAGGAATATTTGATCAAGCTTTATATTAACAAAACTTATTTAAACATTTATTAATCATTCATGTTTTATTTTATTTAGTATCTAATGCTTAACATGAACTAAAGAATTTCATCAAGCTTGTAGCTCGGCCTAATAGTCTAAGGGATTAGAATCATTAAGAAGGTGTTAAAGATGTCTTAGTGGATAACCATAAGTTCATAGTGGCTCACGTTTGACTATCATTAGAATTAGATAATCCCTCAAAAGGAGGAGCTAATCGAGATCCTCAAGGAATGGAAAATCAAAACACAACAGCTTTCAAGATTGTGGGGATTAACTTTCAATTTCAAATAGGAACTTCCTCTAGGAGCAAAGGTAAGTAATTAATCCATTTTTCACTTGCACCCAAGTGGAATTCATTCTGACATAAGCATTAAAGTCCTTTGCAAGCCCCCCATTGGAGACGTGAAGAGCTCAAATTAGTGAAGAACCCCTCAGAAGCAAGAAATATGCTAGAACAAAATATACTATCTTTAAATCAATAATTTAAAAAATTACAATAACCTTAAAAAGTTAAATTATCATATATAATCATAGCCTTTTAAATAATCACATTTCTAATCCTTTTTTTTTTCCATACTTTTCAAATATTTGCTTTTTCAAAATTAATTTTCAAACATAAATTATGTTTGTAGGAAATTCATTTTTGATTAATATTAAATTTGGAAAGTTATATGTACTTTTGTCCTCAAACTTTTAAAAATGTGCAATACGACCCCTAAACAATAAAAGATGTGCATTTTAGTCATTTTGTCTAATTTTCTATCAAACATTAACAAAAATTGTCCGACTGATGGGATTATGTTTCATATGTTAGAAAAATTGATTTATACCTTATCAACTAATGTTTTAGTGTATTTGGGTCTTAAAACTTTTAAAATATGAGAAGTTGTTTTTATATTTGATTGAAAAAAATCAACAAAATGACTAATCTGCACACATTATAAAGTTTTGGGGATCTTGTTTCACATTCTTGAATTTTGAGAACCAAAGTGCACATGATCTTGAGAGCATCTTTAATGTTAGTCCCATTTTAGAACCCAATTTGGCCCCACTTTATGCCATGTCAATGCCACTAATTAATGTGTCATAAAAAATGAGACATTTTCAAAATTGGAACTGTTCTCTTTGATAGAAGTGATCAACTTTGATCCCACATGACTCTTCCTTCCAATCAATTTTATGCTTTTTCTGCTAATGTATAGTGGCACCATTTGATTGCACAATAGAGAAGTGGGTTTGGTCCCAATTTATAGTTTGTTGGGTTAGATGAAATTGGAAGGAAGGAGAAAGAAAGGCAAGAAAGGGGAAGGAAGAAGATAAATTTCCTCTATTTAGATATGGAAGGAAATATAGGAGGAAAGAGTAAACGGCAAAAAATAGTTAGTAGGACCCATCAATTTTTGTTCCTCCTACACCTAGGTGGAAAATGGATGGAGAAGTGAGTGATCTTTTTACATTCTAATAATATATATACTAAAAAAAATAAAAGCCTTTCAAACCCTAATCCCCACCCCTATTTTTAATTTGGACTTGCTAAGAAAAAAAACTATATTGTGAATTCAACCATAGAAAAAGAAGTACACTGATAAAATAATAATCATGGTGGAAAAACGAAGACTTGGATAGAAAACACAACATAAATAAATTCAAAATCCAATAAAATCCAATTTTGCATATAGCAACTCAAGCCACTCAAGAGCTTGGACTAGACTAATTTTGAGGTTCACATGGATCAAGTAGTTAAAAATAAATCCAATTCTTGAATGAGCAGAACTGACCCAAAAATGAACTTACAAATAAAAATCACAAATATTAATATTTATAAAATAGGTAAATAAAAAAATAAAAAAAAAATGGGAAATTTTTACGTAGTAACTGAAACTGCTCATGAGCTTGAACTAGACTAATTTGAGGTTCACATGGACCAAGTAGCTATGAATCCATTTTCGAATAAGCATATCAACCTAGAAAGGAATTTGCAAATTAACCACAAATAGCAATCTCTGAAAAAATAGATACAAGAAAAAAAAAAAGAATTGACTTGAAGAGAATTAAGACATGTTTAGTAACAGGTTAAATTTTAAAAATAATAACCTTTTTTTTATGGAAAAATTGTCGCATGAAATTTAAGATTACAAACTGTTTTGAAAAACCAAAAACAAAAAAATAGTTAGCATTGTTTAGTTAGTAAAACATATTTTTGAAATAATACTTTTGAAATATTAAATTGATTTAAAATAATATTTTTATTTTAAATAATTTTGAATAATTTATTTTAATTAATATTGATTTGATTTTAGAGGTTGATATTATTTTAAACTTGTTAAATCAAAATTAGTTAACTTTTCTATTTGATATTAATTAATATAATTATTAAATATAAATTAAAAATATAGACATAAATGCTTTTATATAAATATAGAAAGTCAATTTTCATTATATTTACTTACATTATAGTGATAGATAAATTTACGATAAAATTACATTAGTTTTTATATTCCCACTAATTTTTTACATGGCTCTATATTTATGGTTGGAATAGACTTTTATAATAACATAAAGATAAAATTGTCATTTGACATCATTATCTATTTGAGTAAAATCTCAAATCGATTGTCAAAAGAGTTATGGAATATCAATTTACTTCTCGAAAGAGTTATGACATCAATTTGATCCTTGAAAGAGTGGTGATATTAATTTAGTCCTTGAAAGATTAAAATTTATTTCAATTTGGTCCTTAACATCAATTTGGTCCTTTCACTTTTCCACATAAATAAATTAGAGAAAATAATTCTTCTTTTATTTTCTTTCCTCTTATTTTTTTTATCCAAATATACTTATAAAAAATCACTCAAATTCTTTCCTCTCCTTTTCTTTCCTTTGCTAAACACACCTTTAGTGGGACTGATCCCAATTTATTGAAGTACTATAATGGACACTCGAAAATTGGGAAGTTCCATTTAGTGGAACAAACTTGAAATTAGGGCTCTCCCCACTCCCATTGGAGATGCTCTAAGATGAAGGGGTAAATTATAGTTTCTCCTATTAAATTTATAAAATCAAGTTAATTAAGTTTTCAAATTTTAATTCTTAATCCTAATGCACACTCCATATTATTTTATGTGTCAAATATCCCATTCACTTTGATATTATACATTCTCATGTTTTATAAAAGTTATAATTTGGGATAAAAAAGTATGAAATTTGGAGGTTTTTTTACTGTGCAACTTTTTAGGCATGCATTCACCTTGTACTTCTTAAAAAATTCTATTTATACGTGCACTTTTTAACTTGTGTCATAACAAATACTTTGAATACATAATCTTTTTTATCTTAAATTATAACCTTTTTTTTTAAATCTAATTTGAATATATTGTTAGTATAAAACTTTTTTATACTACCATCTAATCATATCTTACTACATTAATAAATATGGTTAACTTTTATATTCACTACTTAAATGGTCATACAAATAAAAATATATGATTGGTTGACTGTGTAAAAACTTTACACGACCAATGCATCCAAATTAAACTCTTTTTTTTTTTTTTATAAAAAAAATTGTAACTCTTAAAAAGAAAGAGTTGCAGAGCTAGAACTTTTAGCTCGAACCAAGTTCTCATTACGGCATAACATGGTATTAACTTTTAAACAATTAAGTGATTTATACCAATTCATTTCATCTAATACCTCTCATAATTTCTATCACATATTTTAAGTAAAACTGGTTATTTATCTCGTGCATTGCACGGATTATGTAAGTCAAATATTCATAATTATAATTTTTATTAAATAAATAAATTGTTTATGCATATTTCAATTTGTTTATGTTTATTGAAACACTTAAATAAAAATATTTAGTTAAGATTTTTAATTAAAACAAAGTGAATTAAAGTAAATATATTCATAATATTTTAAAGCAAAATAAAAAGAGATATATCTAAACTTTAATAGTTATTTGTCTTAGTTTCTCATTGTTTGTTTTGAATAATGTTTATATTTATTTTTCAATTACATAAATATATTAAATAAAAATTATTATAGTTATTTTAATAATTTAAGTTAATTCTTTTATGAGGTGAGAAATTTTTGCAATTGTTATTATTTTTTATTTTATAAAATTTGATCTTAATTGTATTTTTTATAACATTTTTTTTAAATGCATCTAAATTAAATTTCATAAATTTTATGATAAATGGTTATAGAAGATAAAAAGTTAAGAAATAATTTTTGAGGGGAATGAAAGGTCAAAATAAATATAATTTATAGTAGTTAAAATAAATTTAATTAGAGAGATGTCATATAGTAATTGCAATAGAGAAATATTAATAAAATAAATGAAAACTTAAAGAACAATGAAATGAGTTTTTTAATGTATATAAAATATCTTTACAATTGTTCTCTTTATTTTTAAATTTTACAAAACTCAATCTTAATTGTATTTTAATTTTTTTTAAAGATATGAATTATCGAGTAAAATCTTAGTTTATTATATGTATCTTATACTAAATGATTATAGAAGATGAAAAATAAAGAAAGATATTTTGAGAGAAATGAAAAGGTCAAAATAAAATAAAATAAATTAATCAAATTAATAGTAATTAAAAGATACTTAAGCTAAATATTACATAATAATTGTAATTGAAAAAAATTAATTAAAGAAATGATAAATTAAATAATAATTATAAAATATTCAAATAAAAATATTCAGTTAAAACATTTATTTAACAAAAAATATATTGTTTTTAATATTATTACAATATTTTAAAATATAATAAAATTTCTTATATCTGAACTTTTTTTATAATTATTTAAATAAATTTATTTTGGAATAATATTATCTGTATTTTTCAATTTTATATACATAAATTAAACAAAAAATTATTATATTTATTTAAGTAAATTTTTTATTATGTGTACTACCTATATAATTATCTCTTTATTATTTTATTTTAAAAACTGAATTTCAATTGTATATTGATTTTTTTAAAGATGTTAGCTACTAAGTAAAATATCGATTTACTATTTTATTGTATTTGTTTAAAATGTTTGATACATTCTATAATAAATGGTTACAAAAGTCAAAGAGTTAAGAAAATTTTATTGAAAGAAATGAAAGGTCAAATAACGTCAAACAAAATAGATGTAATTAATAGTAATTAAAATAAATTTATGAAGTATCACATGGCAATTATAATAGAAATATAATAATGAAAGAAATGAGAAATTAAAGGAAAATTATAATTTAAAGGAATTTAAAAATTCAAAATTACGAAAAAAATGTCATATAGCATTGCTAGTAGAAGGACTTTGATATTACATTATTATAGATTATTCTGGCGAAATATTATCTCAAAGAAAGTATTACCGAAATAAACTTCAATTTTGCTCACTTAGTTGCCAAATAATTTTAATAGTTGAGTTATGACAGAAACTAATTTAGATTAAGTGTAATAATAGAGGAATCAGTTTATTATAATATGATAAACTACAATTTAATTTTAATTAAAAAAATTATGTATATTTAAGTGTCCCTTAATATTCGACAATAAACAAGATCCGCGTGAAAAACCAAAAAGTTGAGCTATGGCAAAACGTTTGTTTTTGTTTTGTGTTCTCACTCGACAGCGAAGCGAGGTTATTTTTATTTATTTTTATTAAAAATGTTCAGTGTGATTTGAAAGTGTCGTTTTCTTCAGATTACCACCAAAAAAAAAAAAAAAAATTGAGTCGCTTCTTTTTTCTTCTTTTGGCAAGTAAGCAGTTTGTTTCCTATTGTTGTGGGTTTCCTTGTTGCGCCATCTTCTCACTTTTTCCTTTTCTTTTTTTCCGTTTTATTTTGGGGTCCTATTGTTACTTTCTGTCCTATCCCAAGTAACTGGCTGGGTTCCACTTGAGGCGTGTTTCAAGTTAGAGATCCTGCACTAAAGCATTTTGGAAGGGACATTCATACTCATATTCCCATTAGGCCAACCCACAGCACAGATTCACACTATATGACTCAGATTCAGCCCCTGCCTCTACCCATCATCATGGTCACACCATCCACACCTTTTGCTTTTTCTTTCATTTTCCCTCTCATATTTTGTTTCTTCTCTTTCTTACATATTGTACTGCTCTTTTCTTTTCTTCTGCTTTGTTGGGAAAAATTTTACAGTGAAATTCCTTGACAGTTTCCTTTTTATAAAGTAAATTTTTTAAAAAAAATAGAATTTTATAAGCTTTGTTGAAATTGGTATCATCATGAAGTATGGAACTCCTGAGTGTATCAACTCTATATGACTTAATTTATGTTTGAATGGTAAAAAAGGAATCTTTGTGGCAATAATAATTTTTTTAGTAAATTTATACTTGTATGATTTTTGATTAGTATTTGAATGTTGCCCTCATGCCCATGACATCAATAAATAAATTTAAATAAGTAAAGCTAATTTATGCTACAGGTATGTGGAGGTGTTTGATTACTTGTTTTGAAGATATAGCGACTTGGTTTTCTTCCTGAAAAGGATCTAAAAAGTAAAAGGAAAAGCAGTGGTCGATTTTTGCGTGGCACTTTATTTTGAATGATTTATGTTGGAATTTGATTTTAACCATTCATTGACCTCGTGAAATTTAAATGAGGCTAACTTAGTTGGGTGTGTTCTATCAACTCTACTGTAGCAATGAATATGGACAGAGGTTTAGTGGGAGAAGATTCTTATTCTTCTTCTGTTTTCCTAGACGTTAAAGTTCAATGGCATTTTCAGCTTAATTCTTATGTCCTTTGTTTAGTTACTTTTGATCATTGATGTTCTATGATGGAGCATAACCATGCGATATGTTTAATCTTCGTTTATTTCATGCTTCTTTTTTGCGTACATATGCAAACTTTATGCCAGCCTTTTTGCTCTGTCATACTGTATTGTGCATTCGATGTATGCTCAGCTGACATAGTTGTGTCCTCGATTGCAGAATTGATATGAAGATCCAGCAAGAGCTGAAATGGATGTGCCTCTGAAGGATGCATCTGGAAAGCAGACTGATCCTCTAGAAGAAGTAAATCGTACTCCTAACATTCATAGAAGTCATATTCCGGAATCAATGTCCAAAGTAGTTCGTAGAACTAATGAAGACAAGACTGCTAAAAGAAATATTGATCAGCAAGAAAAGGTTTTCAAGAAGCCAGACAAGGTCCTGCCGTGTCCTCGATGCAACAGTTTGGAAACAAAGTTTTGCTACTTCAACAATTACAATGTTAATCAACCAAGGCATTTCTGCAAAAATTGCCAAAGATATTGGACAGCTGGGGGCACAATTAGAAATGTTCCTGTTGGGGCCGGTAAGCGCAAGAATAAGCACTCATCTTTCCAGTGTTCTCCGGTGCATGTGACACCTGATGCAGTATCCGTCATTCAGATAGATTGCAACCCAACTAGTCATATGCAGCTTTCAAGTTCTGTTGAAGGAATGGGGAATGTCCCTAGTCTCTGGGAGGATGCTCATGCTCCTCTAAGTGAATCCCTAGAAACTGCATTAAATCTAAAAGGGCAGAAAAAAATTGAAGTGAACTCTTCCACTGTCAAAGGTGATGGTGAGGAGCCTTCCAGCTCTTCAATGAGATCTGATGAATCCAGGGAGAAGGAATATCCAGAAAATGGAATGGAGCAGGGAGGCTTGACACAACACTGTAATGATTTGATTCCCTTACATCCACTTCATTATTATCCTGTTCCTCCATGGGCTTACCAATGGAATCCATGTTGGAACGCTATGGCATTTAGGCACAGTGGCATAGCTTCCAGTCCTGCTTATATGGGTTCGGCAACCATGATGACGGTTCCAGGATTCTCCACACCATCATTGGAATTACCAGTAGCACCTTCTTCTTATTCGGGTTGCATGCCAAGCTGGGCTGGCCAAAAGGAAGAGTCTACATTGGTTGGATCTACATTTAGAGGCATCTCATCACCTTCATCTTCAGTTAGCAACAGTGCTTGTTCCGGTGATAGGTCCCAAACCTTGGGAAAACATTCGAGAGATGGAAGTACACGAGCAGAGGATACAATGAAACAGAATCTTTGGGTACCTAAGAGTGTAAGAATTAATGATCCAGAAGAGGGTGCAAAGAATTCTTCTCTATGGTCAAGTTTGTTTACAAAGGCTCAACAGAACAAACCTATTATAAAAGGAAGTGTTTTTAAGTCATTTGATCCAAAGTCAAATTCCGGTTCTCATGATTTAGATGATAATCAAATTCTAAGGGCAAACCCTGCTGCTTTCTCTCGCTCTGAATCTTTTCAAGAAAGCATGTAAAATCATGTGGTTTTTTTGTGATCTGCTCAACTATCAAGCATGTCTGTCACATTGGCTTTTGTTGTTGGATGAAGCACAGAGGATTTCTGCAAGTCCCTTTCTGTCATGGAAATCCATTTATTAATGTTTCGGAAGATAGCCATGCTAAGAAGCTATACGTTCTTTGGTGAACATGAATTCTCAATCTTGTGACAACAGTTGCTTCTTAGTAAAACAATGCTGCACCTCTTGTTCGTTATTATGGAGAAAGAGAGTCATGGCAGTTCATGAAATTCTGAATTTGAGGTATGATATTTATTTAGGGTTCAAAGCAGTTGCAATCAAGATATTACACTTTTGAGGCGTTTCTTTATTTCATTTAATCTTCATCTATGTCATCATTTTCTAGTCAATCTTAGGAGTTCGCCTGTGTCATTGATTTACTAGTCTGTTGATTTTCTGAGTTTTTTAGGTATTTATTTTATTGTTTTCTTTTAATTCTTTCAAAAGATTGGGTCTGTATTACGTTTGTTAAAGTTGGTTATGGCGAGAAAAAAAAAAATGCTAAGGTTTATTTCTGCAGAAGAAATTCCATCTTTTCTGTCTTACACACAGATGAAGGCAACATGATGCTAATAATGACAGTCTCTCTCATGGTCAGTTAAAATATAGACACTTTGCTGGAAGACATAACGCATATTCTATGGCACAATACATAATTTATTATTATTTTTTTAATATTTCACTTTAGCCCTTCTTTTCTTGGTGTTTTGAACAAAAGTTGATTAATATATATGGTTTTGTTCATTCAGTGTTCCCCTTTATCAATAGCTATTGGCATTTTGACTTTGATCATAGTTATTGGATACGATGACTGTGATAAGCTGGACATGCTGGGAAAACTTTCTGATTCTGCTATTTTTGCCTGATATTATGAGGATGCATTTGTACGCAATCCTTTAATAATGAATAATTGCTGACTCACAAGATCTTGCAATAAGATAAAAGACATTGCTTTTAAGGGCGCTAGTTAACGAATTAATAAAAGGAAAGTTTTTAAACTTTCAAAGTATTCAATGTATTAGAGACTTGAAATTTTTACTTTTTGAGTGAAACATTTCCTTTCTTTTTTAATTGCTTAGCACTAGTTAGATAAATCCTAATTTAAATTCCAGTTTTCTCTTTCTTGAATATGGTTTTCTTTGCCAAAGGAATAAATTATTTATTCACATACTTATTTGACATTTATAACATTAGAGGACTGTTATTTGAACGTTTGTATCGTGATGCACGTTCAAAAAATAGCACAAATTCTCGAAGTCTATCATAGGTCAGCACAAAGCAACACATCTTAAGTATGTCTTTTGAATTGCGCGTCGAGTATCACGGTCAAAAAATATTTCTTATAACATTATATTCTGTGCAGTCGCCTTAAGTGACAGTCATAATATATGATACAGTGATGAAAGTTTACGCTAAATAAGGGTCAAAGCTATTAATAATATATTTTTACTATATGAGCAACCAGACCATGGCATTAAGCTTTCTGCAATGATTTACTGACATTTTTGCAATAACCAAAGCTGATCCTGGGCAGTCACCAGCCTTATAAACCAAAGTGATGGCATGACAAACAAATATCAACAAGACCGTTTAATTATGTTCTCCAGGGGTACTAAGGTGCTGAAGTTTGCATTGTTGAGTTAGAGGATGGGAGATTAGGGAATATTGGCTCAGATTGTTAGGCGCAAGTCATGCTGCTTCAGAAAGTATCAGATTCTACGTTCCACAAGTTCTTTCATGGGCCAGTGGCTGATTTTTCTTTTTCTTCCTGAGGAATTGTGTCCACCCTGGTTTACGGAAGTGAAATGGTGTTTGTTGACCAAACAAAAAAGTGCTTTCTGTCGGTTAACTGATAGCAGTTGTCAGGAAATTGCATGCACATTGTCAAAGGAGCGATGCATAAGCACCAAGGACGAAGATGCATGTGAAAGATGGGTTACCCATGACGCACGATCACTAAGCCTTTTTTTTTGGCCCGGGGGGGGGGGGGGGTGGGTGTCTGAAGGAGGCTTTTCACATGAGCATAAAACATTTTTTATTACGATCCATGCTCAGAAATCTTTTTCATTTGTAAACTGATCCTCTCCTCTATTAAAGCTGTCAAGGTGCCAATGCTCTTCCCTAGTTTTGTTTTCCCGCCCACTTTTTTTCCTTTTCACTTTCTATTTTGTCCCTTTTTGTTGGTTACATTAATGGGCTGCAGCCCAAATCAAAAGAAAAAATATTCCTTTCTTTTCTAAAAAAAGTTATACATCAAATAAATATTTTACTTCCTTTGAAAATCTTGGCACAACAGTAAAACGCGTTCATCTCCATCTTAAATTTTTTTTTTTTTAAAAAAGAGGCCAAGTATACATCGACCCCACTTATGCATCATGCGCGAGTTTGGAATATTTTTATACATCTTTACATTTTTTTTATCTTTTCTATTTCTTTTTTGTGTTGGTTACATAGAAATAGCACAAGGGCATGCAAAATAAAAAAATTCTTTTACACTTATGCCTACTCTTTTCCTTTTTTTTTCACTTTTAAATTTAGTTTTTTTGTTTTTAATAATTTGCGTTCTCTAACATTGAGGGTGGATGTTACATTGGTCCACCATTGGTTTTGGACTTTGTGATGGTCCTGCACAATACTCACAAAATAAGCCCTTTATTTTTTCATTTGCAAAGACAGTTCCCCTTTATTGAGTGTCATTTTATCGGAGGGAAGATTCTCCATCTTGCACCACAATAACTCCACTTTTCCTGCAAGTGACAGTCAAATATCAAATATCTTCATCACATGTATGAACTTTTGCAGTGTAGTGAATATTTTCTTCATAAACCTCGAATTTTCAATGCCTACTCCTGAAACAATGAGATAAACATTCACAATTAAGTATTCCATTTCTCAACCAAAACACAAAGTCGTCCATAGTAATATTAATGGAGGTAAAAGCGCTGCCCAAAGCACCTTGCCATTTGTTGTGTATGCCAACACAACGAGTTCATAAAATGAATTAAAAGCTTTCAAAAGTGGCCCAATGCTTTTTCTGAGACCACAACAAAATAGCTTGATATCTATAAATATAATTGTTTCCCCAAATTTGTCAGAACGCACACAAAGGTGCACACATAATCACATAGATGATTACCGATTCTGTTCTCCCCAACATAAGAGAAGCCGTAATAAAATTTAACAATTATGTAACAAAATTATGCTAAACTTGTTGGTAAAAATAGTTTGCTACTTTTAGCTTTATATAATTATTAAAAATAAAAATATCATCTAGAAAAACATAAATAGTGGCAAATGTAAGTAACTATTAAGTACATGTTTTTTTATCTGAACTATTAAATAAATGTTAATAGTTAAACATGTAACAAATTTAGTTTATAAGTATTAATGTTATTTGTTTGTGTTGTATTTTTTATAATAGAAAAAGTATAGTTTGAACAACAATTGAGATGATGCATGCAGCTTGTACCAGAATGTATCTTAGTGAGATGGACACCATCTCGATTTGTCAACAAGTGAAAAAATGTAACCAGCCATATAGGATTTCATATGCACAATTAATCAGATCACAAAACATCTTCAAAAAAAAAAAATCTCGAGATTCAACATGACATAGCTTGCAGATCCAAATACATACAAAGTATAGCAAAATTACCTTCCCATGATTCTAAGCTCTAGTCTACCTCCCTGCACCTCGCCAATCACCCTCCTTCCCTGGTCGCTTCCACAACTGTGTTGTCATGATATGCTCAGCCGCAGTGAATTGGGTTATTTCTAAGTTGAAAACAAACTCTCGTCTTCGATGTTTCTCAAATTGCATAGCATTTACTATCTTTTAGATTTCCTGGCCCGTAACACTAACTTATGGGACACACTGTATCTTAGCAACTTCCATTTTCACACAATACAAGCTCAAAATACACCATTCCTTTGGCAACAGGCAGCTGAAAATGCTCTGACCCTTTTTGTAAATAAAATTCAAAGTGACTTGAAGTGCAATTTTAATTACAAAGAGGTGGTGGCAATTTTGTAAATATATCGGAGGACCATCACAAAGTCCAAAACACATGGAGGACCATGTTAACACGCACCAACATTGAGTTTCTTCCTTTTTTTTTATCATTTTTTCATTCCTTTTTTTTTTCTCCCCTTTCCACTCATAATATCCACCTCAAACATAACCTACCATATCTCGATCGCAATCTGATCCTATAAAGCTTAGATAGTTTACTGAACATTGTTTTTGGTTGCTGAATAAGATGTTTATTTGACGAAATGCATTCTATTATAAAATGTCATCAAAATGCTGAAAATATAACGATAATAGTTATAACATTGTTTGATTAGATAAAAATTTTATCACATATAATTTGGTTTTGGAACCAAAAAATGACTTGCTTTTTTAGGAAATGATGATTAGACGGCTGAAGTTCCAATTCACATGGTTGAAGAAGTTACTAATACAAAAGATTAAAGAAATGCATTCTATTATAAAAAGTCATCAAAATGCTAAAAATATAATGATAATAGTTATATCATTATTTGATCAAATAAAAAATTTATAACATGTAGTTTGGTTTTGGACCCAAAAAACAAACTTGCTTTTTAGGAAATGATGATTAGATAGCTATAGTTCCAATTCATATGACTGAAGAAGTTAACAACAAAAAATGTTTAAAGGAATGCCAAAAAAAAAGAAAAAAACTTAAACGTTGATTATTATTCATTTAACTATTTTGTTATAATATATAGACAAATTTGATTGGTTGTATTGTACCTAATGAAACTATTTAAATTTTAAGTTATTACGCTATGTAACTTTTGTTAATAAATCAATTTCTTTGGACAAGTTTTATTCAAAATTAATCTCATCTAATATCACCATATTATTAAATATATAATTATTACTTAATTTTATATCCTCACATATATTCTTATTATAATATAAACTACTATAAAAAAAATATAGATCGATGAAAGGAGTCCCGTGCACGGAGCAGGTACTATACTAGTTTAGTATATTTAGAGTGTAATCATATATTAAAATATGGGGATTCTAGTTAAGTCATGCATTGAGGAATCTAAATAGGGATTCTAACATCCTACCATAAGGATCAGTTGGTGGCACTGATGAACTCTTGCACTGTTGGGGATTTGGAGTGTACAATTGGGGATTCCGTATTGCCTATAATTGCGTATAACTAGATTTAGACCTGCACTTTTGCGCAGGATCGAAATGGATATTTGATTTTTTAGAAATAAATTTAGTAAATGATGTCTTAATAATGTAAAGTTTAATAATTATGTAATGGAAGTAAAAATATTATTTATTTATAATAAAGCGGTAGTTTAGTAATATAAGTAAAATAAAAGTATATATACTTTTAAACCATTTTGAATATAGGATTAGTTTGTTTCAATTTAAAAAAAAATTTGAAGTTTGAATTTTATATATAATTGAAAAAGCTGAAAATTAATTTTTTTTATTAGAAGTTATTATTTTCAGCTTCTACAAAAAATTGAAAACAGATTTTTTAAGAATTTGATTATTTTAAAAAAATTATCCAAACATACAAAAATTAATTTTTTGATGAAAAAAGTGATTTTTTTTTGGCCAAAAAAAATCCCAAACAAACACACTATAGTGAAAATCATATAATTTAAATGATGAGTTTCATCCTTTTAACTCTATCTTTGTTTTTATCCCTTTTTGGCTTTGTGCAAGACTGGGAGGAATGTATATTCTTTTTAGAAATAGTTTTGTAGATGATGCCTTAATAATGTAAAGTCTAATAACTATGTAATGGAAGGAAAATATTATTTGTTTATGATTAAGTGGTAGTCTAGTAATATAAGTAAAACAAAAATATATGTCGATTTTTAGCTATTTTGAATATAGTGAAAACTCATATGTAATTAAAATCGTTATCTTTACCCCTTTTTAGCACTTGTCTTCTTGTTTGCATTTATATCACTTTTTTAGTTAGGTTATTTGTAAGTTGTATTTGTTTGAAACTATTTCTCTTGAGACTTCTAATTAAGATTGACTCTTTGTTTGATAATGATGTATTCCTAGTCCTTTATAATTTGAAACAATTGATTATCAGTAACACTAGATTGGTATTTTTAGTATTTTTTTTCAGTGTTTTTAACAAATATTCAATTCTAGTTTATTTTAGTGTACAACACTTAGAAATTAGATTTTGGAAAATGTAAAATTTAGAACAATTTTGAGTAAGACATTAGAAGTATAATTTAATAATTCTTCTTTTTTAATTTTCTATTTCATAACATTCCATCATAATAAGGAATTAATAATATATCATTTAATATAAATATTAATAGTTATGAATATCACAATTAAATAATTATAAATATTAACAATTATCATTTAAAGAAAAGGGGAAAAGGGTGAGGGGTGTTGGGGAGGGGGTTGCGGTAAAAGAGAAAAGGGGAACGGAAGAGAAATATTTTTTGTACATATTACCAATTGACATACTTTGACACCTTGTATCTATCTCTCTCCTCTCTCCTCTTGCTTTTTCACTTTTCCTTTTTCTTTTACATTTTTTTTTTCTAATCTTATCTCTAGGTGTCTGAATGTCTACAATAAAGAGTGGTACAAATAACACTTCTCGAAACGGAAAATGTTAGTGCGGTTTTATTAAAGTAGAAGTGATTAAAGGAGAGAACACCTAAGTTCAATAATAAATTGATGTGGTACTATTATAAACATCAAAGGTGTCCGTTCTCAATGTACCACAACTTAGGTGTCAAGATTGAAGATATTATAAATAGATAAATAGATTATGGGATGTCATTTAGATTTTGTAGTGATTTAACCACAATTGCCAAATTTTAACACAATTCCTCATTAACAACTATACAAACATAATCATTCCACGTAAAAAAAAAAAAAAAACTGTACAAACGAAAATTTTAAAAAAAATTGTGAGCATAGGTACTCATTTTTTTGTCTCCTATAAGACCATACGTGAGGTGCGTAGCTCGTACCTTCAAGAGAGAATTTAAAATTTTCTTTTTTAGAGTAAATCCTTGTTTTTGGTTGTGAAGATAGAGTTGACAAAAGAAAGTTTGTATTAATTCAATTTCTCAATCATAAAATCTGTCATTAATTGATTTTTCAAAAAAAAAAAAATGCCACTCTTAGATATTTATTGTTCTTATTGTAATAGCTATTTTTGGTATATTTTAGTAGCTTTTACTTGATTTTTGTAAAATATTTTTTTTATTTTTTATTAAAATAATAGTTTAACATTAATCGTTATTATAACTTTGTCTAGACTTACCTTTTTCTTTTTTTGAGCAACAATGAGGGCAATGGCCCAAACAAAGAAACTTAATTTACAAACTGTCTAACAAAAGCACCCGAGGCCATGGTTTGACAGTCATTCAGTTGGCCTTCAAGGAAGGTGCATAATGAGGGCGCGAGTTTGACTCACAAAGGTAGAGCCTCGTTGCCCACAACCAATCCCCCTTCCCCTGACCAAAAAAAAAAAAATTGCCTAACAAGAGTAACACCAGAAAAGGTATGCTAAGAACTGATTAGAGATAACAAGAGGAAGACTACTAAAATGTAAAACAGAACTGACAACTATGAGCACACTTACCCAATCCATTAGCACAAAAATGGGCCTCTCCAAAGACATGGTGAATTTCCACTATCCTATCTAATTTGAGCAAAGATAAAATGACATGAAGAAGAGAAGCACCCTAACCAAAAAACAAAAAACTTTGAAGAGATGCACAAGGGTGCTAAACCAAAGCACTTCCTTTTAGAAGTTGCACTACACAACGAATCCACTTCAAGAGT
Organism: Pterocarpus santalinus; assembly: GCA_031439595.1. Taxonomy (NCBI): domain Eukaryota; kingdom Viridiplantae; phylum Streptophyta; class Magnoliopsida; order Fabales; family Fabaceae; genus Pterocarpus; species Pterocarpus santalinus. Next base: position 29,586,375 of record CM062529.1, read on the forward strand.
AACTTTCCTAAAACCCATGCTATACGCAATCTTCAGCCCCATAAAAGCTCCGCATAACTCAGCATTTGTTATGGAACAATCACCAAGCTTTGCACAAAACTGAGATAAAAGCCCCTCCCCTAGATGATTTCTTAGAATTCTAACACAACTCGTAGCATTAGAAGATTGAAAATAGGAACCATCCATATTGACTTTAATCCACTCATCTAGGGGAGATGTAACACCTTCTATCATATAAGCCATGCTCGAGTCATGGAGTTATATTAAGAGGTTGTTATTGTGCTAGAAGATCTTTAAAATACAGAAAGTATAATATATGGCTCTTTAACTGCATACTATATTACTAAATAATGGTTCATAAATTTCGTCATTTATGATACATACAGAATAAAATAATTATATTTTAAGGAGAAGTTTTGTAGCTAACATTATACATAGAAACTACTTCCGTACTGTGGCTGTCACCTTCACTGACTTTAGCTGGTCTACATAGTCTTCTGGGCCAACTTATGCCTGAGTCTTGCACCATGAGTTCCCCAAGATTTTTGCCTCGTTACTAAATCTTAGCCTTAGCATTGGAATGTTTATGGAAAAGAAAAACATATAAGCAGACAGTGAGAATCTAAGATTCTCAGTAGGTAAACTCGAACTATTGCTTATATAGTGTCATCATAAATATTCCAGCCGCTTCGGTTTATTATGAAAATGTAAGCACATATACGCAAGCAGTGGTTCAATTTTAAGTTGAAAATATCTTTCTTGAAACGGGTTATATTTTAACAACCACTTGCCATATTATATGACAGACATAGAAACACGAATAGTGTAATATGCTTCAACAAGAATCATAATAACATTATGACATAACGAGATAATTGAAGATACACATATAGATGCTTATACTTGACTGTATGCAAGTGTACTTAATTTAATTCGTCTCTTTCTTTAACTTGCAACTTGATCTTGCTTTTCTGTACTTGGTCCCCTGGAGGTGAATGGCCTCTCTCACCCCTGGGTAGCTTTTCATGTCTGAGCTCATACCTATACATGAGTGACGGGTTTACTTTCCCCACCCTGACACCGGTCTATTCCCCTTAAATCTGGTAACGGGCTGGCCCAAGTCTTAGACAGTATCGCTTTGGGCCACACTAGCTGGGTCTATGCCATGCCTCACGTGATAGCTTGGTATGTCCCTCTTGTAAGTCCTTATAATCTTTTACTACCTCTTGGATATAATTATGCATGTGAATGCTTTATGCATTTATGCATATATCTCATATCATTCCTCAATCTTATTTGTATGCATGATTTTCATAGACATGGCATTCATATGAACATATGTATCCTTATAATCTTACCACAATTATTCATAATATAAGTCCTCATAAATTCCTGCCGAAAATTCGGCAGCATAACGAATTGAGTCCGCTTCTCAATGAATAATGCCAGACTACCAGAAGGATCAATCAAGCAACAAAACCAACATAGAGCATCAAGTTTTATAACAATAATATCAATCATATAATATGTCAACATAAGTACATAACTTAGGTTTTCTGCTCATTCTACTCAATTCTCCCTGATATTCTAAAATTCACCATAATTTCTATTCAATTCAGTGGGATCTAAATTCTGAATGTGTTATAGTAATATATGTCTAGTTTCCAACCCTTTTGGTCCCATCTCATTTTGATTTATGTAGCTCAGGTTATTCAAAGTTTATTTCTGTTTACCCTACAACTAGCCAGAATTGCACTCTTAGAGTAAAAATTCACTAAAAATAGAAAACAAGGTGAAATCATACGAAATTTATATAAATTAAATGTAACAGAACAAGCTTTCAAATGAAATAAGTTGCATATCATTTGCATGAGTATATTTTGAGATATAAGCCCCATAACTTGACCCTACTAGACTACCCTATTCTAGCCCAGTTTGAACTTAAGATAAATTCATTGATATGCTAGAAATAATTGGCAATGAATTTGATTCTAAAATTTTTATGGGATGTTCTCTTGTATGTTAGCTTTCAAACAATGTAGTTTCACTCAATTTAGAGTTGTGTAGGGTGAGTTACACCCTTCTCAACTCATACTACCCAGATGAGAATCTAGATTTCTAGGTCAAACTTCAAAAATTCAAAAGTAATTCTATACTAATCCAATGGTCTTATAATTTATATGTATGGAAAGTCGTAATGTATAGTTTTATATAAAAATGGATTCATCCACTTTCTACTGCTGTAGGTGGAGCCGTACACTCTGTGGGTATGGATGTCATAGGGTTTTCTCACAAAATAGATTCTGCTTAGCTCTTTTTTGAGTTTTTGATAAATTTCTCAATTTAAACTAAATCTCTTCATTTCAATTTTACAAGAAAAATATCATAACAAAGCATACAAGCATGGAATTTTACAAGAAAAATATCATAATAAAGCATAGCATAAGTGTAACATCCACTGAAATTTTTTTTATTGTTTTTTGCCTAATTGTTCGGATTTTTATCTAATAATTGAAGTTAATTAAAATTTAACAAAAATGGACACGAGTTTCGGCTTTCGAATTGATCTCCAAGTTCAACAAAAATGGACATGAGTTCCAACTTCCAAATTTATCTCTAAGTTCAACTAAAATGGACACGAGTTCCGACCTCTGAGTTGATCTCCAAGTTGAACCAAAATGGATATGAGTTTCGATCTCCGAATTTATTTCCAAGTTTCAAATAAAATGGACATGAGTTCCGATATCCAAATTGATCTCCAAGTTCAAATAAAATAGACATGAGTTACGACTTTAAGCAAAATGGAGACGAGTTCCGATTTAAGACAAAATGGAAACGAGTTCCATTTTTTAGGCAAAATGGAAAATAATCTAGCCACACTAGAGGGAAACATGGCTGAACTTTACCCACAAACTTTCAGCTAATCAAAACTCACAAAGCTAACTACCTCTTCAATCCTTAAATCAAAATTTTCTCCCTTATTCCCTGCTGATTTGCGTCACTCTCTCCTTGCTTTAGTCTTCCTCTTCTCTTCTCCTCTTCTTCTTCTTTTCTCCTCTCAACCAACTCCATCAAACCTTCAAGTTTGATAAGGTTCCATCAATCCAAACTCCAAAACTTAGCAAAATCACATACAAAGAGGTAGAAGTTCAATTTTATTCTTGCTATTCTGATTGTGGGTGACTGATTTTGGCTTTATCTTCTCACTTCTTGATGTGATTAGTTAATGAATATGATGATATTTAGTTATTTTTGTGTTTAAATTTGATTAAGGAATAGAAAAAGGTGAGAATAGGAAAATATGAGAGGCCGGGAAACCAAATTACCTCAGTAGTCCGTACGGCAGAGTGTACGGCTTTGCCTACAGTTGTTCCAATTTGATTAAACTATTTTCATATGAAATTAGACATTCAGGGCTTTCTATACATATATCATATAGGGCCATTGGATTAGTATTGAGAGAGATATAAATTTTGGAATTTTGACCTAGGTTTTTAAGTTTGATTCTAGGTAGACTAGGTTGTTCAGGGCAAAACTTGCCCTATACGACTTGGAATTGAAGGAAACTAACTTTGTCAAAAAGCTTACACAAAGGAAAACATCCCATAAAAATTTTAGAGTTAGATATGGTCCCATTTGCTCCCAATGGTTTAGAGAACTTGCCCTATGTCCAAATTGGGACAAAATAGGGTAGTTCAGGAAGGTCAAATTTCTGGGCTTATAACTTGAGTTCTACTAAAGCAAATGAAATAGAACTTCTTGTAAATAAAAGTTGTCCTGTTAGCTTTAATATGATACCAATTTTATATGATTTGAGTTGGTTTTCAATTTTTAGTGGATTTTTACTTTTAAGTGTGTAATTTTGGCTAGTCTTAGGGCAGGCCAGGATAAAACTTAAATAACTTGAGCTATACTTATCAAAATTAGATGGGACGAAAGAGGTTAGAAAATAGACACATAACACTCTAACATATCCAAAATTGAGGTCCAGATGAGTTAAACAGAAATTTTAGCTTGATTTAGAAAAATCAGGTTGAATGAATGAACTGGGACAACAACTATGTGTTAAATGTGAAAATTGTTCCTATGAGATTGATGATTGAGATTGTGGATGAAATATTATGAATTTCTTAGAAAATGGGTGTTCTGAGTTTTGGCACTATTCACGAGGAAGCGGACACGTTTCGTTATGTTGTCAAAATTACGATAAATCTTATGCATGAGTTATAATATATATTGAGATCCATGTGCATTTGCCAGAAGTCCGTAAAGGTTATGTTATGTGTTCATAAAGGTTATGTTATCATGAAATGTTCCATAACACTTGGGCTAGCCCTGGATTAAAGTTAAGGGGAATAGATTGGTGGGAAGGTCCGGGAAAGTAAACTCGACATTCCTATGTAGGAACGAGCTCGATCCTGAAAAGCAGACTATTATCCAGGAGTCTAAATAGCCAAGAACTCCTAGGGGACCAAGTAATGGAAAAAGTTTATGAAGATAAGTTCAAGAATGAGTTTTGCATGATCACATTGAATAGTCATTATAAGTTATTTACAGTATGACTGTTATGTTTACTTACTGCTGTATGTTCGTTTATTCTGCTCATTATTTTGTACATTACATTTAGTAGTTATTCTGTTTCTTATGCTGTCTTAAGTAAAAATTGAACATTGCCTTGGACCAGACATTTTTCTTAAACCTATTAAATGTGGATAGTTCAATTTGATGCCAAGCTTTTATAATTAAATAAAAACCGAGGCAATTGAGAATGAATGTGACGTCAGTGGAATGCCATACTCGAATCCTACTGATAATTTCTTTAAATTCTCACCTCGCTTTATATTTCCGCATTATTCTTAGACTCTAGTGATGGACACGACAGCTACCCTATTTATGGAGACCCTGATCTGCAGCTAGTTTGGAATGTCCTCTAAGGACCTCGTAGGACTGTTTTCACTAACATAGGCCTTATCCTTTTGATACATCGGCCCCACTTATGTATGCTATTCTGAATCTGTATATAAATTGAAGCATTAGCTTTCGACCTATTTATATATATATGAATACAGTTGATGATGTATCACTTATTCTTACTTACGTTCTGCGATGTTGACCACGTTTATTATATACAGCGCACCATTTCGCCTATTTACAAAAAAACGAAAAGAGAGATGTGATATGATAAATAAATAATAAGCAGAGTATTAACACAGTAACACAATTTACTTAATTTCATGCTATGACTTAAGCATAATATTAAATTAGTAAAGTGTTATATTTTTGGTATCAGAGCAGTTCATCCTATCGAAGGTCTGAGGATTGGACTGACTATGCTTTGTGCATATTCTATATTTTTAGATGATGATATGCACTATATCTTATCTGGAAGTTGAGATATAGGTGTGCATGTGTATGAAGAGCCTAATCGTGTGAGCTGTTATTTACTAGCACATCAGACTTAGTATTGAGTCTGATCAACTCAATAACTTTTGTTTTGTGTGCTCAGAACTTAATGGCTTCTAGAAGGTGAGGTAGGCCACGCACAGAACCTGCTCAAGAGGACCCGGCTGATTTTATGGACACGATACGAGAGATGGCTCATGCAATGGGGGAACAAGCCGCGGTAGCTCACCAGATGATGGATCAATTGGACAGGCAACCTAAGGCAAGTGGTGGAGGAAATCCACATGGACCCGGAGCTAACCTAGACTGTCTTAAATTTGCTGAGTTCAGGAAGGCAAATCCGCCCAACTTTCAAGAAGCTTACGACCCAGATAAGGTTGATGAATGGATCAAGGCTATGGAGAAGATTTTCTCTGTCCCGGATTGTTCAGATCATCAGAAGGTGACCTTTGCCACCTAGATGCTCGAAGTAGATGCAGAGTTTTGGTGGAACGGTGTACGAAGATTATTTGAGGAATCTTAGATAGCGGTCACCTGGACAGTGTTTAGAGATGTTTTCTACCAAAAGTACTTTCTTGCCTCGGTTCGAATTGCCAAGGAACTAGAGTTTATGCAACTTCGTCAATGAAACTGGACGATATCCAAATATATTGCCAGGTTTGAGGAGCTGTGTAAATTTTCTACAATTTATTAGAGGAATCCTGATGAAGTTTGGAAGTGCGTCAAATTCGAAAGAAGACTTCAAGAAGACATTCTTGCAGCAATAGGGCCAATGGAGATTAGAGATTTCCCCACATTGGTAAATAAATGCCAATTGGTGGAAGACTGTAACCTGAAGCTGACCGCAGCTAAGGTGTCTAGTGGCAGCTTTAAGAAGAGGCTGGCACCGCAGGGTTCAAGATTCAAGCCCAACTTTCAACAATAGAGAAGACTTCAACCAGTGGGCCATAGAGGCAAGCAGCCCCAAAATCTTTCTTGAATTCGACTTGCACAAAATGTGGTAAGAACCATGGTGATCAGCCGTGTTTGGCGGGCCAAAACGTCTATTATGGGTGTGGCAAGCCAGGCTACAAAATTTATGAGTGTCCAACCAGGAATCCACCACAGCCATCTCAACCTCAACGTCAAGGACGAGTCTTTACGATGAATGTAGAAGAAGCTGACAAGTTCGAAGGACTAATCCACGGTACCTGTGAAGTGGATGGTGAGACTCTAACTGTACTTTATGCTTCGGGTGCCTCCTACTCATTTATTTCTCGTGACTGTGTGGTTGCTTTGCGATTACCAATTTTTGAATTGTCTTATGATCTACTGGTATCTACTCCTACCAATGAACTTATTAAAACTAGTCAAATTTGCATCAATGTTCCTCTTCGAATTGAGGGTAGAACCTTTGCAGCTAATTTGATTTGTCTCCCTCTGTCTGGACTTGACATAATTCTAGGCATGGATTGGCTTTTTGCCAATCGAGTCATGCTTAACTGTTCCGATAAGACGGTGGTATTCTCCTCTGTCTCATCTTCTGAACCTCAAGCCTTGACACTCTTCTATTTGAGCTCTTTATTAGTAAATTGCAGTAGGTCGAAGAGTCAAGGATACATCGTCCTATCAGCTAATGTGATGGAAGTTGAATAGAAACTGGAGGAGATCCCAGTTGTCAAAGAATATCCCGATGTTTTCCCAGGGGATATTCCCGAATTCCCTCCTGAGAGGGAAATTGAGTTCACCATTGAGTTGGTTCCAAGTGTGGGACCAATATCTATAGCTCTGTATCGAATGTCACCTCTGCAGCTGACAGAACTAAAGAAATAGATTGAAGAACTCTTGGAAAAAGGATTCATACGGCCAAGTACATCGCCATGGGAAGCTCTAGTCTTGTTGGTTAAAAAGAAAGATGGGAGCATGCGCTTATGCATGGACTATAGACAGTTGAATAAAATGACGATGAAGAATAAATATCCACTGCCAAGGATCGATGGCCTCATGGACCAACTGTAGGGTGCAACGGTATTTTCCAAAATTGACTTGCGTTCCGGATATCATCAAATTTGAGTCCGAGAACAGGATATCTCTAAGATAGCTTTTCGAACTCATTACGAACACTATGAGTATACCGTGATGTTGTTTGGGCTGACAAATGCACCAGCAGTATTCATGGATTATATGAATCGGATATTCCGCCCATATCTAGACAAGTTTGTAGTGGTTTTCATCGACGATATACTTGTCTATTCGACGACGGAGCGAGAGCCCACGGAACACTTGCGGCTGGTTCTGCAAGTTTTAAGAGAAAAGAAACTTTATGCTAAGTTATCCAAATGTGAATTTTGGATGGATGAAGTAAAATTTCTCGGCCATGTAGTATCCCATAGGGGGATCTCCATAGACCCCAGCAAAGTAGAAACAGTACTAAATTGGGAGAGGCCGACCACAGTCACTGAAGTTAGGAGTTTTCTGGGCTTAGCTGGATATTACAAATGATTTGTTAAGGATTTTTTCTCAAATAGCCTTGCCCTTGACCAAGCTAACCAAGAAGAATGTTTCATTTGAATGGACACCGGACTATGAGTAGAGTTTTCAAGATTTGAAAAGGAGGTCAACCACGACACTAGTTTTAGCCTTGCCAGACTCTCATGGACTGTTTGAGGTCTATTGTGATGCTTCCAAGCAAGGATTAGGATGCGTGTTGATGCAAGCCGAAAACGTGGTCGCTTATGCCTCTAGGCTATTAAAGCCACATGAAAGGAATTGTCCTACACACGATCTTGAGTTAGCAGCAGTAGTATTTGCTTTGAAGATATGGAGACATCACCTTTATGGTGTGAGGTTCGATGTCTTTTCTGATCATAAAAGTTTGAAGTACCTCTTTGATAAGAAGGAATTAAATATAGAGGCAGCAGAGGTGGATGGAACTTCTTAAGGACTATGAATTTGACTTGAAATACCACCCAGGTAAGGCAAATATTGTGGTAGATGCTTTAAACAAAAAATCATTGACTGTAGCCTGGATGATAGTGAAGGAGATAGAGTTTATTGAGAGCTTCCGAGATCTTAATTTGGGAATCCTTATGACTCTTAAGACCATTTAGTTACACCAAGATAAAGTAACCAGTAGCTTTAATGAGCAGATTCGGCAAGCACAATAGCAAGATGCTAGTGTTCAGTGTACCATCAATCTTGTGAACGAGTTTTGCTTAGGATAAAGAAGGCATATGGCGACACCATGACAGGGTGTGTGTACCCGAGGGCAATGATCTCCAAAGAAGAATCTTGGAGGAAGTACATAAAGGTAAATTTACCGCACATCCCAGCATTACCAAAATGTATCAAGACCTCAAGAAAATGTTTTGGTGGCCAGGCATGAAGTCAGATGCGACGAGCTTCGTGAGCAAGTGCTTAACCTGTCAGAAGGTGAAAGCGGAATATCAAACGCCCTCTGGGATACTACAACCTTTGGAAATCCTTGAGTAGAAGTGGGAGAGTATCTCCATGGATTTTGTAATGGAATTACCAAGAACGCCAGCAGGATATGATGCCATATGGGTTATCGTGGATAGATTAACCAAATCTGCTCACTTTATACCCATTCGAGCAAATTATCAATTGGAAAAGTTAGCGCAATTGTATATCCAAGAAATTATAAGGCTGCATGGGACCCTATCAACCATTATCTCTAATCGAGATCCAAGATTCATTTCACAATTCTGGGAGCCTTACAGAAAGCATTTGGTACTAAGTTGTGTCTAAGCACTGCATATCACCCGTAAACGGATAGTCAAGCAAAAAGAACAATTCAAACCTTAGAAGATATGCTATGAGCCTATATAATGGAGCAACGTGGGAATTAGGATCGATACTTACCGCTAGCCGAATTTGCATACAATAAGAGCTATCACGCTAGCATCGGCATGGCTCCTTGTGAAGTATTGTACGGACGGAAGTGCCAATCTCCACTGTGTTGGTATGAAATAGGAGAAACAACTCTATTGGGGCCTAATTTAGTTGAATAGACCACTGAGTATATCAAGAAAATCCGAAGTAAGATGCTTGCCGCCCAAAGCTGTTAGAAGAGTTATGCGGATACCAAGAGAAAACCTCTGGAATTTCAAGAAGGAGACCATGTATTCTAAAGGTCACGCCTACAACAGGGATAGGTAGACCCATTAAGGTTAAGAAGCTAAGTCCTCGCTTTATCGGTCCCTTCCAAATCTTAAAGCAAATGGGATCGGTTGCATATTGAATTGCTTTACCTCCACATCTGTCAAACAGTCACAATGTTTTCCATGTTTCTCAACTCAGGAGATATCAACCTAACCCCACACACTTCCTAGAACCCAATTCAATATAGTCAAAAGAGGACCTGACTTTCCACATATCAACGGCATGGATCGTAGATAGAAGCAATAGGCAACTTCAAAATAAAATTGTGCAGTTAGTAAAAATAGCATAGGGAAAAGATGATGTTGAGGACTATACTTGGGAACTAGAATTCGACATGAAGAAAGAATATCCTGAACTATTCTCAAGTACTAAATTTTGAGGACAAAATTCTTTTTTTAGGAAGGTGATAATGTAACATCCACTAGAATTTTTTTTATCATTTTTTGCCTAATTGTTCGGGTTTTTATCAAATAATTGAAGTTAATTAAAATTCAACAAAAATGGACACGAGTTCCGACTTCTGAATTGATCTCCAAGTTCAACAAAAATAGACATGAGTTCCGAATTCCGAATTTATCTCCAAGTTCAACTAAAATGGACATGAGTTCCGACCTCTGAGTTGATCTTCCAGTTGAACCAAAATGGACACGAGTTCCGATCTCCGAATTTATTTCCAAGTTTCAAATAAAATGGACATGGGTTCTGATATCTGAATTGATCTCCAAGTTCAAATAAAATGGACATGAATTCCAAATTTAAGCAGAATGGAGACGAGTTCCAATTTAAGACAGAATGGAAATGAGTTCCAATTTTTAGGCAAAATGGAAAATAATCTAGCCACACAAGAAGGAAACATGGCTGAACTTTACTCACAAAATTTTAGCCAATCAAAACTCACAAAGCCAACTACCTCTTCAATGCTTAAATCAGATTTCTCCCTTATGCCCTACTGATTTGCGCCACTCTTTCCTTGCTTCAATCTTCCTCTTCTTTTCTCCTCTTCTTCTTCTTTTCTCCTTTCAACCAACTCCATCAAAACCTTCAGGTTTGATAAGGTTCCATCAATCCAAACTCCAAAACTTAGCAAAATCACATACAAATAGGTAGAAGTTCAATTTTATTCTTGTTATTCTGATTGTGGGTGATTGATTTTGGCTTTATCTTCGCACATCTTGATGTGATTAGTGAATAAATATGATGAGCTTTGGCTGTTTTTGTGTTTAAATTTGATTAAAGAATAGGAAAGGGTGAAAATAGGAAGATATGAGGGGCTAGGAGACCAAATTACCTCAGCAGTCTGTACAACGGAGTGTACAGCTCCGCCTACAGCCATTCAAATTCAATGAAACTATTTTTATATGAAACTAGACATTCAGGGATTTCCATACACATGTTATATAAGGCCATTGGATTAGTATTGAGAGAGATATGAATTTTGGAATTTTGACCTAGGTTTTTGAGTTTGATTCTGGGCAAACTAGGTTGTTCAGGGCAAAACTTGCCCTATACGACTTGGAATTGAATGAAACGAACTTTTTTAGAAATCTTACACATAGGAGAACATTCCATAAAAATTTCAAAGTTAGATACGGTCCCATTTGCTCCCAATGGTTCAGAGAAATTGAGCTATGTCTCAACTAGGCCAAAATAGGGTAGTTCAAGAAGGTCAAATTTTGAGGCTTATAACTCGAACCTTACTAAAACAAATGAAATGGAACTTCTTGCAAATGAAAGCTTGTCCTGTTAGCTTTAATATATACCAATTTCGTATAATTTGAATTGGTTTTCTATTTTTAGTGGATTTTTATTTTTAAGTGTGTAATTATGGCCAGTCTCAGGGAAGGCTGGGATAAAACTTAAATAACTTGAGCTATACTTATTAGAATTAGATGGGACAAAAGACGTTAGAAAATAGACACATAACACTCTAACATATCCAAAATTGAGTTCCAGATGAGTTAAATAGAACTTTTAGCTTGATTTACAAAAATCAGGTTGAATGAATGAGTTGGGACAGCAACTATGTGTTAAATGTGAAAATTGTTCCTATGAGATTGATGATCGAGATTGTGGATGAAATGTTATGAATTTCTTGAAAAATAGGTGTTTTGAGTACTAGCACTATTTATGAGGAAATAAACACATTTCGTTATACTGCCAAAATTTCGATAAATCTTATGCATGAGTTATAATATATATTGAGATCCGTGTGCCTTTGCTAGAAGTCCATAAAGGTTTTGTTATGAGTTCATAAAGATGATGTTATGATGAAATGTTCCATAACACTTGGGCCAGCCCCGGATTAGAGTTAAGGGGAATAGATCGGTGAGAAGGTTGGGGAAAGTAAACCTGACATTCTTGTATAGGAATGAGCTCGATTCTGAAAAGCAGACTATTACCCAGGAGTTTAAATGGCCAAGAACTCCTAGGGGACCAAGTAATGGAAAAAGTTTATGGAGATAAGTTCAAGAATGAGTTTTGCATGATCACATTGAATGGTCGTTATAAGTTATTTACAGTAGACTGTTATGTTTACTTACTGTTGTATGTTCGTTTATTTTGCTCATTATTCTGTACATTACTATTTAGTAGTTATTCTGTTTCTTATGCTATCTTAAGCAAAAATTGAACATTGCTCCGAACCAGACGTTTTTCTTAAACCTATTAAATGTGGATAGTTCAATTTGATGCCATGATTTTATAATTAAATAAAAACTGAGGCAACTGAGAATGAATGTGACGTCAGTGGAATGCCATACTTGAATCCTACTGAGAATTTCTTTAAATTCTCACCTCGCTTTATATTTCCGCATCATTCTTAGACTCTGATGACGGACACGACAGCTACCCTATTTATGGAGACCCTGATCTGCAGCTAGCTTGGAATGTCCTCTAAGGATCTCGTAGGACTGTTTTCACTAACACAGGCCTTATATCCTTTTGATACACCGGCCCCACTTATGTAACCTATTCTAAATCTGTATATAAACTGAAGCATTGACTTCCGACCTATTTATATATATACATATATGGTTGATGGTGTATCACTTATTCTTACCTTTTCTGTTGTGTTTTATTAAACTTTGTTACGTTTTGCGATGTTGACCACGTTTATTATATACAGCACACCGTTTTGCCTATTTACAAAAAAAAAAAAAAAAAAGAGATGTGATATGATAAATAAATAATAAGCAGAGCATTAACATGGTAACACAATCTTCTTAATTTCATGCTATGACTTAAGCATAACATTAAATTGGTAGGGTGTTACAATAAGGAGCACACAACAACCATATAGTCACACAACACAACAAATAACTAAGGATTTGAGCTGCCTACATTGAAATCCTTGAAACTATGGAAGCAAGGAGGCCACGAACCAACTCTTAGCCTTCTTCCTCCACCATGGCAGCATCTGACATGAGTGTGGGAGCCTCCACTTGATGTTTAATCATGAAATTATTAGAGGGGTTTTGTAGAGAAGGAGGTGAGGATCAATTTTCATAAAAGGAGCAAGAGCATTTGAGGACAAGAAGACCATGAACTAGGAGCTTGAAGCTCATAGCCATGGAGGAAAGAAAGAAAGGAGGAGGAAGAAGAAGAAAAGTAGAGAGGAGGCTGCGCTATTCTTTTTGGGAAAAATGGGGAGGACTTAGTTGATATTATGCTACAAATAATAAAGCCTTGTGTCTTATTAGTGGTAAATAGCATGGGTGGTCATCTTTTAGCCACACCTCCCACTCTTGTGGCTCCAATATGGCGCCATGTATAATGGTGTAAGAGTGGCTGAATTTCAACCATTCAACCTAAGGTTATCAGTGTAAAATTCTATTGATTCAGTTCTTACGGTACAGTTTATCGAATCTTTATCGATTCCCTCCAAACTGGCAAAACATTACTAAAAATCCAATAAGATTTCTTACATATCTATTCTACCCTATTCTCTCTAATTAACATCTAATTAGCTTCTAATTATCTTTTAATTAATTTCTAATTAACCTTACCTAATCAATAAAATCGAATAAATCGATTAATAGTATAGATTAACGTTTCGTAAATTCAGAGCCTTTCTGTTTTCTATTTTCCATAGCTAATGGCGTATCCATAATTTTGAGCACATCCAGGGACATTTCATACTAGACTGCCTCCATGGCCCAATCGGCAAAGATTTAAACTTCTACAGTTTCACCACGTGATTTTGCTCTGTTTAAAATCCCATTATGCTAATTCTACATATGTGGGGATATAAAGGTCATTTCATGAAAAGTTTTGGGGTTATTGTGGGAATAAATCTTTGGGGTCAAAATATAATTTCTAAAACTTCTGAGCATCATTACAATTAACAAAATTTTACAAGGGGACTTTTGTCATTTCCTAATTTTTAACATATGACAGTGTCATATTTTCAATGGCAATGTTACACTACCCTATAATTCTGAGTGTGAAGATCGTTATGGCATAACGTTGCATGAGAAATTCTCATACTCTCTAAGGGAAATAATTCAAAGTTTCCATTACATTCTGTTCATGAAAGTAGGGATGTTTCATTCTACCCACCTTAAAAAGAATTTTGTCCTCAAAATTCTAGGATTAAGAAGGGTCAAGGAAAAATCTTTTTAACTTATAGGGATACTCCTCTTTTTGAGTTTGCATCTTGTTTTGAGATTACTTGCCAGTAGCTTACAAAGGATCCATAGGGGTTATGTTGGTGCCCAAGTTTGCCTTGTCTCTATGACGCTTTGAATCATTGTTCAGTTTATTAGAGACTCTTACTCATCTCCCTTGCTCTATATTCTGCTACTCCCACTTTGTGGTAATTGCTAAATCTTCAACCACTGGTACATGAGATCTCAGATATTCAACTCATGAAGATTTGCAATTTCAAAGATTAGCAGTTATCATCATAATTGACGTCAATATGTAGTAATGATAATGCCTATGTCAAGTTTTAGGAGGTTTGTATATCCTTTCCCAAGGTTCGAATTCGCTTAGCTACCCTTAGTTTAATAATAAATTGCCTCCGATACGGTTCTTTAGAAACATAGGCTTAGGCCTCTTCTCAAAATTATAACTAGGAGCCTTATCTTAAAACTCCTTCTTGGTAAAATTTGCCTCGTGCCTAATGCTAGTAGGAAAATTTTAGGTCACTTCCATTATACGGATTAAGTCCTAAGACTCATGACTCTTTCTATTAGTTTGATATCCTTCTTGATTCCTAGTTATTAAGATACAAGCAATTTAATGTGAAAACCAAAGTTAAAAGTCAGATCCTTTTATCAGAGCTGTAGAGTTTTCTTACCATATTGTCTTACAAGATGCCTTTCCAATATTTATGTAGAAAGTTATCGTAGATTATATGGGTGCCAAAATATATTTTGTTTCACTGATGTTCTGACCTTTCATCAAGTTTGCCGAGGAAATTTCTCATTTTCTTTGCCCTATGTCTGACTACTTTTGCGCTGTGCTTTCTCGCGAACTTTCTACTACTTGTGCCTTACCAATTGAAGAAATTCTGTCGTTACGAAAGCTAGCACCTATGGCAGTAGTCAACTTCAACCAGTAGTAGTTATAGTGACTTTACCGAAGTTTTTTAGGAAATTGATCTACCATTTCCAAAATTCTTGCCCACCTGGTCCATTTTTTTTTTTTTTTGTGATGACATCCCCCTCTATTAGGTTTAAGGTGCAAGACCAGAGCTTCTTTTTAGGCTATAACTATGGTCCTTACTTTAAATTCTCTCATTCTCTTGGGAACTTTATTCCCTTTCTCATTATTTGCTAATCGGATCTCGTGTTGTTCTTGCTGAACTTCTCAATGATTATTGCGATACTTGTTCCCTCAAAATACGATCAGCTTCATGTAAGGAAAGGATTGTTGAACAGCAGAAGTTCCTGCCACTTTTCTACTTTCTTCAATTGGTTAGCATGGAGATTCCTTGACTATTGCGTTGATGTCCACCTCCCACTTTTGTGGGCACCAATGTTACCAATCTTATTGGTGGTTTGTCCCAATACAATATATAGATATATGTTAGTTTTAGTGGCTAAATCTTATATTAACCTAACTGCTAAGCCTTCTGGTTATTCTTCATAATATCTTGCCCCTAGGATGTAATCCATTTACTATGAGAGATGAAAATGATAGTCTTGCTTCCCTATTGAAGTTACAATATGAAGACTTCCCAAAAGTCACCCATCTTAATATTACTCTCGCCTAAGCACACTTAACTATGGACCTGTAATGGAGCCTGGTGCATTAGTGCTAATATGATCGCACTTAATCTAGCCTCAAGTATGGAGACTCTTCTAACTGCCTTTGATTCTGACATCATAACCTTGCCCCTCATGGGCACATTTCCAAATCCTTTTTTATCTTATATTGGTGCATCATCCGGTCTTGCTTAGGGTGCATTGGGTCTGTTGCACTTATGACCGGTGCCAAGGCAACCCTATTTGGTATTTCGTATACAATCTTATTTGCACCATAATCTCATACTAGATAGCTTTTTTCTTTTTAATGGGTCAGTCAGAAATCCAAACTTCCTCTTTTTCTACCTCGTTCCTACTATGTTCTATTGTTCCTGCAGAAACTTGTCTGTTTTCATTTGTTAGAACCTACCTTGCTATTGCTTCCTTGGTCTATCGAGATTAGTTGCATACTTTAAGTCTTTATTACTCTCGCCTGAATCTGAATTAATTCCTTATCGAGTTACTCCACCCATAGCATATGTAATGGTGCCTAAAGACAATTGTTAGACTTTGCCTTTCTTCTCTGAATAGCCTCATTCCTCTACTAATAACATGTTGAAGATGATCCTATTATCCAGTTCCTGTAGTGGCTAAGGTTGATAGAATTTGAACATGACTAGATTTTCTAACAGTTCCTTTATCCCTGAAAGGTAGGAAAAATTACACTTGGTTTATATGCCACCTCTAGTCTGAAAGTGTTCCTACTTCAGGTTAGTAGGAGATATACTGCCCTCTCTCTTGTTACACTTATAACTTTATCTGCTTTCCATACCGTGTATAATTGTATCTCTATCTTGATTCAATGTACAGCTAGATGGGTCTCTTTACAGTTTCCTCAACTGTTTCCCTTTCAAAGCCAAGATTCCACTTAGTACTCTTCTAATTTGTAATTGCTAAAAGGTTAGTTCCCTGTACCCTTGAGGAAGAAACCACTCCATTCTCTGGACAGGTACTTAAAAAGGTCTCCTGTATACCTAACCAAAGCTTCTGCTCTTAGCTTTTTTCACTGATTCTTTGCTTCATTCATCCACTCTACAAATTTCCTAATGAAGGATCAAATCTTTATAATGTGGTATTACCACAATCCAAAATAAAAACCATTGAATGAATTTGTTGGCGAGGTACCTTCGGGGTAATCTCATCTATGAAGAAAATAAGGGCACTATCCATACCACATAAGATAACCTCATCAGCGAGTAATCACCTTACTCCTGTCGAGTATTAAAGTTACGAAACTAGGTAGAAGAATCCCCTAGGTTCAAGCTAGAGAAGATAGTCTGAATTGGATAATCGCAATGAAGCTTGAAACAAGCCCCATCAGGGTGAAGAAGATTCTTACTTAGCTCGTTTCCAACTAAGATCCTGCCCTTAATGATGGGAAATCTTCAGCTACCTGGCAACACTTTGCAAGCAACCATTTTTGATATAACTAGGTTTACTTTGTCCATAGCAAACCGTCCGACACAATTCCTTTGATTGAATCCCCAATTCTCTACACTCCTTAACTTGCTTAATTGTCTACCCTTTTATGCCATCGTTACTTTCTAGGAGTTTTGCCCTTCATAATTATGTTTAGAAGGTCCCAAATAAGCCTACAGCGTGTCATAGGCCTCTGCTTACTCAAAACCTTATATTGAGATGATTAGACTTAACATTCAGTTAAATGCAACAAATAGTCAACAACACTCATAGCAAGACTACCATTCAAAATCTTCTATATCCTCGTCATGTGAGGACCTAAAGCATGGTTTATCTAAACTCTCAGAGTATGCTTCAGAAGCATAGTTAGTCCATCCATGGGCCTATATAGGACGAACTGCTTTGATACTAATAAATGTAACACCCTTTATCATATAAGTCATGCTCAAGTCATGGAGTTATATTAAGAGGTTGTTACTATGCTAGGAGATCTTTAAAACACAGAAAATATAATATATTACTGAATAATGGTTCACGAATTTCATCATTTATGATACATATAGAATAAAATAATTACACTTTAAGAAGAAGTTTTGTAGCTACCATTATATATAGAAACTACTTCCGCACTGCGGCTGTCGCCCTCACTGACTTTAGCCGGTCTCCATAGTCTCCCGGGCCGACTTATGCCTGAGTCTTGCACGATGAGTTCTCCAGGATTTTTGCCTCATTACTAAATCTTAGCCTTGGCACTGGAATGTTTATGGAAAAGAAAAATATACAAGCAGGCAGTGAGAACCTAAGGTTCTCAGTAGTTAAACTCAAACTATTACTCATACAGTGCCATCATAAACATTCTAGCTGCTTTGGTTTCTTATGAAAATGTGAGCACATATATGCAAGTAGTGGTTCAATTTTAAGTTGAAAATATCTTTCTCGAATCGTGTTATATTTTAACAGCCACTTGCCATATTATACGACAAACATAGAAATACGAATAGTATAATATGCTTCAACAAGAATCATAATAACATTATGACATAACGAGGTACTTGAAGATGCACATATAGATGCTTATCTTGACTATATGCAAGTGCACTTGACTTAATCTATCTCTTTCTTTAACTTGTAACTTGATCTTGCTCTTCTGTACTTGGTCCCCCGGAGGCGAATGGCTTCTCTCACCCGTGGGTAATGGCCTGCTTTTCAGGTTCGAGCTCGTACCTATACATGAGTGATGGGTTTACTTTCCCTGACCCTGACACCGGTCTATTCCCCTTAAATCTGGTCAAGAGCTAGCCCAAGTCTTAGACAGTACCGCTCTGGCCCATGCTAGCGGGGTTTATGCCATGCCTGACGTGGTAGCTTGGTACGTCCCTCTTGCAAGTTCTTATAATCTTTTACTATCTCTTGAATATAATTATGCATGTGAGTACTCTATACGTTCATGCATATATCTCATATCATTCCTCAATCTTATTTGCATGCATGATTTTCATAGACATGGCATTCATATGAACACATGTATCCTTATAATCTTAGCGGAATTATTCATAATATAAGTCCTCATAAACTCATGCCGAAAATTCGGCAACATAACGGATCGAGTCAGCTCCCCGATGAATAGTGCCAAACTACTAGAAGGATCAATCAAGCAACAAAACTAACCTAGAGCGTCAAGTTTTATAACAATAATATCAATCATATAATATGTCAATATAGATACATAAGTTAGGCTTTCTGCTCATTCTACTCAATTCTGCCCGATTCTGTAAAATTCACCATAATTTCTATTCAATTCGGTTGGACCTAAATTTTGAATATGTTATAGTACTATGTGTCTATTTTCCAACCCTTCTAGTCCTATCTCATTTTGATTTATGTAGCTCAAGTTATTCAAAGTTTACTTCTGTCTGCCCTATAATTAGCCAGAATTGCACTCTTAGAAGTAAAAATTCACTAAAAATAGGAAACAAGGTGAAATCATACGAAATTTATATCAAATTAAATCTAATAGAACAAATGAAACAAGTTGCATATCATTTGCATGAGTATATTTTGAGATATAAGCTTCGTAAGTTAACCCTACTAGACTATCCTATTCCAACCTGATTTGAACTTAAGGTAACTTCATTGATGTGCCAGAAATAATTGGCAATGAATCTGATTCTGAAATTTTTATGGGATGTTCTCTTATATATTAGCTTTCAAACAATGTTAGTTTCACTCAATTTAAAGTTGTGTAGGGTGAGTTACACTCTTCTTAACTCATACTACCCAGATGGGAATCTAGATTTCTAGGTCAAACTTCAAAAATTCATAATTAATTCTATACTAATCCAATGATCTTATAATTTATATGTATGGAAAGTGTAATATCCCCATTTTCATCTAAGCTAATTAGCTTGGTGTCTCCGGCTAATTAGAGTAGTTAGCGATTAATTAAGAATTAATCGATTAATCTCGAGAGCAAGGGCTTAGTAAATTAAAGGCAAGTCAACAAGATAAGTGAAAGTCAACGATTAATTAGAAAATTTAACAATTAAAGCACAATGAATTAAAAGTTACAATTAAGAGCCTAATTGCCCAACCCTTGTTAATTCATGATTTAGAACATAAAATCAAGGTGACCTAACCTTATTAACTAAGAGCATGACAAGTATTACATCTTAATCACATGAAAAATTAACCCTCACACCCTCTTTATATAATTAATGAGAAAATCCTTTTCAATGAAAATGTATTAAGGTGTAATTGAACCAGTTGAATTAATCAGCATTTAGATAATTGTAACAATTGTAAAAATTTAGAAACTTCCCTTTTATTATTGTTTGAAGTTTGGTCAAGGCAAGAGCCATATCCAACCATCCATTTGCCTTCTTATCATACACCATTAGATCAAGAGTCTATGTTAGTAGTATTCCTTGAGTCAAGACAAGAGATGTACTCTCCTCCATTAAGATTGTGACACTTGGAGTGATCATATTCACGCAAGCCAATCCTAAGAGTGGTCATGCTTTTAACCACTTGAAAAACACTATATGGTCTTTACCTAAGTGTCAAGACTCAAAGGAAACACAACTCCCTCTTTGCCCTAAGGTTTTCCTCCACTTTCTTGCTTGTTGTAAAAAGCATAATCACATCACTCTTCCCCCTCAATTTGCTCCATTAGCCCCCTCTTTCTCTGTAACGTCCGATTTCCGACTTCCGATACCCTCTATTGTTGAAATTTTCGATTTCCAGGTTTGTCTTATAATTCCGCTTCCGACCTCAATATTAGCTTCGACTTCCGACTTAGTTCCAAGGCTTACAAGGGATTTCTTCCGATTTCCGACCTCATGCATGCAGCTTACGATTTCCGACCTCATGCATGTAGCTTACGATTTCCGACCTTGTGTAAGCGTGTATAAATTTTGACCTCGTCAGTATGAATTCCGGTTTCCGATTTTATGAGGTGAAATGAAGTGACTGATGCTTCCAACTTACGAGTTCATTTTCGACTTCAGCACAATTTACGACTTCCGACCTTAGCGATCAAAGATCAGAATGTTCGATTTCCGACTTCGTCTCTAAGGCTCAAATGCACTGGCTATATTCCGAATTTCGACATTATGATTCACAAATGTACGAGATCCGATCTCGAGTTCAATGTCAGTAGCTCTCATTTCTATATCTTTTCGAGTTCCGAGATAGAGATTCTATAATTCCTGATTTCCAATTTAAGTGCTTGGCTTCACACCAGGCTCTGCTTTCAAGTTTCAACTAAACTGTATTTTTCCGAGCTCCGACTTCATATGCAGGATGTTCACGAGTTCCAATTTCGTTTCCAGAATATACTGGAAACTAGTCCCACTTTAGGCGACGTGGAGAGTGATTCTATCACACAAAGAGGGCAACGTGGAGAGCAAGGTTGGCTGAAACTTGGCCTTATGCTTGGAGGCCAATCAAAACCTTCCAAGTTAACTCCCACTCATGCTTATATAACACACCCTCCTTCTCTGATTCAGACCCCCTTCTACGTGATTCCTTCTTCACTTTAGCTCTCTCTTTTCTTTTCATTTCTCACTCAACTCCACCATACCTTGAACTTTTACCAAGTTGCAGATACAAACTTAAACCAAAAATCTGTCACAATAAAAGGTAGGAGTTCTGAATTCTTACTTGACTTTTAGATTATTGAAGTATTGATGGTGGTCTAAATTTTATTTTGATGTGTTGATTAAATAATTATGCTTGAATTAATAGGAGATTTTGAGTTAGAAGTAGAATTAGAAGAAGAAAACTAAGAGAAGTAAATGGATGAGGGTGCTGTCTTGGTGGAGAGCCCACGGCAGTCCGTAAGGCGGAGCGTACGGCGCCGCCTACAATCAGTTAAATCCGATGAAACAATTTTTAGATGAAACTAGATATCTAGGCCTTTCCATAGACATATCATATAAGGATTTTGGATCAGAATTGAGGGAGATATGAATTTTTGAATTTCAACCTAGGGTTTTGATTCTGACTCTGGGCAGATTAGGTTATTTAGGGTAGAACTCGACCTATACTACATGAAAATGAGTGAAACTAACTTTGTTAGAAAGCTTACACATAGGAGAATATCTCATAAAAATTTCAGAATTTAATAAGGTCCCAATTGCTCCCAGTTCTCCACGAAATTCGCCCTATGTCCACACCGGGCTAGAACAGGGCAGTGTAGGAAGGTCCGAATTCAGGGCTTGTAACTCGAGCCCCACTAAGTCAAATTGAGTGGGACTTTTTCCAAATGAAACTTTGTTCTGTTAGCTTTAACATGAGACCAATTTCGTATGATTTGAGTGAGTTTTCGATTTTTAGTGGATTTTTACTTTTAGTTGCCTGATTCTGGCTAGCCAATGGGCAGGCCGAGATAAAATTTAGATATCTTGAGTTATAGATACCGAAATTTGATGGGACCAAAGAGGTTAGAAAATAGACGCATAACACTGTAACATACTCAAATTTGAGGTCCAAATGAGTTAAAATGAAATTGTGGCATGAATTACAAAAACCGGGTTGGTTGAATAAGCTGAGGCAGGATTTCTGCCTTAATGAATTTGATATGGATTTGAGTTCTATGTTGGAATATAAATGGGAATTTGTGTTCCTTGTGATAAATTGATGTATTGATTGGCTGGCACTATTCATGGGGAAGCGGACACATTCCGTTATGCTGCCGAAATCTCGGTAGAACCCATGTACAAGTTATGAATTACATGTTAATGCATATACATTCTTAAGAAAGCCATGAAAGTTATGAAAAGAATTGTGTTATTATGCAAGTTCCATACTACTTGGGCCAGCCCCGGATAAGAAGTTAAGGGAAATAGATCGGTGGGAAGGTCGGGGAGAGTAAACCCGGCAATTCCTGTATAGGAACGAGCTCGATCCTGATAAACAGACTATTACCCAGGAGTCTAAAATGGCCAAGAACTCCCAGGGGACCAAGAGATGGAAAATGATAGAAAATAATGAAAAAGATTATGAAGGAAAGTTCAAGAACGAGTCTACATGATTACATGAATGCATGAATACATGAAATGGTTATATCAAGATGTTTACAATTGTATGTTATAATTGCTCACTGCTATGCATTTATTTATTTCGATTACCATTCTATGTATCCATATTAGAAATCTATTTTGTTTCTTATGCCAATTAAAGTAAAACTGAACCTTGCCTCGGACCAGACATGTTCTTAAACTTATGAAAATGGACTTTTTAGTTTGAACACATATTTTTATAATTAAATAAAACCCGAGGCAACTGAGAATGTATGTGATGTCAGTTCCGGTATAACCGAACCCTACTGAGAATTTTCTTGAAATTCTCACCCCGTTTTGTGTCTCCCGCATCATTCTCAGACACTGGCGATGGACTCCACAGCCACCCTTTTTATTGAGATTCCTGCGTTACAGCTCCACCATGATTCGGAGTTGGACTCTTGGTACATAGCTGGTTCGTGCAACTTCCGTTTATACCTCTTCAGTGACAGGAACTTTGATGTTCCTTTACACCATCCCCTCTTCGACCCTGCTACCCCTTATATTGTCGTCCCTCTACACATGGCGCACCCACATCCTGCACCTCCTGCACCCGCAGCACCCGCTGACCCTGCCCCTGAGTCACCACCGCAGGCAGCCCTCGACCTTCCGTTGAGTTCCGAGAGCGACCCCTCCGAGGCCACCGACTCGTCGCCCTCTTCCTCCTCGGGACCTAGCGCAGACTATACCCCGGCCGAGCCTGGTATGGCTAACGGCTACCTGACGGAGTAGCTTTGCGGCAGGAGATGTTGTACAGTATGACCCTCTTTTGGACAGCATGTAGCTTTGGGTCATGGGTTTGACAGTAGGGTTAGCAGTAGGTTACGAAATGTCCTTTGAGGACCGTAGGATATTTTGGCGGATGAGGGCATTATGGTCTTTTTCATACACCAGCCCATGTATGTATTTCTACTTTAAAACTTTGTATATAAACTGAAGCAGTGGCTTCTGATATATATATACATATGTTTACTCGTATGCATAACACTATTGTACTACACTCATCTTGGTGATATTTTGTTCGATTCGTTTCGCTTTTAGTATAGCAGCGCGCCGTTTCAAAAAAAAAAATGTTTATATGATGATGACGATTTAAAGAAAAATTAAAACAGGAAAGGTCAATAGAGTATCAACACGGTAACACGACCCGACTAGTTTCATGCTATGACTGGAGCATAACATAAAATTAGTAGGGTGTTACATTCTCCCCCCTCATTTCATTTTTCATTCCTCTCTCAAGACACAAAGCTCTCTCCTTTCTCCATGTCTTATCCCCACTCTTTTGTTCTTCCAACCCTCTTTGTTCTTCTTTCAATTTTCTTACTACTTCTTTCCTCATTTCCATCACTACCCTCACAATCCCTTCAAGGACCACCATTTTTGGTCTTTGGAGAAATAAGACAACCCATACATAAGCTTCATTTCCAAGCTTTCAAGTAGGAAGACTCTCTCCAACCTTCTCCGCACTCTAAATCCTTCAAGAAGCTCTTTTTGGCAGTGACTCTAACCCTTTTTTTTTCATGTGTTTTTCAAGCACTAGAACCCCTAAGCTCTTCATAGCTAGATGGTTTTAGGAATAAAGCTCAATTAAAAGATTTTTTGGTTAACATGCATGAAAATGAAAGAGAGTTAGAAGAGCTTGCACGAAATATTATCATAAGGTCCTCAAGCAAAAAAAAAAAAAAAATTTGTGAAATGTAAACAGATCAAAATGCTCTATATATTGAATGTCTAATGACAACTTATTAGATGTCTACCACCATAGAGTTAGACAAATGAACTCACTGATCAAGAGTTTACAGAATAATTTCAAAGACTATTACATGTGCAATATGACTCAATGAGGTGCTAAATTAGTGTAGAATCAAATTTATAGTAAGATATGAAATGCAAACTCTAAATATAAAGGGTAAAGGATAAAGAGAAGCTTGCAAACACATTTTATCCTAGTTTGATCTCCAAAAGCTAGAGTCTACATCCAATCCCCACCACATGTGGGATTTTTCTTCACTGTGTTGAGTAGTCTTTACAACAATAGCCTCTCTAAACTTTTACACCAAATGGACTTTCTTCACTAGTCTCTCCAAGCTAGATCTGAGTAGTTTTCTATACTAACCTCTCTAAGCTAGAACCTGAGTACTATTTCCTCATTAACGTCTCCAAACTAGAACCAAGTAGTTTTCCTTGCTAACCTCTCCAAGTTAGACTCAACATCTTCTTAGTAAGTGTACAAGTGTTTTTGATATTGTTGATATAATTTTTTTTGGATAAGTGTTTGGAAAGCTTAACTCACAACATAGTAAGGAGCCAAGATAAAGATCAATAGAACATGAACAAGAAAAACCAAAAAAGAACCAACAAAATGGACATTATGAAACTAAAAAATTGTCCTTGTGAACAAGCCTCCCAATATCATACTGGCATTAAGCTCTCCAAAAAGATATGTCTTCAAGTCCTGATAGAGTATCACCATTGAGACTGCCAAATGATATATCTTCCATTCACTTGTGGTAGAAGCTTAGATCAAGCCTCAGAACTTATGATTTTAGATTGCTTAATTTGAGTCATAGCAACTTTCTTGAACCAGTCCTTTTTGTTCAAGAACAAGTTTCTAGTGAGTTGCAGCTTCCAAACTGATTGAACATCATCCTTTAACCATTTTGTATAAGCTTAGAATGTACCCTGAATTGACATCCTAATCTGAACAGCTAATATCCTCTAACACAAATTGCAATGAAGCCTCTAGTGCCTTTATTTTAGCCTTGCAAAAAGAAGTAGCATCCGCAAATTCATATAGGAAGCAAATTGGATTGGACCCATTACTTGTCGGATAGCCCTTCTCTACAGACATACTCCTATTGACTACATATTGCACACACACCCACTAGTCATCCTTTTTTGTTCATTAGCTAGCCTACTAGAAAGATTTGCACACATTGTTTGATTTTTTCTTTTAGTGTGATACACCCTATTTTGAACTTCCCTTTCTCTACTAATCAAAGTTTCCTTCCTCCCAACTGCACCCCAACTAGACTGCCAGTGCTAACTTGTTCACCCACTACCTCAAACTTCACCTCCTCTTTTTCAAATATAACTTCCATCCCACTGCAAAGAACAAAATTGCCTAAGACCCCTAAAATCCACATCTATCCATGATTCAAACAAGGCTTTTAGACTACAAGGCATCGACCAAAATAATTTTCCTTCCCAGCCGATACGCACACACTAAATCCTCCCAAAGAACATACAATGAATAAAAAGATAATCAATGGTTTCTAGCTGTGAGTTACACAAGAGGCACCTACTATTATTTTCATGAAGACTATTCAATTTCATAAGTCTGTCCCTTGTGTTTAGTTTACCAATAATGGCAAACCAAGCTAGCATTTCCACTCTTGGCATTGTCAAATCGCACCAGATATTGTTGAAAATATTCTAAGCCTGGAACATTATATGTTGCTATTGACTTGAAGTTGCATCAATGAAAGACTTAACTGAGAACACCCCAAAGTTGCAAAATTTTCATGTTACTTGATCACAAACATCTACATTTCAAGAAGCCTGCAAAAAAAAGTGTTGAAACTCCTCACACAACTTTCTCCCCCACTCAAATGATTGTCTTCACCATTGGAAATTCCAGACCCACAACAAACCATCCTAAAAACCACAATCAGCTATGACTTGTTTCTTTAAGGTAGAGATCTCAAATAGATGTAAGAACTTCTTGCAAAGGCTTTGTGTAACACCCTACTAATTTGATGTTATGCTTAAGTCATAGCACGAAATTAGGTAGATTGTGTTACCGTATTAATATTCCATTTACCTTTCCCATTTTATTCTTCTTTAAAATCGTCATCATCATTTAAATCTTTTTTTTTTTGACGAAACGGCGCGCTGTTATACTAAAAGTGAAACGAATTGAACAAAATATCAACAAGATAAGAATAGTACAATAGCGTTACTGTATACGTGCAAACATATGTATATATCAGAAGCCACTGCTTCAGTTTATGTACAAAGTTTTAAAGTAGAATACATAAGTGGGCTGGTATATCAAAAAGACCATAATGCCCATATCAGTCAAAATACCCTATGATCCTCAAAGGATATTTCATAACCTACTGCTAACCCTACAGTCAAGTCTATGACCCAGAGCTACATGTTGTCCCAAAAGAGAGTCATACTGTACAACATCTCCTGCCGCTAAGCTACTCCGTCAGGTAGCCGTTAGCCATGCCAGGCTCGGCCAGTGTATAGTCTGCGCTGGGTCCCGAGGAGGAAGAGGACGACGAGCCGGTGGCCTCGGAGGGGTTACTCTCTGAACTCAACGGGATGTCGGGGACTGCCTGTGGTGGTGACTCAGGGGCAGGGTTAGCAGGTGCTGCCGGTGCAGGAGGTGGTTGCGCCATATGCAGAGGAACCAATATAAGGGGTAGCAGGGTCGAAGATGGGATGGTGCAAAGAAACATCAAAGTTCCTATTGCTGAAGAGGTATAAACGAAAGTTGCACGAACCAGCTATGTACAAGGAGTCTAACTCTGGATCATGGTGGAGCTGTAACGCTGGAATCTCAATGAAGAGGGTAGCTGTGGAGTCCATCGCCAGTGTCTGAGAATGATACGGAAGATACAAAACGGGGTGAAAATTTCAAGAAAATTCTCAACAGAGTTCGGGTATACTGGTACTGACGTCACATACATTCTCAGTTGTCTCGGGTTTTATTTAATTATAAAAAGATTTGTTCAAACTGAAATATCCATTTTAATGAGTTTAAGAAAAATGTCTGATCTAAGGCAAGGTTCAGTTTTACTTTAGAAGATACGAAAAGATAAATAGACTACTAATAATGATTCGTATAATAATAAACAGGATAATAAACGAGCAGCAGCAAATACATATAAGAGGCAACAGTAAACATCCTGACATAACTGCCATGTATTCATGCATTCATGTGGTCAGGCAAACTAAATCATGAACCATTTCCTCATAAGTCTTTCCATTTCTTTTCATCATTATTCTTTCCATCTCTTGGTCCCCTGGGAGTTCTTAGCCATTTAGACTCCTGGGTAATAGTCTGCTTATCAGGATCGAGCTCGTTCCTATACAAGAATGCCGGATTTACTTTCCCCGACCTTCCCACCAATCTATTCCCCTTAACTTCTTATTCGGGGCTGGCCCAAGTAGTATAGAACTTGCATAATAACATAATCCTTTTCATAACTTTGATAGCTTTCTTAAGAATGCATATGCATTAACATGTAATTCATAACTTGTACATGGGTTCTACTGAAATTTCAGCATCATAACGGAACGTGTCTGCTTCCCCATGAATAGTGCCAGCCAATCAATACATCGATTTATCACAAAGATCACAACATCACATTTATATTCCAACATTAAACTCATATCAACATCAAATTCATTAAGGCAGAATTCCTGCCTCAGCATATTCAACCAACCTGATTTTTATAATTCAAGCCATAATTTCATTTTAACTCATTTGGACCTCAAATTTGAGTATGTTAAATTTTTATGTGTCTATTTTCTGACCTCTTTAGTCCCATCTCATTTTGGTATCTACAACTCAAGATATCTAGATTTTATCCCGGCCTGCCCATTGGCTAGCCAGAATCAGGCAACTAAAAGTAAAAATCCACTAAAAATCGAAAACTGACTCAAATTATACGAAATTGGTCTCATATTAAAGCTAACAGAACAAAGTTTCATTTAGAAAAAGTTCCACTCAATTTAGCTTAGTAGGCTTGAGTTACAAGCCCCAAATTCAGACCTTCCTACACTATCCTGTTCTAGCCCGGGTGGACATAGGGCGAATTGCGTGGAGCACTGGGAGCAACTGGGACCTTATCAAATTCTGAAATTTTTGTGGGACATTCTCCTATGTGTAAGCTTTCTAACAAAGTTAGTTCCACTCATTTTCAAGTAGTATAGGTTGAGTTCTTCCCTAAATAACCTAATCTGCCTAGAGCTAGAGTCAAAACCCTAGGTCGAAATTCAGAAATTCATAACTCCCTCAATTCTAATCCAAAAGCCATATATGATATATCTATGGAAAGCCCTAAATTTCTAGTTTCATATAAAAATGGTTTCATCCACTTTGATTGGTTGTAGGCGGAGATGTACACTCCGTCGTACGGATAGTCGAGGGGTTTTGGTTCTCTAACCCATCAGCTCTTTCCATTTTCATGGTTTCTTGCTTCCGCTTCGATTTTAATCAAACAAACAGCCCAAAACCAATCAAATATCATCATAAACATTCATTTAACACATCAAATAAGATAAAAATAATTCAAGCCCAGCCAGCCAAGTCCATGGATTTGATACAAGAATCAAAACTCCTACCTTTGATCCAAGTGTTTGTGCTGGATTCTTGAAGTTTGGATGAATAAGGCTGGAATTGGCTTGAGTTTTTGGATGTGTGAGTAAGAGAGAAAGAGAGCTGAAAGGAGAAGAGAAAAGTGGCGTAAAAGGGTGGTCAGAATTGGTGATAAAGGGGCTGAAAATCTGATTGCTTTGTGTGACTTTTTGCTTGAATTTGATTGGCTCAAATTGCTTGGCTGAAATTTAGCCAAGCTTCTCCATGGTTTAGTGGCCTTGTGGCACCACTTTTTGGCTGGTAAGTGGCTGAGCCATCAGCCACTCAAAATAGGGTTTAGAGCTTGTAATTCTATTGGTTCGGTTTCGACAGTTTAAAATACCGTAATGTTACCGATTTCCTTTAAATCGGTAAATCGGTTTTCAATAAAATTTTTATGAATTCTCCTATACTCTAACTTAATTCTCTCTTATTTGGACTCAAGTAATTGCTATTCAATTGAGTCTAAATAATTGCTTATTCGAATTTTAATTATTCTCAATTACTCGGTAAAATCGAATAATTAGGCGAAAAACGGTGGATGTTACACTTTGATCACCAATCCAAAGTCCCTCCCAAAACAAAGTATTTTTCCCATTACCCACCATCATCCATAATCCACTTTTCACAACCTTCTCCAACTGCTTGTTAAATTTCCATACATTACATATGGAATTTCGTGGGCTTCCGAGCAACTTGCATTGATGCTCCTTGAGTGCTCTATTAATGTTCACATCATTGCATGAACCAACAATTCTCTTCCACAAGGGTTTTTCTTCATTTGAAAAGCGCCACCACCATTTAAAGAACATGGTGGCATTCTTAAGTAAAATGTCCCCAACTTCTAGCCCACCCACTTTTGTTGGAAGTTGAATTTGACTCCATTTAATAGTTGCTAAACTTGACTTCCAAGATTTATTACCCCAGAAGAATCTTGACTTCTGATGCAAAAAAATCAAAACCATCTGCGAGAAGTCCTCCCCCGCTACATCCCATGTTTTCCTAATGAAGTTCATATTATATCTATCTGGCCCCAATGCTTTAGATGGTTCACAAGACCATACAACACTCTTGATTTCCTCTATAGAAGGCATCCTTTCCAAGCTATTCGCCACCTCCCTTGGTATATTCTAAACAAGGCCAGCTTGGATTTTTATATGAGGTAGACCTTTTTGGCTATAAAACTATTTAAAGTATCTCCTGACTTCTTTCTTTGTTCTTTTTGGTTGCTTACACGATTTGCCATTTAGTTCAAGCTCCAAAATCTACTTCTTTCTCTTTTTTATGGATGCCATGGTGTGGAAATACTTCGTGTTCTTATCCATCGTCTTCATGTATTTATTGCATGCAAACTGCTTCCAAAATTTTCCTGTATGCCATTTAATGCCATTTTTCTTGCCACAAGCACTTCATCTATTGGCAATTCTTCAAGATCCTTATCAACCTTTTTCTATTTCATTCTCTAATTTTCCTATATAGCATTGTCAATCTTCTTGAAAACCTCATTATTCCATACCTTAATAGGATCTATTATTTTTTTTCAATTTTTTTGATAATGAAAAATTTTCCAATTTCTTGTATTCACTATCTACAAGCTTCTTAAAAGATGGATTAGAAAACCAAACATCAAGGGACCTAAATGGTTTAGTTCCCCAGTTAAAATGACTCACTTCCAACATAAGTGGCACATAATCAGATTATGAATATTTTGATCAGGATATTTTTTATACCATTTGAGATCCACCAAATCTCTGTCTAAATGGTTGTAAGAACTACCCCTTCTAAATGTATGCTTCCTCCCAATAATTGGCAAACCAACAATGTTACATATCCTCGACCCATTGTCAAAAATCTTCTGTGCTTTTAGTAAAAGATGAATAAGAATTTGCAACTTGCTTTCACCAATATTCAACACCTCATTAGAGTCCCACATCATAAGAAAAAGACATCTAAATCATCTTTAACTTACAATAAATCCCTCCATAGGTCACGTCTCTCAATAGCAAAATGCAGACCATACAAAAGTTGAATAGCACATCTAAAACTCATATGTTGTATTATTGCTACCATATAGATCCACTTTTCCTCTTTCAATACTAATTCATATTGTAGAAAACCTCCATTCTAAATACAAAGAAGCCCACCACCACCGTTAATAGCATCCGTTGCAACCCAACAACACTCATAAGGACCCTACATTCTCGAATCTAAGTTATCACTGATGGAATTTGACTTTGTTTCAATCCCAAAAACAAGTCCTTATGTTTTTCAACCATCTCTCTCACAGTCCTTACCTTCCCTCGCTTCCAATTCCACTTATATTCCAACAAATTATATTCATGGAGAGGGGAATTTATCACTTGATTCTTTGGTTTTTGACTATTTTTTTCTACGTCGCTTCTTTCTCTGTTTACTCTTACTTGTATTTCTTTTTTCATGAAGTCCTCCATAAGGGCCAAAATTATGCCCTTTTCATTATTTGCCTTCAACCCCACCTGCTAACCATCTTTCAAGATTTGCGCACTAATCTCTGAATTCTATGCTTAGATTCTGTAGTTAAAGAAACACCATCATCTGAATTTTTTGAAAGGTCACGCTTTGAGCAATCATCCGATTTTGCACCCTGAATCTCTGCTTGAATATTTTCCTTGCATAGTGTCACAGTTGTATTCTTCTTTGACTTCTCCAATATCCTTTCTTCCTTATTTATCGCAATTGTATCCTTGAGAAAATTAGACTGGCCATTTGTGTTTCAGCAATAATAGTTTCTTGAGTGGTCCAAAGCCAGGGGGAAAGGCTAGTCCCGAATTTGAAGTGAGAATAAGGGGCCCCAAAGGTGACACAACTTTAGGCCCATTTAGTCCTTGCATTCAAGTGGGCTTACTACCATAATTTCTTCTCCTTGATCAAAGCCCATGCACATCGAAAATTCCTTAGTGGTTCTATTATCCATAATTGGATTTGTATAACTCATGCTAGCATTCCAATTCTCTCCACCATTAATTGCTTTTAGATTCCCAACATATTTACATTGATATCCTTTATCATTAGCCTCCTCTATTTTTGAAGCATTGGAATTAATTGGATTAAATGGATTATCTTCATTTCCAATAGCATCCTTCCACATGTCATCTTCCTTAGGTCCATTGAGGCCATCTGCAGTTGCTAAATTGTTTGTCCTCATCTTGCAACTTTTCGTCTTCACCTTGTGCATTATGTGCAAGCTTTATTTGATCTAGATTCATTGGGTACATATTATCATGCCTTAATTCTTTGATAAAAATATCAAACCATTACTCCCCACTAAGAAGTAAATGCAGTTTTTCATCATAGGAAAAAAGTACATATTAGTTAAAACTTTTGCAGGGCTGAAATCAACACATTCTAAAGTTCTACAATCAAGACATACCACATCTCCCTTTAATTTGCCAATTTTTTCCAAATTAGCATAAGACCAAGCATGTGGAGTTAGATGAAAAACTTCAATCCACACCTTCCTTGTTTGGCTATATTCCTCAGGAGACCATCTTCAAATATCTTCGAAATAGTTCAATAAATTATCATAATTCATGGCATCTTCGATAGCTTCCTTTGTTACAAAGGTTATCACTATTTTTATGCACTCATTGGTTTCACATCTACTATTGTAAACCAATCCTTGTGCAATCTTTCTACCACCCTTCTATATCAACAGGAAAAATTGATTCACCTATAATGCTCCTCAATAGCTTCTCCTGTATTTCCTTATTTATCTCCCCATAAACCCCCATTGTCTTATCAAATTTGTCATCGTCCTTAAGCAATTGTGGTCTTTCGTTAGCATTACACATTGGTCCCATATGATCTACCTTCCTGTTCTTCTTTTTTTGTTCAAGGACCTCCTTATAAAATCTTCTATGAAAGCATCCATCCATTTTTTTTTTTTTTTTGGTCTTCAATTATTGCTCCCAAATGTTGTGTTTTATGTCTCACTATCTTTTTCTTCTTTTTGTCATATCTTTTGTATCTCCCCTCCTTCACTTCCAAGGCATTGTCTCTTATTTTCAAACTATTTAGATTCCTTATTGCCTTTAGTGCATGCAACTTGTTGGTGAAGCGTACAAAGGCAAAAGAAAAAGGGTTCAGTGCTCTTTTGTAGACATCCCCTCCATAACTACATAACTGCCATAGCCATGTTGTAGACATCAATAGGGGTAGATTGTCCATGAATATCATGAAGGAATTGAGCTCCAAACTCTTGAATGCCTCCACCTTGTTCCTTTCCTTCAAAGCTTCTTGTGGTTTCTAGTACTTTGATTGGTCTGATCTCCAATGGTATCTAACTCTTGTTCTATCCTCTCTCACACCCACTTGACACTCACTCACACCCAAGCTCTCTCTTGACATTTTCTCCCTCCAGACTCTCATATTCTCCCTCCAAATATTGTTGATACAATGATTTTCTCACGTAGAGAAACTCTCATCACTCAACTATTTAAGCTCAATTCTCTTAAGCACACTGCTTACAAAGACTTAGGCACACAACCTTTAGAACGAAGAAAAACAAAAAGTATAAGAGCTCATAGCTTGGATATGTTCAAAAAGAACTCTTGTCTCATAAAGACTTGAACTAAAATGGGTAGAACAATTACATATATATAGGCACGAGAGCTTCTTTCTCTTTCTAAGTCTCCACCTAATTTTTTAACTGCTGCCATCCTTTCCAATGAGTATTTGTCATGTCTTTGTCAAAGTGCATTCGATATTGTGTCTAAAAGACTTTTCTCTCTCACAGTAAAAGGTAGTTTGTCCTTTTCTACTTTTTCTTTTCTCCTTTCATTTGACTTTTCTTTTTGCTTTACTATATTGGGGCTTGCGAGATGTCCTTATTGCTATTGTATATTGATATAGCTATTGGAATCTCATGACATAGTAAGCCAACCCTTTGTTTTTTGTGCTTCTTATCTTAAGCACAGGCAGTAGCTTCATTTACTTGTTGCTTAGTAGATGTTCTATTATCATTCCATTGTTTTGCCACTAGCTTCTTCTAATTCTTGAACACATACAAATAAACCTTTCTAAGATCAAGTACATCATTTAAGGTCATCATTTATTATGTTTGTTATCATCACAATCACAAAGCTTATCCCAAAATAATATTTTGGACTAACATTATCAGTGAGAATATAATTCTTTTTCTATTTAATGGATAAAGATTCTCTGTGTAATTGTTTGGATACAGGAAGATAGCACCAACATATGAGAAGATAAAGAGAAGATAAAGGGAAAATATTCTGATAAAGATTTCAATAGAAGATTTGAAAAAAAAAATTAGAGCAGATTTCAAAGATTAAGTAGGAGATAAGATTTGGAGAGAAAACGGAAAGATTTTGTTAGCTTCCCAACTATATAGTACCTAGCCAGTGTTGTGTGCTGCCATTGCTGTGAGCTATTATAAATTAAATTAGATGTAACTTTTCCTTTGGACTTAGAGAGGGTGAGACTAGGGATCTAGTTTTAGAACTAGCTGTGGGGGGAGAGAGAGAGAGAGAGAGAGAGAGAGAAAGAAAGAGAGAGAATAGTTTTGTCAGTTAGCATGGCTTTTCATTTGTTCTTGTTCTTTTCTTTTTCTATGGCTTATTAGTTTCTTTTGGTGTTAAGGTGATGTAGCTTGAATGGAACAACTTATGCATTTTGACTTTTAATCAAATTTTTTCTTCAATTAATTGAGTGATTTTTAATGTTCTTAATGCTTTCATGAATTTGTAGTCCATTGATTGACTTTGGTTTTACATTAGTGATTGGAAAATTGCTTTATAAGTCGCTTTAATAATTGGCATAAATTATAGTAGAATTCTAGGAAAAGAAGTAATCATTTGTATTGTCATAGGAATTCTTACTCTTCAACCTTAGGATAATATTAAGGAATTAAATTACTCAATTTTTCTTTAAGAGGATCATGGTATCAAGAAATTAAATTGTGATTATTAGTTTTGTGTACTTCACCTATCAATTTAATTGGACTCGAAATTAAAATATTATTGGATAACGCATAATTTGGGAAATCAAGTGAAATCATACCCTAACAATTGCCTTTTTAATCATTTTTCTAATCTTGCATATTTTATTTTATTGTTTTCAATCTTCATATTCTCTATCCCCTAAATAGTAACTGTTTTAAATGAATTGTTACTTGATTTGCAATCCTTGTGAGAACAACACTCTTTTACTTACTCTTTGTTGTTTATGACCTCGTATACTTACCAAACCTAGTTTTCTAAATTGGTCAACAAGTTTTCGGTGCCGTTGCTAGGGAATCTTTAAAATCAATATCATTAGTAGTTTTGTTGTTGCTAATTTGGGTATGTTTACTTTATTTTGATTAAAAAAGGAAAAGTTAATTGTTTTTCATTATTCTCTTTAACTATTAACCTTGCTTTGAAGTTTTGTTTTGCTCATAGCTCTTGTTTTTGTAAGGTACATGAAATGGATTCTCTATTTGGTTCATACAAGGAGTTGACTGGATAACTTTCTAAGTCCATAGCACAACCAACACAAATGAAGGTTAGGACTATAGATGATCCTCCATTGGATTATGACTTATATGAAGGAAATCATTTGAACATGAATTGTAGGCTGAGTTTTTTGCAAAAATATGTAGCAGAATTATTTGGACAATTCCCAATGGTCTCACAACAATCCTTACTCAACCACTTGGTATAACTTAGGATGCAGAAATCATCCTAACTTCTCCTTGGGCAATCAAAAGTATATGAGAGACCACCACCACTTGCTCATCCTTATTAACCTCTACTCTTCCTTGAGAAAAGAAAGCTAATTAGGAGATAGCATTAGAGAAGCTTACTCAGACAATGAAGCAAACTTCTGCAAGCATGAGAAATATTCGAGAATAGATCTCTGCAAGCATCAGAAATATAAAGGCACATATTCATCAAATCTCCAAGTATCCTTCTAAGATACCACTGGAAAAATCTATATAGTGATACTATTCCAATCCCAAAGGAGACTTATAATGCCATTAATTTCATGCATGGGTGAGTGGTGGAACAAGGTGAGAGTAAAATGAGTGAAGAGGATAAGGTTGAGGAGAGAAGCAAGAAAGAAAAGAAGCAAGAGACAAAGCTATGTGGAAATCATAGTGAGGAGAAAGACAAAGAAAAAATTGAGAAGGAAATAATGGAAAATGAATGCAGCAAGCCACTTGAGATCAACCCATATATAAGAATCCCATGACCTCAAAAGAAGAAAGAGAAGGACAAACAATTTTCTTGGTTTCTAAAAATTTTAATAACTAGTGTTGAAACACATGCTGTATTATGCAAAATTAAGGTTTGATTAAAAGTTTATCTGTCCTAATTTGACCTCTTTAGATTTGATTATGATAAAGTTATAATATATATTGTTAACTTATCATTTGATGCTTAAAAAAAAAGGAAGCTTATCTTATCATGTCAGAGGGTTACTATTTGTACATATAAGTCCATCGACACCCATAGACATATAGAGAGGGAAGAAAAAAAATTAGAAAAGAAAAGAAAAAAGGTGAAAAGACTACATACATGGATAAGACAAATATAAAAGGAATAATTGGGGTATCTATCTCTCAAATACGTACAAATACATTTTCCGCCTTACATAGTATGTCAAAGTTTGACAAAGCTTATCTTACAATGAAATGGATTATGGGTGACCGACTCATGATCGCCTAGCTAGCCCCCAAAATTCCAAGGCTGACTTTTGTAGTTGGAGCAATCAATTTCCCGTATTTATGAACCGAAAGAGTTCTTCATTAAACTCATTGCTTGCTTCCAGTGTAGTTGTCTGTTGCAACAGAAAAGTCCCCATTTATTGTTTCGTGCAGCTTTGGATATAGCTTCACGACTTGGCACATACACTGGCGAAATTATTGCAGACATTGTGGCTGCCCTATAATGGTCATTAATTATGACATGCCAAATTTACCGGCACTTCCTGTTATTATCTTATGTGAAAAAGTGTCATAACCTAGTCATATGTAAATCTTTACCTTAATAACGGAGATGAGACCTGAAAACAATTATGTGAAAAGTCTAGTTAATAGTGCAAATTTACATATGATCCAAGAGAAATATTAAATCATTTTAATTGGTATACTTAAAAATATTTTTAATTCAAAATTTTACTCATATATATTAAATAATTTTTAAATATTATATAAAGTATAACTCACATTATTATTAGTAAAATTTTGAATTAAAATTTTTTTTATATTGATTGTTACAAAGATATATCAACAATCATGATTAAGTTATACAAGAACATTGCATTCTTTCTTGGTAGTATGGTCATTAATTATGACATAGTCAAAGTAACTGGCATTTTTTGCAATAGAGTCACTTAATAATAGATTCACTCATGTGAAAAACTCACGTGATCCAATTATATGTAAATTTTTAACTAGGGGTGTGCAAAATAACTATTTTGAACTAAACCGAATTGTAATTAACCCGAATTAGATTACAGAACCTGTTTTTATTTTTATTTTTATTTTTATTTTTATGACAGTTCAGCATGTTAAACTGGATTTTTAGAATAAGTCAATAACCTGATCCAATTGTATAATAGAATTTAGCTCACCGATTAATAACCATAACCAAACCTGCTAAGCTTTCGAGTTGAAAGTGACTTGATTTTGGCTGGGGTCCCAGTGACTAATGTTCTATAGCGCAACCGATTCCTTGAACCTCTCCGCTTTACTTTTCATCCTCTCTGCAGCAAAGCCATTCTTTCTTGCCCCGCTCTTGCAACTCCGAGTCTCCCACACGCTTCTCCACATCTCCGTTAGCGAGTTTAAGAATCAGTTGACACATGAACCGGTGAACCAAACTAAAGAAACTAGTTCATACAGTTTGGTTAACTTGTATGTTGTACACAACCGGTTCATTTTAAATGAAAAAGGAAAAAACCATATTTGAGGTTCAAAAACCAGTTCGGCACAAAAAATCGAATTGAATTGCACATGCCCACCCTTACTTTCAACTTAATTAAGGAGCCGAGACCTGAAAATAAGTATTTATGAGAAGTCTAATAATTAATAGTGCAAATTTATACATAATTATGTCATCTGAAAGTTTCACATAAGACCCTGATACAAAAACAGCGAGGAAATAAATAGGCACCCTTCCACTTTCCACTGTTTAAAGTCCTTAAAATTCTGTTCTTTGAAAGTTTTATGACAACTGTCTAAAAGTCTAAGGTATACTGCTCCAAAAAAAAAAAAAAAAAAAAAGTTGTATGACCAGCAAACTCGGATGCTGCGTATGAGTTCTTCATAGGTTTGCTAAACTGCTATCGTTGACAATGTTACGTAATAGGCAGGGGTCAACAAATAGATGAATAATATTCTGCATTCAGAGAATTGGAGAGTAACCAGAAAAAAAAAAAAAAGGGAAAATAAATGAATAATATAAATAAATAAAAGGGAAAAAAATCTTGAGCACACGAATTCGTTGGATTCTGATGATGAACATAATAATAATTTTAAAATTGTGATAATCAAACTCGCGCCGTCTGTATTAAATCAAACATTTTGTACATGGTAGCATACACCTTTCTTATTAGTTCCTGGAGATTTCATATAAATCTAGTCTCATGGGAGGACGATGCAGGCGAGTCTCTCTGATCATTAGAGTCTCTTCTCCATGAATTCTGAACTTGTGCTGCAAACTGCAAATTCCAGAGCACATCATCCACAGAAGGCCTTTCAGTAGGGTCACTGGAGAGACACCTTACACATATCTCCATCATTGTCATTAATGATTCATCTGAACATTCCTTGTGAACTGCTGGGTCAACAATACTCCTTCTTGCTATATCATCAGTTTTTATGCTTACCTGTAACTGCATAACCACCACACAAACACAGTCACGTTATTAAAATTAAATGTTACTTTGCTAGCCCTTGTGCTGAACACATCAAAGTTGGCTTCTATAAAATAACTTGGGTCATATTCTAATAACACAAATGTTGGATTCTCCTAAAACATCCTTCAAATAATCCTCCTAATTGCTAAATAAGAGAAATACTGAATGCATTTTATATTCACAAGATATTAAATACATTTACTTTTTCATTTAATAAATTTTTTTTATTAAGTATTACGAGGATGTTTTAGGAGGATATAACAAATCTCTGATAATAGATTGCGTGAAGTTGCTTAATGTTTATTGAGAAACTTAATTTGCCACTTAATGTAAAAGGTTTGAGTTTGTAAATTGTGAAAGCAATGCTCACAAGATCTTTCAGCGTTCCAACTTCATTGTGGAACATTAATGGTCGTCCCAGAATGATTTCCAGCAAGATTACCCCAATGTCATAGACATCATTCTTGTCAGCATCCTTTATCCTGCAAAAGGAATTCATTTATTCACCCTCAACTGTTGGCAGAGAAAAAGAAAACTATTAACAATTAATGGCAATCAGCAAGGCATCCCTTGTACAAGGCTCTAATGATGTTAACTCTTTCACATGATTGCAGACAAACAGACAATGAAACCTTTCAGCACCGGGATCAACAGATTAGGCCATTGAAGGAAGTAATTGAAGCCACGTGTTCGCTAATGTGTTGTGATATTATAGACATAATGAAAGGAAAGGTATTTGCACTGGGACTGGATTTAACTGAGGTGTGGAAGCATTAGAAATTGAGCGAGACATGATGAAATTCTAGATTGACAATGTCTGATAATGTAAAGAAAGAGAGTTTGAATAATGAAAGAGTTGTTTCTTTATTCATGTTATCATGTATATATAGGTACATCAGTGTGGTTCGTTACAAGAGAATTGTAACAGAACACTATATAAGAAATGATTGAAATACAAATTCAAGACTTCAGATACAGCAAAGTATTCAATGAATAGTTACTGTTTTCACAAGACACTGCTAACATTACTTAATACTACTATTATACTAAATGATGGGGCCAGAATAATTATATGCATTTAATGCAAGCAATCGTCTCAACAAGGGATGTACAATCCTGATTCCGACTTCTTTGAAGCAGCCAGAGAATTTCACCATAACTGCTTCTGAAAGGATATATCTATCTTATAGGTTCACAAATTGCTATTAATTACAAGGTAGAG
This sequence comes from Pterocarpus santalinus, assembly GCA_031439595.1. Lineage (NCBI taxonomy): Eukaryota > Viridiplantae > Streptophyta > Magnoliopsida > Fabales > Fabaceae > Pterocarpus > Pterocarpus santalinus. The sequence continues at coordinate 29,626,665 of CM062529.1, forward strand.
GGTAAATATGGGATGACAAATTGCAAGAAAACAGCTGGATAATGCTGGTGCGTATGGTTTTATGACTTGATAGACATTTGAAGAAGTGTTTTGAAGATTTCAGAAAACATTGAGAATCAAATTATACCGATGGAATCCTGTATCAAAATGTATTGAGACTTTGGTATATGATACAATTCAGAGCTATCAAGGAACTTGTCCTAAAGTAGCACAGCTTAATTATAAAGCTTCAAAGTAACTAAGTCCAGGAATTTTAATTGACAACAAAGATAGGCACAGCATCAACAAAGACACACCTGCTCCGATACCTATTTCAGCAACAACTGGTATATTCTTTTTCTCGACAGAAAGCATAAGCTGAAATGAATGCCATGAGGAACTGCAGACAGATGAGCTATGGTTGCAAGAAACAAACAAAACCATCCAAAGATGTTGCACCCTCTTTTTCAAAACAGTAAATATTGTGTTGTGCTCAATTTGCCATATAACCCAAGACAAGTTCCAGTCTTCTACCTTAGCAACACTTTGAGAGTTTGGATAACAATTAATATTTTCTTAGTAGCTGTGATTATTTTATTAAAATATCAGGAAGTAATATTTTTATACCTTTCTTGGACATTTCCTTTTAATCCAGGGTAAGTTCCATTGCTGACCTGACAGTTTAGAAGCAAACGGTTTTTCTGAGAAAATCAGAATGAGTGAAGATATAGTTATAGTTACAGGTAGAATAATATAAACAGAGATTTTAGCCATTTACCGTTCTTCTACTTTCAGCTGAGAGTGGCAGATTATAACTGCTTATTTTAACATTAAGATTGTTATCCAAAAGAATATCTGTTATCTTCAGATTATTCGAATACAGTCCAGGCACTATCCCTGTGTGCAAAAATTGAATGCCTTTTACCACTCCAATTGCAGCTGCTATTCTCTGCATCCAAGAAAGCTTTTCACCAGAAGATCCTGTTGAAACTAAATGTTAGAGGAAATATTTATTTCCTTATAGGTGAAAGTAAGGAAAGTTATGAAAGGACTTGAATTCATGTACCAAATCTTTCATATTATGGTACACAACAACACATTAGAAGGAAAATTGTGATGGAAAAATCTCCTTACCAGAGACACAGCTCCTTAAAGTCTTGTTTGGAACAAACTCAAATATGAGAAATATAGTGCTGACACTTGAATCATCCTGGTTGCACTCAAAAGAATGCCCAAGAGCGCTAACCAAGTGTGAATGCCGAAGTTTCGAAATCAACTCAATGTGGTGCATATAGGTCTGAGGGCTATGTCTTTTTCGCATTTTCAATCCTCTGATAGCAATATGCATTCCATCAGAGAGCACCCCTTTATATATCTGACATTATATTTAATGTAAATTCAATTTCGAAAGTCACAAAGATAATGGAGAACAGGTATTGTAAACAAACAGAGTCAGAAATCTATGTATAATCAGCAGGATGTACTATAGAACCTAAATGATACAAAACTCTGACAAAATTATCCAATAACAGCAGCGGGGAAATATCATGTAATAAGAAAATGTGAATATGAAAGTGTTTCAGAATATATTTGGATTGATGCTTGAGAATGATGCCTATACTGAAGTTTTTGCATCTGGATTCCTGCAACTTATTCTGTTCCGTGGACAGGTGACCAGCTACTTAGGAAATATTATTTTCAACAAAAGTCAGGCTAGAGATTCAAATGAACCACATCAAAAGACAGTACTTAGACATCGACCACGTAATTAACAAGCTCTCTCAAATCTTCCTATTCATATGAAGCTCTAAATTTTTGTGACATTCTCTAAGGTAATGTGAAGATTATTTACATAATTGATCCTACTATGGAGTTTCTAGAATTGAGTGGCTGTTACCTCAAAACTATATCCGGCAGTTTAGGGCACTAAAAATTTGGTACATAATAACTTCAAATGCATACCTGACCACGTGGGCCATCACTTATGAAACTTGATGCATCAAAATTATTTGCAGCTTCCTTAAGTTCGTCCAAAGCAAAGGTCCTATAAGCAGGAAGGCTGGCTCCCATCTTCATTGTTTCTGATATATACCCTGTTAACAAGGAACACAAAGTGACCTGTAATAATTAACATAAGGGAGGGTTTTGAATGACATTTAACAATTTCCTGGTTTCTTTGATATATCATGCATTTCATCATATATATATACACTTAATTTTCTTCAGCATCTACAGCCAGACAGAAAAGCATACTCCTGGAAGCTTTTTTTTTTTTTTCCCTCCTAATTAACCCAAAAAAAATATATTAAAAAAAAAAGAAATAATCCCAGTTTGCAGAGTAAAACTTACTTGCATCTGTGAGCATTTTTGCAGTGTTTACTGAGGATACATGTTCTATTATGGACCTTGTAGGTGTCCTCACAACACGTTTGTTATGAACCCTGCTCATGACATGCTCCTTTATGGATCTTGTAAATGTTTCCACTGCACGCTTGTCTGGAACCTTTTTCATTACATGCTTCAATATGGATATGGACCTTGAAGGTGTCTTCACTTCACCTTCATTTTTCTCCTGGCTGATAACAAGCTCCAACTTTGATTTCGCAGGCGTTTTCACAACACGTTTCTTTTGAACCCGGCCAATGACCAAGATAACCACTCCAAAAATTAGTACTCCACCAACTATGCCTCCCATACTTGACACAAGAACTGCTTTACCTTTTGTTCTCTTATGCTTCTGTTGATGGGGTATTATTGTCACTGCAAGAGCCTCATTGTTGCAGAAGTTGGAAGGGTGCTGATCTTGCTTCTCATTTGATAAACAGTTCCTGGCATACAAAACAACCCTGGTCTCTGGTTTCAAACAAGAGGGAAGTTCCCCCTTCAAAAGATTTGAGGACAAGTTCACAAAAAGGAGTTCATCATTGCATGACATGTTATTGAAGAGCATCCCAGTAAATTTATTTGAGGAAACATCAAGGTAATTGATGGAAGGCAGTGACAACAAGGATGGCAAAAACGGACCCACAAAACCATTCAGTGAAACGTCCAGCTTCTGAAGCTGGTAGAAAGAGCTTAAGTCAGAAGGGATACCAAGCCTAAAGCTGTTATTCCTAAGCACAAGGGAAACTAACTTGGCGGGAAGAGAAGGAAAATGAGGTCCAAATGTGTTGTTTTCCAAGTCAAGAACTTGAAGGTTTGCCAAATTGTGAAGATGAGGTAGCTCCCCAGATAACTGATTATTTGACAGATCTAACACTCTCAGGGTTTGTAGAGCATTCACTGAAGCTGGAAGACTCCCACTAAGCCAGTTGTTCTTCATGCTAAGCACAGCCAAGCCTTGAAGGGAGCCTATCCAGCTTGGGATTTGACCATTGAAGTTGTTATCATCAAATACCACTGACTGCAGGTTCTTCAGAAGTGAAAGTTGTGCTGGTATGGCTCCATTGAAGTAATTTGAGCTTATGTTAAATATTTCAAGTGAAGACAACTGAGCAATGGTTCCTGGGAGAGGACCCAGGAGACCTAAGGAAGCCAAAGTGAGGACTTTCAAGCTTGATAGACTGCCTAGTGTGGCAAATAGAGTGTCTGAGGAGAAGTTTTGAGGCAATGTGGTGAACTCATTGTTGTTGCCAACAACATGCAGCTGTGTCAGGTTGTCCTCATAGCATACTAGTGTCAAGTGTGGGGTGGGTTCAATGTTGCAGTAGTCTGTGGTGCTGCTGAGGCTTCCTAGTGCTGGAGGGTAGCCAAGAAGGTTCTGGACTTTCAAGAGTGTCTGAGACTGAGAAAATTGTAACTGCTCTGAAAGATGGATGGCCAGGAACAACATCAACAGGAATAGATGTGAACAGGAAACTGATTTTGCCATCTCCCTCTTCTTCCAATGGACTCAGATATACTTTGGATAAGTAAAATCCACAAGAGGTTTCAACCAAACAAGGCTTCTTCAATTTCTAGGACCAAGATGCAGCCTCTGCCATTCATTCAACAGAAAATTAACTATCTTCACTCACTCTAGTTTCTTTCAGACTTTCCATGGCATGCATACAAGATGTAAGTGTTGACAAGAGCAAAATGGCACTGAAAGAACCGTGACATTTTAACAGTGGACCATGCTTTCACTGCACCCGGTACCCAATTTTGTAATCTGTTGTCTATGCTTTTCTTGTTGGTTTGGCAGTTCTTAATTTCTGACCACGCACCACGCACGCCAGTTCCCAACATTTAATGTGTATTCTATTAATTATTAAAATGTGCACTTTTCTGTTGTGTATCTTACTGAAATTTGGGATGCTGTGCTGTGGTTTGGCAACCATTGCTCTGTTCTCCCCTCTAAGGTACCCAACAATATGGTCCATCCTTGGGCTTTATTTCATTTTAATTTTACATGGTTGCGAAATAAACTTTTAATAGCATAATAATAAAAGTTGCACATATTTATATATTTATATTAAATAGTTATATATTTGTTCAAATATTTTTATTATGTAATTAACATACTATACTAGATATTTATATAATTTTTAACAATTAGTTTAGGTTTTAAATTTGTAAATTTTTATAATTTATTTAATATTATTTTATATTTTACAAAACAAATAGAATTAAATCGAAACAAACTAAATCATACCAAATCAAACTAAAGCATAATAATTGCTTCAATTAATTAATTTTTATTCCAAAATTAAATTAAATCGAACTACGAATGTCCTTGCTCTATAATATCCCAAAAAAAATTGTCTACTTTTAATTTACATATTAGATCATCATAAATTAAATCATTATAATTTTATTAGAAAAAAGATTATAGATCAATATAAGTGAAAAATGCCTAATATCAAATAATTATATTATTTGTACATAGGAATTTTTATAATTAAATTTTAGTGTAAAATCATCTTATAATGTTTACTAATAATATAAATCTATTCGTAATTAAGATTGCATTTAATTCTTATATAGTCCGAATTCAAATTTATTTAAACCAAAACCTCCATATTTTGATTTAGTATTTCTACCCCATCTTAAAAAATATTTTCCATAGTAAGATTTAACGGTGTTCAAAATTGATCCAAACCAAATTAAAATAAAAAAATCTATCCAAAAAAATTGAAAATCAATTAAAACCGAAAAATTGGTTTTCATTGGCTCTTGTTTTATAAAAATCGATCGGTTTGATTCAATTTTCAGTTTTAATTTATAAAATCGAATCAGATCAAACTAAACCGATAATATATTATATATTAATAATTATACATATATATAAGATATATTACATATTATATATTACTTATCTAAATTTATATTTTTACAAATATACATATAAGTATATTTTATAATATTTTAATATTAAAATTATTTAAATATTATTATTATATCTTAACTCAATATTTCATATTTATAATTATCTATTAATCCTTTTAATTTATTGAAAACAAAATTTATTTTTTATGCCTTATAAAATTTTTTATTAAAAATTGAAAATCAAACAAATCTAAATCAATTTAAATTAGTTTAATTTAATTTAATTTTTTAATTATAATCAAATTGAATCAAATCAAATTAAAATAAAAATTATTATTTAAATCGATTGAATTTTTTCATAATTGAACCAAATCGAATCACAAACATGGCTAGCAAGATTTGTGAGGTTCTGCATTCCCGAGGCACAGTAGATTTGATGCATCATTACATTAAATAATTATTAAGTGTCTAGTATTAGAGCAGTGATGTGCACAAATAAATAGAAAAGTAGTTTTGTCTTTTACATAAGAAGTTGCTGAAGCGATGCCGAAAAGCCATTTTAATTGGGTCATACCGAATTTGTTTTGCCCTGTATCTGAACCCCACTCCTTTTCTCACCCTTTTACTCTCATAATGCAATCAAACAACGTAATTAACTTATTAGCACTCTTGAACCCAACCAAAAAAGACCAAAAAAAAAAAAAAAACTTATTAGTGCTACAAACTAAAACCGCAACACATACTTCCCGAAAATTCTATTTAAAGAAGGGTAAATATTAAATTTAACAATTTAGATATGTTTTATATCCTTAAAAATATAATTTTTTTTAGTTTCATTGTCTAAAAAATTTATTTAGTTTACGTCCATATTTTCTTAAAAGTAAACATAAATAACGCTTAAAAAACAAAAAATATTTTTTTATTTTTGTTATAGAGATTATTTCTACTTGTTTTTAAAATGATAAGAGACTTAAATTAATTTCTTATGAACTAAATAAAAAATATATATACTTTTGAAACAAAAAATATATATAAGTTAATTTTAAAAATATATAAAAAATTGAAGATGAATTTGTCATAAAATTGAAGAAGTATTTTTCATGATAGAAGGGAGTTTTGTTTCACCTTTCAAATCATCGTAAACTTAGAATTCAGATCTTATAAAGTTATAAAAAAAAAATTGTATGAAATCTCAATCACAAAATTTTTTTCATGACATAGCAGAATAAAAGTCGTTAATATGATTTAATAAATGTAAATTATTGAATGAGGGATTGCGCCCTTTTTTTTTCTAGAAAACTCTAGGGCATCCCCATCTGTAAAATTATGACAAATACTCATTGTCGTAGCGGACACTGAGAAATGTCAGTTCCTTGCTAAAAAGAAAATGCACATTACTGATATGAGCAATGTTTCCCAAACTTCATTTCTCTCATATTTCTTTTGCAAAAGTTGGCAGTATTGAAGAGAAAAAAATGTTATGTTAACGAGTCGGGTACAGACAACGCGGAGGCACTTCGTATTGATTCGAGAGTGGGTCTATGCTGAAACATAATTTTTGTGTAGAAGTGGAATAAATGTACTCTTTCAATTTGAGTGGGATTTCATACTTAATGTTCAATCCAAATCTACAAATAGTCGAATCAATGGATTCAGGTGGTTTAATATTTATTTTTTAAAATAAAATTTTAAATTAAAATTTAATAAATAAAAAAATATTGCAAAACCTTTATAATCACAGAAAAAAGTGATTTTAGTTAAATTAGTTACAGTCTAATAAATATAAAATACGAATATTCTAAAAATAATAATGGGATATCACCAATTATATGATACAATTGGCCATTTTTTTATGGTATTGAAGGATTTAATATCTTGATCTATAATAGTTGTAAAGAGTGCAATTACTTATACTTGAAAAATAAAGTTACTTTATTACTACTAACTATAACTTTGAGTTTGAAAAAAAATGGTTAATTTAACAATTGATATTAAAATAAATTCATAAGTTTGAATATTTGGGTGATAGTAAGAGAGAAATTATTAACCTTTCACCTTTAATATATAATTCAGAAGTTGTGCAATAAGTATTCTAGTATCTTAAAAATAATTTTATGGAAGAAATTTATAAAAATAAATCATTTTTTTAAAAAAAATTTATTATATAAGTATACTCAATCATTAAAAAGAGATAAAATTAATATGAATAATAATGACTATTTTAGAATCTAAAAGTAATTAATTGTGGTAAAAGTGAACTAAAATAAAATAAATTTTAAATATAATATAAATTTGAAGTTATTACTTTAATGAGAATTTCTTAATTATCATTGTTGATTCGAAATTATGTGAGTAATTTTTAAAATAAAAAAATGACTATATTTGATGAGTTGGATGTCTATATTTTAAAATTTGAGTATGTCGCGAATATATCAGAGCTTTGTTTCAATAAATCAAATAAATTAAGGATTTACCCACACATTATTATTTCAAAATTCATAGCCTACACACGTCACCTCAGAAAAAAGTAACAGAAAGAATATCTTGTTAAGCTCGTGACACATTTTCAATTGCGTAATGCAGCCCCTTACGCCTGTGAACGAAAGGGACAAATGATCGTGGGACCAAAGTTCACGGGTTGCTTCTTTACTGTTCTTGGAAAAAGGATACATACAAATGACTCCAACATAAAATGAAAAAATTAAGACCAATACTTGTCTTATAGTAATAATTAAATACTGTTGTTTAATACGTGGTTATGCTTTTATCGTCTTATATTTTTTTCATTTAATTATAGTTTAATTTACCTTATCTTCTACATATCTATGCTCTAGTCATAACATATAAATAGATATGAGATATATTTTTATAATCAAATATTATAATAATATATAAAAAAATAAAATACGCATTTTGTAGAAGGACATAACTCACTCACATAAAATAAAAAGTAAAAAAGAAAGATATAACTCACATGGAGGCAGGAATTTTAGTTCACAAACGGAAAATATTAATTAACTATTTTAATGATAAGATAATAAAATTATGTAAATAATTTACATTGAAATGTTATTGTGTTTAATTATAGTTTTTGATGAGGAATCAAAAATATATAAATGACTTAGATAAATTTTGAATTATATTAGTCAAAAAACCAATCATAACTCATTTATGATCTAATAAAAAAATATTTGAAAATTTTAATTTATCTCTAATTCATTTAATTAATAATTATTCAACTCATTTATTATGATAAATAGCCAACTAATTTATGTAAAATTATATCATATTTTAAAATTTATCGACCCATCTTACATTAACAAAATATCTGAGTTTTGAAATGATTATTGTAGTGAAAATGGTATATATCCTTCATTCTTTTCATTAGTTTTGGTTCCATATAGTTTGAAGACCTCAAAGTTATATTCAACTTAACTACAAGTTAGATTTAGGTTCCCCGATCTTGCCCAAACTTGTAAATTATACGAAAATTTCAATTTAAATCCTTTTGATATCAAATTCTACAGGCATATTACTCTATTAATTATTTTCAAATCTCTTTGGTACTGCTAAGTTTTTAGCGTATAGCTTAAGTTATTCAAATTTTCTCTATAATTGCTCTATTTTAGGATAGACTTGTGTACCTAAAAGTGAAAAATCACTAAAAATTCATCTTACATTCTTTTGCCCTAAAATTTCATGGACATAAGCCTCTATGAACCCTTTTCAAACTTGTCAAGTTTTAATCCATTTGGCTAACCAAAAGTTATGTTATAAGCTCTATATTAGGACTATCATGTTTTGACACTTATAGAACATGGGGCAATTTCGTGGAATTACTAGAAGTAACTCGCTGGGAGTTTAGCTCTGAAAATTTACAAGCTTGTTCTTCTATGTGTTAGCTTTCTAAAAAAATTGGTTACACTCAATTTAAAGGCTTATGGGGCAAGTTATGTCCGTTAGAACACATATTGCTCCAGTTCATGTCACTTTGCTTAAAACCTACTTCAAAATTTCATAACTTATTTATTTTAAGTCCAATGGACCTCAAATTTCGTCGGTATCCTCTCTTATGAGTTAGGTTTCAAAAAATTGACTTTACTTCAATTGAAGGTCTCTAGCTCAAGATATGATTCATGGATCCAATATTGTCTAGAGCTATCCTGTTTTCTATTTGTGAATATCATTGCGTTCCTAGCTTATTTCTCTCACTAACTCAAGTTTTATTAGTTCTAACTCATTAATATAAGCCTAAATGATATCATCCTCAACTAATATTCATGAGAAACAAAAAGAAATGAAAACCCTAGCTCATCTAGCCATACAACTACATATAAGGTAGTTTAGGAGCCTACTACATTTCTAAGCTTATAAACACTTCAAACCTTATTTCCTTCAACTCCAAAACTCTCTTCAAATCACAAGACAATTCTTAACCTCTATTTTTTCCTTCTTGGCCGAAACTATTTGTTGTCCAAGAGGAGAGATTTTTGGTTTTTATATAGGTTAAAAGATGGTCAAAAAGTTCAAAGCTAGATGGTAGTTGAAGAAACAAGAAAAAATCAAGTATTTGAGAGTTTGTATGAAAAACCATGGTAGAAGGTTTTAGAGAGAGAGAATTCAACCATACAAGATGAAAAGAGAGAAGATGATGAAGGTAAATTAGGGTTTGTAGAGATATTTCACTAGATTTTTATGAAAGCAAAAAGACACCAATTTTAATTGTGTAGTCCACATTGCTTCTTGAGGTTTTTTGGCTATGTGGCCCACTTCAAACCATATATAATATATGTGATCTAATAACTAAATTTGCTTATATTTTAAATTCCTACTGGATCAATTTCTTGTGTTTTAGGAAATTGTTCTTAAAATTTTATGCTATGCGATTAAAATTCTATTTGTAACAAAATTATTAGCTGTAGTCTATTATTACTATTATTATCCTACCTTCTCCTCTTCTATTTATACATTCAGTGTTGATTCTCAAGGACTCTTGGTGTCCTCAGGCATACATATATCTGGAATCAAGATTTTTCCTCTAATGCCCTTCCTAACAACCTAAGCTATTATTTACAATTTTGTCATTTGTCAAATATAGTTCAACAATCTACCATTCTGCCCTTACCTCGACACCGACTTCTTTCTATACTAGGCTATTCTCAAAGTTGGAGATGTTACATCGTACACTTGTTTAGTATAGAAGTAAGTGTTAATACATGGTGAATTAAAATTTTATTGGAGAATTGAAACTCCTCTCGCCACCTTTTGTTTTCAATACACTACTTTATTCCTTAGTCAATAAATTGAATTCCCATATATTAACATAGTTCTCCAATAAATACGTGTACAAAAATATGAAAAATGTGGAGAAAAAAGTTTTAGATTCATAATAAATATATTGAATTAACTGGAGATAAAGTTTCAGAGTGTTGGCATGCTCTCTCCATTGCCCAGAATGCCAACGTGTGATCTACATGTTCCTATAGAGTGGTGTTAGTTTGCTATTTGAGTGCCCTCTGAATGCTGGTTGTTGTGTTTGCATGCCTCTTTAGGGTGCTGCACATTTTTTTTGGTGTTTCCTTTGCGTGTTTGTGTTTTTTGAGTTTTTTTTTTTATTGGCTTTAAGATGTATTTGGCTTTGCGCCTCTCTTTACAAACATTTTTGAGCATTTATCTGTAAGCTCCAGTGCCCTTCTGAATCTGTCTCATAACATAAAACATTTTAAGCTTCAAAGTTTTGGTGAATACTAAATCAAGCTTTATGTTAAACTTTTGTCTGTGAATGATTTATTTTATTGAAATGTATTCTTTCATGAGCAAAATCATTTATCTCATACTTATATAGCTTTTGAACCACAAAGTATTTTAATCCATGGTACTTCTCTTGAATATATTTATATTGGAACAAACTCTTTGTGATTTGTATGATTTCTCACTTAAGAAGCAAACAGAAAGTTCAGAAGAATGAGATTATAGCATCAAAAAGGAAAATGTGTTACGAGAAGGACAATTGTTCATTCAGAAGGATGACTTCTTCTAGAAGGGTAATCATCAGAAACATGCTTCTCATGAAGTACTTCAACTTCAAAGCTTCTTCTACACGTTTCATTGATAAATTTAGAAAGTCAAATATGATTTGACAAGATGCAAAAGAAGTACTGACAAATTTGAAAAATTGGCGAATAGTTCAATGGCTATTTTTCCTCTTCTGTGTCAAGTCTACTTATTGAAGAAGAAAACTACATTTCTCTTTTTCCAATCATAGGCTAGTGGATCAAAGAGACATAAGACTCAAGATCTGCAAACTTCAACAATCATATGTTGGAGTCTATCTAAAGCTGAAAAATCAAGAAAAAATGGTTAGACTGATTGAATAATTTTCTGTGCTTAATAGACTTTCTTCATCAACCTTCTGAATCACTAGAAAGTTATTTATTGTAACTTCTATTTGAAAATCTTCTCTACTGATTTGTAATAGATAATATTCTCATATTGATAATTTAGAGAAGTCACACACACAGTTCATTGTTGATCATACTATGATAAGAGATTAGTCTAAGTGCTCAAAGAGAAACCTTCTTATCAATTTCTTATAACCAAACTTGACAGTGGTTAGAGTGGGTTTGAAGAGACAAAGAAAAATACTACTCGTTTAGCTTAAAAAGGCTAAAACAAATATAATTTGTTTGCAAAAGCTTGGAGAGGCTTGAGAAAGACTACTCAGTTGTAAAAGCTTGGAGAGGCTTGGAAAAAAGAATACTCGTGATATAAAAATCTCAACAAAGAGTTGAGGACTGGACGTAGGCATTTGTTTGGTCGAACTAGGATAAATTCCATTGTGTGATCTCTTTATCTCCTCTATTTTATTCACTATTTTCACTTAGAATATAACTCTATGTTTATTATAATCATACCTGAACATACTTTAGTAAGTTAGACTACTTTTATTTCTAACCAAATTGCTTCCGTATTCCAAGTTTTAGACTTGAAAAAGTTATTTTGCTAAAAGTTTTCAGATATAGATTTTTTATCTAAAACATAATTCAACCCCTTTCTCGTGTTACCATTTCCAACAATTGGCATCAGAGCCTAACTCTGGGGTTGAGCTTCCTAACGGTTGCAGAGGACAACGATCCACCAAATGGCACAACAAGCAAATCATATTGCTGAGGATCACTCTATCAACTAACCTCCATATTTTAAAGGTGAAGACTATCCACACTAGAAGGACAGAATGAGACTTTTCATTGAGTCCACAACCATGGATATGTGGGAGATCATAGAAAGTGGTGATTATATACCCAAGACTAAGCAACCAGTGCCTTAAGAAGCTACTGATCCGGAACAACCTCCACCTATAATAGTCAAAACTATTTTGAGGAATGAAGACAAATCAGCACAAGGCCAAAGTTAAAATGAATGCCAAGACAAAATATCTTCTCACATGTGCCTTGAGAAAAAGCGAATATGATAAGATCATATCTTGTGACTCCGCAAAGGAAATCTGGAATAGACTCCAAGTACTTCATAAAGGAACTAATCAGATCAAGGAAACCAAGATCAGCATGCTAGTTTATCAATATGAGATATTTAAAATACTAGAGCATGAGAACATTGATGAAATGACAACTAGATTTATGCATATCATAAATCAGTTGAAGGCTTTGGGCAAAAGGTACACAAATGCCGAAATGGTGAGAAAGATTATGAAAAGTCTTTCAAAGGCCTAACATCCAAAAGCAACCGCTATTCAAGAAGCTAAAGACTTGAATGTACTTAGCTTGGATGCTCTCATTGGGTCATTAAAGACTCATGAGATTGAACTTACTGAAATCTCTGAAGAAATTACCAGAAAAGGAAAATCCATCGCATCGAAGTCTACTTAGAAAAGAACTCAATCCTCCAAGGCCATGAAAGCTTCAAAAGAGTTAGAAAAAAAATGAAGAAGACTCCTCTGAAGATGATGATGATGATGAGATCCCACACTTGACAAGGAGGATATCGAAAGCATGGATCAAAAGAAAGAAAAAGAGCTTTGTTCCAAAAAAGGACAAAAAAGGCAAGGCCAAGTAAGATGAGATTATTTGCTTCGAATGCAAGAAGGTTGGACATATCAGATCAGAATGTCCTAGACTAAAGAAGCTTTTAAGAAGAAGACCACAAAGAAGAAGGCTATGATAACCACATAGGAAGATTTGGATGAAGAGCAAGAGAATACTGAATCACAAGGAGAAGAAGAGATTGTAGCAAATATCTGCTTTATGGCTGATATAATTTCAAAAGAAGAAACTGAGATATTTGATTCTGAACTTGAACTTACTTTAGAATATCTTCAAAAAGCTTATGATGATCTCTTGAATGACTCTCAGTTACGTGCTTCTTATTATGCTTCCCTATAGAAAAATTTAGAAATTGTCCTTATATTTTGAAAAACTCAAGAATGAAAATGAGAAGTTAGGACATAAAAATATTGAGCTTTCAAAAGATAATAACAATCTTCAAAAAGGATGTCAATGCCTTAAAGACTAAAATTTCTAAAACTAGTCAAAATGCTTCTTTTGGTGTTTCTAAACTTCAGAACTTAGTTAAGCTTCTCAAATTGGATCTTGAGAAAATGGTCAATGGCTCAAAAAATCTTGATTTTGTGCTTGTAGGCCAAAAACCATATCTTCACAAAATTGGACTAGGATATGTGGAAGAAGTAAATGAGGAATCATCCAAAGATTCTTAGAAAAAAAAATTCCTGCATGTATATATTGTTTCGAAAGGGACACTCTTCTTAAAATTGCTTCTCTAGAAGGAAAGCTAAACAGAAAGTGAAAAAATCCAACAAGTCAACTAATACAAAAGAACCTAAGAAAATTTGGATATCTAAAGTAAAAAATTGCTTCTAGTGTAGGTGTGTCTTAAATCACAACACCTAAAGGAAAAGAAGTGGTATGTAGATATTGGATGTTCCAGATACATAACTGGAAATAAATCTTGGTTTAGAAACCTCAGACCCAAAGATTATGGAGTTGTGAAATTTACTAATAGAATCAAATCCAAAATCGTTGGTATAAGTAATATTGGTAAAAATGATTCTGATTTAATTACCGATGTTATGTTAGTAGAAAGATTAACTCATAACCTTATGAGCTTTAGTTAGTTTTGTGACCAAGGTTATAGAGTTGTGTTTGAACTTTCTCAATATGTTATTAAAGATTTCACTTCTAATAAAATTATTCTTACTACTAGAAGACGTGATAATACATATGTATTGTATTTGGATGACTTTCTAGATCAGAATATAAAATGCTTTTTGTGGATGAAAAGTGGTTATGGCATAATAAACTTGATCATACTCATATGAAATTGATTTCTAAGATCTCTTAGAAAGGCTGGTTAAAGGTTTATCTAAAATTAGTTTTGAAAAAAACTCATCTTATGAGTTCTGTCTTAGAGGTAAACGGACCAAGAGTTATTTCCATAGTAAAAATGTAGTCTCAACTATAAGACCACTTGACCTTTTACATCTAGATATATTTGGATCAACCAAAACTGCCAGTTTAGGCGGTAGGAAATATGATTTAGTCATTATGAATGACTTTTCAAGATTTACATATGTTTCAAAACTTTTTCAAAAAGAATTCAAAATGAAAAAAGTTTTGCATCACTTCCATTATATCAAATCATGGTGGAGAATTTGAAAATCATTCTTTTGAAATCTTTTGTAACGGAAATGGCATTTCTCATAACTTCTCTTATTTGAGAACATCTCAACAAAATGGGTAGTAGAAAGGAAGACCAAATATTTACAAGAAATAGCCAAAACTATACTTCTTGAAAGTTTGTCAAAAGGATTTTGGGCAGAAACAATTAATACTGCGTACTATATTCAAAATCATGTTTTCTTAAGGCCAATACTCAAGAAAACCCCCTGTGAATTATGAAAAGGTAGAAAACCCAACATCTCATACTTTTATGTATTTGGTTCTGAATGCTTTATACTTAACACAAAGGACAAGCTTTTGAAGTTTGATCCTAAGTCTAATTCTGGAGTTTTTCTAGGATATTCTTCTGTGTCAAAAGCTTACAGGGCGTACAACAAGAAGACTCAGATTGTGGAAGAAACCATACACATAAGCTTCATAGAAAGAAGGAATGATGTCAATCAAAAGGCTAAAGATTTGGAAGATGAAATGGAGAATTTGTCTTTAAATGACAATGCATAGCACCAGCAAAACCTTCAGATTGCCATAACAAATGATAATGATAACAATTATGATTTTCCTACACATCAAAATCTTTCTAATGACATCTCTGAAGATCCAGAAGATACATCCATCAAGAGAAGATATACTGGTGCAAGAGACTTGAGAGTTGTTTCTCAAAACCAAATTATTGGTGAACCTTCTCAAGGGATCAAAACCATATCCTCACTCATATTTGAATCCAACCTTGTTCTGATCTCTGAAATACATCAAGAAAGCATTGATGACGCTCTTCAAGATCAAAACTGGATTGAGGCTATGAAGGAAGAACTAAATCAGTTTGAGAAGAGTAAAGTCTGGAATATAGTCCCGTTGCCAAAAGGACAATCTGTCATTAGGACAAAATGGGTGTTCAGAAACAAACTTGATGAAAGTGGGAAAGTAATAAGAAATAAAAGCAAGATTGGTGACTCAAGGTTACAATCAGCAAAAGGCATTCATTATGACGAGACATTTGCTCCTATAGTAAGAATGGAAGCAATCAGAATGCTACTTGCTTATACTGCTTATAAAGGGCTTGTTTTATCTCAAATGGATGTAAAATCTGCTTTCTTAAACTATTTCATATCTGAGAAAGTTTTCATTAAATAACCTCTTGGTTTTAAAAATGAAACAAGCACCTAGAGCTTTGTATGAAAGATTTAGCTCTTTTCTTCTCAAAAATGGCTTTGAAAGAGGAAAGGTTGATACTGCTTTATTTACTCTATACGAGAAAAATGATATTTTAATTGTTCAAATTTATGTTGATAATATAGTATTTGGTGCAACTAATCAGAATTTATGCAAGAATTTCTCTAAGCTTATGTAGGGAGAATTTGAGATGAGCATGATAGGTGAACTAAAATTATTTTTGGGACTGCAAATTAAGCAACAGAAGAATGAAATCCTCATTCATCAAGAGAAATACGCTAAGGATCTGCTCAAAAGATTTAATATGGACAAAGCCAAGAGCATCAGTACTCCCATGCATCCTTCTCAAGTTCTAGAAGCTGATGAAGAGGGTGGGAAAGCTTCAAAGAAACTTTACAGAGGTATGATTGGCAAGTATTCTTTCATGGAAAATCTCTAATAACTTGGTCTAGCAAGAAGCTAAACACGATTGCTCTTTCTACTACTAAGGCTGAATATGTATCTACAACAAATTGCAATATTCAGATTTTGTGGATTAAACATCAATTGGAAGATTTCAATCTAAGGTATACCAGAATCCCTATCTTGTGTGATAACATTAGTGCAATTAACCTCACTAAGAATTCTATTCAACATTCTAGATCTAAGCATATAAAAACATCATTTTATAAGAGACCATGATCAAAAAAAGGATATTGAGCTAAGGTTTATAAAAACAGAAGGTCAGATCACTGACATTTTTACAAAACCCTTAGCTGAAGATAATTTCTATCGCATAAAGAACCTTCTGAACAAGGCTACCTTCTAGACATGTATTCATTTTCCATTGGTACTTTCCCTTATGAGCTAAGCTCAAAGCTGAGATTCCTGATCTCTATTGGAATTCCTTTCTAAGAAAGATTCTCAAGGCTATATATATCAAAGGTTGTTTAGAAAGAACAAACAAGTGTGCTTCAAAAAGATCATCTCAAGAAGAATTGAAAACTGGCTTTGAAAAATGATTCAAAATAGGTTGCTGGCTTGTTTGAGAATGAAGGGTATTGTGTTTTAGTTGAGAAAGATGGGATTAGGATTGATTTAGAAAGAAGAAATCAGAATGCTCTATTCAGAAAATGGATAACATTCACTGAATCAAAAAGCCTTAGAAAGATGACTTGTATCTCAGATCAAAACAAAGCCGACCAAAAGTTGTAACGACTTTGAAATGTGTGCTTAATTGGTAACCTCCCACTCTGCCATGTTCTCACGGTTGAACAAAGTGGGAAAAACCAAAAGACTCTCTTACACTTCAATTTGACCATTTTTATCTCATGACTTTTCAATTGCCTTAATCCTTAACCACTTACATCATTTAACCTCTAGTTACTATCATTAACCCTCATCCACCTAATCGCCCTTTACTCTGAAACTGTTTATTTCATTTTGCAAAACTTCAAACTCTCACCACATCTTGTTCCTCACTTTATCTCAAACCTTTCACTATACGTTATATTAGTCAAGCCTCAACATTTGCAATTTTAATATGACGATAAAATGAGTGTTCCTTACATTTTTTAAGATGAAGATATGCAAGTCTTCCACAAAAACTTCTTTATTAGACCAATAGCTAGAGGAAGGAGCTTCCATCTAGAAAGCTTCTCTTCTTTTCCTGAGATAGTTTGAGATATTTGAATTTCAAGGATAAAATGAGCTTCTAGGAATTTCAGAAGACATCTACACTTGGTTGGTACTAGTATTCTACAATACACTCCTTCCCATTGATGAAGACAACATATCTCTTGGAAGCATTATTGGAAGCTTTGAGATTCAAGTGCTGCTTTCTAGTATTGCTCAAATCACCAACTTACAAAATGATGGCATTATGTTCAGGCCATGTGAACAATGGTGGGAGGAATTAGAAGTTTCTGAAGAAAAGGTTGCTGAAGTCCTCATTGATCAAAGGAGTATGCATATAAGAGATATTCGGATCTCTCATCTTCTTACCCTTGTCAAAGCTGTGTATTCAATGGTTAGCACATGGTGTTGCCAAGAGATGGAGACACAGAAATAATAACTGATGTAGGCCAAATGGTCCTATTTTGCCTCTTGTCAAAAAGCAGGATCAACCTTGTAAGGTTAATCCTAGACTTCATTCTTTCTTCTATTCATATTGAAAGAAGAAGTCTTTTTACTCTTCTTTATGGCATGCTTCTTACAAGGATTTTTGAACAAGCTCAACTTCCAATCGAGAGACATAGGTCAGATGACAGTAGACCCACAGCAATAGTTGACACTTTCATAAACCTGGGGTTGAAGGCAAAAGATCCTGAAATGAAAGCTAAAGAGAAGAAGGACAAGAAAAAGAAAGATTCTTTTTTCCGAAAGGATGGTGCTTAGAAGAAAGGATCCAAGCTTTCTGATAAAAAGAAATAGAAGAAGAGAATAGAGAAAAGTCTCTCTCCCATCTCTAAAAGAAAAATTGGCAAGAAAAGACAAACCACCTCCTCTAGAGTTAAAGATGGAACATCTACCGTTGCTACAAACTCCGCATATATTGCTTCTGTCAGGCCTATAACCAAAACCTCAAAACTTCGAGAAAGAGATATTATAATTAGGGAATCCTCCCCTCAAGATCATTATAGAAAACATACTAAAGCAAAAGCCTCTGGTGATAATGAGGACTCTAATTACAGGAGGAAAAGGAAAAAGAAGCTAGACAAGGCCTCTGAAGAATCCACTAGAGACTCAACTCCTTCACTTTTGAGAAAAGCAATAAGAGAAGCTACTGAGCATAGATTTAGAGAAGAGGCATGGCTACAAAAGCAAAGAAATGCAGCTGCAGGAATTGGTGCTTCTGCTAGAGGTTCTAAATGCTCTTTTGACTCTCTGGAAGTGGATGAATAGCTTGTGGTAGATGAAAACACAAATCCAGCTCCAGAAATGAGAAGGGTTGTTGTACCCTCAGAACATCATGAGTAAATTCCAAAAAGGCTAGAAAGAGAGACTATACTAGGAAGATCAGAGCTAGAAAGAACAATTACTCTAGTGTTAGAATCTGAATCTACAGAAGTTGTATCTGAGACTGCTCCTCTTCCAATTTCAACACCTAATCCAGCACTAGCTCTTCCTACCCAAGAAATACTTGCTAACCCATCAGCGAGTCAAGGCCACCATTCTGGTCACAAACTTTCTGGGGCCGATCCATTGCAAAAGATGTTCCAGACCTTATTCAAACTCAAATTGAATTGATTCGAGAAAATCATATCACTATCCTAGCCAATCAAAGTAATTTGGAGAGATAAGTGGTCAGAATGGAAAATCTTATGCTGCAAATTTTGAAGGTTCTTCAGAAAGGAAAGGGCAATCAGTGATGACTTTTCTATGATCTCACATCTTCATTTTTTTTATGATGTCAAAGGGGAGAAGATTGGAAAACTAAAGAAAAACTTATGTTGAAGGGGAGCACATTTTTAGGGGGAATTAAGATTAAAGTTAATGTTTTGTTTATGACTAATGTTAAATTTTTTTTAATGGTTGTTGCATATCACTTATACTAGTATTAGGACTTCATTCTTTGCATTTTAGGAACATATTTTACTATGTTTAAATTTTTAAGTTGTTATTCTAAACAATTCATATCTATTTATATCATTTTAGCTATGCTACAATATCACATTAATGCTCTGATATAAATTACATTATAATCCATTATCTCTATCAGTATATTATTGCTCTGATATCATAGTTATCATTGTAAACTTTTTAGTTCTGATGAGTGCTTCTTTTACTCTGACTTAAATCATTTACTTTAATAGTTTATGATGATTCTGTGGTGATAACCTTAATTCTTGAATCATATATTCTATTAATTGTTATTTGTCTCTAATAGATTATGAAATCTGTTTTGTTTATTATAAACTGTTTGCATGATTGTTTAAGAATTCTTAGCTCTAATACTTAAACAATCTATTTTTTTCAAACTTGAACTTATACTTCTCTATCTTTGCTCTAATAGTCTTTGTTATCATCTTTTGAAGAAAGTTTTATAGCAAAAATTGTTGCTTTGTTAATCTTTATAATTCTATGCAATTTTTGTTTAAAATTACTGAAGTTTCTAAATGTCATGTCTATTTCTCACTTACTTCAGTAGGTAATTTAAATTTATACAACAAATCGTATTCTTCTGAAATGATTTGATAACAAAAGCCTTTTTTAAATATTAATTTACCATCATAAAAAAAGGGGAGATTGTAAGCTTCAATACCCTTTTAAAACTGTCTCAAAACCTAAGATGTTTCAAACTTCAAGGTTTTGATGAATGCCATATCAAGCTTTAAGTTAAACTTCTGTCTATGAACGATTTCTTTTATTGAAAGGTATTCTTTAATGAGCAAAATCATTTATCTTGTACTTAAACAGATTTTTGAGCCAAACAAAGTGTCTTAATCCATAGTACTTCTCTTGAATATGCTTATATTTGTGATTTATATGATTTCTCAGTTAAGAAGCAAACAGAAAGCTCAGAAGGATGACATTATAGCATCAGAAAGGAAAATGTGTGACAAGAAGGATAACTGTCCATTTATAAGGATGACTTTGTCCAAAAGAGTAATTGTAACACCCTCTATTATATAAGCCATGCTCGAGTCATGGAGTTATATTAAGAGGTTGTCATTATACTAAGAAAATCTTTAAAACATGAAAAATATAATACATGGCCCTTTAACTGCTCACTTTATTACTGACCAATAATCTCTGATACATAGAGAATAAAATAATTACACTTTAACAGAAAATTGTGACTGACATATTACATAGCATTTACATTCGACTAGTCATTAACTGGCTTCAAGAGTCTCTTGGTCTGGCTTACGCCCGATTCTTGCTAAATGAAAAGCCCTGTACTCCGCCTCACACTTGATTTCTGACTTGGGTGCTAGAATGTTTACAGAAAAGAAAAACATACAAGCAGGCAGTGAGAACCTAAGGTTCTCAGTAGGTAAACTCAAACCAATCTTATAGTGTCATCATAAACATTCCAACCGCTTCGGTTTATTATGAAAATGAGTACACATAAACAAATAGTGGTTCAATTTTAGGTTGAAAACATCTTACTCGAAGCGGGATATATTTTAACAGCCATTTGCCATTTCATATGACAGACATATAAATATGAATAGTATAATATGCTTCAACAAGAACCATAAAAGCATTATGACTTAATGCGATAATTGAAGATGCACATAAAGATGCTTGTACTTGTCTATATGCAAGTGCACTTAACTTAATTCATATCTTCCTTTAACTTATAACTTGATCTTACTCTTTTGTATTTGGTCCCCCGGAGGTGAATGGCCTCTCTCACCCCTGAGTAATAGCCTGCTTTTCAGATCCGAGCTCGTACCTATACATGAATGAAGGGTTTACTTTCCCCGACCCTCACACCGGTCTATTCCCCTTAAATCTGGTCAAGGGCTGGCCCAAGTCTTAGACAGTACCGCTCTAGCCCACGCTAGCTGGGTCTATGCGATGCCTCACATGGTAGCTTGGTACGTCTTTCTTGCAAGTTCTTATTATCTTTTCCTTTTCATATCTTGTCATGCATGCGGACGCTTGGTTTATGAATATATCTCATACCTTATTTCTCATATCATATTCTAATTATGCTTGCATGCATGATGTACATGAACATGACATGTAAATGTAAATGTATCCAAAGCATAATCACCCATAGCATAGGTTCTCATAAATTCTTGCTGAAAATTTGGCAGCATAACGGATCGAGTCCGCTTCCCCATAAATAGTGCCAAACAACCAGTACAATCTTTCAAACTTGCAATTCAACATGGATCAGCCATTATATAGATATTCATAGCTTCACTCATCAAGTTCAGTTCAAGCATCTATGGGGTTTTCAGTTTACTCTCTCCTATTCTGCCCGATTTTGTTATAATCCACTCTTTGCTCAATTCAACTCATCTAAGTCTAAATTTTGGATATGTCATAACCTTACGTGTCTAGTTTCCAACCCTTTTGGTCCCATCTCATTTTGATTTGTATAACTCAAGTTGTTAGTAATTTACTTCAGACTGCCTTGCTCTTAGCCAGAATTATACCCTTTTAAGTAAAAATTCACTAAAAATAGAAATTTATGTGAAATTCTACGAAATTTATATCAAATTAAAGCTAACAGAACAATCTTTCAAATGAAATAAGTTTCATACCATTTGCATGAGAATATTTTGAGTTATGGGTCTTGAAACTTGACCCTACTAAACTACCCTGCTTCAGCCCGGTTTGAACTTAAGTCAAATTCATTAGTGTGCTGGGAACAAATGGCAATGAATCTGGTTCTGAAATTTTTATAGGGTGTTCCCTTGCATGTCATCTTTCAAACAACCTTGGGTTCACTCAATTTGGAGTTGTGTAGGATGAGTTATACACTTCTCAACTCATACTGCCCGGATAAGAATCCAGATTTCTAGGTTAAACTTCAAAAATTCATAACTAATTCTATACTAATCCAATGGCCTTATATGATATATGTATGGAAAACCCTAGATGTCTAGTTTCATATAAAAATAGTTTCATCCAATTTAAATGTTGGTAGGCGGAGCCGTACGGACCGCCGAGGAAAAACCCTAACAGCTTCTAGATTTGTCTCCCTCCTTCAAGCTATTTGCTCTCAATCCCAATTTTAATCACAACATACATGCAAAGATGATCATAAACCGTCATCATCACTCTAAATAACATCAATATCTCAGGTTATACATAATCACCATGCAGCCCCAAACCAGATAAATTGAGAAGAGAAGTATGATTTCCTACCTTGTCTAGTTGAGTTTGGGTGGATTTTGTGTCTTTGATGAAAGCAACTTGTGATGAGACTTGAAAATGGATGAGAATGAAGTGGAAATGAGAGTAAAGAGAAGAGAAGGAGATGACCTTCAGCAGCTAGAGAGGGAGGACAAAAATGATAAGGGAAGGAAGGAAAAGGTAGAGATATTTGGAAACTAGATACATGTGATTGGTGGATTTCATTCCCTTCTCTAATTTAGCTTGGCTTCCCATCATCAAGGGCTGATCAAGGCGCCACTTGAAGGGGTTGTTTGGCTAAATCTTAGCTATTCATCCTAGGATTTTCATAGTATAATTTCTATTAGTTCAATTTCGACAATTCAAAGTACCGAAATCTTACTGATTTCCTTTAAATTGGTAAATCGATTTTAGAAAAATCCTATAAAGTTTCCTATACTTTCAATCTAATTCTCTCATATCTAATTTCTCTAAATGATACTTAATTGGCTCTAAGTAAAAATTTAATCGAATACTAATTAATCTTAAGTAGTTGATAAAACCAAATAACTATGTGAAAACGATAAAAATCTGATGAAGGTAAAGCCGAGTTTTTCCACTATCTTGAGCCACACTTGGCGCCACTCATATGTGGTAGGAGTGGCTGAATTTCAACCACTTAAGTGAGGGATTCCAGTAGAAAATTCTACTGGTTCGGTTCTGGTGGTTTAAAATACCGAATCTTCGCCGATTTTCTCCAAACCGATCAAACGTTACTTAATAGTTTTGTAAGATGTCTACATATTCATTTTAATTTATCTGAAGCCTAATCTCTCTAACTAATATCTAGTTAACTCTTGATTAATATTTAATTAACCTCTAATTGCCCTTACATAACTATTGAAACCGAATAAGTGAATTAACGGAGTAAATTAGACATTTTCGTAAATCCGGAGCCTTTCTATTTCCAATTTTCTATAACTAATGGCATTTTCGTAATTTTGAGCAAGTCCAGGGGCCCCTACGTCATTGCACACCAGTATGCCTCCATGGCCCAATCGGCAGAGATTTAAACTTCTACGGTTTCACCACGTGATTCTGCTTCGCTTAAAACCCCATTCTGCTAATTCCACCGGTGTGGGGATATAAATGTTATTTTATGAAAAATTCTAGGGTTATTGTGAAAATATCCACTTGGGGTTAAAGTACAATTTCTAAAACTTTTGGGCAAGATTGAAATTAACAAAAGTTGATAGAGCACTTTTGTCATTTCCTAATTTTTAACATATGGCAGTGCCGTATTTTCAACGGCAGTGTTACACTACCCTATAATTCCAAGTGTGAGGATCGTCATGGCATAGCGTTGCTTGAGAAATTCTCACACTACCTAAGGGAAATAATTTAAAGTTTTCATTACGTTCCATTTACTAAAGTGGGGATGTTACAGTAATCATCAGAAACGTGCTTCTCATGAAGTACTTCAGCTTCAGAGCTTCTTCTACGTGCTTCATTGATAAATTCAAAAAGTCAAATATGATTTGACAAAATGCAAAAGAAGCACTGACAAGTTTGAAAAGTTGGTAAACACTTCAACGGCTATTTTTTCTCTTCTGTGTCAAGTTTGCTTGTTGAAGAAGATAGCTTCATTTCTCTCTTTCCAATCATAGACTAGTGAATCAACAAGCCACAAGACTCAAGATCTGTAAACTTCAACGGTCACATTTTGAAGTCTATATAAAGCTGAAAAATAAAGAAGAAATGGTTAGATTGATTGAATAATTTTCTGTGCTTAAGAGACCTTTTTCATCAACCTCTCAACCTTCTGAATCACCAGCAAGTAACTTATAACTTTTGTTTGAAAATCTTATCCTTGTAGTAAATAATATTCTCACATTGAGAATTTGGAGAAGTCATATACACAGTTTGTTGTTGATTATACTTTGGAAAGAGATTAGTGTGAGTGCTCAAACACAAACCTTCTTATCAACTTCTTGTAACTAGACCCGATAGTGGTCAGAGTGAGCTTGGAGAAGCTAGAAAAAATATTACTCGTTTAGCTTGAAGAGGATTGAGACAGACTACTCAGTTGTAAAAGCCTAGAGAGGCTTGGGAAAAAGAATACTTGTGATATAAAAATCTCAACAAAGAATTGAGGACTTGACGTAGGCATTTGTTTGGCCAAACTAGGATAAATTCCGCTATGTGATCTTTCTATCTCTTCTACTTTATTTACTATCTTCACTTAGAATATAACTCTCTGTGTTTATTATAATCATACTTAAACATATTTTAGTAAGCTAGACTACTTTTATTTCTAACCAAATTGCTTCCGTGTTCCAAGTCTTAGACTTGAGAAAGTTGTTTTGCTAAAAGTTTTCAAGTATAGATTTTTTTTTATCTAGAATACAATTCAACCGCCCTTCTCATATTACTGTTTCCAACATTACCAATTATTAAAAAAATGTCTCCTTGATATATCATGAAAGCAAAACTTATTGTAAGACATCACTAGTTCTTATGCCCAACTATTTTAGCACATTAAGAGTGCTCACTAATTTCGTGTTGTTCTAGTTGAAATCAATTCATTTTAAGGTCTTATCAAATAATTTTTTGAACCAATATTTATTACTTGGATTTTGGAACTTGCTACACATTCAGGTCCCCCGCAACAATTTGGTGTAATCATCCTCCATGATTAAGTAGAAAATCTCAACCATCATCCTTTGGCAGACATAGTAGGTCATTAAGAAAAGTTCCTAAGAAATTAAGACATGCAATTAGGCCATGGAGATCAGCTACACTTGTTACTTAATGACATATATGGAAAAGCAACTAAGACATCCATATGGAATTTGACAATTGATTTTCTAACCTAAATAAAGGGACCTACAATGAAAGTGCGAAAGGAGTTGAGGAAGTTGTTGGTCATCATGTGCCTAAACCAGAAATTGTGTACCACATGACTAATTGTAATGTGGAAGATAGCAATTTTTAATGATGCAAATTCAGACCTCTAAATATATGATTAATCCTAAATGCCTGTCGAATATGTATTTGATAGTAGTAATTACTAGGTATACATAAATACATACCTAATACACAATTGGGGGCGTATCACATAAGATGAGTAGTTTATTATGAAAATGAAAGGAGCAAATCTAGGCCATATAATTATACATAAATAGTCAAGATTTAAAATTATTCAAAGGTCATATGATCACTTAAAAAAGTCACAACTTTATATTTTAATTTTAACCATTCATGTAAAATTCAACGGTCAAAATTTGCTCTGCTCACTCTTACAATTAGCCACTCATCTCACTTGATTCTCTTTTTATACAAGTGTCACCTAAATCCAAGTTAGTCACTATAAAGTATCACATTTTGCATCTGACCTATTTGGTTAGCTTTTAAATAAATCAGCCTATTATTTCATCCCTTCAAATCTACTGTATCTTTAGATATTTTTGCTTGATATATTTCATAATGTTTTCATAAAAATTTAGAGTTACAATATTATAAAAATTACATTTATCTTATAATTTAATTACTTTATTGTTTATCACCTGAATTTGATTTTATATGTTTATATGATATGTCCTCATACCCATACCCTAATTTTTGTAAAAATTTTGGACCCGTAGTTCCGGCACCGTACACGTATATACATGCAACATGCCCTATAATGTTCCCACATCACCAATGAGTTGCTTGAACAGAAAAATAGAATAGCCACAATGAATTAGGATATTTTGCCTTAACTTTTTAAGAGAATTACTTTTAAAAAAATTAAATTGAAAAAATTATTTTTAGAAGAAATACTTTTAAAAAAATTTATTTGTATTTGGTTTAAATATGTTAAAAATAAGTTTAAGAGAATGATTTTTATTTGGATAAAATAAAATAAAATTAATTTTAGTTGTTAATGTAAAAGTAATTTCATCTCAAAAATACTTTTGCCATAATGAAAAGTAACACTCTTATTACTTATATTAAAATCCTTTTTCTGGCAGAAGAATGAAATTTAAATCTCATAAAGTTAAACCAAACATGTATAGTCACTGTGCATTCTCAATTTTTGCCAGCAAAAGTTCGTTTGGGGGCATCCAACTTCAAAAGGGGGGAACATTACGAAGGGGGAAGCCTAACAAAAAGGGGAACAAAGTGGCAAACATTTACCACTCATCAGTCAACAGCCTGGGGTGACAGGGCAGTAAATAACTATGCCTAAATATGTTTGCAGAATATCGTAAACGCCCAGAATTTCATCTCTAGTTAGCAATTGCCTAGATGTTAGCTCTGAGCCTCAAATGTGTACATTTCAGCCTTCGCCAAAGGGAATAAGTTAGAAAGAGAGCCATAAACTGTTTAAATAAATAATAAAATAACAAAAACTGCACATTGCACCAATTTTTATGCTGTTCAGTCTTCAAGAATATATCGGTTCCTTCTTGCCCCAAATGCTAGTCTCTGTATGGCAACAGAAAAAGGAAACATTTAAGTTCTGGACCAAATAGAAATGTGAGGTTATGTTATGTTATGAAAATAGAGCCCATGCTCTGAAAATACTTGAGAAATCTCGATTTTCTCTGATTAGGATTTTTTCTTAACTGAAAATATCTGGGAATAGGCTTTCAAACCAGTGAGAAATCGAATGTAAGTTGGCTTCATTGATCTATTGGAAGGGATAGATCTAATGTTTGGAACTAAGTATTCAGCAACCTGCAAACCATTGGAAAGAAATAAGATGAAGAATAGATGGCACAATAAATATGGAGAAAAGAGGTAAGCAAAAGATGTAACTGAGATACAAATGTCATGCACATCAATGACTCACTAAGTAGCAATCCCACATACCCCATGTATATTCATCATATTGAAAGTATAGGCTAAATAATTACTCTTCCACCTATTTTTCTTTTAAGTGTATGAACTTCTACAGAAATAATTAAATAAATGCTCCAGTATGAATTTAATCATGAATGATTTTACTCGAAATATTTTACAGATCTCAAGATCATTCTTTTGCTTGAGTTTGATTGCATGAAGTTATTCACAAAAGCAAGAAACATGAATAAACAGAACATTATTGAAGATCATATTGGTTTAATGGCGCACCACAGAGCACAGGGATAGCTTATCTATCATTATTACCGGCTATGAAAATCTTACCACTTCGGCTGGTTCAGCCAAGACATTAATGAAAAACTTTGCCTGCAAATAACAGAGAAGTCAGTCAGTCAACCGAACTAAGAGTAAAATAAAACTTCAGTTTCATATCTACCTGTTTAGTATTAGCACCAGACATGAGAAGATCCGTTGTGACCATTCCTGGCTACAACACAAACAAGAAGGGGGAAAAACAATGATAAACAAGCCACAACTGTTGACATGGAATGAGGGCATCCACCTTCAGATTCCTTCAGAAAGTCCATCATAACATGTTTTCTTAGGTCAATTTTAAGGTGAAGCAATGAGAAACATGACAATGGACAAAGAAAACACTAGAGCACCCTACGTAGCCATGTGTGAATAAGAAAACCATGCAAATAATGCGTGTGTTCAAGAAATCAAGATGTTGTCTGGCAATAGCTTGCAGCTCGAAGAACTTGGTTTGATGATTGTGTCTTCTTCATTTTTCGGATTATATCTAGGAAGCATATGCACCAAAGGTATTTTTTTGTTTTTTATGATTTTTAACCTTTGTTTTCTAAAGTCTCACAATTAAGCTTATGAGCCATACAATAAAGCTATGGGAGTAGGCAATTGAGCGGAGATTAAAACAAAAGACTCACATAATAGAAAAATCAGTTTGGTTTTGTGCGTAAGAGGTTTGCCGTGGAAGTGATTTACTTGTTACAGAGATTGATGGAGAGATATTGGAGACATCAATGGTGATCTTGAGGACGAAGTCTAGGTGGAGCAACCTCTAGAGTTTGCTGCTTCGGGGAGTCTTCTAGCCTTGTTTTTGTTTTCATAAATTTCTGTATGGCTTAAGCAAGTTCCTTGAGTTTGGTTTGGTAGTCTCAAAGCTTACTTTGAATGGCAAAAGATGTCTATTGCCTGAGTTTTCATTCAATATATACAGCTAGGTACAGAGAATAATATGCTGAAATCTATGCTAAATTATAGGGATTCCTAGACTATTATGAGGTGATTCTAATCTATTCTATTAATGGCTGATTCTATCCTATTTATGCTAATACAACAGAATAATAACAGCTGCACACAGTAATACAAAAGAATAATAATAGCTGTACATAAATATAATCTATATAAGGCAACACCCCCCCCCCCCCCCAAAAAAAAAAAATTGATGCTGGTTTATCAAGAAGCATCAATTTGCCCACAAGAAACTGATGGCGTTGTCGAGTATGAGACTTGGTGAACAAATCAGCAATTTGCAAAGTGGTTGGAACATGTGGGAGAGAAATGAGACGTGTAGCAACAGCTTCACGTATGTAATGACAGTCCAGTTCAACACGTTTTGTATACTCATGGTAGACCAGGTTGGTAGCAATTTGAATTGCACTTGTGTTATATGCATGAAGAGATGTGGGGTTAGATTGTGAAAAGCCAAGTTCAGCCAGCAATCCCCAAAGCCAAGTGATTTCGGAACATGCAGCAGACATGGCACGATATCCGGACTCAGTGGAGGATTTGGAGACACGATCTTGCTTCTTTCTTTTCCATGATATCAGGGAGTCCCCAAGGAACATGCACCAACCAGTAACAGATCTACGAGTATTAAGAAAAGCCACCCAATCTGCATCACTATATGCAGCAAGTTGGATAGAAGAACCAGCAGAAAAAAATAAACCACGAGAAGCAGTACCCTTGAGGTATCTAATGATGCAACGGACAGCAGCCATGTGAAGACATCGAGGAGAGTGCATAAATTGACTAACCGGCTCTACAGCAAAAGAGAGATCAGGCCATGTAATGGTTAAGTAGTTGAGACTTCCTACCAACTATTGATACAGCAAAGGGTCAGAAAGTTGCTCGCCCTCATCAACATGATACTTAACATTCACCTCAAGAGAAGTATCAACAGAGGAAGATTCTTGAAGACCAGCTAATTCAATTAATTCTTGTGTGTACTTATGCTGATGTAAGAAAATGCCAGAAGGATCCCTATGAACCTCCAACCCCAAAAAATAAGTAAGGTTACCAAGATCTTTCATGTGAAAAGACTCCTTGAGATGCTGTTGTAACTAGGCAATTAATAAAGAATTAGTCCTTGTGATAACAATATCATCCACCCACATATACCAAAAGAATGACAATTCCAGCAGTAGTTGTGCGAAGAAACAAAGAGAAGTCATATTGGCTCTGCACAAGATTAAATTGAAGCAAAGTGGAGCAAAATTTCTCAAACCATGCATGAGGAGCCTGTTTGAGACCATATAAGGAGCAATTCAACTTACAAACTTCTTTGGTAGAAGAGGAAAACAAACCAGGAGGAGGCGTCATGTATATTTCCTCTTTGAGATCATGTAGAAAAGCATTCTTGACATCAAATTGTTGAAGGGACCAGCCTTGTGGGGCAGCAATAGCAAGAATCGTGCGAACTGTAGTCATTTTGGCTACAGGAGCAAATGTCTCCTCATAATCGATCCCATATTCTTGTCGATAACCTAAGGCAACTAAGCGAGCCTTGTAACGATCCAAAGACCCATCAAAGCGAAGCTTAACTGATTAAACCCACTTATAGCCAATGGGTTTGACATGACTTGGACATTGAACAATGTCCCATGTCTGATTATCTTGAAGTGCTTGAAGCTCCTCCTGCATTGCTCTTTGCCAACACTCATGTTTGGCTGCATGTGAATAACAAGAAGGAACAGAAATATTAGATAACGTAGCAGCACAAGAGGTATATCGGTCCCGAGGGCGAGAAACTCGAGTAGACCATCTTGGTACAATAGGAGCAGGATCAGTGGGAGTGGCTGTAGTTGAAGAACGCCGTTGATACACAAAGCCAGGCTTGAGGCGTTGGGCAGGCATTGGGGGATCATCAAAGTGTGGAAGAAGAGCCACTTCAGGGGAGGAGCTATCATTAGATGGAAAAAAAATACTGATTCTCAAAGAAAATAACATTTCAAGAAATCCGAATTCTTGTAGAAGCAGAATCATAACAAACAAATCCTTTGTGATTAGTGCTGTACCCCATAAATGCACATTTGACAAATTGAGCAAACAGCTTGTGACGTTCATGAGAAGGCAAGTGAACAAAACACACACAGCCAAAGGGATGCAGATGCTTGTATTCAAGATATTAACCATAAAGATGAAAATAAGGAGAGTCAAGATTTAAATTTTGAGAAGGCAGTCGATTAATCAGGTAAACTGCACTGGAAAGAGCTTCTACCCAAAATGTAGGTGGAACGGAGGATTCCAGTAATAAGGTGCGAACCACATCCAAGAGATGGCGATTTTTTCGTTCAGCCAGGCCGTTTTGTTGAGGTGTATATGGAGAAGAATGCTGTGAGAGAATGCCTTTTTGATTCAAAAAAACATGAAATTCATTAGATATATATTCGCCACTAGAATCTGATCGAAGAACTTTAACAATTGTAGCGAATTGAGTTTCAATATAAGCAAGAAATGTTTTAAACACTTGAAGCACTTCAGATTTGGATCGAAGAAAATAAATCCATGTAAATCTACTATAGTCATCAATGAACGTCACAAAGTATTTATATCGTGCATGAGAAATAACAAGAGAGATCCCCCAAACATCACTATGAAGACCTCAAAACAACTTGTTGCACTACTAGCCGATGTTGGAAAAGGAAGAATTTTACTCTTTCCCAATTTACAAGTTGAACAATCAAAATAAGGATGAAACAAAGAAGTCTGATCAGATTGTCCTAATAAACCAAAGGTGAACAAGTGAGACAAAATAGCCGAATTAGGATGCCCCAAGCATTTATGCCACGCTTCACTTTTATTGGTAACTGAAGAAGACAAAGCAACATGACTAAGAATATGCAGTGGAAAGAGTCGTCTAACTTTAGGGCCCTTCGCGATCACTGTCCCGGACACATGATCCTGCACAGAACATCCATCACGAGAAAAATGGGCATCATAGTGATTGTCTACCAATTGACCAACAGAAAGAAGATTATGTGAGAGCCTAGGTGATACAAGAATATTGTTGAAAGTAGGGGTAATATCTCCAACAGTAGAAATTGGAATAATATTACCACTAGCAACCTGAATATGGTCAAACCATGATATGGACGGACATTTTTAAGGAAACTGTTGGAACTGGTCATATGATTGGATGCAACAGAATCAAGAAGCCAAGACTTAGTTTGTGGAAGACTCTTACCTTGAATCCCCAATGCTGAAAAAGCTGAGATAATCATTTGTTGCATCATTTCAGGCATAAGAGCAGCAGGTGCAAGAATATGAGCAGAAGCAGGTTCAGGTGTGGCCACATTTTCATGCTTACCAGCAGAGGAAGGGACAACATTGGCTTGAAAGGCAGTGGGCTGACGTCTTGGCAGGCGAATAGAGCACTCTTTGATTATATGGCTTGGCTTTTTGTAGCAATTGCAGAAATTTTTTTGTACAATTTGCAGCAATATGGCCATAGTTCTTACAACTGAAGCACTAAACCTTACTCATATCCCTATTGTTGCCTCTTCCTTGTGCTACAAAAGCCACCTGGGAAGCAGTCAAAGTGTCTTGTTCAAGAGTGGCTTGGCTGGAAAGACGTTGCTCTTCATGAAGCAATTCAGCAAAATAGGTATCCAGGGATGGAGTAGGATCACGACTCATCAGATTAGAACGCACATTTTCAAATTCTGAACGCAGTTTCATCACACGCTGGCTGGTCGCATGGACTTCCAACACAGCAGGGAGTGACTCTTTAGAAATCAAAGCACACACAATATCAGAAAAGTCAGCCCAAAGATTTTGAAAACCTAAGTAATACTGCTGAATAGACAAGCTACCCTGAGTGTAGTTAGCAATCTCACACTCCAATTGAAATCTTCTGGCTGAATTAGTTTGATGGTAAACCTTCTTCAAATACTCCCACATAGAGTTGGCAGTCTTATGGGAGCGTAGATGAAGAACAATTTGTTGATCACAAGACCCAGTGATCCAAGACATCACTCTAGCATCCTTGACACTCCATTGAGCCAGTTCTGTAGGCTCCCGAGGGGCTGGTACGGTGCCATCTATATGACCCCATAATTCCTTTCCAGTAACAAACAACCTGAATTGAAATTTCCATAGAGAATAATTCTTCCCAGTAAATTTGACACAAAACTCAGAAGTGGAACCAACCATGATAGAAAAGAAATGACAAGAACAGACTAGGAAGAAGGAGAGAAGAAATTCTGAGGCAGCCGCAAAGGTGCAGAACGAAGAGAATCCAAGAAGATCAAAGGCAAGACCAAGATGTCAAACAAGAGGCTAGAGCAGGAAAAAAAATTTCCTGCGCTAGATTATCGGAGAGAAAAAATGGAAACCTAGAATGTAGGCGTTGATACCATATCAAAGTTTACTTTGAATGGCAAAAGATGTCTATTGCCTGAGTTTTCATTCAATATATAAAACTAGGTACAGAGAATAATATGCTGAAATCTAGGCTAAATTATAAGGATTTCTAGACTATTATGTGGTGATTCTAATCTATTCTATTAATGGCTGATTCTATCCTATTTATGGTAATACAACAGAATAATAACAGCTGTACACAGTAATACAAAAGAATAATAATAGCTATACATAAATATAATCTATATAAGGCAACAGGTAGATTCTCCACTATGGTTCAATAAGTTGGTATGATTCGGAGCTGATCACTCTATGTTTTACCGTCATACTCCACGAGGCTGCATCTATTTGATTGTGTACATAATAGATCACATCGTCATTATTGATAGTAATAATCACGGCATAACTCAAGTCAAACAACATCTATGTCATCACTTTTAGACCAAAGACCTTGGCAAACTCCATTATTTCTTTGGCATTGATGTAGCACAATCCAAAGACGGTATAGTTCTCTTACAGAGAAAGTATACTGTGGACATCCTAGAAGAAGCAGGCTTACTTGATGCAAAGCCTGTTGATACTCCTATGGATCTTAATGTCAAGCTCCCGCCAAATTAAGGGGAGCCACTATCTGACCCAGGGAGCTGCAAAAGCTTGGCTAAGAAATTGAACTACCTCACAGTCACTCATCCAAACATATCCGTTGTAGTGAACGCGACTAATCAGTTCTTAAACTCACCATGTGAAGGTCATTGGGATGTTGTGATTTGTATTTTGAAGTATGAAAAAGGAGCATCGAGAAAGAGCCTTATTCATAAGGATGAAAGTCATACCGAGGTAGTTGAGTATTCAACTGCTAATTGGGTAGAATCTCCTAGTAATCGATGTTCCAGTTCTAGGTATTGTATACTCATTGAAGGCAATCTTACTTTCTAGAAGAGTAAGAAGCAAAATGTGGTTACAAGGTCTAGTGTTGAGGTAGGGTATTGTGCCATGGCATCCACCATGTGCAAACTTACCCGGTTTAAGCAACTCCTTAAAGAGCTTCTGTTAGGAAACCATTAGTTAGTTATAGTTAGTTATAATTGATCAGTTAGGGGTTAGTATAAATAGAAGGAATCTGCTAGAGAGAAGAGGGTCTTTGGCATTTGTAAGTAAGTCTTTGAGAGTTGAGGAGCTCTAACTCTTCCTCAAATCAATGTATTCTTTCTAGGGTTCTTGGCACATTGCCATCAACCCCATAGCAGTAAACAGGTTCTTTGTTTGTTCTTTCTCTTTTTGATTACCAGTTCTAATAGCTTCAATTTGGGGACATCAAACATATGACACTTGTTTGTGACAATCAAGTTGCATTGCATATTGCCTCTAATCTAGTCTTCCATGAGATGACCAAACACATTAAAGTTGATTGTCACTTCATTAGAGAAAAGATTCTATCTCGGGACATCACCACAAATTTTGTCTATTCAAATTATCAACTGGGAGATGTGCTCACTAAATCTTTACAAGGTCCATGAATAAGTTGCCTATGTAACAAGTTTAGTGCATATGATCTATATGCTCGAGGGGGAGTGTTAAAATCTGTAATTAGGATAATTAGGATGTCAAATCATGTATTTAGGGAAACTATATATTCTTGTATATCTGTGAATATCTTTGAATTTATTATTCAGTGTCTATATAATCCATCCTCCGCTTTGTATTTGAAACACGGATTTCATGAGCCTTTCTCTTTCCTCTTTCTCTCAATAGTAACAAGCTTAAAGTTTAGTAATCTTTTGCTTGAGGGAAAGTGTTAGGAGATAATGCGTGTGACTGTTGAATTTCACCATGTGATTAGTGTGTGGCATTGGAAATCTTTGCAACTAGCTTGGTATTAATTACATATTCTTGAAACTGCACATGTATTTATTTCTACAAGTTCAACAGTATTGATTTGGTAATTATGTCCCTGACTTTTGTTCTAATTAATTCCTGATCGAGTGAGTAACTAAGCCCCTAAATTGGAGGAAATTAGGTCAATCTATCTGGCTGCCTAAGCCTATAAATGTATGTGCACTTGATTTCTGCACAGTAATAACAATTCTTCCGTCTTCTTCAAATTACCTATTCTTTCACGTTTAAATTTGTCATATCAATAAATAACCACAACAAAAATTGGAGAAACATGCAAGTACTCATACTCATGCAACCATTCCCATCATTTATCGAAGGATGCATAAAGCAGAACTTACCGAAAGGTTATGCACCATGACATTTTTAACATCTTGCATCTGCAATTCTGCCTGTGAAACATCAAGACAACCATTTTATATATGTAAACATGCATTTCCATATCCACAATTGCAATTCTTATTTTATGAATTATATTGAGAAAAGGAAGAGAGGACAACAAAGGAAGAAACCTGTCTAATGGGGAATTTTAACTTTCCATAGTAACTTACGACTAAAATAATTTTACTTAACGTTTATTAGGTGCTTGAAATATGGCATTCCATAATAACATCTCCTACAACACAAAACATAAAACACCAATGAATGCCTAGAAATGTCAATCCACCATGCACTAAGCAGCAAAAAACAAAAAAAAAAACAATTTGTAGAATAATTTAACTTCCAATTCTATTTTAGAAATGGATCCAGCATTGAGGTCAACACAGGATGCCCAACACATAATTCAATCCCAATATCTAGCTTCACTGATTACTCAGCAACATTATATATGCTTATTTCTGTTTAAAAACCAAGAATTACATTTAAAAGAGAGAGCTACTGCTGAGATCAAATGACAAAATGCCACACCGCAAAATTTTGTCTGCTGTCTAACTTTAAGGTGTACAAACATAATTTCTCATAGAACTTTTGCTGGACCAATTTCTTCTTTTTCTTTTCCATGTACTAAACTACTAGTTCAAAGATTAGTGCTCTTTTAACAAGATCATGCTGATAATTGTAATTTCGATCTCTCATATTTATTACAATGAGAGCAGTATTAAAAAAAAAAAAAAATAGCAAACACAAAACTGGCTACCTGACATGATTACCAATAAGAAATATATAAAGTAAGAACTTTTAAGCAACTAATACACTACATTAGTATGTTGGCACCAGAACATGCATGGACAGGAAGTGACGAATTATACAGTCAACGAGCATGAATAGAAATATAATATTTTACATTCAAAACATCAACCTGTAATGACTTTGTTAAATGCACCACGCTTCTTTTAGTTGCTCCATAAGCAGCAAACCTAAGAAAAAGGAGAAAATCAAGAAATTTTCATCATGGCATATATAAGAGCACTAATAACTTTGTAAAAAATTGACCGAGATAATAATAGTAGAATACAGGATGCAATTATTGGATTTCACAAAAGACTACTGTCATAAACTATCTCTCCTAAAAACTTGAGCTATTGGGCAAAGGCACATGAATAGTTTTATATCTTAACAAAGCCCTCACTCAAGAGCCTCTTTATGGGCTTGAAGCGTGGACAAAGTTGGAAGAATGGGGGAAAGCGAGGATCGAGCTCTAGGGCATTTGGTCATGATAGCTCTGATATCATCTTAGAATTGAGTGAGCCTAATTCAACTCGAAAAGCTAGCTCATGAGAGGAGGGTTGTCCAAGCTATTATTGTCGTTAGGGAATTAAAAAGAGATAGTAATCCTAATTTGATACCCTAAATATTTTGTAAATATGTTTAATTATGTAATTATGTTGTTTCCCTTTTTAGTTTAGCCTACTTTAGGAAGATTCCCATTCCAAGATATTTGTTTCCTAATTTCCAGATTCTAGGCTGATTCCTCTTGATTGTAGTCAGATTATTAGCTGAATACTTCTATAAGAAATACTATTCTGTACAGTTTTATGACTAGAAATAATATTACACAAAATTCTACTTGGCATCAGAGCACTTTCCTTGCGACTGTGCGCCTCTGCTTGCTGCTATGGCTGACAGTTCCTCAGCCACCAATACCTTTAAAAACCCCTTCACACAGCCGCAGCGTGAAGAGAGTACTCATAATTCCTCTTCAACGCCTCTCAAGTTTGAACAGAAGGTGCTGTTCGGTGACTCCCATTCTGTCCAAATCACCACTATTCACCTCAATGGGGCAAACTACCTCAGGTGGTCTCAATCTGTCCAAATGTACATCCGTGGCAGGGGAAAGCTAGGATACCTCACTAGTGAGCGACTCCAACCTGCCATCATTGACCCACAATATGCTGTGTGGGATGCTGAAAACTCCATGGTTACGACATGGCTAGCGAACTCAATGGAAGAGGATATCAGCTGCAATTATACGTGCTATTCCACAGCCAAAGAACTATGGGATAGTGTCACGAAAATGTACTCAGATTTAGGAAATAAGTCCCAAGTTTATGAGCTAACCTTGCAAGCAAGGGAGATTCGATAAGGAGGAGACAGTGTGACCAAATACTTCCACTTACTAAAATGGGTATGGCAAGATCTTGATCTTTTTAACACCTACCAATGGAAGTCAATCGAGGATGCCAAATACCATCAACATGTAGTAGAGGAAGGGAGGATATTTCAGTTTCTTGCTGGTCTCACTGAAGAATTAGACGAGGTTTGCGCAAGAGTCATTGGGAGATCAACCTTGCCCTCACTTGGAGAGGTCTTTGCTGAAGTTAGGAGAGAAGAAACAAGGAGGAATGTGATGATGGGAAAAAAACCAAGGTAGAACGACACCTCCTGAGACCAATGCTCTGGTAGTGGCAGCTGCTGCCCATAGGAGTTCCACAAACCAGAATAACTCTTCAAATCTTTGGTGTGACCATTGTAATAAGCCCTGTCATACTTGAGAAACATGCTAAAAGATTCATAGAAAACCAGCACACTTAAAAGGAAACAAATCTGGCCCTAAGGCTCCTTGGCTAACTCCCACGGCTCATGAAGCTGAAAAGGCCTCTTCGAGCAAGGATCACATTGAGCAACTCATAAGATTGCTTAAATCTAGTTCATTATCTGGTACTTCTAGTGGCTCGTTGGCACAAACAGGTAATTTTAGTTCCCTTAATTGCACTTCAAATATATTTGTACCATGGATCATTGATTCAAGTGCATCTACCCATATGACCAGTCTATCATCCTTATTTAAAACTTATTGTCCATGTCCTAGAAATGAAAAGATTAGAATTGCATATGGTAGTTGCTCACCAGTTGCAGGAAAAGGTAGGATTACTTTATCCAAACTCATTGACCTACAAAATGTCCTTCACGTACCTAAACTTTCCTACAACCTTCTATCTGTGAGCAAAATTTGTAAAGATTCTAATAGTCATGTGAAGTTCTTAGACACTCATTGCATATTTCAGGACCGGACTTCGGGGAAGATAATTGGCAGTGCTAGGATGATAGATGGACTCTACTACCTTGAGGATGAATTTGAGAATAAAGTAGCTCAAAGTTTTAGTAGTATAAGTTCTACCCCTATGCAGGACCAAATAATGCTTTGGCACAATAGACTAGGACACCCAAGTTTTCGATACCTTAAACATTTGTTTCCAAGTTTATTTAAAAATAATGATTATTCTTCTTTTAAATGTGAAAGTTGTGTTCTTGCAAAAAGTCATCGTGCTCCTTATTCCTCACAACCTTATCATGCTTCCAAACCTTTTCATCTAATTTACAGTGATATATGGGGTCCCTCAAGAATTACAACTCAAGTTAGGAAAAGGTGGTTTGTAACTTTTATTGATGACCACACCAGCCTATGTTGGATTTATTTTATGCATGAAAAATCTAAGGTACTTAATACCTTTAAACTGTTTTCACAAATGCTTGACATCCAATTTGAAACAAGAATCAATGGTTTGAGAACTGATAATGAGACTGAATATTTTAATAAAACTTTCGATGAATTTCTTCAAAACAAAGGCATTCAGCATCAATCTACATGTCCAAATATCCCTCAACAGAATGGCATTGCTGAAAGGAAAAACAAGCATCTCCTTGAAGTAGTCCGTGCTATTATGTTCGAAGGAAATGTTCCAAAATATTTATGGGGAGATGCTGTCCTAACAGCAGCCTACCTCATAAACAGAATGCCCACTCGTGTGCTAAATTATCACACACCTTTGGACAACTTCAAAAATTTTTTTCCAATATGTAGATTGTTTTCTAATCTGCCCTTGAAAGTTTTTGGCTATACTGTATTTGTACATATCCACTCTGGTTCTTGGTCTAAACTTGACCCAAGACCTGAAAAGTGCATTTTTATTGGGTATGCCACAAATCAAAGAGAGTACAGATAATTTAATCCTAAAACAAAAAAGCTGCATGTCAGCATAGATATTACTTTTTTAGAACATCAACCCTTCTTTTAGAAAAATTCTCTTCAGGGAGAGAATGAAAGTGAAGACAATTTTTTGAATAATCAAGTTTTGCTAAAGTTACCCACTCCCATTTTGAATACTGAAATCAGAAAAAATAATCCTACAATTAGTTTTGCACCTCAAACTAATAAGGAAATATTAATGCCAAACATAGATGGCGTCCAAACAGGGAAAGAAATACTGCCATCAAAAGGAGAGCTTCATGTTTATGCTCAAAAAAAGCATTCAAAACAGAGCAGAAACCAAACTATCATCCCTGCACAAGGCCCATCAAATTCCTTGGAAGAAAGTCCAACAGATGAAGTACAAGAACTTCAAGGTAATACTGAATCTCCTATTACAGATTTTGATCTACCCATTGCCCTTAGGAAAGAAACTAGAACCTGCACTAAGAAAATACAAAAAACTAGCACAAAACACCCCATCTCCAACGATGTTTCCTACGAAAAACTATCCCAAAACCATCAGGCTTTTACCTCTAAAATTACAAATCCGGTTGTGCCTAGAAATATTGAGGAAGCACTAGATGATCCAAATTGGAAATCAGCAGTCTTAGAGGAATTTAACGCTCTTAGGAAGCATGGGACTTGGGAAATTGTTGATCTCTCATATGATAAAAAGGAGGTACGGTGCAAGTGTGTCTTCACTATCAAATACAAGGCAGATGGAACAATGGAAAGATATAAAGCTAGGTTGGTAGCAAAAGGATTCACTCAAACCTATAGGGTAGACTATCAGGAGACATTTGCTCCGGTTGCTAAGCTTAACTTCATACGAATTTTGCTATCCCTTGCAGTCAATTTTAATTGGCCTCTACATCAATTAGATATAAAGAATGCCTTTCTAAATAGAGAACTAGAAGAGGAAGTTTTTATGAGTCTTCCTCCAAAGCCTTGGAAGAAATAAAGTGTGCAGATTAAAGATGTCTTTATATGGGCTAAAACAATCTCTAAGGGCTTGGTTTGAGCGTTTTGGTACAGTTGTGAAAGGATTAGGCTATAGACAAAGTCAATCTGATCACACACTATTTTATAAACACTCAGCTGAAAACAAAATTGCAATTTTAATTGTGTATGTAGATGACATAATCTTGACAGGTGATGATAGCTTGGAGCTCAGATTTTGAAGAAACTTGCCAAAGTTTTTGAAATCAAGGAGCTTGGTCTGTTAAAATATTTCCTTGGAATTGAGTTTGCTAGGTCTAAGGGAGGTATTTTTATGAACCAAAGGAAATACAATCTTGATCTATTGAAGGAAACGGGTTTCTTGGATGCAAAGTAGCTGAGACACCCATGGAACCTAACCTTAAATTGCAACCAGCCAAACTTGAAGACTTGGTGGACAAAGGGAGATATTAACGACTGGTGGGAAGGTTAATCTACCTATCCCATACCCGTCCAGACATAGCCTTTGCTGTAAGTATGGTAAGTCAATTCATGCACTCATCAGGCCCAAAACATTTAGAAGCAATCAACAAAATCCTAAGATACTTGAAGGGATCTCTCGGAAGAGGACTATTCTGTAAAGCCCGTGGACACCTACAAGTAGAAGCATACATTGATGCAGATTGGGCTAGAAGTGTGATGGATAGAGGGTCAACATCAGGCTATCGTACACTTGTTGGAGGGAACTTGGTCAGTTGGAGAAGTAAAAAGCAGAATGTTTTAATAAGGAGTAGTGCAGAAGCTGAATTTAAAGCAGTAGCTCATGGGATATGTGAAGCATTGTGGGTGGAGAAACTTCTGAAGGAATTGAAAGTCTATAATTCTCCTCCTATAAAGTTGTATTGTGACAATAAATCAGCAATATCCATTGCCTACAATCTAGTTCTACATGATAGAACAAAACATGTAGAAGTGGACAAGCACTTCATCAGGGAATAAAATTGAAAAAGGACAAATCTGCATCTCCTACGTTCCTACTACAGAACAGCCTGCAGATATTCTAACAAAAGGACTACCCAAGAAGTCTTTTGATAACATATCCAGCAAGCTGTCCATGGAAGATATCTTCAAGCCAGCTTGAGGGGGAGTGTCGTCAAGGAATCAAAAAGGGATAGTAATCCTGATTTTATACCCTAAATATTTTGTAAATATGTTTGATTATGTAATTATGTTGTTTCCGTTTTTAGTTTAGCCTATTTTAGGAAGATTCCTATTCCCAAATATTTGTTTCCTAATTTCCAAATTCTAGGCTGATTCCTCTTGATTGTAGTCAGATTATTAGCTGAATACTTCTATAAGAAGTAGTATTCTGTATAGTTTTATGATTAGAAATAATATTACACAAAATTCTACTATTATAAAGATGATCATAACCATATCCTTAAGCAATGTGGGACTTAACACACACCCCACACCTATAACTCGACATCTGAAACACGAAATTTGCAAGACTGGATATTTGCAGGTGGTTAAATGACAACCACAGGATAGACTTTGATACCATCTTGATTGCTATTCCTATTTACAAGACTATCATAATGGGTCTAAGCGATTTCCTATGCCACTACCCAAGATACATAAACCTAAATAATTATGGATGCTAGTTCCAATATTCCAACAACTACCTTTCATTTGACACCACCCACATTATGCTACATCCTGACTTTGTAGGTGGTGGGAGAGATTATAGGAGACTAATATAGCGAAGAAAGAACTCATAATTTATTGTTTTCATTAAAAAGGGAGTCAAACCAATGTGAACACAAGACTACACCATGGTTCATCAAATAATCAATTAAGGACTAAATCAATATCCCAATAGCTACTAATTGTTTACCTTAGTAAACTATTTTTTGTGATGTTGCTACTCACATCATACTACAATCCAAAACTTTCAGCAAAAGGACCATTATATAAGTGTATCTTTCTAGATTTGTAGAGCACATGAAGCGGTTTTAAACCATTAGAAGCAATGCCTAATTTGGGTGTATGTCCCAAAATGACATTAACATATTGTTAGAAATGATGCACGTGACTAACGTATTATGCCATGTGTTAAATATACATAGCACTATAAATATTAGGCT
Source organism: Pterocarpus santalinus (assembly GCA_031439595.1). Classification (NCBI taxonomy): domain Eukaryota; kingdom Viridiplantae; phylum Streptophyta; class Magnoliopsida; order Fabales; family Fabaceae; genus Pterocarpus; species Pterocarpus santalinus. The sequence goes on from CM062529.1 coordinate 29,669,456, forward strand.
ATTAGAAATTAGCTAATCATTAATTATTGTGTCTTGAAAATATGCCATGTATTTGTTTCCTAATGAACATTTGTAGTGTTGTTGGGTATCAATGCTAAGCACCTAAGAACCCAAGCATTTTCTGCCCCATATAGTTGTTGTACTTTCACTTTTCTTCTCTTTCCTCCCTCAGCATGGTATCAAAGAGATACCCATCTATTAGAATTGACTAGACCTAACTTAATCTCAAAAGCTAGTTCATGGAGGGAGGGCTGATCAAGTACTTATAAAGGCTATCTTGATTATATCCTTAAGTGATGTGGGACTCTAACACCCCTCTCATGCTCAAAACTGGACATCTGTGGGTGGGGCCAATAACAACCACAAGATAGGTACTGATTCCATATTAGAATTAAGTGGACTTAATTCAATCCCAAAAGCTAACTCATAGGAGAAAGGTCGCCTAAGTACTTATAAAGGTTATCTTGATCATATTCCTAAGCCATGTGAAATGCTAACACCATCCTTCGTGACCTCAGTGTCCATTGTTCCATTAAGTTTCCTATAATTTTACAATAAAAGAATTCTGCCAATCTTTTTTTTTTGTTGGGGAGGGGGGCGAGGGGAAGGTTTCTTATTGTGCACTCTCAAAGTGTTGTGGTTTTTGGCATCTGGTCCACTATAATCCTAGAAGTCTCTTAAGCCCTTTTGTTGTCGGTATTAGTTACGAGTTGTGACAAAAAAAGATTCATCATCAAAGGAGACCATCATGTGCATTTTCTTTTGAAACAGCTCATTGACGTGTGAAGCCTTCTTAGTCACTATTTGCAATGCCGCCAGTGGCACCTTGCTTGCCAGTGCGTCACGGATGTTTTTGTTGGAAATATGGTGAGCACACACACACACAAGGGAAGAAGAAAAATATAAGAAGAAATCACAAACTCTGTCTTTATGTTTGTCGTGCTTTTTTGTCTTAACTTCTATAACTTGAATACATGGATATTTATACTACTCAAATAAATTCTAAATTTAATACATCCAAATAAATGAATGGTTTTAATTCGTAACAAAGTTAAACTTAGATAACCCATTCGAACTATGGTTGTAAACCATTCTTTAATTCCAACCATTAATTGATCAAGTTTATTTTTCAACACTCACCCTTAAACTTGATATCTTTCCAACGCCAATCATCATTCTTAACTTCTGAAAAGTATCATATTTGAGAGCCTTAGTGAAAATGTCAACAATTTGAAAATGTCACATCTTTCAAACTTTTGGTAGGTGAACGGTTTGAGAGATAAACTGCACATGCAACTGCTTCTCCCCATAACTCTTTTGGCAATGACTTGCTCTTCAACATTGTTCTTGCCATATTCAAAATTATTTTGTTTTTTCTTTCAGCAACTCCATTTTGTTGGGGTGATCTAAGAATGGTTAAGGGATATCGGATACCATGATTCTCACAAAAGGCCTTGAATTCATTTGAAGTAAACTCTCCACCTCTATTAGTTCTTAGAGATTTGATGTCATAACCACTTTGTTTTTCAACACAAGCTTTGAACCTTTTGAATGCTTCACTCTTTTGCTTCAAGAAATAAACCCATGTTTTCTATAAATAATCATCAATGAAAAGTAAAGAGTAAGCACTTTTACCGAGTGACAAGGGCTTAATTACTCCACAAACATATGTGTGGATCAACTAAAGTGGTTTGACGGCTCTTGATTTCGATTGCTTTGGAAAACTTTCTTGAATGTTTTCCAAATAAGCAAGCTTCAAATAACTGGTGAGGATGATCTATTGTTGTAATGTCTTTTACCATCTTCTTTGTTCCCAATTCTTTGAGCCCTCCAAAATTTAGATGTCCATATCTCATGCGCCAAATCCATGATGGATCTTCAATACAGGATTTTAAGCACATAGCTCCACTAGTTTTCATATTTAATAAGAACATACAATTTCGTGTCATAGAAACATTAGCAATAAGGTTCCCTTCTTTATCTCTAAGCCAAAGATAGCAATCTTCTATGACTATTTTGCAACTATTCTCCATAAGTTGCCCAATACTCAAGATATTATTCTTCATCTTTGGGATATAATAAGCATTAGAAAGAATCTTATAACTTCCATTCTTCAGCTCAAATAGAATAATGCCTTTACCCTTGATCTCCACTTTTGATTGATCTCCAAAACGCACGTGGCCTGTCAATTTGGTGTCAAATTCTACAAATTTACTTCTGTCACCTATAATATGGTTGCTAGGCCCATTGTCAAGATACCATGTACTATCTTCGCATTTTTTATCTTCCTTAAGTGTAAGGAATAATGTTGGTTCTTCAACATCTTCACTGTGCATAACGAGTTTAGTCTCTTCTTCTTTCGATGTCTGACACTCCCAAGAATAAGGGTCATGCTTTCCACATGAATAGCATTCAATATGTCTTTTATCAACCGTTCTTCCTCTTCCACGACGTCTTGAAAAATTTTGATCTCATCTCTCTTGAGAATACTTTTTCTCATCTCTTGCTCTTCCGGGACTACATCCTTGTCCATGGCCTCGACCTCATCTCGTCCTTGGCCTCGTCTTCCACTTTCACTCGCTTCTCCTTTAGCATTGAACGAAAGTTTTTCTTGCAAGACATGCTTCGCACGTTCTTGCTTTCCTTTGTTCATTCTTTCTTTCTTCATGGGCCTGTAAGGAGCTATTTAACTGATCAATGGACATTGTCTCCAAATATTTAGATTCTACAATGGCTACCACCACATGGTTGAATTTTGAGTTGAGAGAACGAAGAATTTTCTCAACAACACGAACATCTTCTAACTTTTCTCCAAGCCTTTTCATTTGGTGCACTATCGCCAGAACTCTGGTGAAATAATCTGAAATGGATTCTATATCTTTCATCATTAGAGACTCAAATTCAGCCCTTAGAATTTGAAGAGGTACCCTCTTCACCTTTTCAACTCCTATGACAGAATTTTGAAGAGTTTACCAAATTTGCTTAGAGTTGGTTTTAATAGTAATCTTCTCAAACATCTCATCATCTAAGCCTTGATGAATGATCGTAAGTGCATATTGATCTTTCTTTCTTTTACTCTCCAATTCCTACTTTTAAGTTTCTTCTAGCTTCTCCATATTTTCTGGTTCTACATAGCCGTTCTCAACAATTTCCCACACTCCCTGAGTATCAAGAATAGCCTTCATTCGAACTGCCCAATTGTCATAATTGAGCCTAGTTAGTTGTGGATATTGAAAGGAAAAAGTGGTTCCTTTTCAAGACATTTTTGTAATTGGCTCTGATACCACTTTGTTGGAAATATGGTGCACACACACACACACACACACACACACACACACACACAAGGGAAGAAGAAAAATATAAGAAGAAACCACAAACTCTGTATTTATATTTATTGTGCTTTTTTGTCTTACCTTCTATAACTTGAATACATAGGTATTTACACTACTCAAATAAATTCTAAATTTAATACATCCAAATAAATGAATGGTTTCAATTCATAACAAAGCTAAACGTAGATAACCCATTCAAACTATGGTTGTAAATCATTCTTTAATTCAAACCATTAATTAATCAAATTTATTTTTCAATAGTTTTAAGGGTCAAAAGTGCCTTTTGTTGCTGTTTGAAAAGTGGGCGGTCACACTCTCTTTATGTCATGTTTCCAGGTTCATCTCTTGTGCTGGGCTACTCATCCCATCCTCTATTTGGCCTCCCAGACTCTTCATTCCTTTAAGAAAAGTTTTAGATTGTTCTCCAGTCATTACATATGGCATCTCACTTAGGTTCATCCTTTGCTACCTCTGAATTCTTTGTTTTCCCTAGCAACCGGAACATTATGTCAGACATTGAACATGGAGAGTATCTTTAACTCAAGGAAGCCTAAAAGCCGTCTTCTTCAACCACTACAGAACAACCTAATATGAGTTAGATCAAATCTGGCAACGTATGTTTTTGTTTTCAGCCTCTTCTGTTGTCATTTGTTGATTCGAGAAGTCCTAGGCATCCTGGCCCATTATTCAGCAGTCCCAAGTGTCTTGGCCCATTATCCGGCAACCTCAAGTGCTTGGCCCGTCATCTAGCAAACGCAGACGCTTGGCTTGTTATCTATCGGTCCCAAGTACTAGCCCTGTTATCCAAAAACCCAAGCATTTGGCCAGTTGTTTGGCTTGTTATCTAATGGCTACCAAATTCTGTTTCTAAACTTGGAGAAAATCTATGCTGAAGATCATTCTAATATCTAGTGCCTTGCCACTCATGTTTTATGGTGCCTCCTCTATATTTTTCTTATTGTTAAGGGTTCATTTGTAACAGCCTTAAAACTTAGTAACCTTTAGCTTGAGGGGGAGTGTTAGAAATGATGAATGTGACTAATGTATTATGCCATGTGTTTAATATGTGTGTCACTAGATATATTAGGCTCTTAGGAAATAACTGGCCATTAATTTCTTTTTTCTATTTTTTAATGGATAAAAGAAGAATTTTATTGAGATAAAGTTAAGAAGTATAGATGAAGATAGGAGGACAAGAGATTCTATTTACAAGAATAAAAACAAACAAGATAAAATACTATCAAAGAAGGATAGCTTTCCAATATCTCAACATTTTGAGATGGAAAATTCTCTAAAAAGATCATGTGCTTTACACCAAATTGAGGCCAAACGCTTAATCCTACGCCACAAAACTTGCTTGTCTGAAAATCTCATTCAAGGTGTGAGAATTATGCTCCAACCAAATACTCCAAAAAGTGGTGTATATGGCACATTGCCACAAAGATTTGGCCTCCTTCCTTTTTCCCAAAACCAATAAAACTTGTCAATTGGAACTAATCTAAGGTTGCAAGGCACATCCAACACTCACCAAAGTTACCAAACAAAGTATTCCATAAAAAGTTAGACACATGCTAGTCATTAATTACTGTGTCTTGAAAATATACCATTTATTTATTTCCTAATGAATATGTATAGTGCGGCTGGTTGTCAATACAAAGCACCTAAGAACCCAAGCATTTTTTTTTTTTGCCACATATAGTTGTTTCGCTTTCACTTCTCTTCTCTTTTTTCTCTCAACATCTCTCTCAACACATATGAAGAGCAACATTCTCAACGTATAACCAGAAAATTGCAACCAATCAACAAATGAAACACTTCAATAAAGTCAAAAAGTACCTTGGAGTTGGTCTTCCATCTGAACCTGCTCCATCAATATTGAAAATATGACCTCCGCGATGCTGGCTTCCCATCATCTTTATTGCCTAAATAGAAATTAAACATCTATGCATAACAGTGCACCTACATTATTCATAGTGCCTCTTAGATGAGAATATAGTATACCTCTCGACAACATATCATCAAACCAAGTGTATTTGTTGTAACCACCTCACTGCATTCACAGTATAAACATTCAAATAAACAAAAAAACTTTATAAATGGGACATTTAGTGTGGAAGGTGTAAACAGCTCACAGAAGATCTTCATCTGAGGCCTCAGCAAGCAGCTTATAGCTATATGCATTTGATCCAGCATTGTTAATCTGCAACATTCACAACATAGGGTGAGAAAGAATAGAATTAGTATAATTTAACAATCACATTCAATGAAAGGCTGGAATAAAAACTAATAAAGAATCAGTATATCAAAAAGAAAATGCTAAATTATAAGAGAAACGATCATTGTACATTTTTTTTTGGACGCAAATCAAACGTCGTGCTTTTCTACAGTTGATTTTAATTAAAAAAATTTGAAAATATAAATTACAAATATTTTCAACCTTCAATTAACCAATACGTCGCCACTTTCGTCCGTTTTTGGACGTTCATATAACATGACTAAAATTATAAACAGTGCAAGAATATGGGATGGAAGGGAAACAGGAAAGGGACGCCAGAAGGGAAATGCCAATTGCTAGGTGTGAGCGACAGGTGACTATAAGTCTAATTCATGAAACAAAATGACCATAGAATTCTATAAAACCACTTTGTCCTATATGCCTAAAGGTGGTCATACCAAAGGGGCTTACCATGAGCAAACTAAGGCACATGTTAAAACAAAAGAGAGAGAGAGAGTAACTACGACAACAATAATCAAGTCTTTTCCCACAACATGGATTCAGCTACTTGATCCATGTCCTTGAAGATTTAACAAAGTTTTATGTTGGGTCTCAAGTGTCTAACACAGCCCTCCCCTTTTATTCGAGCTTAGGAGAAAGACTACATAAACATTTACAATAAAGCACAACAGAGGCAAAGTAACACAAGAAGTAATAAAGATAAGTTTCCAGCTAGCTGCTGGTAAACACTTAGCAATGTGTTTGTGAGTTGAGGCTTTGGATGGAAAGGAAGGGAAGGGTTTGAAGAGTAAAATGGACTTATAGTTACTCTTCAAACCCTTCCCTTCCCTCCTTCCCCTCCAAAACCTCAACTCATACATATACCCTTAAGGTCCGAGGTTTAAGTTCCAATGAAAGGAAGAAATTAGTAAATAATGGAATGGCAAGCAACATTATGTATATACTAAACTTCAAAATGGGTCACTAGCTCAAATTCAGTTAGAAGACTACATGCCTAATAAAACTTCTTTCTAAGATATTAGCGTAGCAGCATATCACTCAGCAAGCCTATAGTAAATCTTTCATTCGCAAGTTTAACTTAACTCGTAATTGCTCATTCATGGAAAAGAAAACACATGACATTCTACCATAAAAATAACCAAGTAGAACATGTCATAATATTGTTTAACACTTATTCTAACAAAATACATGGTACTACACTAAAACAATTTTGAAAATCATTTCTCTAAATTTATAGTTGTGTTAAGAGAAGCAGCTTACTAATTTTATTTGTTTTAACAACAAGAACTAATTAAAATTGAATCCAACCAATATTTTTCTAACCATATATGCAAAGTAAACAATCACTACAGGAAACAGAATCAGGCATTAATACCCATATGTCAATGTATTTTAGTTTTTCTTGAGCAAAAGAAACTAAATTCTTCACATCTCCTCCATTTCTAACATCACATTTAATACCCTGCAAGAAACAAAACTTGAAGTTGAGAACAAATCAGACTATAAATTTATCATCGATGGCCTACTACTAACAAGGAGGTTCAGGAGGAGGTACCCACACAAGCTGCTCCCCAAATTCTGCTCTCAGGCTTTGGACAGCAGTTTCTACCCTTTCATCTGTTAATGAAAACCAAGAAATAGAGAAAGATAAAGTCAAAGAAATCAGATAAATAAGATTGTACAATCCCGACCAGTAATAAGTTTCAAGCTAAATTAAATTTCAAGTCAAAGCAGAAATACGAGGGACAAGGACTAAGAATAAAAGAAAGGAAACGAATATTGATAAATAGTTATCTAACAATAGTAAATATTAAAAATGAATGCAATAAAGTGATTAGTTTACTCTCCTCCTTTAATGCCAAGAGCTAAATGGAAAAATTAAAAACTAATTATCATGAACCATCTTCCTCAAAAGATGGTTAAGCTTGACCTTGTTAAGGTGCATGCCGAATTTGTCCTTAATGGAAAAATTGGAGTCTACATGAATTCAACCTTTATCTCCTTTATCCCTAAAAAGGTACTGCTCCCCTTTCAGCTACCTTTCCTTGGCTTTTCCGCCTACCTTTTTTGCATAATGGCTCTATTTGTCAATTTTTTTTTTTTCTCAAGATGATCTTTCTTGGAATTTCCATCTTATTTGAAACTTGAATGATAGAGAGGTTAATGAATTAGAGTCCCTTCTTCCTTTGCTTGATCCTATTCCTCTTTCCAATATCCCTGACACAAGCACTTGGACTCTTGACTCCTCTACTGTTTTTTCCTATAAATCTAACTTTCAATTCCTAAATTCCTCTCCTAACATAAAAAGATTCCTCTTGGATAAACTCATTTGGAAATCTAAATTTCCTTCTAAGGTCAAAGCTTTTGTTTGGACTACTATTCTTAGTCGAATTAACACTAATGACATGCTCTAGAAGTGCATGCCCCTCATTGCTTTATATGTGTATAATGTGTGATTTAGATTTCGAATCGGAGGCTCAATTCTTTTTGCATTGCCATATGGCAAGATCTCTTTAGATCAAGCTTTCTAGTATCTTTGGAGAATCGTGGTTTTACCCTATGGACTTACATCAGTTTCTACTCACTAAGTTCAAAAGTTTTGGCTCGTGTAAAGAAAAAATGATTCTATGGCAGTCCTCGATTCTTGTAGTGCTTTGGTGTATTTAGTTGGAAAGGAATTCTAGAGTTTTTAATGTTTCCTTTTCAACTGTTGATCTTATTTAGGATAGTAATACTTATTTGGCATCTCTTTGGTGCTCTGCACATGGTCTATTTAATGGTGTTTCATTAGCTGATATTCAAGGGATTGGCATGCGTTGTTACATGATTTGTCCTTGTATGTCTTCTTTTATATCTTTGTGAGGATGTGTTATCCTCTTTTGTACTTTTTCTTTTCTTCTAATAAAATTTCTTTGTCTTTCACAAAAATAAAATAAAATAAAATAAAAAGAAAACACTTTTCCCAAAAGCTTAAGCTATTAGTTAGAGGTGTAGGAATGATTTTATATTTTAACACGACCTCTCATGCAAGAGCTTTTTGAGCTTGAAGTATGGACAACGCATAGACTTAACTATAGTTTGTGTTGAAGTATGGGGGCAGTAAGGATTGAACTCTAGATCACTTGGTTACAGAGGCTTGATACCATGTCATAAACCATCTCTCCCTCAGGCTTAAGCTGTTGGATGAAGGCACATGAATGATTTTATATTTTAATATTAAAAAGCTTTTCAACATCAAAATCGCACCAAGCCCTATAAAAACTAATAAATAGCATATGATTAAAGTTCCTAGAAAAAATAATCAAGAATATCAAAAATAATTCCAAGAAAAAATAACTACTGAAAAAGTTGTTTTAAATTTCTTAACTGCATCAGCAAACCATTGCTAAGAAGAGTGCAACTAATCTGTTAGGAAGCCAACTATTACTAAGGTGTACCGTTGGAAGAAAAGGAAAGGCACCAGTGGGTTAGTGTCTTATGTAAGCAAGAAAGAGAATTCGCATGAAAGCAAGGAAGAGAATTGGGTAGAACAACAGGGAGGGTAAGGAGAGAGGAGAGGCAGGCAAGAATGTGAGAATCTCTGTTCTATGAATCTGCTTCTGTAAATGGAGATTATCACCATTTTTCAGTCATTAGTCATAACTGGGTTCCTATGCAAGTTTTTGCAATTTTCATGAATGGAATTGAAAGGAACCAGGGAATATAAAAGCTAACAGACAAGATGATCATTGGTGAACCAATTATGTAAATTTGACACAAGTAGCAAAGGTATTGAGTAAGTATAAATCATGAAATAAACAAACTGCATAGTAGTGAAACACCAAGAGTTTCCCCGCACATTTTCTTGAGGAAATTATGACATTGTCACCGGCTTTTAGAAACTCCTTTGCCAATGCATAACCTATTCCTGAATCATATGAAAAATATAACAAAGCAACAGAGAATGAGTTAGACAAATGGAAAAGAAAACTTATTAAGCCAGGTTTGTGCATGTGTTCGTGAGAGAGAGAGACAATCACAAGATATTTAAGCAAAGCTTTTATTCATTTGAAGGTCATTAGTTCAAGTGCTGGCGCTTGATTTGAAGCTCAAAATATAAATTTAAATCTCTGGTTAAATAATAGAAGTTGCTTTTCATTGAGAAATTTAAGAAAGAAGTCTTTCATGCAATTCATGACCAACCAACTACTGTATCACATAAAGTACATTTCCAAAGGCGATATAGCTAATTTACTAACAACACAATAAATAAGCTTCCATTCAAAGATACCCCAGTCAAAGATAATGCATTCATCATTTTCCTCCATCACAAATCAGAATTGAATTTTGGATGACCGTAGTTCCCCAATTCTATATCATTGCACAATAGATCTGTACACTCATGACAACTTGAAACTTAAACCCCTCCATATCTCTGAGCATCAAGAGGGTAAACTGATAGTAAGATATTACTTAATATTGTTACTGTACTGATTAGGCATTTAGTACTTCAAAATGAAAATTAATATAAAAATTCTGAGTCATATTACTATTTATAGTACCAAGCCACGTCCTCAAACATCAGGAATCAAATCACACTCTACAAGAGTTTCCGTGTCAACTGTTTTACTTAAATTACCATTTTACTTTAAAAAAAATAAAAATGGAAAACTAACCTTTGGTTGAGCCAGTTATCAAAACGTTGTAAGGAGGAACCATGGGCTCTCTGTTGAGAGAAGCCTTTGCAACCAAGGCTGGAGAGCTTGGATTTCTGAAAGTGTAGAGGGTGGTGGGCATGCGGATGTTTTGGCGGGAATCAACGGTTGGGGAACTGGAACAGTTGGATTTGGGTGGTGATGCTGAGAAGGGAGAGACCCAAAGTTGTTGCTTACGGTAATGGAGGGTTCGATGAGAAAAAAGCGTTGGACATGGGAAGTGGAAGGAGGAGGCAGTGGCAGCCATTGACGATGCGATGGGGAATTGGAATGGAAGCTTAGCTAAACGAAACAAGCAAGAAACGGATAGTATCGCTTAACACGCTGTGTCCCATCACCTCGTGCTGCTTCCCGGTTAACCCCCACGCGCTTAGCTCCGCAGCACTGCACGCGTTGATTTTGGGAATTGATTTTGGGCAGCGGCTAACGTGCCATCCGGAACTCGAGGTGCATCAGTAGCGATGTAGCTATAATGTATTGATATATTAATCATCAAGACTGAAAAATATAGTTAAATGCATTTTTAAAAGTTGTAAATTTTTATCTATTTGATCTTAGAATTATTGAGAATAGTCTAAAAAAATTTTTATTTAATTTTAGAATCATGTAGATAAACTAAAAAAATAATTTATAATATTTTTGGAATTGTTGAAAATATCCCAAAAGATTTTATTTAATTCACATATAAAAATTTTACTCATTTTTAAAATATATTTAACTATATTTTTTAAAAATTTAATTTGTATGTATTGACAGTATAAAATTATTTTATACTGTCATACAATTACATTCTTCCATTTACATAACTTTTGGAGTAGTGAGATAAGGGTCATGCATATTTACTTATGTAATAGCATATGATTGGATGATAGTATAAAAAAATTTTACACTGTCAGTGCATATAAATTAAATCTATTTTTTTAAGCTCGACTAAAATTAAGGAATTATTATAATGTATCTTAAGTGACTAAAGTTAAGGCCATCAAAGTGGATCAAATTCATCGGGTCAATTCGTTTACTTGCCAAAGATAAGTGCGTTAAGCTTAAAAAATAATAATCCATTTAAACTAATCCATTTTCAATCGACCCCATTTACTCATATTTCTTTTTTTATTACTTTTTTTAGAAAAAAATTATAAATTTAGGATATAAAAATGTGATATAGTAATCAAATTTAAGATATTTTTATTTTTTTAATAAGAAATAAAAATTTTTATCCCTTTTTAATCAAAATTAAATTTTTTAAAACATAAAAAAAAGAGTTAAATAGGGTTGGTCCTTTTAAGCCTACAAATCGATTTTAAATGAGTCGAATTAGTAAAATATAACCTATTAAATGGACTGACCCATTTAAACTATTTATTTCGCATACTTCAATAGGTTAACTCGACCCGATTGATACCCCTAACTAGAGTATCAAAACACTATCGAATCTATACTATTATATTACAAGTTATACCAATCACCTTTGACCGAAAGATGTACATAACACTTACCTTGATTTTGTATGGGTGCATGCTATGGTGCACCTAGCCATGAACGATGCAACATGCCCCGTATAATCCAAGGCAAATATGCCATAGTATAATCATAAGCCATAAAAGTTGTGAAACACTCTAAAATTTTTCCACAATCTCTCCACCCAAACCCAAACTCCGTTGCACCCCCCACTGCAACCATCCCTTCAGCTTTCATAAGCAATTAATTCTCTTGAAGCAATTATCCAAAGATGCTAGTTATTCAGCCGTTAATACATCTCTAGTCTCTCTACCGCATACAATCTTAGTATGTGGGTGTGGTTGTGTGCATGTTATTGTTTCATGCATCGTGGAAAAGCATCTATGAGATCTACCATGGGGTCGACGAGTCAAAGGGTCCTTCCTAGTCCTACTCCTCATAGGAGAATCCAAAAATTGGAAAAGGAGTTGTTTCATCATGAGGATCAGGTCCTGCGTTGGCTTGTCAAGAGGGCTGGAACTCATAGACCTGAACTTCGCGAAGAAGCTGACATGGTGCTTCGGTAATTCATCAGTGCTCACGTCCCTCGAAGACTTCAAGGTCTATTCCTCCACTACCTTGGCGCACAACTCGCATATCCAGCACCTTTCATACCATGCAACATGTGATAGGGGAGGGGGAGAGAGAATCAGGAAGAGAGAAATTTTAGAGTGCTTGACAATTTTATGGTTCAAAATTACGCCCAATATCTTCACCCCTAACATAATGTGATGTGTAATACACTATACTTGGTGGGGTGTACAATAGCACGTGCTTTTTGTTGGTATTTACTGAAACTAATCTTAATTCATATCCCAAACTTAATTAGTTCAAATAGTTCATTACTTATTTTCTTTAATAAAGATTTTGGATTCAAGTGTTAGGAATAAAACAATATCAACTTACTTTGAGTCAAATTAATTAAAGTTTAGTAAGTTTCAGATATTGGTAATCTAAATTAAAAAAAAATGCATATAACTTATAAATTGGATTATAGTGTTTCTTAATTTATTTTCCTTTTAACAAGTGTTACTATGGTCCCCATCATTATATATTTTTAATTTTTTTAAAATTTAGGATTTTCAGTTCTGAACAAATTACGGGAGTCGAGTATCAACTTAAAATTTAGGAGGGTTTAAATGTAATATCGGTGAATTTCAGGAGAGCTTGATATAATTTGCCCAATTGATAAATATTAATTTAATATTATAGTTTATGATTAAAAAATGTCAAATTAATATAAACATAAGTTAAAGAATTAAATTAGCACCATATATATTTACAGAGAGTAAATGAGACTTAACTATAATACCTTTTTTGCAAGAGTTCATAAATATAAATATTCGCATCTTCATTCTTTGAAAGAATATATGAAAATAAAATGAGACCATGAGATTGGGCAAGTGTTGGAGCCCATGGCAAAACCAGATTTTGTGTGAATCAGAGCTAGAAGCATGGTAGAGCATAAAAGAAAAAAAAATTGAAAGCACCAAAACACTATTAGTAATAAAGATTGAAGAAGGCAATGACACTATAAAAAAATAGGAAAATTGTGGCAGTTTTAATATGGTGGTTTTCAAAAACCGCCGTTCTATTAGTAAGATTTTGGCGGTTACATAAATGGCATAAAGCAAATGAATAAAATGGTGATTCAATGTAAAATGTGGTATTTAAAACCGCTGCAATGTGAAAATTTTTCCTTCCCTATGTACATTCCCTCTCTCCACTTAAAAATCTCAAAAGAAAAAAAAATTCTTCCTCCCCCTCTTTCATCGTGCACCCACAATCATATACATTTGGAAACTTTTCATTTCACAAAACCCTCTCACTAGCAAGCTCATCCCCATGGCCATCATCGCACCCATCAACTCCATTCCTTAACCTCACTTGTAACACCCTCTATTATATAAGTCATACTCGAGTCATGGAGTTATATTAAGAGGTTGTTACTATACTAAGAAAATCTTTAAAATATGGAAAATATAATCCATGGCCCTTTAACTGCTCACTTTATTACTGACTAATAATCTCTGATACATAGAGAATAAAGTAATTAAACTTTTAAAAAAAGAATTGTAACTAACATAGTATATAGCATTTACATCCGACTAGTCGTTATCTATCTTCAATAGTTTCCTGGTCTAGTTTACGCCCGATCCTCGCTCAATGGGAGGCTCAGTACTCTACCTCGCACTTGATTTCCAACTTGGGTGCTGGAATATTTACGGAAAAGAAAAACGTACAAGTAGGCAGTGAGAACCTAAGGTTCTCAGTAGATAAACTCAAACCAATCTTATAGCGTCATTATAAACATTCCAGCCGCTTCGGTTTATTATGAAAATATGAGCACATATAAACAAAAAGTGGTTCAATTTTAAGTTGAAAACACCTTACTTGAAACGAGATATGTTTTAATAGCCACTTGCCATTTCATATGACAGACATAGAAACATGAACAAAGTAATATACTTCAACAAGAATCATAACAACATAATGAGATAATTAGAAATGCACATGTAGATGCTTGTATTTGATTATATACAAGTGCACTTAACTTAACTTATCTTTTTCTTTAACTTGCAACTTGACCTTGCTCTTTTTTGTACTTAGTCCCCCGGAGGTGAATGGCCTCTCTCACCCCTGGGTAATAGCCTGCTTTTCAGGTCCGAGGTCGTACCTATATATGAGTGACGGGTTTACTTTTCCCGACCCTCACACCGGTCTATTCTCCTTAAATCTGGTCGAGGGCTGGCCCAAGCCTTAGATAGTACCACTCTGGCCCATGCTAGCTAGGTCTATGTCATGTCTCACGTGGCAGCTTGGTACGTCTTTCTTGCAAGTTCTTATTATCTTTTCCTTTTTATATCTTGTCATGCATGCGGACACTTGGTGCATTCATGAATATGTTTCATACCTTATTTCTCATATCATATTCTAATTATGCTTGCATGTATGACGTACATGAATATGACATGTAAATGTAAATATATTCAAAGCATAATCACCCATAGAATAAGTTCTCATAAATTCCTGCTGAAAATTCGGCAGTATAACGGATCGAGTCCACTTCCCCATGAATAGTGCTAGACAACCAGTACAATCTTTCAAACTTGCAATTCAATATGGATAAGCCATTATATAGATATTCATAGCATCATTCATCAAGTTCAATTCAAGCATCTATAGGGTTTTCAATTTACTCTCTCCTATTCTACCCGATTTTGTTATAATCCACTCTTTGCCTAATTCAACTCATCTAAGTCTAAATTTTGTATACATCATAGCGTTATGTGTCTAGTTTCTAACCCTTTTGATCCCATCTCATTTTGATTTGTATAACTCAAGATATAAGTATTTTTCCTTAGGCTATCCTGTTCTTAACCAAAATTGTGCTCTTATAAATGAAAATTCACTAAAAATGGAAATCTAGATGAAATCATTCGAAATTTATATCAAATGAAAGCTAACAGAACAAGCTTTTAAATGAATTAAGTTTCATATCATTTGCATGAGTACATTTTGAGTTATGAGTCCCGAAACTTGACACTACTGGACTACACTATCTCAGCCCGATTTAAACTTAAGTCAACTTCATTGGTGTGCTGGGAACAGATGGCAACGAATCTGGTTCTGAAATTTTTATGGGGTGTTCCATTCCATGTTATCTTTCAAACAACCTTGGGTTCACTCAATTTGGAGTTGTGTAGGGTGAGTTATATCCTTCTCAACTCATACTGCCCAGATAAGAATCCAAATTTCTAAGTTAAACTTCAAAAACTCATAACTAATTCCATACTAATCCAATGGCCTTATATGATATATGTATGGAAAGCCCTAGATGTATAGTTTCATATAAAAATAGTTTCATCCAATTTAAATGGCAGTAGGTGGAGCCGTACATTCCACCAGTACGAACGCTGTAGGGTTTTCTCCCAAAAACAGATTTTGCCTAGCTCCCTTTTAAGTTTTTGATAAATTCCTCAACTTAAACCAAGTTTCCTCACCTCAAAACATTAGAAGAACATCAAAGCACCATCATTAAAGTATGGCATAAGAGGAACATAGCAGCCACATAGTCATATTATACATCAAACAACTAAGGATTTGAGCTACCTACCTTGAAATCCTTGAAGCTATGGAAGCAAGGAGGCCAAGAACCAACTTCTAGCCTTCTTCCTTCATCATGGCAGCAGCTCATATGAATGTGGGGAGGCTCTATTTGATGCTTAATCATGAAATTGTTAGAGGGGTTTTGTAGAGAAGGAGGTGAGGATCAATTTTCATAAAAGGAGCAAGAGGATTTGAGGTCAAGAGGGCTTCCAATCTTGAGCTTGAAGTTCTTGGTCATGGAAGTAAGGAAAGAAAGGAAGAAGAAGGAGAAGAAATGGGAGGAGGCTGAAGCATGGTGGAGGGCGCATAATGAAGAGAGGTGGATGAGATTTTTCTAGGCTTTATGACCTAGATAAGGATGACTTGAGATATTTGGTTTTAATGGTCATGATTTGGCCAAATTTCCCCATCATATGGCTGCCATATGGCGCCATCTATGGTGGTGGAGGTGGCTGAATTTTAGCCGTCCAACCTAAGGTTATCAGTGTAAAATTCTATTGATTCAACTCTGGCAGTTTAGAGCACCAAATATTTACCGATTTCCTCCAAACTGGTAAAACGTTACTTAATAGTTTGTAAGATATCTACATGTTCATTTTAATTTATCTTAAGCCAAATCTCTCTAACTAATATCTAATTAACTCTTAATTAATATTTAGTTAACCTCTAATTGCCCTTACATAACTATTGAAACCGAATAAGCGAATTAACAGCGTAAATTAGACATTTTCGTAAATCCGGAGCCTTTTTGTTTCCTATTTTCTGTAACTAATGGTATTTTCGTAATTTTGAGCAAGTCCAGGGGCACCCCACGTCATTTCACACCAGAGTGCCTCCATGGCCCAATCGGCAGAGATTTAAACTTTTACGGTTTCGTCACGTGATTCTGCTCCACTTAAAACCCCATTCTGCTAATTCTACCGATGTGGGGACATAAATATCATTTTATGAAAAGTTCTAGGGTTATTGTGGAAATAATTATTTAGGGTCAAAAATATAATTTCTAAAAATCTTGGGTGTTTCTGTAATTAACAAAAGTTTATAGGGGCACTTTTGTTATTTCTTAATTTTTAACATATTGCAGTGCCATATTTTCAACGGCAGTATTACACTACCCTATAATTCCAAGTGTGAGGATCGTCATGGCATAGCGCCGCCTGAGAAATTCTCACACTGCCTAAGGGAATTAATTCAAAGTTTCCATCATGTTCGGTTTACTAAAGTGGGGATGTTACATCATTCAGCTCCCTCCCCCCTCTCTGTGCATTGTGCTTTACTAGAGATCTACAATATCCTCAAAACCCAAAACTCCAAGGTCGAGTGCTCTCTGTAGCTGCATTTTCCCATTTCTAGATCTAGTCTTGTACTACACTCTCAGTGATTGTTCCCTTCAACTTTTTCTGCTTTATTTCACTCTAAAGACTCCTCACAAGATCCCTGCCTTCTTTAAGCTTTTCTCATTTTTGGTTACTTCTGGGTTTGTGACCAAGGCTATGACTCTGTACGTTTCTTCCATCTGCTAATGCTGTTGTTTCACCATCTCCCACATTCTCGTCTTTGATCCATTCCACTGGTTTTTACCCGTGCCTTTCAAATCTAGCTGTTACAAAGAAAAAGACCACTTTTTTTTTTTTATTCATTACCCTTTTCAGAAAGAGCTTCTCTAAAGCTGGGTTTTGTTTTCCTCAAAAGCCAAAATGACGCTTACATTATCTCCTTTATTACACATCCAAGAGCATACACTATTCACATCAATTCAAATCTAAACTCCTTGCCTCTTGCAGATCAAAACACTCTCTCAAACCAAAATCCAGCAACCTTTTTCCTCTCTACGATTCAGAGATCCCACTAGAACGAATGAATCTCACTTCAACTCGCTCAACGTGCCAACTCACTGAGTCAACTGGCCACCATTGTTAAACCACACCTCAACGTCCACCAAACTCACTCTCTCAACTCATGGAACTAGGATCCTAGCTCAGAATCATGTTTGCGATGCTCAGAATCTCAGAATTGAATGATCTATCAACATGTTGCTTTGAAATTGAAAATCCAATAGGTTGTGTTTATGAAAACTATTACTTATGGGGATGTGAAATTTCGAATTACTTTTGTGGTTTTGGTATGTCCTCTTTGGATCTTAATCTCTGATGGAGATAACATAAGACGAAATAGATGGATTTTTTTTTGGCTTAGTTATCTGCAAAATTGAGTTTGTTCTAAATTGATTTGTGGTTTGCAAGTTTTGTGTTCGGTTAAATGCCCAAATTACCTTTTTTGAGTTTTGCAACTACTTGCAAATTGTGATGTGTTGAATGAAGAGATCTTGGCCAATATAAATAAACTAATAAAAAAAGGTTATGCATGTCCTGGCCAATATATATATAGTTTGGAGTTATTGACCTTTTTTAACAAAGAGTGTCATGCAACCACTTGCAAATTGAGATGTGTTGAATGAAAAGGTCCTGCCTAACATCTCTAATTTTGTCTAAGCTAATTAGCTCAGTGATTCTGGCTAGTTAGAGAGGTTAACGATTAACTGAGAACTAATTAGCTAATCTTGATGAGCAAGAGCTTAGTAAATTATGTCAAGTCAATAATTGAATTATAACACATTAAACGTTTTAATTAAAACCTAATTATTTGAACCTCATTAATTTGTAACTTAGAAATATAATTAAGCTAATTCAATCTTATTAATTAAGTACAAGACAATTATTTTACCTTAATCAATTGAGATAGATTAATTCTTACACCTTAATTACATAATTTATAAGATCAATTCTTTTAGAAAAAAAACATCTTAAAAGTGTAATTAACCGAAATCGGTTAAAGAGCAATTAAACTAATCAAATTAATTAACAACTTAGATAATTATAATAGATTTGAAAATTCAAAATTTCCTCCTAATGGTTGCATAGAAATTTCGGCCAAGACAAGGGCAAATCCAACCATCCATTGCCTTCTCATCACGCACTCTTAGATCAAGGGTCTATAGTAGTAGTATCTCTTTAGTCAAAACAAGAGAAGTACTTTCCTCCATCAGGATTATGCCACATAGAGTGATCTTATTCAATCAAGCTAATCCCAAGAGGGTTCCTTGCCTTTAACCACTTGAGAAAACACAAAATAGTCCATAGCATGCACCAAGACTCAAAGAAAATACAAATCCACCCTTTTACCCCAAGGTTCCTAGCTTTCTTACTTGAAAAAGAAGCTAAATTCACCTATTTTCTCTTGCTTGTTGAAAAAGCAAAACCAATCAGCCCACTCCCCCCATTTTTGTGCCAAAACCAGCCCCTCTCACTTTCTCATTTGTGATTTCCATTCTTTCCCAAAGACACTAAGTAGCCACTCCTTTTTCTCTCAACCTCTCCTTGTTCTTCCTATTTCTCTTCTTGTTCGTCTTACTTTTCCACTATCATCAACCTCATTTCCTTTCACCACCCTCTCAAACCATTCAAGGACCACCTTCTTTGGTCTTTGGAGGAGCAAACTAAACACATATTAGCCACATTCTCTCAAACTCTAAGGAAGGAGGCTATCTCCAACTATTTTCACTCTTCAAGCTTTCAAGAAACTCATTTGATAGTGACTCTAACCCTCCTCTTTTATGTGTTCTTCAAACCCTTAAACTCCTAAGCTCTCCATAGCTAGGTGGTTCTAGGACTTGTTTCCAAGGCCTCATGGCTATGCTTATTGATATGATGAGTTTTCATGTATTATATCTTTCTCTGTGGCATAAAATTTTCAGTTGGTATGTCTATTGTTGTTGAACTAAAGTTTAAGAATTTAAAACATTGAGTTAATATCAAGATCTCAAAGATTAAAAGTGATTTGGAAGAGAAAAGTGATCATTTGAGGAAAAGACTTAACATTTTTACAAGAAAACTAATTGAAACAAAAATTGTTGAAGCTATAAATTCTGATAGTCTATTTTACGCGACCAATAAGTCATTTAATATAACTCCAAATGCAATGAAACTAATTTTACTTGAAAATAGACTCGTAGAGCTTTTTATACATATAAAATACGTAAAATTTGGCCTTAAAACAAGAGAGATATAAATTCTCAAAGTGTGATGTCCCTAGATGTATTTATGTTCGGGTAGTATGTACTCAAATCTTAATAACTCGAGTTATACAGAACATTTTTGAGTGGGACCAAGTTTGTTGGAAAGCTAAGACACAGAGGAACACCCCATAACAGAGTTTTGGAAGATTTCTTCTGAGGAGCTCACAGTAATGTTTAAAAGTCACTGTACCGAGAATAAACTTAAAAGCATAACAATCAGAGTAAAACATGCATATCTCAAGTTACAAAATGGATTTTTAAGTGGAATTTATTTTGTTTAAAAAATAGACTCAGAGAAGTATAATCATACCAAAATTCAAATCAAAAGAGTAAAAAATGAAATTATGGCGAATTTCTAAATTTACTGCCCCACTGTAAAAATAAAATTGATCATGGTTAAGTTTAAAGGTTAATGAAAAATAAGCTTTAAGACCCTCACATTAAGATATTGGAAACCTTCATAAGTCAACTTAAAAAGTCCAAAAAGAAAAATAGACAAAATTAGCCTTATCTCTAATAAAAGAATCAACACAAGAAGCAAATTAATTAAAATCTTGTACCCAAGTTTACTAAGCTAAGCTCATAAGACTTTGTGTGTTATGTATGCCTCTATGTGTCAATATGATAACAATGATATGATGATGATATGATGCTTAATGATATGTGATATTGGATTCTCTATTTGGCAAAATTTTGGAAAGCTTCGATTCAGCCGTTGTGTTGCCGAAATTTTGCAGAAATTGTGGATTTAGAGTAATTTTATATCATAAGCCTTAATAAAAAGAGATTGAATTAAGGGTGTGATCCTTCAAAAGGGAAGGTGACGTGATCCGTAATAGGAAGCTCCCCTCATCCATGACTCACGTGAGGCATGGTATAGATCCAGCTAGTGTGAGTATAGGGGATAGGGCTTACATGAGGCATGACATGAACCAGCTAGTATAAATACCGAAAAGTTATGGTGGCGACGGCCACGGTATGAGCTTATTACCATTTATGTTTAGTGGGTACAAAGAAAAAGACTTAAGATAAAGTCAAGTTAAGAAAAGAAAGGAACTTCGGTCTGACCCAAGTCAAGAATGAAACTCTCAAGATATTTATGCATAATACGAATTGTCATACAAGCTCTTATGTATACTATGATACTGTTATTATAATGAGAATACGTACTTAAAGTTGAATCTGCTTCGAATATTTATGTTTTCGAAAACCTAATAATTGAACCTTATAAATGCTTACTATTTTTATTTATAAAACCAAAGTGGCTGGGACAATGATGATGACACTTTAGTGTCGCATTCAAGTCCTACTGAGAAATCTTATTTCTTACTCTAGTTATTTTTCCATATCATCACCAGAATCCAGTGGCGCATCCGGTAGAGTAGAGCATGGATCCCCCACACTGTGAGCGGATGTATGATGAGGGATGCTAGACAATGCTAATTTGAAACTTGTAGTTGTCGTAGCTCTGCACCTTCATACATTCATTTTTATGGTGAACTATGTCAATTTAAGTTTGTATTTAGTATCTAGTATTTAGGTCATGGCACATCCATGAGCCTCCCTCGATGTAATATATATATATATATATATATATATATATATATATATATATATATATATATATATATAACCCATATAGATGTAATGGTTAGCTATATGATGCAATGTATTTGTAAATTACTATTTATTTACCTTTCTTATAATTTATGATATTGTGTTTCGGACTCTCTCACGACACACTCTTTTATATCTATCTTCTCGCTCAAGGCTTTACTTTCCAAAATGCTACGAAACAACGACATATATATATATATATATTTCAAAAAAAAGTTTTACCGTATTTTCTGCATAACTTAATTTATGAATGAAGTTTAGTTTTCCACGAGCATAAGTAACAACTAATAAAATGCCGTAATACGACTTAAGTGTAGTATGGGTTTATCAGGGTGTTACATCCTAGCCAAGATAAATAAACTAATAAAAAAAGTTAGGCATGCTACGCATAATATTCTGAATGTATCCTAACTGAAAAATGTACAAGTAGTGTTGTTGCCTATAGCATTTGGACTTGAAAGTTTGTGGAAATTAATTTGGTTTTCCACTTTCATGTCTTTCCTCATTCCTTGGTGATCTTTGTTTACATTGAGTCTGTTTGAAATTTGAGCAAATGTAACTGGTGCTAAATTAAGCTGAGTTCATTCAGTACTAGATAGGAATTCATAGGAAGAACACTATTGCTTTTGAGGTGTTTTATGTTTTTGAAAAATAGTTAACTCACAGTTCAGGTCTTCCCATTTGCATTATGTGAACTTGTGAATGAAAGGAAAGAAGAGAAAGGAATTATGCATTTGGGAAATTGCCTATATAGTTAATCCATTTTTGTCTTCTGAAATATTTTGACAAAGTTGTGTTCATTAAAATTTATTCATTTGATTTATTTTGGTTTCTACTGGAGTAGCTGAATTTATTGAATTTTGAAAGAAGTAGGACTTTTGTAACATCCCCATTTTCATCTAAGCTAATTAGCTCGGTGTCTCCAGCTAATTAGAGGGGTTAGTGATTAACTAAAAATTAATCGATTAATCTCGAGAGCAAGGGCCTAGTAAATTAAGGTAAGTCAACAAGATAAGTGAAAGTCAATGACTAATTAGAAAAGTCAACAATTGAAACATAATGTATTAAAGGTTACAATTAAAAGCCTAATGGCTCAATCCTTGTCAATTCATGACTTAGAATATAAAATCAAGGTGACCTAACCTTATTAACTAAGAGCATGGCAAGCATCACATCCTAATCACATGAAAAATTAACCCTCACATCTTCTTTACATAATTAATGAGGAAAATCCTTTTCAATAAAAATATGTTAAGGTGTAATTGAACCAATCAAATTAATTAACATTTAGATAATTGTAGCAATTGGAAAAATGTTGAAACTTTCCTTTAATTATTATTTGAAAGTTTGGTCAAAGTAAGAGTCATATCCAACCATCCATTTGCCTTCTCATCATGCACCACTAGATCAAGAGTCTATATTAGTAGTATTCCTTGAGTCAAGACAAAAGATGTACTCTCCTCCATCAAGATTATGACACTTGGAGTGATCATAGCCATCCAAGCCAAATCCTAAGAGAGGCCATGCTTTTGACCACTTGAAAAACACTACATGGTCTTTACCCAAGTGCCAAGACTCAAAGGAAACGCAACTCTCTCTTTTGCCCCAAGGTTTTTCCCACTCTCTTGCTTGTTGTAAGAAGCAAAATCACATCACTCTCTCCCTCCCCTTTGGTGTGCCAATCAGCCCCTCTGTCTCCCCCTCATTCCATTTTTCATTTCCTCTCTCAAGACACACAAAGCTCTCTCCTCTCCCCAAGTCTCATACCCACTCTCTTCTTCTTCCAACCTTCATTGTTCTTCTTCTAACCTTCTTACTACTTCCTACCTCATCCCCATCACCACACTCACAATCCTTTCAAGGGCCACCATTTTGGTCTTTGGAGAGATAAGGCCACTCATACACAAGCCCCATTTTGAAGCTTCCAAGTAGGAAGGCTCTCTTCAACCTCCTCCTCATTCCAAATCCTTCAAGAAAGCTCTCTTTGGTAGTGACTCTAACCTTTCTTTTTCATGTATTTTTCAAGCTCTAGAACCCCTAAGCTCTTCATAGCTAGGTGGTTTTAGGACTTGTTCAAGGTCTCATGACCATATCTTGCTCTATGAGTTTTCTTGCCTTGTTGAAATTGTTGTCTTAAAATGAGATTTTGTGGTATGATGGTTCTTATGAGTCTTGCTTCATTTTTGTTTTCTTGTAAAAGTATTCTTATTAAAAATAGTTATAAAAATATAAATAAACTCGTGCAATATATGACACAAAACTGGACCATAAAAATAAAAATAAAATCAGTATACAATAAAGAAACAAAGTGAGTTTATTAAAATATTTTAAGAACAACTTTGACAAGTAGAACTTAACTATATAGCATTTTTCTTCATTAGTGTGGCTTTAGTCCTTTATGCACATGGAAAACTATTTAGTATAATTATCTTTAGAGGGCAAAGTTTCACACCAGCTCCACAAGGACATAGTGTATTAGAATAGGAAGTCAAGTAGGCTTTGGATTTAATTCTATGCTCACAAATTTCTTCACGTATTTTTCATTAACCAAACCATAATCATAGATCTTTTTCTTTGTAGCAAATTCCTCTTCGTAAATGCAAATCTCGTTACTTTAGGATCTTGCTCCCTCAATCACATTGCTTTTACCCTTACCTTCAAAATCCTTTTTCATAAACTTGAATCATAATCAAAATCTTTTTTCATAAACTTGAATCATAATCTTCCAACACCCAAACGGTAAAGATAGACTTTCTCAATCTCACCAAATAAATGGATTTCAACAAACTTGACACTTCACCCTATTTGAAAATGCCTAGGATGTCTCAACCTTAGGCTAGTCTTAGAAGCTAAGTTGTAGGGCTTTGGGTGAGTTTAAGATGGTTTGCTATGAATTTGATTTCGTTTCTACCCAGGAGGTTGTGCTATAGTGCAAGCTATCAATGAAAAATTATAAAGTGGGGGAGGTCTCCATCATTCTTCCAAAACCACTCTTTCTACATGACCTTTTCTCTCTCTCTCTCTCTCTCTCTCTCTCTCTCTCTATCTCTTTAACTTTTCTTTTTCTTTCTCACTTTCCTCCTCATCAATCCCATTTCTCTCTCAAAACTCTACACAAATCTACTCCCATTTACACCCTCCTCCACCCTATAACAATATCCCTACCTTTGTCTCTCTCTTCTTCCTCTTGTACTAAGAAAAAAAGGAAACAAGGAAGGATGCCACTATTTTCTCTTGTTTTCTTTCAATTGATAATCATCTCAAGGTAAGCTCACCAATCCTTCTCCATCATGGTATAGTTAATTATTCTTCAATGGGCTTAAGAAGTTGACAGGTTAAGGAACCTCAGGTATGAAAAAATTGGGGTTTTGGGACAATAATCATTATAATTGTCGAACTATAAGAGTCTAATTATACATATTGATTTTATTAGACATGCCCAAGGACACCTTTGTTGACTTTAGGGCACTATAGAGTTGAGCTATCTTTCTTCTTGACCTTGTAAAGTGAGTAAATAATTTGTCTATAATGTGTTTGTACTCAAAATTATGTGAATTATAATTATAATGCCTAATTTTCCTATTTGCGACTCATGAAATCGATTTTATATGCTATGGAGGGGTCTAAATTTGTTGCATGAATTGTAATGTGTTATATTTATGCCAATGCTTACATGAAAGGGCAAATAGTTTTGAAATATGTATTTTTTTGCTATGAAGTATGCATTGTATTTGGATCATTGTAGGACCAACGTGCCACGAATCATGAGGTATTCGGGCGCCACCTCCTAAATCTTGGGAAGGCCAGGACTAGCATGCCACGGATTATCTAGGGCCACCTCCTAAATGCTGGGTTTGCTATAAGGTTCCAAGGATGAGTTATGACTTTGGTGCAATTAATTATAGATTTATTTATTTAGCATGTTAATTTGAAGAAATCCATGTTTAATGCTTGCCCTTGTCCCGTTATAGATGTATTAGTGCTCACTAGGTCCTGTGACCCATTCTTTTATATCTCCTTGCCGACATGTGTCCCAATCCTTTAGTTCCTTAAAGCGTCATCTTAGCCCAACACTTAAAGTGTAGGCCCTAAAAGTACCTTTTTGTTTCCATTGGGATGATTGTATATTTGAATTACTATGGTGTGTATATCTCTAGATATAGCTCCATAGACTATAGCCAGGTTCGTGCTTCCATTTATTCATCATCTATGCCCAAATGTATAGATGTAAAAGTGGAATATTTTGAGTATATATATATTGTATGTCTGACTTTCTAGGGGAATTTTGTTTGTTTGTTTTTAAAGGTATTCCATTAGGCTTGTTAGTGAACATGATGTTCCCTAAGCGCCGGTCACAACTTCAATGGGGTTGTGACGATGCCCATGTCACAAGTTAAGTCATGAGAATTCCTTCTTGCATCTTTTGGTACCTAAGAATGGAAACATGCCAGGCTTTCCTCTTAACAGGCTACGCCTGTATTGAAATTAATTGGTCTGAGCTTGGTCTGTGGTCTATTATAAGCTATTTTTTCAACCTAAGCCTAACTTGAAGCCTATTAATAAAACCTATTATCTAATTAAAATCCCAAAATTAATTAAAAGTTGTGAGCTACGCAAGAAAAGAAGAGCTCCAAAAAGACAATTTATCTCTACGTTTAGATTGACATAAGCTCAGGCAACATGTATATAAATATATTTCCATAAGATCAAGTGTTCTCTATTTTTCACTTCCAGTGTCAAGATATTATCTTCCTTTCTCATACTTAAAATAAGTTAATAGAGCAAGAAAAGTTTAGTTTGGACCCAAATCAACCATGGAAACAATAATAATAATAAAAACTAGGTGTTCCAAAAAAAAAATCATCTCATATATTCAGTTCTAAATAAGCTCAGGTGTGTATCAACAACTTGCAGTGTACAAAACATATACTGGAAACAGAGAAGGTAGTTGGTGAGGCTCCAGCAAGTGGCGACTTGCACAACGAGGTGGTCTAGTGCGATATGGTGCGGTGAGGCAAGAGGGTGGTCCTCGACGATGTGGTCTGTTGTTGAGAGAGAGAGAGAGAGAGAGAGGGGGCCAATTTAGGTTGTGGTGCATTGAAGAAATCATAGAGCAAAATAGAAAAGTGTTATGCACAAAAGAGAATTAAATCAAGCGGTTATGGCAACTGACAAGAGAAAAGAAACATTAGGGCTTTAATTGATTTTTTAAATGTAATAAAATAAAGATATAAAGATAAAAATATGCATATAATAAGCAAAAGAAAGTCGTTGAGTGGTGTTTAGGCTCTGAGCAATCTAGTTTGATGGTATATATTTAGAATTCCCATTTGATATTTTAGTGGATTATGCCCTAAACCTTAATAGGACTGACTTGACAAGCTTAGTAGGCTTTTCATTGAGCCTAGGCATGGCTTATTAAGATAAATAAGCTTCACAAAAGGCCTAAGCCTAGTCCTATTTTTAAATAAGCTAGGCCGAATACAGCCCAGGCCACAGGCCCGTGACAGATGGCCTGGCCTATTTCCACCTCTATTGGTACCCTAAGCGTTGTTGACATAAAGTTCTCAAGAATGTAGGACATTATGTAGGGCCTAAAATAATGGCTATTTTTGGTCAAGGTAGGGTAGCAATCTAAAATGAAGTAGAGGGCTCCATTGTGATGCACAAGCATGTTGCATTTTATGTTCCTATCACCAACGAAGAAAATTTATATTGTTTTCCACACACTTTACTGGGTTGGTAAATCTTGCAGACAAAATGTAGGGACCACTCAATGTCTTCAAAATAAAATAACATGTAGCGATCTAAGTTAAGGGTTCCATGGTTGCATTCTAATGCAACTTTTGAGGTCACCATTATTTTTTTGTTGAAGATATGGGATGGGAATAGGCAACCAAAATTGTATGCCCAATTACAAATAAATAGCTCAATTATATTCTTACTTGTAGGTACAATAAAGAATCAACCCATTACTAGAAGATAGGACTCTTGTTGATTTCGACAAGAATCCTAAAAACATCATTAGGCACACCAGCTGATAAATATTGCTCTCTAATTAACGGGTGCAACTCAACTTGCTCATTGTACCTTTGGTTGGTATCTAGTTGAATGAAGAAGCATGAGTCATCCTTCATCAATGACTTCTGAGCTTGCTTCAATACAAAATAGGTTTCACCTGATAACTTGCAAAACAACTTGCTATTAGACTTGAATTGGCAAACTACTTTTGCATTATAAAGAATTAATTTCAAATAATTCTTCATTTTGGGACATTGCCATAGTTGTAGGTATGTAAATTTGGTGCTTGTAAAGTAAAGAACAAATTTTGTTGAGTAAGAAGGAAATTAGGATGAAGAAAAGACCAAACTTTGAAGAGTTTGAAAAGTGATAAGAGAGTGAAAATGTGATGAACATGAAAAACTTGTGTGTTAGGTTTCATTGTATGAAGTATATTGGTCTATATGAATATATACAGTGGTTCAAAGTTACTCACTAATATGAATTCTCAACGTTAAAAAATCTTGTAAATATAGGAAAGTCTTTTCAATATGGGAAAAACTTTTCTAATACATTTGAAAATCTTTCAATATAGAAACCCATTTTTAGTGATTATCATTTTCCTTGTCCAAAGACTAGGAATAATAACTTAGGACCAAAAAATGCATCTCCCTTCTCTTTATCCTTTTTTTTTTTAATCAAGAACACACCCCTCTCTCTTATTTGTATAAACCTAGTGTTAAAATAATATTGCATGGAATAATTAAATTTTTTCTATTCATGATGTAAATAAAGATAACAGAGACAAATAACAATAAAATATAGTAAATTAATTTGTAAATGTGATAATATGAATTTTTGTCTGCCATAATGTGGTAAATAGAAAGATTAATTGTTACTTACAAATATAATTGAACGAAAAATTGTTTTCGAATCGATAAAAAAATTTATATTAGAAAATACAATTAATTAGTTGAGTTTGATAATTATAAATTACCTCAACCAGCTATATTATACTTCATATAAATTTTTTAATCTCATTTAATATTGATAATAGAGACTTTAAACGTTACATAGCACATATATTTGAATACAAATAATAAATCACTTTTGGATTTATTTTTAATATTTTCTTGATTAAACATGTATTCTACTCCTTGAAAAATATATATGACATCAATTTAGTTTCTAAGCAATTTTTTACATCAACCAGATCCCCA
This sequence comes from Pterocarpus santalinus, assembly GCA_031439595.1. Classification (NCBI taxonomy): domain Eukaryota; kingdom Viridiplantae; phylum Streptophyta; class Magnoliopsida; order Fabales; family Fabaceae; genus Pterocarpus; species Pterocarpus santalinus. Next base: position 29,698,237 of record CM062529.1, read on the forward strand.
AAAGTTCAACTTGATATCATATTAATTCTTAAAAGTTTTTAACATCAAATTAGTCTGTAAAAATTAAAATGTGACATGACATTGGTCGCATAAAATGCATATGACATCAAATAAGTCCCTAAATTTGTAGAAAAGAAAGGATCAAATAAATATCATATGCATCTTTCATGAACCAAAATGATGTCACATTTTAACTTTTAGTGACTAATTTGATTTCAAAAACTTTCAAGGACTAATGTGTAGAGATGGCAATATGGGTTGGGCTCGTCGGTTGACCTGCTCAACCTGCAATTGTTTGCGTGGTAGGTTGATATTTTCAACCTTGCCCCACTTCAATTTGCGGGTTGCCTTTTTTTGGTCTTCATTTCTTTTTAATTGATACTACACACAATATTTTGGGCCAAGAGGCCCACGCACACTATAACATACTTCACTCACTCCATGACACTTCTAGATAAAGACAAAAAACAAAAAAGACATTTCCAAATAATGACCAAAAAAAAAAAATACTTTCATATAAATAACTACTAGTACAACATTAAAGCATGTATCATATACAAAATATGCGCTCAAAATCTCATTGTGGAATGTGAGTTTCTTAATAGTCTATTATGGACTTGTGGTTAATTTGTGGAGCAAGGATTTGTAATATTTATTAATGCTTCATTGTTTTGAGATTGACTTATATTATTAGCATATTATGTTTGGGTTTGAATGTAAATTAGTTAATTTAAGAATTTTTCATAAGTTTGTATGGATGCTATTTTATTGTATTTAGGTAAAAATTCCTTACATTATTTTTTTATATGGATTAATTCACTTAAAATAAGATTATTTCTTTTGTGAACCAACCCACTAACCCACACAAAGGCGGGTGGGTTGGCATATTCAACCCATATTAATGTTCAAAATGACAACTCATGTCCTTACTATTGGTGAGGATGTCATCAAAGAAAACAAGAGTAAACTTCCTCAAGTAAGGCATCAAGACTTGGTTTATTAAAACCTTAAAAGTAAAAAGGGCATTAGTTAAGTTTGTTAGAATATATGAATAATTGTAACTATGTTAATTAAGGTGATCATTAGGAGTTAGAATCGTATATTATAGTAACTGTATATTCTCCATATATTTGTATTTATTACATATTGTCTATATATTCCAGTCTCTATTGTGTAGTTGAGACACACAAATTTCGTAAGTTTTTCTCTTTTCTCTGTTTATCTCAACCTAGTATCCAAAGCCTAAAGAGAAAGGCAATCCTAAATCATGCCATTAGGATGACGTACTGTCCTCTAGTGAATTTTTTTCCATAGAAACTGTGTTGTCCTTCTAGTTTTCGGCCTCATCACTGTTGTGTCATTGCTCTAGTAGCCCCAACACTTGTCCACCACTGGCGACTTTTCTTGGTGTCCTTTCCTATCGCAACTCACGCCACCGTACTCGCCTCCCTCTACACTGCTGTAACATCCTAATAAACCCATACTACGCTTAGGCCGTAATTATGCTTAAGTCGTATTACGCCATTTTATTAGTTGTTACTTGTGCTCGTGGAAAACTAAACTTCACTTGAAATTAAGTTACGCGAAAAATATGGTAAGATTTTTTTTTTTTGAAATACGTTGTCGCTTCGCAGCGTTTTGGAAAGTAAAGCCTTGAGCGAGAAGATAGATAGCGAAAGAGCGTGTCACATAAAATACATATCCCAATATCATAGAACAAGAGAAAGGTAAATAAATAGTAATTCATAAATAAATTTCATTACATAGCTAATCATTATATCCATATGAGTTCATAATATATATATATATATATACATCAGCATTACATCAAAGGAGGATCATGGTCGTGCCATGACCCAAATACTAAATACAAACTTAAATCGACATCATTCGTCACAAAAAGGAATGTATGAAGATGTAGAGCTACAGCAACTACAAGTCCAAATCAGCATTGTCGGGCATCCCACATCATAAGTCGGCTCACAGTGTGGGGGATCCATGCTCCACTCCACCGGATGCGCCATCGGATTCTGGTGGTGATGCAGAAAAATAACTAGAGTAAGAAATAAGATTTATCAGTAGGACTCGAACCCGACACTAAAGTGTCACCATCATCGTCCTAGCCACTTCGGTTTTACAAATGAAAATAGTGAGCATGCATAAGGTCCAATTCTTAGATCTTCGAAAACATAGCCATCCGAAGCGGATTCAATTTTAACATGTCCTCTGATCATTTATATCATAACAAGCATAGGAACAACTATAATTACATAAAACATGTATGGTTATGCTATAAGCTTCTCTTAATTTCTTCCCTTCAAGGGTTTGGACTGAAGTCCCTGTTCTTTTCTTAACTTGACTTTATTTTAAGTCTTTTTCTTTTCACCCACTAAACATAAGTGATAATTGTAACGTCCGAAAAATTTTATCGTTAACAACTGAGTTGTTCGGTTTTATCGAATAAGTGAGTTTATTCATGATCTGATTAGGTACTTTCTTAAAATCCATTTAAGGGTGAATTGAGAGGATTAGGCATGAAAGAATTAAATTAGGAGCATAGAAAACCTCATAGAAAAATTTCAAACCAATTTACCGATTTAATGGAAATCGGTAAGATTTCGGTAACTCAAACTGTCGGAACTGGATCAGTAAAACTTCTCTATGAGTGCCCTAGAATCAACGGCTAGGATTTAGCCAAACACCCCACCCAAGTGGTGCCTAGACAGCCATGGATGATGGGGAAAAGACTAGAATTTTGACCAAGACATCTTTCCACCAATCAAATGCAAGCCACCTTAAAAATATCTTCACTTTTTCCTTGCATCCTCATCTACAAATTTCGGCCACTTCTCCCAGCTGAACCCTCTTCATTCTTCTTCTCCTCATTCTCTCCTCCACTCCATTTTCATCTCTTCTTCAAGCCTCACCATAAACTACTTGCATCCAAGACACAAAATCAGCATAGATTTCAGAAAAATAAGGTAGGAAATCCTACTTCTCCTCTTGTTTCTCTGATTTGGGGCTGTATGTGGGGCTTGCATAATCTGAGATGTTGGTGTTTTATAGAGTGATGATGATGTTTTATGACTGGATTTGTATGTATGTTATGCTTAAAATTGGATTTGAGGGCAAATAGCTTGAAGGAGGAAGACAAATCTAGAAGCTGTTAGGGTTTTCCCTCAGCGGTCCGTACGGAGGAGGGTACGGCTCCGCCTACCACTGATTAAATTGGATGAAACTATTTTTATATGAAACTAGACATCTAGGGCTTTCCATACATATCATAATAGGCCATTAGATTAGTATAGAATTAGTTATGAATTTTTGAAATTTACCCTAGAAATCTGGCTTCCTATCCGGGCAATAGGAGTTGAGAAGGGTATAACTCACCCTATACAACTTCAAATTGAGTGAACCAAAGTTTTTTTGAAAGCTAACATGTAAAGGAATAGCTCATAAAAATTTCAGAACCAAACTCTTAGCCGTTTGCTCCCAGTGCACCAAGGAAGTTGCCTTAAGTCTAAACCAGATTGAACCAAAGTAGTTTAGTAAGGCCAAGTTTTGAGACTCATAAGTCAAAATATACTTATGCAAATGACATAAAACTTAGTTCATTTGAAAGTTTGTTCTGATATCTTTAATTTGACATAAATTTCGTATGAATTCACCTAGTTTTCTATTTTTAGTGAATTTTTTCTTAAAGAGACCCAATTCTGGCTGAGAACAGGGCAGTCTGAGGTAAATTGTATATATCTAGAGTTATATACCTCAAAATGAAATGGGACCAAAAGGGTTAGAATCTAGACATATGAGGCTATGACATATTCAAAAATTAGATTTAAATGAGTTGAATTGAATGAGAAATGAGGCACACCAAATTCGGGCAGAACAGAGGGGGGTTAAGCTGAAACTCTATTGATGTTTAAATTGAAATTGTTGATTGAAATTATGAATGCATATGTTTGATTGAGATTGTTGATTGGCGTTATGGATGTACATGTATAATTGTTGCTCTATACTAAAATTGAATGTATTGGTTGTCTGGCACTATTCACAGGGAAGCGGACTCGATCCGTTATGCTGCCGAAATTTCGGTAAGAAGTTTATATGTTATGAAAGTCTATGACAACTTGAGTGCATCATACATAAAGAAACAAGTTAAATGTGCATTCATTTCATGAGATGATAAAGAATTCCATATCACTTGGGCCAACCCCGGAATAAATTAAGGGGAATAGATCAGTGGGAAGGTCAGGGAAAGTAAACCCGGCCATCCTGGATAGGAACGAGCTCGGTTCTGAAAAGCGGACTATTACCTAAGAGTATATGACCAATGACTCCCAGGGGACTAAGGATGGAAATAAGTTCTAATAGGTGGAAGCCTCCAAGAATAAGGTGCATCTTCTCATTGCATATGCATATGTACAGTGTAAAAATTTTCTATTGATTGTTCTAGATCCTTGTTATTTATTCTTAATATGCTATTGCTCTGCTGTGATTACTGTTTGAGTATATTAGTATATCTGTTAATTAAAATTAAACTTGTTTCAGTGTATGCTTTACAAATGAGTATTTAAGTTAAATATTACCATTTTACCATACTATTTGAAAATTATTGCATGACCGAAACAACTGGAAATGACAGAGATGACACATGTATAGAATTAGGAATTCCTACTGAGAAATTTCTATTTCTCACCCTACTGTATATTGCCGCATCATTCTCAGACTATGGAGTACGCTGCGATAGGAGTCCTCTTCATTGAGTTCCCTGAGCTTCACATACATCTCGACCTATTCCTAGACTCTGTATATATATCTAGCAGGTGCCAGTTTCGTTTGTATTTCTTCTTTCAGAGAGACTTCGCCGTGCCACTGATGCACCCACTGTTTAACCCCGCCATCCCATATATTGCCATTCCACTTCATATGGCCCATCCATTTCCTCCTCCTCCAGCAGCAGCACCAGCACCGGCACCAGCAGCAGTAGTCCCCGCTCCTATGGCCCCTCCTGCGTCACCACCACACCCGATACTCTCCGCCTCGACATCAGAGGAGGACCCATCGGAGGCAGCGAGTTCCTCCTCATCCTATGCTCCCGGCATGGGCTACCCTCCTACAGATGCACCCATGGCGAATGGGTTTCTTTCTTCAGAGTCTGATTAGATAGTGAGTTTGCAGTAGTGGTAGTAGATGTATAGAATGGCCCTCTTTTGGCAGTCTAGGTCATAGTTAGATGGATAAATATTAGGAACGTACATACAATGTCCCATGGGGACCACTTGGGTTGCTGTTCATAGAAACTGGCCGTTTCATTTTGTCTTAGTGGCCTCATTTTGTCACATTGTATTTTTGACAAACTTGAAAATCAGATATATATATATATATATATATATATATATATATATATATATATATATATATATGTGTGTGTGTGTGTGTGTGTGTGTGTGTACATATTTATGATGCAGTTTGTAGTGGTTCTACCCTTATTGTATTCTTATTTATGTTACGTTATTTACAGTATACCGATTAATCAGTATTTATTCCGCTATCGCGCAGAAATTTTTGTTACACGATTAAGTATTCTTATGCGAGTAATTAATACTAATGCAGGGAGTAGAATTTAACCAGTATCATACATAATCACTTATCAGATAATTTATTATGACTTAAGTATAGTACTTTGTCTGGTAGGGTGTTACAATAATGAGCTCATACCATGGTCGTCGCCACCATAACTTTTTGGTACTTACACTAACTGGGTCATATCATGCCTCATGTAAGCTTTATCCTCTATACTCACGCTAACCGGGTTGATGCCATGCCTCATGTGAGTCATGGGTGAGAGGAGCTTACTTTGGATCATCTTCTCTTTTGAAGGATCACACCCTTAATTCATTTTCTTCTTATTAAAGCTTATAATGCAAAATTATTCTAATTCTTTTCCACATTTAGGCATTACGTATCGCCGTCCTCAAATGTGATTCCTTTATCGCATATCATCATATCATCAACATATTATATTCATATCATCATCATTTATTATCATATCATGATCATATCATTATCATCCTTATCATGATCATCATATCACTATCATAATCATCATCATCATCATATCATTGTCATCATATTGACACATAGAGGCATACTTATCACACAAAGTCTTATGAGCTTAGCTTAGTAAATTTGGTGTAAGTTTTTAATTAAGATTGCCTCTTGTATAAATTCTTTTATTAGGCATGGGGTCAATTTTATTTATTATCCTTTTTGAAACTTTTAAGTTCAATTATGAAGGTTTTCTAATATCTTAATTTGGGGATCTTAATGTCTTGAAGCTTATTTCTCATTAACTTTTAAATTGAACCATACCCAGTTTTACTTTTACAGTGGGGCAGTAACTTCAAAAATTTACCATAATTTCACCTTTTATTCTTTTGACTTAAATTTTGGTATCATTATCCTTCTCTGAGTCTATTTAAAAAAAAAAAACCCACTCAAAAATTCATTTTGTAACTTGAGATATGCACATTTTATTCTGACTGCTCAGCTTTTAAGTTTATTCTCAATACAATGACTTTTAAACATTATTGCAGGCTCCTCACAAGGAATTTGCCAAAACTATTTTATGGGGATGTTTCTATATGTCTTAGCTTTCTAACAAACTTGGTTTCACTAAAAAATGTTCTATATAACTTGAGTTATTAAGATTTTATTACACACTACTTGAACAGAAACATATCTGGGGAAAGCACACTTTGAAAATTCATATCTCTCTCGTTTTAAGGCCAAATTTCACGTATTTCATATATATTAAAAGCCATATGAGTCTATTTTCAATTAAAATTAGTTCCATTGCATTTGGAGTTATATGGAAAAAGTTATTATTTGCGCCATACAGACTGCCAGAATTTTCCAGCTTCCATAGTTTTGGTTTCAATGAGTTTTCTTGTAAAAATATTAAGTCTTTTCCTCAAGTGACCACTTTACATTTCCAAATCACTTTTATACTTTGAGATCTTGGTAAAAATCAATATTTTGAGTTCTAAAAAGTTGGGTTCAACATAAAATAAAATGCACAACCAAAGTCATTTTCCAAAAAAGTAAAATCACAAACAACTTCTTATAATAAAAGCATGGCCATGAGACCTCTAGAGCAAGTTCTAAAACCACCTAGCTATGGAGAGCTTAGGAGCTCTAGAGCTTGAAAAACATAGAAGAAAGAGGGGTTAGAGTCACTACCAAATGGATTTCTTGAAAGCTTGAAGAGTGAAAATGGTTGGAGATGGCCTCCTCCTTCTTGAGCTTGATAATGGGGCTAAGTAAGTGTTTGTTTTGCTTTCTCAAGAACCAAAGAGGGTAGTCCTTGAAGGGCTTGTGAGGGTGGTGAAAGAAAATGAGGGTGGTGGTGGTGGAAAGTAAGAAGAACAAAAAGGAAAGTAGAAAGAATAAAAAGAGGTTGAGAGGAAGGGGAGTGGCTACTTGGTATCCTTGGGAAAGAATAGAAATCACAAATGAGAGAGTGAAGGGGCTGTTTTGGGGCACAAAAATGGGGGTGAGGACTGATTGGTTTTGCTTCTCCAACAAGCAAGGGGAAGTAAGTGAGTTTAACTTCTTTTTCAAGCAAGAAAGCTAGGGACCTTGGGGCAAAAGGGTGGGTTGTTTCTTCCTTGAGTCTTGGTGCATGCTATAGACTATTTTGTGTTTTCTCAAGTGGACAAAAGCAAGGACCCCTCTTGGGATTAGCTTGATTGAACAGGATCACTTCAAGTGGCATAATCTTAAGAGAGGAAGGTACTTCTCTTATCTTGACTAAAGACATACTACTAACATAGACCCTTGATCTAAGAGTACATGATGAGAAGGCAAATGGATGGTTGGATTTTGCTCTTGTCCTTGGCCAAAATTTGGTGCATCAATTAGGAGAAATTTTTAAATCTTCAAAGCTATTAGAATTACCTAAGTTGTTAATCAATTTGATTAGTTAAATTACTCTTTAACCGATTTCAGTTAATTACACTTTTAAAATATTTTCCTTTAAAAGAATTGATCTTATGAATTATGTAATTAGGGTGTAAGAATTAATATATCTCAATTGGTAAGGTAGAACAATTGTCTTGTACTTAATTAATAAGATTGGATTAACTTAATTATATTTCTAAGTTACGAATTAATGAGGTTCGAATAATTAGGTTTTAATTAAAATATTTAGCGCATTATGATTCAATTATTGATTTGACTCAATTTACTAAGCTCTTGCTTATCGAGATTAGCCGATTAGTCCTCAGGTAATCGTTAACCTCTCTAATTAGCCAGGATTACTGAGCTAATTAGCTTAGATAAAATTGGGGATGTTACAACTGCCATACCCCACTGATAGTCTCCATCCGAGCTTCCATACACCCTCACATGTGTCCAACATGTTTTGCCTCTTCTGTACTCCCCTCGCTCCCCTCCTTCCGGATCTGTGCTCCACATGATCATCTAGCCAGTATTCTGTCACCCCATTTTCAAGTTCCCATTTTTGGCCCTGCCCATGGCTGGCAGTGACTCCTTACATGCTATTCCGAAGACTAAGTGTCCTGTGTTTCGTAGTTATGTCAGTGTGCTTCTCTCCACTGACAAGCTTGATCAGCCCGAACCTTTTTTAGTTGATTATGCTAGTTTCCTAAGATGGTATTAGAGCCTATGTTGTGGTCGTTATTGGACCATCTGCAGATGTCTAGTCCCACAAACTTCACGCTCTAGATGTACAATCCTGAGTGTAAGGGGCATGTTAAAGTTCCACAATATGGCATAAATAGCTTTTATAAGCACTTAAGTAATCCTCCTCCCATGAGATAGTTTTTGAGGTTGAATTAGGCCCAATCAGTTCTAAGAATGTCAAAAGATATCACCAAGAACACATAATTCCTATTATGAGTAAGGCAATTTTATGAATACCTTCCTCTTTGATTCGAATTAGTGATATCCCGATTTCCAATCCAACTTTGTAAACACCTTAACATCCCTAACTCATAAAGTAAATCATCATATGGGGGATACGAAATTTATTAGGAATAGTAATTCCATTAAGAGCCCTATAGTTAATGCACAACCTCCACCAATGGTCTTTCTTTCTTACTGATATAATAAGGCCGCAAAATGGGCTAGTGCTCTGTCAAATGGTCCTAGCTTGTAGCATTGCAACCACAATCTTCTGTATTTCAATTTTTGATGGTGTTGGTACCCGTATGGCCTTATCATTGCAATATTTGCTCCTTTCTTCATGATAATAGCATATCCTTGGTCTCGCTTGGGTGATAGGCATTTGGGGGTTGAAACAAGTCATGAAACTCTTCCAAAGCTGCTTTGATTTCCATAAGGATAACTGTTAAATTGTATTGCCTAGCATGCTCTTGCCAAGAGGTAATGAAGTACCCTTCTTCCCTTTTTTAACATTTTAAATATAACTTTCCATGAAGCCTTAACTCAGCCCAAGGAAGTATCTCTGCTCAACATCTTTGTCTCCTTGTTTTCATGCCATTGAAGCATTAGCTCTTGGTAATGAACTTCCATTATTCTAAGACTAGTTAGGTAATCAAGGCTTAGAGCCATTTAATTTAACTTCTCCTAAGTCTATTTATATTCTTTGCACTCTTAAAGTGACATTCTTGTAGACTCTTCTGCCTACCTCTTGCTAGCCATTTCCCACCTCTACCATAAATGGAGGAATCTCATCCACATTAACTTGCGAGTCCTCAACTACCTTTCTTGCAATAAAGTTGCTAGAAGCACCACTATCTATCAACACCATTACCTCTTGCCCCTTAATCTCTCCTTTCACTATGAATGACTTGTTGGAAGTGAAGCCAACAAGATTATTGAGAGAAAACTATAAGTTTCTAGTCTCAATCTCCCCATGCTCTATCCCAACTTTCCCCTCCTTAATTCTTTCCCCCTTCCTCATCACTATCCTTGTAACATCCCCACTTTCGTAAGCAATGCATAATGGAAACTTTGAAATTATTTCTCTTAAGCAGTGTGACAATTTCTCAGGCAGCACTATGCTATGACGATTTTCACTCAAAATTATGGGGCACTATAATACTATCGTTGAAATATGGCACTGCCATATGTTAAAAATTAGAAAACGATAAAAGTGCCCCTGTAAACTTTTGTTAATTACAGTGATACCTAGAATCTTTAGAAATTATATTTTGACCCCAAAGACTTATTCGCACAATAACCCTAGAACTTTTCAATGACCTTTATGTCTCCACATCTATAGAACTAGCAGAATGAGATTTTAAACAGAGCAGAATCACGTGATGAAACTGTAGAAGTTTAAATCTCTGCCGATTGGACCATGGAGGCAATCTAGTGTGAAATGATGTGGGGTGTCCCTGGACTTGTTTTAAAATTATTGAAATGGCATTAGTTATAGAAAACAAAAAACAAAAAGGCTTCGAGTTTGCAAAAATATCCAATTTACGTTGTTAATCTATTTATTCGGTTTCAATAGTTATGTAAGGGCAATTAAAAGTTAATTAAATATTAATTAGGAGTTAATTATGTGTTAATTAGAAGAATGAGGCTTAGGAACAATTAGAATAGAGATATATAAATTCTCTCAGAGTCATTTAGCAAAGTTTTGTCGATTTGAAGAAAATCAGCAAAGATTCAGTATTTTAAACCGCTGGAACCGAATCAATAGATTGCCACATTAAAAACCATAAGATTAGTGGCAAAGAACTCAGCCACACCCACCCCTAAGTGGCGCCACCATTAGCCTTAGAAGAGGAGAAGTGTTGGTTAAATATTAACCACCCAAAGCCAAGGACCAATGAAAAGCTAGTAAGCTAACTACCCTCATTATTAAACTCCATTTTCCCTTCATTATCCCTCATTTCTGCACCCCAACGATAGCAGCCCTTCTCCATTTTATTTCTTCTATATTCTCTTCATTTCATTCCATCTTCAAGCTCCAATCACTCTACTCTTTCAAGAACTTCACTTCTTGCTAGCTATTCAACTAAATTGAGGTAGGATTCAATTTCTGTTCTTAATTTCTCTGAACTGTGGCTGCATGAAATTTCACTTTTCTTCATCTATTTGATGATGTATTGGATGTATTTGATGGTTTATGGTTGGATTAACATGAAATTTTGAGTGAAAATTAAAGTTAGAAGGAGAAAACTAGAAGAAGTGGAGAATTAGGATGCTGTCTAGGTGAAAAACCTACAGGGGTCCATATGGTGCAGTGTACAGCTCTACCTACAGCTGTTTAAATTTGATGAATCCATTTTTATATGAAACTAGACATTCAGGGATTTCCATACATATAAAATATAAGGCCATTGGATTAGTATAGAATTAGTTATGAATTTTTGAACTTTGACATAGAAATTTGGATTCTCATGTGGGTAGTATGAGTTGAGAAGGGTATAACTCACCCTACACAACTTCAAATTGAGTGAAACTAATGTTGTTTGAAAGATAACATACAAAGGAACCTCTCACAAAAATTTCAGAGTCAGATTCATTGCTAATTATTTCCAGCACATCAATGAAGTTACCTTAAGTTCAAACCGGGCTGGAGTAAGGTAGTCCAGTAGGGTCAAGTTACGGGGCTTATATCTTAGAATATACTCATGCAAATGATATGCAACTTATTTCATTTGAAAGCATGTTTGTTAACTTTAAATGGATATAAATTTCTTATGATTTTACCCAGATTTCTATTTTTAGTTAATTTTCACTTATAAGCGTGCATTTCTAGCTAAGTACAGGGCAGTCTAAGATAAAATACTAATAACTTGAGTTATACAAATCAAAATGAGATAGGACCAAAAGGGTTGAAAACTAGACACATAGAGATATGACATATCCAAAATTTAGATTTAAATGAGTTGAATTGGACTAAAGGTGGATTATACAAAATTCGGGCAGAACTAAATAGAATTGGCAGAAATGACCAAATTGATGGTTTCACAAGTATTAGTGCACATATAAGGCTTGGGTTGAAGGTTGCAAGTTTTACATTGATAGATATGTTAGATTGATTTCACTACTATGATTAATTTGTCCATGGGAGCTGGCAAGTCTGATCCGTTATGCTGCCGAAATTTCGGCAAGAATATGTGAATCATAAGAATATTATAAACATTTATATATTATGCTCATAAGATTCATATATGCAAGAATGATTTAAATATGATATGAAGTTATGAGAACTTATATTATGGATGATTATGCTTTGATTATAATTACATTTACATGTCATGTTCATGTACGTCATGCATGCTGTAACATCCTCCTCAGTACAATACTATGCTTAAGTCATAGTACCATACCACTAGCCATTCTTTGTTACACGAAGCGGATCTCATCCAGCAACAACTTCAGCCGTCTTTGGAAACTTCTAAAATCATCTGGAGACAACATGGAAATAGGAGTGAGAATTATAAAATTCTTAGTAGGATTCTCTAATTTTCATACATAGTGTCATCATGGTCGTCTTCAGTTTGCTTCGGTTTATTTTGAAAAAGATGAACATGCAGCACAAACTGTTTAATTTTACATTTCGAAAAATGTCTTATCCGAAGCAAAGTTCATTTTTACTTATATACTGGTCCTTTGGGGAAGTGTACACAAGATTAATTCATGAATAATTCCATGGATAATAACTTCAATATATAAAACACACATAGCATTAATCTACTGGAAACATAACATCTGTACCTAACTTAACTTGCACTTGAATTCATACATATACATAAAATTTACTTTTCTTTCATTACTACACTAGCTGGGTCATGCCATGCCTCATGTAAGTTCTGTCCCCTGTACTCACACTAGCTGGGTCGATGCCATGCCTCATGTGATTGGGGTGCTTGCATATACTTTAATCTTTTAGTCTTTAGTCTTTTACTTGGCACACCTAGGCGTTACGTATCGCCGTCCCTAGGGTGCTTTTACTGCCCTTGGGTAGCCTGGCCTTGGAGTGAGCTCGTCAGCTTCACCCAATTGACCATCGTCTGCACATGAGCTCACCCAAGAGATTCCACGTGCCTCTAGTCTTGGAGGATCTCATTACAGTCACGTGCCTCTAGTTGAAGGGATCTCTTCCGGTCACGTGCATCTAGTTGAAGGGATCTCTTACGGTCACGTCTCAAAATTGAGGATCTTATCTCACCACGTGCCTTCAACATAGAGATCTCATCGACCATGTGCTTCCAAGGTAGAAGGTAGTGCCTTCACGAGGAGGATTCATATCTTTATCATTTAACTGCCTTCACAAGGAGGGATTCAATTAACTGCCTCCAAGTGAAGGGACTCACATTCAATATATTCACATTCCTTCATTCTCATACATATTCAAGCATAGTCATACTGGGTGTACTCATACATATACTTTAATTCATCCTTACATCTAAACATTCATAGCTTCTTAGACTTCGAATCTTACAAAGATAATCTGGATAAAACCGCTTTCCCCATGAATAGTGCCGGTTCACATAGACAGTTCAGCCATAGTAATATAATCAATCTATTCATATATATGGATCAATATAAAATAAATCCTCAACTCAAACCTTATATGTTTCACTAACGCTTGTAAAATTATCATTTTGGCCATCCTGCCAATTCTATTCAGTTCTGCCCGAATCTTGTATAATCCACCTTTATCTCTATTCAAATCATTTAAATCTGAAATTTGGATATGTCATAGCTCTATATGTCTACTTTCTAACCTCTTTGGTCCCATGTCATTCTGATTTATATAAATCAAGATATTCAACTTTTACTTCAGCCTGTTCAGTCACTAGCCCGAATTACACTCCTGGGAATATAAATTCACTAAAAATCAAAACTAAGCTCAAATCTTACGAAATTGGTCTCATATCAAAGCTAACGGGACAAACTTTCATTTTCCACAAGTTTCACTTGGTTTGCTTAAGTATACTTTGAGTCATAAGGCCCGAAAATCGACCTTCCTGAACTACCTTGTTTTGGCTCAATTTGGACATAGAGCAATTTCCTCGAACCACTGGGATCAATTGGGACCATAACAAACTCAAAATTTCATACTGGGATGTTCCCCTATGTGTAGGATTTCTAACAAAACTGGTTTCACTCAATTTGGAGTTGTATAGGGCGAGTTATACCCTCCTCATGTCACCTTGCTCAAATGAAAGTCCTGAACCCTAGGTCAAACTTCAAAAATTCGCATCTCTCTCAATACTAATCCAATAACCTTGTATGATATATCTACGGAAAGCCCTGAAGGTCTACTTTCATCTAAAAATGGTTTCATCAGATTTGACCGATTATAGGCAGCGCCGTACCCTCCGCCGTACGAACTGCCGTGGAATCTCCACCAAGACAGCACCCTCATCCATTCATTTCTCTTAGTTTTCTTCTTCTAATTCTAACTCTAACTCAAAATCTTCTATTAATTCAATCGTGATTCATCATAATACATCCAATAATTCATCAGATACATAAGAAAGAACACAATTTCATACAACCATAGTGCAAGAAATTCAAGAATAGAAGCAGAATCCTACCTCTTTGGAGTATGATTGGAGCTAAGTGCTGAAACTTGGAGTGTTAGAACCCTGCTAAGCTTGAGGGAGTAATGGAGTTGGAGAAGAGAAAAGAGAGCTGAACAAGGGAGAAAGTAGCGTAGAAATGGGGCTGAAGGAGAGAAAGAATGAGATATATATATATATATATATATAAGCTTGAGGCGGTAGTTAACTTGGAGGGCTTTGATTGGCTGAATTTCTTGTGGACAAAATTTACCTACGTCTCCCTTTTAGTGGAACTTACCGCCATACTATTTGAAATCGGAACTCGCCTCTATTCTGCTTGAAGTCGGAACTCGTGTTGTTGAGGTTGAGACTGGAGCTGAAGTCGGATGTCAGAACTCGTACCATCTCGTTGTGACTTGAGGAATTCTTGTCTAGTTTATTCGAGACTTGGAAGCCAGGTCGTAAGTCGGAAGTCATAAGCTTAAAATCAACTAATCTCGGATATCGTGTATAACTTGGAAATCAACCCAAAGATTCGAACTCATGTCCGTTCTAGTTGAGTTCAACTCCAAGGACGAAGCTCTTCATATTGAACCCGGAGGTCGCTTCTATAACCTATAAAGTCGGAAACCGTGCACATTTTATTTTAAACATGAAGTCCTAGGTCGGGACTCGCGTTCATCTTGCTTGAAACTTGGATATAAGTTATGAGATCGGAAGTCGGGTCCATTTGCTTTAAGACATGAAGTCGGGTATCTGGAATCACGTCCATGTTGTCTAACTTGAAGTTTAAGTCGGAAGTCCTGAAGTAGTAAATTATGCCACTTGAGGTCAGAGATTATGCCCAATGTACCTTAACTGGAAACCGGAAATCGGTAATGGAAGATGAAATCAGAAATCAGACATTATGTGGAATCCGAAGGCGAACTCGGAACTCGGAAATTGGGATGTTACACATGCAAGCATAATTAGAATATGATATGAGAAGTAAGGTGTGAGACATATCCATGAATGTGCAAAGCATCCGCATGCATGATAAGATATGGAAAGGAAAGGATAATAAGTGTAACATCCCAATTTCCGAGTTTTTGAGTTCAGTTCACATAATGTCCGATTTTCGATTTCATCTTCCATTACCGATTTTCGGTTTTGAGTTAGGGTACATTGGGCATAATCTCTGACCTCAAGAGGCATAATTTACTACTTCACGACTTCCGACTTAAACTTCAAGTTAGACAACATGGACGTGATTCCAGATACCCGACTTCATGTCTTAAAGCAAATGGACCTGACTTCCGATCTCATAACTTATATCCAAGTTTCAAGCAAGATGAACGCGAGTCGAACCTTTAAGACTTCATGTTTAAAATAAAATGTGCACGGTTTGCGACTTTATAGTTTATAGAAGCGACCTCCGGGTTCAATATGAAGAGCTTCGTCCTTGGAGTTGAACTCAACTAGAACGGACATGAGTTCGAATCTTTGGGTTGATTTCCAAGTTATACGACATCCAGAGATTAGTTGATTTTAAGCTTATGACTTCCGACTTACGACAGGCTTCTAAGTCTCAATAAACTAGACAAGAATTCCTCAAGTCACAGCGGATAGATGGCACGAGTTTCGACATTTGACTTCAGCTCAGTCTCAACCTCAACAACACGAGTTCGACTTCAAGCGGAGATAGGCGATTCGATTTCAAATAGTATGGCGGTAAGTTCACTAAAAGTGGAACGTAGCTAAATTTGTCCACGAAATTCAGCCAATCAAAGCCCTCCAAGTTAACTACCGTCTCAAGCTTATATATAACTCGTTCTTTCTCTCCTTCAGCCCCATTTCTACGCTACTTTCTCCCTTGTTCAGCTCTCTTTTCTCTTCTCCAACTCCATTACTCCCTCAAGCTTAGCTGGGTTCTAACTGACTCAGTCAGCACTTAGCTCAATCATACTCCAAAGAGGTAGGATTACCTTCTATTCTTGAATTTCTTGCACTATGGTTGTATGAGATTGTGTTCTTCCTTATGTATCTGATGAATTATTGGATGTATTATGATGAATCACGATTGAATTAATAGAAGATTTTGAGTTAGAGTTAGAATTAGAAGAAGAAAACTAAGAGAAATGAATGGATGAGGGTGCTGTCTTGGTGGAGATTCCACGGCAGTTCGTACGGCGGAGCGTACGGCGCTGCCTAAAATCTGTCAAATCTGATGAAACCATTTTTAGATGAAAGTAGACCTTCAGGGCTTTCCGTGGATATATCATATAAGGTTATTGGATTAGTATTGAGAGAGATGCGAATTTTTGAAGTTTGACCTAGGGTTCAGGACTTTCATTTGAGCAAGGTGACATGAGGAGGGTATAACTCGCCCTATACAACTCCAAATTGAGTGAAACCAGTTTTGTTAGAAAGCCTACACATAGGGGAACATCCCAGTATGAAATTTCGAGTTTGTTATGGTCCCAATTGATCCCAGTGGTTCGAGGAAGTTGCTCTATGTCCAAATTGAGCCAAAACAAGGTAGTTCAGGAAGGTCGATTTTCGGGCCTTATGACTCAAAATATACTTAAGCAAACCAAGTGAAACTTGTGGAAAATGAAAGGTTGTCCCATTAGCTTTGATATGAGACCAATTTCGTAATATTTGAGCTTAGTTTCGATTTTTAGTGAATTTATATTCCCAGGAGTGTAATTCAATTAGAGTGAATGAAGGCTGAAGTAAAAGTTGAATATCTTGATTTATATAAATCAGAATGACATGGGACCAAAGAGGTTAGAAAGTAGACATATAGAGCTATGACATATCCAAATTTCAGATTTAAATGAGTTGAATAGAGATAAAGGTGGATTATACAAGATTCGGGCATAACTGAATAGAATTGGCAGGATGGCCAAAATGATAATTTTACAAGCGTTAGTGAAACATATAAGGTTTGAGTTGAGGATTGCCAGTTTTATATTGATCCATATATATGAATAGATTGATTATATTACTATGGCTGAACTGTCTATGTGAACTGGCACTATTCATGGGGAAACCGACCTGATCCGTTATGCTGCCGGATTTACGGCAGAAGTCTAAGAAGCTATGAATGTTTAGATGTAAGGATGAATTAAAGTATATGTATGAGTACACCCAGTATGACTATACTTGAATATGTATGAGAATGAAGGAATGTGAATATATTGAATGTGAGTCCCTTCACTTGGAGGCAGTTAATTGAATCCCTCCTTGTGAAGGCAGTTAAATGATAAAGATATGAATCCCTTCACTTGGAGGCAGTTGCACTTGAATCCCTCGCTGTGAAGGCAGCTACCCTCTACCTTGGAGGCACGTGGTCAGATGAGATCCCTCTATGTTGAAGGCACGTGGTCAGATGAGATCCCTCAATTTTGAGGCACGTGACCAGAAGAGATCCCTTCAACTAGAGGCATGTGACCGTACGAGATCCCTCAAGACTAGAGCACGTGAATCCCCTTGCCGGGTGAGTCGGTGTGGCCTGGTCACGTGAAGCCGATGAGCTCACTCCAAGGCCAAAGGCTACCCAAGGGCAGATAAAAGCACCTAGGAGACCGATCGTAACGCCTAGGTGTGCCAAGTAAAAGACTAAAGACTAAAAGATTAAAAAGTATAATGCACCCCAATCACATGAGGCATGGCATCGACCCGATGCCTAATGTGAGTGCGAGGGACGAACTTACATGAGGGCATGGCATAGACCCGGCTAGTGTAAAATGCAGAGATGAAAGAAAAGTAAATTTTATGTATATGTATGAATTCAAGTGCAAGTTAAGTTAGATGCGGATGTTATGTTTCCAGTAGATTAATGCTATGTGCGTTTTATATATTGAAGTTATTATCCATGGTATTATTCATGAATTAATCTTGTGTACACTTCTCCAAAGGACCAGTATATGAGTAAAAATGAACTTTGCTTCGGATAAGACATTTTTCGAAATGTAAATTAAATGTGATTTGTCTGCATGTTCATCTTTTTCAAAATAAACCAAAACAAGCTAGGCGACCATGATGACACTCTGTATGAAAATTAGAGAATCCTATTGAGAATTTTATAATTTTCACTCCTATTTCCATGTTGTCTCCAGATGATTTTAGAAGTTTCCAAAGACGATCAAGATTCTTTGTCAGCCGGATGAGGAAGTCTGCTTTCGGTGTGAATAACAACTCAGTATGGTACTATGACTTAAGCATAGTATTGTACTGAGGAGGATGTTACAATAAGAACTTGCAAGAGGGACATACTAAGCTACCACGTGAGGCATGGCTCAGACCCAGCTAATGTGGGCCAGAGCGGTACTGTCTAAAACTTAGGCCAACCCTCGACCAGAATAAATAGGAATAGACTGGTGTGAGGGTTGGTAAAAGTGAACTCGTCACTCATATATAGGTACAAGCTCGGACCTGAAAAGTAGGCTATTACCTAGGGATGAGAAGACCATTAACCTCTGGGGGACCAAGCATAGAAAAGCAAGATCAAGTTGCAAGATAAAGAAGGAGATGAATTAAGTCAAGTGCACTTGCATACAGTCAAATATAGGCATCCATATGTGCATCTTCAATTATCTCGTTATGTCATAGTGTATTCTTGATTCTTGTTAAAGCATATTACACTATTCGTATCTCTATATCTGTCATATAATATGACAAGTGGTTGTTAAAATATGATCTGCTTTGAGAAAGATGTTTTAAACTTAAAATTGAATCACTGGCTGTGTATATGTGCTCATATTTTCATAAGAAATTGAAGCGGCTGGAATGTTTATGATGGCACTGTATGCGTGTTGGTTCGAGTTTACCTACTAAGAACCTTAGGTTCTCATTGCTTGCTTGTATGTTCTTCTTTCCATAAACATTCCAGATCCTAGACTAAAATTTAAGAACAAGGCAGAATCCTAGGATGTTCATCATGCAAGACTCAGGCTTAAGTCAGTCGGAAGACTATAGAGGTCGGTTGAAGTTCAGAGAGGGCGATAGCCGCAATGTAGAGGTAGTTTCTGTGTACAACATTAGTTACAAAATTTTTCTTAAAGTGTAATTATTTTATTCTCTATGCATCAAAGATGAAATTTATGAATTATTATTCAGTAATAAAATGTGCAGTTAAAGGACCATGTATTATATTTTTCCACATTTTAAAGATTCTCTTAGCATAGTGACAACATCTTAATATAACTCCATGACTTGAGTATGACTTATATAATAGAAAGTGTTACAATCCTCCTCTACTAGCAATAGCTAAAAATGTCTTTAGTGGCATAACTGGTCTCTTCCTCACTTCTCACAACACTTGAAATACAACCCCTACTTTGTCTCTCTTGACATTTTTCCGATGAAAACCTCTTGCCACCACTCTCTTTCTTGTCCTTGAAGGCCTTAGATGCTTATTTTTGCCCCCTTAGTCACCCATTGTAGGCTACCCACCTTAGCCATGAGGAAGGGTCGAAATGGTATGAGACCCTCAGAACCTTGCCCTCCATATTTGCTGGCAATCACCACATTTCCATTCCTCCAAGTCATATGTTTCCCCCTTAACTCTAAAGCTCAGTCCATCAACTTTGAGAGGGTCCGTAACTCACTAGCCTTAAGTTCGGCTTGGATTTCTTCCTTTAACTTATTTAAGAAAATCCTCAAGAATACTTCCTTGTCTAAATCCTTCCTCAACTTTGATATTAGCTCGAACTCCCTCGAATACTACATTGCACTATTAGTTTGCATGATTTCCAATAAGGGAACAATGTTCTATGCTAAAATCGATGAATAAGAACCTCCTTGAATTCTTTCCATGTGGGGTAAGGAACTTGTCCCCCCTACACTAATGTTAATTGAGAGCAGTAGCCCTTGGACCAACACCATTCCATGTTCTTATATTCCTTCACTTAGTTCACTTGGAAATGCTTCTCCACCTCACTAACCAGTCATAGGCATCCTCTCTAGCGAACAAAGGCAACTCTATGCTTCCTCCCTTAACACTGTAGGGTGGCCGACTCTCTCTAGCTTTCATTATATAACCACTTAAAACCTTCCTTCCATTGTGAATAGGATCGTTGCTCATCAATTGTAGGGCTCCTCTAATGATAATGATGTTCATCGACTATCCTCAACATGGGTTATCAACTCGACCTTCCCCAGCTTGACCCAACTCGATTTCTCTCATCATGTGGCCAAGCTCCATTAGCTATCTAACCAAATTTAGTAGTATCATAACCTGTTAGGTCTGTTAGCCTGTTCCTCCTCCTACAACTTGTCGAGTTTCTTGTCTTCCCAACCATCGCTTTGTGTCCTCCTTCCTTACTTCCATGGTTGTGACATGCATAAACACCATTCACATGTTCCCTAAGATCTAGAGCTCTGATACCTATTGATAGAAACTAGTATCAAAAACAAGAAATGGTATGAAAATTTCTCTATATACTTATGAAAGAAGCTTGAATTCCAATGTAGAATTACAACTTTAGAATCTTGTATACAATAATAAAAGGAAATAAGAAAAGGTTAAGAGACACTTGGGCAGCCCGTCACCCTTCTAATCCTACTCAATATTTTGCATAACTAAGTTTACACCCCACCCTTACAATATAGAGCATTATTCTTCCTCCAATGAAATATGCATATTCTCTCTCCTATATTATCTTAGTATAACTAACTCTTTACTCTTATTTCTCATTTGTGTCCAAGTTCAGCTCGCTTCCTCCTCTTCCTCTCATTTACCTTTGTAATATTAGGCCTATTCTTGGGCTTGGAATTTCCACCTACTTCATAGCACTAGTACTCGCACCACAAATGTCAATTTGACACCTTGAAATGGCCTCAATACATTGGCCAAAAAGAAGAGCCTCAATACGACATGTGTCACATGTTTTCATGAGTAGTTTTTCATCACATACACCAGCAATAGAAATTTATTTTTACTTCAATCTCAAATACAATTGGAAAAGGATTTAATTGTACTTTTATTTGATTTTATTTTGGTCTATGTAACTTTCATATATTATCCCCTATATTTTACGTTTTTAGATTTTTAGTCTCTATTTTTATAATATTAGTCCTACATTTTTACTTATTTGAATTGTAGACTTTATAATTTTTATATATTAAGGTAATTGCTGCTTTTCATTAAGAAGTGATCCTTTTAATTTCAGACGGTTAATATATTGGTCCCAAAAGGGCCAGAGTCCAAATTAATGATACTATAGGGATTAGAATTTAAGTCAAATAAAGAATTAATATTTTATATAAACTTTATAAAACTTATTGGGTTATAGGAAAAGTCCATGAAACACATACACTAACACCAGGACACAATACAAGATAGACATAGGAAACACCAAAATTTTGAAACTATAAGACATACGTGTAATTAAAATTTAGAGTGAGTTTATTAAAGAGGTAAAAATTGGGAAGAAAATTTCATGAGTTAGATTTATGTGTTATCATGAGTTAGATTTATGTGTAACACATAAATCTAATCCATGAAATTTTCTTACATTTTTTTCTCTCGTACCAAAGTCACCCTTAAAGAAAGAAGTTCATTATTAATAATTGTTTTATTATTTGGACATATAGCTTTTTGGGATGCTCATCAACACTAGGAAGTCATTTGCAAATGAATGAGAAATCGAATGATAACATTATCATTTACCACTGTAGTCCCTCGATTCCTCAATCATGTACATAAAATCACTAGTCATTTATATATAACTCCCAAGTATTAATAGACATTCCAAGTAACTATGTTCAAATATCATTTCTACACATACGTGCACACACACACACACAGAGAAAGAGAGAGAGAGAGAGAGAGGTCTACTGACAAACTTGACATAGTTATACCGTTAATAACTTTTTATAGGATATAGTTCTTATCAATGCAACTATTTAATTATAACTACATATTATGTTATTTGTGCCATTTTTTTTTTAAAAAAAAATTAGACATCAATAAGAATATGATTAAATAATTCTTTGCTATATATATTTAAGAATCTTTATTATGTTGATTTTAATGTATATAAAGTGTATTAAATGATTTTAGGTTAATGTGAAATTTTATGGATTTAATCTATAACTTTCAATCCAACGATTAATTTTATAAAAAAATTTCTTCAATAAAAAAATTATTCAGTAATGTAAAATATGAGTTCAACTTATATTAATATAAGTTTGTCTCTCCTATTTCACCTCCGTTTTATTTTCTTCATTGAATGTTGAAAATTGTCTAAAAATTCAATACAAACTCAAAATGTGCATTATTTTTTGAAAAAGAACATTAAATGATTTTATCTATCTCATGCTCTATTGTTTCATAACTTTTAGATTAAACATACAAATACACGTCTCACATGTGGATGGACATGACACACTCAAATAGTGTTGAGCTTTGTAGAAAAAGTATAAGACATAAAACATAATCTTTCTATTAAAATTAAGTATTAAACACTGTGGTAGTAGTATTAGATCAACTATTTTACCGGCACAATCGTAACAATCAAACCCTTTAATAAGTAGTCATTTAGGGTCTATTTGAGGGATTTATTCATAATAATAAGGAATATATATATATATATATCACACTATTATTTAGGAGTTTGATATGGAAGAGAAAGACACATAACTTTTGTCAACCAATTTCATTGCCCATATGGCATATAAGAAAATAGTGGGTTTAAGTTTTTGAAGGTATAGCAATAATTAAACCAAAATTTTGCAGCAAATAATAACTATCCCTCCCTCATCCTCCGGCTTGAGGGCCAACAATTTCTACAATATTAATAGCAAGATGCGGTCATGTCCCTTGGAAGTAACTACCTATGAAGCACGTAAATAGATACGAGATACGGATGTAATACGACATGGATATAGGAATACAATAATATTTGAAAATTATAAGATACCATACGATAAAATTAGTAAAAAAATAATATAAAAACATAAATCATAAATTAAAACAAAGGAATAATGATTTAAATATTAACATAAATTCTTGTAAACAAATTAAAATATATTTATTTTATTAATTACTTTAGAACTTTCATTTATATAGATATAAAAATGTAAAAAATTAAAGCAAAAATTTTTAAAATATAACTAAAATTATCTAAAAGTATTTTTGAAGTATCCGACACAATACCCATTAAATATGAACAGGACGACTATTTTGAAGTATCCGTGCAAGATAGGTAACTACCCTTCTTATTTTTCAAAAGTTGCCATCCCCTTCATACCACTTCCCTTAGTGGCCATCCTCCCAAACACTACCTTATATGTTGGCCGTCTTTCAAGCGGCATGATTCAACTTTCACCAGCAATGGCATTCTACAGGCTCCGAAGAAAGCTTATCCGATAGTTTCTTCCCACAAAGAGCGTACCAGACTTCATATTAGTAAGTAGAAACAGATCAAATTAGAAGAACATAGATTTCATTTAGTGTTGCTATAAAAATTTACATGCCATGTCACTCCTAACTGATAACTAGTGTACAGATTAAATCACCCACACCCCAAATCGCCCCCCCCCCAAAAAAAAAAAAAAAAAAAACCTATTGTATAGAATACAATCAAAAAGAAAATTTGGGTTTGCCTTGGAGGGGCCGGCTAGAATATTCAATCAACTTGAGTACAAGCAACCGCCAAAACTGAGCCCCATATAAATCATCTATATTTTCCCGAACCATTTCCAGGCCCTCCATAAAAGTGGCAGATAAATTAGGTCCCTCTAAATTAATGCTTAGCAGGACCTCATACTCCGGGTGTCCCGAATGGCTTTCTTAAGAAACTTTTAGATGCTTTGACAGCAAGAGAAAAGTGTGCCCTATGTTATAGCGTTAAAAATACAGAGAGAGATAATGATAGCCTACAAAGGTGATGTGTTGAAATGTAAATGATATAGATCATAACTTTTTTCTTACCAGCATCAAAGAGTTTCATCTGCTTTCCTTCACCATGATGCATTTATTGGCATTGCACAGTGCTACTCATCCGAGAAGAAAAAGAAGGATGAGTTAGGCTACATTCACAGAGGAAAACCTGTCAACCAGAGCGTCGTTTTGATCTTTGACGTTTTCCTAGGAGTTTTAGCATGTTGTCAGTGACATCAGGAGGAGAGTTATCATCTTCATGCTGATAATTCTCAGAGGTGTGAGTCAGCCAAGCCAATGCCTCTATAGCGGCATCTCTTTCTGCAAGCTGTTTGTTTCTCTTTGGTTTGCCAACAAATTGCATGCCTTTAAACTCCACCAGTGCTCTAAACTCATTTGTCTTTAGATGTTTCGTTTTGTATGTGGGTGGGGAGTGACCTGCTCGCATCAAAAGTGTTTGCAGCAAGCTCTTGGGGTTTGTCCCATCTTTTGTGAATTTATTCTCATCACTGGAGGCCTTAGGCTTCCTGCTTTCGCGGCCAAATACAAATCTTCCTTCGCATTGATCCCCCAAGACCAGTTCCTGAACAGCAAGCATCAAGTACTTTCCTTCCTTGTGAATATCAATGCTAGGATCTTCTAGCTGCATCATCACAAAACCATCATCACTCCCAATTTATCTTCCACCAGCAATCACACAGGAAAGTTTTGTTTAATTCAATAAAGGGTGAATTACATTGATCTCCCTTGAGGTTCAATGTAATTACACTTGGTATCCTTCTGTTTATATATAATACACTGAGCAAATGAATTAGAGGGATGCCGAGTGTAATTACACTAAACATCAGGGAAGGTCAGTGTAATTCACCCTTCAATAAACAATGACTTTTGTTAGACAAAGTTAAAATTTATTGACATCCTGCAGAAATGTTTCGTATTGAAAAGTAAACAAGGATTATTGTTACAAGGAAACGTATAACTGCTAACCTTCTTCTGGAGAAGCTTATCAAGTTCTTCCTTCAGCTTCACATAGCAGTCAGCTAAATTAGGATCCATGAAGAAGTCTACATACCCATCTAACATTTTGAGATGCCCAGCCTAAACCCATCAAAGGGGCAAAAAATATAAAAATAAAAAAATAAAAAAAGAGATGTTACGGTATTGAAATTTATGTTAGCCTTATCTTCTGCTGGAAGATACCTATGTATCAATTAACAAATCACCTGTATCCCATTACTTAGAGCACCACCAAAAAGGACAAGTATCGAGTCAGATACACCAGTGGAATCACGGATGAAAACAGCATTGACCTTTACTTTTTCGCCAAAAACCAGCCATGGGTAAGGAATGGTCTGATAACGCGCATTCACTGAATTCTGGTCAAAATCATAGACACCAATAAATAGCAAGAACAAAAATAATTAGGGGCTGGGGGAATTTATCTCATGATATCTATATCCTTTTCTTTGATAACATGTATAATTGTCTAGTGGTAGTGCAGCTCCGGCCCACAAACCTCACAAGAGGCATAGGAACAAAATACATTTGTTGAACTAGAGATTTTTTTTTTTTTTAGATAACCATATTGTCATAAGAAAGGGTAAAGCTAGGCAAGGATAAGATATCCTCCAAAATTTGAAAAACTTAATACAACAAGGAAACTCAAAAACACAAGAATGCATCTAGGCTGCCCAATCTCCTTGCATATCTGAAATTGCAACTATCTTGAAACAGCCATGAGCAGAACATGAGAGAATCGATAAACAACGTGCTCTATCATAACCAGTTTAGGGCCAAAGATACACCTATAAAGATGCAAGCATTATTTTCCAACCAGGCAGACCAAAGACACATCTAGTGCTCACAAAAAATCTTGAAAAGATTGCTCCTGAGGAAAGTAGCCACATCATAATACCAAAAAACATGTGACCAACTATTTTTGAACTAGATCTAGGCATAACACATCATCTCAAGAGAGAACAAGTCATTTCTATAGAAGTGTTATTCCTATTAAAAACCATTGTCTCTGATAGTACACTAGGCCTAATGGGCCTTGATAGTTAGGAATAATAATCAGTTAGTTAATTAGAAAAGGGCTATAAAAGAGTGTGTTAAGGAGGAATGAATTAGTTGAGAAGTCAGTAATTGAGAATCTAAGATAGCAACGGATCTTGAATATCCTAACCCGTGTATTTTCATATTCAATAATACATTTCTGAACCAGTTCTATCAATCTCACTTTGACCTTAGTAGGGGCTTTCAACTTCCAAGTGAGTTGTCAAGATCCATGAAGGAATCTTTGATAGTTAGGAGAGCGAGTGAAACACTGAAACAGGGATTTAGTCCAGGCTCTTCAATCTGAATTGGCACAGAAAAGAATATATTCAAGTAAAAGCTAGTGCAACTTGCTAGATTCTCTCAGTTAACTCTCAAGGAAACTAAAAATCCCAAGTAAAATTAGGACCCTGAATAGAACAAAAAAATTAGAATGGCCCAAGTAAGCAAAGTAGAGAGATGACTTGAGAGAGTTTGAGTGAAATGCTTGAGAGAAAAACACACTCAGCGCTAGTGTGTGTGTGTGTGTGTGTTGATTAAAAGAACAAATTTCATTAACAAGCAGAGAGGAATATTACAAAGAGCATGGAGGACAAGAGACCCCATGGAACTCAGTACTAGTATATATATAATTACATGCTGTACAATGGAATCAAATCTTTTATTTTGAGTAACTTTCTATTCTAATCCTAATACAACAGGTATGATTAGATCATGTACAAAATAAACAAATCAACCTATGTCAACAAGATGAAATAGGCGAGGATAAGAATCTAAGGAAAGGACACTCCCTACTTGGAGGGTAACTTATCCTCAACCCTATCGTACTCTCCTCTCATTCTTAAAAAAAAAAAAGTGTCCTTTAGAACTTTTGGTTCCATGAGAATCTGGTGCCCATAAAATAACAACAGTGAAAAACAAAGCAACGCAAGTCCGAAGGTTTTCTACAAGTGATAGCCAAAGATTCCAAAATCAAAACTTATCCATTTCACTATCAACAAAATATGGTTAACTCGGTCCCTAAAAATCATCATTGGATGCACCAAATATTTCCAAGGGTTTACTCTCAAAGGTTTGCTTTTGGTCTTTCAAATCCTAGGAAATATAAACCAGAGGATATTCTCTGCGATGATTAATTTCAGCCTTAATACTTGTGAAAGTAGTACAATAACAAAAAAGAACTCACAAAATCAAGAATGAATAGGAAAACTCACATTTCACATTAATGTGAGATGGAGTACAATGGAAAGCAGGTTTTTATTGCAAGACTGATGCATCAAAAACACACTCAAAATTTGTAGATAACGCTTGAAAACATAGATGCTTCTTTTTTTTTTTTTTTTTTTTTTTTTTTTGAGAAAAAGAGAAAGTTGCTCAACTATATCCTAGACTACAAATGGGCTATTCCACCAAAAGTGAACCAAATTTATATTGCACAAAATAACGGATGAACATTAATTGAAAATGATAGGAATAGGGAAAACTAAGCATTGGCTTGCCACTTACTGCATATAATAAAACCTGGCCGTCATCCATTGTTTTAAATGACATGGATGTCTCCCTGTGCTGTAATAGGAAGAATTAAAAAAATAAATAACTTAAACAATGAAAGCTCAACTTGTAAGCTAAGCATAGGAGTTACTGAAATAAAGTTTACAAGAGACAAATAGCTCACCACTACCGATGCTATGCCGGGAAAGAGTCCGGAACAAATGACTGCACGCACAAGAGCTTGATTGGGACTCAATTTGTTGTTGAGGCTTGCATCTGTGTCTACCAAGCCAGCTTCTTTCAAGATGAAGCTAAACTGCTTCCGAAGTGAATGGATAGCCTGAAGAGTTTGGGCAGAGAGGAAATTTCTCCAGCAGTATTCATAAGCAGATCCTTCTCTTTCTGCATCTTTCCATCCTTCATATGCTCGAACAAGAGCCATATGATCACTGTAATCTTTAGCAGAAAACCTAGACTTTGCTGTTCCTGCTAACTGAACACAAAGGCAAAAGCCATAATTAGTTTTCTCTAACAGTTTAATACTAATATTGTACCAGTGCCTGAACCAAGCAATAATATGCTGAATCAGCAAAAGTAATTGGCATCTATAACACAAAGGGAGAAAGCATCAAATACTAGATAATCCTCAATGGCCCACCATCATATATTATTATTATTATAGGACACAAGTATAACAATATCAGATATCAAGATAGAGGAAATTATATGCAGGAGTAGTTTCGTACCTGACCCTAATTGAGATATGCAAACTCAACCAGTGAAGAAGAGAATCACAAGTCAATTTAAAGCCAACATTTGTTTCAACATCAGTAACAAGCATACTTTCTAATGCATCTGATAGTTAACTACCAGCGTGGTCTGTTAGGCAGAAACTGATCACTACTGTTGCAAGGAGTTGGACGCTTGTGTGAGCAATGAGGGGAATGTGAGTGGCAATTATTTCGAGGAATAGCAATGTAACAACCTGCAAACGTGGCTGGTGGGGGCAGGTAGTAGATTCTGTTGAGAATGGAATAAGGAAGGAGGGAGAATAGAGAAGGGAGGAAGGCTTGAGTGAGAATCGAAAGGGAGGAAGCAGAACCCAGGGAGAGTCTGTATTGCTCTATCATTTTAACTTTGTGCTGGGAGTGTGTCTTTCAGCAAGTATTTTTTTCAATTAAACAGTATTCTGGTTCCAGTTTCTTATCACAGTATGAAATGAAAGATTTTATGCATAAGGCCCAACAGATCCATCTGAAGCCAGAAAGTAGGATCTTTAGCTTTAATTTATATTTCGTTTGTGCACATCTTAAAAACTTCACATCACATCTGTAAGAACTGGTACCAGTAGGGAGTAAATGAAAGACTAATATGCTGTATAATGAGTGAGGGAACTGATACCAGTGTAGTATCAAGTTCCTCCTCTGTATATTATTCACAAGAGAAAAGTGTATTAGTATGTCACTAGGCATTCGAGTGACCTAGTTCTCTCCCAAGAGTCTATTCCACAATTCTGAGATGCCCCCCTCAGCATTCCTCCCACACCCTATATTGCTCTCACCCTCCTTCCCACAACAGAATCAACAATTCTCTCTCTCTCTCTCTCTCTCTCTCTCTCCCCACTAGCTTTGCCTAGCTGGCAAAGTTAGTTACATAAACCTTCCCTCACTCCTTGGCCACGTGCCTTACCCGTGCCACTCCTTACCTTTCTATTTCTTCTCACATACACAATGGCATAAGCTTTACAATATTACCTGGGGTAAAGTTACTAATAAATTCAGTGATACCATCATTTGGAGTCCTAACAACATCACTACTGCTTTCATAGATTTAATGATGCAACTATTGTGATCAGCAACATGTTGAAGATGAGATTAGCCATCCTCCATTAAAGGGCCTTTTAAATCACATTCAGAGTATTTCCATTTAAAATGTCACAACATATTTACCAAAAACTTAGTTCATAAAAAAATGATTCAAGCAAAAGTTTGTATTCATTGCCTTGCCACATAGCCAAATTAAAATATACAACAATTAGATTCAAAAGTGCACCAAAAGGTAATAATGAGTTGACTTACATCCCTCTTGTCTTGGGGCAAAAGAAATGGGTCCCTGACACTAAGGCCAGCAACTATTGTAAGAACAGGATCAAAGCAACGAAATATAGCTCCCATTATTAACATTTTCCCCAGCTTGGGATCTACTGGAAGCATAGAAAGAAACTTCCCTGGTGAATGAAAATGGAGGCAATGGAAGGAATTACTTATAATCAAGAAAATAGCCATAGACACATAACAACCAACAAAAAAGGACAGAACAAACATACTCACCAAGATTGGTAAGATTTTCTTTTTCATCTAATGCTCCAATCATCTTGAGAAAATCAATAGCATTTTGGACCTGTTTCATTAAATTTTGTTAAAAGTTGGGCTATTTTTTTTTTCCTTTTTGTTTTTGTTTTTTTTTTTTGGGGGGGGGGGAGGGGGGACAAAAGAAGAATATTATTAAGAAAAAGAAAAGAATGATACAAGTAGATGGGAGGACAAGAAATCCTCCTTACAAGAGCAAAAACAAACAAAAGAAAAACTACCAATGAACCATAGCTTTCCAATCTCTCAACATGTCTAAGAAGGAAATTCCTCTAAAAAGATCATTACACCAAATAGAGGCCAAACATCTAACCCTATCCCACAAAACTTGCTTGTATGAAAATCTATCATTGAAGGTATGGGAGTCATGCTAGAACCAAATATTGCAAACAATGGCATATATGGCATAATGCCACCAAGATTCGGCCTCCTTCCTTCTCCCAAAACCAACAAAACTAGTCAACAAGAACTAATCTGAGGTTGCAGGACACACCCCACACTCACCAAAGATGTCAAACAAAGTATTCCATAAAAAGTCAACAATAGGAGAATGCAAAAACTTGGAATATTTACAAATGGCATAACCAATCCCCAAATCTCAAATTTGATAGAAATATACATTAAAAATCCAAAGGACATTAATGTTTTGGCTGATGCATTTTCCTCTTTTGCCTTACATAAAAATTCATTCTAAAATAATTAAAAGATATGGCAAAATAACTTCTTTTTTAATAGAAAAAAAAATATTGAAGAAAAGAGAAAAGAGCACATAGAGAGAGGATACGGTATCCTCACAAGAAGAAGGAAAAAGAAAACCATGTGTACTACAAGATTGAGCCACATAACAAGGCATCCAAATCTCTTGGATGTATACCAAAGAAACACCTCTAAAAGATCATTTGCAAAACATTACAGAGAGGCTAAGAAGGTAATCCTATTCCAATTGTTGCCTAAAGTAAAACAAGTCCCTTTGAAAATTCCAGCATTCTTTTTCAGCCAAAAGACATCAAAGAATAGCAAAAACTGAACATTGCAGGAGTTTTAGCTTCTTCATGGATTCCAAAGACTTTGAATTTAGCATGTAGAAACTGATGCAAGTCCTTGGGTTGGAGCATAACCAGCTCTCTCCAAAAATGTCAAAAAGCTTGTTCCAAATATAATTCGCAATAGAACAACGCAAAAAAAAAGATGAGACACTGATTCCAAACTAGAACAACACATAATACACATATTAGGAGACAAAGTATCGAGAGGCTTGCATTTTTATAGCATGTCGTTAGGATTATTCCTATTAAGGACAGGTGTCCAAACAAAAGATTTGACCATAGGGAAAGCTTTGGATTTCCAAATCGGTTTGCCTAGAAGAAAGCTTTCTCTACTAGAAGGCATAGTCAAGAACTCAAAAGTATGATTTGCAAGAACACATGAAAGGAATTCTTGGTAAAATTATTTCCATTTTATGACTAATTAACCACCCAATTGATTAAGTTAATACAATAACTATCTATTCAGTAATTACACTTTGATCATCATTATTTGTTAAACAATCGAGTAGCCAATAGTTCCTAAACTACAAATATTTTACCCAAAAATTCATTTGTTATAATTTCCCCTAAAGACATGGTTTTTTAGACAGATGTTGATGTATCCATCTCTTGCCATAACACTTCTGATAGAATTTCTAATAATATATTAATATACAACGGAAGGGCAATGGATATCAACAAGGAGCAATGGCACTTACAGCCCGTGGCTCTGGTGCCTGCAAAGCTGCTGACAAGAACTCTCCTATGCTCTCAACCTGCAAACTTTTTATTTGCAAGCAAAGAGAGTTCAAGGGCGTTCTGAGCAGCTCAGGAAGTTGATATTCAGAAAAAGCTTCATAAACACATTTGGGGTAAAGGTGGTAGCACTCTCCTGGCTGCACACGACCAGCCCTACCCCTTCTCTGCAACCAACGAAGCCAAATAAGAATGTTACTTGTAAGTTTGGATGTATAGCATAAACAAGAATGCCGTATGAACATGCAGGTGCAGCATAAAACAGCAACAAATGTGGTTGGAGGCACCCTAAAGTTTCCATATAAAACAGCTTCAGCATCCAACAGTTCATGAATACACAAAACAAAATGACAAGAGAAAGGAGGGATTCAAATTATGGAAAATCTAACTAAAGTGAAAACTTAAAAGAACTACGAGATTTAACAAAGAGATTAATTTGATGCAGTCTCCACTTCAAGCCCATCCCATGATGTTGGTATGATTGAGCTAAGCTCTCAGACAATCAAGATAGGTTAGCAAAGACATTATACCTGAACTCTATTACCATCAAGGTTCCTGAAAAAATGAGGGGGGAAAAATCCAAGAACTATAAGAAGTTTGCTGGCTAAGAGGGAAGAACTAAGTTGACCAGTATACCCCAAGAGAGGAGCTAAACAACAGTACTGAACAATAAAAGCTAACATGAAACTTTAACAACCTCACTTTTGGAAAACCCATGAAACCAGCCGGCGAGTGAGTAGCAACCAAGAGATCATGGCACCCACAACTTCATAGTAATAGGAAAAATAGACTACACCTCATACACCAAATTTCAGGTCTAGTTTAGGCAATACCTTAGCCCCTCCCACCTCATCAAGCAATTCATCTAGTATGGGAATGGGGAACTTGTTGATACAGTCACCTTGTTCAAGGCCTTGTCATCAACACAAAATCTCTACCGCCATCTTTAGGGGCTAATCCTAGGCCTTATAATACCAGATTCTAGTATATCACCAATAACCTTTTCCATCTCATTTTTGTGGTAATGGGGTTACCTGTAGGGGCGGATATTTGGAATTCCATCTCCGCCCTGGAGTGTGATGGCATGATCATGGTCTCTCTTGGGTGGCAGACCTAAAGGACCCTTGAAGACATCTTTTTGATAAAAGAACAAGAATGTTATTAAGAAGAGAAGAATGACACAAGGAGATGATAGGACAAGAGACTCCTGAAGACATCTTCAACTTCCACCAACGGCTCTGCAATTTCCAGGGATAAAGTTGGTGGTGAACAGCTTTGAACTCCAACCGCAATTAGGTCACAAAATACCCTTCCATCTCTTTCAAGGGCCTTTATATTGGCCTTCCAAGAAGCTTTTGACCTGCAAAGAGTGTGGTCTCCTTTCAACAACATCTGGGAATTCACCTCTACCCAACTAACCACCATTTCTTGAAAATTTTGGACACAATATTTTCCGAACTCTCCCACCAGTGCATCCCTAAAACAACCCCAGTTACCCCTAACTACATAAAAAGCACAAATTATGTTTAATGGTCACCCCATGCACCCTAAGTACCAGCCCCTTGCAAACTCCATGTCCTACTTCCCTTGGGCCATTTCCTACCTCCATTGTCTATGAAGGGGTGCCTTCCAGCTTCAACTCCAGCTTCTATACAAACCTCAACAATATGCCAATAGCAGAGGAAAAGTGGCAAAAAGGGGAATCTAGCTGGGGTGAGTGGGGACATCAGCGAAAAGAAGCAAGAGTAGGAGATAGGCAATTACTTGGTGAGAAATTTGAGCCGATGGGCAAGAAGTAGCAGACCTTAAATTAAGTATTCTTTGTATCTTTATTCTCTAAATACTCTTCTAATGAGTGTATTTTTCACTTTTTTCTACTGATTTTTCGTAAATATCAGTAGCAGAGAGATTCAGCGTTAATAAAAATTAAATAGAGCTATATTTCTGGTATCCTAACAAAAGGAAATTTGAGAAAATTGAGAAGAAATTTTTTTTTTTCTCATTTGTGTGTAGAAACTAGAAAACTGAGAGAAAAGAAAGCCCCATGCTGACAAATTAAACGTGTGACCTCAAATTTGATTTTAGGAAGCACCCAAATACTTTTCAACCTAATTTTTTTCTCCCCATTTTTCTATTTATCAAAACAAAGGGAAAGAGAATTGCCATGACAAATTATTTGACAACATGTTCAATTCCAGGGTAAAAGGTCTCCCTTCCATAACTTCATTTTAAGTAAACAAATCCACACATGCCTAAGGATTCTAGATCTGACCATATTTAAACAAATACAACCAGAAACTCATGAACAAAGATATCCATATGCACAGGTTTAATATATACTAATCAAGTTATGAAAACAGTATGCCTGTCTTAAAAGCAATTCCATTCTCTTCATAATTGCAGAAGATAAAGATGCAACAAATGGCTACACTATTTTTTGAGTTCAACCTAGCTATTGATAAAAGAAGAAGAATGTTATTAAGAGCATCTAGCTATATTTATCAGAAAGAAAGGAAAATATGAGATAAGTGAAGGGCATTACAAAAGTATATTCAATAAGAGGTGGATCATCAGTAGCCATGTGAACACTAAAGTCAGAAGCAAATGCAGTGAAGGAAGCTTTAGGAGACATGGATACTTGCCTGCCGAGCAGAAGCTTGTGAAACCCAAGAAGGTAGTAGACAGGGCGTGTTATTCAATGCATCATAAGTGGTCTCTTTAGCTTTTCCACAGTCAATTACAAAAACTATGTCATTGATTGTAATACTTGCCTCTGCCATATTTGTGGCAAGTATTACTTTCCTTACATTAGGAGGCGGTTTCTCAAATATGACTTTCTACATAAATACAACACGAAAGAAAAAATAATCTTTCTAAATACAGTAAGATAGATTCAAATTAAAAACATAAAAAGAGATAATCGATTATCAGTAATATGCTTTTAGAAAATAGAACATGAAAACAGGGTTCCACAATCATAATAAAAGCTAGTAAAAGTCTATGTGTTATTGTCTATCATCAGCTACTTTTTTCCAGTAAAAAAAGGTTAGGATAACGGACAATTTATTGATAATAGAACAAGAGAATGAAGAATGATAGAGGCTAAAGTATCTTCAAAAAAATCTATAGGAAGACTTGTTTTTGAACCAAAAATTTCTATTCTTCCAACCTTATACTATATGTGAAGATCCGAAATATTAATGGGATACATACTCATTTATCTTTGCTGTTTTCTTCTTATCACATCCTCCCCTAAATGGTACTTTCTCTTTTCTCTATAAAAATTCATATTATATCCAAAATAAAATCAAATGAAAGTGGGTACCCACAAGATGCACTTGCATCCGATTATCTATCAAAATTATGACACATTAAATTTAGCATCTAAGAAACATAAAGACTTAGCTCAAATACTTTTAATGCTAAATTTTAAGCAACTAGAAGAATCTTAGTGTTTACTTTCACTTTTCCACCACAATTTCCAGGTCCTTCATTTATATGGTGATCCGCATACATATAGTGCGCAGTTTAGAAAGAAGCGCAATGAATGATACCCAAGGTTTTCCCCAGAAATAACCAAGAAAAGGAAACTTAGAACAACTAAGAAATTATGCCCTTCAAGGAAAGAGAAAAGGTTACAAAGTGTCTCTTAAAATACACAACAGATTATTTATCATTATTTATACTAAAAGCATCTCCGCTTTTGGGGATAAGTCTGTGTACATCTGCTCTACCCAGACTCCACCACATGGAAGCCTTCATGCACTGGGCTGCCCCTTTTATTTATACAAAAACCATTTTAAAGCGGCAATGAAATTCATTATTATTATATATAATTCAGCTTTAATGGTAAAACATAAGATAATCTAACCAAATGACAAATGATTATTTCCATTAGTTGTTGACCAAAAGAGATGACAGTTTTATTGGAAAAACAAATCACAAGAATGAACCCAAAAAAAAAAAAAAAATAGTTTAGCAGTTCAAGACATTGCAATGACATATTCAAAAGAATGGAGGAGGAAAATATCCAACCTGTTCTGAAGTTGCCATTGAACCATGACATGTTAGAAGCAGAACCCTATTCGGATCTCCCAAGAGAGGATGTGCTTTAAGCTGATCTCTTAAACAGCTTATATCCTCCCACCCAGTCATAAACACTAAGACAGCACCTGGTCGTTCCTTACGACATATGTGGCATAGAATGGCCTCAATGAGATTAAATCCGATGCAGTCAGGTGCCCAAGATGCTAGTGAATCACGTGCCCTGGGACTATAGTTCTCAAAGCTCGATTTAGAAAGAGCATCCTGTTCAACAGCATGAAAGCAACAAATTAATTTTTCAACATAACACACTTTAACAGAATACAGTTTTATTCTAAGGCAAACATGGATTATCTAGAAAGTTCATCATATTTATAAAAGGGGATTGCAGATTATTACCAGAAAAAAAGGGAGGGTGTGATTGCAGACGAGGTACACTATAGACTATCATGTCTAATAGATGCCCTTGTTTCAAACGGTTAAGAATAAGGATGCAGCAAGGCAAAACATCAAGGTATCAGCATGCAATTCAAAGCAACCTTAGACCAAACAAGAGAATCAAAATTCTTTTGGGTCACACAGAAAGTTAAAATTACATAACTAAACAATAAGGACACTTCATACTATATCTGTCACTGTTCTGAGGGAAAACATTTGTGGGCAATATTCAGAGGGCAACCAACTTCTTTGGCGCCAAAATATGCCAGTGGAAGCATGGAAATGAGCCAATATGCCAACACAAAATATACAAGAAATAAGAGGCGAGGACAACATCAAGTTTTGATGTGATGTGAAAGACAAATTTCTTTCGTCCTTCTTCAAAGCATTCTTCCATTTTCTTCATCTACTAGTACTTCCCTCCCCTTGGCCCAACACACCAAAATATGGATGAAGAAACCCAACCCAATGAAGATAATAATGCAACTTTGCTATCACTCTCATAAGTAAGGTATCAAAATGTCCCTTCTTTCAGCAATTGATGTAAGTTTAAATAGTAATGTTTTTCAATGAAACAAGAAAATCTATCATTGAAAAGAAAGGATGCGGACAAAAGGCAACAACTAAATGAGTGCATCAGTATCCATTCTCTGCGCCATTCTGCATGTCTAACAAGGAAATTGCTCACAACTATCAATGGGCTGCACATCCCAGTGAAGCCAAGTAAACAACAACAATAAAAATAAAATGAAGCCAAACCCTCCTTATATTTTTGTTCATTGCATTCCAATTCCAACCAACTGCACCAGAGAACAACAATAACGGTACATCTCCTTTCTCCACAAAACCTTGTCTCCTTACAGCTACCAAGAACCTTTTGAAATTTAATCAACAAATATCGTCCAACTGCTGGCCTTATTGGGGAAAATCCATGTTACACTTCCCATTCCCCAAAGGCACTGCTTACTTACTCCAAAGATAAATCTGTAGGGCAGTGAGTGTGCGTCTGGGTGTGTGTGTGCGTTTGTGTTTTTGTTGTGTGTCATAAAGCATCATTGCTGCTTGTGCAGCATTATCAATATCTAATAGTTATTCAGATAAAACAGATCTAACTTCCAATTATACACAAACACCACTAACAGACAAACACACAGAGAATCAGGTACAAAGAGATATCTCATATGCTTAAATGTCATTTAAATTGATACATATATACATATACATGCTACATTTTTAAGGTGGCTTCATACCTCAACAAGAGCAGTGATCTGATTTTTCCTTTTCCGTGGTGCTAGCTGCTTTTGTGTTTTCCACATTTTCTCTTGACCATAATCATCAATTTGGTTGAAGGAAGTCAACTTATATCCAGTCATCTCCAAAACATCTTCTAAGAAGTGTGCTCTCACAGGATAGGTGAAACCCTGAGCAATGAACAGATTCACTCAAAACACTTCTCTCTTCATGAATAAACACTGGAAACATAGGCAAAGAAACTTACAGGAACAGATCTATAACATTGTAGTATTAGAAAGGAAGAGATAAAGACAGTGATAGCCCAACTCATTTCACAATCTAATAAATTATACCACCAATAGACTTCTATATATTGGTCATATTATGTTAAATATCTCAGACTCAGATAGAAAGTGAACGAAAGAGTGAGAAAATGAGGGGGAAAAAATACTCAGAGAGACTCTAAGAAAGAATGTGACCTGTTGTTGACTCTGAATCTCTGATACAGAATTTATACATGTGCTGCAAATCACAACTTGGTATAACAACCTCTGATAGAACCTAACTAGATGACAACAGAGTAACTAACTCTGTAATTGAATTGCCACATGGGAATGCCTATGTGGACTATCCGTCAGTTACTGAGCTCACTCTGACATAATGAAATTATCATTAAACAAAAAGCACGTGATACAGAATATCAACTAATCACATTTCACAACTTTTCAGGTAGAAAATTTCCATTGGTATGATATGCATAGTGTCTGGGGATTGATGAGAGAATTCTGAATTAAAAACAAAATAAAATAAAACATCTTCGAAAGAATTCATACAAAAATCAAATAATGTTTGTGAATGCTACCCAAAGGTGCTGTGTTTCCCAAACAAACATTGGTGGACAAAACGAGAATGTGGGATTCGGATTCTGTGTAAAGGAAATCTTTGAAGTCTCCCAAACCCAATATGTTTTCTCCAAATTGAAACATTTTATTCCCATTGCTAACTGTTTTGGGGCCTTTGGAAGCTAATCAAAATACCCACTAAGCCCTACAAGAATGGAATATAGAAATGACTACAGTGGCTTAAAAAATGCCTTAAATGCACTACAGATTAAGCGACATAGTTGCATGCACTCACTCAACCACCCAATCACTTACCCACCATCGCCTCCACCTACCTACACGCACACATACGACAACTTTAGTTGCCAATGACATATTCAATACAAATAAACACCCAATTGCATTACAAGTCTAATAATCAGTATAGTTGAAAGTTCAATAGTCAACACAAATAAATGCTCAAATAAAAACTTGAGACCAACTTACCGGAATATGAAATGTTGGTGCACTTCCAAAATAGTTAGAAAAAAGCTCAGCATTCAAGGTCGCACTCATTAAAACCAATCTTAAATCAGGACGACGTGGAAGAAGATCCTTTAGCACAATGAGTAAGAAGTCTGAGAATAACAAAGTCAAAGTTGGAAAGCATAAGTCTAGTTGGTTACTTCTCTAGCAATTTGTCAGGCATTAAAATGATGTCAATAGGGAATCTACCTTCATTCATGCCTCGCTCATGAATTTCATCAACAAAAACATGTGTTATACCATTCAGGTTTCGGTCACTCAGCAACCTCCGAAGTAATATACCACTGGTACAAAAGAGCAAATGGGTGTTTTTCCCTTTCATTCCTTCTAATCGAACTTTGAAACCAACCTATCAAAAAACCTCTCTGTGGTATAGTAGCAAGAACAAAGATATTCCCTATTTTAAAATATCACTCAAAAGAAAAAATAGTTTGAATCTTTTTAGTTTTCATGAATAATAACATTTGTATTTATGCTTCCCATACAATTACATGCACTTGTATTTTGGTCCATTTCCGAAAAAGCAGAGCTTACTGTTTCACCGAGAGGCTCTCCTCTCTCAGCTGACACTCTTTCAGCCACTGCCATAGCAGATATCCTTCGAGGCTGTGTGCAAATAATGCTGTAAAATGCTCCACGGCCAGACTCTATCTCTGACTCTAATACATACTGAGGAAGTTGAGTAGTTTTACCACAGCCAGTCTCTCCAGATATTACTATCACCTACATGATAATTATTCATACACATAAGGTATTAATTATTAGCATACATAACCCCAACTTTGTTCATTACGTTCAGTTCATTCCCATTGGAAAGTCACAGACATAGATAGGGGAGTTGGAAGTTCATTAACTGAAAGATTAAAATTAAATACTTATGAGAAGGGTGTTAAACTGTTAAAAAGAAACCAGCTACTCATCACAAGAAGTCCTATCATGGTGAATTTTATATTAAGTACATAGCATAGCATCTGTGAATGTGAAATCAAAGAAAAACACCAATGGGTAAAAAGGAGTTATGAATCAATGTTAGAGAACTTTTTGACGCAGGATACAAGATGACCAATAAAACACAAGCTCAATTAGCAAACTTAAATAAAAAATATGTTTCATTTTGATATGGCTTTTCATCGCAATTTTCCCACAGGGTATAGTGGTGATTTCAAGGACCTATTAATTCATTCTATCTGCCGGTTAAGTTCTGTATGGATTATTTTACTTGTTTTTCAGTTCCAGGTGTTCCTACTTAGGTAGAATGTCCAAGAATTGTAGTTGGTCTTAGGTTTTACAACCTTCAAATCTGATCAAGCCCCAGAATGGTACAATGCTCCATGTCTTGTACCATCACTATCCACTGCTGAGTTCCAAACAAAAAATTGGAATTCCATTGTTGAGTGTGCTTTGAGAAATTCGTTCCATCAAAACCATGTATCTTCTTCTACCTATTTCACAATTTTCTGTTCATTCTTCTCTCAGTCTCGGTCGTGAATCACTCCAACCACTGCCATGAAACCTTTCCAGCAGCTTTTTCTCCTTCAAACAACCACTTCTTCTACTGCCCAAAATTTTTTCTGTGACCTTTCCAGCAACTGCTCACTTTCCAGCCTCCACTCCATCGGAAATTTCAAGTATGATCTGACCTATGGAAAGCACAGCCTTCTTACCTCTAGGCCTCGTCATATGGCATTCCCAGGTGATCTAGCTTCGTCATTCGGCATCCTCAAGCACTCTGGCCCCATCATACAGCATTCCCAGGCACTCTGGCCCTGTCATACAGCATTCCCAAGCACTCTGGCCCATCATACAGCATTCCCAGGAGCTCTAGCCCAGTTATACAGCATTCCTAGGTTCTTTGGCCTCATTCAATGGTGATTGT
The DNA here is from genome assembly GCA_031439595.1 of Pterocarpus santalinus. Taxonomy (NCBI): domain Eukaryota; kingdom Viridiplantae; phylum Streptophyta; class Magnoliopsida; order Fabales; family Fabaceae; genus Pterocarpus; species Pterocarpus santalinus. Next base: position 29,739,284 of record CM062529.1, read on the forward strand.
TCTTTCCATTGATGATCATTCCAATAGTGACTTATGTTGATTGTGATTCATACCAGCCCTTTGTTTTTTAAGTTCCGAGTTTTTTAGTTGTTCTCTTCATGTTTCTTGTTTATTGAAATTTCTGTATGCTGTTGTTGAACTTGGAGGACTTGTTGTCTATGATTGTCTAACTAGGAAATTTCAAGCTGATGGTCATCCCAACTATGTTTAATGGTGTTCTTTTTATATTTTTCTTATTGTTAAGTGTCATTTGTAACAATCTTAAAGTGTAGTAGCTTTAGCTTGAGGGGGAGAATTAAGAATAAAGCATGTGACTAAATGTATTCAGCCATGTGATTAGTTTTGCATTGGAAAAGATAAAAGTCAAGGCATTAGAATAATAGTAGTCATAGGAAATAGCTTAAGTCTTTATTATTGTTCTTGTACAAATAAGTTGTATTTATTTGTTCTTATCTATAAATATAGATATGCTGAGTGCAATATCATTCAAGCATTGGACCTAAGAAATGCTACCGCATTGCTACACTCCTTTTTAATTTTTCCTATAAATTCAACAATAACTAATGAAAGTGAACACCATACAGTGTGTGATTTTTAATGTCCAAATTACTAAAAACACACTGATAGCTAACCCTGGAAAACCTGTAATGAAATACAGTTGGCAAACATACCTGATTACGTGCTATAGCTTGAAGCAAACCTTCCTTCTCCTTGAATGATGGCAATGACTTCCGGAATTCCAGCATCTTCTTTCCTTCAGGTGATTCCTATAAATGAGTACGATATATATAATTTTGAGGCCAGGAAATGTGCAAATTATTTCAAGTGCTTTCTACTTCATGAAATATAATTATAAGGGCAGCTACCCCAGTAAAATAGCTGGTTGGTTTTGTTTTAAATGTCATCTGAGAATATCAATTCAATCTGGGCCATTGGTAGAAAAACACAAAGATAGACTATGATATACATAAAGCAGGCAAAATTGAACATACAGAAACCAAGTCAATCATACTCATATACTATTTGTGATAGTAGCTACTTTCTAGGCATACAAGCATTTGCCATGTACCTTGACTCTGCATGTGTGTGCCAGTGTGTGTATGTCTATGTGTTCATTTGCACACCACCCTTTTTGAACCATCAGCTTTTCTTGCAGCACTTAGGCATAAAGTGAGATATAATATTTATATTTTAAATAGAAAGTAAGCTATAATCTTCAACAATGGGGAAAAGTATATTTCCATTTTAATTCAGAATAACTAAACAATTTAATTGATAACTCAGATATGAAGTCGAAAAGGAACAGAGAATCAACAAATGTATAAGAATAAACACAACAGAGTAACACTCTGGATCATTACTTGCTAATTCAAAAATCTGATACCAAATGAAATATTCAACAACAAAATAAAAATGAAAAATAAAAAACCTGCCAAGCTCTTTGCAAATTACGCATCCTCAAACTTCTCTTCTGGAGAACCTTTTCCATAACAGATCCATCCACAAAAGAATCGGCATTTTCATCCATATCCATATCTTTATCAGGATTGGTGAACTTCACATAATCCAGATTGTCAGTTGTCTTTTCAGAATTCAACTGAAGTCTATCAAGGTGTTCCTGCAACAAACCCTCAACCCTCCTTTGCAAGCCTAGTGGAATCACCACCTGTGACAATGGAATGTGGGAGGCTTACTTTTCTAGGTTGACATCAATCTTAGTATAATTTGAAATGCCCCACCCTACCAGTGCAACCTCAAGTTATTACCTCTCTTTGTGGACGCTTGTCATCCAAATCTGGCCGGTAGTTAGGAAGAGGCGCCTTGCTTGCAACAACAACTTTTCCAAACATCTCACTGTATGTTACAACAAATGACAATAACAATCAATGATCGATAACAACAGGCAAAGCTTCATTTGCAAGTTGAATTAAAGTATTAAACCATTAAAAGTCAATCAAAGTGAAGATACTTCATTCAACGAGTCTATTTTATAGCTTGTTCCAGACCGCATATGTGAACATCTATTTCTTTACCTGTAAAGTCCCATTCTTTTGGCAAGGTTAGCTATCTGTTCATAGTCTCTCCTATCTTTTCTGTCTCTAGATACAATCTCCTGGTCCTTCTCGCTGCGTAACAGCATGCTGAGTTTCCATTTCCACTCGTCCACGTTGGCCACTGTAGACGATGCCTACAATAACCATTCCATTTCTTAGAACTAATGAAATCACAAATAGTGGCCTCATGACATAGCTGATCATGGTTCTCGGAAGCCAATCAATACAGAATAGTATACTGATAGAAGAACAAAATCTAACTCCATAGTTAAATCAAAGCAACCTCAGAAGCAAACATTCATCATAACCATAATTTCAAAATTGGTACCCGATAAATTTTTCACTTCTTACAGAATAGCAATTAAGTTGCCATGCCAAAAAGATTTCACTAGTCATTAGAATTCTGATCAATTAGATTTTAGTTTACTTCAAGGAATTTATAAATCAATATAGGATAAATAAAAATATTTCATAAAGCCCCACTTATAAAAATTCGTGAACAAAGATATTAAAAATAGATAAGTTCCAGCAAAACCCAACCCGAAGAAATATTAAAAAAAAATAGTTTAATTGGTATGCATTCACAGTGTAAAATAACCAATAGAGATAGGGAAAAGTGAGAAATCATAGTAGCTCCCTCATTACAATATATAGTTATTTGTATGAGTACACTTTCTCCTATTTTTATTAATTGATAGTGTAAAATTATTGATAACAGCAGTGCATTTAAATTAAATTCTAAAAAAAATTATAAAATTTAATTCACCAAAAAAAAAAAAGGACCTGGTGGTTCTCGAAGTCACAGTCATACTCATCGTCGGAGAACTGCTCGAGGGCGTAGCGAGAGAAGAGGCGCCTGGCGATGAGGGAAGTGCCATTAAATAGGGAAGAAAGGCAAGCAAAACTCGATGTGACAGAATGGTGCTTTTGGTGGTGAAGTAGAAGCTGAAGATGGAGGGACTTGACACGTGCTATGCCTATGAGAAAAGACGCTGCGGGTTTTGGATTATGCATCGCTGTTGTCCTAAGGAGAGAAGTTGAGGCATGTCTGAGGTGGTGTTGCTATGGCTTTGGCATCGGGCACCTCCACCATTGAGTATTTTATTTGAGTGTGAGCCAGCGGCGAAGGAATGCACGATGGGATTATAACTGAAATAAGTTGTTGCCCCGGTGATGGCCAATGGTGATGGGTCGCATTCGAGTCGACCCGACCCATGAATGTTTGATTTGGATCACGTTTCGGGTTGGACTCTCCCAGTCCAATGAGCGCTGGTGAATCCAATCGAGCCGGAGCAGGATGTTTTAGCTTTCGGTTTTATTATTTGGACACATGTCCATGGAGACTTGAGAGTCATGCCTAAATGAAAATCGACATATGGTGCGTTTGTATATGTTTCTAGTATAAAAAAAGTATTTTTTTTTTATTTTTCAAAAGAAAGTATTTATAAAATTTTTAATGTTGTTTATTTATGCTTCCAAAAAAAGGTAAAAGTAGAAAATAATCAGTTTTTTTGCTTTTTTGTGAAACAGATAGGGCTGCTTCTTCCAGAAGCAGAAGCAATAAAAGAGAGAGAATGTTACTCCTTAAAATTCGTAATTATTTTCTTCCCGCTCAATTATGATTTTACCTTAAAATTTTTAAAAATTATCACTCTCTTCTCACTTTCATTCTCTCTCTCTCTTCATATCCTTAATTATAATTTTATTAAATAAAGTACTTCTATAGTTATCACATTCAAATAATTTAATAATTTCTAATTTTGATAAAAAGTACTTATCCAATTATATCTAAACGTAAAATAATTTTCTATTTTTTCTTCTACTTCCACCTCTACTTCTGCTTTTCAAGAAGTACTTCTCCTAGAATCTTAACCAAACGGACCCATACATACATCATCGAAAAATTAGGTTGCGTTTGGTTTGATTTGTACATTTTCTATTTTCATTTTTAATGAAAACAGAAAATTGATATGAAAATGTGTTTGGTTCAAATTTTCAAAACAAAAATTTTGAAAGCATTTGCTAAAATCTTCACAATTTTGAAAATATCATTATGATGTTTCGAGCATTTTTAAGGAATTTTTAAAATGTTTTTAGAAATCATGCGATGGCATGGTTGTAATAATAAAGACACTCATTCTATTTTGTGGATTGAATGCCTTCGAACCTCCACCTTCATCACAACCTCCTCTCCCTGTTGCAGTTTCGGCAAGTATACCGGGTCGTACAAATAACAAAGTGAGGACAAGAGTATCGTTCTCATGAGGATAGATCAAGTATCGAATAGTCTAAAGAAATAAGTATTTGGACAAATGAATTTATGGATGTTGAAAATTAAAACAAAAATTAAATAAAATAAACAAGAAAAATAGTAATGTAAATGGATGCTAATAGGGTAAACAAATGCAATGGAATGGGTGCTAAGCCTAATTAATTTCACCTATTATAGACGTATCTACTATGAATTTCTGTTAATCAGTCATATCCTAATTAACTCAGTGTCAGTTTCCCTTAATTTATTTCTAGCCTCTCTCGAGATCAAATAATACTTTTTGTCCTAAATTGATTACCAAATCTCTTAGCACAAACAAATTCAAGAAAAAGTTTCTATGGGTTCCTATGTTGACTGCGTTTGTCTATCTCTAGTTTTTGCTCAGCTCATGGTGTTTATGTTAAGAAGCTTTGTTTACAAACCCTATCTTTAGTTATTGCAAACCAACGAATCAATTGAATGGTGCTCAATCAGTCAAAAGCATTAAGCACAAACAAAAACACTAAGTAATTAAGATAGAAACGAGATTAACATTAATCCATAAGTAAATTTGCCTTACAAAAAGGGTCCATTAAAGCTCTAGCAAAAGAAATTTAGTTTATGACTAAGGAAAAGAAAATAACAAGACTGAAAGAAGATGAAGAAACAGAAGAAACAAAATCCATAAAGTGTGGAAGCTAGAGACAAGAAATTTTGAAAATGTTGGATCTCTCCATGATGATGTTTTTGCTCAGGAACCCTTGAATTTTAGTCTTCAATCTCTCTTGGAGAAGTCTTCTATCTTAGAAGGTGTGCCAAAGTATCTCCGGACAAGTTTCTGATATGAGTAGTCCCTTTTATAGTTCCCGGATCCCTTCTTTTTTCAAATTTCAGTTCGAAATAGCATATTGCTGCAGATAGGGTCATGCTATAGTGCAAAATCCATCTTTTGATGTCACTTGCGAAAACAATGACGCACTATAGCGCATTGTAGCACAACATAAAATTTTTTTGTGAAACGACAGCACGCTGGGTTATGCTATAGCGCAAAATAAAATCTGCATGTCCCTTTCTTCTGCGGCAGTGTGCTATAGTGCAGTGCAAGGTGTTGAACCAAAAATCACTCCGTGGCTTCTTCCAACTTCTCTCGAGCCCACTTAGACCTAATATCCAACAAATGAACCCGAAATAAGTATTCAAACATATAAGAAAATAACAAAAACTCAAAAAATACTGACTGACCTAAATTATTTACTAAAGTAAAACAAAACATAAGCTAAATTAAACAACCACAACCTAATTTAAAAAATTAATTAAAAATATAACTCATCAAAGGGAGTTGTTTAGCTAGTTTTTATTTAATTTAGAACGTAGTTGTTTAGCTTTGTTGCTATTTTGTTTTATTTTAGTTAAGTAGTTTAGATTAGGTGGTATTCTTATTTTCTATTATTTTCTTATCTTTTGGATACTTATTTTAGGTTTATTTGATTTATTGTAGATACAAGTGGGCCCAAAAGAAGTTGGAAGAAGCTAAGCCATGAATTCAGACTCAGCACCTTGTGCTATAGCGCAAGCCAGTGCGCTACACCGGATTGCCGCATAAGGAAGAAAATTACCACATTCATGTTGCGCTATAGCACGCTCCCATTTTGTCAAATTTCCAAGATTTCATGTTGCGCTATAGTGTAACCCAGCGTGCTATAGCACGCTACCGTGTTCGTATAAATGTTAACAAATTTTCAGCGTGTTATAGCACGTTGCCGTGTTCGTATAAATGTCAACAAATTTTCGTTGCACTATAGCGCAATCCAGCGCGCTACAGCACGCCACCGGATTTCGCAAATGAGCCAAGAATTGAGGCTTGCGCTACAGCGCAACCCCTTACACTATAGCGCAAGCCCGTTTGCAACAGATTATCCATTCGAGCTGAGAGTTAAAAGAGGGACATATGCACTATAAAAAGGGATCACACATATCACAAAGGGGATCCGGAGACACTTACACACCCTCCCCAAGACAGAAGATTTCTTCCAAGGAGATTGAAGGTGAAGATTCAAGGATTTCGGCGCTTAATCATCAACACGGAGAGATCCAAAATTTCCTGAATTCCTTGTTTCTAGCCAGAATTCTCCATGGCTCTTTGTTTTTCTGTTTCCTCATCTTTATACTCTGTTATTGTTTTCCTTTCTTTAGACATGAACTAAATTTCTCTTGCTAGGGCGTTAATGGACCCTTTTGTATGGCAAATTTCTTTATGGATTAATGTTAATCTTGTTTCTATTTCAATTGCTTAGTGTTTTTGTGTGTGCTTAATGCTTTTGATTGATTGGCCACCATTCAATTGATTCGTTGGTTTGCAATAACTAGAGATAGGGTTTGTAAACAAAGCTTCTGAACATAAACACCGTGAGCTGAGCGAAAACTAGAGATAGACAAACGCGGTTCATGTGGTCAACATAGGAACCCATAGAACTTCAACCTTTTCCAAGATTAGTTTGTGCTAAGAGATTAGGCAATAAGTTTAGGATAAAGAGTATTGCTTGACCTCGAGAGAGGCTAGGAATAAATTAAGGGGAACCGACCGTGAGTAATTTAGGATAGAACGGATTAACAAAAATTCATAGGCAATGTGTCTACAATAGGTGAAGTTAATTAGCCCTAGCGTTCATTTCATTGGTGATGTTTATTTTAATAAAGCTCTTTGCGATCTTGGTGCCAGTATTAATTTAATGCCTTTGTCTATTTTCAGGAAGCTTAGAGTTGGAGAAGTCAAGCCTACCATGATGTCACTACAGCTGGCTGACAGATCAATCAAGCATCCAAGAGGCATTATTGAGGATATTCTGGTAAAGGTGGATAAGCTCATATTCCCGGTGGATTTTGTAATGCTTGACATGGAGGAAAACAGGGAAGACCCCCTCATTCTTGGGAGACCCTTCTTAGCCACTGGGAGAGCTCTCATAGATGTCCAAGAGGGAAAGTTAGAGTTGCGGGTACAAGATGAGAAGGTCACCTTCAATGTTTTTGAGACAACTAAGTTTCCCTTGGAAGCTGATTCTTACCTTAGAGTGGATGTCGTTGAAGAGGTGGTGACCTTTTCCTTTGGAGTTGTTTCCACCACCATTCCTTTAGAGGCATACTTGGTGAACTCTAAAATGGCAGAAGAATTGGAGGACAGCAACTTACAGCTGTGCCATGAACTTTTGGAAGCTCAATCGGTAGTTTCCCAGCCTTTTTCTGACACTCTAACACAGGCTAAGGAACTACAACCAATGAGTGAGGAGCCACCAAAATTAGAGCTCAAGCAACTTCCTATCCATCTGAGATATGCATTCCTTGGTGAGGGTGACACGTATCCTGTTATTATTAGTGCCTCACTAAGTAGCGTAGAAGAAAATAAGTTGCTAAGGGTACTAAGAGATCATAAGGCAGCTATAGGGTGGCGGATTTCAAACTTGAGGGGTATCAGTCCCACATTTTACATGCATAAAATCTTCATGGGAGATGGCTTCAAGCCACTGGTCCAACCACAAAGGAGGCTAAACCCAACCATGAAAGAGGTTGTGAAGAAGGAAGTGGTGAAGCTCCTAGATGCAGGGATCATATATCCAATTTCAGACAATGTTTGGGTGAGCCCAGTTCAGGTGGTACCCAAGAAATGAGGAATTACAGTGGTGAAGAATGAGAATAATGAGTTCATTCCAACTCGTACGGTCACCGGGTGGAGGATGTGTATTGATTACTGGAAGCTTAATAACGCCACCCGCAAGGACCATTTCCTACTACCTTTCATGGACCAGATGTTGGAGAGGATAGCAGGCCATGCTTACTATTGCTTCTTGGATGGCTACTCTGGGTACAATCAAATACACATTGCCCTAGAGGATCAGGAGAAGACTACATTCACCTGCCCATATGGGACATTTGCGTATAGGAGAATGCCATTTGGGTTGTGCAATGCCCCAGCCACCTTCCAGAGATGCATGCTGGCTATTTTCATGATATGGTGGAGAGGTTTATAGAGGTTTTTTATGGATGATTTTTCAGTTTTTGGTTCTTCTTTTGATGATTGTTTGTATCATTTATCTTTGGTTTTGAAGCGATGTCAGGAAACTAACCTTGTTTTGAATTAGGAGAAGTGTCATTTTATGGTGCAGGAAGGCATAGTTCCTGGACATCGGATCTCAATTAAAGGAATTGAAGTGGATAAAGCCAAAATTGAAGTCATTGAGAAGTTACCTCCACCAACCAATATGAAGGGAGTTAGAAGTTTCTTAGGTCATGCTGGATTTTATAGGAGATTTATTAAGGACTTCTCTAAAATTGCTGAGCCTTCGAGTAATTTGTTAGTTAGGGATGTTCCTTTTAATTTTGATAATCAATGTTTGCATGCCTTTGAACTTTTGAAGAACAAATTAGTTTCAGCTCCCATTCTTATTGCACCTAATTGGGATTTGCCATTTGAGCTCATGTGTGATGCTAGTGATTATGCCATAGGTACTGTTTTAGGGCAGAGGAAGAATAAGTTGTTGCATGTTATTTACTATGCTAGTAGAACTTTGAATGAAGCACAACTTAATTATGCTACCACTGAAAAAGAACTTTTGGCTGTTGTTTTTGCTTTTGACAAATTCCGTTCTTATTTGATAGGTGCTAAGGTGATTGTCTACACGGACCATGCGGCCCTAAAGTTCTTGTCAGATAAGAAGGATAGCAAGCCTAGGCTCCTTAGATGGATTCTATTGCTTCAAGAATTTGATTTGGAGATCAGAGATAAAAAAAAGGAGCAGAGAACTTGGTAGCTGACCACCTTTCTAGATTGACTTCTCCCTTTCTGCATGAGGAAGAAGAGATTAGAGAGACATTTCCTGATGAGCAGCTATGGGTAGCACAAGTAACACCATGGTTTGCAGACTATGCCAATTATCTAGTGAAGAGAATTCTGCCTGAGGACCTCTCACACTCCCAGAAGAGGAAATTCTTTTCTGACCTCAAGTACTACTTCTGGGAGGACCCATTTCTTTATAGACACTGCTCAGATCAGATTATCAGAAGATGTGTTCCACAAGAAGAGGTGGCTAGCATTCTTTACCATTGTCACACATCACTAGTTGGGGGTCACTTCGAAGCCACCCGAATGGCTCGCGCGTCGTAACACGAGCAAATTAAACCGAATAGCAACTATAGTATAGTAGCCAACTCGGATCGTTTCCCAAAGATGAACACACTATTTGATCAGAAAATTCAGGGGGGTTTTTATAACAAACACTTAAAATGCAATACTGAATTCCAAAGCAAACAGAAAACAAAAAGGCTAAACCGAATTAAAATTCTAATCCAAGACACACAAGAAGAAAGCAATCAACACTCAATCATTGGATTCAAATGTACATGCACACTCCAATTCGATGATTTATTTTAGATTCAATTGAAACCTCAAATCAAACCTAGCATTCACATGAAAATCTCCATGCATTCAACTAATCACTCAAGCCATCCGGTTTAGAGACCTCTAAAACCGAATTGATTTTGGATTAGCTTCCAAACCAATGCTCTCATCTCATATTCAGAACCGAAATATGAATCACACTCTTGAACAATCGAATCACATATATCAACCGAATTATACATGATTTGATTGACTCTTAATCAACATGCATGAATGAAAACCTCCAATTCAATTACGAGATTAAGAAGAAGAGAAGAGGAGTGAAACCGAAATTGGAATTTCCATGTCTTGATGCACCAATCCTCAAGAGCTTGAATGCTTCTCTTGATGCCTTGGATCAGAGGAGGATCAAACCTCCATTAATGGAGGAAAACGCAAAAGAAAGAAAGAGAGAAAAGAGAGAGAAAAAGAGAGAGAGAGTTTTCTTATTCCATCCCCCTCCAATTACAAAATGAGCCAAAAAAAAAAGAAGAAGAAGGTCCAGCCCTTGAAGCATAATCAGAATTTCTATATATACCTCTAATTAAAAGTCACTAATTACTTAATTAAAATAATCCTCTTTTCCTAAGCTAAATTTGGATAGCTCAATTGCCCAATTTGGATGCTTAGAGAGAAAGTTGTGCCCAAAACAAGTTGAGTGGGCTCTCTTAGACTCAGCAGCGACTTCCAACACGTTTTTGGGCCTCATAACGGTTCTTCTTGGCTTAGTGTTCTGAATATAAAATGAAGCCCTAGATGTTAGCTTTCCAATGCCACTGGAATGGGCTCAATTGAGTCCCTGTAGCCCAGGATATGGTCCAATCATTGAAGGCTGCTCAGAAACCGCGCCCAAACGCTTCAGTTCAGTTCCGAGCCCAATTTCGGCTTTAAGATCTCAGAGTTAGCCCTTGCCCTCTTCATAGAAATTGTAGCTCTATCTCTTAGCTTTCCTACAAATCAACAAGCATAATAAAATGAGGTATAGAGCTCAAGATATGATCTAAACACTGAAGTAGGTCAAAATAACCGAAATGCTGCAAAAATTAACTAAGTCTCACTAAGATCCAAAAAAAAGGAAAATGATCTAAACTCAACCAATTAAGCGCAAAGAAGGATTAATGAGACAAGTATGAAGGATAAAAAAATAGTATAAAAATCCAATTCATCACCGGACAGCTGCTAAGGTCCTCCAGTGTAGGTTCTATTGGCCCACTATTTTCAGAGATGCCAATGACTATGTGAGAAGGTGCAATGATTGCCAAAGGACTGGGAATGTTTCTAGGCGGCATAAGATGCCATTGAATAATATTTTGGTGGTTGAGCTATTTGATGTTTGGGGTATTGACTTCATGGGTCCCTTTCCCACTTCCTTTAGCAACAAATATGTATTGGTAGCAGTTGATTATGTGTCCAAATAGGTGGAAGCCATGGCATCTCCTACTAATGATGCTTGGGTTGTCACAAGGTTTCTAAAGAAGAATATTTTCTCAAGATTTGGCACCCCAAGAGCAATAATCAGTGATGGAGGTACACACTTCTGCAACCGTCAATTTGAAGCCCTTCTTGCCAAATATGATGTGAAGCACAAGGTTAGCACCCCTTACCACCCTCAGACAAGTGGCCAAGTGGAGGTGTCCAATAGGGAGTTGAAGAGGATCCTTGAGAAGACTGTTAATTCTTCAAGAAAGGATTGGTCAGTTAAGTTGGATGATGCTCTTTGGGCTTATAGGATAGCTTTCAAGACTCCCATTGGGATGTCTCCATATAGATTGGTCTTTGGGAAGGCTTGTCACTTGCCAGTTGAGTTGGAGCATAAGGCATATTGGGCAACAAAACTGCTCAATTTTGATCTCAAGGAGGCAAGTGAGAAAAGAATGCTACAGCTTAATGAGTTGGATGAGTTTAGACAGGAAGCTTATGAAAATGCCAAGCTCTATAAGGAGAAAACCAAGAAGTGGCATGATAGGCATATACTAAGGAGAGACTTCCACATAGGTCAGAAAGTCCTACTCTTCAATTCTAAATTGAAGCTATTCCCTAGGAAGCTGAAATCAAGGTGGTCCGGACCTTTTGAGATCACTAAAGTATCCCCTTTTGGAGCCATTGAGGTCACACATCCTACCAAAGGCACTTTTAAAGTCAATGGCCAAAGGTTGAAGCCATATGTTGATGGAAGCTATGATAAACTCAAGGCTTTAGCTCTTCTCTCTGATCTATGCTGTTAGATAGAGTCATGTCTGTTAGATAGAGTCATGTCCAACTTAGGGAAATTAAATCAAAGTGCTTGTTGGGAGACAACCCAACTTTTTCTAACTTTTCTTTGATTTCCTTTAACTTTTTTTTTAGGATCATTTTAGTTTTTCTTTATTATTGTTATTTTTTTTTTGGGTATAATTTTATTTAGAGTCAATTTAGTTTATTCAAGTCTGGTTTGTTTTGTTTTTTTTTAGGTTCATGGAGCTATCAGGAAGTTCATTAGTGGAGGAGGTGATGAAATTGGGCGTGTAGCTGAGAAAATGCAGAAGTTGTAGCAGCAACAGCGCGCTATAGCGCGCTGTCGAAGGGAGTATGCGTTTTGAAATTTTGTTCTTGCGCTACAGCGCAAGCCTAAGTCTGCAGAAGTGAAGAGAATATTTTATTGTGCTATAACGCGACATGTTGCGCTATAGCGCAAGCCCGTTTGTGTGATACACTAAAGGAAAATTTCGTTGTGCTATAGCGCGATACCTTGCGCTATATCGCAAGCCCACTTTCATGACAGATTTAAAGATCGCGCTGCAGCTTCGTTGTAGCACAAACAGAGGCACACACACACGAAGTCTCTTCTCTCTTCCCTCCCTCACACACTAAAACACTCACACTCACTCTCCCACTCAATTCCTTCCATCCAAAACCGCCCTCATCCCTCACATTTTTACCTATTTCTGCATCACAACCACTTGTTTCTCCCCATTTGAACCCTAACTCGCAGAATAGGATCTTCTTGGGGGGGAGGCAGAACTCTCACCATTTTTTTTTTGTAAAGGAGTTGCTGCACTTGAGTTGTTGAGAGTCATCCATACCTGGTTTGCATCTTCTTACTGTCTCAGTTTTGATTTTTTTAATGTTGCATGTGCTACCTAATTTGCCATGTTTAGTTCTCACCTTGAATTTATCATAAATACCATGTGCTTTTGTTATGGTAGAATGAATTGATGCTGTTTCATTTGATTAAACATCATACTTGAATCAATTGTGATCATTATTGCTATATTATGTTATTGGCTTGAATTATTGAATGTTTGGCTTTGACTTAAGAATATGAGTTGAGTCATTTGGTTGTTTATGCATATTTGATTTAAGACAATTGGATTTTAAAATAGGATTGGAAGCTTTACTTGACGTGATCCATATTCGAATGTGCTTAGGATCCATATCTTCACTGATTATTTTCAGAATCCTTGCATATGCTCTATTATGTTAGATGAAATTATAGTACTTGGATTCTGAGTTATTCCCTCTTATGGATTAATTCTGATTGTGCCAGTAAGTAAGTTGGGGGTCGTTATCTTGCAATACTCTATTATGATTTATTGATTATTGATTGGTTGCCTTTAGATTTTTGGTTGTTTTAGTTGTGTTTTCAAGACCATGGCATCCAGAAAGAGAAGCAAGACTACCGGAGCCTCCTCTTCTTCCCAACCCTCTCATGCCGAGGAAGATTTTGACAGACATCAGTTTATCAGGGCAAACTGTCAGCATCGATACCATTCCTCCCTCCACAAACAGGAGTTGGTGATAGAGAAGGGCGTTCAGTTGAGTTCGGGTACATTCCGAGCACATGTGGAAGAGATAGAGAGGAGAGGGTGGCACAGCTTGTTGGATGAGCCACCATTGGGTTGTCTCAATCTAGTGAGAGAATTTTATGCCAACCTGATGGTGGTTAGTGGAGCCAACCAACCTGAAAGCCACGTCTGGGTGAGAGGCCAGTGGGTCGACGTCCGCCCCTCCAGCATCAACTCCTTCATGCACACTACTGATATCCAGCAGGATGATTTCTCTACATTGAGAGGGCAGAATGTAGATTGGGATGAGATTCTTCAGACCATAGCCCTACCGAACGGCGAGTGGGCTTATTATGATACTCCGTCTATCGGGCCGAAGCATCTGTTGAATAAGTACCTCAACCCGGCAGCCAGAGTGTGGGCTCAGATTATATTCTCTCGCCTCATGCCTAGCAGGCACACCCATTCTATCACTAGGGAGAGATGCCTGCTACTATATTGCCTCATCACTCAGAGGGAGGTGAACCTGGGGCAGTTGATCAAGGATCAGATGATGACCATACCGAGCAGCAACTACTCCTTACCTTACCCATCCCTGATCACTGCATTAGCCTTGCAGGCGGGTGTTGTTGTAGATCCTGCAGAACGCATGACGGACAGAGGTCCAAAGATTTCTGATGAGAGCCTCTCTGTGACACTGAACAGAGCGACTCGAAGGACTAGGAGGACCCGACAGGCTGAGAGACAGGGAGATGCATCATCACCATCGCCACCACCACCACAAGTCGAAGACACTGATGCGTCCCAGCCACCATGGCTTTAACTTCAGGCCCAGATTGATGAGCTGCGCCTAGACATGAGGAGCACACGGACCACCCTCCAAAACAGAGCGAGCAGGCAATATTCCTCTATTTATAGAGGCATCCAGGGTCTAGAGGCACTTATGAGGCAGTAGCTGTCGCCAGAGCTCCTCCAGTAGCTACCACCTCTACCTCCACCAGATCCAGAGCTTGAGCGTCTCACGGACGAGGAGGCCTCTGCACAGGAGGAGTTAGAAGAAGAAGCAGAAGACGCAGCTGAAGAGTCTGAGGAAGACTAGATTTGGGGAGTTCCCTTCCTTTCCTTTCCTTTCCTTTCCCTTTTTGCTTCTATTCCAGTGCATTGGGGACTATGCACAATTTTTAAGTTGGGGGTTAGGAAAGTCCATAAATGTACTTTTGTGTTTTGCTCTTGCTTATTTTCCTTTAGTTATTGTTAGTTTTCTAGTCTTCTAGTTGTCTTGTTTCTATTTCAAAAAAAAAAACCAAAAAGATTTTTTTATTTCAACCTTTTTTTTTTAGTGTCGTTTGTCAGTCAAATAGATGCAATGTCTATGCCTATGATATGAAAGACTGCTCTATTTGTTAACTCTTAAGTGACTTTGGATCCAAATTTAAGTCTTGAAAATCTTCTTGTACCCTTACTTTTGAATTGAGAAGGATTATTTTCTTGCACTTTGATAAGAGTTAGCAACTTAGGATAGGTGATCTTTATGCTTTTTATGCTTTATTTAGGTTCAGACATGCATTCTTATTCATGTGAATCTCTCTTGAAATATATGTGAGCGAATCTTAGCCTTAGAAGTGATTTAGGCCATATTTGGTAGCCATAATTGAGCCTCATTGCCCACCCTTGGTCATTGATCCTTAGTCACCCTATTTTAGCCTTAAAGCCTATTCTTGGATTGAACCACGTTATGAGCCTAATGCCCTTCCTTGCTTTTCTTTTTTTGATCCCATGGTTTATCCTCAAGCCTTAACTTCTAAACTCATTTGAATAGGGTAATATCTCCACTACACCAACCTCATGCTTTCCAAAGTTAAAAGTGGAGTGGGTGAATATTTGAAAAAAAAATAAAGAAAAAAAAAAGAAAAGGGAAAGAGGAATGAAAAAAAAAAGAAAAAAATAGAGAAAAGTTGGCAATACAAGGAAAATATAATGCCAAGTTTCAACAAGAAAAGCATGATGGTTGCCAAGCAACTAAGTTAGGGGTACCCCAAGGAGAATGAATTAGGGGTGAGGGTTCCTTAAGTTGAGGGGGTTAATTGAGCTTAAATGACTATTCTATCATACATCTTACCTTGGCCTATCGTTACAAGCTAAGAGAAGTCCTTTTGATCTTTGGCTAAGTGACATTCATGTAGAAATAGAGAGAGAGGATTGTGGATAATGTGATGTTTTTGTCTTTTCTTAAACATGGCATAAGCATAGGGTGAGTCAATTCTTTGTTGCTTTTCTCTTATACACACACACACTTGATCCATTCTTTTGACAATGTGATTGCACAATTAGATGGTCTTGGTACTTAGACTTTGATCCTTGGTAACTTTTGAGTTAAGTTATGGAGCAGTGATGAAGAATCCCATAGACAACAGCTTCAATCTTGACCATTTTGTCTAGTAAGTCCTTTTGTTTTAAGTGTTTTTGGTTGAGTCTTTTGTTTTTGTTGGAGATCTGATTCTTCTGCCAGAATCTGTCAAATCAGATCTGATCATGATGAGGCTCAAAATAAGGGAATTATTCCCTGAATTATGGCTGGTGATTCTGTCACTGTTATTATAGGATTAGTCATTAGTCAACTGTATTTAATTAGGATCATGTAAATAATTACAAGCAGATAGGAATTCTAGGATTCTAATTATTTGTTTCCTTTTTTAGCTCCCTGAGCATTACTGCTCAGTCTGTATTTATAGCCTAAGATGTAACCTAATTGAATTAAGGAATGTAAGATACTATTTTCACATGGTATCAGAGCAAAATTTGATCCAGACATAAGTTCCTTTGACTTCATCCATGGCCGACGAAGTCATCAACCCAAAACCTAAGGCAAGAGAGGAAACAATCAATGTTCCGAACCTGACCGAACCAGCAATTCTACCAGTTACTGGCTTCAAACTGAATGGCCAGAACTACACTCAATAAGCTAGATCAGTCCGAATTTACCTTCAAGGAAAGGGAAAAGAAGATTATATCACTGGCGAATCCAAGGCGCCACAGAAGAACGACCCCAGCTACCAGAAATGGAAACTCGAAAACAGCCTTGTAATGTCATGGCTGCTGAATTTGATGACCAATGAAACAGGAGAAAACTTCATGTACTATGGCACAACCCAAGAAATTTGGAGTGCAGCAAAAGAAACCTATTCCAATGCTGACAACACGTCAGCAATATTCGAAATCAAGAGTCTTCTCCATGATCTCCACCAAGGTGACTCTACAGTCATGGAGTACTACCAGACTCTCACTCGGTTCTGGCAACAGTTAAATGTCTATGAAGATATCAAATGGAATTGTCTGGAAGATCAGCAGCAATACAAGAAGCTAGTAGAGAAGGATCGCATCTACAAGTTTCTACTAGGTCTCAATAAGAACCTTGATGAAGTGCGAAGAAGAATTTTGGGAACAAAACCTCTTCCGAGGATTCATGAAGCATTCTCAGAAGTAAGAAGAGAAGAAAGCAGGAAGAAAATCATGCTGGGGGCACCAAACCAGAATCAGAACATTGAAGGATCAGCTCTTGCCACCAAAGGATACAAGAAGTCACGAGGCTGGTGTGATCACTGCAAGAAATCAGGACATACTCGAGACACCTGCTGGTCCATTCATGGTAAACCTGCAAAGCTGAAGACTCATCGTAGCAAGGAGAACCGGGCCAATATGACTTCTATTAATGGACCAGAAGGAGGAAAACCAAGTGGCGCAACTGAACCAGGACCATTTAGCAAAGAACAAATGGAGGTCCTACAAAAACTACTCCAACAAACCCTTCAAACTACAAGTACAACTTCCTCCACAGCAGGTTTGTTGGCACAAAAAGGTAATATACATGGTGCGCTTTCTATTAGACATGACAAACACAAATCCTGGATTGTAGACTTTGGGGCCTCTGACCACATGACAGGAGACATCACACTCTTTGATAATTATATTCCATGTAAAGATGGCTCCTTAGTAAGAATTGCAGATGGATCAACATCCAAAGTGGCCGGTAAAGGCTCGGTTGTGGTATCGAAGGACATCACACTTAATTCTGTCCTCTATGTCCGAAACTTAGATTGCAACCTTTTATCTATTAGTAAACTTACTCGCGATCTTAACTATGTTACTAAGTTCCTTCCAAATGTGTGTGAATTTCAGGCAATGGATTCGGGGATGAGGAATGGCAGTGCTGAGCAATCTGCAAGTCTCTACTTTCTTCGGGTTGACAATGAGGAACAACCAAGAGGAAGAAGTTATGTAGCTAGCAGTGGAAAAGAAGACAATAATGTAATGTTGTGGCACTACCGCCTAGGGCACCCTAATTTTGTGTATCTCAGGCAGATGTTGCCCTCCATTTTTAATAAAAGCTCAAACATATTTCAGTGTGAAATTTGTCAATTAGCCAAACATGCGAGGAACAATTATCCGACGCAACCTTATAAGTCTTCTAAACCATTTGCACTTGTTCATAGTGATGTTTGGGGACCGTCCCGAGTTAAGACTATTACTGGAGCTAGATGGTTTGTAACTTTCATAGATGATCACACAAGGAGCACCTGGGTTTTTCTCATGAAAGAAAAATCTAAAGTCACAAAAATATTTGAATCCTTTCATCAAATGGTTCAGACACAATTCTAGACCAAGGTGCAAATTTTAAGAACAGACAATGGCCGAGAGTACTACAATACAATCCTTGCGTCTTATCTCCACAAACATGGGATCATCCACCAAACATCATGTGCTGATACACCCCAGCAAAATGGAGTTGCAGAACGAAAAAACAGGCACCTATTGGAGGTCACTAGATCTCTCATGATGTCAACGAATGTACCGAATCATTTCTGGGGTGAAGCTGTCCTTTCCTCAGCATATCTAATTAACCGCATGCCTTCCAAAGTCCTCAACCAGAAATCACCACTCCAAGCCCTCCAGCCACATTGTCCTAACCCACATCTCTTCACCAACATACCACCTAGAATATTTGGCTGTACAGCCTTTGTCCATAACCACCAACCCAACCAAAGCAAACTTGACCCAAAGTCAATAAAATGTATCTTCTTAGGCTATTCCCCAAATCAGAAAGGGCACAGGTGCTATTCACCCACAACAAAGAGATTCTACACCAGCATGGATGTTACATTTTTTGAAGACTAGGCCTTCTACTCCAAAGGTAGCATTCAGGGGGAGATATCGAGCAGAGAATTCCAAACTTTAGAGTTTGAGCAGATTCCAGAACAGGTCTTAGAGTCTGAGCAGATTCCAGAACAAGTCTTAGAGGTTGAGCAGATTCCAGAGCATGCTATTTCTCAGCCAACATTGGGAACTCAACACAAAGTTGAGTCATCTAACTTACAGGGTGACAAAGAATTACTGGTGTACCCAAGGAAAAGGAAGACCCATAGGGAATTAGAGACCTGCACCTCTCCAAAGCAAAGTCAACTCTCTAACCAGAATACAAAAGCACCTGAGTTCCACACAGGTAACACACTTTCTGATCCAACCAATGATTGCTCAATTCTAGATGATCTTGATAAACCTGTAGCTTTAAGAAAGGGGGTGAGGTCTTGCACTCAACAGCCCATTGGTAATTTTTTGTCCTATGAGAACCTGTCACAAGAATACAGGGCCTTTGTTGCCAATCTGGACAAAGTAAAAGTGCCATGTGATATCGGAGAAGCACTCCAACAACCTAAGTGGAAGGCTGCTGTCGAGGAAGAAATAAATGCTTTAGAGAAGAATGGAACATGGGAAATCATGAACCTGCCAGCAGGAAAGAAACCAGTAGGTTGTAAGTGGATCTTCTCAGTCAAACACAACTCGGATGGCATAGTCAACCGGTACAAGGCTAGGCTGGTGGCCAAGGGGTTCACACAATCCTACGGGGTAGACTATGAAGAGACATTTGCCCCCGTTGCAAAACTAAACTCTGTTCGTGTCATTATGTCTTTGGTAGTGAATCTGGATTGGCCTCTCCACCAGCCGGATATCAAAAATGCATTTCTAAATGGAGAACTTGAAGAAGATGTCTACATGAAGATTCCTCTAGGACTAGAAACTTCAGAGAATTGTGGCAAGGTGTGTAAGCTTCAAAGTCTCTCTATGGTCTCAAGCAGTCCCCTAGAGCGTGGTTTGATCGATTAAGCAGTGAAAAGTCATGTCTTCACTCAATATCAAACCGATCATACCATGTTCGTAAAACATGCAGGAAATGGTAAGATGGCATTATTCATTGTTTACGTGGATGACATTATCATCACAGGGGATGATGAAAAAGAAATTCAGAAACTGAAAAGGGTCCTGGCAAGTGAATTTGAAGTCAAGGACCTTGGTCACCTTAGATATTTTCTCAGGATGGAAGTGGCTCGCACTAGGGACAGTATTGCTATATCCCAAAGAAAATATGTGCTAGATCTGTTGAAAGAAACAGGGATGATGGGATGCAAACCAGCAGATACTCCCATAGAACCAAACACAAAACTTGGAACTGAAGAAGGAAGTTCCCTATGAACCGGGATAGATATCAGAGATTAGTAGGGAGACTAATCTATTTGACTCACACTCGACCTGATATATGCTATCCAGTTAGCTTGGTGAGTCGATTTATGAATAATCCCACAGAAAGCCACATGAGAGCTGTCAACCGGATTCTGCAGTACCTCAAGAAGACTCCTGGAAAAGGATTATACTTTAAGAAGAATTCCAACAGGAAAGTAGAAATTTTTACAGATGCTGACTGGGCTGGTTCTATAACAGATCGCAGGTCAACTACAGGATACTGCTCTTATGTGTGGGGTAATCTAGTAACATGGAGAAGCAAGAAACAATCAGTGGTTGCTAGAAGCAGTGCAGAAGCAGAGTTTAGGGCCATGGCCCATGGTATTTGTGAGGGCATATGGCTTCATCGGATGCTTAAGGAACTGAGCATGCCATCAGAACATACTATGAGCATTCTATGCGATAATCAGGCAGCCATAAGCATTGCAAAAAACCCGGTCCACCGTGATAGGACCAAACATGTGGAAATAGATCGCCACTTTATCAAGGAGAAGATTGCTGATGGAAGCATCACACTGGAATTTACTCCATCAAGTCAACAAACAGCAGATATTCTGACTAAAGGGCTATCACGACAAAATTATGAGAACTTAAGTTCCAAGTTGGGGATGATTGACATTCACCACCCAGCTTGAGGGGGAGTGTTGGAGATCTGATTCTTCTGCTAGAATCTATCAAATCAAATTTGATCATGATGAGGCTCTAAATAAGGGAATTATTCCCTGAATTATGGCTGCTGATTCTGTCACCGTTATTATAGGATTAGTCATTAGTCAACTATATTTAATTAGGATCATGTAAATAATTACAGGCAGATAGGAATTCTACGATTCTAATTATTTGTTTCCTTTTTTAGCTCCCTGAGCATTATTGCTCAGTCTGTATTTATAGCCTAAGATGTAACCTAATTGAATTAAGGAATGTAAGATACTATTTTCACAGTTTTTCTGTTTTGAGTCTTTGTTTTGAGTTTTGCTTGGGGACAAGCAAATACTTAAGTTGGGGGTTGTGATAACTCCCTTTGGTGAGTTATATTTTTAGCTAGTTTTTATTTAATTTAGAACGTAGTTGTTTAGCTTTGTTGGTATTTTGTTTTATTTTAGTTAAGTAGTTTAGATTAGATGGTATTCTTATTTTCTATTATTTTCTTATCTTTTGGATACTTATTTTAGGTTTATTTGGTTTATTGTAGATACAAGTGGGCCCAAAAGAAGTTGGAAGAAGCCAAGCCATGAATTCAGACTCAGCACCTTGCGCTATAGCACAAGCCAGTGTGCTATAGCGCATTGCCGCATAAGGAAAAAAATTGCCACATTCATGTTGGGCTATAGTGCAACCTAGCGCGC
Organism: Pterocarpus santalinus; assembly: GCA_031439595.1. Lineage (NCBI taxonomy): Eukaryota > Viridiplantae > Streptophyta > Magnoliopsida > Fabales > Fabaceae > Pterocarpus > Pterocarpus santalinus. The sequence continues at coordinate 29,760,700 of CM062529.1, forward strand.
TCCCGTTTTGTCAAATTTCCAAGGTTTCATGTTGCGCTATAGCGCAACCCAGTGTATATAGCGCCACGCCTGTGATAAATGTCAACAAATTTTCGTTGCGCTATAGCGCAACCCAGCACGCTATAGCGCCCCACCGGATTTTGTAAATGAGCTAAGAATTGAGGCTTGCGCTACAGCGCAACCCTTTGCGCTATAGCGCAAGCCCGTTTGCAACAGATTATCCATTCAAGCTGAGAGTTAAAAGAAGGATATACGCACTATAAAAAAGGGTCACACATATCACAAAGGGGATCTGGAGACACTTACACACCCTTCCCAAGACAGAAGATTTCTTCCAAGGAGATTGAAGGTGAAGATTCAAGGATTTCGGTGCTTAATCATCAACACGGAGAGATCCAAATTTTCCTGAATTCCTTGTTTCTAGCCAGAATTCTCCATGGCTCTTTGTTTTTCTGTTTCCTCGTCTTTATATTCTGTTATTGTTTTCCTTTCTTTAGACATGAACTAAATTTCTCTTGCTAGGGCGTTAATGGACCCTTTTGTATGACAAATTTCTTTATGGATTAATGTTAATCTTGTTTCTATTTCAATTGCTTAGTGTTTTTGTGTGTGCTTAATGCTTTTGATTGATTGGCCACTATTCAATTGATTCATTAGTTTGCAATAACTAGAGATAGGGTTTGTAAACAAAGCTTCTGAACATAAACACCGTGAGCTGAGCAAAAACTAGAGATAGACAAATGCGGTTCATGCGGTCAACATAGGAACCCATAGAATTTCAACCTTTTCCTAGATTAGTTTGTGCTAAGAGATTAGGCAATTAGTTTAGGATAAAGAGTATTGCTTGACCTTGAGAGAGGCTAGGAATAAATTAAGGGGAACCGACCGTGAGTAATTTAGGATAGAACGGATTAACAGAAATTCATAGGCAATGCGTCTACAATAGGTGAAGTTAATTAGCCCTAGCGTTCATTCCATTATATGTAGCCAACCTTTCTTGAATCCGTCCTGGTTACTATTTTTCGTAGTTATTAAATGCTTATTTTTATTTTAAATTTCTTTACATCCATAATTTCATTCCTTCCAAATAGTCACCCTTAAACTATCCGATATTTGATCTATCCTCGTGGGAACAATACTTTTCTCATCACTTTATTACTTGTACGATCTGATATACTCGCCAGAGGCGCAGCAGTTATCATGACCCCTAACTTAAGAACTTGTTTATCCCCAAGTAAGATTTAGAATAAGGGACTCAAACAAAAATACTTAAAATAAAAGGACATACTAAATCAAACAGTCAAAATAGAAGTTGTTGCTTATGGAAATCCTCATCACTGCTCTAGGACTTAACTCAAAAGTCACCAAGAACCCAAGTCTAAGTGCCAAAACCATCTAATTGTGCAACCACATTGTCAAGACAGTGGATCTAGTGTGTGTGTGTGTGTGTGTAAGGGAAAAGCAACAAAGAATTGATTCACCCCATGCTTATGCCATGTTTAAGAAAAGAAAAAACATTACACTATCCATAATCCTTTCTCTTTATTTCTACATAAATGTCGCTAGCCAAAGATTAGAAAGACTTTTGCTTAGCTTGTAACAATAGGCCAAGGTAAAAGGTATTATGAGATAGTCATTCAAGCTCAATTAATTCCCTTAACTTAAGGAACCCTCACCCTTAACTCATTTTTCTTGGAGTACACCCAACTTAGTTGCTTTGCAACTATCATGCTTTTCTTGTTGAACCTTGGCATTTATTTCCTTGTATTGCCAACTTTTTTTTTCTTCACTTTTTCTCTCCTTCTTTCTTTCACTCTCTTCTTTTTTTTTTTTTCATAATTTCTCACTCCACCTTTTGACTTTAGAAAGCATGAAGTTGTGTTAATGGAGGTGATACCCTATTCAAATGAGTTTAGAAGTTAAGGCTTAAGGGTAAACCATTAGATCATAGAGGGAAAAGAAAGGAAGAGCGTTAGACTCATAATGTGGTTCAATCCAAGAATAGGCTTTAAGGCTCAAATGGGGTGACTGAAGATCAATGACAAAGGATGAGCCATAAGGCTCAATTGTGGCTACCAAACAGCCTAAATCACTTCTATGACTAAGATTCACTCACATATATTTGAAGAAAGATTCACATGAATAAAATGCATGTCTGAACCTAAATAAAGCATAAAAGGCATAACGGTCACCTATCTTAAGTTGCTAACTCTTATAAAAGTACAAGAAAACTATCCTTCTCAATTCAATAGTAAAAGCATAAGAAGATTTTCAAGACTCAAATTAGAATCCAAAGTTACTCAGAAGTTAACAAGCAGAGCAATCTTTATATCATAGGCATAGGTAGACAACAACCAATTGACTAACAAAAACTAGAAAAAAGACCAAAAACAAAAATCTTTTTGGTTTTTTTTTTTAAGCAGAAAATTAAAACTAAAAACACTAACAACCTAATGAATAAAACTAACAAAAGGAAACAAGAACAAATAAGAAAGTACAATAATGGACTTTTGCAACCCCCAACTTAAATTTATGCATTGTCTCCAATATATGAAAATAAAACCAAAAGGGGCAAGGAAAGGAAAGTTACTCCCCAGTGCATGTCTCTTTGCTTTTTATATACTGTAGAATTCAGACTTGTACTATAGTGCAAGGCAGCGCACTATAACGTAGCCAAAATACCTCTTGATGCACACACTAATACGGGCTTGCGCTATAGTGCATAGTAGCGCGCTATAGCATAGCAAAATTTTGAAAACTGTGCCTTTCTTTCGACAGAGCACTGTAGCCCAATGCAGTGTGCCCTCTATTACATGCTCCATGTGATTTTTTCCTCCACTTATGCACTTCCTAATCGCTCCAACAAACCTACAAAACAAAATTTCTACCTAAATAAAAAAAAAAAAACTAGAAAGATTCAAAATAAGAAAGAATTAAAAATCAAAGAAAGGCTAGAAAAATTGGGTTGTCTCCTAACAAGCACTTTGTTTTAATATCCCTAAGTTGGATATGGGCCCTATAACTCATCCGGTAGAGTGAGGAAGGACTAAGGCCTTGTATCATTGTTTTCCTTTTATTGCTTCTCCTAAGTGATGTTTTAGCTCAAACTTGCTTCCAACTTTCTGAGCTCGATAAGGGAACATTTGAATTGTATCTCCCCAAAAGATATTATCTAGATTGCACATATCATTGTCTTCTCCATGCTTCACTTTCTTGCAGACCCCTTCTTTGGTTTTGAGATTAAATGATCAACTGAAATGATTGGTTGGGATTCCTCTTTCACCGGGGGGTCCTTTACATCCACTTTATAGCATTGAGTTGTCTTTATGGGGGAGTCCATTGCTTGGAAGACTTTGAATTTCACCTTATTATTTTGAAATCTCAGAGTTAGCTTCCCCTCTTCTATATCTATCACGGCTCTACTAGTGGCCAACAATGAACACCCAAGAATTAGAGGGAGATTGACATCCTCCTCCATATCAAGAATTAAAAAATCAGTAAGGATGAAGAACCGATCCACCTTCACCAAAACATCTTCAATATACCAAAGGTAAGTTTGCAGATCTATCAACTAACTACAGAGATACCCTTGTAAGCTTCACTTCAGTAATGCCCAATTTATGCACAAGTGACAAAGGCATTAGATTGATACTTGCTCCAAGGTCACATAGTGCCTTGTCAATCCTCAAATCACCAATGGTGCATGGAATAGTAAAGCTCCGAAGGTCCTTCAATTTAGGTAGTAGTTTCCTCTAAATGATTGTCAAACACTCCTCAATTAGTAACACAGTCTCATCAACATCCAATTTCCTTTTCTTAGAGCGTAGCTCCTTCATGAACCTAGCATAATTTGGCATTAGCTCTAATACCTCAGCAAACAGAATATTGATGTGGAGCTTCTTAAGCACATCAAGAACTTTAAGAAATTAGTACCCTTCTAATTCCTTCTTTTGTTGCTTCACCCTCTGAGGATAAGGAATTGTAGGTTCATAAACAGGGGGTGCCACATATCTTTTCTCCTCAAGTGGTGCTATATTTGAATCTTTAGCAAGCTTTTCTTCTACCCTTGTTCCTTCCTTTTTAGATTCAGCCAATTCTTTACCACTTCTTAATATGATTGCATTCACATGCTCTCTTGGGTTCTCAATGGTATTGTTAGGTAAGGAACCTAGTGGCCTCTCAGTTAGCTGCTTGGAAATTTGCCCCATTTGATGCTCTAGGTTTTTTATTGCAGCATCATGAGCTCTAAATTAAGCATCTATTCTCTCCATAAAAGCTTTAGTCTTCTCCACAAAAATACATCTAGCTCCTCATGAACTATTGAAACACGTCTTCTAGGTTAGGCTTCTTCTCTTGCGGAGCTTGATTGAACTATTGCTCATGAACATAGGTGTTGGAGTGGAAGCTGTGTCTCTAAGCATTTATATAATTAACCTGCTCATAAGAAGAATGACTTGTAGTGCACTCTCCATTCACATGGTTCCCATGACAAAAATCATACTGCAAGACTGGTGTCGGTGAAGTGGTGCTAAGCAAGTCCAGTTAATTCTCAATGGCTACATTTTGGACTAATAAGGCTTGCATCTGGGCCAAGAGGGCAATGGTTGTCACGACCCACCCTGAGTCGTGACCGGCACTTGGAGGTGACGAACATCGAGCAAGCCTTAAACATTAAATTTTTCATGACAAACGGACAGAGTCTCCCCTATATTTCTAGCTTCCCTGTAAAAGCCAGACCTATTCCAATAATCAACCAGCACATATGTCCAATTTGAGGCTCTCAAAGCACTTCCAAGTAAGTTGCACATATCCGAATATTAGGCATTCATTCCTCATAATAGTAAGATATTTACGTCTACCTATTTATACGTATGCACATATAAATATATACATCTTGACTACTACAAATACCCATAAACATAGTTTACAAAATAAACAAGTTCCTATACAAATATCCCATCTAAAAAGAATGTTGAGCAGTAGGATCCTATTTGTGGATTATGGAGCAACTCTAAGGCGGTCGTTATATTCAAAGCATCAAAATAAAAATTTAGAAAAAGCCCTCACATATAAAGGAGTTGTCAAAAAGTGTCCACACTCTACACCCTTGGAGGACCTGAAACATGTACAGCACTCGAATTTGAAACAGGAAGGGAAAAATAGGTGAGTCCAAGTGACTCAGTGAGGGGCAATGGTGCTATAGCATATGAGGACAAGCTCTAAAATGAAACAAATTTCATATAAATAAAGAATTACTATCAAAACTAAGTATAACTAAGAAATTAACATAGAACTATGCAATATGTGAAGAATAAATATTATTTCACAATTTGGATGACAATTCTCAAAATAAATAGAATTAATATTATCTTACAATTTCGAAAATACATCTCTTAAATGTGAATATCAAAGCAGGGAAGGTTTTAATTCTGAGAATATCCAAATAAGGGTTAATCCCTTCAGATTTGACTGAGTTAGCGATGTATGTTGGCCTCACATACTCATCAAGCTAGCAACACTCGTACTAGCTGGGTTTGAACCAAGGTGCACCAAGACTAGTATCAGCGATCACTAACTACCATTTAACTAAGAATCCTCCCACAAAGTATATAAAAATTAAAGTAATAAATATTAATAAAACTTCAAAAATAAAGTATAAATATACAATAGAGTTTCAAAAGATGAATCCTAAGTAAAGTTTCCAAACTCAAAATAAAGTTCTCAACAATTTAGTTTAATAATTTTAAACACTGTTCCAAAGCTTGTCCTAACATTTATAAAATCTGTAATCTCTTTTTAAAAGAAAACTTTTGAAATATTCAACAATTACATACTAATAACATTTCCTCAAATTCAAAACGGACATCCATGAATAGATAAATATATCAAACTATAAACAGAATATTCATAATTAACTAAATATATAGCATAAATTGCCAATATATACTAGAACCAAATCAATATTAATTCCATAAAGAAAACCATATGCCATAGAGGCATTGTCCACCCACAAAATATTGGAGAGCATCCTATTTAGGTCCTAGGAGCCGCTAAACTGATAGGTTGATCTCCTAGGGAATCTGAAAGCATACATAAGCAATTATTTTCCATTTAGACACAAATTTGATTCAGAATCTAGTCCTTATTCTCTTTGTCTACCCTTGCAAATTTAATTTACGTGTTATTTTCCTAGTGAGCAAAATATTCTAACTACTCTATACCATAATCTCAAATTAAAACTTTAAACATTTCTACACTCATCCCTTGACCCTTACAAGACTAAAGTAATTCAAATACCCAACAGACTTAATTTTTGACAATAGGCAAAACAAAATCAGCATCAAGCTTCAAGGAAGGAAGCTCGCCAATATGTGTTAGTTTTAGAAGTAAGCAAAATAGGAACCAGCCACCACAAGAAGTAGAACGCGGATGGAAGAAGGAGAGAGAAAGATGCAGGTGAAGGAGACGGGCAAAGGGAGAAATTGAGGTAGCAATGGCGCGGTAGAGAGGAAGATACGTGATGGTGATGATTATGTGAGGTTAAGAAGGAGTAAGGATAAAAGAGAAGAAGGAAATATTGAGAGGAAAGGCGTGATGGGGGCATAACAGGGAGAAGGAAAAATTTGAAGAAAGAAGAAAGGAAAAGACGCGTGAATAGTCTGTAAAGAAGCATCTAAGTTTGAAATAAAGGAAACGAGGGCTCTATGGTGCACCATATCACTTATGGTGCACCATGGTCCTCTATGGCTTTTTTTTTTAAATAAAAGCTAATACTTCAAAAATTTTATCTAACAATTTTAATTCTTTTATCACTATATTCCTAAAATTTAAAGGAAATACCCAAAAACATAAACTATAAAAATTTTTAAAACTTTCTGGTTGCTTACGTGTTATTTTAATTAAACATTTATTCTAAATCGAATATTACATTCTCACCCCCTTAAAAAATTCGGTCCCCGAATTTGAAAATAGCATTACCTTGAGATAGGAATAAATGGGGGTAAGAAGCATGCATAGAATCCTCCATCCCCCAAGTTGCTTCCTCTAAGGAATGATTCCTCCAAATTACTTTAACTAGAGGTATTTCTTTTGAACGATGTTTCTTCACTTGTTTATCAACAATGGCCATTGGCTCTTCTTCAAATGTCAAGTTCTCATCTAACTAAATAGCGGGTGAGGATAGAACATGTGAAGGATCCGACAAATACTTGCGGAGCATAGACACATGAAACACTGGATGTATCATTGAGAGTTCGGGTAATAATGCCAAATGATATGCAACAGGACTCACTCTTTCCAATATTTCAAAAGGTCCGATATAACGAGGACTAAGTTTCCCCTATTTACCGAACCTCATAACCCCTTTCATAGGAGAAACTCACAGGAACACATGATCGCCCACCATGACTTCCAAATCCTTTCTCCTATAGTCAACATAAGCCTTCTGTCTGCTTTGAGCTGCTAACAATCTTTCCCTAATCAACCGAACCTTGTCCATGGCATCTTGGACTAAATCTAGCCCAACAAGTCTTGCTTCTCCAAGTTCAAACCACCCCATGGGTGACCTGCAATGTCTCCTATATAAAGCTTCAAATGGAGCCATTTGAATGCTGGTTTGATAGCTATTATTGTAAGAAAACTCAATCAAAGATAGATAGTTACTCCAACTCCCACCAAATTCCAAGACACATGCCCTAAGCATATCTTCTAAAATATGAATAGTTCGCTCTGATTGTCCATCCATTTGTGGGTGGAAAGCTATACTAAGATCCAAATGGGTCCCTAAGGCTTGTTGGAAGGCTCTCCAAAAATGTGAAGTGAATTGAGGCCCGTGAACAGATATAATAGATATTGGAATACCATGAAGTCCGAGGATCTCATCAATGTACAACTGAACATATTGAGCAGCACTGAACATTGTTTTCACTAGAAGGAAGTGAGCTGACTTAGTCATCCAATCGACAATTACCCAGATAGCATCATATCCTTTAAGGGTACATGGTAACCCTGTCACAAAGTCTATAGTAATCCTTTCCCATTTCCACTCTAGAATTTCAATTTGCTGGTGTAAACTAGCAGGCCTTTGATGCTTCGCTTTCACTTGTTGGCAGACAAGACAACGAGATACAAACTTAGTTATGTCTCTTTTCATGCCTTCCCACCAATATAGTTGTTTTAGATCTTGATATATTTTGGTGGCACCTAGGTGTATAGAGTATTTGGAGTTGTGGGCTTCTTCTAAGATGGTTTTCTTCAAGTCCCCAATATTGGGTATACAAAGTGGGTCACCAAATCGCAATACACCCTCATTATCAATCATGAATCCAACATCTTTTCCGCTCTTGACCTTAGCTATTATCTTGGTCATCTTGGGATCCACTTTCTGAGCTTCCTGAATGTGTACATTAAGCGAAGATTGAGCCTTCACATGAGCCAGAAATACCCTTGGCTCTCCCAGGTCGAAATGCACCATTTCTAACTCCATTTTGTGAATATCTTCCACGAAGGGTCTCCTGACAGGAGCTATATGAGCCAAATTGCCCATTGATTTTCTGCTTAGAGCATCTGCCACTATATTGGTCTTCCCGGGGTGATATAGTTTAGTGCAATCATAATCCTTAAGCAGCTCTAACCACCACTGCTGCCTAAGATTCAAGTCTTTTTGCTAAAAGATATATTTCAAGCTCTTGTAATCTATATAAATTTTACAAATTTCCCCATAAAGATAATGCCTCCAGATCTTTAGAGCAAAAATCATCGCAGCCATTTCTAAATCATGGGTGGGGTGGTTTTGCTCATGCTTCTTTAATTGTCTCAAGGCATAAATAATCACCCAACCGTGCTGTATCAAAACACACTCAAGCCCCACTCTTGAGGCATTACAAAATACTGAGAACCCTCTCCAACCTGAAGGTAATACAAGAACTGGGGCTGAGGTCAAACAATCCTTAAGTTTCTGGAAACTAGCCTCACATTCATATGACCATTCATATCGCACATTCTTTTGAGTGAGTCTAGTCAACGGAGCAGCAATCTTGGAAAAATCCCTAACAAATTAACAATAGTACCCAGCAAGTCCTAAGAAACTACGAATCTCAGTCATAGAAGTAGGTCTTGGCCATTGTTGAATGGCTTCAACCTTCTTGGGATCTACCATGATTCCATCACTAGACACAACATGCCCGAGAAATGCCACCTTCTCTAACCAAAATTCACATTTTGAGAATTTAGCATATAGTTGGTGATCTCTAAGAGTTTGTAGAGCGATTCTCAAATGATGTTCATGCTCTTCTCAACTTTTGGAATAAACCAAGATATCATCAATAAAAGCAATAACAAAGCGATCTAGAAAAGGTTTAAACACCTGATTCATCAGATCCATGAAAGCGGCCGGAGCATTCGTTAACCCAAAGGGCATAACTAGAAATTTGTAATGCCCATAATGGGTTCAAAAAGCAGTCTTAGGAACATCTGATTCTTAATCTTCAACTGATGATAACCTGAGCAAAGATCAATCTTAGAAAAACATGCTACTCCTTGCAATTGATCAAAAAGATCATCGATTCTAGGAAAAGGATACTTGTTATGTACCGTCAACTAGTTAAGTTGTCGGTAGTCAATACATAACCTCAGAGATCCATCTTTCTTCTTCACAAATAGCATTGGAGTACCCCAAGGCGAAGTGCCAAGGCGAATAAAACCTTTGTCTAACAATTCTTGTAATTGCTCCTTTAGCTCTTTTAGCTCTGCTGGAGCCATGCGATAAGGAGGTACAGATACAAGCTAAGCATCTAGCACAAGATCAATACAAAATTCTATCTCCCTATCTGGAGGCATCCCTGGTAATTCATCAGGAAACACATCCAATAATTCCTTGGCTATCGGAAGCTGTGTAATGGAGGAGGTTTCAAAAGAAACTTCTCGCACCACCACCAGATATCCCAAACATCCCTATTCAAGAGGTGCGTAGCTCTCAAAGAAGAGATAAGCTTAGATGGGGAGGTACCAACATTGCCTCTAAACTCAAAAGGTGCTTCGCCTAACATGGTGAATCGCACTATTTTCTGATGACAGTCAATGGTAGCATGACAAGAGGCTAACTGTAACATCCTAATAAACCCATACTACGCTTAAGTCGTATTACGGCATTTTATTAGTCGTTACTTATGCTCGTGAAAAATTAAACTTCACTTGAAATTAAATTACGTGGAAAATACAGTAGGATTTTTGTTTTTTCTTTTTTTTTTTGAAATGCGTCATCGCTTTGGAAAGTAAAGCCTTGAGCGAGAAGGTAGGTAGAGAAAGAGCGTGTCGCATAAAACAAATGCCCAAATATCATAAAACAAGAGAAAGGTAAATAAATAGAAATTCACAGATACCTTGCATTAATTAACTAATCATTACATCCATATGAGTTCATAATATATATATATATAAATATTACATCGAAGAAAGCTCATGGTCGTGCCATGATCCAAATACAAGATACTAAGTACAAACTCCAAAGACAAGGCTCATCTCAAAAAGGAGTATACGAAGATGCAAAGTGACGATCGCTATAAGTCCCAAAATAGCTTCGTCTGGCGTCCCACGTCGTCTATCCGCTCATAGTGTCAGGGATCCATGCTCCACTCCACCGGATGTGCCCACAAAAATCTGGTGACGATGCGGAAAAGTAACTAGAGTGAGAAATAAGATTTCTCAGTAGGACTCGAACCCGACACGGAGGTGTCATCGTCATCGTCCCAGCCACTTCGGTTTTATAATGAAAACAGTGAACATGCATAGGGTTTAGTTCTTAGGTTTTCGAAAACATGAATATCCGAAGTGGATTTAATTTTAACATACTCTCTAATCACTTATATCATAACATACACGGGCATAAGTATAATTACATGAAACATGCATGACTGTACTATAAGCTTCTCTTAACTTTTTCTCTTTAAGGGTTTGGACCGAAGTCCCTTTTCTTTTCTTTCTTAACTTGACTTATCTTAAGTCCTTTTCTTTTCTTAACTTGACTCATCTTGAGTCCTTTTCTTTTCTTAACTTGACTCATCTTGAGTCCTTCTCTTTTCACCCACTAAACATAAGTGGTAATGAGCTCATACCGTGGCCGTCGCCACCATAAAATTTCGGTACTTACACTAGCTGGGTCATGCCATGCCTCATGTAAGCCCTATCCCCTATACTCACACTAGCTGGGTCATGCCATGCCTCATGTGAGTCGTGGGTGAGGGGAACTTACTTTGGGTCACCTTCCCTTTTGAAGGATCACACCCTTAGTTTACTTTCTCTTCTTATTAAAGCTTATGATGCAAAATATTTCTAAGTCCACAATTTCTACAAAATTTCTAAGAAGATAACGGCTAGACCGAAGCTTCCCAAAATTTTGCCAAACAAAAAAACCAGTATCACATCATCATAGCATATCATCATTATCATTATCATGTCATCATCATCTTCATAGCATACTATCATCATATCATGATCATCATCATCATATAATTGTCATCATATTAATACATGAAGGCATATACATCACACAAAGTCTTATGAGCTTAGCTTAGTAAATTTGGTGCAAGCTTTTACTTGAGGTCGTCTCTTGTGTGTCCTCTTTTATTAGTTGTAGGGCCAATTTTATCTAATATACTTTTTGATACTTTTTAAGTTGAGTTATGAAGGTTTTCTAATACTTAGTATAAGGGTATTAATGTCTTAAACTTATTCTTCATTAACCTTTAACTTTTACCCTAACCAGTTTTACTTTTACAGTGGGGCAGTAACTTCAAAAATTCACCATAATTTCATCTTTTATTCTTTTATTTCGAATTTTGGTATGCTTACACTTCTCTGAGTCTATTTTCAAACAAAAGAAACCCCACTCAAAAATTCATTTTGTAGCTTGAGTTATGCATATTTTATTCTGACTGTTCAGTTTCTAAGTTCACTCCCGGTTCAGTGGATTGTTACCTCTCATTATAATTGGTCAGAAGGAATCTGAGAAAACTGTTTTATGGGTTTGTTCCTCTATGTCTTAGCTTTCATTTAAACTTGGTCTCACTCAAAAATCATTTTTGTAGTTCGAGTTATACACATTTTAGTGTAGACTGCCCAGACAGAAACCAATCCGAGAACAGTCCACTTTGAAAAATCATATCTCACTCATTTTAACTCCGAATCTTATGTATTTTATATGTATGGAAAGCTCTCTGAGTCTATTTTCATATAAAATTGGTTCCACTAATTTCTGAGTTTTCTGGGAAAAGTTATACCGTTCGGTTTACAGACTGTCAGAAAATCCAGATTTCCCGTTTTGATTTTTCTCATGTTTTCTCCAAAACACTCAACCTCACTTTCAAGAAACCATTCTCAAGTTATAAGACACTCATATACCATGAAAGATTAGTGAAAAACTAACATGTTGGAGTTCAAAAATAGTGGGTTCAGCCATGCATCACACCAAACCGAAAACATGTTTTCAACAAACAACCATACTAGCAACAACATCTCATTTTATGACAAGAATGGCTATGATGCCCATAATCAATCTTTAAAACCACCTAGCTATGGAGAGCATAGGAGTTCTAAAGCTTGAAAAGCAAGAGAGAAAAAGGGTTTAGAGCCACTACCAAGAAGCTTTCTTTGAAGGATCTTGTGATGGAAGAAGGTGATGGTGGTGGTATTCCTCCTCTTGGATCTTGAAAGAGGCTTGATATGTGGTTGTCTTTGATTCTCCAAGAGCAAGGAAGGGTGGCTCTTGAAGAGTTTGTGAGTGGGATGAGGAGAGGAAAGGATGAGAGAAGTGGGAGGATTCTAGAGAGAAGTTGGAGAGTTTAGAGAGAAGGAGGAGAATTTGAAATTGAAGAGAGAGAAGAGAGCTTTGTGTGTGTGTTTGGGAGAGGAGTGAAAGAATGAAATGAGGGGGAAAGAAAGGTGGGCTGATGGCGCACAAAGGGGAAGGAAAAGAGTGATGTGACTTTGCTTCTTACAACAAGCAAGAGAGTGGAAAAACCTTGGGGTAAAAGGGTGAGTTGTTTTTCCTTGAGTCTTGGAGGCATTCTAATGTCCATTTTATGCTTTTCTCTAGAGGTTAAAGGGGAGTACCCCTCTTAGGATTTGGTTGCTTGTCTAAGACTCATCCAAGTGTCAAGATCTAATGGTGGATGACAAGGATCCTAGTCTTGGCTTTTGATCTAATGGTGTAGGATTAAAGAGTTTGAATAAAGGGTGAGATGTTGCTCCTCCTTGGTATGTCTTTCTAGGGCATATGCATGGAAGAACTTTTATCTCTAAATGTAATTAGAATTATTTAAATGTAACTTAACTTAATTGGCTTAATTACCCATGAGTTAACTCTTGTCAATTACACTTTTTATGATGTCTTGCATTACGGTTAAGCATATGCTTAATTTGGGGTTTAATTTTTCAAGGGTTGTCTTAAGTGTCTTAATCATTATAAACTTAATTAGTAAGGTTGGATTGTCTTACTTTTGTTTTGGCACCTTCGAGTAATTAAGGATTAGACGATTAAGGTTTTATTAAAACGCTTAGGAAATTATGATTAAATTGTTGGCTAGACTTAATTTACTAAGCTCTTGCTCTCGGGATTAATCGATTAATTTTTCAATTAATCGTTAACCTCTCTAATTAGCCAGGATCATAGAGCCAATTAGCATAGACAAAAATTGGGGATGTTACACTAACCAATCCATTCCTAAAATAACATCAAAGTCAATCAAATCTACCTTAGAGTCTTTGCCATTTATGGTCACTAGATAGGATCTATACACAGAAGTAACTAAGAGAGATTCTCCTATCGGAGTGCCAACCCAAAATGGTTGGTCTAGAGGTTCAGGCAATCCTCCAAACCGAAAAGCAAAGTATATCGACACATAGGAATGTGTAGACCCAGGATCGATCAAAGCATGTGCATCAAAGGAACTGACAGATAAAATACCTGTTATCACCGCATTAGATGACTAAGCATCCTAACGAGTCAATGCATAAACCCTCGGCTATCCTCCACCAGCTAAACCAGATCCTCTACCCCCCGGCACCTCTACCTCTGCTTCCTCTACTACTGATCAGATGGCATTACCTCAAGATTGATTAGAAAGAGATGATGAAAAAGAAGCAACAGACTGAACTAATCCTCGATCTTGACCTCTAGGTACCTGAGGACAATCCCTCCTCAAATGTCCTATTTGACCACACTGAAAACAAGTTCCTGTTACACAGTTCCGAATGCATCTTTCCACATGTCTGGCTTAATGGGACAGAAGGAGCTAAATGCTCAGAGCTTTGAAGATTGTATTGGAATATACTTCTAATTTGAGAACCTAATGTAGGAGCACTCATAGGAGTTGGTTCGGAGGATTGACCCCTCGCGGAGGAGTGTGCTATGCACCCTAATAGCTAGGTCCTCCACTAAAACTAGCATGACTAGAATAAAAACCCCGAGTCTTTACTTTCTTGGTCACCTCCCTAGCAGCCTTCTTGTCTGCCTTGCCAGCTTCAATTTCTAAGGCAGCGTTCATGGCTTTCGCATAAGTAAGCTTCCCAATCTAAGGTGATAATGCTGTAAAATATGGATCCGCCAACCCCCTAATAAATCTGGCAGCTCTCATGTGCTCATTATCTACTAAATGTAAGGCATGACGTGATAGTTGATTAAATTTTGTGTCATACTCTGTGATAGTCATCCCCTGAGTTTGCATTTGTCTCTCAAACTCGGTGGCAAGTCTTGCTCTTATGCTCGCAGGAAGAAATCTTGTCATGAAAGCTTCAGTGAATTCTTCCCAAGTTATAGGCTGTGATCCAGATGGTCTCTCCAGTAGCATGTTTTCGTACCACTGTTCAGCTACACCTTCCAACTGATAAGCTGCAAATTCAATAGCTCATGTAGTGGAACATCTCGATGCTCTAATGGTTTTGCCCACCTTGTCTATAAATAGTTGTGGATCCTCAGTCACTAGATTACCAAAAAATGTTAGTGGCTTTAGGTTGAGAAACTCTTACACGGACACCTCTACGCCAGGAAAGGGCGTAGCTTGTCTCTGAGCATGTGGACCAGCCCTACTCGAGGCTGTGGCCCCATAACCCCCACTAAAGTTTCAACTGCTTGTTGCAACCCGCACATTCTAGCAATTACTTCAGCCATACCTCTTTCAGGGGCTAATTCTACTACTCGCCTAGTCGTTCTCCCACGACCTCTATCTCTACCTCTACCTCTACCTCTACCTTTGGTTCTACCTCTACCTCTGCCCCTATCCCCAGGCATAGGGGATGACGCTCTATCTGATCTAGCATCTAAGGGCTCATTTTCCTCAGTCCACTGCCTTCGGGATTGCACCCTAGGTGGCATTTCCACCTATTCAAGAGAGAAACACTTTAGATTCTTAAAAGAGACCATAAGAATTCAAATTCTCAAAGAAAATTAAAGGCATTTAGAAAAGAATTTCCTAAAGCCTCTGGTAGCATTGCATTTTGTGAAAATGGGCCGGCAACCACTTACACAATTGCAATACTACTAAAGGGCATTTGCTTTACCAACCACAGATAAACCTAACCAAGCTTTGATACCACTTTTGTCACAACCTGTAACACCCTAATAAACCCATACTATGCTTAAGTCGTATTACGACATTTTATTAGTTGTTATTTGTGCTCGTAGAAAACTAAACTTCATTTATAAGTTAAGTTACGTGGAAAATACGGTAAATTTTTTTTTTGAAATACGTCGTCGCTTTGCAGCATTTTGGAAAGTAAAGCCTTGAGTGAGAAGATAGATAGAGAAAGAGCGTGTCACATAAAATATGTACCCCAATATCATAAAATAAGAGAAAGGTAAATGAATAGTAATTCACAAATACATTGCATTACATAGCTAATCATTACTCCATATGGGTTCATAATATATATACATACATATATATCAGCATTACATTGAAGGAGACTCATGGTCGTGCCATGATCCAAATACTAGATACTAAATACAAACTTAAATTGACATCGTTTGTCACAAAAAGGAATGTATGAAGATGCAGAGCTATGGCAACTACAAGTCCAAATCAACATTGTCTGGCATCCCACGTCATACGTTCGTTCACAGTGTAGGGGATCCATGCTCCACTCCACTAGATGTGCCATCAGATTCTGGTGACGATACAGAAAAGTAACTAGAGTGAGAAATAAGATTTCTCAGTAAGACTTGAACCCGGCACTAAAGTGTCATCGTCATCGTCCCAGCTACTTCGGTTTTATAAATGCAAACAGTGAGCAGGCATAAGGTCCAATTTTGAAAACATAGCCATCCGAAGCGGATTCAATTTTAACATGTCCTCTGATCATTTATATCATAACAAGTATAGGAACAACTATAATTACATATAACATGTATGGCTGTGCCATAAGCTTCTCTTAACTTCTTCCCTTCAAGGGTTTGGACCAAAGTCCCTTTTCTTTTCTTAACTTGACTTTAACTTAAGTCTTTTTCTTTTCACCCACTAAACATAAGTGGTAATGAGCTCATACCATGGCCGTCGCTATCATAAATTTTTAGTACTTACATTAGCTGGGTCATGCCATACCTCATGTAAGCCCTATCCCCTCTACTCACACTAGCTAGGTCGATGTCATGCCTCATGTGAGTCGTGGGTGAGGGGAGCGTACTTTGGGTCACCTTCCCTTTTGAAGGATCACACCCTCAGTTCATTTTCTTCTTATTAAGGCTTATGATGCAAAATTATTCTAATTCTTTTCCACATCTAGGCATTACGTATCATCTTCCCCAAATGGGATTCCTTTATCACATAACATTAAGCATCATATCATCAACATATCATATTCATATCATCATCATATCATTATCGTCCTTATCATCATCATATCACTATCATAATCATCATCATCATATCATATCATCATCATCATCATCATCATATCATTGTCATCATATTCACACATTGAGGCATACATATCACACAAAGTCTTATGAGCTTTGCTTAGTAAATTTGGTGCAAGCTTTTAATTGAGATTGCCTCTTGTGTAAATTCTTTTATTAGGCATAGGGTCAATTTCATCTATTATCCTTTTTGAAGGTTTTTAAGTTGAATTATGAAGGTTTTCTAATATCTTAATTTGGTGATCTTAATGTCTTTAAGCTTATTTCTCATTAACCTTTAAACTTAACCATAACCCGTTTTACTTTTACAGTGGGGTAGTAACTTCAAAAATTCACATAATTTCATCTTTTACAATCTTGACTTAAATTTTGGTATGATTATAGTTATCTGAGTCTATTTTTTAACAAAATAAACCCCACTCAAAAATTCATTTTATAACTTGAATTACGCATGTTTTATTCTGACTACTCGCTTTTAAATTTATTTCTGATACCGTGACTTTTAAACTTTACTAGGAGTTCCTCACAAGGAATTTAATAAAACTATTTTATGGGAATGTTTCTCTATGTTTAGCTTTCTAACAAACTTAGCCCCACTCAAATTGTTTTGTATAACTTGAGTTATTAAGATTTTATTACATGCTACCCGAACAGAAACACATCTGGGGATAGAACACTTTGAAAATTCATATCTCTCTCAATTTAAGGCCAAATTTCACATATTTTACATTCTAAAAAGCTTTATGAGTCTATTTTCATTTAAAATTAGTTTCGTCACATTTGGAGTTATATGGAAAGAGTTATTAGTGGTGCCATATAGGCTGCCAGATTTTTCTAGCTTCCACGATTTTGGTTTCAATGAGTTTTCTTGTAAAAACATTAAGTTTTTTCCTCAAGTGACCACTTTACATTTCCAAACCACTTTTATACTTTGAGATCTTGGTAAAAATCAATATTTTGAGTTCTAAAAAGTTGGGTTCAACATAACACAAAATGCAGAACTAAAGTCATTTTCCAAAAGAAGAGCAAAATCGCAAACAACTTCTTATAATGAAAGCATGGCCATGAGGCCTTTAGAGCAAGTCCTAAAACCACCTAATTATGGAAAGCTTAAGAGTTCTAGAGCTTGAAAAACATAGAAGAAAGAGAGGCTAGAGTCACTACCAAATGAGTTTCTTGAGAAGTAGAAGGAGTTGATGGGTTGGAGATGACCTCCTTTTCCTTGAGCTTGATAATGGGGCTAACTGAGTGTTTGTTTTTACTTCTTCAAGAACCAAAGAGAGTAGTCCTTGAAGGGCTTATGAGGGTAGTGAAAGGAAAGAGAGTTGGATGGGGTGTGAAAGTGGGAAGAAAAACAAGAGGAATTGGAAAAGTAGAAGAGTTAGAATAAGGCTTAGAGAGAAGTGAAAGCTTAGGCTTGTAATAAAAGGATGAAAATCACAAGTGAGGGAGTGGGGGGCTATTTTTGGGCCCAAAAATGGGGGGAGTGGGCTGATTGGTTTTGCTTCTCCAACAAACAAGGGGAAGTAGGTGAGTTTAACTTCTTTTTTAAGCAAGAAAGCTAGGAACCTTAGGGTAAAAGGATGGGTTGTGTTTTCCTTGAGTCTTGGCATTTGGATAAAGACCATTTAGTGTTTTTCAAGTGGTTAAAGGCATGACCACTCTTGGGATTGGCTTAATTGAATAAGATCACTCCAAGTGGCATAATCCGAAGGGAGGAAGGTACTTCTCTTGTCTTGACTAAAGAAATACTACTAACATAGACCCTTGATCTAAGAGTGCATGATGAGAAGGCAAATGGATGGTTGGATTTTGCTCTTGTCTTTGGCCGAAATTTGGTGCATCAATTAGGAGAAATTTTTAAATTTTCAAAGCCATTAGAATTACCTAAGTTGTTAATCAATTTGATTAGTTAAATTGCTCTTTAACCGATTTTGGTTAATTACATTTTAAGACGTTTCTCTTTAAAAGAATTGCTCTTATGAATTATATAATTAGGGTGTAAGAATTAATCTATCTCAATTGGATAAAAATTAATCTATCTTAATTGGTAAGGTAAAACAATTATCTTATACTTAATTAATAAGATTGGATTAACTTAATTATATTTCTAAGTTATGAATTAATGAGGTTCGAATAATTAGGTTTTAATTGAAACATTTAGTGCGTTATGATTCAATTATTGACTTGATTCAATTTACTAAGCTCTTGCTCATTGAGATTATCCGATTAGTCCTCAGTTAATCGTTAATCTCTTTAGTTAGACAGGATCACTGAGCTAATTAGCTTAAACAAAATTGGGGATGTTACACGACCCACCCTAAGTCGTGACCGGTGTTTGAAGGTGACAAACATCCAGCAAGCCTTAAATAGTAAATTTTCTATGACAAACGGACAGAGTCTCTCCTATTTTTCTAACTTCCCTATAAAAGCCAGACCTGTTCCAATAATCAACCAGCACATATGTCCAATGTGAGGCTCTCACAGCACTTCCAAGTAAGTTGCATATATCCGAATATTAGGCATTCATTCCTCATAATAGTAAGATATTTACATCTACCTATTCATACGTATGCAAATATAAATATATACATCTATGACTACTACAAATACCCAGAAACATAGTTTACAAAATAAACAAGTTCCTATACACATATCCCATCCAAAAAGAATGTCGAGCAGCAAGATTCTGTCTATGGATCATGGAGCAACTCTAAGGTGGCAATTATATTCAAAACATCAAAATAAAAGTTTAGAAAAAGCCCTCACATATAGAGGGGTTGTCAAAAAATGTTTGCACTCTACACTACTAGAGGACCCAAAATCTGTACAGCAATAGAATCTAAAACAAGAAAGGAAAAATAAATGAGTCCAACTGACTTAGTGAGGGGCAATGGTGCTATATCATATAAGGACAATCTCTAAAATAAAACAAATTGCATATGAATAAAGAATTAATATCAAAACTAAGTATAACTAAGAAATTAACATAGAACTATGCAATATGTGAAGAATAAATATTATTTCACAATTTGAATGACAATTCTCAAAATAAATAGAATTAATATTATCTTACAATTTTGAAAATACATTTCTTAAATGTGAATATCAAAGCAGGGAGGATTTTAATTTTAAAAATATCCAAATAAGGGCTAATCCCTTCAGATTTGACTGAGTCGGCGGTATATGTTGGCCTCACACATTCATCGAGCTAGCAACACCCTTGCTAGTTGGATTCGAACCAAGGTGCACCAAGGCTAGCATCAGCGACCTCTAGCTACCGTTTAACTGAAAATCCTCCCATAAAATATATAAAAATTGAAGTAATAAATATTAATAAAACTTAAAAAATAAAGGTATAAATATACAATAGAGTTTCAAAAGATGAAAATCCCAAGTAAAGTTTCCAAACTCAAAATAAAGCTCTCAACAATTCAGTTTAATAATTTTAAACACTGTTCCGAAGCTTGTGCTAACATTTATAAAATCTGTAATCTCTTTTTAAAAGAAAACTTCTGAAACATTCAACAATTACATACTTATAACATTTCCTCAAATTCAAAATGAACATCCATGAATAGATAAATATATCAAACTATAAATAGAATATTCATAATTAACTAAATATATAACATAAATTGCCAATATATACTAGAACCAAATCAATATTAATTGCATAAAGAAAACCATATGCCATAGAGACATTGTCCACTCACAAAATATCGGAGAGCATCCTATTTATGTCCTGGGAGCCGCTAAGCTGACGGGCTGATCTCCTACGGAATCTGAAAGCATACATAAACAATTATTTTCCATTTAGACACAAATTTAATTCAGAATCTAGTCTTTGTCCTCTTTGTCTACCTTTGCAAATTTAATTTATGTGTTATTTTCCTAGTGAGCAAAATATTCTAACTACTCTACACCATAATCTCAAATTAAAACTTTAAACATTTCTATACTCATCCCTTGACCCTTACAAGATTAAAGTAATTCAAATACCCAACAGACTTAATTTTTGACAATAGGTAAAACAAAATCAGCATCAAGCTTCAAGAAAGGAAGCTCACCAGTATGTGTTGGCTTTAGAAGTAAGCAAAATAGGAACCAGCCACCACAAGAAGCAGAATGCAGATGGAAGACGAAGAGAGAAAGACGCAGGTGAAGGAGACGGGCAAAGGGAGAAACTGTGAGGTAGCAATAGCACGGTAGAGGGGAAGATACGTGATGGTGATGATTATGTGAGGTTAAGAAGGAGTGAGGATAAAAGAGAAGAAGGAAATCTTGAGAGGAAAGGCATGATGGGAGCGTAATAGGGAGAAGGAAAAATTTGAGGAAAGAAGAAAGGAGAAGACGCGTGAATAGTCCGTAAAGAAGCATCTAAGTTTGAAATAAAGGAAAATAGGGCTCTATGGTGCACCATATCACTTATGGTGCACCATGGTCCTCCATGGCTTTTTTTTTTTTTAAATAAAAGCTAATACTTCAAAAATTTTATCTAACAATTTTAATTCTTTTATCACTATATTCCTAAAATTTAAAGGAAATACCCAAAAACATAAACTATGAAAATTTTTTAAACTTTCTAGTTACTTATGTGTTATTCTAATTAAACATTTATTCTAAACCGGATATTACAGTGGTAGTGTCTACTTCAAGAACTGCTCTCTTTTGAGTTCTCTCACTAGGCCTCTGATAGTTGTTGTTAGCCATCACTTTAAAGAGCTCCTAAGATTGCTATGGTTTCTTGTTATTCAGAGAGCTACCAACTGTTGCATCAACCATGATCTAAGTAGATATTAAGAGACCATTGTAAAATGTCTAGATTTGCATATAGAGCGGGATGCTGTGATGTGGACACTTAGTCAACAACTCCTTATACCTCTCCCAGGACTCGTAGAAGGATACTCCATCTGCTTGGGTAAATAAAATGATGTCATTCCTCATCTTGGTAGACTTAGTAGAAGGAACTTCTCTAAGAATTTCCTAACCACCATATCCTAGGTCATGAGTGTCTCCTGTGGTAAATACTTCAATCAAGCTCTAGCTTTGCCCCTTAATGAGAATTTAGTCTCAGCCAAATAGTATCATCCGTGGCACCATTGATTTTTATGGTATCACAAATCTCTAGGAAGTTGTTGAGTTGTTCATTGGGATCCTCACTAAGTAGTCCGGCAAACTGGCAGTTTTGTTGTATGAACTAAGTGATGACGTCTTCAGTTCAAAGTTATTTGCTTGGACAGGGGGCCTCACAATACTAGACAAGCACCGTTGAATAATGGGTGCCAAGTAATCTTTCGTGGCTTTGTCATCATGCTCATTTTCATCTACCATGGTAGTTTCAAAGACTCTTTCAATTGCTTTTTGTTCTCTTGTGAGTTGACGCAAAGAATGCTCAATCTCTGGATCAAAGGATAATTCTCTTGTGGATTGGTTCCTTCACATAAACTACAAAATAAAACACAAGAACAGGTGAAAATAGGAATAAAATAAAAATAAAACAAAAATAAAGAGAAAATAAAAATTAAAAATTAAAAGTCAAATCTAGTATCCCATCAATTAAGAATGATATTGATACTATCCTCGGCAATGATGCTGAGAACTTAATGCGGCTCAGGCAAATATACCGGGTCGTATAAGCAACTAAGTGATGAAAAGAGTATCATTCCCAGGAGATTAGATCAACTATCGAATAGTCTAAGGAAATAACTATTTAGACAAAATGAATTTATGGGTGCTAAAAATTAACACAAAAATTAAATGAAATAAACAAGAAAAATAGTGATGTAAATGGATGCTAATAGAGTAAACAAATGTAATGGAATGGGTGTTAAGGCTAATTAATTTCACCTATTGTAGATGCATCTACTATGAATTTCTGTTAATCAGTCCTATCTTGATTGACTTGCAGTCGATTCCTCTTAATTTATTCCCAACCACTCTCGAGGTCAAGTAGTACTCTTTATCGTAAATTAATTGCCTAATCTTTTAGCACAAACTAATACAAGTAAAGGTTGAAACTTTATGGATTCCTATGTTAACCGCATGAACCTGGTTTGTCTATCTCTAGTTTTTGCTCAGCTCACGATGTTTATGTTAAGAAGCTTTGTTTACAAACCCTATCTCTAGTTATTGTAAACTAACAAATCAATTAATGGTGGGCAATCACTCAAAAGTATTAAGTACAAACAAAAATACTAAGTAATTGAGATAGAAATGATATTAACATTAATCCCATAAGCAAATTTGCCATATAAAAAAGGTTTATTAACGTCCTAGCAAAAGAAACTTAGTTCATAACCAGGGAAAAGAAAAAAACAAAAGTGAAAGAAGATGAAGAAATAGAAGAAACAAAATCCATAAAGTGTTGAAGCTAGAGACAAGAAATTCTGAAAATGTTGGATCTCTCTGTGATGATGTTTTTGCTCAGGAACCCTTGAATCTTCATCTTCAATCTCTCTAGAGAAGTCTTCTATCTTGAAAGGTGTGCCAAAGTGTCTCCGGATAAGTTTCTAATATGAGTAGTCCCTTTATAATTTTCGAATCCCTTATTTTTTTAAATTTCAGTTCGAAACAGTATACTTCTGTAGATGGGGTCGCACTATAGCTCAAAGGGTCGCGCTATAGTGCAACATCCATCTTTTGGTGTCACTTACGAACACGGTGGCACGCTATAGAGTGCTAGGTTGTGCTATAGTGCAAAACAAAATCTACATGTCCCCTTCTTCTATAGCATGCAGTGACAACATGCTATAACGCACTGCCTTGTGCTATAACACAAGGTGTTGAACCAAAAATCACTCCGTGGCTTCTTCCAACTTCTTTCAAGCCACTTACACCTAATATCCAACAAATGAACCCGAAATAAGTATCCAAACATATAAGAAAATAACAAAAATCCAAAAAATACTGACTAACCTAAACTATTTACTAAAGTAAAACAAAACAAAAGTTAAATTAAACAATCACAACCTAATTTAAATAAAAATTAATTAAAAATATAACTCACCAAAGGGAGTTATCACTCCCTCATGGGTTGCTGCTTCCACCACCCCGAGAAGCGTCACCGTCTGCATCTCCACCATTGATGGTGTCTTGCCAGTCACCGCCCCCTCAAGGACCTTCACCGCCATTCAGTTTTCCCTGATTGCTGGTGACACAGTGATTGGAGCCTTGCCATAAATCGACACTAGGTATCGTGCATCTACCGCTAACAACGTCGATCCTTCTCTGTTTAGAGCGCTGTTGTGATGTCGTTCTCCACTGCTGGTTATTGTCACCACCACAAGGGCGTTTGTTGTGGCCTCTGCCATCGCCATGTTGGCCTTCATCTCGATTTCTACCACCACGTAAAGGAAAACCATGATCTGTTGTTTTTGATTTGTGATGTCTGTTTCTTGTTGGGATAGTACAATCTTTGATACCCTTTGCCCAAGCACCTCCTTGTTTGAATCTAAAATTGGTGGTTCTTGATTTTTTAGAAGCACAAAAATGCAATTCTGGCTTTATTGTTGTTGTTGATTTGCTTTGCTGTTTTGATTCTTAAACTGTTGTTCTTGAATGTATTGACTTCCTGGTGTGTATTTCATAAATTTGTTGGGAAATATTTCTTTGATTTGAATTGCCTTCTTTTAAAGAGCCTTTCTAAGTCAAATAATTTGAGCTTGGTTCTAAATTCACTGCTTATGTTGAAGATACATGACTTTTCACAAACACATCTTGGCATAGAGATAGGTTTACTAGTTATTTTGTTCAATTATGTCTCTTTTTAGTATGATTTACTCACAAATCAAATATATTACAAGTATGTTTTGCCATTACAAGCAATTTTTGCAATTAAAATTTTCTTTAGAGTAGTTAATTATATATTATTATATATTATGCATGTAATATATATCTATAATTTGTCACTTTAAAACAAGAATCTCTAGTAACTTTTTAAATAAGCAATAACATAATACTAACTATAGTATTTAAATATTTATCTGTGTACAAATCAAAACATAAAAATTGATATTGATAATAAAATAACTTAAAAGTAAGTAATTTATTTTATTCTTAATCTTAATATTTTATAGAGTTATTTATTATTTTAATAAATACTTTTAGTAGATGAACAGGATGTGCAAATCAAATATATATCATTTTTATTATTTAATAATAAATATAATTTTATTATCTCAAATTTAATTTCAAAAATTATATTTTAAAAACAAACAAACCAAACATATTTTCATTGTTTCCACTTTTTGGAAATAGAATCTACTTTTTTAAACCAAACATATTTTCTAAATTCAGAAAACTAAAAATGAAAATTTATTTTAGAAAGTGAAAACAGGAAATAAAAATAAGAAATATTTTCACAAACCAAACACATCCTTAGGGAGAGAGAATTATCACTCATCGCTACTAAGAATCAAGTGCAAATAAGTACAAAATTCACATAGCTCTACATAACGAATATATTTAATGGGAATGAGTTTGTTATGTAAGAAGTGAAAATAAAAATGTCAGCCTTTATATTAAATTGAATGGTTGAGATTACAATCTCATTTAAAAAAATCACTTGACCTAACAACAACTAAAGGGGATTACAATCCCATATTGTTGAGTTATGCTTCCATGGTCGTCCATAGCCCTCACCCCTAGCTATGGGCTTCTCTCTTTCTTTCTGGGATTTGGTTACATCATTGGTTATTAACTATGTTCACCCTCCCTCCCAAGTGGTCCCCCTCTCACATCTATGTTCTTCTACCACAGTAGGGATATTTTTTTTTTGGTATGCTTTTAAAAATTTTTAAAATAAGCAAAGAAAAACCAAACATTACCTAGCGCCTCACCAAGCAAACTTCTACAGCATCAGCTAACAGACACAAATTGATTTCCTTTGGTGTTGTTGGCTAGCAGCGAAGGGAATAGTCTTCCCTAGCATCCAATTTTGGCACATAATATGTACAAGCATTCCCTTCCCTTGGAGTGTGTTTGAAAACAACATTCTCGTCATGTTGAAGCAAATTCTTAATCCGATAAATAATGATAGCAAACTATGATGAATTGGCAAAGGATTGCTTATCAGTAGAATAGCATATTTGGAATCAGAAGAGCAAACCAAGGATCAGATTTCTTGTTCCCAAGCTGTTCAAGTCCCACTTTAATAGCAACAAGAAACTCCATGTGTAAATTTGTTAATACTCCAACATTGCCTGAAAACCCCATAACCCAACCTCCATTTGATGAATTACGGATGACTCCTCCACTTGAATTTGTTGGCGAATTGGGTATTTGGGTATAGAAAATGAGTGAAAAAGGTGGAAAAGATTTTTTTGGTGAGGTGGGAGTTTTTCATTTTTTAAGAGGGTGATGGTATCGTGATTTTTTTAAATAGGATTGTAATCTTAGCTATTCAATTTAATCCAAAGCCTAATAGTATCATTCTTACTTCTCACATAACAAACTTATTCTCATTAGATACATCCCTTATATATAGATATATACAAAAGACAGTTCATGCAAAGTAGAATGTATGTCCAAATGCCATAACTGGGTGCAATGGATTCCCAACCTAAATGCCCCTCACACATGAAACTTTCCCATTTGCCTTATGTGTTTATCAATATATTATATGTCTATTGCCTATTTGCTATGGAATGTCTTACCATCCCCTTCATTAATTTTGTTACCATTCCTGTCAAGATTCTCTTTAATAGTGGCTTAACGGACACTTTCGTGCTTGTTAAGCCGCCTTTTATTTTTTTGGATAATAATATTGCTAAATTCATCCATGTAAAGTAATATATTGTGAGATTTATAAATATCAACATTATAAATTAATAAAATTAACATAAATATTAATTTCACATCGATATTTAAAATTTATAAACAACAAATGTGAATAAATATTTATAAATTCCATTCACAAAGCTATAAAATACAGATATCATCGAGTCATATGTTGTGGATAATTGGAGGAGTGAGCCAATTGCCTGATAGTTGTCAATCTCATTATTATGTGAAAATGAGTATCTTGTGTATCTATGGAATTTACTGTTGTTTCCATTTCATTTTGACCTGGGAAAGTGAATGTGTCATGATTATGATCTATTTTGAAATGATTAAAACTTTAAAATTCTAATTACTTGATCTTGTGCTAATCTCATTCTAATAATTTTATAAGCTTGAGTTTTAGAATCTAACCAACCTTGTGCTGGCATAGCGATAGTTTCTGCAATAATGTTTGACATAATGACTTGTGGTTTTCTTTGTGATCGTGCACAATAATTTACATATTTTTTTGCTAAATATTGTGCTCTATGTTCTACGCTCATTGAGTGTCTTTGTTGTCTATCATAGTCCCTTCAATTCTCTATTTCTTTAAGACGGTGTTTAACTTTTTATGGTACAAAATATGAGTAATAAATATATCAATTAAATGCAAATATGAGTTTGAGGAAAATTTTGTTAAACAAAATATGAAAAATAAATGTGACAATGTTAATTTAAAATATACATTATAAAATTACACCTATGAGAGTAAAGTGAGATAGCAGATACAAACAAATATAAATTTGATGTTTAACTACTATTTCTAGCCATGTATTTTGTATTAGTAAATTCTAGCATCCATTTTATTTGCAATTGTAAACATTTTGAAGGAAAAAAAAAATTAATGATGCAAATATAGATTGGAATTTAATTGTACGTACCTTCTACGGATGCTGCAAAGGGGGTGACATAACTGAGTATCATGATTAAATAAAACAAACATGAGTTAGAAGAGAACTAATTCAAAATTACTATCAGAAAACGTGTGTATATATATATATATATATATAGAGAGAGAGAGAGAGAGAGAGAGAGAGAGAGAGCTAAAACAAAACGAAACCTTCAATATATAACCTATGTTTGATATTGAAAAAGAAATACCCAATTTAGAACTATTTATAAATTAATCAAATTTAGGTTAAAATTAGTTCTATATTTGAAAAAGAAAAAGAAAAACCTAATTTCGAACTTCAAAAAATGAATGAAAATTAGGTTACACTTAGTTCTATATAAGTTTTATTTAAATGATTTCATGGATTGCGTACTTTTTTTTTTCTTTTGTATTTTAAGTCAGTTTTATACCTCGCGGTTTTATGGGCAGCTATATAGGTTGTGCAAATCTATAATAAAAAATGATTCAAGCATGCATATAACTATAATAAAAATGTTTCTATAAGAAAAATTGAAACTTTTTAATTTTATAAAACAGATTTTATAAAATAAGTGAACTGATATAATTTTGGTGAATAGCATAAGTATAGCGATATATTAATATATTGAATTATCTTATTTTTTCGCCACCTATAATTGAAGAAAAACTATGTAGTCATTTTTAATGGAATTATTTCGTTTGGTATATTCGATGTCTTTGGTTTAATTTAGTCATATTTTTAGGTTATTGATATTAAATAGTCATATAATTGTAGCAGTTAACATGAATTTTTCCTTATTTTATTCATTCAAAATTAATTTATCTTTAAAAGTTCTATGTGTTGTATGACCAATTTATATCAATATCCTAAAACTTTAAAAGGCAGGTAATGTCTGTCAAATTGCAAGTTTAATCAATAATAATATATTCATAAATATTAATTTTACATCAGTACTAATATATGATTTTTAAGGTAATAATTATAATAAACATGGTTTTACACTTAAAAACTTTTTTATGCTATTTTTTTATTTCAGCTTTGTTTAATTTTATATATATATATATATATATATTACGCTAGTTTTGGAGCCTATAGTACGTTGTTGGTAAAGACATTTTTAAGGTAGATTATAGGCAGTTACATAGAATGTGCAAATCTATAATAAAAAATGAATCAATCATCGATATAATTTTATTAAAAATGTTTCTATAATACAAAAGTGAAACTTTAAAATTTTATAAACTGATTTTGTAAAATATGTATATGTAATTTAATTGTAATAGACATGTTTTTACGAATATATTAATAAATAATAGTGGAAGACTATATATGTAAAAAGCTTTTATATTGGCAATACATAAATATTAAATTCATTGTTTTTCTCTCTCAAATACATGAAATTTTAGTTATTAAAATTTTGATAGCTAGAATAACATGTTAACATTGATTAATTCTATTTGTTGGAAATTAATATAATACAATTCTCAAATATATAAAATTGCATAGTAAATTTTCCTCAAAATCTTCATGACTATAGCAATAGCCTTAGAATGATGAATTAAAATAAAGGAATCGTAGATGCAGGTAAAATGGCTCAGCCTCTTTATAGAATAGTTTAGAAAATATTTTTAGGATTCTTTACTAGTTCTTCTTTTCAAAAACACATTATCCTTTTTTTTTTTTTTGATCAATTGAAATAATTCAACTATTTTATAGGAGTATTATAAATTATAAATTTTGTATTATTTGTACAAGAAGGACTTTAATTTTTGCTGGTATATAGCCAATTTTTTACATAAAGCTAACTAATTCAAATTTGCTATGCGCATAAGCAAATATATATATATATATATATATATATAGAGAGAGAGAGAGAGAGAGAGAGAGAGAGAGAGAGAGAGAGAGAGAGAGAGAGAAGCCAAAACAAAATGAAACCTTTAATATAATCTATGTTTGAAATTGAAAAAGAAATACCCAATTTAGAATTTCAAAAAATGAATGAAAATTAGGTTACACTTAGTTCTATATAAGTTTTATTTAAATGATTTGATAGATAGCGTAATTTTTTTCTTTTGTTTTTTAAGTCAGTTTTATGTCTCATGGTTTTATAGGCAATTAGACAGCTATGCAAATCTATAGTATAACCTTATACGGACAAAAAAAGGTGCAAATAAGATTTGCAATGTCATATTAAACTTATAAACGTCACAGCTTATAAATCTTATTATTGTTTGTTTTTTTACCTATGTTTCTTATTATTGTGAAATAGTAATATTAATAGTATTTTAAGATTATTCTAATTCATCATTCTATGGCTACTGCCACGAACATTGCAAATAAGGTCCAACATAATAGATGATAGTGTCTATCAAATCGCCAATTTAAGGAAAATAAGGAAAAATAATCGACTAAAAAGATGATGATAATTTGCAATAAAATAGTTGGTAACTATTATTTTGCCAATTTTGTTCTATAGTATAACGTTATTTTGTTCATTGACTAATTCTTGATGATGATGATTTGCGATAAAGTAGTTAGTAACTATTATTTTGCCAATTTTGTTCTATAGAATAATCTTATTTTGTTCATTGGCTAATTCTTTTCTTTTCTTTTCTTTTTAGTAGAAAAAAAGAGTTTAATTTATATGCATTGATAGTCTAAAAGAATTTTACATTATTAACTAATAAAAATTAAAAAAAATATCAAATTATATTAGGTAACCATCCACTATGATTTAATACTTTCTGATATTCCTATTATTATGTTTTTCAAAATCCAACATTCATATTATGTTTTTAATGTTTTAAATACTATATGATTAAATATTATATCTTGATCCATGAAGTTCGGCTTTATTGTTAACTAGTATTTTGTATCCGTGCAATGCACGATATTTAGAATTTTTTAAATAATTTAGAACAATTAAATTTTAGTTTTTTATTAAATAATATTAATACTCCATGACCTCTTAAAACATATAAATTGTAATGCACAAAATATTAAAAAATTACAACTCTAACAATTTTATTTCATTACAACTGCATCAAAAGTATTTTTAATATGTAAAAAGGACAAACATAAAAATAAAACACAAGTATATTCAATGAAGATAACAATAGCACTGTAATACCTAGGAAAGTTACTTCAGAGCTCATCTTGTTCACTACAATTGATACTAAATAAAAAATAAATGTGATCATTCTAAATAAACAACACACCGTACAATACAAAATAAATAATCGAGGGAATAAATCATATTACCTCAAATCTGAATCTTTTCAAAAACCTCATGGTACACAACATTTTTTGTTGTGCTGCATGGATCGCCATCTTCATCTAAAGTTAGTAATTATAACCCACTCCTGGACTTCACTCTTGTAATAAACAAAATTAATATAAATAATAGTTAAAGAAAAAATTAGTTAGAATTCATTTTACAATGCAAATTGTCAGATAACAAACCTTGCAAAGTAGGAGTAAAAATATATGCAGATGAAACTCTTCTTTTTTTGCTGATTTATGTACTTCTATTTTCATTTGTACTTTGATTTTGAATATTCTCTGTAAAGAAAAAAATAATAATTGCAATTATAATATGTCAAGAATAAATCATATTAAATAATATTTGAAAATTATTGTGAAAGAATAAAACATAAAAGTAAAAAATACCTGAAATAATACAGGGAATGCAAAGGGTTTGACCCTATAACTTCTGAGAAAATTTGAAATTGTAATTTTTTAACTTACCTACACATACGTCTAAAACTGGTTTTTTAAAAAGTAAAGCATAACAATTAAATTAGTTGCAATTTTTTTGGAGATAAATTATTAAACACGTATTTAAATTTAAAAAAAGATTCTTAATTGATTGGATCAGATATGCTCGTTTAATTTCAATTTCACGTAATTTATTCTACTAAACAGATAATTTATTCGAACAGATGGAATCCTGTATATAAACCGACTTTTAACAAAAATAAAATATAAATTGTTAATCGACAATTATTTGTGGAGTTATGCTATTAAGCCGGAAAAAAATCCCGAATTTGGATTCCCCGAATTAGTTGTTTCATGAGCTGGCATATGAATAAATAATTAATTCATTCAATCTTCTGTCCACGTATTATGTAAATTTAGATTTATTTTTTCGAAAAAAATAACGGTTAAAAGTAGATCTGCAAAAATTATGCAACTATCGTAGCACACATGGCACAGCTTGCCCTCGCCATTCGTCTTCTGGTTGTCGCTTGCGACTTTTAAAAAGTGTGTGCTGCAATTTTTATGAAATAGAAGAAGTGATTTATTCCTATTGATCGGTGATAGGGGCATAAAAAAATCATAATTCATATTTATATAAAAATGCAAGCTATATCACTTTCTTTCATGATTAATTATTTTCATGTCACAGTTCATATTTAGATAAATATGCAAACAAGATTAACTGCAAAAGATTAAACTGGATGAATTTAGATACTAGGAAAGATCTACTCTATTTTTACCAATTTTTTTTCTCAATAGCAGGTAACAGATTGCCATTTTCAATTTATATCATTTAAATAAAATAATTAGCAATGCCTTTGGAGATGTGTCATTGTCATTTGCTGCTTCTACTTGTAGCAGCTAAGTATCTAAACTACAAGTGCCATCATCTAAAGACAAGCCTACATTACTGCTTCCAAATCATTTACAGGCCTTGGTTGTTGAGTGCTCACATTTGAGATTTTGGAACATATGAGGGCGCAGCGATGTTGTTTCCAACAAGGTGATTTAGAGATCTATGGATGTTGCATGGATAAAGTGGACTAAAATATAAAACTTTGGGAAACGAAAAAATAGAAAAGTTTTAATGGTGGCTGACAAGGCGAGTTTGTTGGAGATAAAAGAGAAGGTTGTAAAAAAATAAAAAATAAAAAATAAAAGAGGAAGGAGCTATAGTTACAAGTGACCTGTAAATTATTAAATTCCACATAATTGCCAAATGTATCGGGCATAAGAAGTTCTGGCAATGTTTTTGGACAGATAGTATTTTCCTTATTTGTGGGATAGATTTTCAAAAATTATAGCATTATGATTTTTAATTTATCTATCAATTAGTAACTTTTAATGAATCATTATTTAAAAATAAACTACTAATATAGTCCTAGTATACATTAAGCAATAACTCTGGACCAAAAAGAAAAGATACTATTTTTTTTTCTTGTTATGTGATAATAACTATATTAATTAAGTTTACATGAATCGTGGGCAAATATTTGTCAATTAATTGTTTAAACATTTCATTCCAATACAAAATACTGATAGTGTAAAGAGCACAGTATTTATAGATTTGTTCAGTTTATTAACATTGCAATTTTTAATGTGTCTATGATTTTGACATAATTTTCAATCCAATTCTTATAAAATAATTTTAAGTAAGTAAATTAAAAAATTTCAACCAAGTTATCAGTTAGTTATCATAGATGTTATTACTTGATCTAGCATAAAGGATATAAGATAAAAGCCCAAAAAAAGAAATTATCAAACCACATAAACCTTAGTACGAAAATAAGAAGTTGCTAGACTTTATTCAGAACGAAATCATCAAAAGCCCATTAGGCCATAAATATGAAAACATAAAAGCTAAACTTCATAGATAAATTAAAAGACCAAACTAACAGGGCACTCAGTCTAGCAAATAAATCCAACAAGTAATATCTTCAAACTTTCTCCATTTTCGTAGACTTCAACTTTGTGGTTGATACATTTGCTTCACATTCTGGATCGAAGTCATCCGAGTGTCTTTTGGCTGGAGTAAGTTGTTGTACCACATTTTTAGCATTTGGGATATGGCCATTTTCTCCTTCATTGAAGTCATTCATGAACTTGTGTATTAAAGTAATAATACAATAATAAAATAATAAAGAGATAAGTAAATTAATAAATGATTTACCTTTACCATCGAGGATGATTGTACATCATGCAACTCTGTGCTCATTGGTGTATCAACAATTGAAATTCTAGCAATCAAGTCAAGCTTAAAGAACATATAATAATCACAAGTTAAATATGAAATCTTGCGAATTAGTATACGACTTGGCTCTAAAATAAAACTGAAGTAAAGACTACAACAGGATAAGCAGATATTCACATAACTGTTGAGGAAGAATAAATGGGTTTGACTCCTTAAATTTTGAAACAACTAATGGATCATGACAGACATCAACTACTTTGAAAGAAGGCTCCAATTGCTTGATATCATCACATCTAAATTGCACTTTGAAAATAAATTCTTTATCATTAAAACATTCATCAAATTCAATAGGTTGTAGAGCACGGCCATCATGCTGTGTGAAATTTCGTTAGATATAGATTATTTAAATAATTTGAGAATATCAATAACAATTAAAATGAACTGTACATGTTGTAATGAATTGAAAAGGTCAAAACATGATTTTCTCAATATTTGAGATGCATTCCTGTCCCCTATGACAAACATAGCACTATTTGACTAATCCATGACCCTAAGCTTGATGCGATATCTGAACAAAGAGATTGTTAAAATTAAGCTAAATGAAAAAAAAAAAGATTATGAAGTTTTTTAAAGGTAAAAAAAAAAAAATACAATTTCATGAGAACAAACCTTGGGATGACATTAACCACATGAACGTTACACTTGGAATAGAAATAAAATCCAAAGTCTGGAATGACTTGGTGGCTATGCTTACATGTAGGGTACCACCAATCTGAACCATTGTAAACACCTTTCACAATTGCCAAAATAGCAAATAACCCATCCTAAATGCACAATCAATTGTGAAAAAAATTAGCTGAATCACTAATATGTAAAAATAGCAGTTATTATTCTAAACTTGAACCAAAAAAAATGAGTATGAGAATCTCACAACTCTAGAATCCTTTAAGTCCTCAATGGTTTTGCGAGCAATATTGAGAAAGTCAGACTCCACATAATAGTATTCAACTTCATGAACAATGTTAATTCTTTTGGAAATTCTTTTGGAAATGGAAGAATCAGTTTTGAACTTTTGAATGATTTTGGGGTCAGAGCAAACACTTGACACTTTGAAAGAAGGCTCATACTTGGTAGCCAACACTTCTTTCACTTCTACTTTGAGTAGAAATTCATGATCAACAAGACAATCATCAAACTCAGGAGGCACAGCCACATGCATCTATAATTGGAAAATTAAGAATAAATTAAAAATAGAACAATTATGCATAAAAGAGCTTTAATGTAATTTAACATTCACAACATTATAAAATGTCAAACAATAAGCAAATTGTGCTTCATAAATTGCAGTTTGGCAAAGTCAAGACAACAGACAGCTAAAAGTAAAGATCAAAATACATTAACCAGTCATCAAAACAAATTTCAGGATGAACATGCTCATTATCAAAGAAAAATTGATAATAGAAAATTGTAGGCACAGAGTCATGTTTTTAATGGAAAGAGATATGATAGCCTAAGAACAAAATACAAAGACCTTGTATCGAAAATAAAGTCCAGACCAAATTAACTAAAGGTCTGGATAAATAGTTCGATACTAATGGAAATAGTGGCATCTATACATGAGGTAGATAACATAAGGTAGAAAGCATAGCAAATAGTTAATCAATATTAAATAAAGAAGAAACAAGAAGGCAATAGATCTCAAAATTTGATAAAAAAAAATGTTATAAAATCAATTTAAAATACATCATATTTTGTTAACAGTATCACCAATAATATCTTGCTCTTCAGCACAAAAGCCAATGAACAAAGTCAGCGATTATAGATCATAATAGGACATAATTAAATGTAGTTGGTATTAATAAAATTGAATCTTAATGCTTACCTTTTGGATACACTCAAACAAATAAGAACACGACTTTCTAAGAAGCACTAATGCCTCATGATCAAACATTACAAAGGTAGTTGTAATTGATTCATCTTTTACAGACAACTTAATCTTGTACCTAAAGAATTAATAATAGAAATTAACAAATAATTGAGTGAAAGTAATTTGTCATTAAACCAAAACTAATAAGATGTAATACCTAGGAAGGACAATCACGACATGACAAAAACACCTGTCACAAATAATACATCAATGAATCTAGGGTTACAACCTTGTTCCACTTACAAGTTGGGTACCACCACTCAGGGCCACTAATAACAGCATCAACAGTAGCAAACACAATGTAAAAACTATTCTTAAAGAAAAAAGAATTAAAAAAAATTAGTTAATAGCTATCAAGAAAGAAAGTATTTAACAAATAAAAACTATCAGAAAGTACTACTTCTTTGCAGTCATTGAGTTCTTCAATCAGTTTTTCTGGTGTGGAAATTAAAAAGTCTTCCTCAAATGAATAGGAGGGAGCTTCAGATAGTTTTGAAACATAATGGGAACATTCAAGGGTAATAGGAGGCAAACTGCAAATAAAAATATAAGAGGTTAATAAAATAATAAATCCATTGCTAGAAAGAAATTTTTAAACAATTAAAAATGGCATGAAACAATACCTATTCTTAAATTTGTTCACCTCTGGGATATCAGGATTGAACAAAAGTCATGTACCAAACATAACATTTTGCACAACTATTTTACTTGAGCAGAAAGAGAAAAAAATATAAACACATTGAAAATTAGTTATTTATTATAAAAGTCAATGACAAAATTAATTATCTAATAATAGTAAATAGATTTTCAATAACCCTTAAATGTCTTAATTTTACCAAACTGAAGAACAACAATTGGTTGTTGCACTTCATTATTTCTCGTGAAGCTATTGACTTCATCCATAAAATTTTCAAATAGTGTAATTTCTAGCTTCATACTGAAATGAAGAAAAATTTATGATAAAAAAATAAAGAAATGAGATATATAGAAAGTAATAACCACCAACCATTGTTACTTAAAATTGCATTATGTAACACCCTACTAATTTGATGTTATGCTTAAGTCATAGCATGAAATTAGGTAGTTATGTTATCGTGTTAACACTCTGCTTAAATCTCGTGATTAGTATCACTAAACCGTTGAAACGGCGCGCTGTTACATAATAGATGTAACATCCCGATTTCGATTTAAACCGCCGTCAAGACTGATACATTCCGACTTCCGACTTCAACATATGGACTTGTGGCTGGTGGATTTTCGATTTTCCGACCTTAGTCTCAGAATGGACAAGAATCCGATGCTCAGACTTTGTTTCCAAGCGAGAGCGGGGATCAGATCTCTAAATAGGTTTCTGAGTTGAGTCATTGAATGGAGATGCATGGATTCCGACTTCGACTTGGACCTCTCATCAGGACATGAGCGTGATTCCATGAGATCCGACTTCATGTCTCAGGAAAATATACTTAGGCTTCGATGTCACCAAGCACACTTTGTATATAGTCCGCGACTTAGGTTTAAGTACTTGGTTTGGAAATGTGATTGAATCACGAGTTCCGACATTTCAAGAAGTCCCGACTTTGAACTAGGGGTTAGAGATCGGTGATTGTCAATTTGCATTTCTTACGAACTCCGACCTTGATTTCCAAGTCTCAACATAAACCGATTTCCCCAAGTCACAAACAAGATGAGTACGAGTTAGATATCGTATGCTTCAGCTCAAGCTCGATAAAAGCGGCGCAGTTAAGGCCTCAATCATAAGAGGACTAGTTCGGAGCTTAAAAGCGGTGGGCGAGGTTAGATTTTAAGCGATATGGCTGACAAGTTACTCACGAAGGAGAGCGTGGCTAAACTTTGTCCACAAGAAATTCAGCCAATCACAACCTTCCAGAGTTAACCCCCACTCATGCCTATATAACACATCCTTCTCCTTTGATTCAGACCATAATTCCACGTTGTTTTCCTCTTCTCCTTCAGCTCTCTTTCTCTCTTGCTCACACATCAAAACTCAAGCTAAGTTCGGCCTTGCTCATCAAACTCAAGT
Source organism: Pterocarpus santalinus (assembly GCA_031439595.1). Classification (NCBI taxonomy): domain Eukaryota; kingdom Viridiplantae; phylum Streptophyta; class Magnoliopsida; order Fabales; family Fabaceae; genus Pterocarpus; species Pterocarpus santalinus. Next base: position 29,798,218 of record CM062529.1, read on the forward strand.
TTCAGCACTTAGCCAAGTCTTGCTCCAAAGAGGTAGGATTCTGCTCTATTCTTGAATTTCTTACACACTATGATTGTATGAGATTGTGCTATTCTTTCGTATTTAATGAACTATTGGATGTATTGGATGAATTTATGATTGAATTAATAAGAAGACTTTAGTCAGAAGTATGATTAGAAGGAGAAGATTAGAAGGAGTGGAGAAGTGAGATGCTGTCTTGGTGAGGAAGTCCACGGCAGTCCGTACGGCGGAGTGTACGGCGCCGCCTATAACCGGTCAAATCCGATGAAACCATTTTTAGATGAAAGTAGACATTCAGGGCTTTCCATAGATATATCATATAAGGTTATTGGATTAGTATTGAGAGAGATACGAATTTTTGAAGTTTGACCTAGGGTTCAGGATCTTCATCCGGGCAGGGTGACATGAGGAGGGTATAACTCACCCTATACAACTCCAAATCGTGTGAAACCTATTTTGTTAGAAAGCTTACACACAGGGGAACACCCCAATATAAGATTCCGAGTTTGTTATGGTCCCAATTGTTCCCAGTGATTTGAGGAAGTTGTCCTATGTCCAATCTAGGCCAAAATGGAGTAGTTCAGGAAGGTCGACTTTCAGGGCTTATAACTCGAGGTATACTTAAGCAAATGGAGTGAAACTTGTGGCAAATGAAAGGTTGTCCTGTTATCTTCAATATGAGACCAATTTCGCATGATTTGAGCTGAGTTTAGATTTTTAGTGAATTTATACTTCCAGGAGTGTAACTCGGGCTAGTGACTGAACAGGTTAAGGTAAGATTTGAATATCTTGAGTTATATGGGTCAAAATGATATGGGACCAAAGAGGTTAGAAAGTAGACATATAGAGATATGACATATCCAAATTTCAGATTTAAATGAGTTGAATAGAAATAAAGGTGGATTATACAAGATTCGGGCAGAACCGAATAGAATTGGGCAGAATGGCCAAAATGATAATTTTACAAGTGTTAGTGGAACATATAAGGTTTGAATTGAGAATTGCCAGCTTGACATTGTTATATGTGTGTTAAGTTGATTATGTTGCTTTGACTAATTTGTCCGTGAAATGCTGGCACTATTCATGGGGAAACGGACCTGATCCGTTATCTTTCCAGATTCTGGCGAAGTCTAAGAAGTCATGAATGTTTAAATGTAAGGATGGATTGAAATATAAAGGGGTATATAGAAACCCTATATTTAAGAATGACATATTTATGTTATGAGGTATATGAGAGTAAGTGATGTAGCATATGTATAACTATGCTTGAATATGTTTGAGAATGAAAGAACGTGAATGTATTGAATGTGAATCCCTTTACTTGGGCGATTATTTGAAATCCCTCCTTGTGAAAGCGATTAAGTGATAAAGATATGAATCCCTTCACTTGAAGGCAGTTGCTGAATCCTCCTGTGAAGGCAGTTAAGACAATGAGATCCCTCTACCTTGGAGGCACGTGGTCAGGATGAGATCCCTCTATGTTGAAGAGCACGTTAATTGGATAGAGATCCCTCTATGTTGAAGGCCGCGTGGTGAAGCCGATCTCGATTTTGAGGCCGCGTGACCGAGAATCGATCCCGCTTCCGGCTAGAGGCGTGACCAAATTGATCCCTTCGGCTAGAGCGCGTGACGAATCGATCCCTCAAGACTAGAGGCATGTGAATCCCCTTGCGGGTGGTCGATGTGACGGCGGTCACGGGTGATCTTGACGAGCTCACTCCAAGGCCAGGCTACCCGAGGCGTCAAATGCACCTAGGGACGGCGTCATTAGCGCCTAGGTGTGCCAAGTAAAGACTAAAGACTAAAGATTAAAGTATATGCAAGCACCCCAATCATATGAGGCATGGCATCGACCAGCTAGTGTAGTGCAGGATAGAACTTATATAAGGCATGGTATGATCTTTGCACTTGAGGGCGAGCGCGTCGTGGCTCAAGTGTGAAACGGTCGAGCACCTAGGGACGGCGATCGTAGCGCCTAGGTGTGTAGAAAGAAACGTAGAATTTTATGCATATGTATGAATCCAAGTGCAAGTTAAGTTAGGTACAGATGTTATGTTTCCAGTAGATTAATGTTATGTGCGTTTTATATGTTGAAGTCATTATCCCGGGTATTATTCATGAAATAATCTTGTGCCCATTTCCTCAAAGGACCAGTATATGAGTAAAAATGAACTTTGCTTCGGATAAGACATTTTTCGAAATGTAAAATTAAACAATTTGTGCTGCATGTTCATCTATTTTCAAATTAAACCGAAGCAAACTGGAGACAACCATGATGACATTATGTATGAAGATTAGAGAATCCTACTGAGAATTTTATAATTCTCACTCCTATTTCCATGTTGTCTCCAGATGATTTTACAAGTTTCAAAGGGCGGCTGAAATTCTTTGTCAGGCGAGTCCTTTCGATGATATGACTCCGGTATGGTACTATGACTTAAGCATAGTCTGCGTACTTGCAGGAGGAATGTTACAATAGACGTGGATAGCGTTATAAAACGTAATAAAGTTTAATGTAATATAACAGAAAAGATATAAATAAGTGATATATTCTCAATTGTATATGTACATAAGTAGGTCGGAAGCCGACGCTTCAGTTTATACATATAGATATATATTAAAAACAAATAAAACAAAGGAACGTCAAAATTCCTATTGCTAAAAGTAGATGCAGAAATAGCAGGAGCAGGCTGTGTCCAAGGAGTTCAGCTCGGAGTCATAGTGAAGCTGCAGGTTTGGGATCTCAATGAAAGGAGTGGCCGTTGAGCCCTTCGCCAGCGTCTGAGAATGATGCGGAAATACAACACGGGGTGAGAATTTCAATAAATTCTCAGTAGAGTTCATGTATGGCGTTCTTCTGACGTCACATTCATTCTCAGTTGCCTCGGTTTTTATTTAATTAGAAAAGCATGAGTGTGAACTAGGCTATCCATTTTAATGAGTTTAAGGAAAAATCTGGTCCGAGGCAAGGTTCAGTTTAACTTTAGACGGCACAAGAGACACAATAGAGTACTAATAATGATACATAAAATAATAAATAGAATAAATAAATAAATAGTAGTAAGCAAACACAATAGACCACTGTAAACATCTTGACACAATTATTTCATGTAACCATGCAGTCGTGTAATCATGCAGACTTAATCATGAACCTTTCTTCATAAGCATTTTCCATTACTCTTCATCATTTTCCATCTCTTGGCCCCCTAGGAGTTCTTGGCCATTTAGACTCCTGGGTAATAGTCTACTTTTCAGGATCGAGCGTTCCTATACAGGAATGCCAGTTTTACTTTCCCCGACCTTTCCACCAATCTATTCCCCTTAACTTCTTATCCGAGGCTGGCCCAAGTAGCATGGAACTTTCATAGTGACATAATCCTTTTCATAACTTTCATAACTTTCTTAAAAATGCACATGCATTATCATGTAATTTATAACTTGTACATGGGTTCTACCGAAATTTCGGCAGCATAATGGAATGTGTCCGCTTCCCCATGAATAGTGCCAACATACGAGAACATTTATACAATTGCAATTTCAGTTTAGAGCAGCAATTATGCATATACATTCATAGATTCATTCATTAGTTTCAACAAAGCATCAATAGGGTTTTTAGCTCATTCTGCCTTATTCTGCCCAGTTATGGTATATCCCACCTTTATTTCAATTTAACTCATTTAAACCTAATTTTTGGATATGTTGTAGTATTATGTGTCTAGTTTCTAACCTCTTTGGTCCCATCTAATTTTGATATCTACAACTCAAGATATCTAGATTTTATCTCGGTCTGCCCAATGGCTAGCCAGAATCAGGTAACTAAAAGTAAAAATCCACTAAAAATCGAAAACTGATTCAAATTACACGAAATTGGACTTATATTAAAGCTAACAGGGTAAAGTTTCAGTTACAAAAAGTTTCATTCCATTTGGCTTAGTAGGACTCGAGTTACAAGCCCCGAGTTCTGATCTTCCTAAACTGCCCTCTTCTGGCCCAGTTTGGACATAGGGAAACTTTCTTGGATCACTGGGAGCAACTGGGATCTTATCTAATTCTGAAAATTTTATGGGATATTCTCCTATGTGTAAGCTTTCTAAAAAAGTTTGTTCCACTCATTTTCAAGTAGTATAGGGCAAGTTCTATCCTGAACAACCCAGTCTGCCCAGAACCAGAGTCAAAACTCTAGGTCGAAATTCAAAAATTCATATCTCCGTCAATTCTGATCCAAAAGCTTTATATGATATGTCTATGGAAAGCCCTAGATGTCTAGTTTCATATAAAAATAGTTCCATCCAATTTAATCGGCTGTAGGCGGAACCATACACTCCGCCGTATGGACTGCCGAGGGTTTTTGGTTCTCTAACCCATCAACTCTTCCTATTTTTATTCTTTCTTGCTTCCACTTCGGTTTTAATCAAACAAACAGCCCAAAACCAATCACATATCATCATAAACATTCATTTAACACATCAAAGAAGGTGACAATAATCCAAGCCCAGCCAGCCAAGTCCACAGGTTTGATGCAAGTATTAAACTCCTACCTTTGATCCAAGTGATTTTGTTGGATTTTGAAGGCTTGGATGAGCAAAGCTTGAATTGGCTTGATGATGGCTGGAGTTTTGGGTGTGAAGAAGAGAGAAAGAGAGCTGAATGAGAGGAGAAAAGTGGCGCAAACAAAAGGGGGTTAGAATGTGTGATAAAGGAGCAGAAAAATCTGATTGCATGTGTGGTGTTTAGGTGGCTTTTTTTCTTGAATTTGATTGGCTTAGAATGCTTGGCTGAAATTCAGCCAAGCTTCTTCATGTTTTGGTGGCCTTTGTTGCGCCACCTTTAGGTGATAAGTGGCTGAGTTATCAGCCACTAAAAATAGGGGTTAAAGCTTGCAATTCTATTGGTCCGATTCCGACAGTTTAAAATACCGTAATGTTACCGATTTCCTTTAAACCGGTAAATCGGTTTTCAATAAAATTTTATGAAATCTCCTATACTCTAACTTAATTCTCTCTTATCTAAACTCAACTAATTGCCAACCAATTGAGTCTAAATAATTGTTTAACCGAATCTTGATTATTCTCAATTATTCGATAAAACCGAATAATTAGGTGAAAAACGGTGGATGTTACACATTAAGTTAAGGGTAGTACTGCTCTGCTTCAAGGTGAATAACAATCATCCTTCTTTTTTTCCCATCCTTCTCATACTCCTTTCAATCCCCATAGCAGTTAAAACACCAATTACATCTACAAACACAATTAAAATAACATTACATTCAGAAATAGATAAAAGAGATTCAATATACCATCTAAATATGGGAACTGTCCATCAGCTTGAAGAACCTTGTCAAATTGAACCAACTTCAGCCCATAAATTGGAATGGATTCACTTTCAACTGCCTTAACCATGGTTCTCAGTTGAAAGTGTAGGCGAAATTCATGCCTAGTGGTGCAGAAATAACCTGTATTTCCACCAACTCCAAAATATGCCATTTTATAAACTTGTCATTCAGAAATAAGAGGTTTAAACTTGTAGACTAGTGTCTTTCTCATTATCGCATGTGCTGTGCAACCCTACAAAGTAAAATTTATGAAATTAGTTTGTGAAAAAAACATAAAATTTTTTACCAAAATAAAAATTTCCCAAAAAAAAAAGCCTAAATGAAAACACTTACAAATTCATCTATTACAACCATTTTAAGACTGTTGATGGATTCAGGATTATTACAGGATGGCAAAGTCCAAAGCCTAATCACATGGACCTTAATCCTCCAGCACTCCCTTACAGGGGAAATTTTTTCAAGAGGATCACATTGATTAACCATTGAGATTAAGTTAGGAACAAAAGAAAGTGCAAGATAAACAACTCACATAATGTGAGGTCAAAGACAGAGGAACAGTATAAGTTCGGAAGTTAAAAGAAACAACTAACAAAGAACTCAGATAACAACGTGAAGAAGAAATAAAAAACAATTGTATATATAGATGGTCATAAAAATGAAAAACATGGAGAAATCTCACCCATTTACATTCTTGATGGAGGAATCGAAACAGTGGGTCATAATCACAACAGTGGTTCATGAACTTGAACCCTATTATTGAATAATTAGGAGGTGATAGTTTCAACCCCAAGAATCATGCAATGAAGGATGAGAAAGCCAATAAATAATGAGGTGATTGAAGAAGAGATGATTCAATACTATATTAACTGTCCACTTAGTAGAAGGATCAAGAAAGAGGAAGAAAGGGCTTTATGGTAGAAGAATACGGTTTCAGATTTCAATGCCTAGGTCATCGTCCACTTAGCAGAAGAATCGGGAAACAGTAAGAAGGGGCTTTATGGTTTCACCCACCGACTTAGTAGCACTCTTCACTTGACCTTGATTTAGTAACACAATGTATTGGGCTTTGTCATCACCGCCCACATTGATACTAAGTATTGGGTAACCCAATAATGGGTTGGACGGTGTGATCATTTAATTATTTAGATTTTTATTTTTTTTATAATTTCGAAATAAACTAATTTCTTGAATTTCCTGAATGAGCAAGTTTTATGATTAAATTAGAGAGTAATGCTTGAAATGGATGCCAAGTGGCAAAACTTTCCTATTTATTCCTCTGTTTTATATTATGTATATATAGATTCTAATGGTGGATGGAGTTAGTGGGGTAATGGATAATAAATATTTTATTTTCTTGGAGGATAGTGGGTGGTAGTAATAATGGAATAGTAGAATAGTGAAGTAGTGGACTAATCATTGAATACTTACTTAAAAAAGAAAATTTTCAAATATTGAAGGGAGTTAGGGATGTAAAAAATCCTCACGTTGCGGGGAATTTTTCCCCACGGGGATAAGACAGGGACAAAAGCCCCCAATGGCAGGTTTGGGGAAGGGGCCAGGGATCACCCTCCCCGCCCCGTGGGGACCTGCATATATGAAAATACTATATTACCCTTAGTAGATATTTATTATATTTAGACATATCTATACTTTTATGTCATTTTACCTATATTTATTTAATTTAATAATAAATTTTTTTTTTAAACCTAACTCCAAAAATTACGTCACAAATTCCCTTATTTTGAAATATCATCCCTACCATTGCTTCTTCTTTCCTCTTTTCTTCTTCTTCTCGCACTTCCCCTTTTCTTCTTCTTCTTCAACCCAATAGCCCTCAACCCAGCAGCCAACTTCCCCTTTTCTTCTTTTTCTTTCTTATTCACCAACACCATCTGATACGAAACTTGGAAACGGATCACCTTGAAATTCAGTTTTAGGGAAGGATATTGACGCCACACTCAAGAAAGATGAGAAGGCGAGTGATAAGTCATGAAGGTTTTGATTGCCACAAGTTGCCTTGATAAGATCAGATTTAGTTCTTTGCCCAAGAACTCAAGGGAAGCTCTTACAATAGAGAAAACTCAGAATTCATTCAAATTCAAGATGCTTTAGCATTACAAGAGTTCTTCTATTTATAGGCTTAGTGGAGGAGTGAAACATTGGACCTCTACTACACCTTCCAATAAGCATTTAATATCCACTAAGACCCACTAAGCACTAATTCTGCACCAATATCATGCATTCATGCATGTGACATTTATTTTCCACTAGTGCAGCCATAAGAGTCCACCAATCCTAATAATAACTCAGTAACTCTCAAAAGACATTAAAAACCCACAAAAGACATCAAAAAGCCACTTTAGAAAAATCCCCCTAAAATATATACGAAAATACAAAGAAAATAATAAAAATTGGACTTATTTATTTTCCACTAAGGTCCAAGATTCTTAACCCACTAAATTGGACACTAGTAGCCCATGAATGCATCTTTGATCATGCAGATTTGGGCCTTCACAATTATGTCTTCATGTTGGCTCAATTTCACCTTCAAGTTAAAGGAATGTGATCCATTTAGTTGTTGCCTTCATTGTGGATTGATCCTCCTTTTCCTTGAGCTCCATTATTAAGCCTTCCAAAGCTTGCTTCATTCTCTTAGTCTTAGACCTTGTCATGGGTCCTCCAATTCCCTTCAATGCCTCTTCCTCCTTGGCTTTATCTTGTAAGCTTGTAACCCCTTCTTGGCTCATATCATTCCCTCCTTCTTTAGGTGAATTCGTCCTTGAATTTAGGTTTTCATCACCTACATCAAAAGGACACAAATCAGCCACATTAAATGTTGCATTAACACCATACTCACCGGGCAAGTTAATTTTGTAAGCATTGTCATTAATTCTTTCCAACACTTGGATTGGTCCATCTCCTCTTAGTTGAAGCTTTGATTTCCTTTGGGCAGGAAACCTTTCCTTCCTCATATGAACCCACACCCAATCACTGGGTTCAAGGACAACTCTTTTTCTCCCTTTATTGGCTCTATTTGCATATTGCTCCATTTTCTTCTCAATTTGAGCTTTAACTTGCTCATGAAGCTTCTTCACATATTCTGCCTTTGTTTTGCCATCCTTGTGAACTAAAGAAGAAGTGTTAGGTAAAGGAAGCAAATCAAGAAGTGTTAGTGGATTGAATCCATAAACAATCTCAAAAGGAGAAAATTGAGTAGTAGAATGGACAGCCCTATTATAAGCAAATTTAACATAGAGTAAACACTCTTCCCAAGACTTAATGTTCTTCTTAATAATTGCTCTAAGAAGAGTAAAAAGAGTCCTATTTACCACCTCAGTTTGGCCATCAGTTTGGGGGTGGCATATGGTGGAGAAAAGAAGCTTTGTTCCCAGCTTATTCCATAAGGTCCTCCAAAAATGGCTTAAGAGTTTGGTGTAACAATCTAAAACAATACTCCTAGGCATGCCATGAAGTCTTACCACATCTTTGAAAAACAAATCTGCTACATGAGTTGCATCATCCACTTTGTGGCAAGGTATGAAGTGTGCCATCTTGGAGAATCTATCAACTACCACAAAAATGGAGTCCTTCCCCTTTTGGGTGCGTGGTAGCCCTAAAACAAAATCCATAGACAAGTCAGTCCAAAGGAATTAGGAATAGGCAAAGGAGTGTAAAGTTCATGAGGTGATACCTTAGATTTTGCTTTTCTACACACAATGCACCTTTCACAAAATTTCTGCACATCATGCTTCATGTGTGGCCAATGAAAATGTTCATGCAGCATTTCTAAGGTCTTTTGAACCCCAAAGTGTCTCATTAAACCCCCCCTTATGTGCTTCCCTAACTAGTAATTCACGCATGGATCCTTTAGGCACACAAAGTCTATTATTCTTAAACAAGTAGTTATCATGCCTAACAAATCCATTTTGTGATTTCTGTTCACATGCAGCATATAATTGGGAAAGTTCATTATCACGCACATACAATTCCTTGATATGTTCAAAGCTAAGAAATTTAGTTTCAAGTGTAGCAAGCAAATTATACCTTCTTGAAAGTGCATCTGCTACAACATTTACCTTTCCTTGCTTATGCTTAATCACATAAGGAAATTGTTCAAGAAATTCAACCCATTTGGCATGCGTTTTGTTGAGCTTTCCTTGCCTTTTCAAATACTTCAAAGATTCATGATCACTATGAATGACAAATTCTTTAGACAAAAGATAATGCTACCATGTTTGCAAAGCTCTAACAAGTGCATACAATTCTTTATCATAAGTGGAATAGTTAAGAGTGGCTCCACTTAATTTCTCACTAAAATATGCAATGGGATGACCATCTTGAAGCAAAACAGCCCTAATACCCACATTAGATGCATCACATTCAATTTCAAATGATTTAGAAAAATCAAGCAAAGCAAGAATGGGTGCATGTGTGAGTTTATCCTTAAGTGCTTGAAATGCATTTTCTTTATTCTCCCCCCATTTAAAACCTATATTTTTCTTAACAATTTCATTTAGGGGTGCTGCCAATGTCCTGAAATCCTTCACAAACCTTCTATAGAAACTTGCCAACCCATGGAAGCTCCTAACCTCACTCACAGTTTTAGGAGTTGGCCAATCTCTAATGGCCTTAACTTTATCTTCATCAACCTGCACTCCTTTAGAACTTATGACAAAACCAAGAAAAACCACATGATCAATGCAAAAAGAACATTTTTCCAAGTTAGCATATAGTTTCTCCTTTCTAAGGACATGCAAGACAGATTGGAGATGTGTAACATGCTCATCAAAACTCTTGGAATATACCAAAATATCATCAAAGTATACAACCACAAATTTTCCAAGGAATTCTCGTAAGACATGGTTCATAAGCCTCATAAAAGTGCTTGGTGCATTAGTTAACCCAAAATTCATTACAAACCATTCATACAATCCATATTTAGTTTTGAAAGCAGTTTTCCATTCATTCCCTTCCCTTATCCTAATTTGATGATACCCACTTTTCAAATCAATTTTAGAGAAGAAGCAAGCACCATGCAATTCATCAAGCAAATCATCAAGTCTAGGGATAGGATGTCTATATCGAATTGTGATGTTGTTGATTGCTCTGCAGTCAGTGCACATCCTCCATGATCCATCCTTTTTAGGCACCAAAATTACAGTGCAAGACAAGGACTTAAGCTCTCTCTAACCCATCCTTTTTGCAACAACTCCTCTACTTGATTTTGTATCTCCTTTGTTCCTTGAGGGTTGCTCCTATATACTGGCCTATTGGGTAGAAAAGCACTAGGAATGAGATCTATTTGGTGTTCTATCCCCCTCATTGGTGGCAAACCATTAGGCACTTCCTTGGGAAACACATCCTCGAAATCCTGCAAAATAACAACAACATCACTAAGCAAGGAGTTAGTATTAGATTCCAAGCAGGTTTCCTTGCACAAAAGAAGAAATATAGGCTACCTTGTCAAATAAGCTCTCTTCACCTCATTTCCTCTTGCAAACAAATTTTCTATTTTTCTCTCTTTTCTTTTCTTTCCCCCCTTTCTTTTGAGTTTTGTCCTCAAAATCAAGTATTTTCTTTTTTACACACTCTTTCTCTTTTTTAAGCTCTTGCTCTTCTTTTTCTCTTTTCTCTCTCATTTTTATTTGATCCTCACAAACCTCCCTAGGTGACAATGGTACAAGTGTGACTTTGCGAGAATTGTGAACAAAAAAGAACTTGTTGGAGAATCCATCATGGTGAACTCGCCTATCAAACTGCCAAGGTCTTCCAAGAAAAATGTGGCTTGCCTCTATAGGCACAATATCACATAGAACTTGATCTTCATATTTGCCAATGGAGAAATTAATCAACACTTGCTGATTCACTACCAATTCACCACTATTACTCAGCCATTGGAGCTTATATGGTCTTGCATATGGTGTAGTCTTTAGGTTGAGTTTGGTGACCAACCTAGTGCTTGCCACATTGGTGCAACTCTCATCATCAATGATCATAGAGCATGTTTTACCTTGAATAAGGCAGTGGGTATAAAAAATATTTTCTCTTTAGTCCTCCTTATGCTCCTTGGCTTGACTTCCCAATAACCTCCTAACCACCAAGAGATCTCCATCTTATGCATAGGCTGCTCCATCATTTTCCTCATCACTTGAGGAAGAGGAATGAGAAGAAATTTCTTCACTAGAGAAACTCCCATTATCCCTCACTACCATAGTCTTCTTATTCGGGCATTCCGATGCAATATGTCACCTAAAGCACTTGATATCACTACTCTTAGAAGTAGAAGAAGACGTAGTAGGAATAGGCTTCTTAGTGCTTGCTACCTCCTTAGAATTAGAAGAAGAACCTTCCTTCTTTGGCTTGTCCTTCCAACTTAAAGAGTAGCTTGAAGAAGATGATTTCTTCATAGTACCCTTTCTCTTTAATTGTTGCTCCACTTTCATTGCTTGATGAACTAAGTCTTCAAGCTCCACATAATGTTGTAACTCCACAATGTCTCCAATATCTCAGTTTAGGCTATGGAGAAATCGAGCCATGGTTGCTTCCCTATCCTCCACAATATTGGCTCTAATCAAAGCCACCTCCATTTCCTTGTAATACTCATCCACACTCCTACTCCCTTGGGTAAGTCTTTCCAATTTGTTGTGCAATTCCCTATGGTAGTGGGAAGGCACAAATCTCCTTCTCATCAAAGTCTTCATTTCATCCCAAGTGTTGATAGAATGCTCTCCATTTCTTCTTCTCTCTTTTTGCACTTGATCCCACCAAATTAAGGCATAATCGGTGAACTCAAGGGCAGCCACCTTCACTTTCTTTGCATCATTGTAATTGTGGCATGAGAAGATTTGTTCTATTTTCATCTCCCACTCAAGATATGTTTCGGGATTATTCCTCCCTTGGAAGAAAGGTACCTTGACTTTCACTCCTCCTAGATCATCATCACGTCTATGGTCTCTACCTCCTCTTTCACGTCTTCTTCCCCCTTCACGCCTCCTTCTTTCTCTTGGAGAATCATATAATGGGTCACTTTCTTGATGAGATTCTTCATGATTAGAATTACCCCCATGGTTGTAAACTCTTCCTCCTTCAAGTCGGTCCATCCTTTCATGTAATCCTTCAAGTTGTCTTTGAAGCATTCTCTCAAAGTGTTGAGTAATTGCCTCCATTTGAAGCCTATTAAGATCTTGCCTAGGGGAATTAGGTGATCCTTCCCCACTCATGCTTGCAACAAAAAGAAGATGACAAGGAAAATTACAAAAGAAATGTTAGAAGGACCTCACCACTCTACTCATGTGTTTGCACTCAAATTTATCCACTCGTGTTTTGCACTCAAATAGGCTTTTGTGTAATGTTCGCTCTTGCCTTTTACCACTCAACTTCCTTTATAAGCTCTTAAGAAAAGAACCTTATCCATGATTTTTCTCAAGATAGCAAGTAGACAATCAAGTGAGCAAGAAACCAACAAGAAAATATAAATGGAACAAGAGACATAAACGGATAGAACAAGAAATTCAACAAAGATCAAGAGCAATGAAAGGAATATCTTTGAATTCAAATTTCACAAAGAAAGAATATTGAGCCCTTTTAATTCACAAATCCCTTTTTTTTTTTATTCTGCCCAGATTTTTCGTTTTTCTTTTGTTTTGTTTGAATTTTCATTCCCCCTTTTTTTTTTTAATCAGAAACACAATGACTCTACTAACACTTTTTGTTTTTTTTTTTTTAGTTTAGGACCCAAAATTAGTAAGAGAACAGAAATTGGTGACAAATAGAGATGGAGAATGAAAAGACACTAATGGGATACTATGGATGAGAGATAAACAAAGATGAACAAGAACAAAAAGGGAAATTTTTTTTTTTTTGAATTGACAAAGAAAATGCAAACCTGAAAATCAAGGAGCCAAAGCTCTACATACCAAATGATACGAAACTTGGAAACGAATCGCCTTGAAATTCAGTTTTAGGGAAGGATATTGACGCCACACTCAAGAAAGATGAGAAGGTGAGTGATAAGTCATGACAGTTTTGATCGCCACAAGTTGCCTTGATAAGATCAGATTTAGTTCTTTGCCCAAGAACTCAAGGGAAGCTCTCACAATAGAGAAAACTCAGATTTCATTCAAATTCAAGATGCTTTAGCATTACAAGAGTTCTTCTCTCTATTTATAGGCTTAGTGGAGGACTGAAACATTGGACCTCTATTACACTTCCCACTAAGCATTTAATATCCACTAAGACCCACTAAGCACTAATTCTGCACTACTATCTTGCATTCATGCATGTGACATTTATTTTCTACTAGTGCAGCCATAAGAGTCCACTAATCCTAATAATAACTTAGTAACTCTCAAAAGACATTAAAAACCCACAAAAGACATCAAAAAGCCACTTTAGAAAAATCCCCCTAAAATACATACGAAAATACAAAGAAAATAATAAAAATTGGACTTATTTATTTTCCACTAAGGTCCAAGATTCTTAACCCACTAAATTGGACACTAGTAGCCCATGAATGCATCTTTGATCATGCAGATTTGGGCCTTCACAATTATGTCTTCATGTTGGCTCAATTTCACCTTCAAGTTGAAGGAATGTGATCCATTTAGTTGTTGCCTCCATTATGGATTGATCCTCCTTTTCCTTGAGCTCTATTATTAAGCCTTCCAAAGCTTGCTTCATTCTCTTAGTCTTGGACTTTGTCATGGGTCCTCCAATTCCCTTCAATGCCTCTTCCTCCTTGGCTTTATCTTGTAAGCTTGTAACCCCTTCTTGGCTCATATCACCGTCGCCTTCTCAACCAGCCATGCCATCGCGCTCTCAGCCCACAAAACTATCGACCTCAGCTGCAATGCCATCGCTTTCTTCTTCTTCTTTGTAGCCACAACGCCATCGCCTTCAATCACAACGTCGTTGCCCTGTAGATTGCATTTCTTCTTCTTCTTCTTCTCCATCGTTCACCATCCTCAGATCTATTCTATTGCTGCTATAGATCTGTTCTACTATAGTTGTTGTTTGTTGATCTGTGCTACTGTTGCTGTTATTTTTTCCTGCAGAAGTGCTATTGTTGTTGTTGTTCTGTTGTTGTTCTTTCAGTTCTATGTTGTTGCTGTTGTTGTTCTTTGGACCATTGTTATTGTATTTGTTCTATTGTTGCTGTTGTTCTTCTTCTTCTTCTTCTTGTTCTTGTTCTTCTTTTTCTTCTTCTTCTTTTTCTTCTTCTTTTTCTTCTTCTCAGTCTTAGATATGTTGTAATTTTGTTGTTGCTATGGTTCTTAGTTTGAAAGATGTTATTCTTCTTCTTTTTCTTCAATTTTTTGTTTGTTCTTTAAAAAAAAAATGTTACTATGGGGCCCAACGGGGACTGATAGGGAAGCGGGAAACGGGGATGGGAAGAAAAGACCCCCTACGGTGGGGATCGAGGATGAGGACAAGGAGTAGGGAGGCATTCCCCGCCCCCCACCCTGCGCCGGTGACATCCCCAAAGGGAGTAGGAAGCACAGAAAAGTATCACTTAGCAAAACTTTCCAATTTATACTTCTGAATTATTATAGTAGTAGATTTAAGGTCCCGATGCATTTCATTAAGGTGTTGTGTTGCATCCAGATTAGTGATTAGTGGCAGGATTTGTTGTCTACATATAATTAGCGGAAAAGAGTGTGCAGCATTTGACCCATAAATTTGATTTGGGATTGGAATTTGGTTTGGATGTTATTATATGAATGGGAAGTTGGGGAAAAAGTAATGTTTATACTAATAGTGTAAAAGAACTTTATATTATCAACTAATAGGAATATTAGGAAGTACCAAATCATGGTGGGTCTCTCATCATAGTAGGTGGTTATCTAATATGATTTGGCACTTTTTGAATTTTTTATTGGTTAACAGTGTAAAGTTCTTTTAGATTGTTAATGCATATAAATTAAACTTTTTTTTATACTAAAAAGAAAAGAAAAGAAAAGAATTAGTCAATGAACAAAATAAGATTATACTATAGAATAAAATTGGCAAAATAATAGTTACCAACTACTTTATTGCAAATTGTCATCATCAAGAATTAGTCAATGAACAAAATAACATTATACTATAGAACAAAATTGGCAAAATAATAGTCACCAACTACTTTATTGCAAATTATCATCATCTTTTTAGTTGATTATTTTTCCTTATTTTCCTTAAATTGGTGATTTGATAGACACTACCATCTATTATGTTGCAGGCGAAGGTTGTAATGCACCTTGCCAAGTTGGTGCTTGATGCACTGGGTGCACTATAATATTTCTCTTTTGAAGGTTACCATGTTCCATCAGCGAGAAAGCCCCACTTGCTTGTTACTCTTCTTCATCCTCTCACAAGCATCTCACTCCTCTTTCTTCCACCTCCTTCCCTCCTCTCGTCGACGCCACCATCACTCGCCCTTTGGCACCACCATTGCCATTGCCCACTTCTAGCTTCGTCCTTGTGCCTCGCTACAGATGGATCTATCAACTGGAGCAGCAGCTTCAGGGGAGCAGCATAGCTGGACTCCTTTGTTGACAGCTCCGCCAAGCTGCTGGCAACAATCTTGTGGTTAGTCCTCCGCACATTAGAGCCTCTGACGTTCACGCAATTCAACCCTCTGGTGATAGCATAAGCGTGATGGCAGTGGCAGGATAGCAAAATGGGTGGGGGTGACTGTGGAAGAGTTTAGCTCTACTATGATGCATTAGCAATAGTTAGTGCATCCATACACCACCACATCTCCACCACATCTTCACTATCGGATTGCCAAGTGCCTTATGCACTATTTTTAAGTCGGAGCATAGCAAAACGAGCCCTATGTTGCACCTTATTTGTAATGTTCATAGCAGTAGCCATAGAATGATGAATTAAAATAATCTTAAAATATTGTTAATATTACTATTACACAATAATAAACAACAAAAGTAAAAAATAAACAATAATAAGATTTATAAGCTGTGAAGTTTATAAGTTTAATATGACATTGCAAATCTTATTTGCACCTTTTTTTGTCCGTATAAGGTTATACTATAGATTTGCACTGGCTATCTAACTGCCTATAAAACCATAAGACATAAAACTGACATAAAAAACAAAAGAAAAAAAAATTACACTATATATCAAATCATTTGAATAAAACTTACATAGAACTAAGTATAACCTAATTTTCATTCATTTTTTGAAATTCTAAATTGGGTATTTCTTTTTCAATTTCAAACATAGATTATATTAAAGGTTTCATTTTGTTTTGGCTTTTATTTTTTCATCTCTCTTTCTCTTTGTCACGACCCAACCCAAGCCGTGACCAGCGCATAGGAGACGGGTTCCCTAGCGAGCCTTGATCACATAATTTCCTTAAAATTTGGGTAGAATCTCCTTTGTATTCAAGACTATTCCCAAATATGGATCCTCTTCCTGCACAGAAACACAAACACACAAACCGTTGGTAATCCAGGCATTCTTAAAATATATCCCACAACACATGGTATAAAAGTAGAATATATAATTACATTTATTAGTCTGAGATATATAAGTTTAATTCATTAAAAAGAAAAACAATCCTTTAAAACAATTTTAAATTCTTTAGAAAACTCAGCTACATAATATATACAAATAAAATACAACAGCATCAATATAATCAGGTCAAGGTCGAACCCTGCCTGAAGTACCATAGAGCTACCAATCTAAGAGTTTCTCAAACTTAAATAATTTACAAAATGCCCTTGAATAGAGAAGGCTCATCCAAGGAATTCAGAATTCACCTTAGAGAAACAAAATGGCCAGATGCCAATTAATCACCTGAAACTGAAAAAGACAAGAAGCAACGAGGTGAGTTTATGAAACTTAGTGAAAGATAGAGTGTCCCTAACCCACATGAAATAATGTGCAAGCTTATAGATATTAAGGTAATACAATTAAATATGTATATATATTAAAACCAATTAGAAATCTCAGTCAGACATTATCCAAATTTTCTTTGCCAAAAGCCATAGAGATTATTTATTCCAGTATAATTTATCAGGAATCACACTTAGGTGGCCCTTCCTTCATGTGACCCTGTAATCTGTCATGCACCACTTTCTCGAGTGGCGTGTAATTTCCGTCATGCACCACACTATGTATGTGGCTATGTAATATCCGTCATGCACCACTCCCTTGAGTGGCTGTGTAATATCTCATCCTAGGTGCGTTAGCCTACAGATCATGACCTAGACTTTCTCAAGTCTTTCTTTTCCATTATATATAACTTTTAATAAGGATTCTCATAAAACATACCAACATATCTTAATACTTCGAAAATAAATAAAGTCCATAGCTTTCTTCGGAAAACCTTTCAATCCAATCTCATATAAAATCCTCAAGAAATTACTTTCTTTCCTTTTAAACAAGGACAATTCCAAAGCTTATTCGAAAACCAATATAATAAATATTTACCATATTTTTTCGGAAATCAAATCATTGTCTCATGTGATCAAGTAGGAATAAATAAGCTACTAAAATTTAAATCGTATTTCTAGGATATACCATATCATTTGCATATGTATATATATACTAAATACATTTAGAAACTAAGATAAGTACAAACTATCTATTCACAGTTTACGAGCTCAAAGGTGGAATTAGATCCTACGGAGTTCCGGGGCTCTAATAGCGGTCATTGGAGTCATCTAGCACCACAATTGCGATAGATTAACCAACCATCAGTTGTTGGCACAAGGAATTAACCCTAATCATCCCCAAATCATAAAACCCCCAATTCCTAACCTATGGTTTAGAAGGAATCTTAACTCCAAGTAGAAATTCGAGTTTCATGGAAAAGGAAGGAGGAAAGATGTTAGGATTTATCTTTGGAAAGCCAATGAAAGTAAGAATGGTGGTGGATTTTGAATTCTTCCCCCTCCAAGCTCATCCACGGTGGGGGTAAAGAGAGAAAGTGAGACGGATTGATGATAATTTTAGGTAGATTGAAATTTTTAATTAGTGTTTTGAAGTAGGTTTAGTGAAAAGATTTGATATAGTGGGATAGAGTGAGGAAGAGAGTGATTTTAGATAAGGAAGAAAGGGTTTTCAAGGTTAGAGAAAGAGAAAGTTTCACGTGAAATAAAGAAGGAGAACGCATCCAGTTGCTATATAGGTGTCTGATAATCAATTACAATTCTATATAATCGATTACCTTATGCCCAATTACTTGTAATCGATTACAATGTGTAATCGATTACCAGAATGGTTGGAAACCTATTTCAGACAATTATAACATTTATGAAAAATACCTCAACATGACAGACTCATAATAGACTCACAGCTTGGGAACATAGATATCATACACTTATTTACAATTTTTAACTTTAAGTTAATAGCTTTAAAATATAAATATAAATAAAGAAATACCCCTCATTTGGATTCAACAAAAATATCCAAAAATTCAAAATCCTTAGAAATCAAAATCTAACTTTTGGGTTTTAATTCAATTCTTCGAAAACTCGCATTTTTATAAACTAATGGGTTGAAATCGAAAGTGTTACCCGCTCCCTAAAATTCGTTAAAAATCATCATTTAACTCGACAATATCTAAGGAACTATTACCGAGATTTTTGATCGTAAGAAAATATCTCAATCCTATAACCTTGCAAGGAGGCATAGGATTCAGACTCAGAATTTTTCAAGTTCTGATATCGATAGATAACTGCAACTCATGCTGGAGTATTACACTCTCTCTCTCTCTCTCTCTCTCTCTCTCTCTCTCTCTCTCTCTCTCTATATATATATATATATATATATATATATTTATGTATTTGATTTTGCGCATAGTAAATTTGAATTAGTTAGTAAAAAGTTGGCTATATACCAGTAAAAATTAAAGTCCTTCTTGTATAAATAATACAAAATTTATAATTTATAATACTCATGTACAGTAGTTGAAGTATTTCAATTGATAAAAAAAAAGGATAATGTGGTTCTTGAAAAGAAGAACTATTAAAGATTCCTAAAAATATTTTCTAAACTATTATATAAAGGGGCTAAGCCATTTTATCTATATCTACAATTCGATTATTTTAATTCATCATTCCAGGGCCATTGCTATAGTCATGAAGATTTTGAGGAAAATTTATGAAGCAATTCTATATATTTGAGAATTGTATTATATTAATTTCGAACAAATAGAATTAATCAATGTTAACATGTTATTCTAGCAATCAAAATTTTAATAACTAAAATTTCATGTATTGGAGAAAAAAAAAACAATGAATTTAATTTTTATGTATTGCCAATATAAAAGTTTTATACATATATAGTCTTCCACTATTATTTATTAATATATTCATAAAAACATGTCTATTACAATTAAGTTACAACTATATATTTTACAAAATCAGTTTATAAAATTTTAAAGTTTCAATTTTGTATTATAGAAACATTTTTAATAAAATTATCTAGATGATTGCTTTATTTTTTATTATATTTGCACATTCTATGTAACTACGTATAATCTACCTTAAAATGTCTTTACCCACAAAGTACCATAGGCTATAAAACTAACATAAAAAAAAAAATCTATCTAATCAATTAAATAAAACAGAAATAAAAAAACAGCATAGAAAAGTTTTAAGTGTAAAACCGTGTTTATTATAATTATTACCTTAAAAATCATACATTATTATTGATGTAAAATTAATATTTATGAATATATTATTATTGATTAAACTTGCGATTTGATAGACATTACCCGCTTTTTTAAGTTTTAGGATATTGATATAAATTAGTCATATAACACATAGAATTTTTAACGATAAATTAATTTTGAATGAATAAAATAAGAAAAAATTCGTGTTAGCCGCTACAATTATATGACTATTTAATATCAATAACCTAAAACTATGACTAAATTAAACCAAAGACATCTGAATATACCAAACGTAATAATTCCATTAAAAATAACTACATAGTTTTTCTTTATTTATAGTGGCGAAAAAATAAGATAATTCAATATATTAATATATCGCCATATTTATGTGGTTCACCAAAATTATATCAGTACGCTTATTTTATAAAATATGTTTATAAAATTAAAAAGTTTCAATTTTTCTTATAGAAACATTTTTATGATGATTATATACATGCTTGAATCATTTTTTTATTATAGATCTGTACAACCTATAAAACCGCCTGTAAAATCGAGAGGCATAAAATTGACTTAAAAAAAAAAGAAACAAATTACACAGTCCATGAAATCATTTAAATAAAACTTATATAGAACTAAGTGTAACCTAATTTCCATTCATTTTTTGAAGTTATAAATTAGGTATTTCTTTTTCTTTTTCAAACATAGAACTAATTTTAACCTAAGTTTGATTAATTTATAAATAATTCTAAATTGGGTATTTCTTTTTCTACTTCAAACATAGGTTATATATTAAAGGTTTCATTTTGTTTTGGCTTCTCTCTCTCTCTCTCTCTCTCTCTCTCTCTCTCTATATATATATATATATATGGTTTTGCGTTAATACTGACGTTTTCTGATAGTAAATTTGAATTAGTTCTCTTCTAACTCATGTTTGTTTTATTTAATCATGATACTCAGTTACGCCACCCCCTTGGCAGCATCCATAGAAGGTACGCACAATTAAATTCCAAACTATATTGCATCATTAATTTTTTTTTGCTTCAAAATATTTACATTTGCAAATAAAATGGACAATAGAATTTACTAATACAAAATACATGGCTAAAAATAGTAGTTAAACATAAAATTTATATTTGTTTGTATTTGCTATCTCACTTTACTCTCATAGGTGTGATTTTATAATGTATATTTTAAATTAACATTTTCACATTTATTTTTCATATTTTGTTTAACAAAATTTTCCTCAAACTCATATTTGCACTTGATTGATATATTTATTACTCATATTTTGTACCATAAAAAGTTAAACATAGTTTTGAACAAATGGAAAATTGAAGAGATTACGGTAGACAATGAAGACACTCAATAAGCGCAGAACATAAAGCACAATATTTAGCAAGAAGACGTGCAAATTATCATGCACAGTCACAAAGAAAATCAAAAGTCAATATGTCAAATATTAGCGCAGAAACTATTGCTATGCCAACACAAGGTTGGTTAGATTCTAAAACTTAAGCTTATAAAATTATTGGAATGAGATTAGCATAAGATCAAGTAATTAGAATTTTAAATTTTTCATCATTTCAAAATAGATCATAATCATGCCACATTCGCTTTTCCAGGTCAATGGAAACAACAACAAATTCCATAGATACACAAAATACTCATTTTCACAGAACAATGAGATTGACAACTATTAGGCAATTTGCTTGCTCCTCCACTTATCCATGACACATGACTCAATGATATCTATTGTCACAACCCAACCTAAGCCATGACTGGCACATATATAGAGACACGTCTCTAACAAGCCTATATTAAACCATTTTTGAAGGAAATCAAGCAAAGTCTCCTTTATATTTAGGACTATTCCCAAATAAGGATCCTCTCCCTGTATAAGCAACACAAGCACATAAAATTATTGGAGATCCAAGCATTCTCAGAATGCACCCCACAACACACAACATACTCGTTTTAAACATAATCATAATTATGAAAATATGTTTACATATCCAATCAAGAAGCTTCAATCCATAATTATTGAGATTTAAACTAATTACAACTCAACACAAAGAGGATCGTACCTGTAGGCTAACGAAGCACTACTAAAGATTATATACATTTACTCCAACAATTAAATATAAATCTTAGATACAAACAACCTTTGGAAAACCACTCAAATAAGTGTGGATTACTATAACTCCAAGGACCTCAACTAGCTGAAGGCAACCAAGCATAATCTTGTTGTCACGACCCATTCTAAGGCTGTGATCGGCGCATAAGAGGAGCCAGTCCCCCAGCTAGCCTACTGAAAATTTTATTGAAAAAAAAAATGAGCAAAATCTCCCCAAAAAAAATCTGGCCATCCAAATAAATCAAAGTTCCTGCCAAAATTTCAAAATACCGATATAACTATCGAACCAACCAGGCATTCTCAAAATAGATTACAGCAACTACAAGATTAAACTATAACACTTTATAAGGCAACATAAGGGAAGTTGAATCCTGCCTATGAGCTAATGGAGCATATCTAAAGACTTAGATAGAAAGGATCAGCAATTTATATCACCAATGACAATATAATCCTATGATAACCTTCATGGTCCACACGAACGGTTGGAAGGGCTCATTGAAGGCCCTATGCTTTAACCAACTGAGACACCAAGTAAGTAGCGACACTTAAATCTGAAATAAGGAAAAATAAAGAGTGAGTCTATCAGACCCAGTGAGAGATAATATATTTATAATGAGAGTGGGACAAGTGCAAGCATGAATGTTTCATAGACCAGTTTTATATAAAAATATTACTAGTTTAGCAATAAAAGAAAATAAAATAAAATGAGATAAAGTAAATACATAAAAGCAACAATTCCAAGTAAGTTATATAAACACCTAGTTTAAGATAGCAAAAGATCAGAGTAGGAGGTCTCAAATCCAGAATCAAAATAGAACAAACATCTCACCAACAAGATCTTCCTGATGGATCGACGAGTTGCCCACCTGTTCAGGCTTAACGAATCCGGACGTGTTGGCCAAATACTCTAGGCTAGCAACACCCCCGCTAACTAGGGTTCGAACCAAGATGCACCAAGGCTAGTGTCAGTAACCGCTAGCTATCGTTTTTTGTCAAAGATCCCTCCCATAAAAACTAGTTGTTCAAAAGTAAAGGTAATTCTCAAACATATCTATGATAAGAATGCGCAATATAAATTTCAAATCCTCAAATAATCAGATTTCAAAAAAAACCAATTCCAAAGCATCAAAATGTAACATTAAATGGACATAGTTAGAATATAAAGGGCAGATTTTTTATAAATATTTGTCCCACCTACATAGTGTTAGATAACATAATAAGTAACTTTCAAAATTCAAATAGAATACTAAATATGATAACAAAATAACATTTAACAACCAACTTACCGAAAAATATATTGGCATAGGTTCCAAAAGTTAAAGACATTGAAATAATTTAAAACAAATTATAATATAATATCACTCACAGACTGGAACAAGAAAGAGTAGGCAGAGGTGATGGTGTCTCAAAGCCTTAATCACTATCCCAAAGGAATCTAGCACCATAACCGTCACTGTTCATATATCAATTAACCTGTAGAGCCAAGAATTCACCCAGGATATCTCATGAGATTTTCAATCTCATATACCCCAAAGATTCAAGAATTAGTTCGCATCATCAACCACTCATCAAGCTCGTGACCACCCTATCTTTATATAGCTCAAATTAACTTAACAACTTACTTGCCCCACTCAAATAAAAGCAATGTCAAATAGTTTTCATTTGAGAATTTCTTTCCAACATAAAGTGTCACTTCAAGAAAGCAATTAATTAAAAGTTCCAATAATTAAACTTGATAGCTCATAGAGCACTAGATGCTTTCATAAATAGAAAACTATGAATTTGATTACCAAAAGTTTAAATTTCATAAGACATTTTTCAATCAAACATAAAAGCCAAAACATGTTGAATTAAAATAAAATAAAATAATAATCCCCCGAAGTATTACTCGTGTCAACCTCATTACCAAACTTCAAAAGTCTTTCAAGTCAACATCTAATAGTTCACTCATAACACTCTTGGGCAAACATACCTTCTTATAGACCTCCATCTCATTGCCATCAAAATTCCTATGCATTATTTCTTAAAAAAAAAAAATTCACATTTCTAAACATAGAGGGCAAAAATCAAACCAAGGCTCTAGCTTAACTATTCATATTAGCAAGATCATTAATCAAAGAAATCATAAGTTTAAACAAGTAAAAAT
This sequence comes from Pterocarpus santalinus, assembly GCA_031439595.1. Lineage (NCBI taxonomy): Eukaryota > Viridiplantae > Streptophyta > Magnoliopsida > Fabales > Fabaceae > Pterocarpus > Pterocarpus santalinus. The sequence continues at coordinate 29,822,471 of CM062529.1, forward strand.
AGACATCAACTTAAGCCTTGTGGGTTTAAGGAAGACAAACCCCCACAACCAAGCCATACCATATGCAAATTAATGTCTCTAATCATATAAACACAAAACAGAGAGATACACACATGAATCTTAAATCATTAAAGAACAAACAGCATAATACAAGACATTCAGTCTTAATCCAACAACCCCCCCACCCTCCAAAACAAGAGAAATCGAGAATAGCTTACCAATAGTGCTTAAGCCTTGATTTAAGAAGCCACAAAACCTGAGCCCCTACATTCAGACTAGGATCATCAACCCAGTGAGAAGAACCTCAGCCAAACAAAACCAAACCAAGCAGGAGTAGCAAATAGAAATGGGGAAGGGCGGAGCAACTACGGCTGTACAGAACCACAGGACGTGGTAGTTGCTGGCATGGGTTCGCACCAGAAAGAAAAAGGGAGAGGGAGAAAGAGCAAGAGCAGAAAGAGAGAGAAAACACAATCAGTGGAAGTGGAGGTGGGATGAATAACAACTGCTTGTGAGGGGCTGAACACGCTGCGAAGAAGAGGGAATAGCAAAGGGGGAGAGAGGCGGTGGGTAAGAGGGAGAGAGTGACAGAAAGATGCAAATGATGTTTGATAAGAGGTGCGTGTTACATTGCTCCGCTTTCAGTTTGGGAGTTCGTTACTCCCATGTATAAAATTATAAAAAATCAAGAATTTATATTACAAAATGAGTGTCTTGATTTTTTCTTTGCAAATAGGGGCTTTGCAAATGGCTGCCCTTATATCACCTCCTCTTCCACCAACTCCTCATCCACCGTGTTCTCCGCCGGCACCGCCATCTCCGGCCACCATACGCGGCAGTGCGTCAAGTGCTCACGAGCCAGATTCTTCACACCCTCTTTCTGAAAAATTATATCATCTTCTGCTGCGTTAGCCAACACCATCACCCATCTCGTTCCACTGCGAATCGTTGTGCATCTGTGTCGTCGATCTCCTCCTCCCAGCCACTGTGAACCGCCGCCCAGCTACCGTCGAGCTCCAGCCGTCACGAGACAGCGTGACCCAGCCCGCATCTGCGACAAACCCCATCGCGTCCCCAACCCCGCGCCTCATGTCCGCCGTGCATCTCCGGTGGGGATCGATGTCGGCAATGAGGATGGGGTCCTTTGTCGCCGTGATGAACTTTGCAACATGACAGTGGTGACGACGACAACGAGCGTGGCGCGCAGTATAGCGAGGCGGTGGCGTTGAGGGGGCTTCTGCCGCTTCATGTGCCGCTGTAGCAGCGGCTGTCGGTGTTCGACGGGGTGGTGGACTTGGTGCGGTGTAGGCGCGCCGCGAACCGATGGATTCCGATGACAATGATGGTTGTGTCTTCAATAGCCCTCCGCCTGAACATTAGTTCGTTGCCGGAAAAGCGCCACGCAGAGGAACTAGACGACGGCTCGCACGATGCTCCACGGGGGCTCCTCCAATCCAAGCGGAAGTGGGTTTGTGGGTGTGCTGCTGTTGTAGTCGATGCAATTTGGACGAAGAAAGGAGTGAATACGGCCACGGGGACAAGCTTGCAAATTCAAATGTTAAGTGTCCCAAACTTGTAATATTAACTTATCAAACTTATGGTCTTAAATCAGAGGTGTACGTTACCCCCAAAGTTGAAAGGGAGTAACATAACACGCACCTTGATAAGAATAAGGGGGAAGGAAGCATCGAGAAGGAAAGAAGAAAAGGGAAAAAGAGGGGCTTAGGGTGGAACATCCTACTAAAGGTGTTGGTGGTCTGTTTTTTCCTTTCTATTATTTTATTATTTTTTTATAAAGGATATTACACTTGTATCTATCTAAAAATATGAAGAGAGGAGAAGAATGAGTCATACAGACTCAGTGGGAGATAATACATCTATACCTAGAGCGAGACAAGCTTAAACATAACCTTTTCGTCAAACATATTATGAAAATACATTGTTGAGGGATCATTGCTATAAAACTTAAAACTTAAAGCTATTTAAAAATTTCAATACTTCTTTGTGATCTCATAATCCACTCTACAAATCCTTTTCAAATAGGCTTTTAGCAATGCAAAGTGTTATAAAGCTTCTTAAGAACCTCATATGTCATTCTTCATGTAAAATACTCATCTATATATATATATATATATAGTATACCATAAAAAAAAAAACTTCCACCAAACATATCTAAGCATAATACTTTTAAAACTAGCTATAATAAATCATATATAATGAGGATATAGAAATTGGGTTTAAGATAGAGATACTTTATCATAACATGAAAAGCAAATAATTGTTTTAAATCATAATAAAGTTTGAGAGAGGATCTTATTCAGAATCTATATTCTAATCCTTTCCACATTGGACGTTACACATTGTCATCCCCAAATGTGGTTCCGTTATCGATCACCTTTGGGTGTTATGTACCACCGTCCCCAGAGTGTTCATATTTATTCCGGACATATTGGCCAAACATGTCGGGTTAGCAATCACCCTGCTAGCTGGGTTATTCGAGGTGTACCAAAGCTAATATTACTGTCATTAGCAAATAGTTTCTGATACAGTTCCTTCTGCTAGAAAAGCATTCACACTTACTGGGTCTTTGCCATGTCTCATGTGAATCCTTGACTTAAATTTTCTTTGAAACACATTTCCTTTCTTTTCTAATTTCAAACTAGTTTTACGACATCACTTAAGTAAACTCTTTTCTTTTTGTAATGAATAGAAACTTTTCTATCATGGTATACCTGAAATCAATTACATTGCTTAAACTCTTAAAACATTAGAACTTAATAATTCTTAATATAATCACAGGATAAAATTCATAATTCCTTAAAATTCTTATAGCATGAAACTATTTTTCTTCTATCCAGTTATTCAAGTATTAGATATTAATTTCCAGATTTGCTTGTCTCTCACATATATATAAATAAATACAAAGGAGTAATACACTTTGTTTTTGAATAAGTCAATAAGGTCACACATTGAAATGCTATTTCACTTTCTTTGAACTTTAATAACTCAAACTATAAACTTAACATTTAGAGAATCATACATATACTTGAAACTAGCTAGCTATAGATATATCATCAACTCACAGTTCAAGTTGGGAAAGGAAGAAGCTCAAGTTTCATGAAGCCTTAGAGCCATCAAGGGATTCTGGAGAGTATCTAACATGGCAAATATATGAATCAGACTCCCACAACTTAACTATTCTAAGAATTTATTAAGAGTAGCCTTATAGGGCAAAAACCCACAATTATAGAGCTTAACCCCTTCCTCATGAGCTCAAAACTTGATTTCAAAGATAAATTAACTAATCCATGGTATAATAATGAAAGTTAAGCTCAAAAATTACCTTAGAGATATGACGAAGGTGGTAGAGCATGAGAAAAGTGGCAGTTCTCCTCCCACCATGATTTTCTCTCTCTAGAAAAGTGGAGAGAGAGAACTCCAAGTGAGAAGACCAAGTTAGGTGATGAGCATGAAATGAGGAAATGAGTTTAGTGGTAGATTTGAGTGAAATTTGATAAAAGAATAATGATTCCATGGGGGAAGAAGAAGGATGAGAGAGATAGAAAAAAGAGAGAGAGAGAGTTTTGGGTGAAAATGATGGAGAATGGTCAAGACCCTTCCTTTATTTCTATCCAGTGGGTGCCCATCTGCCTGAAACTCCTTCTTCTATAGCGCATCTAGCGCCTAAGCACCTAATCCTCTTTTTTTTTTTTTTTCCTTCTTCTATCTACACCTCTAAATATCACCATACACTTATTCACATTTCTTTTATATCATCATACACTTATTTATGTTTAATATCCTCATTTATTTTACTCTCCATTAACTTTAAACATTTATTTTACTCTCCATTAACTTTAAACCATAAATGTAAAATAAGGAAACACCCCTATTTGAATCCAATAAAAATATTACAAAAATCAAACTCCTTGAAAATCAAAATTCAACTTTTGAATTCTAGTACAAATTTCAGGAAACTCGCATTTTCTTTAACTTCTGAGCTAAAAATGAAAGGGTTAATGGCTTCTTAAAATTCCTTAAAAATCACTCTTTGATTCTTTGATATTTAAAGAACTATTACCCAGACTTTTAATCCCCTGAGAATGTTCCAATCATATGGCCCTCTAAGAAGGCATAGAATCTAAACTTAGAGCTTTTGCAAGGTCCAACAGGATGAAGTATCACACTTCATACACTCTCGACTTGGGTGTTACATCTATACTTCACAGCTTTGTTAATGGAATTTGTAAATATTTATTCACATTTGTTGTTTATAAATTTTAAATATTCATGTGAAATTAATGTTTATATTAATTTTATTAATTTATAATGTTGATATTTATAAATTTCACAATATATTACTTTACATGGATGAATTTAGCTATATTATTATCCAAAAAAATAAAAAGGCAGCTTAACAGGCACTTTAGTAATAATAGTATATTGATATAGTAACTACATATGTGTCTCTATAGCTTCTAGAATATTGGTTTTTGAAAGGAGTGGGTATGTGGGTAATAACTGCAATCCAAAAAACTAAAACATAGCTTAAGTAAACTATAACATAATCGTGGCTACTGTGTAAACTGAGTATCGGTATTTTGGGAATAACAAATTGTGACCAAGACGGATAGTTAAAGTTGCCCAATGATTTTATATAGAAGTAAAGATAATAATAAATTAAAACTTAAAAAAAGCATATTATAAAATCTCTTCTTCCGATTTGGGGCATCCATCGATTGACCAACCTGCAAAGCCACAAGTTTTGACCAACCTACTCCACAAAATACAGGTTGGGTTGGATGGAAAATTTTCTTTTCCACAAGGTACCGGTTGGGTTGTAAGTTTTGAAATTTTCAATCTACACAACTCAACCCAACCTAACCCATACAATTTCTTCTTTTGGGTGTCTTGAATTTGTGTGAAGATTATAATTTTTTTATCCCATTATATTTAACTTTCCACCAGACTTACCTTATCTATAGTTTAATACAACATACTTTTTTGTTTTTTTGGGCTTAAAAGAGATCATTTCTTATAAAAGAAAGACATGCTAGGTCTACGAGAGAATGAGCCAATGCATTATGCTAATATGCTATATGTGATAATACTAACTTCAATTGGCTCATGTAATTTGTTGTATATTTAGAAGTTATGCATGCTTTTTAAAAGCTATTAGGACTTCTGTATGCTTTTCTAGAAAACTTTTTGGATTTGTATGCTTACTTGAAAGTTCTTATGGTTTATGGATGTTTCTTTAACCTTATTAAACTCAATGCCTAACATGTCTCAGTCATAGATAAACAAGTTCTTTCTTTTATGCTATTTATTTATTTTAATTTTGTGTTCTTGTTTTTAAATTATTTATATTACTTTAATTTAATTTTTATTTTGATTAGTTTATTTTTTGTGTAATTTTTTTCAAACAATCTTATGAGTATTTCTTTTCTTCATAATTTTTTAATCTCAATCTCGTGATAATAATAATAATAATAATAATAATAATAACAACAACAACTTTGAAGAATTAAATAGCTATAAATAAAATATAACAAATTTTACTATAATAACTAATTTTCTTACGCTCATTGGAACTAATTTTATTATAATGATACCTTTAAAATATATAGGGGATTTTATATCCTTAACTAATACCCAACTAATTAATCACTATTAGGATCGTAGTAGGGATTGTTATATTTTATTTATATTACTTAATATTTCAAAGCTATTATTATTATTATTATTATTATTATTTTGTACACATTTCAATTAGGAAAATTTGTTATGAGCTTTTGTTAATAGAATTACAACGTTTTGCAACGTTAGTAGTTATCTCATTCAATATGTGTGACCATGTCAAAATAGGCATTGAAGTAAATTGCTTTAATGTTTCTTAATATTTGCTAAGACTTTGGGCAATAGCTCATGTTGGGGCTTGTTACGTTACTCCCCTAATGTACGCCCTTGCTTTAAATTAAAAAATATGATAACTTAATATTTACAAATTGGGACTTTAACATTTTTATTGGCAAGGCTTATCTCGGTGGTTGTGTTGAGTTCCTCCTTTGTCCAAACTACTTAGACAACAACAGTAGCACAGTGCAAACCCATATTAGCTTGGACTAGAGGGGCCCCCGTGAAGGGTTGTGCAAGCCGCCTTCTGCTTCCTCTGTGAGGCACTTTACCGGTGACGAAGCTAATGTTCGGGCAGAGAGCTATTGAAGACGCGACTACCACAATGAGTTTCGATCTACTTCAACAAATGGATGTAGTAGCCGCCACTATCAAGGCCTGTGCTACCGCCTTTCGACCACGAGAATGCAGCGCGGTGGCTTTCGTTTCTGTAATAACCAAGTATAGGAATATATAAATCGTGATGTGCTGCTATGTCGGACCCCGCGAAGTCCCAAGTCTGGACCCTAGGCCTCCTTGGAGGGCTATATCATTGAGACATTTTTATGGAATCAAAAGTCTCGATAATTGTTCCTTAGATATCAAAGAATTGCAGAGCAATTTTTAACAAATTTTTGGAGGTTATTAACCATTTTATTTTCAAGCTCAAAGTTTAAGAAAATGAGAGTTTTCAGAAGTTTGTACTAAAATCCAAAAGTTGGATTTTGATTCTTAAGGAGTTTGATTTTTCCAATATTTTTATTGGATTCAAATGGGGGATATTCTCTTATTTACATTTATGTTTTAAAGTTAATAGAGAGTAAAATAAATGAGGACATTAACTTGAAATGTAAATAAGTATATGATGATGTTTGAGAAGAGTTTGGAAGAGAAGAAAAAAAAAAGGGAGGGTGCTGAACAATGCACTTTCAAGTGGGAGGGCGCCCAGGCGCCCGCTGGACGAAATTTAAAAGAAGGATCTCGTCCCTTCTTTTTCGTTCTTCCTCAACTCCTCTCTCTCTTCTTTTTATCTCTTCTCTGTTTCTCTCCTCATGGATGCCATGACTCTTTCACCATTTTCTAATCAAATCCTCCACAAATCCCTCTTCTTCATCATAATCATCATCAATCTTCTTCTTCCTTGAAGCTCTCTCTCTCATCTCTTTTAGAGAGAGAAACTAAGGTGGGAGGAGACCCAAGTCTTCATCAAGTTTCTTCTTTCTTTTGCAACCCAAGGTAACTCTCCAAGCTCAAATCTTCTTCTATTTCATGGGAAGGGAAGGTTTTTCTTGGAGGATTAAGTTTAAGGTTGAGGTTTGGGAACCTAGGGTTCTAGATTGGAGATTTTGTACCTTGGGAGGTAATTTAAATTAATCCTTAGCTTTAGAAACTAATTAGTGCTTGAATTGTGTTCTTTATGATGTTAGATACACTCCGGAATCTCTTGGTGGCTCTAAGACTTCGTAGAGTTGGGCTCCTTTCTTTCCAAACTTGATATGTGAGTGCTAGTAAATTTATAGCTTGTTCTTATTCTTAATTTCCTAGCTACATGCCGAAAATGTAATTTAGTGAAGCTTATGAAAGAATTGAATTAATATGTTTTACTCCGTATTTATAGGACTCTTGACATAATCATGATAGTTATGTGTATATATATATATGTTTAAGCATAGAAGTGTGGGACAAACTCTTATAGAAGCTAATTTATAGTATCTAAATAATATGAAGTTTCAAGTTATTAGAAATTTTTATGTTCTTAAAGTCAATATTCTGAGTTATTGGATAGAAAGAACAGTTACATTTCGATAATTGAGAAAGAGCTCTAGATGCTTTAATTTGAAACTACTATACTTTGAAACTATATTTGATAGTATAGTTATTTTGTATATTTGGTGAATTTTGATAACTATGTTTACTAAGAATACGGAAGATTCTTGAATCTTATTATCCTTTTAAAGTTATAAGCAAGAAACTATATGATTTGAAAGAAAGAAAAATGTTATTGTCAAGGAGTTAGAAGGAAATGTGTTTTCAAGGACTCACATGAGGCATGACAAAGACCCAGCAAGTGTGAGTGCTTTTCTAAAGGGGGAAACTGTAACAGAACTATTTGCTAATGACAGTAGCATTAGCCTTGGTGCACCTCGTATAACCCAGCTAGCAGGGTGATTGTTAGCTCGGCATGTCGGCCAACATGTCCGGTAGATATAGTCACGCATAGGCGTGAGATCAGTTACTGTTGAGCAAGCCCAGTCAAGCAGTTATTTTCTGAAATAGAATCCTCCGCTAAGTTTTTCATGAGGTTGAACAAGTATTTATTTTCTATATTTTGATAAAGTATTTCTATATTATGCATTTATGTTTAAGATTCTTATTTACTAGTTGAAACTGTATTTAGGTGAAGTTGAAATTGAAATTTAAGGAAATTCCTTGAAGTTATCATATGTTTGAAGTAATGAGCAAGGATACATATGAGTTGATATAATGAGGTTTATATTTAGTTAAACTAAAAGGTGCTCTAATGAGCCATAAAGAGATTTTAAAGATAGATATATTATGCCTCACTGAGTCTGTATGACTCACTCTTTCTTCCTTTCCATGTTTTTAGACAGGTGCGAGATTGTGCTCAAGCTTCCACAGCTAATTAGAAGTTTCAGCATCTAAGTTTCAATGTAAAATCTCTAGAAGTGCTCCAATAACCTACAGGCAGGGTCCTCCTTGTATTGGGTCTTATGTTGTTACATGTAATTGTTTTGAGTTGTAATTAGTTTAATCTCAATGATTATGTTCTTAAGCTTCTTGAATAGTTATGTAAACATATTTTTTTATAAGTGATTATGCTTTAAATTCTCATTTTTGTGTGCTGTGGGGTGCATTCGGAGAATGCCTGGATCTACAATGAGTTTGCATGTTTATGTATTTTATGCAGGGCGAGGATCCTTATTTGGGAATAGTCCTAAACACAAAGAAGACTCTGCCCAATTTTCTATTAGAATAAAGTCTAAAGTAGGCTTGCTAGGGACGTGCCCCTATGCGCTAGTCACGACTTGGGTTAGGTCGTGACAGTTTCCTCCCTCTTCATGCTGGAACTGTCGAACGTCATTGCCGCCACCTTCTACTTCACCTTGGACATGCCGCCATCAAAGGCCACTCCGACTGCTCTAGCCATGGAAGCCACGCCAGGACCACCGCATGTGACATTGTCCTTTGTCATTGTCGTGTTCGCATGTCTGCCATTCCTCTGAGCTTCCATTCTCCTTTTCATCTGCGAAAAAAGCACTGCCTCCACGATAAGATTCGTCGCAGGTTCTGCCCTCAAATCTGGTCCACAGTGGAAGCCTTCTCAAATGCCAGTTGGAACTGCTGGCGCTGTCACAGATAGCTTTGCCGCCGATGGCCCATCACTTGCTCTGTACCTCACCGAATCACTGCGCCTTGCAGACGCCTCCTTCTGCATTGCCGGTGGTGGGGGCTTTCAGCCTGGCCTTGGCTTGGCTTGGGACATGACTCTAATTGCAATGAAAAAGTATAAGACAACCATTTAGCAATATTATCTTAGGATATTTTTAAAGGGATTAAGTTACTCCCAAAGTTAAATGAGAGTAACGTAACATCCCCCACTCATGTTTGATAGTAAGTGAGAAGTGGTTGTTGTAATGTATCCTTGGAAGCATTAACTGTGAAGACCATTTACACCAAGTTATTAACTTGTGATGGTAAAATACTCTTTAAGTTTAGTATTTAGTACGTCTCAGTCATCAATAAGTAATTTATTTATTTATTTATTTTAATTTTTTAATTTTGTGTTCTTGTGTTCAAATTATTTATATTACTTTAATTTAATTTTTATTTTAATTAATTTATTATTTGTGTTATTTTATGTAATTTTTTCCAGCATAGAAAAGAAGAGATAAGTGAAAAGTTAAAAAAAAAAAGAAAGAAAAATAGCAATATACAAGGTAAAAAAAAGGTGGTTTCAATGGGATAAAAGGAAACAAACTTTTTTTCAAATCTCACAGACAATAAAACCCAAAGGATCAACAAAAATTAGACATGAGCATAGTAAAACAATTAAGTTGAGGATACTGAAAGTAGGTGAGTCTAAAAGTAAGCTTCCTCAAGTTGAGAATAAAAGTGAACCAAAATGACTTTTTATTGTACCTTCATTCTTAGTATCATATCATATTATATATCTACATATTAAAATAATACTATAATTTCTCATACTCTAAATATTAAATGTCTCAATTTAATACTTTAATTTAATTTTTTTTATTTTTGTCTTTTTTCAACACTAACATTTAATAGTTGTACAACCAATTTTAGATTTCTCTACCTATTCATTATGAGCCATTTTTCTTTGTCAAAACCAAAATTTTTCAATACTAAAATAATATATGCCTTTCCAAAATATGTTTTTGGCTACAAATCAAATTCATTTTTTTGGTACAAAATTAAATACATTTTCAATCAAATAAATTTTATTTGCTTGATGAGATTTCTTATTTGATATCATTAGCGTATTGATTAAAAATAAAAAAGCATTTAAAAAAAAATTAGTATATACTAATGGCTCAAAATTTTTTATAAATTCCCACTTTAAGTATTTGTTAAATTTGAAGGAAAATAGAGAAGAAGGAGTATAAGTGAAACAACTATTTGTAAAGGCAAATGCTTAAGGTCAATAAATGTTTCATCGACATTTCTACGTAATGCACAGGAAATAAATACTACTCACTTTTTTTATAATCATAGTACATATATAGTGCATAGGAAATAAAAAATTCAAATTTTATAATCATCTTATTTAAAAGTCGAAACAAATGCACCCTTATTCACATGCATTAATTCTAATACTATTTATATATATTTAATAAAATTATCAAATATTTTTATTTTCAATAATGTATAAATAAATTTCATAAATATAATTTTGCTATATTATTCATGTAGCTTTTTTCCCTTAATTTATATGTTTTATATCTTCACTTTGTAGTTATAACTTTAAAAAAGTAACTTAATCTAATTTAATTATATTACAAAAATAATGGTATATATATGTTTTCTTTGAAATATTCACATCGCTTATTATTTCATAAAAAGTGGGAGTATCTAAATTTATTCTAATGAAGGCAATACCTAAATTTTAATTTAGTTAGTTGAAAATATTTATATCTTTATATGTTATATCATTTCAACTAATTCATTATTTTATTAAGTATTCAAAACCTTTATTATTATTAAAACAATATATGCTTAATCAAATTGTCAAATAAATTATCTTAATTATTTTAAATTAATCTCATTAATAAAATTAATTTTATAACCATAGTTGGGATGTTCTATTAAGTAAAATCAATATTTTACTATTATTTAATTTAATTTATAAAAAAAAAATATAGTTATATGTGTTAATTTAAACTAGATAAACAAAAATCTTTAGGACAATTTAAGTGATTTTAGCTATTTTTTAGGGATACACTCTATAATATTATGTAATATTTTAATATACTTATATTATATATTAGTGCAATTTATGTTGAATTAAACTTGAGGCTTGATTAATTTCAAAATTTTTAAGATGAACAATCATGCACAACCATTGGATAATCATAATCATATACCTATATCTAACACTCTTTCAAAGTACAGTACTATGCTTAAGTCATAGCACTACACTCAGAAGTTGTTACTGTTAACTGAACGGTCCTTGTCTGTTAGCAACCTCTAGCCGTCCTCGATACTTATTGAACTATTTGGACATAATATAGAAATATAGTGAGAATTATAAATTCTCAATAGGATTCAATTAACTATCATGGACCATGTCATCATTATTATCTTCAGCTATTTTGGTTTATTATGAAGAAGGTGATCATGCTAAACAAATTTATCAGTTTTATAGTTTGAAAATATATTGTCCGAAGTAGAGTTTATTTTATTCATACATTGTCAATCAAAGGAAGAATCTAAACATAAATGTAGTAGAATAATTAATGTCTGAATATAGATACAATTAGTCTCTTAATAAGCAGGGAAAAGAATTGAAGCATAAGCATAGCAGATCAATGAACAACTGAATAATATGCACTTATGAGTGCAGCAATGCATTTGATGCAAGTGATTATCTCTCCTGTTAACTTTCTTTACTTTCGTCACTTGGCACACCTAGGCGTTACGTATCGCTGTCCCTAGGATGCCTGCATAAGTTCTAATCTTTAGTATTTACTGCCCTTGGGTAGTCTGATCTAGGAGTGAGCTCAACTCGTGACCGTCGTCACACAGAACTAACCTACAAGGGAACCCATGTGCCTCTAGTCTTGGAGGGATCTCATTTTGGCCACGTGCCTCTAAATTGAAGGGATCTCTCCTGGTCACTTGCCTCAAGAATAGAGGGATCTCAGCTGACCACTTGCCTTCAAGGTAAAGGGATCTCATCTGACCACGTGTCTCCAAGGTAGAGGGATCTCACAATTTTATACTGCCTTCACAGGAAGGGACCCAATTAACTGTCTTCAAGTGAAGGGACCCAATCTTATCTTATTTAACTGCCTTCACAAGGAGGGATCTCATAACTGTCTCCAAGTGAAAGGATCCACATTTAATATGGTCATATCATGAATATTCATGTCAGAAACTATCATAATTTCATAAAATTCTGCTGAAAATTCGGCAGCATAACAGATTAAGTCCGCTTCCTAATGAATAGTGCCAGTACTCAGGAAATTTTAATCAATCAGCAAACCCAATATAGAGTATCATATCTCCATTGGTTGTCACACACAACAAAGTCTTATGAGCAAAGCTTAGGTGGTTAGGTGCAAGCTTTAAAATTTTAAGTCTTAATCTATCTTGCAAGCTTTTAACTTTTATTGATGTTCCCGAGTTCGACTTCCAAGATTGGATTGGGTCCAAGTTCCGAGATTATATAAGTTCCGACATCCGTGGTTATGTTCGATCTTCGAAATTGATTCTGGATCGAGTTTTGGAGCTATGTGTATAAGAGTTTTAAAGCATCCTAGTTTTCTTGACTTCCGGGATTCGAGTATAAGGTCTCTTATTCTGTTATCGACTTCCGAGTTTATGTTGAAAATTCTCGACTTTCGGATTTAAGTTTTTTAGGTTTTATATTCTTGTCCTTGACTTCCGATTTCAAAGTGTTTTATGTGCTTGTGATTCTGATTTCCGACATTAATCCATAATTGTCCTTCCAAGACTTTTATGAATATATTTCCTAAGTTCTAAGTTCCGATATTAATTTTTACCAATCTTGTTTTTTATTTGCTTAGTCTTGAGTTCAATATTAAGTATACTCAATCGAGCTCTCTATTTACTAAGTTCCAAGTTCCGAGTTTCAATATTAACTAAAGTTGTTTGTGTTTCATTCTAGACAACTCTATATCTAGCTAGAATTGTACTTTTATAAGAGAAAATTCACCAAAAATAGAAATTTGGGTGAAATCATACAAATTTTATATCAATGTAAAGCTAACAGAGTAAGCTTTCAGATGAAATAAGTTGCATATTATTTGAATGAGTATAATTCAAGATATAAGCTCCAAAACTTGACCTTCCTGAACTGCCCCATTTTGGCCCGGTTTGGATATAGGGCAAATTCTTCGAACCACTGGCATCTAACTCTGAAATTTTTATGGGATATTCTCTTATGTGTAAGCTTTCTAACAAAGTTAGTTTCATTCAATTCCAAGTCGTATAAGATGAGTTTTGCCCTGAACAACCTAATCTGCCCAAAATCAAACTCAAAAACTTAGGTCAAACACCCAAAATTCATATCTCCCTCAATACTAATCCAATAGCCTTATATTATATATGTATGGAAAGCTCTGAATGTCTACTTTCATTTAAAAATAGTTTCATCGATTTTAAAGACTGTAGGCAGAGCCGTACACTCTGCCGTACGGATTGCCGAGGGGTTTTGGTTTTCCAGCCTCTCACATCTTCCTATTTTCACTGTTTCTTAGTTCTTAATTGATTACAAATCAGCCAAAGATCATCATATTCAATCAATCATCACATCAAAAAATGAGAAAATAAAGCCATAATCAGCCACCCTGATAGCTCCTTATAGTGAGTTATATTTTTAATTAATTTTTATTTAATTTAGGATATAGTTGTTTAGTTTAGTTAATATTTTGTTTTATTTTCATTAAGTAGTTTAGATTAGGTGGTACTTTTATTTTCTGTTGTTTTTTTATATTTTAGATACTTATTTATATTTTTGGTCTACTTATTATTAGGTAGAAGCACTCAAGTTAGAATTTGGAGTCATAAGAGAGCTTATCTTGCATAAAATCAAGATCTTTCAGTATTGAAAATTCAATATCTAGCTCTCTAGAAGTCGGATTATGATGGTTTAAGATTTTGGAAAGAAGGGAAAAATATCTTCAGCTTTGTTGTTGGACACCTTTTCCAATTCTCGAGTCTTCTAGGTGAAAAAGGCAAAACAAGATTGAAGCTTTATCTTATTTCCGATGCTGTCAAGTTTGACCTTTTATCATTCTTTCACTTATATCTTGAGTTGTAGAACTCCGATTGAGGTGATTCTTGTTGTGTTGGAAAGCTTACTCAAAGACCTACAATCGCTATTTCTACCTCCAAGGCCAAATTCCAACTATTTTGACCGCTACAAAGCTTGGAAATGTGTAAAAATGGTTAGCACTGTCAGGCAAACGCGCTATAGCGCGCTGCCTTGAGCTAGAGCGCGACGCCGTTTGCAGCAAGTTGCTGGTTCGGCCCAAAATTTGAGAAAAGGATTCGTAGACTATAAAAGGCAACACATAAGGTCAGAAAAAGGATCCCTAGACACTTCCAAACACCTCCCAAGATAGAAGACTTCTTCTAAAGAGATTGAAGACGAAGATTCAAGGATTCTGGAGCTCAAGTTCAACATGGAGAGATCCACATTCTTTCAAATCATTTGTTTCTAGCTTCCATACTTTATGGTTTTTGTTTCTTCTATCTTCTTATCTTCGTACTCTTTTATTGTTTTATTTTCTTTAGTTATGAACTAGTTTTCTTTTGCTAGGGCATTAGTGGACCCTTTTTGTATGGCAAGTTTACTTATGGATTAATGTTAATCTTGTTTTCTATCTCTATTGTGTAGTGTTTTTGTTTGTTCTTAATGCTTTTAATTGCTTGATCACCAATTAATTGATTTGGGGATTTACAATAACTCGAGAGAGGGTTTGTGAATAGAGCCTCTTAACATAAACACCGTGAGTTGAGTGAAAACTAGAGTTAGGCAAACGCGGTTCGTGCGGTCGACATAGAAACCCATAGAGTTTTAACCTTTACCTGAATTAGTTTGTGCTAAGAGATTAGACAATCAGTTTAGGATAAAGAGTATTGCTTGACCTTGAAAGAGGTTAGGAATAAATTAAGGGGAACCGACCGTGAGTCAATTAGGATAGGAACTGATTAACAAAAATTTATAGTAAACGTGTCTACAATAGGTGAAATTAATTAGCCGTAGCATCTATCCTATTGCATTTATCCATACTGTTGGAATTTTTTGCATTAGTATTTTTCTTATTTATTTTATTTTATTTAAATTTTAATTTCTTCATCAGTAATTCCATTCTGTCCAAATAGTTATTCCCTTAGACTATTTCGGTATTTGATCTATCCTCATGAGAACGATACTTTACTTGTTACTTTATTACTAGTACGATCCGGTATACTTGCCGGAGCCGCACCACACCCACAATTAGAATAACAAGAACAAAGTTGAACCTCTATCTCTTTGTATGTGATTTTGCTAAGTTTTTGAGTTTGGATTAATGGAACCTTATCAAGCTTGGAGTTTTGATGGAGTTGGTTGAGAGGAGAAGAGAAGAAGAAGGCTGAAGCAAGGAGAGAAAGTGGCACAATCAACATGGGATGAAGGAGAAAAATCTGATTTAAACATAAAGAGGGTAATTAGAAACTTGTAATTTGATTGGTTGAGAACTTAAATGACTGAGTATTTAGCCATTGGGTTATAGGGTTTTGGGCATATAATTCTATTAGTTCAGTTCCGACAGTTTAAAATACCGTAATCTTAATGATTTCCTTTAAATTGGTAAATTGGTTTAAGAAAATTTCTATGAAATCTTCTATTCTTCTAATTCAGTTTCCTTATATCTAAACTCAATTAGTTACTAATTAATTGATCCTAAATAAATATTTAGTCGAATTTTAATTACTTTCAATTATTTGATAAAAACCGAATAACTAGGTAAAAAGACGATAAAAATTTTGGTGGGTGTTACACTATATATTAAAATAATATGGTGACTTTTTATATTCTAGATATCAAAAGTCTCAATTTAATACTTTAATTTAATATTTTTCATTTTTATTTGTTTTCCAACACTTGCATTTAAAAGTTGCACAACTAATTTTTGGCTTCTCCACCTAGTCATTAATAGCTATTTTTCTTTGTCAAAACCAAAATTTTTCAATTCTAAAATAATTTATGCCTTTTGAAAATATGTTTTTGGCTTACAAATCAAATTCAATTTTTTTTTTGGTACAAAATTAAATACATTTTCAATCAAATAAATTTTATTTGTTGATGAGATTTCTTATTTGATATCATTAGCGTATTAATTAAAAATAAAAAATATATTTTTAAAAAATTAATATATACTAATAGCTCAAAATTTTTTATAAATTCTATTTTAAGTATTTGTTGAATTTGTAGGAAAACAGAGGAAGAGGAGTATAGATGAAACAACTATTTGTAAAGGAAAATGCTTTAGTTCAATAGATGTTTCAGTTAGACTCCTATAGACATTTCTACATAATGCTCAAGAAATAAATACTACTCACTTTTTTTATAATCATAGTACATTTATAGTGCATAGGAAATAAAAAATTCAAATTTTATAATTATCTTATTTAAAAGTTGAAAAAAAATACACCCTTATTCACATATATCAATTCTAACAATATTTATATATATTTAATAAAATTATCAAATATTTTTACTTTTAATAATGTATAAGTAAATTTCATAAATATAATTTTGCTATATTATTCATGTAGTTTTTTTCCTTAATTTTATGTATTTCATATATTTACTTTGTAGTTATAACTTTAAAAAAGTAACTTAAGCTAATTTATTCATATTATGGAAATAATGGTGTATATATTTTTTCTTTGAAATATTCATATCGCTTATCTCTTATTTCATAAAATGTGGAAATATCTAAATTTATTCTAATAAAAGCAATACCTAAATTTTAATTTAATTAGTTGAAAATATTTATATCTTTATATGTTATATCATTTCAACTAATTCATTATTTTATTAGGTATTCAAAACCTTTATTATTATGAAAACAATATATGCTTAATCAAATTATCAAATAAATTATCTTAATTATTTTAACTTAATCTCATTAACGAAATTAATTTTATAACCATAGTGTCCTATTAAGTAAAATCAATTTCTTGCTATTATTTAATTTAATTTATAAAAATATAGTTTTATGTGTTAATTTAAACTTGGTAAAAAAACAAATCTTTAGGACCATTTAAATGATTTCAGCTATTTTTTAGGGATGAACAACCGTACACAATTGTTGGATAATCATAATATATATAAATATCGTTGTTACAATTCAACATAGTTGCAATAGTTATTATCCAATTTATGACCAATATATTTATGATAAATTTAACCTATTAAAGACATATCTAAATTTTAATTTAATTAGTTTCAAAATCTTTATATCTTTATATGTTATATCATTTTCAACTAATTTATTGTTTAATTGAATAATTTACTCATATATTTTTTGTTCTCCATTAACTAATAATATATATATGTATAAAAATACGTATATTCAAACCTAAAATTATAAAAATTAATTTAATATCTTATAAAATAAAATATTAATAACTTTAAATTAATAGTAATTTAAATTTTGTTTTCCCGTGCCACGCACGGGTACCCTCTAGCTTGTTGTAACCTTGGAGCATTTGATTTATATGCACCAACGTGAGATGGAGCGTCGGAAATAAAAATAGCATTTAATATTAATGTATATGTAGAAAGTGCATGAACATAGGAACTAGATACCCATAGGAAATAGGTACTCTAATTTAGTGTAAATGATCATTATGATCATTAGAGATTGTACATAAGCAAGTTATTGCAGTGTAATCTAAGTAGCAATTTAGAATCAAGTATTCAGTATTATCTCGCGTCTTTTATCTTTTATTTATTTATTTTTTTTCATGTTGTACAAACATATTCTTGATGTTGGCTTAGGCTTAAGACTACGCTAGTAAGGCGCCGTTTAGTTTCATATTATAAGAACTGAAATTAGCTAAACTAAGTTAAAATTCTATTTTGTTTCCAAGTATGGGTGTCCTTAGCCACATTAATTCTTGATCTTGTACTTAGCTTAGTACCTAGGGGATGCCACACTTACTACACGAATGAATGGATGCGAGTCTATCAATTTTGATCATAATGCTAACTTTTGCCCCTAACATTAGTTGTGGACTACCATCATGCCTTGCTAACGCCCAATTAGGGTTAAAGGTAGATCGTATCTGTCAGCTATAACTTTGGTCTAATTATAAGTGTTTGATCGATAAAGTGTTATTAGATCTAAAGTCACAAGTTTGATTCTTAGAAAGGCACAAATTGATAGTAGGTGCTGGGAAGGGGACATTAGTTGTAGACCAACATTTTGCTTCAGCAATTTCAGGGGAGTTAGATCATGTCAAAGGCCCCATTCTTGAAATAGCATGCAATGCATATGATAGGTATTGGTAGGTGGCAAGGCCCACATAGGATTGAACTTAAATTAAATCATAATACTTGGTAATGGACTTAAGTAAAAAGAGTTTTACCGTAACTATTAGCAATAATTTTTGTCTAATAGTAAGCATTTGATTCAACACTTACCCTCCAAAGGAACTTTTGGTTATATAGCTCAATAAGTAGATTTAGGATACACCTCAACAATGCAATCTTTTGCACTACCTTGTTGCTTACGTAACTTTGAGAAAAAGCTCATGGATTTGAGATTGTTACAAAGGCAGCTTTTCAACAATGCTTTCATAGCTAGACAAATTTGGAGGATGTACCCAAGATTCTCTTGCATAATCAATACTTGCTCAAGAGATATGATAATAGGACCATTGAAGGGAACATCAAGAAATCTCCGATGGCACGATTAAACCTTGAATATGGAAGAAATTGTTTATTTCTCAAACGGCTGATATCTTATTTCAAAGTGGTTCTCAAATTGACTTCAACATCTAGCTACCACACTGGAACAGGTACTTCATGCAAATCGGAGTATCATCTCTAAGTCAACGAACATAATGTGCTTGGGATTTTGAGACATCCCATGCAGCATAGGTCTCTTTCAAATGATCCGCAGACAAGATGCAGAGACCTACGCCGGCGGGGAAATATGGAATGGAATGACGGGCACCGGTTAAACTGTTGCCTTTTGTTCGAGCAATGAGGTGCTGCTTGACTAAATGTTATTCTTGCAAGCTCAAAGAGCATACGGGGAACACATAATTACAGTAACAAATCCTTAGGGTTTAATGTGAAACTTAGTTTATCATCTTTATATTCTTGTAATTTAGACTATCTCTGGATATTGTTTGAAACCGTAATGCAACGTCTTGCACATCCCATCACGTCTACAAAGGGTTCGAACCAATCAAGGATGCCTACAGTTCCATGCGGAGCAAACCCATTAAGCATTTCAGTACGTATTGACAAAAGCGCCTTTCATCTTTGCTTGCAAAAATTAAGTTACAAGAATATTTTCCTAGACAACGTGGTATACCAGCATTTTCACATGAGGCTATTCTGCATTTTGTTTCCAAAAACAACTTAAACAAATGATACTTACAGAAATGATTTGTCACAGAAAACATCATATATGGCAGAGAAAATTACTAGTTCATATGATTATGTGATCTATTCTTACATTAAAATCCTACATGAGAATTTGTCTGCTTTAAGAACAGTTTCCTACACAAGATTTGCTCAAAATGTAAAAGCATAGCAGTTTTTCATCTCAAAGCAATTGAACATCAGATCAAAAGAAGAAATACTTGTTTTAAACCAATCCTTACGAAAACAAATCCTCACATTGCTTGGAACCAGTTAAAAGTAGGAGGAAAGAAAATTTAAAGCTACCATTTTCATAAAACAGAATAAAACTAGATCTGTGATTCACTTCCACTTGCAGGGCCAACAAGAACACCTTGAGCAGAACCTTCCTTCCTACCAGATTCATCCTTTACCTCAGTATCAGCCTTCCTTATCCTGATTTTATATTTAGCCTCAAATTCAGCAATTTCCTTTTTCTTCTTTTCCAATGCCTCGTTAAGCCTGGCAATAACCTCTTCAAGTCCCTCTTTATTGCGCAGCACAGCAGGCAAGACTTCCTTGATGGTTCTCTCAACCAGCACACCACCGATCATGCGATAGCATCGTCTAGATGGATCAAGTGGCTGAATAGCATTAACAACCAATGAGTGCTCACTAACTTCCATTTCCAGCTCAGTAATTTTTGAGTAAATTTGATTGAGTTCGGACCTCATAGCTGCGTATATATTTGCAACTGCTTGTTCATTTACTGGCTCCTTGCGATCCCCTTCAGCTTTACTAGCCATGGTTCTAGACAGATGGAAGAGAAAATTCATCAGGGTAAAGAGAGAAAAGCACTAAGATTAAATGCTATCAATTATATGTAGAGACAGCATTTTCAAACACTATTAGACTAGCATTTTCAAATTGAAAAATGACACTAATAATTTTAAACAACATTAAATAAAGGCAGCACAGTTGATGCTTAAGGTTCTTCAGCAGCATTGATGCATTGGATTCGACAGCCCATTGATAAATACCGTGAATAACAGTTGATATAAATGATTATTTCAATTAATGTTACATATCTGCCAATCATCAGCAACCAATTAGTAGCTTCGTCATTAATTCAACCATACAACTTCAATTTTTTTTTCCCCTTAAAGAATGCAGACCTATTTTTTTTTTTGTTTTTTTTTTGGGGGGGGGGGGTGGGAATTGATATCCAATCAAATCAAGGTCACCCAATGCAAGAAGTCCATTGGTCGGATTATTTCCATAACATAAGAGTTTAAAATCACAAGCTCCATCTTGCTGATAACTTATTATAGAAATTCAATAATTATCATCACATTCACAAGCTCCATCTTGCTGATAACTTATTATAGAAATTCAATAATTATCATCACATTCACAAGCCAGATCCCAAAAGAGATCCCAGATGAATTCTTAATTGGCAAAGCGAAGTAATTATCTAAATCATCAGGTTTGAACATCAAATATCCAAGACTTGAAAAATAAAAAATAAAATTAAAATTAAAAAAAAAAAACACTTGAAATTACCGACCAAAAGCACATTCATGAGACTAAACAAGACTAATTGAACCATTTTTTATTGATTGGAGGAAATAAATACAAGGCAGCTGAGCTCAAAATGCCGAGTCAGATACAAGGAACCACATTAGCAAAGTTGGCTACTAATGCTAGCCAATCAAAATCCTGTGATGGGAAACAAGTTAACCAACTGGGCAGAGGAGTAAGGTTCAAAATAGCATGTTCTTGATGGAAGGATTACCTGAAGTTTGGGCATTCTATTATATGGTAGGGAGGGAACAGGAGGGGCGGTTGTGAAGTGTAATGGGACTTCTCTCTCTCTCTCTCTCTCTCTCTCTAGGAATTTTCTCTGTTATCTGGTTCTTGTGCCCGTGCCTTCAGAACTGAGTACTTTCTTAAGGAGCTCAACCTAATAATACAACGCATAATAATACAGTTTGCTTCATTCTTAATTTCATTTTTTTTTTTTTTTTGTGTTGAACTGAATTTCTCCAGAGCTACCATTACACACTTATAAACACAAAATATAACATGCAGAAATTCGTTTTGCTTTGATAACCCAGCATAACATAGAACTTTAATAACCCACCATTACACATTTTACTTCGCATTTTCCATGGTATTGTCATGTGCATTTTCCATGGTATTGTCATATGACCACCAAAGAGCAACACATAGCACAACACTGCCCTCATCCATACAACTACAACATGAATCTAGCCATGCATCAAAATAGCATAATCTCTCTCTATCTAAGTCTGTGTGTTTCTGTTCTTATTTTTCTACTCTAGGTTTACCCATTAAACCAAAAGTCAGAGACAAGAAGAGGAACCATACAGAAACAAAAACAGCCGATTGAAGCTCTCTCTTAAAGACCTCAGAGTGACCAAAATAATAATAATAATAATAATAATAATAAACATCAAATAACCAGGCCAAGTAGGACTGAAAAAAAAAAAAAACCATCCAAATCAACCCCCAAAACGGCAAAATCTAAAAAATTGAAGGAGGGAGGAAAGGACTTACAACAGAAGGGGAGTGGCGCGAGCAAGGATGGGGAAGAGCGTGAAGACAGGTGGCGATGATGGAGACGAGTCGTGTGCGACAACTGCGACGCGCAACGACGGTGAGCCGCGAGCCGTTGAAAAACGACAGCGAGATTTTGAGAGCAGCAGCACCGCAGGGCCCGAGGGCGTTCAATTCAAGCCTCTTTGCTGCAGAGATTCTAGAAGGGACCAGCTGCAATATGTTTTTGGAAAAAAAAAAAAACTTTGTAATGACACGACGTCGTTTCCTTTTATGAAAAAATGTTGATTGCATCATCGGCCCAGTTTAGTTAAATAGCGGATCGGGCCACCGATTTTCTTTGAAACAGGCCGAGCCGAATTGGGTTTCACTGGGTCTTAAGCATACTTATTTAAGTAATTATCTGACAAATTGGTCCTTCTTAATAGTTATCAGACCCAAAAAAAAAAAAAAAGTAATTATCTGACAAAACCTCGAAATTGGTCATTCTTAATTATTGCCTTGGACAAATTGATCCTTTAAAGAGAGAAAAAAAAGAAAATCAACCCATGGCCCTGCCAATTTTAAATATCAGACAAGTTAGTTTTTCAATATTTTTAAATAATTTATTAGACAAATTAATTCTTTATTTATAAAATAGTTTAAATTGATAGCTAAAAATAAATAAATAGGATAAATAAGTCTATTGAAATATTGAGGAAAGACTAATTTATTGTATACTTTTAAAGTTTAGAGACCACAAAATGTATTTTTTTCCTTAAAGACAAATTTGTCTCTTGTTATTTTTGACAAGAATCAAATTGAGGGTTTTGTCTAATTATTAGGACTTGTTAATAGCTTGGTTCATTAGTTGTGGTAGAAGAGGCTTGAGTTCAAGTGATTGAAAATGTGGCCTTATAATCTTATACAAAGGGGTTTGATCCCCAACTCCACTCCACCTTCCGAATCTTCCTCGCCCTAGATTTTTTTTTTAAAAAAAAAAAGGAAAACCTGGTTCATTAGTTTATTATTCAAATTAGCTGTCCAGTCTAAACTTTATGAAACTGTTTTTGACATAAGAAATTTTTTCAAAATGATTTGATTTTTAAACTTGAGCAATGCTATATAATTAAAAAATATTGTAAGAAATTTTTATCGAAATAATGATTATTGTTGGACAAAATTGAGTGGTATAATCCGATAATTCATCTAAAGTCAGGAAACAACACACATCATTCTCGCAACTAAATCTAACAAACGGCTCTCTAGCATTTTTCTTTTAATTTAACATAATTTCAAACAAAAGATTCTTGTCCTAAAAAATTAATTTATGTTTAAATTCAGTACCTCATAAGTTTCTCTTTTTACTCTTTGAATAGCTCTCCATGTTATAAAACGTATTTTTATGAGCATTAAAAATGCACAAAATGAATTCTTTTAGTAAACTCCCAAATTCACTTTTTAGAAAACAACATTAGACTCAATTTAGTTATTCATAAAACAACTCATTACTTGATCTTTGAGAATCACAAATGTCGGTAATGACTGGTTTGTATTTTACTTACTCATAAAATCAATCCTATTATTATTTTGTTCATACTTTTAGGAATTCACAAAAGAAATTATAAAAATAACAAAGTCTTATTTGTAGAAATTTTTTAGCAAAACAAACCTTTTGGTCCATTAACTTATTTTCGTCCTTTATTTTGATCCCTTGACTTATTTTCGTTCTTCATTGTGGTCCCCTAGCTAATTTTTTTATTTATCTTGGTCCCCTGATTCTTCACTAATAAGTTGAATACAACATTCTATTATAAACAGCTCAATAAAAAACTTTATTGCGGCATCTTTGGGGGCAAAAAGATCAACAAAGGAAACAAGGAAGCTGAGACGTCGTATTGGGACATCTTTCAGGTTTGTTCATCGTTCTATGACTTATTATGCAAAATCGTCTTTTTGCTTAAAACTGAATGTAGTCTTCAATTGTCGTGGAACACGGTTGGTTTCATTATTGATTATCTATGCCAAAAAGAGGGCAATTAAGGGTCCCAGTAGGTGTTTTGATGCCGTCATGATTGATTTTGTTGTTTGGAAAGTTTATATATAAACATTCTGGTCCTATGTATACCAGTGTAGTCATGATACAATTTGTTTATGGAGACATTTTGGTCCTTTGGGGTTAAATATGTAATTTTAAATAAAGATATTTTGGTCCTATGTCTTGTTTTGTTTATATTTGCTGCTTTGTTTATTATAATGTTTTGGTATATCAAAAAATAAAAAGAAAGATAAGTTCTAAGATAAGTCACGCTTGAAGCAAGACGTTCAAGGTTGATGAAGGCACATCCCAAAGAACAAAACTATCAAGATGTTGTGCCCTACGCTTAGCCAAATAATAAGCACACACATTTGCTTTTTGCAGAGTACGCTCTATGCACACATCCCAAATCTCATTTAACAAGACTCTTGTAACATCCCCAACTCTGGAAAGCCTGGTATAGACGGAAACCGGTTTCAAGGTAGAGGCAAAATAGAAAATAATTGGATTATAGTGATAAGTGATAAAACTGTAAATAATGGATTACGATTGTCAGTAAGGGCATTAGAAGAAAAATCTCGATTCCAGGAATATGTAAGCCCCAAAATATTGAAAGCTAAACAATATACATGTAACAACCTTATAAATGATATTTTATACACATGGTTTTAAATAAAAGCGTTAGGTTACTTACACCCTAAGTTAGGTAAATTGAGTGGTTTGTGTAATATCCTATTTTATAACAAAATGTTTGTCCAAAAAAAAATGTTAATAATGAGAAATTTTAAAATTTCACATTTAAGTTTTATAATAATAGAGGAATTAAATTAGTTGGAGGAGGATAAAAGGTGAAATTAAAGAAGAGTATGCGTAGAGATAGGGAAAAAAAAAAAGGAATAAAAGCAACCTTGACCACCAATTCCTTTAATGAGGTGAACTACTATAGACCCTCTTTTTTTTTTCTTTTCTTCTTCCTTCTTCTTTCTCGATCCTTCTCTCTTCTTATGTCACCTCGCCATCTCTAATCTATTTCAACTCTCTTTCTCTCATTGTCTTTCTTTTTTTTTTTTTTTCAACAACACACTCCCTCACTCTCTCCACCACACTATTTTGGCTCTCTCGCCACCACCACTGCCCATGAGTTCTTCCTCTCTTCGCTATCTTTCTTTGTTTGTGCCACCCTCACCACCTTATCCCTCTTTCTTCCTATTTCAATCGTGCCTCCTCTCTGGCGAGACCACCAAGCAGCAACGCTAGACTCAAGCACGCATTATGATGGCAGAGCAGTGGTAGCGACGTGACCAGCGGCAACTTCCTCCTTGCTCTGCCGAACCCGCAGTGACAACCCCCCCACCTTTAGTCTGAGTTCTCTACTTAATTATTGTTTGAGTTCTTGAGGGTGTTGAAATTGTGGTTGTTGTCCATGATTGAGCTTTTGATAGTGTTGTTTTTTTCCCATTGATTGAGATTGTGCTATTGTTTGAAGAATACCTTTTGGTTTGATATGCAAGCATAATTTTTTTTAATGAGAAAATTGATTTGGTTGCATTGTTAACTTGAACAAAACATTGGTTTGGCTTTTGGTGGATTATGCAAATCTGATGTTGGAACATATGACTTGCTTGTTGCCGAAGCTTTGATATTGTTGAGCCTATTAGGATTAAAGTTGTTTTTTTTTTAAAACAATTTTATTCTTTGTTTGACCCTGATATCTAGCACTGTGGTTGAGGTCTTGTGAGAGAACTTTATAGTTGTCATGGCTCTTAGAAAGGGTTAAAAATATGCAAACTAACTCTGGGCGCAAACCAAGAAAATATGCAAGAACTCTTGAACCTTGTTATTCAAAGGCTTAGCTCAATCTTTTCTCTTTCTTTCCTTGCTTTCATAGAATCTAAATATGGTGTACTCACAAGAGATAAATAAATTGTTGTGCTAATTTGATATGTTTGGAAAAATTGAATCTATGATTATGCTCACTAAGGACTGAGGAAGAAGAGAAATTGGGGGATTTTATATCTTATAGCTATTCCATGTTAATCTTCAATTTGAAAAACTAATCTATAGTTGGTTAATGATCCTTGTAGCATTGCATACTCGTGAAAAATCAATTGTTGGCTCCGCGGTGCAATGAGCTTGGAACCCTTGCCTTTGGGCTTAGTACTGTGAGTGATAGTATATTTATAATTTGCTTTTTTTTTTTCCAATTTCATTATCTTCTTGAACCTGTGCCAATATACATCTTGATAAGTTGGTTGTTAAATGTTATTTTGTTATCATACTTAGTATTCTGTTTGAATCTTGAATGTCATTTATTATGTTATCTAACGCTATGTGGGTGGGACAAGTATTTATCAAAGGAAATCTGCCCTTTGATATTCTAACTAAGTTTATATGTTCATTTAATGCTATGTTTTGATACTTTGGAAATGGGCTATCTGGAATCTAATTATTTGAGGTTTGAAATTCATATTGCGAATTCTTATGTTAGATATGTTTGAGTATTACTTTCACTTTTGAAAGAATTAGTTTTTATGGGAGGGATCTTTAACAAAAAACAGTAGTTAGTAGTCACTAATGCTAGCCTTGGTGCACCTTGGTTTGAACCCCAGCTAACAAGGGTATTGCTAGCCCGGAGTGTTTGGCCAACACGTCCAGATTTATTAAGCCCGGATAGGTGGGCAGCTTATCGAGCCATCGGGAAGAGCTTATTGGTGAGATGTTTGTTCTGTTTTGGTTCTGGATTTGAGACCTCCTACTCTGACTTTTCGTTACCTTGAACTTGGAGTTATGTAAATTACTTGGAACAGTTGTTTAAGAGTATTTCATTTCATTTTATCTTTTTTTATTGCTAAACTAGAAATATTTTTATATATAAAAACTATTTTATGAAACACTTGTACTTTCACTTGTCCCACTCCCATTATAAATATGTTATCTCTCACTGGGTCCGTTGGACTCACTCCTTATCTTTCCTTAGTTCAGATTTGAATGTAGGTACTCGCTTCGTGTCTCAGTTGGTTGAAGCATAGGGCCTTTTGCGTGCCCCTTACACCCATCCATGTGGGCCATGAAGATTGTTATAGGATCATATTATCATTGTTGTTATTAATTTGCTGATCTCTTGTATCTAAATCTTTAGTTATACTCCATTAGCTCACAAGCAGGATCTAGCTTCCCTTATGTTGCCTTCTACTATGTTATAGTTTAATCTTGTGATTGTTATAATCTATTTTGAGAATGCCTGGTTGATTCTATGGTTACATTGGTATTCTAAGTTTGTGGTAGAAACTTTGTATTTATGAGGATGGTAGGATTTTTTTTAGGGGAGATTTTGTCTATTTTCGGTGAAGTTTTAGTGGGCTTGCTAGGGGTTCAACTCCTCCTATGCGCCAATCATGATGTTGGGATGGGTCGTGACAGTTTGGAGGAAGCTATACCGCCTAAGTATTAAGAACAGTCTATTGGAATACTAAAAACTGATCCAATTGATGTTTATAATACAAAATGACCTAAATATCCTTCATAAAACCATAAAGTGTGTGGCTACAAATTAGCTATACTAGTCATTTTTTATGAAAAAAAAATGACTACACAACAAAATTTAAGGGAAATTAATTTTAATTTCAAATCTAATTTCATAAAACATAAAATTAAAGAAGATGAACACTTTGTGCTCATCATTTTCTCTCTCCCCCTTCAAGAAGCCGAACCTCTCTCCCTCTATATCTCTTCCATGGATCTTCAACCTACCTAAGACCTTGGATTCTACTTGCTTTCCACTCATACTATCCAACCCTTTAGTTTATTCATCACTAAGAAACTCACACACAAGCCAAAATCTCTCTCCTTTTGGACCATATATTTCAATCATAAAAGGAAGAGAAGAGAACTAGTTGGTGATTGTTTGATTTGGAGAGTTTAAAGCATCAAGAAGTTGAGTTGATAGTGTTGGCTAGCTTGGAGACAAGGTAAGCTCCTAGAACTTATTTGTATTCTAGGGTTTTCTTGAAGTTAGGATTTCTTGATCCATTTTGATCCATTCATTTTGAGCTTTGCATGGTGTTAATAAGACCTTTTTCTAGTGATTTAAGGTTAAGGAAACTTGATTGATGTTGAGAGTAGATTAAACAACCAATATAATTACAAAATAGAAAACTACTACAAGGGGTATATCTTGAGCATACAAATTCAATTTGAAGTGAAGCTAATTTTAAATAAAACGTGACTCAAATAGAAATCTAATCATATGAAATATAGGCCCATTGGACTTGGGATGAAAGGGTTATGACTTTTAGAAATAAGCTATTAGGTAACACCCTCTACCCGACTAATGTGTGATATAATGGATATAACTTGCCCTATATAACTTCAATTGGAATAAAGCCACTTTTGTTAGAAAGCTAACATATAGAGAATCATGTCTATAAAATTTTAGAATTAGATCCTTAGTGGATTATTCCCATTAAATCATTGAAGTTGCCCTATACTTTGTTTTGGTTGAAACATAGCAGCCTTAATATGGAGCTCATAACTTGGGCTCTACCAACTCAAATAGACTAAAACTTATTGGAATTGAAAGAGGGTTCATATAGGTATATCCCGGTAGATGGAGCAAAATAATGTAAGATGAATTTTTAGTAGTTTTCTAATTTTAGGTGTGCAAGTCTATCTTAAAATAGGATAGTCTTGAGTAAAATGTCAATAACTTGAGTTATACATCTCAAAATTTAGTAAAACTAAAGAAGTTTGAAAGTAGACTAATAGGGATATATTGTATTAAAATTTGAGATTAAAATGAATCAAAATGGAATTTTAGTGCAACTTAGAAATTCTAGGCTGATTTTAAGAAAAGTAAGACAACTTATGAATATGGCTTAGAGGTCCCAAACTTATGTAGGACTAAATGGATTGATAAATTATGCAACTATATAGCAAAATGATGCCATGTTGGCATATCATTTATGATGATCGTATTTGAACTCTTATTGGTATTATATTGAGCTCATGATTTCTATGACTGGCTGACTGGTATTTTTGTTGTCTATTTTTGGAAACCTTTATATTTCCGTTGTCATGCTACCAGATTCTAAACTCAAACATATGAATTATGTAGTATACTTATAAGCACATCAAGCATATTCATATATGAATATATGAGCATATGATATGTACACGTGATGTGACTATGTTTTCTTAATAAAGAAATGCATATGAGCATGTGAATTCAGACAATATTTGAACGAATAAGGTAAGATCCTTCCATTTGAATGCAGTTATGAGGTCCCTCTATGTGAAGGCAGTTATAATAAAAGATGAGGTCCCTTTATGTTGGAGGCCATTGCGTAATGAGTCCCTCCAATTTAAAGGCATGTGAGTCTTCTAATTGGTTAGTATTGTGTGACAAAGGTTAAGAGATGAGCTCATTTCCCAGATTAGACGACCTAAGGGCAGTAAAGATTAAATACATATGTAGACACTTAGGGATGGTAATATGTAATGCCTAGGTGTGTTAAGTAAAGAAAGTTAAAGGAAGTCAAGAAAGACAAGTGCACTTACATGGTTATATGATGTCTATCTACATATGCATAAAGTATGTTTTTTTATTGATTTATAAGAAACGACTCTCTTAATTGACAAGTGTATGAATGAAATGAACCTGCTTCAGAAGGATAGTTTTGAACTTCATAAAATGAAATCTATAAGTTAATATGGCATGATCACCTTTTTAGAATAAACCGATGTAGCTAGAGATGTTGATGACAAAACTGTGTGCATTAGTTTAGGATATCCTACTAAGAATTTAAAAATTCTCACCCCTATGTATGTTCCCATGTCATCTCCATATAGATTAGGAGATCTTGATGATGTTAGCTCCAATGCCATTTAGAAACTGTTCTATGGTTATGAACCATAACGAGCTTTTAAGATTTTGATGAATGCTAAATTAGAGTTTAATCTAATATTCTTGTATATGAATGATTTGTTCCTAGAAATGTTTTCTTTCATGATAAAAGATCTTATTTATGTGCATTAACTGCTTGAGAAACAACAAAGCTTTGTTTTCCACCATTACTTTATTTGAATATACTTGATATAGAATATATGCTTTGTGTACTTCTTGAGCTATCACGTAAGAAATAGAAAAGACAAGTTCAGAAGGACAAAGCTACAGCATTAAAAGCGAAAACATGCCTTGAGAATAAACATTATTCATTTGAAAAGATGACTCTATCCATAAGGGATATCTCCATAAAGATACTTCTCACGAAGTGTTATACCTTTAAAGCTTCCTCTGCATGTCTCATAGGCAAATTCAAAAAAGTCAAAAAAAGGTGATTTGACAAGATGTAGAAGAGACACTGACAACTCTGAATAGTTGGTAAACCAGTAAACCGCTATTTTTCCACTTCTGTGTAAGCTTTGAAGAATCGGAAAAAGGAAGGCTATTTCTTCTCTGTCTAGTTGAAGACCAACAAACAATAAGAATCACAAGGATTAAGGCATGTGAGTTTCAACGATCATATTTCAAAGTCTATATAAGGCTGGAAGTCGAAGAAAAAATAGTTAGACAGATTGAATACCTTTTATGTAAAAATAGTTTCCTTTTTTCATCCTTCTCAATGTTTGTAACACAGAAAATTACTCATCATAACTTTACTTTGAAAGAAAATCTTCTTTTCTGTTCTGCAATAGATAATATTCTCTCTTTAAGAATTTAGAGAAGCCACACACACAGAGCTTTATTGTTTATTCTCTGTCAAGAGAATTAGTATGAGTGTTCAAACAAAAAATATATTATTTGTATAAATTATATCTAGACCCAGTAATGGTTGGTGTGAGCTTGGAGAGGTTAAAAAAAACACTACTCGTTAGAAAAGCTTGGAGAGGCTTGAGAAAAGACTACTCAGTTGTAAGAAACTTGGAGAAGTTCGGACAAAGAATACTCTTGGTTTATTTGGCGAAACCATATAAAAATTTCTAGTGTGATTCCTTCATCCCTTATCTTGTCATTTGAGTTTATCACATAAGTTCTTTTCTTTGTATACTTAATCTAAAATAAAATTATAACTATTTAAAATATAACAAAATTACTTCTGCAATCCAAGTCTTGGACTTGAGATATATGTTTTTATCAAAGTTTTTTAGATTATAAGGTTCATTGAAAGCATGATTTAACCTCCTTTCTCGTGTTATCTCATCCAACAATTAGCATCAGAGCCTAACACTAGGGTTGAGCTTCCGAACGATTGCAAAGGAGAAAGATCCATCAAATGGCACAACAAACAAATTATATTGCAAATGGTCACTCTATTAGTCGTCCCCCATAACTTAAATGGTGAAGACTTAATTTATAACTGGTTATCAACTTGGTTGAGAAAGATGACATGCAGTACAAGTTGAGAAAAAAAGATTCAGATAAAGATCAGAATACTTCAGAAAGATTACTTTAGAATAGGGTGAAAATGAGATTGAAAAAAAAAAAAATAGCTTTCAAAATGATATATTCACGAAAATTTTTTCTGATGGGCATAGATTGTCATATCTCTCTAAAAAGATGATAAAAGGTTCTCATCAATGTCTAGTTTCTGGAGAAATGAAATTGTCTTGTGGTGTACATCGTTTTGGTTACCCCCACTATTACACAATTGCCATGATCTAAAAAATCGAGAAAACCAAAAGACCTACTTACCTTAAAACGGTAGCGTTTCACTTGAAACCGTTCATATCCTTTAACCATCAGTTTCCCTCATTAACCCTCACCTATCACATCAATATTTCACTTCCCAAGTCATTGAGGAAAAGCTCTCACTGCTCATCCTTTTCGTTCGTAAACCTTCCTACATTCGCTCATTCCTCTCTACACCTAGCCAAAACACTTTCCCTCTTTCACCTTCAACCTTCTACCATTTCAAATCATAATGATGAAAAAGGGAGACTACAGCATTCCTTACATCTTTGATGATGAAGAAATGCAAACTAAATTTCACAGGCAATTCTTCATTAGGCCTATTGCATTTGGAAGAAGTTTTGAGATAGAAAACTTTTTATCCCTTCCTCAGATTACAGGAGTCTTCGAGTTCCAAGGATGGAACAATTTTTTGTGGATTTTAGAATATGTATACACTGAAGTGGTTGCTGCATTCTACAATGCTTTTATTTCTGTTGATGAAGACAACACATCTGCCAGGAGCATCATTGGAAGCTTCGAGATCTAAGTGCTTCCTTTTGATCTTGCTCATATCACCAACATACAAATGAAGGTGTTCTGTGTTGAGGTGGTACCAAATGGTGGGAATAACTTGAAGTCCCAGAAGATGAAGTCTCTAAAGTTCTTACTAGTAGTTACAACATGCAAGTAAGAAATATTTCCATTGCCTCTCTTCTCTCAAATGTGAGGGCTATTTATTCTGTAGTCCAATACACGATACTTCCCAGAATGGGTAACACTAATGTCATGTTGAAGTGGACCATACGGTCATGTTCTGTCTCATGACTAGAAGAAGGATAAACCTGATAAGGTTGATTCTAGACTATATGCTCACTGCTATTGATGACTCAAGAAGTCATGCTGCTTTACCCTATGGCATGCTTCTTATACGCATATTTGCAAGACCACAACTTCCTTTAGAAGGTCAAAGGAAGGATGAGAAATGCCCTACCACCACCATGAAGACCTTCACTACCATGGGTGTGAAACCTCAAGGCCTTAAGAAAGAAGAGAAGAAGAAAAAGAAGAAAGAAGAGAAGAAGGAGCCTAAAAGAAGGCAAGCTCCCCTTCAAAAGGTTAAATCCAAACCTTCTAAAGAACTCAGAAAGAAAAAGAGGCATGAAAAAAGTCTTTCTCCTATCTCTGAGGAAAAGAGAGAAAGTTAAAGGAGATTATTGAAGCTTATTGAAGAATCCTCCTCTTCCAGTGCAAAAGATGATGCTTCAGCCATTGCTGCACAACCAATGAATGCTGCTGTACCTGCAAAATCTGCACCAAAACCCTCCTACCCGAGAGAAAAAAGGATTACAATCAAGGAACAACCTCCTCAAAAGCAATAAGAGCAACCTGAAGCTGAAATTTCAGATAAAGATGAGGACTCTAAAATTAGAAGGAATAGGAAGAAGCCTATGAACAAAGCCCCTATGCAACCCTCTGGTGAGTCTATTCCATCTTCTATCAGAAGATCTTTGCTTGAAGCTGCTCAAGACATATTAAGAACTGATGCTTGGCAAGGCTGCTGGAGTTGGTGGCTTTGTCAGAGGTACAAGAAGTTCATATGCATCTTTGGAAGTTGAACAAGACTACATTATCATTTAAGATGTTAATGCACCTTTTGAATTGAGAAGGGTTGTTCTACCTTCCGAAGAGTCTGCAAGGAGATCAGCACAACCTGTCATCCAACCATCAAGCCTAAAATTGATTCCTGTGAATCAAGAAGGATCATTGGTTCAACCAACTGAGACTGCACCAAAAAGACCAAAGCCTGAAAAGACACATGTTTTGGTACCAAAACCAGAAAACGAACCTGATGTTGCTGAATCTGAGATTGCACCTTAGAGCACTCCAATGCCCCAACCAACCACTGCCACAACATCTCAAGAATTCACTGCCACTCTTGTCACTACACAAACTTTGCTGCTGCTAATCTCAACGCCTAAATTTGACAGAATGGTTACCCCTGCTATCTCTGAACCCCAAATCCTCAACTAGCCAAAGCCAACACACAGTGAAATTGCCTTCTAGAGCCCCTTCATCTATTGAAGTTTCTCTAAATGTTGCTGAAGTCCAAATGGATCTACTCTTGGCCAATCAACATACAATTATGGCTAGCCCGAAGAATGGATAAGGTGGAGAATCTTCTGCTGTAGATTCTGAAGATTCTTTAGAAAGAAAAAGGCAATTAGTGATGGCTCTTACATGATCCCACATCCTCATTTTTTCTATGATGTCAAAAGGGGGAGAAGATATTTCAAGAAAAGAAAAGTCTAAGCTAAGGTGGAGCATACATCGAGGGGGAGCATGAGCATGCATACATTTGTCTTAGGACTCTTTTTTTTATTATGCATTCTATCTTTTTGAACACTTTATCATATAACTCTTGGACAGAATTACAGTTCAGTAATATTTATCTCTCTATCAATTATGCTTTCATATCCCTTGATCATTTTTTTGTGCAATTATATTATGTATGAACTATTAAATGATCTGATATGTGAATTATAAAATGCTCTGATATTTGCTCTGATATCTTAACTGATCGAGATGATAATTGCCTAGTTACATTAAGCTTACTCTACTAGAAGATTATGGAAACAGTATGGATATATATATTTTGCTACATAATCATTTTGATTATCTGTATCTTATTTGAACTATCTGAGCTGTTGTACATAATCATTCTGATTATCTGTATCTTATTTGAACCATTTGAATAGTTATTCTTATATGTTTGGATATTTATTATGCTTTAGTCATGAGTTTATATGTTAAAAAGAATCCCATGCACTCTTATCTAAAATATAATCAAAACCCTCTGGTATGAAAATGATTCTTTTTTTTTTTCATGAGTGCTACTATCCTCTTCAGATAGTAACTTACTCTAGATAATAAATTGTGCTCTTTAATTTATATTTTTGGTAACAAAAACTTTTCTTAAATACTGATTTGCTGTCATGAAAAAGGGGGAGATTGTCAGCTCCAATGCCCTTCAGAAACCATTCTATGGTTATGAACTAGAAGGAGCTTTAAGGTTTTGATGAATGCCAAATCAGAGTTTAAGCTAATATTCTTGTATATGAATGATTTGTTCCTAGAAATGTTTTCTTTCGTGATAAAAGATCTTATTTGTGTGCATTAACTACTTGAGAAACCACAAAGCTTTGCTTTCCATTGTTACTCTATTTGAATATACTTGACATGGAATATATGTTTTGTGTACTTCTTAAGCTATCACATAAGAAATAGAAAGACAAGTTTAGAAGGATGAAGCTATAGCATCAGAAGGGAAAATGTGCCTCGAGAACAAATACTATTCATTTAGAAAGATGACTCTGTCTAGAAGGGATATCTCCAAAAACATACTTCTCATGAAGTGTTATACCTTCAAAGCTTCCTCTGCATGCCTTAGACAAATTCAAAAAAGTAAAAAAAAGTGATTTGACAAGATGCAGAAGAGGTACCGACAAGTCTGAATAGTAGGTAAATCAATGAACGGTTACTTTTCCACTTCTATGTAAGCTTTGAAGAATAGCAAAAAGGAAGGCTATTTCTTCTCTGTCCAGTCATAGACTAGCAGACAAAAAGAATAAAAAAGATCAAGGCATGCGAGCTTCAACGGTTAGATTTCAAAGTCTATATAAGGCTGGAAGTCAAAGAAAGAATAGTTAGACAGATTGAATATCTTTTATGCAAAAATAGCTTCCTTCTTTCATCCTTCTCATCATTTGTAACACCAAAAAGTTACTCATCATAACTTTACTTCTAAAGAAAATCTTCTGTTCTGTTCTGTAATAGATAGTATTCTCTCTTTGAGAATTTAGAGAAGTCACACACAAGTTTTTATTGTTTATTCTCTGTCAAAAGAGTTAATGTGAGTGTTCGAATAAAAACATATTATTTGTATAAATTGTATCCAGACCCAGTAGTGGTCAGTGTGAGCTTAGAGAGGCTAGAAAAGCACTACTCGTTAGAAAAGCTTGGAGAAGCTTGAGAAAATACTACTTGTTTGTAAAAAGCTTGGAGAAGCTTGGACAAAGAATACTCTTGGTTTATAAAATCTCAACAAAGAGTTGAGGACTGGAAGTAGACAAGTGGTTGGCCGAACCAGTGTAAAAATTTTTGGTGTAATTCCTTCATCCTTTATCTTATCATTTGAGTTTATTACATAAATTCTTTTCTTTGTATACTTAATCCGAAACAGAAGTATAACTGTTTAAAATAGAACAAAATTGTTTATAAACTAAGAAAATTGCTTCCGTAATCCAAGTCTTGGACTCGAGATATCTGTTTTTATCAAAGTTTTTCAGATTATAAGGTTCATTGAAAGCACAATTCAACCCCCCTTCTCATGCTATCTCATCCAATAGATGATGGCCATCTAGGACGAAGTTGATTGAGATTGGATGGACGGTTGAAAGTTATTGTTAGACAAAGTCCATTTATTTATTTGTAATAACTCCTAAGTATAATACTATGACTTAAGCATGGTATTAGACTTAGGAGAGTGTTATATTTTGGTATCAAAGCACTTCGTCCTAATCGGATCTAGGGATGGATTGATTGTGCTTCTGAAGCATACTTTGAGAGTCTAGAAAGGCCATACTTTAGGTCCTTACATGACAAGGACATAGATATTTATGCATGGCATCCTTGTTGTGTTTGTCGTAGCTTATATGTCACACTTAACTACATATTGAACCTCATCACCTCAATATGACATCCGGTATAAGCAGGAATCTACTACATCTAGCTAGCATACTTGGGATAACGAAATTTTGAAAGCAAAATTCTTTCTAAGGTGGATAGTATTGTAACATCTCCAACTCTAGGGATACCCTGATATATAAGGAAGCTGGTGCCGAGGTAGGAGCAGAATAGGAAATAGTTGAATTAAAGTGACGATTGGCAAAACTGTAAATAATGGATTATGCTTGTTAGGAAGGGCATTAGAAGAAAAATCCTGATCTCAAGAATATGTGGATCCCAGGATACTGAAAGCTAAACAATATATATATATATAACAACCTTATAAATAATATTTTGTACAATGATTTTGTTCGGAGGTGGGTTACCTGAGAAGTTTTCGAACTATAGATGGGATCTCAAGCCGCTTGAGGGAGCGTTTCCACGGCGGTGAAGGGTGTACCTGCAAGGACTCTGACGCTCAAGTCAGTGAGTGCAAGAATATGTGAGAGGTAGGTCAAAAAAGATACCTGTAGCTCGAAATTGGACCCATTTTATACTGATGAGTAGTTGAGAAGAAAGGGGGATTCGGTCCCGCCTTTGTAAGGGATAACTCTGGACGTCCGTTATCTTGGGAATATTGGATGGGTCCGACTTTTCCGGCCGCGCGAGGGAAAGTCATTCCGCGATGCCAAGGCACAAAGGGTTTGGCCCAAGTTTGGGCCCCAACTCGGATGGACGGTCAGGGTCAATCTCGGATTATAAATCCATTATCTATTTGGGCCTAGCCATTGGGCCGAGTTGGGCTCTTGCGTTATAGTCCGGAACAGTGCCCCCAACTCTGTGTCCGAGGTGGATTCTTCGAATGCGAAGTTCTTTGTGAACCTCCGAGTTAGCATGCTGCTCTCCGACCTCGGATTGCCATTTAGGTGATTTGACATGTACCTGTGGCGATGTCCTGAGTCTTCGCGAACTGGTGACGTCCTTTCGTTTCATAAGTCGCGCCTGATAACCCCGAGCCGACATGTGCTATTTTGGCGCCTCGTTCAGAGTGCCTCATTATTTGAACTGGGGCATTCTTTCCATTTCTGCACCCACTCCTTTTACGCGAAAAGATGGGTCACACCCTTGGCGACGTTTGGGATGCGCGGCAAAGGGCATTTTCGTTCCTATAAAAGGGGTGTCGTGTCTTCGCAACCCATTTCTCTTGCCTTACCCAAAAGAAACTCATCTTGAAGAGGAGACGAAGGAGCGGAGCAGAGACTCAGTCGTTCGCGCCACCATTGCCTTGCTTACTGACAGGTATGCCTTACCCCTTTTGCTTGCTGCTTCTGTTACTTGGCTTCGTGGGATGGTGCATCAGTGGCAGTTTGGCTTCCATTGATCCCCTTTGATTCATTCTTTGGGGAGGTTTTAGTGTTCACTTTGCTTCCTCAGTTTTTGCTTCCGCCGCCCATCGGCGGCTTTTCGTAGAGGGAAACCACCATAGAACGCTTGTCTTTTTAGTTTCCATTTGGTCTTTAGGGGTTTCCGACTTAGGATTTTCCCGAGTTTGTGATGTAGTGGTGGTTTCCTGTGTAGGTTGTCTGGGATTGTGAAAAAATGGCCAAAAAGAAGGCTTTGACCTTTCCTTCCGAAATCAACTTTATCTACTGGTGGGTCGATCCCGAGGTTCTGGGGACTCCATCTGTCGTAACACCGGAATTCCTGACTCATTTCAGAGAGGAGAACCTTATCTCACCAGAGGGCAAGTATGAGGAGGAGTACTATTTGGAGGCTCCGGGTCCAAGCGAGAGGGTGAGCGACTTTAACCTTGAAGGGGGGCCTCGGTGGATGTGGTGTTATGATGTCCTCATCTCCAAGCTAGGAGTTTGGATCCCCTTTACCCACTTTCAAATGGAGATTCTACGCCAAACTGAGGCGGCTCCGTCCCAATTACATCCGAATAGTTGGGCGATGATTCGGGGTTTCGAGATTATTTGCGAGTATCTCGGATTGACGCCATCTCCGGACGCCTTCTTTTTCCTGTTCACTCTAACCCGAACTGCCGGTGGAGGATTAACCTTGGGATGGCTATCCTTCTGAGCTCACGCCAATTGGAAGATATTCCTTCTGTATGAGGAATCCTTCCATAATTTCAAGCCTATTTTCTTCAAGGTCTTCGGGTGTCCGAACTCGATCCCCTTTTGGGAGACCTTGGAGGGGGAGCTTTGATTTAACGTCTTCTGGTGTAAGCATTTTAGCGCTCCCCGGATAGAGGAGAATTCCCTTAAACCCGAGGAAAGAGCCATTGTCGACTTCCTTTTCGAATGCTTCGGGAAGAATCATCTGAACTTAAAGAACATAGTCGGCGTAGATCTTGGGGAGGTCAGGTAGTATTTAGGTTGTTATTTTTCTATCATTGCATTATCTTATGCCCTCTTTATCGGGTGCTTACTGTTGATGTTTCTTTTGCAGACGAGATGGCTTCGAAGTCCGCCCTTGTCGAGTTTCGCCGAAGGATATTGAAGAGGTCACACGAGGGGGATGGGAGTAATAGTCCAAGATCGGTGGGATCCGGAGAACCGGTGTTCGCCTCTGTTCCTGATAAGGCGGCTCTAGAGGCCCAGCCTTCCAAGAAACCAAAGTCGAAGAAAGCGGCCAAGGGGAAGTCTGTGGTTGCCGACCTCGAGGCCCTTCCTTTGCCGAAGAATAGGTCCGACGCCCATGTGATGGACAAGGATTTTCCTTATTCTGACTTCATGGATAAGGAGCTGATGGTTCCCGCCCTTCTCGAGCGCTTGCAAGGTGACGATGAGAACTTGGCAGCGAAATTCCAATGGGCGGGGCGCGCCATGCTGAAGTCGGCGGCCTTACTCAGATACTCTGAACCGGTCATAACCTCAGGCGTTCGAGCTTTAGAGGAGGTAAAAGCCTTGAAGTCCCAACTCTCCGCTCTTCAAGCTGAGAAGTCAGCTTTGGAGAAGTCCAAGGAAGAAGAGATCACCAGGTTGAAAGGGGTTCTTGAGTCAAGGAACTAGGAATTGGAGGACTCCCGATCCCGGGTTTGGAGCTTCAGAGGGAGTGTGCCGATTTTTCGAAGGCTGCCGCGAGGGCGGAAGACGGGGTGGTTCGGGTAGAGCAGCTATGGGCTAGGTCGGCCGGAGAGATTAAGTTGTCCCTCCTAGATCAATGCTAGGTTATTTGTCCTGACGCTGATTTCAGCGAGGTCGGCCTGGACAAAATTGTGGTTGATGGTCGTATCGTGGTTGCTCCTGAAGAGGACGACGGCACCGATGACCCTAAAGCTGATTCGAAGGACTAGACTTCCGACCTTCGATATGTTTGTATTGTATTGCCCTGTTAGGTTTAGGGGCTCCTTTCGAATATTTGTCCGATGTTTGGAACCTTAAATGAACCTTATTGTGATGTTATTTTGTTTGTTGCCTGCATTGTAAATTTATGCGCTGGTTATTCGCCTAAGTTAAACCTCGAAGGGAATTTTGGCGGCACTTTTATTGCTTTACCGAACTGGAATTTTCCGAGTTGGATTTAGCTAGAACTTAAGGCTTTGCTCAAGTTAGCGCGGTGTAAACTGACCCGAGGTTTGACACCGAACTTTAATCGTATTCGAGATTACGTGTCCGAGTTATCGTACCGGGGTCCTTTTTTCTCGACTAGGGGGTGATCAATCCCTTAGGAGAATTAAGGCGAGTTGATCATCAACCGTGGTGTGTAATAAAGATAATGGAAGTAATGGAAACCAAAGAAAGAGCCGATGACATAAAAATGATGAAGTAATGTTAGGTCAAACAAAATAAAAGTAACATGTAAAAGCAAATACTTAAGGCAAATACCGAGAGGGATTTTCTAGCTACTGCTCGGCCCATGGAGTCCCGCCTCGTTAAAACCTCCTCGGGAAAACCCAGTGGGACAAAACCCGAGGTAGGGAAAAGAGTACGACTATCTCACGTGGTATATACATCAAATGAAAAATTTCCGGAGGTTGGAGGAGTTCCACGACCTCGGAATCTCTGTGCCCGACAATGTGGAGAGTTTGTATGCCTCTTTCCCCAGGACGTCAATGACTTTGTTTGGGCCTTCCTAGTTTGCAGTTAGTTTCCCATGGCCTACGGGAGGTTTTCCGATGTCAGCTCGTCGGAGAACCAATTCTCCTTTGTCGAAAGCCCGGGGTACTACTCTAGCGTTATACCTTTGGGAGATTCGATGGTTCAGCACCTTCTCTCTTAGGTGAGCCATTTCCCTTGCTTCGCTTGACAGATCGGACTCCTCCCGAAGTGCGTGGTGGCCTGTAGGTTGGAATGCGATGTGCGGGCTTATCTCCTCTACTTCTATTGGTATCATTGCGTCCATCCCGTAAGTCAGCTTGAAAGGGGTTTCCCCTGTTGTTGAGTGCAGGGTGGTTCTGTAGGACCATAGAATTCTCCAGAGTTCGTCGGCCCATGCCCCCTTTGCCTCGTCGAGTCTCTTCTTCAGTCCTCGGAGAATGACTTTGTTGGCAGCTTCAGCTTGGCCGTTTGCTTGGGGGTGCTCGACTGAGGTAAAGTGGTGCTTGACCTTGTGGCTGGCGAGAAATCCTCGGAACTTCTGATCTATAAACTGGGTTCCGTTGACTGTGATGATCGAGTCAGGTAGTCCGAAGCGAGTGAAGATATTCCTCCATACGAACTTCCGAGCTTGGGCAGCAGTGATGGTGGAAAGTGGTTCCGCTTCTATCCATTTCGTGAAGTAATTTGTGGCCACAATTTGGTATTTCACTTGTCCCGAGACGAGTGGGAAGGGACCTAGGAGGTCGAGTCCCCACTTGCTGAAGGGCCAGGGGGAAATGATTGATGTTAGTTCGTCTGAAGGGGCAAGGTGGAAAGTGGCGTGTTTTTGGCAGCTGGAGCACTTTCGTGTATACTCTATTGAATCCTTCATCATCGACGGCCAATAGAATCCAGCTCGTAAAACTTTTAATGCAAGCGACTTTCCTCCAAGGTGATGGCCCAAGATCCTTTGTGGACTTCCTCGAGAATGTGGGGAACCCCGATTCGGTCCGACGCACTTCAGTAGTGGCTGGGACAACCCCCTTCTGAATAGTTGATCATTGATGAGAGTGTAATAGGAGGCTTCTCTGGCTAGCCTCTTGGCGTCGACGGGATTTTCTGGTCTGGTTCCATTCCTCAAGTACTGAATAATTGGAGTCATCCAGTTCAGAACTCCTCCAACGGACAATGTCGGAAGGGTATCTGATATTGAGGGAAGCTTCAAAGTTTCTTGGATCAAACTTTGATTATTCCCTCTGGGCTTAGTGCTCGCCAGCTTGGAGAGGATGTCGGCCCTGACATTCTCTTCCCTTGGAACATGTCGGAACTCTATCTGCGGGAATTTTTCCACGAGTTCTTTTACTTTTGTTAGGTACTTCTGCAGTAGAGCATCTTTGGCTTGGTAAGCCCCAGTGACTTGGGAGGTCATGACTTGAGAGTCATTGTATACCTGAAGTCGGGTTGCACCGACGTCCCTTGTTAGCTTGAGGCCTGCGATGAGGGCTTCATACTCGGCTTGGTTGTTGGAAACTGAGAAGTCGAATTTAATGGAGAGCTCGAGGACTATTTCCCCTTCTTTTTCGAGAATGGCCTTAGCTCCGCTCCCCTTTGAGCTGGAGGCTCCGTCCACATGCAGTGTCCAACCAGATTCTGATGTATCCGCCTCGTCCACCATTTCAACTAAGAAGTCTACCAACGCTTGAGATTTGATGGCTGCCCTTGGTTCATATTGGATGTCGAACTCCGAAAGCTCCACAGACCATGATACATCCTCCCTACCAAGTTTGGTTTTTGAAGGATTTGCCGGATTGGCTGGTCAGTTCAGACGATGATGGTATGGGCTTGGAAATACTGGCAAAGCCTTCGTGCTGCAATGACTAGGGCTAAGGCGACCTTTTCAATCCTCCGATATCTAGTCTCTGGTCCTTGAAGCACTTTGCCAATAAAGTATACCGGGTGCTGTTGTCGGGAATCCTCCCGGACCAGCGCCTCGGCGACGGCAGTGTCACTGACAGATAGATATAGGAGCAATGGTTTTCCGACTTCAGGCTTACTCAGTATTGGCGAGTGGGATAGATAGTCCTTGAAGTTGGTGAAGGCGGCTTCACACTCCGGCGTCCACTCGAAAGTATTGCCCTTTTTCAGGAGGGAAAAGAAGGGGATAGCTTTCCTGGCCGATGCAGCCATTAACCTCGAAAGAGAGGCAATTCTTCCCGTGAGGCATTGCACTTCTTTTATTGTAGTTGGACTTTTCATTTCGAGTATTGCTCGGCATTTGTCGGGGTTTGCCTCGATCCCCCGATGCATGAGCATGAATCCCAGGAATTTGCCGGCTTCTACTGCAAAAGCGCACTTGTGCGGGTTGAGTCTCATGTTGTGCTGTCGGACTCGATCAAATACGACTTTCAAGTCGGGTATGAGATTTTCTTCCTGGCGGGACTTGACCAGCATGTCGTCGATGTATACTTCCATCAGATCCCCGATCAACTCCGCGAACACCTTACTCATGAGCCTTTGGTATGTTGCTCCCACATTCTTCAATCCGAAAGGCATGACCTTGTAGCAATAAAGTCGGGGGCACTGTTATCATAATAAAGTCGGAGAATGGTGTGTTGTCGTTGTCTTCGGAGTCCTCGCATCGCTCGGAACCGCGTCTGACTTATTCGTCGTTGT
Organism: Pterocarpus santalinus; assembly: GCA_031439595.1. Taxonomy (NCBI): domain Eukaryota; kingdom Viridiplantae; phylum Streptophyta; class Magnoliopsida; order Fabales; family Fabaceae; genus Pterocarpus; species Pterocarpus santalinus. Next base: position 29,865,910 of record CM062529.1, read on the forward strand.
ACCGAGGTATAGGTCGGATGTCGGAATGTTCGTCGTGACGACGTGTACTTCCCACCCGAGGCTCTTTACGGCCGTGGGATGCACTCCCGCGAGGCGAATCCTTGTGGTGACGATGTTCCGATCTTCGACTTCGTTCTCTCGGACTCCGGCCTCTACGATAATCTGGACTCCTATCATGGTGGCGTCTATGCCGGTCCCAACGTCGCCTTCGTTCGGAGTCCTTCATGTGGTCCAAGTTTTCTTCCAGCCTTTGAATGCGGGTGGCCTGCTCCCGCATCAGAGTTAACATTTCGGCGAGCGGGTCGGTGGTGGCCTTAGGGCGAATTTCAACCCTGGAGGCAACCACGTTTCCCGTGACCCGGACAATGGTGCGGGTGGCTGCTGAGTTCTGCTCATGCCGGCGTTCTCCGGCACGCGAAGCCGAGTCGAAGGTGGTTCGCCCTTCCATTAGTGGTTGGTTGTGGCTTGCAGGGGGTGCCCTACCGTGCGTTCTCTCCTTGGGAGTGAAGACATTATTGCAATCACGGCCGTGGTATGGTGATAAGCAGCGTGATTCCCCACAGACGGCGCCAATGTTCGGAGGTGGGTTACTTGAGAAGTTTCCGAACTATAGATGGGATCTCAAGCCGCTTGAGGGAGCGTTTCCACGGCGGTGAAGGGTGTACCTACAAGGACTCCGACGCTCAAGTCAGTAAGTGCAGGAATATGTGAGAGGTAGGTCAAAAAAGATACCTGTAGCTCGAAATTGGACCCATTTTATACTGATGAGTAGTTGAGAAGAAAGGGGGATTCGGTCTCGCCTTTGTAGGGGATAACTCTGGACGTCCGTTATCTTGGGGATATCGGATGGGTCCGAGTTTTCCGACCGCGCGAGGGAAAGTCGTTCCGCAATGCCAGGGCACAAAGGGTTTGGCCCAAGTTTGGGCCCCAGCTTGGATGGACGGTCAGGGTCAATCTCGGATTATAAATCCGTTATCTATTTGGGCCTAGCCATTGGGCCGAGTTGGGCTCTTGCGTTATAGTCCGGAACAGATTTTACATAAAAGTATGGGGTTACTTACACCCAAAGTTAGGTAAATTGAGTGACTCGGAGGAAGCCACACCACCCAAGTATTAAGAACAGTCTATTGGAATATTAGAAACTGACCTAGTAGGGATCTATAATATAAGAGGACCTAAATATTCTTGCTAAAATCTTAAAGTGTGTGGCTACGAATTAACCAAACTAGTCATCTTTTAAGAAAAAAAGGATGACTGCACAATAAAATTTAAGGAAAATTAATTTTAATTTCAAATCTAATTTAAAAAAATGTAAAAATTAGAGAAGAGTGCTCATCACTTTCTCTCTCCCCTTTCAAGAAGCTAAACTCCTCTCCATCCATAGCTCCTCCATTTTTTTATCTTCAACCCACCCAAGACCTTCTATTCTACTTGCTTCCACTCATACTATCCAACCCTTTATCTTATTCACCACTAAGAAACTCACACACAAGCCAAAAACTCCCTCCCTTTGGAATATATATTTGAGTCATATAAGGAAGAGAATAGAGCTAGTTGGTGGTTATTTGATTTAGAGAGTTTAAAAATCAAGAAATTGAGTTGATAGTGTTGGCCAGCTTGGAGACAAGGTTGGCTCCTAGAACTTGTTTGTACTCTAGAGCTTTCTTGAAGTTAGGGTTTCTTGAACCGTTTTTATCTATTCATTTAGAGCTTTGTATGATGTTAATAGGACCTTTTTCTAGTGATTTAAGGCTAAGGAAACTTGATTGATGTTGAAGAGTAGATTAGAAAACCAAAATAATTACAAAACAGAAAACTACTGCACAGGAACCTAGAGATAGTATGTACTGTGAAGGATATACCTCAAGCTACAAAATTCAATTGTAAGTGAAACTAATTTTAAACAAAACCTAACTCTAAGAGGAATCCAACCATAAAAATATAGGCCTATTGGACTTGGGATAAAAGAGTTATGATTTTGAGAAATAGGCTATTGGGTAACACCCTTTACACTAACTAGTGTGTGATGTAATGGGTATAACTTACCCAGTATAACTTCGATTAGAATGTAACCACTTTTGTTAGAAATCTAACACATAGACAATCATATGTACAAAATTTTAGGATCAGATCTTTAGTGGATTATTCTCAATAAATCCTTGAAATTGTCCTATGCTCTATTTGAGTTGAAACAGGGGATCCTTCATGTGGAGTTCATAACTTAGGCTCTACCTACTAAAATAAAGTGAAACTTATTAGAATTGAAAGGGGGTTCAATAGGTATATTCTGGTGAAATTTCGGAGTAGAAGAATGTACGGTGAATTTTTAGTGATTTTTTTAATTTTAGGTATGCAAGTCAATCTTAAAACAAGATAATCTTGAGTAAAATGTTAATAAATTGATCTATACATCTCAAAATTTAGTGAAACTAAAGAGATTTAAAATTAGACTAACATCGCTACAGTCTTTTAAAATTTGAGATTAAAATGAATCAAAATGGAATTTTAGTGTAATTTGGAAATTCTGGGCAGATTTTAAGAAAAGTAAGATAACTTGTAAATTACATGGCTTAAAGGTCCTAAACTTATGTAGGACTAAATGGATTGATCAATTATGCAACTACATACCAGAACGACATCATGTTGCATATTATTTATGATGATCATACTTAAACTCTTATTGGTATCATGTTGAGCTCATTCTATGATTGGCTAATTGTTATTTTTGTTGTCTATTTTGGGAAACCTTTATGTCTCAATTGTCATGCTGCCAAATTATCGGTACAAACATATGAATTATGTAGTTTACTCATAACCACATCAACCATATTCATACATGAATATATGAGCATATGATATGTACACGTGATGTGACTATGTTTTTTGAATGAAGAAATGCACATGAGCATGTGAATTCAATCTGTATGTGAATAGATAAGATAAGAACCCTTCACTTGGAGGTAGTTATGAGGTCTTTCCATGTGAAGGTAGATATAATAAAAGATGAATTCCTTCTACATTGGAGGCAGTTGCACAATGAATCCATCCAACTTAGAGGAACATAGGTCCCCCAGTAGGTTAGTACTATGTGACGACAGTCACAAGATGAGCTTATTTCCCAAATCAGGTCATCCAAAGGCAGTAAAAATTAAAGACATATGCAGACACCTAGGGATGGTGATATATAAAGTCTAGATATGTTAAGTAAAGAAAGTTAAAAGAAATGAAGAAAGATAAGTGCACTTTCATAATTATATGATGTGCATCTGCATATGCATAAAGTATGTTGTTTTGTTAACCCATATGAAACTATTCTCTTAATTGACAATTATGTGAATAAAATAAACTTTTTTTGGAAGGATAGTTTTGAATTTTATAAAATGAAATCTACAAGTTAATATGGCATGATTACCTTTTTGTAATAGACTAAAGCAACTCAAGATGATGACGACACCATTGTGTGTGGTGGTTTAGGATATCCTATTGAGAATTTAAAAATTCTCATTTCCATGTATGTTTTCATGTTATCTCCAGATAGCTTAGGAGATCTTGATGATGGCCGTTCAGGACGAATTTGATCGAGATTGGATGGACGACTGAAAGTTGCTATCAAACAAGGTCTGCTTATTTATTTGTAACAATTTTTAAGTGTAATACTATAACTCAGCATAGTATTGTGCTTAGGAAGGTATTACAACTCTGACTTTGTAACAATTAGTTGATTAACAAAAACTAGATAGGGTGCAATTTATGGGTGACAATGACCTATGTACACATGTTCTCTCTCTCTCTCCCCCCCCCTCCCCCCAAAAATATCATGTAACCTTGGTTAACCATTAGTTGATTAACAAAAATGGGATTGGGTGCAATTCATGAGTAAGAATGGAATTCCATACCTTATTATCAAACCTTAAATGCTATTTGTGCTAATCCCAATACATTGGCCAATGCATACTTACAAAGTTATAAGGTCTATCACTTTTCCTCAAACGGAATCCAAACTAAAAAAGGAGACAAACACAAAAGAAAAAAGAAAAAAAAAAGTCTAGTGTTATGATCGAGCTTGTATAAGAGCACATATTTTTCTTTCTTATGATCCTTTCTCCTCTAATATAAAAAACTTGAAAAAGGTCAAATAAAATACAAGGAAAAGCAAGTAGTGTTGACCAAGTTACTCTAGGTTGTATTAGTTAAGTGTGGTGTATAGTTTCCCCCACACACACATTTGTGATTTTTTTTTTTTGGGGGGGGGGGGGGGTAGAAGGTTCTCAGACCTATAAGTCAAACGCCAAATGCATTTTTACTAGAGGCAAAGCCTTCTACCATCTGTGCTAGACTCTAGATGCCACATATTAAGAGTTGTCCTTTTATATTAATTTTTAAATTAATCCTTACACATTTTTTCTTATTTTTTCTTATTTATTAAGTCTCTATAGTTACAAAAGTTTCTAAAGAAATCCTCTCTATATAACACCTTGAACTTTTGGTTTGAGCTAATCATAGGTTTTTTTCATGATCATAGATGCTTCACCATGCCTAAGAATATGAGAGAGAGGATAAAAAGAATAGAAGCCCACAATGGGCAAACAAAAATGCTAGAAAGGATACTTGATGATCTATTTAACTTTTGTTTTTAGTTCCTATTTTTATTCTCAGTTCTTAATTTTATTAAATTATCACCTTATTTTCAATCTATTTCATGTTTCTAGAATTTTGTAAAGAAAATAGTCTAAAAAAAATTTATTTCCTGTTTTTATTTTTTAATTTCACTATTTACTTCACAAAGTTTTAAATATAAAAAAAAATAAAAAATAAAAACAATAACCAAACAGAGCCTAAACCTTTATTAAATCAAAATATTTTTGTTAAATTTTAGAAAAGTGGTATTGATAGATAAAAATGACACAAATTATTGTGTTAAATAAAATACTCATTTAATATGTGACGTAAAACATGTCAAATCAATTGTGCATTTTGCACGATTGGCAGTATTGTAACTCAAAGTATTAAAAAGAATTTCACTTGAAAATTTTTACACCGATAAGTACTCAATTATAAGGGGAAAAAAAATATAAGCACCAATTATATATTGATATAAAACTAAAGGACCAAAAATTGAATTTAAAAATTATCTATTCATTAATGAATTCATTTAAGCCATCGCTTGCATGCTTATACATCATAACTTATTTGATCCGTTTAGTCAAAATAAATTGCACATACAAGCCAACGCAGTAGTGATACAATTTTTGTTTTTTTTCGAATGAGTTATGCTATTAAGCCAGAAAAAATTCTCGAATTAGTTGTTTCATGAGCTGGCATATGAATAATTAATTCATTCAATTTTCTGTCCACGTATTATGTAAATTTAGATTTATTTTTTGTAAAAGAATAAGGGTTAAAAATAGATCAGCAAAAATTGCACAACTATTGTACCACGCATGACACCGCTTGCCCTCTCCATCTTCCTGCTTGCAGTATTCTTCTTCCTGTTGTCGCTTGCGACTTTTGCAAAGTGAGTGCTGCAATTTTTATGAAATAGAAGAAGCTTTTTATTCCTACTGAGAGGCGACGGAGGCATAAAAGATCACAATTCATATTTGTATTAAAATGCAAGCTATACCACTTTCTTCCGTGATTAATTACTCTTCATGTCACAAATTCCTACTCTTCCAAATCATTTACAGGCCTTGGCTATTGAGTGCTCAAATTTGAGATTTTGGAACATATTGCGTAGCGATGTTTCCGACAAGGTGGTTTTGAGATCTATGGAGGTAGCTTGGATAAAGTGGACTGAAATATGAAGCTTTGATTAAAATAATAAAAAAGAAGAAAAGAAAAGTTTTAAGGCTGACGAAATGAAAATCTATTGGAGATAAAAGAGAAGGATGGAAAAAAATAAAAAATAAAAGTGGAAGGAGCTATGGTTACAAGTGACCTGTAAATTATTAAATTCCTCATCAAACCTATTGGCTTGTGTAATGCTGCTTATAAATTGCTGACAGATTTTGGCTAGTAGGTTGAAAAGGATTTTGCCTTTGGTCATAGCTCCAACTCAATGTGGTTTCATTCCAGGTAGGCATGGATCCAATAATATTATTGTGGCTCAAAAAATTATTTATAAGATGAGGAGGACTACTGAAAATAAGGGGTAAATGGCTATTAAAATTGATTTAAAGAAAGCTTATGACAGGCTTTCTTAGGATTTTATTGTGAATTCTTTAAAGGAGATGTGGTTGAATAATCATTTTATTAATATTATTTGGCATTGTATCTCCTCAGTTAGCATGAATATTTTATGGAATGGCGAATGTTCTGGTGATTTGTCTCCTCTTAGAGGCATCCGTCAAGGGGATCCTATTTCTCCTTATCTATTTGTGATTTGTATGGAGAGATTTTCTCACTTAATCCAGATGGCTATTTCTCATAACCATTTGAGGCCTATTTCTTTATCTAGATGTGGTCTTAGATTGACGCATCTTTGCTTTGCAAATGAGTTATTTATTTTTGCTGAAGCCACGATGGATCAGAAGGAGGTAATTAGTAAATGCCTTGATATTTTCTGTGCTAGTTCTGATTAGAAAATTAGCAAAGACAAAACTCATTTTTTTCTCAAAGAATGTGCATCATGTTCGAGCTAATGAGACAGCGTTTGCTTTTGGTTTCACTTTGACAAATGATCTAGGCAAGTATTTGCGTATTTCTCTTCACCATTCTAGAGTTAAGGTGAATTCTTTTAGTTATATTACTGAGAAACTTATGCACTGGCTTAGTTATTGGAAAGCTTCCTCTTTATCTCTAGCGGGACGTCTGACTCTTTGTAAATCTGTTGTATCAGCCATGCCTACTTATGCTATGCAAACTTCTCTCCTTTCGAAGAAAGTTTGTGATACTATGGATAGTATTTGTAGACGCTTCTTATGGGGTGAAGTGGATGGCAATCATAAAGTTCATTTGGCTGCTTGGGATAAGGTTTGTCACCCAAAATCTTCTGGTGGTTTGGGCTTAAGACATGCTAAAGATGTTAATTTAGCATTTCTAAGCAAGTTAGGCTAGGGCTTGATTTATAATCATGATGAGTTGTGGGTGCAAGTACTTAGGAATCACTACAAGCATGGTGTGATCTTATTCCTCATATTCATTGTGGTCATAATAGTCCAATTTGTGGAAACGAATTTGCTCAGCTTGGCCTATTGTTGAACGAAATATGGGTTGGAATCTTGGGAAAGGAAATTCTATTTCCCTTTGGGATGATAGGTGAATACCCCAGTGTAATAAGTTACGAGATTATGCTTTTCATCCTATTCCTATTGACTGGGATAACTTGAAAGTTGGGGATGCTGTGGTTCCTACCGGTGGCTGGAATTGGAATCTTTTTTCTGGAATCCTTCCTCTTGCTATTATTGCTAAGATTTTTGGTTTGTTAGCTTCTAATCTTTCTGAAGAGCCAGACTCAATAGTGTGGCGGCCTAATAAGGATAGAAATTTTAGTATTCAATTTGCTTATTATGAGATTGCACAGCATTCGTGTTTGGGAAAGAATCCTCTATTTGATGTGATCTGGAGTTGGCATGGATTAGAAAGAATTAAAATCTTCTTATGGCTTATTTCTAATGAGTCTCTTCTCACTAATGCTTTTCAATCTTATAGACATTTGGCTCAATCGAATTTTTGTTCTCGCTGTAATGAGGATCTTTCTGAATCCATTTTACATGCTTTGAGGGATTGTTCGGTTCTTGGTGATTTTTGGTGAAAGATGGTTCCCTCGGAGGATTGGCTGGTGTTTTCCACAACAACCCTGCATCATTGGCTTTACTTGAATTTGCAAAGTCACAATTTGCATCATGGTTAAGATTGGGCGTCTGTTTTTGGTTTTGCTCTCTATTTTTTTATGGCTCATGCGAAATGAGGAAATTTTTCAGAGGTCTACCCCTTCTCTTGAGGAGCTGTTCCAGTGTTTTTGGTTATTCTTCAATAGGAATTATATTTTGACATCTATGCTGGGCAACATTTCTTTACGGTCAAGTAGGCAATTGGCATACATTTGTTGGACTTTACCTTCTGATCCTTGCATGAAAATTAATTGTGATGGTTCAGTTAAGCAATTGGAGGTTGCTGCTTGTGGTGGGGTTGTCGTGACTCTTCTGGTCATTTGGTCAGAGCTTTTGCGGCTAATATTGGTACTTGCCCTATGTTTATTATTGAGTTGTGGAGAGTCTTATATTCCCTTGAGTTGGCTTGGTCCCTTGAGTTTCGTCATGTGTTGTTGTAGATGGATTCTTTTAGTGTAATTACTTTGCTCCAGAAAAGTACTTACAACCACCCTTATTAAGAAGATTTAGCAGCTTTTAGCTAAGAATTGGGAGGTAAAAGCGAGTCATGTGTATCGAGAAACTAATAAAGCGGCCGACTACTTAGCTTCTTTGGGTCACTCTTTACCTTTGGGTCGTCTTGTGTATTTTGAGGCTCCTGTTGGCCTTAAGTCAATCCTTGCAAAAGATGTTAGGGGTGTTGTTTTACCCCATTTTATCCGTTAATTTGTTTTTGCTTGGGCTTTAACTGTCTACACGCCAAAAAAAAAATTCCCATAATTGCCAAATATAGTATTGACAATTTTTCTGGACAGAGAGTATTTTGCTCTTTGAATTCACAGAAGTTAAAGGAACAGTTTATTCCAATCCAAAATCATAACTTGTCTTTAAATTCATCAAATGTTTTAAGTAAAAGGATCGGTTTATTCCACCCCAAAATCATAACGTCTGTAGATTCATTGAATGTTTACTCACAGATTACACATCAGGAACCAAGGGAGTTAGTGATATAGATTACATTGTAATAATCGTTCGACTCAGGTGATTGTTTTTCTTTTTCTTTTTTGTCTTCACTCAGATGATTTATTATTATTATTATTATTATTGGTCTGCACTCAGATGAATATTGAACGTAATAATAAGTCATATGATGCGCAGATGGATCATTTGCTACCTACACCCGAGAAACAAACAAATGATGCGACTATTCTAACCAAGAGAAACTTCAAAATCCAAAATTTTACTTGGAATAAAAAAATCCCGTCTTATTTGCACAGTTATCTAGAATTCTGGACCACATAGAATTGGACAAGCATAACCACTGGCTGTGTCAGGCTGCTAGTAATAAAAATTTCATGTTACCAATGCACATTTTCCAAGGAAATCAAGTTTTGCTAACGAAATGCGAACCGAAATAAATCCCGTTGCAAACCATCTGCAGACAGCAACAGAATAGATGAACACTATATAGGTCACACTCAAGCTTACAGTGAGACATATTAGCTTAAAATGCACAAAATTAGATGACCAAGGAGTCAAGACTTGGGCTTTTTGGGGGTATCAGAGTTTGATGGCTCAGCTTTCCTCTTAATTCCCAGAAAGTGCTCTACCTGAAAGGAGGAAAAAACGGTTTTCAACAAAAGAATATGCAAAAGCTCAAACCGAATGCATGAAGTAAATTATGCAGAAAGATGTCTCAAATACTTGGTGAGTTATAAATGCATGCCGGGTAACTATTCCATTCAACATCTCATATTGTAAGGCTCTCCCTTGCAATGTTCACTTATAATAACAGTTGATGTGTATAATGTCAGCTATATGATGGCACTGAACTAAAACTGGACATGTCAATCACCAGGTATACAAGCTGTTCCTACACACCCACACACAAACTCGGAAGAACTCAGAGGAAAGGAGGGTTATTCTATCCTTAGCATTGTTGCAGCACCATCAATGAAATTCATCCAACTTAATTCCTTGAGCTCTGAAGACATTCAAATCTGTGATTTAAAAAATATGGAGTACCGAAAATAGATGGAATCAGAAATTGAAGTCTAGCCATCCACCTTAGCTTGTCTACCTTCTATATACCAAAGAGGCCTATGGTTTGGTAGAATGTCCTCAGAGTATCATTAAGATTTACAAGAAAATTGTCTAGCACTGAAAATAAGATTTACAAGAAAACACACTCTAAGATTCAAGAGATCAAGTACTTTTATCATTACTGCCGGAAAGATGAACAGAGTCAAGTAGAAGCAAAAGAAACTCTAACTTCACTATCATGCAAGTTCCCATAAAAATGAAAATTTCAAGTTAGATGAAGGGAAAGAGTACAATTGACAAACAGGACAATTAAGAGAATCCTTGGAAAAGCCGCAAAAAGGGGAAAATTTCCGGCCAAACTATCTTCACAAAATTTTATCCAGGACCAGTCACCTAGGTTAAGGAGACGAGATATAAAAATCCTAAACCCTGAGAAACAAACTTCTAAGGATTAGCATGAGTAGTTCTTGCAAAGCTGGTGTCCCACCCATTCAAATGCAAACCACACGTGCTTTGAATAAAGGAACAAGAGTAATCTAACCTCCCAACTGTATCTGTTCTAGTTGTAGCACTCTGCTTGTATAACAGTAGGATCTTGCAGGATCGAGGTAGGTATATAACCACCTAGTAGGGTCAGTAGGGTACATTGTAAGAATGCGATCCTAACAAATATTACCTTGCTATCACTTCTATGAGATGAATATACCTATATTTCTATCCTCTTTGTGTGCAATTGCGGTCCAATTCTATCACATCACTAATCACTTAAAAAACTGCTTGTCAGGTCACCCTACCACTATTTCAGTTCAGTCACATGTCCAGCCAAGGCCATAATTAAATACACTTTATTTAACTTAATAAAGGGTTTTGCTAAGAAGTTCCTGTAATAGTTAAGGACTCAAAAATAATAAGTATTACATAAGAAGTATAGCTCTGAGTTCCCATCATATTAGATGCTTTACTTTCCATTTAATACTTCCAAAAGGTACAAAACCCTTAAATCCGATTTATAACAGGTGGGTAGCGAAAGCCTGAGAAGGGTGGGTAATGCCATTTTTAGAATGATTATCACAATCCCGGGAAATAAAAAATTCCTAGGGGTTTGTTTCTAAACTTGAATCAAAAGTCGGAGTTCATTATCCATATATCAGATTCCTAGGAATTCTAAACATTCCATGAACCAACAACAAAAAGCCACCACCTAGTGGCAATAGCAAAAGACAATTACGAAAGATCTAATAACTCCATGCTTAAGAAACCACTGATATATCAATTTCTGAACCTTCAAATCATATTTTTGTCTGGCCTAAACCAACCGCCAGAATAATCTGGGACACTACCACACATTTCCCTCGGTTTAATGCAAAATGAAACATGAGAGAGAAGAATAAAATATTGCAAACTTTAAATTAACCTTTCGATCACCAAGCATGGGTGTCAAGCCCCCAGGAAGATCCTTCTCAACCGTAGCAAAACCACTTTTGGGGTCACTGGTTTGTCTGTGAATAAAACAACAAACACAGGTCAGCATGTTAACTGAGAGAATGAGAGAGACAGACAGATCATAAAAAACATGCTTGTTATGTTTATTTAAATATTGCAATTATCAGAAACTTGCAGAACATGGGATTAAAGGTTTTAATTTTACTGGCATAATATCCTTGGGGAAAAAACTTAAGTTTCATTAGACTCCAACTCCTAGCACAATCTGATATTTGGGCCTTTGGGGTTTGTAACTTACATCATAGCATACCAAAAACACATCTCCACAGAGAAATTCTGACATTTCTTAAATAGATTCAGAATGCTGACAGAAGAATTGGATTATTTTGGCAAAAGTACGGTAGGAGTTTGCTTAGAAGAGGAGCCTTGATGCAATGATAAGATTGCTATCTTTTGACCTGCAGATCACGGGTTTAAATCTTGAAAACAGCCTCTACACTTATGGAGATAAGACTGTGTACATCTACCCTTCCTAAACCCCATTAGGTGGACGTCTCGTACACTAGGCCACCCCTTTTATTAGGGTAGGAGTTTGCTTCATCACAAAAGCAATTTCACTGAATATTGGAATTCAAACATGTGATATCACTATTATATGGCTACCGTAAAGACAAGAATTTCTCAGCATAATAAAAACACCCCTCAGACAAGGAGTCCGCGTCATGCCAAAAGAGATTTCACCATAATTGGAATTCAAACTTGACATATCTCATTTATAGCTTTTGATGTTTTGAGGTGAGAAGTAATTTTATCTGAGAGTAGCCAATCAAAAAAAATTTCAGTAATGGCGTTTTTTCTTTTTTTTCCCCAAGAAAGCAACCCCAAACACACTTATTACAAGAAGTGCAGGCAGTAGGAAGGGGAATAGCGTGAAGATATAAAATTAAGTGACTAGAAATGGACCAGGAATCCAATCATATGCATACAGTAGAGACATGGAATCTGTCAGCATAATTAAAAACACCCCTCAGATGAGAAGTAATTTTGTACCAGAAGTCCCAAACAAAAACAATTTCACTTTTCCAAAATGCAACCCCAAACACGATTATTTGAATTAGTGAGAAGATACGAAATAAAATGGCAAAAAATGGACCAGGAAGCCTATCAATACAGATATGGTAGAAACAAGGAATTTGTCAGCATAATAGAACACAACACTATGCTATATATATCATCGATAGACCCTGTGATATATAGATCACTATAATGACCCCTAGCAAAGTAGCAATTGGTGTTATAAGCATTCAAACATTTAAAAACAAGTCTTCACTCCAAGATGTAACTTAAAGAAAGTACAATGCTTTAAGAAAAAGGGGTTTAAAAAAAAAAAAAAAGCCTTAATTTAAGAAGCATGTCCCTCATTGCAGCTCCAACTTTTTCAGCAAATCATGAAATGAAGGATGGTCCGACTTTTTCATTTGATTAAAGGCACACAATTTTTAACTTTTATCAAAACTTCAACAATTATTGGTCTTCGAAGTTAAAAACATACCCTGGTCTGACATGACCACTAAGAACAAGGTAGGGAGTCTTCAAACGAGCTTGAGCTTCCCTCATTCTCTCCACAGACAGTGATGGAGTATCTGAACTCTTCATCTGCTTCATCTTCAATTCTTCTTGATATTGCTTCATACGCTTTTCTTGCTTCATTTTACCAGGTCCTTTACCATGGAACTTATGAGAAATCATCCGAAAGGCTTCCTTTGGAGTCAACTGGCAGCAGTAGAATACAAAGTTAGTCAAGAATTTATGTACCACTACAATTTGCAAACGAAATTTGGAAATGAATGGTATTACGCATTGATTAAAAATGCATATGGTCAGACTCACTTTCAAGGTTCTGTACAGCTCAAACATTTTGAATTAAGCACCCAAACAAAAATATACACACACACACACATGCAAAACCAATCTTCAGACACAACGGTACACTACTCTCATATTGTGAAGTACAACACAGATCACCTTGCCTTTAGGCTATTAAAAGAAACCAAACCACCACATAACCTATATATATCACAAGACCATATATAACAATGCTGTGGGACATAGAACAATTGCATCTGGGAACTATAGCCTGATTAGCCTCTAACATTATCTTCCATAAATCACCATGCTTCCAAACATGAGTTATCTCTTTTATATGCCAGGCAGCACTTCATGCATTCACCTAATTATCCACCCTTAGAATTTTGGATTTGTTACTCAGACAAATTGATTTGTAAAAAGTTAGTCATGAAACAGGGACATCAACAAGGTGTCAGTGGACCTCTCCATTTTTTGCATTTTTCCGAGTTTATGTCTCCAAAGTGTTCTTTCTTAAAGCAAAAATGTCGGTGCAGTGATTATAATGACAAATATAAACATAGTGCAACAGTAGTAACAACTTATGACAAAAGATATGGGATAAACTGATAAAGGACATGGAAGGCTTACAATCCTCCCAAATTCATCTGTCCTCTCAATGCGAATCTCCTTTTTCTTCTGTTCTTCCTTTCCATCATCATCCACGATCCCGACCAATTTGCTTTTCTTCTTGTCCATGTTTCTGCCCCCCCATTCAATGCTTTCTTTAAGTGTTCCTCGCTCTTTAAGTAGTTTCAATGCACCTGACAACCCTTTCCCCACAGCTACTTCATGGATAGTTTCATCAGGAATGATCTCTTCCTTGTCTTCTGAATCGGGTTGTTCATCCATATCAGTTTCGTTAACTTCAGTCCATCCACCAGCCTCGTCACTCTTCCCTTCATCAGGAGCATTTGCGTCTTCAACATCATGCATGAAAACATCTTCACTTTCTGGCCTACGTGCTTCTGAAAAAATAGAAAAGCAATATACTAAGTTATATCTTTATATACCTACTAATCAGCTTTCCCTTTATATAATTTATTCTCCAACAGATCCAGTGAGCTGACAAAACATTGTTTACCTTTCAAAATGCTTATTATATTTAACAAACATAAAGATTATATCACATTCACATAATTATTACACCATAAACATAAATGTCAACAAGAAAGGCACATGGTAGAAGACTGCCAAAAGAAATAACCACAGAATTGGTAACAGCCAAACCCAATTTGTGATCGAATGCAACATTTACCTGCTAATTAACCAGAATATATTGAATGGCCAGAGAAATGTTTAAAACATAAGAAAGAAACTAATGAAGTTTACATTTAATCAGGGCCATCACACTTCATAACTTAGGTAATATGAATTTTATTGAATCAGAAATACACAATAAGAATTTACCTTCATCAATCTGGAGACCCCAGACAAATTCTTCCATCTCTGTGAAGACCACCTTGTTTTCTCGTGATTCTCCAGCTGCAGGGTTTTGATCATCTACAGTCTCATTATTATGATTTGATGTGGCAAGCAATGCAATAGCTTGAGGGCCAGATGTTCCTTCTTCTTCCTTCCTCTTAAGAGCTAATCTTCTTGCTTTTTCTAAGGATTTACGAAGATCCTCATCATCATCTGCAAAAACTGGAGTTTCCTCTTCCTCTGGCTTAACATTGAGAGTTTGTTCTAAACGCAGTAATTTGGATGCTTCATCTGCTTTAGCATAAGCAGACTCGTAAGCATTCTTTCTCATCTCAGCCTCCAGTCTTTCTTGCTCATCTTTGATAGCTTGCCTCCTTGCATCTTTCCGAGAACCAAGATCACCGACACCCAATCCTGCAGTGATAGCTTCAGCTTCAAGGGCATTGATGTCCAGCTTATCTTTCTTGCGCAAGGATTTTTTCTTCTTGGGCTTCTTAAATTGAAGCATTTCTTCATGAGTAAAGTAATCCGATGATACCTTTCCAGATGAAGTTAGATCTTCAAAGTTATTCGTTGAAACACCTGTCAACCTTCTTCGGAGCTGGCAATAGGGAAAACAAGATACACTTCAGCAAAATAAATAAATAAATAAAATAAAACAATTTAAGAGCAAAACATATAAACAACCGATAGATTCATGTGACCAACACAATTCCAAGGAACAAATTCCAAGAGGAAGTAGTACAAAAAGAATAGTAGATAGGCAGTCATGTAAACAATGACATGATATGATATTCTAATCATATGAAGCTCATAACCCCAGAAAATTTGATCTCCATCTTCAATTGACCTCAAAATATTTCATAAAATATGTAAATTAAAAAAAAATTCATAACCTACCTCTTCAAGTTTCTTTTCGGCTTCACCTGAGAATCTTCCCTTTTCATCCAAAGTTAAACCCTGAATAAAAGAATCAGTCAGATGAGTAGAAGCATTGGCCAAAAAAACCTTACTAAACACCTATTTTACTAAACATCCGTCGTTTTGGAATGTGCTAGGCCTCTCCATTACTCTAGGAAGAAAAATAGGTAACAAACGATCAGGTCACGCGGCAAGTAAAAAAGGGAGCGAGAATATTCAAATTGGAGAAACTAATTGATTGCTAGAGTAGCATGAGTAAAGAGAAGAGTGGAAAAGGTGGCTTCTAGTGAGAGAAAAAGAGAAGTCAGTTGAGGGAAGGATAAAGGAGAGGAGGAGGCTGGAAAGGAGACAACAATGATTAAGTGGGGTTAGGCAGTAAGGAACATGCCCCTCAAAGTGCCGGTGCTGTATATATTTTATTCTCCGTATTTACCATAACCTCCTCACTCTTAATACACATTTTTATATCTATTATGTACTGTTATTTTCCTCATATCAGAACAGGAATTGCTATATTCAGTATACTTTAGTAAAGTCCGGTTCCAGTATCCATCGGAATGTAAGAAGAAAGAGCAGCAAACCTCTTCTGCAGCCGGTTCATCATATTGGGGAAGTATTTTCTTCTCTACAGAGGGGTCATCATTGAACCTGAAATTGGGAGCCAAGCTTCATAAAATTTCTTTCTAATTCATATTAATTATTTCAATATGATAGGTAGAAGAACAGAAAACTAAAGATGAAGAAGAAACAACTGAGTATTATTAATACTCTCAAGGCAATTCCAGTGGGGAATCTGTTGCGAAGAAGAAGGAAAAACAAAGTTTAACATAATATGAAGAAAATAGTTCTGAACTTTCGAGAGATCCAGTCTCTCCCAAGTTCCAATGTCCGAATTCTAGCCTACCTCACACTATGCCCCTCCCCCATACAAATAACCCATTCTCTCACCAAATCACTCGAGACTTGCTGTCCAATGAGAGAGGGACAGCTCAGCAAATTCTGTTATGCTGTGTGTGGACCCTCAATCGAGCCTGACTCATCATTGTGAGGTAATTCCCCACGCTGATGCATGTTTTCTTGCTTGTACTTCCTCCTAGAATAGACTCTAGTGCAATCAGTTTGCTTTCTCCCTTTACTTACTGCACAAGTGATGCTATCACAACAACACATAAATGATATAAATGTTAATGATCATCTTACTTATCATCATATATGCCAGTTTTCTTTTTTGCGGCTTTATAAGCCTCATCCCGTCGTTTTTGTTCTCCAATCTCCACGTTCTCAAGCATATCAACCTCTGCCATGTGAGAACAAAAACTCTGTTACACAAAGATGTGTGTCATTCAGAGACTTGAAACTGGAATAATGTAAAAAGTGCATCAAGCAAGTGTACCTTCATTGATGTCACCCTCAGCGAGTATGGGCTGATCTTTGATGGTCAGAACTACTGTCCCACCTTCTACAACTTTTTCAAGGCCATGAAGAACCTTCACCCCCGCCAGATTATCTGCCAAATGTAATCAACATATCAATATTGTTTTAACCTACAAATTATCAACAATCGAACATAGAACTAGGTTGCTGGGTAAAGTCAAGAGTTCTAATGTCAGTCACATGAGGCATCATCACTCTGTGTCTTTAATGACACTAAATCTAAAATTATTGCAGTAGCATGAATGACAGTCATCATAACTAGTAGTTAAGTTGGTATAGTTGAATTTAAGCTTTATCTTGAACAATCCAGCCGTTTGCAATCATATATGTGCCCCAGCCATTAAAATTCAATACCTTTAGAAGTAGATTAGCGATATGTGAAATGTGCCAACAGAGAGGTTATACAATTCATATTACTTATGTAATTTATGTATTCTTTTTTTGTTTTAAAAAGAAAAGCCATCTTTTTTTAAATATGTCACGAGGTTTAAATTGCTTCTCTTTAGATAATTATATGAACCTATCATGCTTTATTAATTATTTATATGCATTTATCTATCATATAATCTTTCGTGTCATTCGACATATTTCACAGGTACAAAGCTAGTCAACTTATGGCATGTTTAGTTCAGCTTTTAAAAAAGTCCACATCGCTAGGTGTTCCTAAAAGTTGTTATCAAAATACCAACAAATTGGGTGTTCAAAAAGTAAATTTCATTTTTTACTACAGGGAGAGGGGAGGAGAGGGATGGATAAAGAAACAAGGACAGAACTTTACCAACAGTGTCTTGGGCTGTATCCTCATCTTCACTTCCCTCCACAGCAATGTTGTCCTACAAAAATTTAGATCATGATGCATTGATTACATATCTAAATTGGGAAAGGAGAGTTAAGAGAAGGAGGGGGGGGGGGGACACAATAACTTACAGAACATATTAAAATTACAAGTTAAAGAAAATAACCTGCTCCTCAAACATCTTTGAACGTTGTAACACTCGTTCCTTTTCAAGCTTACGGCTTCTATTGACCCAAGCCAAGATCTCAGAAGCAGTTTCCGATTGTTTCTTTGTCCTTGATTCTTTCATCCTTAAAAAGAATATTGCCACAACAGAATAAATTTCATGCTTTTACTTTGAACATAGTATAAGTATGGAATGTTCAGAACCCAGACCATCATAATAAATCAATATGTTGAAATAAAATGCTATCAAGAAAGCCGAAATTCAAAGAGAAAATTTTTATGAAATGCTTGGATGATAGGTGAGGACCGGGAGGGGAAAAAGTGACTCAAAACCTTGTTTGGAATGTTACTAAGAAGGGAAAGAGGGATGGATTTCTTCCCCCTCCTTCACCCAAATCGTAGAAGGGCGGGGTATGCAGGGGAAAGGGTACACATCTATTCAAATGAGGAGAAATAACTTTCTTTCCTTGCACTTAATTTAATGGCCCCAAATAACTCTCCCTCCATTGCCTCCCCTTTCCCTTCCCCATTGCTTAAAAACTTCCAAACTGCAACCCCTTTCCCTTCCCCACTGTGAAAAAATTGCCAAACTGAAACTGGTCTACGTATACAAACTTATGAGGCTAATTTTCATACCTTCATAGACCTTGCTGACTCACTGTTATCTTTAATTAATTATTTATGTTTCACTCATTGGGATATCTCATAATTATCAAATTCCCTGTTCTTAGACTCTTAGGTGGCATTTTTTGGGATAGGAAAAGGAATTTTATTGAGACAAAGAGATAGAATTACAAAAAGTGATAAGGATAAGGAATCCTCCTAAACAAAAAGGTGAACAAAAAACAAAAAGGAAAAAAAAATGTATGCAGCGATGGATAACATTTGTTACATACTGTGACCAAGACCACAACGATTCTGTTTCCTAACAAGATAACGATAAAAGCTGGAAAACTTCCTAGCAATACATGTATGAGTATAATATGTATTCAGCAGATGCAAACAAGATTATGAGTCCAATTATCCAATACATACAGCAGTTACAATGTACTAACCAACCATAACCAGAATACCAGCAACAAACAATTCCACAAAAGAGCCATCAACTATTGAGTATGCTGTGACTACATGACAGTAATCTTAACAATTCATAAAAATAATAATAAAAATAAAAAATAAATCATTCAAAACTAGAATAAAGGTAAACATATTTTAGGACTACAATTCATTATAAGCGACAATGAGATAAGGAAAAGGAGAATTCTACAATGCATTCCATACAACCCTGAAGTAAAGCGGAACAAGCGAATTCTACCGATGACGGAGCAATAAAGTAAGGGGGGTAGCTTAGAAGCCACCTAAACAAAATTTAATGTCGTTAAAACAAAACACACTGCACAAACTAATCAAATAGCATGTCCCAATCAAAACAAAATGACTCGCCTCTTATTGAACCTTACAAAACACAGAATTTTGCTATTGCTTCTAGTTTGGTAGTAATACAGAAACCCTAGATTGTTACATCAATTATTGAATTTTATATAAATGTGGCTTTTTTAAATCTTTCCATCATGGCAAATGCTAATTTTTATATATTCCATTGGCTCAATAGAATGATAGGACATGTCACTTTTTTAACCAACATTTAACAAATTCCCTTGTACTTTTGAATGCTCTCTATCATGTAATGGAAGTTATCCAAATTTACCACTTCATGTGTACTAAGACATAGAATTCAGCTCTCAATCAGATCCTACAAAAGAGCCCTCAAAATTATGAGCAGGATGCCAATTTTAATAACCTTGTCTGAAGCAAAAAGTAATGTGTCAAACTTACAAAGTCAACCAGTTAATAATATTACAAGCTACAAAAGGGGGAAAAAATGTAAGCAAACATATCAAGTAAGGATAAGTCGACTTACTTCAAGATGCGTCCTTCAAGATCTGCTGATGACAATTGAGCTGAGGTTTCACCATCTTTTTTCTCATCTTCATTGAGCTTTGAAGCCTTTGCTTGCTTACCAAACTCCTCATCTCTCTTGTCATCATAGTCTGCTCTATCATCAGCATTACTCAATTCATAATCTTCCTCGCGAGTCTTTCTGCTTACTCTATCTCTTGACCTTTCCTTATCTCGATCAGCCTCCCTCTCCTTCTCTCTAACTTTATCCTTCCCCTTATCCTTGTCTCCATCTCTATAGGTTTCCCTCTCCTTTTCTCGATCCCTATGCTTCTCTCGCTCTCTTTCCTTCGCCTTATCCCTTTCTTTTTCCCTTTCTCTATCCCTATCCCTAATCTTCTCTTTTCCCTTCTCCTTCTCTCGCGCCCTATCACTATCTTTCTCCATCTCCCTTTCCTTCTCGCGATCTTTATCCTTACTCCTATCCTTCTTATCTCTATCCCTCTCGCGCTCTTTCTCCCTATATTTCTCTCTATCATAATCCTTGTCCCTCGCCTTACTATCTTTACCCCTGTCCTTTTCGCGCTCGTCCCTATCTTCCTTCTTCCGTTCCCTGCCAGCCACTCTATCCTTCTCTAGATCTCTCGCCTCTTTCGAAACATCCTCGGCCGTCCTCTTCGATGGTTCTCTGTCTTTGCTTCGGTGCTCCTTGTCCTCTCCTCGGCTGCTCTTCTTCCTCTCCTTACTTCTGTGCTTGCTGGATTTCTCTGCCCCGCTTTGCTCCAAATCCTCATCATATTGCTCCCTCACAGGAGAATCATGTTTATCATTTCTACCCTCACGGGTCTCGTACCGCGAATCAGACCACTCCACATCCATGAAAACGCCTACAAATAAACCAAACCAATAAACCAGGACCCTATTTCGCATAGTGATAAAGAAAAAAAAAAAAAAAAAAAAGAGGTAAATTAAGCTAAAGTAAATTATAAAATTCTAAAGTTGAGGGTTGGAAGATAGACCAACGTAATGGAAACATTCATCGAATTCACGTATTAAAATAAACGAAGAAAAGAGTTATTACGAATTCGAGTGTTATTTTTTCACCGTCGTATGAAAGAGGAAGTAGTGTTGAGAATGCCCTAAACATTGAAATGATGAAGAAGAGAGAGTTTGAAGGAACCCGTGATTTCATGAGAGAGAGAGAGAGAGAGAGAGAGAGGCAGAGAAACGCTTACCTCGAGAGAGTTTGGCAATTGACGAATCCTCTGGAGTGAGCGGAACAAGGGTTGCCGAGGATCACAAACAAAACCAATCAACGAGCTTACTTCAGTGCTGATGGGTGAGAGTGACGGCCTCGGACGACGTGAACCAGAAGACCTTAAGTGGGTTTTGACCTCGACGCACGGTTTCGTATGTAAACGACGCCGTTAGAGCGCTCGAATTTACGAGAAGATTTTCAAAGCTGCTTGTCTCCGGGATGGCTTTTACGGTGTCTCCTTGTGTTTTGGACCACCAGTGATCCACCTATATAATTACATAATTACCCTAAGTCATTTCTCAAAGGTGTGCATCTAAGTTGAAATTTTGAAGAATGAAGAATGAAGAAGAAAAGGGAAATATTTGAAAAGTAACTAGTATGTATACTAGCGTGTTGCATGGTGTAGTGTAATATCCAACTAGTATTTGTGCCATTTATTTCTTCTAACTTTATTTTTCTTATAGTAAGTTATCATTTCACCTCTTTGAGTGTTTTAAAAGTTAATTTCATATTCAACATAAGATTAAGTGTTTTTTTTAACCTTCTATGTAACATGGCCGAAGCCATCATTAGTCCTATTAACATATTTTTTTTTTCTTAATTTTTCTCTTAGTAACTCATCTAATTCACTTAGTTAGATAATATAGGAGCATGATTGCCCATCTTTACTAAATAAAAGCTTTTCCTTTTTATTTTTAATTGAGGCCACAAGCATGTACCAATTTTATGCAAATTTTGACTTTGATTTTTCTTTTTACTAATCCACCTAAAATTTTATGAGGAATCCAAATCTAATGTGCAGAATTTTAAACTCATTTTCCCTCGTAATTAACCATGCATAGTCGAAACCATGCCTTTCCCCCATGACCAAATATTTGCTTTTCTTTTTCATTACAAGACCTTTAGTTCATAGTATTAAAGACTTTTATCCGATTAAATCTCTTAAAATCAACAAAGAAATGCTTTGAACTAATTAAATCACTTGAAAACGTAAATAGAATAATTTTGACCGATTAAAATTTGTTTTAAGATATGAATGCTAAGTTTTTCTGTTAAAGATTGATTTTCTACTCTAATTAAATGTTTGGCCATAGTATTTAGTACTATATTGGAGTAATTTAATTGTTGATGTATCTTCTATATATCTTTTTTGTCTATTGGTTTATCTTCGTTATAAGCCTTCTTGTATGGTACGGTTTCAATCTCCAAATCTTTTGATAATTGTAATTTAAATCCTTCTTGAGGAGGGTATCTAGACTTCAAGGGTTTTCTAAGAAGTTGTTTTCTTTGGTTTGCTGATTAAAAGGATATTTTAAATTATCTTTTCTATTGTGTTTTGAAAACCAATCAAAGAAATATAATTTTTTTTCCTTTGTCTTCCATATATTGGTAGAATAACTTTCTAAACTCTTGAACTTGTTCCTTATTATATGTTTGGAAATACCAATCTCTTTTATCTTTGTCGTAATTTGCTTCAAAATCTTGCCTTATCCATACCTTATCTATTTGAAAGGGTTGTTCTTTAGTTAAAGTGTTCAATATTTGAGATGTTGTAGGGGGTATCTAGGAGATCGAGTTATAGGTTTCTTGATACATCAGATTTGATATTTTGGGTATGGAATTATCTAGTCCTTTTAGGTCTATGTTGCTAGTGGACGATCTATCAAGGCTTTAGAGGATCCTTCTTTGAATAATTTTTTATGTTTTCTTATTTGTATAGATTTTGACCTATTCATTCTTAATTAGATATTAGTCCCTTCTTGAATTATTTCACGCATATGAGTGTTATAGATTTTTAATCGGGGCATTACCTCTTTTAATATCCATTCGTCTGGTATTTTCTTTAGTATTTCTTCATGACTTAGTCTTTTAGGAACTTGGATTGATGATTTATTTAGTGTAACACCTACCGAAATTTTCTTATCGTTTTTCGCTTAATTATTTGGTTATTATCAAATAATTGAAATTAATTAAAATTCAACTAAATATTTATTTAGAATCAATTAATTAGCAGTTAATTGAGTCTAGGTATGAGGGAATTAGGTTAAAAGTATAGAAGATTTTATAGAAATTTTCTTAAACTAATTTATCAATTTAAAGGAAATTGGCAAAATTATGGTATTTTAAACTGTCGGAACTGAAGCAATAAGATTACACTCAATAACCCTACATCAAGTGGCTGAGAACTCAGCCACTTAACCCATAAAAGTAGCGCAAGAAAGGCCACAAAATGATGAAGGTTGGTTGAAATATGGCCACAAAGTCTCCTCCAATCAAAACCCACATTTCCAACTACTTCATTAGGGCCTATATGACATATTCCTTCTCTTTTCCCTTCAGCTGACTTGCGCCTCCCTCTCCCGTTGTTTCAACCTTCTTCTTCTCTTCTCCTCTCAACCTACTTCATCAAATCTTCAAGCTTTGTCAAGATTCCATCAATCCAAACTTAAATTCAGCAAGATCACACCTAAAGGAGGTAGGATTCAATTTCTGTCTTTAATTTCTCTGAACTATGGTTGCATAAAATTTCTTAATGAATCCTACTGAGAATTTAAAATTCTCACTCCTATTTCCGTGTTATCTCCAGATAGTTCGAAAGGTTTCGAAGAAGGCTAAAGTTGCTGTGAAATAAGGTCTGCTCAGGTAACAGTAATAACTCGTGAGTGTGGTGCTATAACTTAAGCATAGTATTGTATTTCGAGATGATGTTACGTAATGGTATCAGAGCAATTCGATCCTCTCTGGACCTGAGGATTTGGACTGACTATATTTCTAGTGCACTCTGGAATCCTTAGAAAATGTCATGCAACAAATCTTATCTGCTCAGATAAGATATAGGGAATTAGATATACATGACTGCCTAACTGTGAATGTTATTAGTTGCTGTCATACTTAACTTATTATTGAGTCTGATCAACTCAATGTTTTGTTGTGTGTGATTACGAATTAATGGCTTCCATGGGGCATGGTAGGCCACGAACTGTACCCGCTCCAGAAGATCCTGCTAATTTTATCGACACGATGCGTGAAATGGCTCATGCAATGCCGGAACAGGTCGTTGCAGCTCATCAGATAATGGACCAGTTGGGTAGGCAGCCTAAGGCCGGTCATGGGGGAAATCCATATGGCCTAGGAGCAGATCTGGACTATCTTAAGTTTGCTGAGTTTAGAAAGGCGAATCCGCCTAGCTTCCGAAGAGCTTTCAACCTAAATAAAGCTGAGGAGTGGGTCAAGGCAATGGAGAAGGTCTTTTCTGTCTTAGCCTGCACTGATCAACAGAAAGTGGCTTTTGCCAGTTATATGTTGGAAGCGGACGCCGAGTTTTAGTGGAACGACGCAAAGAGGTTGTTGGAAGAACCCCAAGTTGATATCACTTGGGACATATTCAAGGGGGCATTTTATCAGAAGTATTTCCCTGCATCTGTACGAAATGCTAAGGAATTGGAATTCATGAAGCTTCAATAAGGAAACATGAGTGTTTCAGAATATATTGCTAAGTTCGAAGAACTCTGTAAATTTTCCACCATCTATCAGCGCAACCCTGACAAAAATTGGAAATGCATCAAATTTGAGGGAGGACTAAAAGTAGACATTTTGGCCTTGGTGGGGCCAATGAAGATAAGAGATTTTGCCGCAAGCGAACAAAAGCTGATTAGTTGAAGAATATAACAAGAAGCTCACTGATACTAGAATGGATGTTTGTAGAAAGAGACTGGCACCTGAAGACTAGGAGTTTTAGCATATTCCACCATTAAAGAAGCCGTTTCAACCTAACAGAAATGAAGGTAAGCAGCAGCAAAGGTCTACCATGAAGCAAGAATGTTCAAAATGTGGAAAGTATCATGGAGGAAGGCCTTGTTTAGCTGGACAGAAGGTATGCTTTATGTGTGGAAAGCCAGGACACATGGTTAGAGAATGCCCCGACTATCAGCTACCTATTCCTAAGCCGTAACATCCAAGGTTGAATGTTGAAGAGACTACTTCTCAGAGGAGCTGAAACAAAATTAGGGATAACCCAGGACAAAGATTCACTTTTTGCTAATTGTGTTATGTTAAATTATATATCTGGGTTTGCTGTATTTTCTTCAATTATGCTTATCGATTTTCTCTATGCTTATGTATCAACCTTTTCATCAAACTCTTATAGCAATAAATAGTTAGTTTTGTGACTAAATTTTGAGGACAAAATTCTTTTTAGGAGGGTGGTAATGTAACATTCACCGGAATTTTCTTATCGTTTTTCGCCTAATTATTCGATTTTTATTGAATAATTGAAATTAATTAAAATTCGACTAAATATTTATTTAGCATCAATTATTAGCAATTAATTGAGTCTAGATATGAAGGAATTAGGTTAGAAGTATAGAAGATTTCATAGAAATTTTCTTAAACTAATTTACCGATTTAAAGGAAATCGGTAAGATTACGATATTTTAAACTGTCGGAACTGAATCAATAGGATTTTACACTCAATAACCCTACATCAAGTGGTTGAGAACTTAGCCACTTAACCCATAAAAGTGGTGCAAGAAAGGCCACAAAAATGATGAAGGTTGGCTGAAATGTGGCTACAGAGTCTTCTCCAATCAAAACCCACATTTCCAACTACTTCATTAAGGCCTAGATGACATATTTCTTCCCTTTTCCCTTCAGCTGACTTACGCCTCCCTCTCCCTTTATTTCAACCTTCTTCTTCTCTTCTCCTCTCAACCTACTCCATCAAACCTTCAAGCTTTGTCAAGATTCTATCAATCCAAACTCAAATTCAGCAAGATCACACCTAAAGGAGGTAGGATTCAATTTCTGTCCTTAATTTCTCTGAACTGTGGCTGCATGAAATTTCTTAATGAATCCTACTAAGAATTTAAAATTCTCACTCCTATTTCCATGTTATCTTCAGATAGCCCGAAAGGTTTCGAAGACGGCTAAAGTTACTATGAAATAAGGTCCGCTCAGGTAACAGTAACAACTCGTGAGTGTGGTGCTATGACTTAAATATAGTATTGTATTTTCGGAGGATGTTACACTTAGCGACTAATATAGTTTCATCTTTAGGGGATTCTCTTAGTGTCTTAAAGTTTTAATCAATTTTTGTAACCTTATAATATATTCGGTAAATTATTCTAAACGGTCCTAAAACCTCATCTATTATATTATCTAGAGTTCTTATATATAGTTTTATTGCTTTAGCAGTTCTTGAATTATTAAGATCCATTGAAAAATTTGGAAAACAATTAAAGAAAGCTGGTCCATCATGGAGGTTGCTTTCCATGACTACAATTACAAAG
Organism: Pterocarpus santalinus; assembly: GCA_031439595.1. Classification (NCBI taxonomy): domain Eukaryota; kingdom Viridiplantae; phylum Streptophyta; class Magnoliopsida; order Fabales; family Fabaceae; genus Pterocarpus; species Pterocarpus santalinus. The sequence continues at coordinate 29,892,298 of CM062529.1, forward strand.
TCCTTAAACTATAAAAGTCTTAGGTCTCTTAGTAACATCATTATGGGTATATTGACTCCTAATCGGTAATTTGATTTTGCAACTACTTGTATTAATCCTAGGTAAATGAAATTATAACTTTTCTTGATATGTTGATCTAACATGGATTGTTCTAATATTGTTATTGTTCTATTGTTTCTGGTTTCTAGATAACTATATTCTAACATATGAATTTCCTCATGAAAAGAATTTCATAATAAATGTTATTTATAAACTTCACATTTCTTTATTATAGGTATTGACCAATTTTGTAAAGATTTCTCTATATCTACTATTTGAAATTCTACTTGTTTTGATTCTTTATCTTTTTTATTATCCGAAGTGCTAGCCTGGTTTTCCTGGTGAACCACTTATTTAGTTATGTTTCTGCTGTTTAAGTTATTTTATTATTTAAAATAGTCATATTCATTATCTTCCTTCTTTAGTGATTTAGTATAACACTGACTAGTGTGTATACATTGATTAGCGCTTTGATTCTGTGGTCCCGACAATGAATCTTGAGAGAGGTAGTAAGACCATTGGTTTAACAGGGTAAGAGCCTTTTGTAGGGCGGTCTCTTAGTATAAAATGCTAAATGTTGAAAGAAAATGGCAAAATTATTAATAATGACTTTCACATTTGCTATAAAATTATTAGACAATGAAAAAAAAAATTATTACTAAATTAGTAAAACTGAAAACTAACCAAACAGAATCAGAATCTTCATAATTCTTATTTAACTCAAAATCATTTCAATCTAATGAAAAAATAAAGACAAAAATGATACTTTTATTCATATTAAAAATAAAAAATAAAATTTACCATGAAAAATTATTAACATAACGCGATAATAATCAAAATAATAGTTTCATATAATAATACTTTTAATAAAGTTATACAACACATTGTGAATGTATTCTTGTATGATTATCATAAATCTAGTAAAATTTGAAAAAGTTTATATTTCTTACCTTTTAAAATAGTAATAATTAAAAATTTTAATAATTTGCAACAAAATTTGCAGCTATATCTATAATAATTCAAAGAAAACAAAAATTCGTAGCAAAATTTGCAGCTATATGCCCAATAATTAATCTGTAGCAATTTTCATATGAAAAAATTTTGCACAAAAATCTGCAACAAACTTTAAGCAAAAACAACATGACAAAAATCGTAGCTAAGTCTGCAGCAAATTTTTGCAACTTATTAGTAAGAAAACCCACAACAACCACATGATAAAAGTCGCAGCTAAATCTACAACAAATATCCACAACTAAATTCGCATGAAAAAATTTGCAAAAAAATCCACAGCAAACTTCAACTAAAATCCTCATAGCAAAAGTCACAGTTAAATCTGTAGCAAATATCTGCAACTAAATCGGATGAACAAATTCACAAGAAAATTCACAATAAGTTTATCATAAAAACCACATGACAAAAGTCACAGCTAAATCTGCAGCAAATATCCGCAATTAAATTCACATAAAACAATTCGCAAGAATATCCACAATAAATACAAAAGTCACAACTAAATCTGTAACAAATATTTGCAACTAAATTCGTAGATATAGTTTCCTGCAAATTTAGCTGTAAAAATGATTTTGATCGAACCTTTTGACCTTTTCTCTCCAATTACCTACCAAATTATCTACGAAATAAATCACATCAAAAATTCGCATCTAAAACTTTCCTGCCTTACGGGGGGAAAGTTACTTGTGGATTTTGCTACCGATTTTGAAATTCATAACAAAATGTCAACTGACTCGCTCGAAATGGGAAATTTGTTGCAAATTCTACAGCTAATCTACAATTTTTTAGTAATGATATGATGGTTGGACCATAGGGATACCCACGGCTAAGCCATGGGCCATGGCATGCAAAAAAATTTAATTGATCAACACTCTAATCATGGAAATACATTCACTATACTTAATCACACTCAATGTCACTCAATCGCAATTAAATTTGAAATTGTAACTCCTCACTAACACTCATGTAACTGTCCCCATGTACTTAAATTGGCAAGAGTTACAAATTTATGATAATTATGCTAAATTGAAACAAAATTGGAAGAATCATTATGAGACAATGCTAATGACTCAAATCAATTGGAAAAGAAAATAAACCAAACCCCCTAAAACCCTATGCAATAGTTGTGGCCACCCCTCTCCCTTCACTCATCCATTTTGCATTTTCTCATTTTCACTCCTCTCACAAAACACGCTCAAAGCAAAAACTCCTCTCTCCTTCTCTTGTACCTCGGCCTCAAGCTTTGGGTTGAAGGAGATTTCTTCAACATTCAAGCTCCAAGGTTATAGCTAGAGTCACTCTCTAAGGTAGGATTCTTACTTCCTCCTTATTATTTTGAGTTTTTCATGACACAAGTATAGGGACTTTAGTCTTTTCATAGCTAAGAGCATCTAACTTTGTCAAAGGTTTGTTTATAATTACCTTCCCTTTTGAAGGATCACACCCGCTTAACTTGTCTTTGTGGATTATCTTCTTTTTTGAAGGATCACATCCAATTATTTCATCTCTTACAGTACATCTTACATTTTCATATGCATTATACTCATAGACGAGACACAAGTAGGTATGCAATGGATATGTGTAAGTCCACAATTTTGACGAAAATCCAGCAGTATAATGGCTAGACTAGAGCTTCCCCAAAATTTGCCAAGCATGGAAAATTCAACCAATAACCAGTCATATTCATTTCATATCATCAGATCAAGCATCAACAGTCATTTAATCATGAGTCAATACTCAATCAACTTGCCAAACATCACACTTAATAGTGTAACGCCTTGCAAGTTTAATTATTAATTTGCCAAATTTATTTATTTGGCTAATTTAACATTAATTTCTTTTTGTTTTTCTACCCCTTCTTTTCGATGAGATTACTAGATCTATTACTTTAATCTTTTCGACTAAACAAATTATAAGTGATTACGTTTCTCCTAATAAATATAGTCCATGTAATCAACTCTAAACTAATTAAGACAAACAAATACAATTCCATGGTCATGCTCACTAAATAAAATACTTCAGGGAATTTTCTATACTATTCTACAGACATTGAGCATCCCAATGAACTTGAATCTCGCTATCCTGTCAAGTACTTGGAAACACCGAGAAAATAGGGTGAGATACTAATCTCAGTAAGGGTGGTGTTTCAGGGGTCTATCGTGTGCCCAAAAATCTCCTAGGTTTAGAAAAGCAATTATATATACAATAATAATGATACACAACAGCACAAGCAGCATAATTAAGCCATATTCACATAATTGATGTTTGGAAAACTAGAAGGTATATAGAAAGTAGCAACATATAAATACATAAGACAATCTAAGATATAAGTGATATAATTGAATAAATGCATGGCATAGTTATAATATCATGAGTAGGAACAATAAAAAAAATGTATGAGACAAATCCTCCCATCTGAGCTGATGGACATTATAACACCCTACTAATTTGATGTTATGCTTAAGTCATAGCATTAAATTAGGTAGTCTGTGTTACCGTGTTAACGTTCTACTTAAACCTTGTGATTATTATCACTAAATCGTTGAAGCGGCGCGCTGTTACATAATAGACGTGAATAGCGTTATAAAACGTAAGGATGTTTAATGTAATATAACAGAAGTGGTATAAATAAGTGATATATTCTCAATTGTATATGTACATAAGTAGGTCGGAAGCCGACGCTTCAGTTTATACATATAGATATAGATTAAAAACAGATGAAATAAATGAACGTCAAAATTCCTATTTGCTAAAAGTAGAGGCAGAAATAGCAGGAGCAGACTGTGTCCAACGAGTCCATCTCGGAGTCATAGAGAAGCTGCAGTTTGGGATCTCAATGAAAAGAGTGGCTGTTGAGCCCTTCGCCAGCGTCTGAGAATGATGCGGAAATACAACACGGGGTGAGAATTTAAGAAATTCTCAGTAAAGTTCGTGTCTAGCGTTCATCTGACGTCACATTCATTTTCAGTTGCCTCGATTTTTATTTAATTATAAAGACATGTGTTCAAACTAGGCATATCCGTTTTAATGAATTTAAGGAAAAGTCTGGTCCGAGGCAAGGTTCAGTTTTACTTTAGTTGACATAAGAAACAAAATAGATTACTAATACTGATACATAGAATGATAATAGAATAAATAAATGAACAGCAGTGAGCAAATATAACAGACAATTGTAAACATCTTGACATAATTATTTCATGTAATCATGCAGTCATGTGATCAACTGTAAACATCTTGATGTAACCATTCCATGTATTCATGCATTCATGTAATCATGTAGACTCGTTCTTGAACTTTCCTTCATAAACTTTTTCATTACTTTCTATCATTTTTCCATCTCTTGGTCCCCTGGGAGTTCTTGGCCATTTAGACTCCTGGGTAATAGTCTGCTTTTCAGGATCGAGCTCGTTCCTATACAAGAATGCTGGGTTTACTTTCCCTGACCTTCCCACCGATCTATTCCCCTTAACTTCTTATCCGGGGCTGGCCCAAGTAGCATGGAACTTCCATAGTAAGATAATCCTTTTCATAACTTTCATAACTTTCTTAAAAATGCACATGCATTAATATGTACTTCATAACTTGTGCATGGGTTCTACCGAAATTTCGGCAGCATAACGGAATGTGTTCGCTTCCCTATGAATAGTGCCAGCCAACTAGTACATTTATTCAATTTGCAATTTCAGTATAGAGCAGCAATCATGCATATACATACATAGATTCACTTATTAGTTTCAACAAAGCATCAATAGGGCTTTTAGCTCATTCTGCCTTATTCTGCCCAGTTATGGTATATTCCACCTTTATTTCAATTTAACTCATTTAAACCTAATTTTTGGATATGTTGTAGCCTCATGTGTCTAGTTTCTAACCTCTTTGATCCATTCTAATTTTGATATCTACAACTCAAGATATCTAGATTTTAAATGGCTAGCCAGAATCAGGCAACTAAAAGTAAAAATCCACTAAAAATCGAAAACTGACTCAAATTACAGGAAATTGGACTCATATTAAAGCTAACAAGGTAAAGTTTCATTTACAAAAATTACATTCCGTTTGACTTAGTAGGGCTAGAGTTACAAGCCCCGAATTCTGACCTTACTAAACTGCCCTGTTCTGGCCCGGTTTGGACATAGGGCAACTTTCTTGGATCACTGGAAGCAACTGGGACCTTATCTAATTCTGAAATTTTTATGGGACATTCTTCTATGTGTAAGCTTTCTAAAAAAGTTGGTTTCACTCATTTTCAAGTAGTACAGGGCGAGTTCTACCCTGAACAACCCAGTCTGCCCAGAACCAGAGTCAAAACCCTAGGTCGAAATTCAAAAATTCATATCTCCCTCAATTCTAATCCAAAAGCCTTATATGATATGTCTATGGAAAGCCCTAGATGTCTAGTTTCATATAAAAATAGTTTCACCCAATTTAATCGGCTGTAGGTGGAGCCGTACACTCCACCGTACGGATTGCCGAGGGTTTTTGGTTCTCTAACCCATTAACTCTTCCTAGTTTCATCCTTTCTTGCTTCCACTTTGGTTTTAATCAAACAAACAACCCAAAGCCAATCACATATCATCATAAACAATCATTTAACACATCAAAGAAGGTGAAAATAATCCAAGACCAGCTAGCCAAGTCCACAGATTTGAGGCAAGTATTAAACTTCTACCTTTGTTCCAAGTGATTTTGCTGGATTTTGAAGGTTTGGATGAGCAAGGCTTGAATTGGCTTGATGTTGGCTGGAGTTATGTGTGTAAAGAAGAGAAAAAGAGAGCTGAAAGGGAGGAGAAAAGTGGCGTAGGAGTGTAAGTTTGAATGGGTGAGAAAAGGAGAGAAAAATCTGATTAAAGGTGTAAGAGGTGATTGGCTTCTTTAGATTTTGATTGGTTGAAGACAAGAGGCTGAAATTCAGCCAGCCCTCCTCGTCTTTGTGGCCACTATTGTGCCACTTTTATGTGATAATATGGCTGAGTAATCAGCCTTAGGTTTTAGGGTAAAGGATTGAAATTCTATTAGTTCGGTTCTAACAGTTTAAGACACTGTAATTTTACCGATTTCCTTTAAATCGGTAACTCGATTTTCAATAAAATTTTATGAAAACTCCTATACTTATAACTTAATTCTCTCATATCTAAACTCAAGTAATTGCCAATCAATTGAGTCTAACTAATTATTCAACCGAATTTTGATTATTCTCAATTATTCGGTAAAATCGAATAATTAGGCGAAAAATGGTGGATGTTACAGACATCCAGCATCAAAGCTGATGGGCCCATACACCATTAGAATTGATGAGTAGGCATTTATTAGGGTAGCAACCACACCTAGCGGGACCTGCAATGCATGCTAATGGACTTTACTTTGCTTTACTGATCTTTCCTCTTTCCTTTTCCTTTGCTCAGTAGGAAGGAAGCTAGTGGCCTCTACTCATCTCCTGCCACGATCTGCCGAGAGCTTTCTACTAAGTCGTCCCTTGATCCTAGATCAAAACTATGGACACTACCCCCATGCCTAAGCTGAACCATCCAGTCCAAATAGAATGGTGAATATCCCACCGATCCACTACAAGATGGGGCCAAGATATTCATCATACTTTATTTATTTATGCAGTAAATGTACCACTAGTCTACTTCAAGATAGGGCCAAGACATTCACCATACTTTCATAAAACTTAATTCATTTATGCATGATTCACACATTCACCATGCCATGCCTTGAGATATTTAATATTATACATTTCACACATATGCTCATGCATCAATAACTTATGCCTTACACAACGTATGAAAATTGGTTCACATGCATTTGGATACATACATATGGTCATGAATGTTCATGTAGATTTATGATGCACATACATACAAGCCCATATAAAATAAACAAGGCATTGAGAAGTAGCAAATTAGTTTAGCTTCAACGAGCAATTTGGGTCAAGTTTTATGACTCACTTAAATTTCTTTTATGCATTATTAATTTGGGCCATTAATATTTCATTTATTATATATTAGTTTTACTCTAGAATTATTATTTTTTATTTTCATGGGCTTAGAATACTTCATGGGCTAAACTTAACAAAATGGTATGAATTTTCACTTAGGCTAGGAAACAGCAAACCAACACAATAGTCAGTCCATAAAATAATTATAATTAAAATAGTAAACTATCTCTAAAATTCATAAAAAATTTCCAATTGGTCCTTTGGTATGAGTATTCTATAAAAATTTTGGTTCAATTTCTTAAGGATAGATATGGTAATAATATCTTATGACCCATATAGGTTAGATTCCCTATTTCAGCTAGGCAGTTTCAATTTCAAAATTTTATTTAATATAGTTAAACATTTTTAAAAATCCCGAAAAAATTCTTAGTCATATTTTCAGGTGTTGTTTACATGCTGTAAAAATTTGAAGTCAAAATTCGTAGAGTTACTATATTAACAAATATGGTAAATTTTGGGGTTTCTAGAAATTCATCATATGTTCTAGAACACAGCAAATCTGTCACGAATTTTTAAAAATAACAAACCTACACAAAAAATAATGAAAATTTACAGGTAAGGACATAAACATATTAACTCCAACATATAAAATTTCCAAATCAAAATAACGAGATCTACTAGTCTAGGGTGAAAAAATGTACAACCATAGTAGTCCAGCAACCTAGCGTGAATTCCAACAACACAAGGAGTTAATAGATCAAGAGATAAGCATGTGAGCATCAACAATCACAAACATCAACCAAAATGACAGAAAATCATAGAAGGGTTCAGCAAAAAAGTGAAGATATAAGAAACCCTACTTGGTTAGGAGTGGAGAGGATGGTGGAGATGATGGTGATGGTGGTGGCAATGAGATGAAGATGATGGGGCTCGTTCTCCTTGAAAAGGATTCTTGAAGCTTGGAAGACTAGGATTATCACACTGTAGAGTTAACTAAAAGCAAGTATATCACTCGCTCTTACTTTGTTTTTTTCTTCTTAATGTTGAAGAGGAAAGGAGTCCTTGATGCTGTCTTTCGCTCTCAATGGTGTGAATATGCACAAGGAGGAAGCAAAGGAGTTGATTTTTATATCACTTTGGTAGGCAACTACTTGGAGAGCAAGTAGCCTTAGTACTTCGTCTCCGAGCTAAAAGTTAAATTAAACTTCTTAGTAATTTCCTTTATTTAAATTATTATTATTGTTATTATTATTATTATTATTATTTTGATGATTTAACAATAAAATTTGTCTCTCTTTATATTATAGTGTTACTTGGAGTAGTAGAGTTGCTACACCACTCTTTCTTAATGGCTAAGTCTTCTTATTTAAATTTAAAACTAGCTACTTGGTCCCTAAGGAGCCTATCGATAGCCACACTTGGCAAGATCAAGGGCTGAGATTAATTCTTATTTCATGATATTAAAGTGATATTAAAATAATTTTAGATAAATTAATATATATTGATTTAATTAATATAATCTAGTTAATTTTCTTGTTACAAGAATTTTGGGATTTAAGGCCAATTTGATTTCTAAAACTTATTTGAACTTGATTTAATAAATTTTGTGAGCCAAAAATAATATCTCACTTGGTCTTATATTTTTTAGAATAATAATTTCCATGTTTTCTTAATTAAATAATAAATTCTTAATTACATAAGCTTCTAAGAAATTACTAAATTACACAAATAAATTCTAAAATAAACATAACTCAGTTCTATGTATTTACATTGAGTCAAATAATTAACCATAATTTTGTTATAATTCTTCTAGAGTTACTTCTAATTATTTCTAAGCTTTTAGACACTTTATGTTAGTAAATTTTATAATTGTTGTTCACATTTTATTTGACAATAATATTTCTATCACTAAGTTAATTACCTGACATACATGTTGACTACCTGTTAGCTGACAAAGACCTTTTTCAACAATTGTTTTAGTTGAACCAATCTAAATGGTATTTTTGTCTTAATGTTTATAATTTGCTAATAGTAATTTCTAAAGGATTTTATTTTGCATTATTTGGTAGAATAAGAAAATATTTAATTATAATTGACTTGGTATGACTTTATATATATTGGATAATTTTATCTTTATTTTTGTCAGTGATATTTTTAAATTTAGAATTTCTATTTTCATTATTTTATCACTACTAATTAGTAGAGCAGTTGGGACATGAATATTTTATTTCAATATATCTAGATTGACTGATCTTAAATTATTTTAAATTAATTAAGTATTATTTTGGCCGGATGTTACAAATAACATCATACACTCACACCCTATACGGTTTCTATGGTTGCATTATTCTTTGTGAGACGTCTTATGAGTCATCGTATGAATTCCCATATTTATACATGAGAGAATCACATAGCTTAAAAATAAATGTGTTATAGGCTTTTAACTGCTTACTTCTGGAGTGAAATTATACTTTAATTAGGGGTTTTCATGCTTCCTCCTATATCTTTAACTTAAGAAAAATGTCTATTCATTAAATCATGTATTTTAGACCTTTGTTATTTCAGATTTAAGTATTAGGCATTTTCTTTCCTATTTTCTCTTGTTATGGACAAAACTTACATAGGGTTTTTAGCCAAAGGTTTGTTTTCGAATATTTTAGTTCCCTTGAGATGGTACCCTAGTGATTCCTAGGTTCATGATATGATTAGAGACTCTAATCATATTTTTGTTCTCAAAGGATTTTGAGATTCCTCTAATCCCTTGGGCCATAATAACGTATAACCACACTTATGAACCCAATAATACCATATGCTCACCATCATTAAGAAGCAATTTTTATTCCAAACAAAGTTGCAAGATTCGAACTTTATTAAACAAAATTGCAAAATTCTGCCTTCATGCATAAGAGGTTTGAATCTTGATGAAAGTTTGAACCTTTAATCATATTTATGTCTTCAAGATCCAACCTTTATAAAATAAAAATGCAAGGTTCTATCTTTATGGCCGAAAAGTCTTATTCTTTAAGAAAGTTTAAACTTTTAATTATTATTATGTCTTCAAGATTTCACTTTTATTATTAAAAAGCTTCAATCTTTAAGAAAGTTTAAATCTTTACTCTTTAGTTGGTCTTCAAGGTTCAATCTTTACAAGATAAGATGCAAGTTTTCACTTTATAACTAAAAATGCTTCATATTTAAGAAAGTTTATATTTTTACTCATTATCTTGTCTTTAAGAAAAATAAAATGAATCTTTAAGATCTTTTAGCATTGCTCTATAGACTTCAAGGAACAAACTTTTTAAAGTTTTATAATTTAGAATGTTTTTTGGTCATACAAAATCCTTGTTGGAGTTGTAAAAAGAGAACCTTTTCAATCATAAGTGTATTATATCAAAAGAAAAACGTTGAGCAAGAATGTCTTCAAGAAAGCATATTTCTTCCCAATAACTTCAAAGAACACCAAGAATACATAGATCATAAAAGAAAAATGAAAGCTTTTAGTGCATTCAAGAAAAGAACTTCCAATAAACACATAAAATCCCATAAACAAGGTTCAAGAAGTAAACTTTTCTAAAAAGGGAAACTTTTCTCAAAAAGAAAATGGAGCTTTTCTCAAGTTATCACTTGAAGCTCTTGGCCATGGTGGAAACAAAAGCTTTAAGCTTTCTTGAGCAACAAAAAGAAAAGGTAGAAGATCACTACCTAAGGTGTGTTTTGTGCCTTCTTGAAGGAGAAAAATAAGATGAAGATGACTTCTCCAAGTGACGGTGGCGGCGGCTTCTAATGGAGAAGATGAGAGCTTATGTGTTCTTAAGAAAATGGAGATTGGAGTACTTAAATCTTGTGTTCAAAGACCAAAAAGTGTGATCTTTGAAAGGGTAGTATAAAGGTTTGGTTATGATGTTGGTGGAGAAAATAAGAAGAAGATGAAGAAGAAGAAGAAAAAGAAGAATAGAGAGGAGTTGAAGAAGTTAGAGATTAGAGAGAGAATGAGAAGTTGAAAAATGAAGTGAGGGCATGTGTTGTGTGTATAGTGGCTGTAGGTTTCTAACGGCCAAAAAAGGGGATATTTTCTTAATTTTGTGTTAATTGAGGTTTAAGGAGACAAAATGGATGATAAAGGAGACAAATCATATACTACTCTTACGTAAAGAAACTTTGTCTTTTACTTTTTATTTTGGTGACATCATCAATACTTTATTGTCTAGTTGACTAAATTTGAATTTTAATGATGTCATTAAGTGCTCATGCAACTTAATTAACTTGATTAAGCATGGATTAGTGGTTAACTTATATGATCATGATTAACAAAAATAAATTCTTAATTAAGCTTAATTACCCTTAATTAAACTCAATTAATCTAATTACGAGCAATTAGTGTTTAATTAAGCCATTAAGAGTTTGATTTGCTAAAATTAGAGATTTTCTAGTCTTAATTAAGCATTCTTTTGATGTTTCTTTTCATAATTACCCTTTAGTCCCTTATTTAAGCTATTATTCTTTAATTTCTCATTAAGTGTCTAATTATTCAAGATCATTGAGGTAATTTAGCAGAAGATAAAACTAAGGATGTTACACTACTCTCCACCTTTAAAAGGAATTTTGCCCTCAAAATTCGTTACCTGTAAATAGGTTAGGAAGCTCTTTCTTCATCTCGGACTCCATTTCCTACGTATGCTCTTCCATACTTCCTCTATCCCCAAGCCACCTTAACCAAGGATACGATCTTGCTCCTCAGCTGTTTTATCCCATGATCCACGATCCGTGATAGCAGTAGATTGAAGGTTAAGTCCTCTCTTAACTATACACTTTTGGGCTCAAGTGAATGACTAGGATCGAAAATGTATTTTCTCAACTGGGACACATAAAAGACATCATGGAGATTTGACAAATTAGGAAGGAGATTTGACAAATTAGGAGGAAGGGCCATTTGGTAAGCAACTGACCTTACACGCTTTAGGATTTGGAAAGGACCAGGAAAACAGGGGCTTAGCTTTTTGACCTTCAAGGCTATACTTATGTCCATTGTAGGAGTGATTTTCATGAATACATGTTCTCTTTCTTGGAACTCTAAAAGCTTTCTTCTCTTATCTGCATAACTCTTTAGTGGCTTTGAGCTGTAAGAATCTTGTCCCTAATACTCCTTAATTGCTCCATGGTTTGCTGCACAAAATCATGTCCTAACAAACTTTGCTCACCAGGTTCAAACCAACATAGGAGAGATTGACACTTCCTTCTATACAGAGCTTCGTAGGGTGCCATACTGATACTCGCATGGTGACTGTTGTTATAAGTAAACTCAATCAAAGGTAGGTACTTATCCCAACTTCCTCAGTTATCCAACACACAAGCCCTTAACATATCCTCCAAAGTTTGGATAGTCCTCTTTGATTGTCTATCAGTTTAGGGGGATAAGTTGTACTTAGGTAAAGCCTCATCCCAAATGCTTTTTGTAAGACTCCCTAGAATTGAGAGGTAAATCTTGGGTCCTTATCTAATATTATGGTCAAAGGTACAATAGGCACTCTTACTATTTCTTGGACATATAGCTAGGCTAACTTTTTTAAAGGATAAGTAGCTCAAATAGGCAAAAAGTGAGCAAATCACCCATATTGTATGAAAATTGGCCTGTGTTTTGGGTAAACCCATCACAAAGTCCATGGAGGTACTCTCCCAATTCTATTCTAGGATTGCCAATGGCTGCAACATACAAGGAGGCTTTTAGTGTTCAATCTCTACCTTCTAGCACACCAAACATTACTTACTAACTCAGCCATGTCTTTCTTCATTCTCGGCCACCAAAACATCTTCTTGACATCTTGATACATCTTTGTCACACTAGGGTGAATAGTGAATTGGCTCTTGTGAGCCTCCTCCAAAATCTTTCTTTGGAGGTCACCACTCGCGGGTACGCAAACTCTCGCTTTTAGCCTCCATTGTCTATCCGTATCTCGAGCGAAACCCTTTAGCTTTCCTTCATCCACTATTGCTATGGTTTTTAGAAAATCCTCTTCCTCCCTTTATGCTTGAGCAATTCGGCTCTCTAAATCGCATGTCACCCTAATCTGATTCAATCTTAAACTATGAGGGGTTAGGAGGACTCCAAGATTAAGGTCTCTAAATCTTCCCACTAACTCAATTTTCTTAACCATCAACCAAGATGCATGTAATGGCTTCAACTCAAGGCATCTACTACCACATTAGCCTTTTTAAGATGATAGTTCAGCCCAAATTCGTAATCCTTCAAAAATTCCATCGAACTCCTCTGGCTCATGTTTAACTCCTTCTGATCAAAGAGATACTTTAAACTCTTATGATCAGAAAACACCTCAAATCTTACTCCATATAGATAATGCCTCCATATCTTCAAGACAAATACTATGGCTACTAACTACAGGTCATGGGTTAGGTAGTTCACTTCATAAGGCTTCAACTATCGAGAGGCATAAGCCACCACACTCCGATTTTGTGTCGACATAGCCTAATCATCTTCCAGAGGCATCACAATAAATCTTAAAGGGTCCACTAGGGTTATGCAATACTAACATTCGGGTTAAGGTTAACTTCTCCTTTAACTCTTGAAAACTTTTTTCACACTCTGTAGTCCACATGAAAGGGGCATTCTTCTTGGTCAGCTTGGTTCAAGGTAGAGATATATGGGAAAATCGTTTTATAAACCTATGTAATAACCAGCTAAACCTAAAAAACTCCATATCTTCACCACCGAGGTTAGTCTTTCCTAATTCATCATAGCCTTAATCTTTGTAGGAATTACTGCAATTCCTCCTTGTGACACTACATGTCCTAGGATCTTCACTTGTTCTAATCCAAAATTCGCACTTCGATAACTTGGCATAAAGCTTCTTTTCCTTTAAGATTCCCAACACGACCCTTAAATGCTCTTCATGTTCCTCATTTATTCTCGAATAGATGAGAATATCATCTATGAAAATAACTACAAACTTGCCCAAGTAAAATCTAAAAATTTTATTAATGTAATCCATGAAAGGGACATTTGTCAATCTAAACGACATCACCATGAACTCATAATGCGCTTAGCTTGTCCTAAAGGCTGTCTTAGGTATATCTTCCTCTTTCACCCTTATTTGATGATATTCGAATCTCAAATCAATCTTCCAGAACACAGGTGCACCTCGCAGTTGGTCCATGAGGTCATCTATCCCAGGCAAGGGATACTTGCTCTTAACTGTCACTTTCTTCAATTGTCTATCTTCTACACACAGTCTCATACTCCCATCCTTTTTCTTCACAAGCAACACCAGGGCTCCCCATGACAAGGCAATAGGTCTCACGAACTTCTTTTTTAATAACTTTTCCAATTGACCTTTTAACTTCACTTACTCCATTAGGGCATCCCATAGGGTGCTATAGAAATTGACCACATTCCCGGTACTATCTCTATAGAAAACTCTATTTCCATTTCCGCAGGAAACTCAGGTATATTATCAGGAAACACGTCCGGGTATTCCCTAAATATGGGGATCTAATCAACACCTACTTGAGTTCTACATCACTTGCCATTCATTACCACCTACTTTAACAGAGGTTAAGAATAGACAAATAGATTTAACAAATTTAATAGGCATAGGGATAAGCACAATAAATTTTTCAAAACAATTTATCATAGCATAATTAGCTAAAAGCCAGTCCATGCCTAGAATCGAATCCAAACCAGACAAAGGCAAATAAATCAAATTTGCTACAACAAACCTATCACTAATTTGAAAATGAAATTTCAAGTAATATGGCTAGTATTAACTAGGTTATCAAAGGGAGTAGAAAACAACATATATGTAGGCAATCACAACATAGGCAACTTCAATCATCATAAGCTTAAAAATGAAAAGTGCATAGCATCATAATCATATAGTAAAGTTAAAATCCTACCATTGACTTCGCACTTACCTTGGATTTGGTCATCGGATTGAGTGGCCTCTTTACTATCGAGGACAAAGACTCTTCTTTGTTGTTGGGCCTTGTTGGCGAAGGGCGATAGCTTGATGGTGCAATCCTTGATCATATTCCAAGTTGTCCGCAATGAAAACAAACGTTTCGTCCTGCTAAGTAGGGCTAATGCCCATGATTCTTACAGTACTTTGGGCACTCAGGAATCACCACTTGCTTTGGTAACTAACTACCCATGCCCTACCAAACTACGATTATCTTTTGCAGTATAGATCATACCTAGTCCCTTGGTATTGGGAAACTATCCTTGTCCTGAAAGCATCTTCCTTTGCCTTAGTACATTTACCATAGAGTGTAGCCTTGAACATCTCCCAAATGACGAGGGTTCGGGAGTCCTCGATCATTCTTTTGGCATTGGCCCACTAAGTCTTTGCATTAGCCTCTAACTTGTAGGTAACAAATGTCACTTTTTACAACCTAGTGCAAGCTAGCATAGAGAATGTCCCTTCCACTACCTTGATCAATCCCTTAACTTTCTTAGGGATGAAATCTCTTTAGAAAGTTGGTAGGTTGGTCTTCATAAATTTAGCGAACTTCAGGTATTTTGGGTCAGCCTCAGTTCCCCCTACTCCTTCTAGTGCCCATTTAGTTATAGCAACTTATTCTCTCACAGCAAAAGCCATTTGTGGGGGAAAACATTCATCACATCTGCCATACCTAAGGTGGCAGATTCGCCTCGAAATCTATTCTATCCGTCAGACGCCATCAACTCCTGGACACACAATGAAAGATATTGAATTGATCAAGCTCAATACTAAGTTAAGTATAGTAGTAGCTAATCACATTCATAACCAGGCAGTCATACCTACCTAACTCCTATATCTTACCCCTATGGATAAGATCCATGGCATGATTTCTAGCACATAATAGAATATGCTTTAGAAGCATAGTCAGACCATTCCCAGACTCTACAAGGACGATCTGCTTTGATAGCAAAATATAACACCCTAATAATACCTTACTATGCTTGAGTTATTTTATGGCATTACTAGTTGTTACCCTTAACTAGTGGAAGTTCTTTTAATTGAAATTAGCATAATTTATGACAATAGCATAATTGTTTTTTTTTTAAAAAAACCTTTATGTTTGAAACTAATTCTTTAAGCGCTTACTTACTCATGTACATATGGACGTTATTCGCTGAGTGTAACATCCTGAATTCGTGTACAACTAACACTATCAAATAATTAAATTTTTAGATACATTATAGATATACAAGTAAGCAATAAGAAAATGCTAATTATAGGGTGAAGTGAATTTAAAATCTTGTCTATTGAGAAAAAAATAGTGATATTTTACCAGCTGAAAAAAATCATATTATTAACAGTGCCTTGTAACATAAAAATCGAATTGGTAGGAGTCTATACTGCATGATATTATAAATATCAATTAAAAACCCTAGGATATGTGGCTAGAGACTAGCCGCACCAGCCCCATTGGTGGCCAAAGGATGACCACACAAATGGAAAGCTTAGTAGAATTCAATTTAGGCCTTATTTCCACTAGTGAGAGACAACCTATTAACTTAAGGAGCAAGGCACACCAACTTAAGAAGCAAGACAACATTTTTTCTCTCTCTTTCTCCTCATAATTTTGTGCAACCCATCCTCTCCTTCACCACTCTCATTTTCACCTCCATGTTTATCAAAACTTACCCAAAACTCTTGTGCTCTTGCGTTCTTTGATCAAATCTTTCATTCTTTGTGTTTCCTTGAGATAACTCAAGATAACCTCATAAACTTCCTTCCTTTGGATCATTTAGCTTCATCCACCAAGAAGAAAAGAGAGTAGTCACCACCATCTTGGAGCTTTAGTGAGAAAGAGCCATCAAGAAGAGCTCAAATTTAGAAGCTATTAGTTGGATTTGAGGTAGGATTTCTTAGATTAATGGATTTTTATAGATTATATGGCTATTTAGGTCTCTTAGGCCATCCTTCCTTTGATGAATCTTGATGTTCATATGACTTTTTTTGAGTGATTTAAGATAGGAATCATTGGTTTAGTTTGTTTAATTGATCAGAAAACCAAAAGAAACTACAAATAAAAAAGTTGAGATAAAACCCTTGGGTAATTGTTCCTATAGCGAATGGTGTTTCTCTTCCCATAGATATCAAATTCAAGTGAAACAAATTTTACATAAAACTAGACTTCAAGAGCTTTTCAATCATATATATTATAGGTCCATTGGATTTAAAATGAGAGAGTTATGATTTTTAGAAATAAATGTTGAAATCTACTTACTATCCTAATTATTGTGTGTTGTGAAAGGCATAACTCACCTTATACAACTTCAAATTGGATGCAACTAATTTTGTTAGGAAGCTAAGACATAGATAAACATACCATACAAATTTCAGCCTTAGATCTTAAGCACGTTGCTCCTAGTAATGCACTAAATTTGACTTATGCTTTGTTTGGGTTCAAATAGGGTAGCTTACTTGAGGAGCTCATAACTTGAGTTCTACTTACCCAATTAGGATGAAACTTATTACGATTAAAAGAATCCAATTAGATACAATTTAGAATGAAATTCAGATAAAAATGATAAAAAAAAAAGGAAATTTTAGTGATTTTCTAAAGTTTAGTAATCGAGCTTGTCCTAAAACAGGGTAGCCTTGAGTAAAACTTAAATAACTTAAATTATACACCTCAAAACTTAATGGGACCGAAGAGATTTAAAAATATACTAATAAGACTACAACATATTAATTTTTCAGATCAAGATGAGTTAAAATAGAATTTTGGTGCAAATTATATGAACATGATATAATTGAAGAATTTAAGGTGAATTGCCAACTTTGAAGGCTAGACACCCTATAAGTCATAAAGAGCCAATGGTTGAACTTTTGATGCAATTCCTTATTATATAATGTGATTTTGATGTGATATGGATATGAAAATATGATGCTTCTATTTACTGAGACTAGCTGATTGAAATGATAATGTTTGTATCTTTGGGAAATCTCGTATTTTCAGCCGTCATGTTGCTGGATTTTTGACAGAAATATATGAATCATGCATCATGATTATGAATTCTCTAAGCATATATATTCATGAATATATGATCCAAGATATAATTAAGATTCTATATTACTTGGGCTAGCCCCTGAATAGATTTAAGGGGAATAAATTGGTGGAAAAGTCGAGGAAAGTAAACCCGACAATCCTATATCGGAGTGAGTTTGGTCTTGAAAAGCAGGCTATTACCTAAAGGTGAGAGAGGCTATTCACCTCTAAGGGACCAAGTAAAGGAAGATAAGAAAAACTGCACTTTGAGGATAGTGATACGTAAAACTCAAGTGCAGACTAATGCAGACACCCTAGGGATGGTAATATGCAACGCCTAGGTATGTTAAGCAAAGAAAGCTAAAGAACGACAAATGCACTTACATCAAGAAGTCATTTGCATTCATCTATGCATTTTATTTAGTTGTCCTTATTTTGTTATGTTGATGATCATATTCTTTTTCTGCTTATCAAGTGTGTGAATAAAATTAACCTGCTTCGGAAAGATATTTTTAACTTTCTAAAATGAAATTTATAGTTTACATGACATGTCACATTTTCATAATAAATTGAAGTAGCTGGAAATAATGACGATGACACCATATGTGGTTATATAGGAAATCCTACTAAGAAGTCGCAATTCCCACTTCTATGTATGTTTCCGTGTTATCTCCAAATAGCTCGGGAGATATTGAAGATAGTCATCCTGAATAGAGTTGATTGAAATGTTGAAGACAGCCAAAGGTTGCTGTCAGACAAGGTCTATTTATGTAATAGTAATAACTCCTAAGTATGGTACTATGACTTAAGCATGGTACTGTACTTGGGAAGGTGTTACACTGAGTTACTTAAATAGATGTACGACAAAGTTGAAATAACACAACATGATACTTTAAGACAATAATGTAATCATAGATAGCTCAAGAATCACCATCGCACTTAATAAGTATCATAAATATAATAAGTCAAATTAAGTAGCAAGACTTCCAACATACTCTTAATTACATATAAACTACCTAACTAGGGCACTTAAAAAAATAATAACACTACGCTACTATCCCAATCCTCCTCAACTAGGTGTCACAACATGACAACTCCTTGTCATATCCCATTAGGTACCACTAGAAGCATTGCCATGGATGTCATCAACTTCGTCTGAAGATGACACGGAAACATGAGAGTAAGAAATACAAGATTTTTGAGTTGGATCCCAACTAGACAGTTAATATGTCATCGTCGTCATCCCAGCCACTTTGGGTTTAATATGAAAAGGTGAACATACATAGATCCAATTTTTAAGGGTTTGAAAAAACATAAGTTCTCGAAGTAGCTTCCTTTTAATCTTAATCTTATAAATGTAACATAAGTTGACATAAGATCATAAGACAGAAACATACAAGCAAAAGCATAGAATAAACATCATAACTATGAAAATGAGGAATAAAGATGCATGCATTTTCATGTAACCCATTGACTTTGACTTCCTTAACTTTCATAATTAGCGTGTGCTTAACATTCTTCCATTACATCCCCTTAGATAGATTGTTATTGGACATGAGCTTATTCCATGACAATCACCACATTATTCCTATCTAAAATCAGACTAGGCTAACAAAGTTCCTCTAAATTGGATAGGTTTGGGCCCCATATTTCCAAAGTAGAGGGGTCTCTTAATGGGCCACCTTCCATTTTCAAAGATCACATGTACTTATCTTGTCTTTGTGGATCACCTTCCCTTTTGAAGGATCATATCCAATTATTTCATCTCTTTCAATACATCTTACATTTTCATATGCAATATGTTGAAAGACGAGACACAAGTAGGTATGTAATGAATATGTCTAAGTTCACAATTTTGATGAAAATCCAGCAGCATAATAGCTAGATTGAAGCTTCCTCAAAATCTGCCAAGCATGGAAAATTCAACCAATAACCAGTCATATTCATTCCATATCATCATATCCAGTATCAATAGTCATTTAATCATGAGTCAATACTTAATCAACTTGCCAAGCATTGCTTTAATAGCATCATACACTCATACTCTAAAGGGTATTTATGGTTGCATTGTTCTTTGTGAGACGTCTTATGAGTTATCATATGAATCCCCATGTCTATACATAAGAGAATCACATGGCTTAAAAATAAATGTGTGTTATAGGCTTTTAGCCACTTACTTCTTGGGTGAAATTATACTTTGATTAGGGGTTTTCATGCTTCCTCCTGTATCTTTAACTTAAGAGAAATGTCTATTCATTAAATCATGCATTTTAAACCTTTGTTATTTCAGATTTAAGTATTAGGCATTTTCTTTCCTATTTTCTCTTATTATGGCCGAAACTTACATAGGGTTTTTAGCCAAAGTTTTGTCTTCAAATCTTTTAGTTCACTTGAGATAATACACTAGTGATTCCTAGGTTCATGGTGTGATTAAAGACCCTAATCATACTTCTGTTCCTAAAGGATTTCGAGATCCCTCTAATCTCTTGGGTCATGAGAATGCATAACCACACTTGTGAACCCAACAACACCATGTGCTCACCATCATCAAGAAGTGATTTTTATTCCAAACGAAGTTGCAAAATTCGAACTTTAGTAAATAAAATTTTGAGATTCCACCTTCATGATTAAGAAGTTTTAATCTTGATGAAAGTTTGAACCTTTAATCATATTTATGTCTTCAAGATCCAACCTTTATAAAATAAAGATGCAAGGTTATATTTTTATGGCTAAAATGTCTTATTCTTTACAAAAGTTTAAACTTTTAATTATTATTATGTCTTCAAGATTCCACTTTTATTATTAAAAAGCTTCAATCTTTAAGAAAGTTTAAATCTTTACTATCTAGTTAGTCTTCAAGGTTCAATCTTTATAAGATAAGTTACACATTTTCACCTTTATAAATAAAAGGCTTCATATTTTAAGAAAGTGTATATTTTTACTCACTATCTTGTCTTCAGGAAAAATAAAATGAATCATTAAGAGAGTATAATCTTTTAGCACCGCTTTTTAGACTCGAAGGAATAAAGTTTTTAAAGTTTTATGCTTTAGAATATTCTTTGGTGACATAAAATCCTTGTTGGAGGTGTTGAAAAAAGAACCTTTTCAATCATGAATATATTATATCAAAAGAACAACTTTGAACAAGAATGTCTTCAAGAAAGCATATTTCTTCCCAGTAACTTCAAAGAACACCAAGAACACCAGATCATAAAAGAAAAATGAAAGTTTTTAATGCATTCAAGAAATGAACTTCCAATGTAACATCCACCATGAGTTCCGACCTTCGAATTGATTTCCAAGTTAGACACAAGTTTTGATCTTCGAATTTATTTTTGAAGAGCTTTTCATTTCTATTGATGTTTCCGAGTTTGAGCTCAGGACCGACTTCTGAGATTGAATTGAGTTCCGAGATTATATAAGGTTTTATGTTCTGGTACTAACTTCCAAATTTATGTTGAAGATCCTCAACCTCCGGATTTAAGTATTTTAGGTTTCATATTCTTGTCCTTGACTTTCGATTTTAAGGTGATTTGTTTGCTGCGTGATTTCCGATCTCCGACTTTAAGCCACAATTAGTCTTCCAAGACTTTTGCATTTCCTAAGTTCCGAGTTCCACATTAGGTATAAAATGGACATGGGTTCCGATATCCGAATTAATCCCCAAGTTCAAATAAAATGGACATGAGTTCCGAATTTAAGCAGCATGGAGATGAGTTCCGATTTTAGATAGAATGAAAATAAATTCCAATTTTTAGGCAAAATGGAGAATAATTTGTAGCTATAAAAGAACGGAAACATGACTGAACTTTACCCATATAATTTCAGCCAATCAAAACTTACAAAGTCAACTACCTCTCTAATGCTTAAATCAAATTTTTCTCCCTTTTTTCCTGCTGATTTGCACCACTCTCTCCTTGCTTCAGTCTTCCTTTTTCTATTCTCTTCTCCTTCTTCTCTTCTCCTCTCAACCAAACTCAAAAACTTAGCAAGATCATATACAAAGAGGTAGAGATTCAATGTTGTTCTTGTCATTCTGATTATGGGTGGCTGATTTTGGCTTTATTTTCTCACTTCTTGATGTGATTAGTGAATGAATATGATGATCTTTGGCTGATTTTGTGTTTAAATTTGATTAAGGAGTAGGAGAGAGTGAGAATAGGAAGATGTGAGGGTTGGGAGACCAAATTACCTCAGCAGTCCGTACGGCAGAGTGTATAGCTCTGCCTATAGCCATTCAAATTCAGTGAAACTATTTTTATATGGAACTACACATTTAGGGCTTTCCATACATATATCATATAAAGCCATTGGGTTAGTATTGAGAGAGATATGAATTTTGGAAATTTGACCTAGGTTTCTAAGTTTGATTCTGGGCAGACTAGGTTGTTCAGGGCAAAACTTGCCCTATACGTCTTGGAATTCAATGAAACCAATTTTGTTAGAAAGCTTACACATAGGAGAACATCACATAAAAATTTTAGAATTAGATACTATCCAGTTTGCTCCTAGTGGTTCAAAGAAGTTGCCCTATGTCTAAATTGGGCCAAAATAGGGCAGTTGAGGAAGGTTAAATTTCAGGGCTTATAACTCGAGCTCTACTAAATTAAATGAAATGGAACTTATTGCAAATGAAAGCTTGTCTTGTTATCTTTAATATGATACCAATTTTGTATGATTTGAGTTGGTTTTCAATTTTTAGTGGATTTTTACTTTTAAGTGTGTAATTTAGGCCAGTCTCAGGGCAAGCCAGGACAAAACTTAAATAACTTGAGCTATACTTACCAAAATTAGATGGGACCAAAGAGGTTAGAAAATAGACACATAACACTTTAACTTATCAAAAATTTAGGTACAGATGAGTTAAATAGAAATTTTGGCTTGATTTACAAAAATCGGGTTGAATGAATGTGCTGAGACAACAATTATGTTCTAAATGCAACATTTATTCCTATGAGATTGATGATTGAATTCTAAATGAAATGTTATGATATCTTTGTATAATTAACTATCTGAGTACTAGCACTATTCATGGGGAAGCGGACATATTCCGTTATGCTGCCGAAATTTTGGTAAGCCTCTGCATGAGTTATACTCTACATTCAAAGATTATGATATGATGAACATAAAGATTATGTTATGATGAAATGTTCCATAATACTTGGGCCAGCCTCGGATTAAAGTTAAGGGGAATAGATCGGTGGGAAGGTCGGGGAAAGTAAACCCGGCATTCCTTTATAGGAACAAGCTCAATCCTGAAAAGCAGACTATTACCCAGGAGTCTAAATGGCCAAGAACTCCCAGGGGACCAAGTAATGGAAAAAGTTTATGAGAACAAGTAATGGCGAAGTTTATGAAGATAAGTTCAAGAATGAGTTTTGCATGATCATATTGAATAGTCATTATAAGTTATGTACAATATGACTGTCATGTTTACTTACTGCTGTATGTTCGTTTATTCTGCTCATTATTCTGTACCTTACTATTTAGTAGTTATTCTGTTTCTTATGTTGTCTTAAGTAAAATTGAACATTGCCTCGGACCAGACATTTTTCTTAAACCTATTAAATGTGGATAGTTCAATTTGATGCCATGCTTTTATAATTAAATAAAAGCCAAGGCAACTGAAAATGAATGTGATGTCAGTGGAATGCCATATTGGAATCCTACTGAGAATTTCTTTAAATTCTCACCTCGCTTTATATTTTCGCATCATTCTCAGACTCTGGTGATAGACATGACAGCTACCCTGTTTATGGAGGCCCTTGATCTGCAGCTAGTTTGGAATGTCCTCTAAGGACCTCGTAGGATTGTTTTCAGTAACACGGGCCTTATATCCTTTTGATACACCAGTGCTACCTACGTGTCCTATTTTACATCTGAACATAAACTGAAGCATTGACTTTCGATCTATTTGTATATATACGTATACAATTGATGATATATCACTTATTCTTACCTTTTCTGTTGTGTTTTATTAAACTTTGTTATGTTCTGCGATGTTGACCACGTTTATTATATACAATGCGCCGGTTCACCTATTTTTTTTTAAAAAAAGGGAGATGTGATATGATAAATAAATGGTAAGTAGAGTATCAACATGATAACACAATCTACTTAATTTCATGCTATGACTTAAGCATAATATTAAATTGGCAGGGTATTACATTTTCTTAAACTTTGTTACATTCTTTGTTGTGTGTGACAACTAATGGAGATATGAAGTTCTATATTGGGTTTGTTGTTTGATTAAAATTTCCTGGTTGTCTAGCACTATTCATGGGGAAGCGGACACGATCCGTTATGTTGCCGAATTTTCAGCAGAATCATATGAAGTTATAATAACTTGTGTTATGAAGATTTAAGTTATGAATATGAAACTCTAGATGCAAGGACATATGAAAGTAAATGATGAAGCATATGTATGAGTGCATTCAGCATGTCTATGCGTGATTATGTATGAGAATGAAAGAATATGAATATATGAAATATGGATCCCTTCACCTGGAGGCAGTTATGATATCCCTTCTCATGAAGGCAGTTAAAAGATATGATGAAGGTTCCATATTCCTAAGGAACGTGATATGGCGATCACGCTCTGATGAGGTATGACATGGTGATCATACTCTGGAATGTGGCATATAAAGATTCTATGATGAAAGATATGATGATGACTCCATATTCCTAAGGAACGTGACATGGTGATCATGCTCTGATGGGGTATGACATAGCGATCATACTCTGGAATATGGCATAATGATCCCACACCCTAAGGAATGTGACATGGCGATCACATCCCGATGGAGTATGACATGATGATCATACTCTGGGACGTGGCAGGAAGAACATATTCCTAAGGAATGCGACATGGTGATCATACCCCGATGGAGTATGACATTGCGATCGTACTCTGGAATATGTGTAACAAGCAAAGGAAGATAAAGGAAGAAAAGAAAATTTCGTGTATCTGCATAAATTCAAGTACAAGTAAAGGCATGTGCAGATGTTATGTTTTCAGTATATTGGTGCTATTATATTTTAATACATTTCAGTTATTATTCATAGTGTAATTCATGAATTGATTTTGTATTGACTCGCCCAAATGACAAGTGTGTGAATCAAATGAACTTTGCTTCGGACAGTATGTTTTCGAAACTATAAAACCAAACAGCTTATATAATATATTCACCTTTTTACTAATAAATCGAAGCAGCTGGAGATAATAATGATGACACGGTATGAAATTTCTTAGTGGCTTTATATTTTCGCATCATTCTCAGATTCTGGTGACGGACATGATAGCTACCTTGTTTATGGAGGCCTTTGATCTACAGCTAGTTTGGAATATCCTCTGAGGACCTCGTAGGACTGTTTTCACTAACACGGGCCTTATATCCTTTTGATACACCAGCCCCACCTATGTATCCTATTTTACATGTGTACATAAACTGAATCGTTGACTTCTGATCTATATATATATATATATATATATATATTTGAATGCATATATGAATGTATATTTTGGTTCTTAAAAAGAAACAATTTGAGAAGGTGCAATTGTCTGAGATGAATTTCTAATTTCTAGGTCCGCGAACAACATATTAAGCAGGTAGGCAGGCGGACCTAATTTTAACAGTTGGCACAGTAACTATGAAAATGGCTCCTTCTTTAGTTCGATTATATGAGCAAATGCCCGAACCAAAATTCATTTCTAGAGTTCCAATAATTATGGAATTCCTCATAGAAGATTTTTTCTTTTCACTATACATTCATATATACATTCAAATATATAAATATACATATATATATATATATATATATATATATATATATATATATGTATAGTTGATGATATATCACTTATTCTTACCTTTTCTGTTGTGTTTTATTAAACTTTGTTACGTTTTGCGATGTTGACTACGTTTATTATATACAGCGCACCGTTTAGCCTGTTTAAAAAAAAAAGAAGAGATGTGATATGATAAATAAATGGTAAGCAGAGTATCAACGCGGTAACACAATCTACTTAATCTCATGCTATGACTTAAGCATAACATTAAATTGGTAGGGTGTTACATTTTTTATATCAGAGCAGTTCATCCTAGTTAAGGCCTGAGAATTGGACTGACTATGCTTTGCGCATATTCTATATTTTTAGATGATGGCACGCACTAAATCTTATCTAAAAGTTGAGATATAGATGTGCATGTGTATGAGGTGCCTAACCGTGTGAGCTGTTATTTACTAACATGTTAGACTTAGTATTGAGCCTGATCAACTCAATAACTTTTGTTTATGTGCTCAGAACTTAATGGCTTCCGAAAGGCGAGGCAGGCCATACACAGAACCTGCTCAAGAGGAGTCGGCCGACTTCATGGACACAATATGAGAGATGGCTCATGCGATGCGAGAACAGGTTGCGGCAGCTCACCAGATGATGGATCAATTGGGCAGGCGACTTAAGGCAAGCGGTGGAGGAAATCCACATGGCCCTGGAGCTGGCCTAGACTATCTCAAATTTGCTAAGTTTAGGAAGGCAAACCCGCCCAGCTTTCGAGGAGCTTACGACCCAGATAAAGCTGATGAATGGATCAAGGCTATGGAAAAGACTTTCTCTATCCTGGATTGATCGGATCATCAGAAGGTGACCTTTGCCACCTACATGCTCGGAGCAGATGCAGAGTTTTGGTGGAATAGCATACTAAGATTATTCGAAGAATCTCAGACAATGGTTACCTGGACGGTGTTTAGAGATGTTTTCTACCAAAAGTACTTCTCTGCCTCAGTCCAAAATGCTAAGGAGCTGGCATTTATGCAACTCCGTCAAGGAAACCAGACGGTATCCGAGTATATTGCCAAGTTTGAAGAGCTGTGTAAATTTTCTACAATTTATCAGAGGAATCTTGATGAAGTTTGGAAGTATGTCAAATTCGAAGGAGGACTTCAAGAAGACATTTTTGCAGCAATAGGGCCAATGGAGATTAGAGATTTCCCCATGCTGGTAAATAAATGCTGACTTGTGGAAGATTGCAACTTAAAACTGATTGTAGCGAAGGCATCTAATGGCAGTTTCAAGAAGGGGTTGGCACCGCAGGGCCCAAGGTTCAAGCCCAACTTTCAACAACAAAGAAGATTTCAACCAGTGGGCAATAGAGGCAAGCAACCCCAAAAGCCTTTCTTGAATTTGACTTGCAAAAAATGTGGTAAGAACCATGGTGATCGGCTGTGTTCGGCGAGCCAAAATGTCTGCTATAGGTGTGGCAAGTCAGGCCACAAAATTTATGAGTGTCCAACCACGAATCCACCATAGTCGTCTCGACCTCAACGTCAAGGATGGGTCTTTACGATGAATGCAGAAGAAGCTGACAAGTGTGAAGGACTAATCCAAGGTACCTGTGAAGTGGATGGTGAGACTCTAAATGTACTTTATGATTCGGGTGCCTCCCACTCATTTATTTCTCATGACTGTGTGGCTATTTTGCGATTACCAATTTTTGAATTGCCTTATGATCTACTGGTATCTACTCCTACCAATGAACTTATTAAAACTAGTCAAATTTGCATCAATGTTCCTCTTCGAATTGAGGGT
Organism: Pterocarpus santalinus; assembly: GCA_031439595.1. Lineage (NCBI taxonomy): Eukaryota > Viridiplantae > Streptophyta > Magnoliopsida > Fabales > Fabaceae > Pterocarpus > Pterocarpus santalinus. The sequence goes on from CM062529.1 coordinate 29,919,864, forward strand.
AGAAACTTTGCAATTAATTTGATTTGTCTCCCTTTGTCTGGACTTGACATAATTCTAGGCATGGATTGGCTTTCCGCCAGTCGAGTCATGCTCAACTGTTCCGATAAGATGGTGGTATTCTCCTCTATCTCATCTTCTGAATCCCAAGTTTCAACACTCTTCTGTTTGGACTCTTCATTAATAAATTGTAGTAGGTCAAAGAGTCAAGGATACATCCTCCTATCGGCTAATGTGACGGAAGTTGAACAGAAACTAGAGGAGATCCCAGTTGTCAAGGAATATCTCGACATTTTTCCAAAAGATATTCCTGAATTCCCTCTTGAGAGAGAAATTGAGTTCATTATCGAGTTGGTTCCAGGTGCAGGACCAATATCTATAGCTCTGTATCGAATGTCACCTCTGGAGCTGACAGAACTAAAGAAATAGATTGAAGAACTCTTGGAAAAAAGATTCATACGGCCAACATCGCCATGGGGAGCTCCAGTCTTGTTAGTTAAAAAGAAAGATGGGAGCATGCGCTTATGTGTGGATTATAGACAGTTGAATAAAGTGACAATTAAGAATAAATACCAACTACCAAGGATTGATGACCTCATGGACCAACTACAAGGTGCAACGGTATTTTCCAAAATCAATTTGCGTTTCGAATATCATTAAATTCGAGTTCGGGAGCAAGATATCCCTAAGACAGCCTTTCAAACTCGTTACGGACACTACGAGTATACCATGATGTCATTTGGGTTGACAAACGCACCAGCAGTATTCATGGATTATATGAATCGGATATTCTGCCCATATCCAGACAAGTTTGTAGTGGTTTTCATCAATGACATACTGTCTATTCGAATACGGAGTGAGAGCATGCGGAACACTTGCGGCTGGATCTGCAAGTTTTAAGGTAAAAGAAACTTTACGCTAAGTTCTCCGAATGTGAATTTTGGATGGAAGAAGTAAAATTTCTTGGTCATATAGTATCCCATGGGGGGATCTCTGTAGACCCCAGCAAAGTAGAAGCAGTACTAAATTGGGAAAGGTCGACCACAATCACTAAAGTTAGGAGTTTTCTGGGCTTAGCTGGATATTACAGACGATTCGTTAAGGATTTTTCTCGAATAGCTCTGCCCTTGACCAAGCTAACTAGGAAGAATGCTTCATTTGAATGGACACCAGACTGCGAGCAGAGTTTTCAAGACTTGAAAAGAAGGTTAACCATGACACCAGTGTTAGCCTTGCCAGACCCTCATGGACCATTTGAGGTCTATTGTGATGCTTCCAAGCAAAGATTAGGATGCGTGTTAATTCAAGCTGGAAATGTGGTCGCGTCTGCCTCCAGACAATTAAAGCCACATGAAAGGAATTATCCTACATACGATCTCGAATTAGCAGCAGTAGTATTTGCCTTAAAAATATGTGGACATCACCTTTATGGTGTGAGGTTCGAGGTCGTTTCTGATCATAAGAGTTTGAAGTACCTCTTTGATCAGAAGGAATTAAATATGAGGAAGTGGAGGTGGATGGAACTTATTAAGGACTATGAATTTGAATTGAAATACCACCCAAGCAAGGCAAATATTGTGGCAGATGCTTTAAGCAGAAAAATCGTTGACTGCAGCCTGGATGATGATGAAGGAGATAGAGCTTATTGAGAGCTTCCAAAATTTTAATTTGGGAATCCTTATGACTCCTAAGACTATTCAGTTACACCAAGTTAAGGTAACCAGTAGCTTTAAGGAGCAGATTCGGCAGGCACAATAGCAGGATGCTAGTTTTCAATGTACCATCTATCTTGTGCAATCATGAAAATTAGTGGGTTTTGCTCAGGATAAAGAAGGCATATGGCAACACCGTGACAGGGTGTGTGTACTCAAGGGAAATGATCTTTGAAAAAGAGTCTTGGAGGAAGCACATAAAGGTGAATTTACCGTACATCCCGGCATTACCAAAATGTATCAAGACCTCAAGAAAATGTTTTGGTGGCCAGGCATGAAGTCAGACGTGGCGAGCTTCGTGAGCAAGTGCTTGACCTGTCAGAAGGTGAAGTGGAACATCAAAAACCCTCCGAGATGCTACAATCTTTGGAAATCCCTGAGTAGAAGTAGGAGAGTATCTCCATCGATTTTGTAATAGGATTACCAAGAACGCCAGCAGGATATGATGCCATATAGGTTATTGTGGATAGATTAACCAAATCTGCTCACTTTCTACCCATTCGAGAAAATTATCCATTGGAAAAGTTAGTGCAATTATATATCCAAGAAATTATAAGACTGCATGGGACCCCATCAACCATTATCTTTGATCGAAATCTAAGATTCACTTCACGGTTCTGGGGAGCCTTACAAAAAGCATTTGGTACTAAGTTGTGCCTAAGCACTGCATATCACCCGCAAACGGATAGGCAAAAGGAGAGGATAATTCAAACCTTAGAAGATATGTTACGAACTTATATAATAGAGCAACGTGGAAATTGGGATCGATACTTACTGCTAGCCGAATTTGCATACAACAATAACTATCACACTAGTATCGGCATGACTCCTTAGGAAGCATTGTATGGACGAAAGTGCCAATCTCCACTGTGTTGGTATGAAACAGGAGAATCAACTCTATTGGGGCCTGATTTAGTCGAACAGACCACTGAGTAGATCAAGAAAATTCGAAGTAAGATGCTTGCCGCTCAAAACTGTCAGAAGAGTTATGCGGATGCTAGGAGGAAACCTCTGGAATTTTAAGAAGGAGACCACATATTTCTAAAGGTTATGCCTACAACAGGGATAGGTCGAGCCATTAAAGTTGAGAAGCTAAGTCCCCGCTTTATCGGTCTTTTCCAAATCTTGAAGCGAATCGGATCAGTTGCATACGGAATCGTTTTACCTCTGCATTTGTCAAACCTTCATGATGTTTTCCATGTTTCTTAACTCAAAAAGTATCAGCCTGACCCTACACACCTTCTAGAACCCGAGTCAGTACAGTTAAAAGAGGACCTAACTTTCCACGTACAGCCAGCACGGATCGTGAAGCGAAGCGGCGATCAACTTGAAACAAAGCGTGCGATTAGTAAAGGTAGCATGGGGAAAAGAAGATGCCAAGGATTACACTTGGGAATTAGAGTTAGACATGAAGAAAGAGTATCCTGAACTATTCTCAGGTACTAAATTTTGAGGATAAAATTTTTTGTTAGGAGGGTAGTAATATAACATCCACCGCGAGCTCCGAGCTCCGACCTTCAAATTGATTTCCAAGTTAGACATGAGTTCCGATCTTCGAATTTATTTCCAAGAGCTTTTCATTTCTATTGATGTTCCTGAGTTTGAGCTTACGACCGACTTCCGAGATATAATTGAGTTTCGAGATTAAATAAGGTTTTATGTTCTGGTAGTAACTTCCAAGTTTATGTTATCCTCGACTTCCGAGTTTAAGTATTTTAGGTTTCATATTCTTGTCCTTGACTTTTGATTTTAAGGTGATTTGTTTGTTGCGTGATTTTCGATCTCTGACTTTAAGCCACAATTAGTCTTCCAAGACTTTTGTGTTTCCTAAGTTCCGAGTTCCACATTAGGTATAAAATGGACATGGGTTCTGGTATCCAAATTAATCTCCAAGTTCAAATAAAATGGACATGAGTTCCGACTTTAAGCAGAATGGAGAGGAGTTTTGATTTTAGACAGTACGAAAATGAATTCCAATTAGGCAAAATGGAGAATAATTTGTAGCCACAAAAGAAGGGAAATATGGCTGAACTTTACCCACAAAATTTCAGCCAATCAAAACTCACAAAGGCAACTACATCTCCAATCAAAATAGAGGTTAGAGTATTTAAATCTAGTCTTCAAAGACCAAAAAGTGTGATCTTTGAAGGGTTGGTATGAAGGTTTGGCTATGGTGTTGGTGTAAAAAGGAAGAAGAAGATAAACAAGAAAAAGAAGAAGAAAAAGTAGAGAGAAAATGAGAAGTTGAAAAATAAAGTGAGGGTGTGTGTTGTGTGTGTAGTGGTCGTAAGTTTCTAATGGCCAAAGAAGGGGATATTTTCTTAATTTTGGGTTATTTAAGGATTAGGGAGACAAAATGGATAGTCAAGGAGACAAATCACATACAAATTTTACATAAAGCAACTTTATCTCTTGATTTTTCCTTGAGTGATATCATTAATGCTTTATTGTTGTTGACCAAATTTAAATTCTAATGATGTGATTAAGTACTCATGCAACTTAATTTACTTGATTAAATAAGGATTAGTGATTAACTTAAATGATTATGATTAACAAAAATTAAATTCTTAATTAAGCTTAATTACTCTTAATTAAACTTGGTTAAGCTAATTATGAGCGATTAGTATTTAATTAAGCTCTTAAGAGTTTGGCTTGCTTAAATAAGAGATTTTCTAATCTTAATCAAGCATTCTCTTGATGTTTCTCTTCATAATTACCTTTTAGTCATTTACTTAAGCCATTATTCTTTAATTTCTCATTAAGTTCCTATTTCTTCAAGGTCATTGAGATAATTTAGCATAAAGTAAAACTAAGGATGTTATAATAATTTTTTTCTTTTATGAAAGCATAATTTGATGGTTAATACCTTTTAACTTTCACTGTATTCATCTTAAATATTCAATGGCCAACGCGGGTTGGCGCAAATGGTCAAGGATCCGGTTTGGACTTTGATCTCCCTAAGGACGAGGGTTTGATTCCCCGAAGCCACTTAAATCCCGCTTGGTGGGCAACCCTCCTTAGGGAGATCCCCTGGCGCCTAGGGGCTAGTTGAGTAGCTGCAACTAGGTGAGATTGCTTGCGGTCTGGGTCTATGTTGTAATCCTCTGGGTGGGCCTTTGCTAGTAGCCCCAGCATGCCACTGGCACCCTGCGCGGTAGAATTGGAGGTGCCACTCCTTCCTACCATTTTTCTTCACAAAAAAAAATCTTAAATATTCAATGCTTTTTTTTTTTTTTTGGTCTTATTATATACATTGAGTTTTTTTGATAGGCAAGTAGTTTATGGATGATTCATTTTTTATTGGCCAACATCTAATTAACTTTGTGGGTATGTGGGCCATGTAGCAGTCTAGTGCGTATGTGCTATATCCCATTTTTGATTTGAAATTAACATATAGGAATTGGTTGTTGTAAAGTCCAGAAAAAAAATCTTGTCATTTTTAATTGATTTGTTCAGTTTTAACGAATAAGTGAGATTAATAAGAAATCGACTAAATATTTAATTAGAGGCCAACTAAAGGCTAATTAGAAATTAATTAAATGTTAATTAGAGAGATTTGGATTAAAAACAATTAGAATATCAACATAGAAAGTCTCATAAAATTTCTCAAAATCATTTTGCCAATTTGAAGGAAATCGGTAGAGATTCGATATTTTTAACTGCCAAAATCGAATTAATAAAATTATACACTCAAAACCCTAAATCCAATAGCTAAAAACTTAGCCACTTCACTCCTTAAAGGTGAGTGAAGAGAGTTGATTGAAATTAAGCCATAAAACTCTCCACCAATGGGAACCTTTCCGTCCAACTACCCCAAATATTTTGCTTGCCTTATTTCCCTTTTTGCCGAAGTAGAAATTTGCCCCCTTTTCCAGCAGACTTCCTTCTTTTTCTCTTCATCTCGTTCTTCCACTTTCAGCCCCAATCAAGCCTCTTGCACCCATATCCTTCACTAGAAACTCAAGACTAGTTAGTTGTTACATCAAAACAAGGGTAAGATTCAACTTTGTTCTTGATTTCCATGAATTATGGCTTTATAGAATTTTACTTTTCTTTATTTCTTTGATGGTATATTGGATATAGCTGATGGTTTATGGTTGGTTTATCATGAAACTTTGAGTTAGAATTGAAGTTAGAATAAGAAAACGAATGGAGAATTAGAATGCTATTTAAGTGGAAACCCTACAGTGTTTGTATGTTTGAAGTGTACAACTCCATGTCCAGCCATCAAAACTTGATGAACATAGTTTTAGATAAAACTACATATCTAGGGCTTTCTAACCATATAAATTATAAGACCATTGGATTAGTATTGAGAAAGATGTGAATTTTTGCCTTAGTTTTCTGTTTAGATTCTGACTAGAGTGAGTTTATCAGGGTGTAACTCGCCCTATACTTCTTTAAATTGAGTGCAACTAATTTTATTATAAATTTAAGACATAGAGTAACATTTCATAAACTTCAGCACCAAATTCAATTCCTGTTGTTCCTAGTAATTCATGAAAGTTGCCCTAAATCCCAATCAGGCTAGAATAGAGTAGTGCAGATTAGCTAAATTTAAGAGCTCATAACTCGAGTTCTTCTTACTCAAATAAAGTGAAATTTATTGCAAATGAAAGATAGTTCAATTAGATTTAAGGTGATATAAGTTTTGTATGATTCCAATTAGCTTTCTATTTTTAGTAAATTTTTACTTTTCGGCGTACAAATCTACCTAGTAGCAGTACAAAACTAGGTAAAATGTTAATAACTTGAGTTATATATTCAATATGTAATGGGACTAAAGAGTTAAGAAACTAGACAAATAATATTTTAACATATGCAAAATTTAGATTTAAATGAGTTACAAAGAAATTATGGCTTAATTTCTAAAAACGGGTAGAATTGAAGAAATTGGCAGAAATCCAATTTAAATGCAAAGGTTGCAAGTTTTGTATGAGTATTGAAATGGTTGATATATTATGTTGATTTCCTGTATAAATGATTGTCTGGCTAGCTGGCACTATTCACAAAGAAGCGAACTTGATCCATTATGTTACCAAAATTTCGGCAGAAACCCTGCATAAGACATGATGCACTTGTACATGCATAAGATATCCAAGTCAAGTGGTTGTTTATTATGAGACTTATAAAAAGTATGAGAAATTCCATATTATTTGGGCCAGCCCCAAAACAAAGTTAAGGGGAATAAGTTGGTGGGAAGATCAGAGAAAGCAAACCCGGTATTCCTATATAGAAATAAGCTCGGTCTTAAAAAGCAGATTATTACTCAGGAATTATATGGCCAAAAACTCCCAGGGGACCTAGTAAGGAAAAGTTTATGATATTTGATTCGAAGATCAATGAAGTAAAGTGAGTTTGAGTACATCTAGTACTGCATCACATAGACCTATTATTGACTTGTGAGTTGAATGCTATACGCCTTTATGCATATTTTTTGTGTTTATTCTGTAGCTTTGTTCATTATAATATATTGATGCTTATTCTATTCTTACTACCTTAAGTAAAATTGAACCTTGCTTCGAGTTTTGTTTTCTTAAATCAAATAAATGAAGATAATATATTTTGTTATTCACCATTTTCATAATTAAATAAAAACCAAAGCAATTAGGTATGAATGTGATGTTAGTATCTTATAATTATAGGAATCCTATTGAGAATTTCTTTAAATTCTCACCCTACTATGTATTCCTGTGTCATTCTTCAACTAAGGACCAGGTGGCGACATGAGTCCTTTTCATTGAGTTTCCCGATCTGTACTTCCATATTGACCCTTTCCTAGACTCTGTATACATCTTTGGCACCTGCCGATTCTGTTTTTACTTCTTCTTCTGCCGAGACTTTGCTGTTCCTTTTGCTCACCCATAGTTTGACTGCTATACTCCCTATATTGCTATCTCATTATATATGGCACACCGATTCCTACCTCTAGCAGTAGTAGTAGCAGTAGTTGTAGCTCTAGCCTTACTACCCTAGCAGGTCCCCTTCATCTTTGCCGATGACGACAATGACCCCTTGAAGGCTACAGGCTCATCCTTCTTATCTTTAGCACCTGATGGCGGTTACGATCCAATAGACGCTAGTATGGCAAATGGATTCCTTTCTTCAGAATCCATACAGGAGGGTATCAGATAATGTATAGTGATATATAGCATGGCCCTCTTTTGGCGCTTTTGGGCCATAGACTTAGTTATGTTAGTACTTCTTATGGAGAATTAGTACATACAATGTCCTGCAAAGACCATCTAGGGTTATGCTTGTAAAATCCTACTACGTTTACTAATACGCTTAAGTTGTAATAATGAACTTGGCAATTTATCAGATCTAGTCCTTTGCTTTGGTTTACCCTACCATAGTCTATTAACTAGATATGAAATCATTATATATATATATATTATTATTTATTTATATATATATATATATATATATATATATATATATATGTGTGTGTGTGTGTGTGTGTAATTTATTTATTTATTTATTCATTTACTTTATTCTATTTTATTTTATTTCTTTTTGCTACTGTGAATGTTATAAACATATTCAGTGAGGTGCAACATACTAACAAAAAATATATAAGTCAAATAGAAAGCAGTATCATACATCCATGGAACCTTCCTTAGCATATATACATAAGTGTTGAGTTTAAGGTCATATCTACATAAACATTGTAGATACAATAATGTTGGGCCATTACACAAAATAGATCGACTTGTACTCATGAAGTGTAGACCTACATAGTCCCAAAATAAACCTAGATCTATGGCCTAAGTCTCATTGCTGTCAAAATAGGGTCACACTGTACACATGCATTTGTTGGTTGAGGATCTCGTGTAATCGGATTCCGAAAAAAGGAATTTGTTGGCCATCCAAGGCTGGCCGGGGCAAAGCTGTTGCCAATTGAACCCGAAGAAGAAGGTGAGGAAGTCGCCTTCTCGGACTATTGCTGTTAGACAAGATAACAGGTACCACCTGTGGTGGCAGTGAAGCAGGTGCTGGCGGGGGTGTTGGTACTGGTGTTGTAGTTGGCTGAGCCATGTGTAGGAGGATGGCTATGTAAGGTGTAGATGGATCAAAAATTAGGTGGTGGAGAGGAACAGTGAAGTCCATGTAAGAGAACATGTACAAGCAGAAACAATAGGTACTAAGGATGTACATAGAGTCAAGCAGGGCGTCATGGTGAGTCTGGAGATTAGGTAGCTCGACGAAAAGGTTAAAAGTCGCCTCCGAGTTCATGGTTTGAGAATGAGGCAGAAATATATAGTAAAGTGAGAATTTGATGAAATTCTTAGTAGGGTTCTAAATGCTTAAGTCATATTGTGGAATTACTAGTTGTTACTTTTGCTCGCGGAACTAACATTACTTTTTAGAAATTACTTTTTACTGAAAATAGGGGTAAGTTTTTTTTTTTTGAACAAAACAAGTAAACCATTTTTGAAATCGAGAGCCATGAGCGCATCGTGAACGTGTAAAAAAACACATCGCTATCCCATTCATACATCATATTTAACATACATAGAAACCATAAGAATAACCACAATCTTAGATAAAGATAATATTCATTCCATGGCCATCCATAATAATATGATAATAGTCATACCAGAGTCATACATAAGGTAATAATGGGTCTGATATCTACCGTCGACCCTACACAAGAAACCTACCAAATACATAATAAAAGGAAATAAATCAGAAAACCCTACTATCCAAGCATGCCATACAACAGAATGATAACCTTATAACTACAATCAAAAGGGGCTATCCTTGTGCTCGGCTTCGCATGCAATCATCACATCAAGCATCAGACGGGAGGAAACCGTTCCCATATCCACCGGGAGAAGCACCACCACATCCCCCTCCTCGAGCATGTCCTCACCCACAGGGCACAGCGGGGTATGAATGAACCCATGCCCGCGAATCGGGGGTGAAGTTGGGCCAGTAGATGAAGCAGAAGAATAGAAGGTAGATGAATCACCGAAGGCTGCGACGAACCCGAACAGTGAGATCCCCCAGAATGAGTCAGATAGAAGGGCTTAGATGGATCGGTCTCTACATGGTAGCTTAGATAAGATGGCTCCGAGGGATCGGAATCCAGTGAAATAGTCGGATTCAAATGGGAATCCAAGTTAGTCTCGTCATCATCGGTCGGGTATCTCGGTGGCTGAAAATAGGGGCAGATGTCATCCATAGTAACCTTGCCAAATGGCTGATGCGGTCGAAAAAATGGGCTTATCACGGGAATCTGAAATTGGTGGTCATGGAGGATGTAGACCCTCATTGTTGCGCTCGCCGACAGCACGGAGGCATTCAGCACCGGGTCAAAGCACCAACGCCACACCGGGAACTCCATGCAGATCATCACCATGCCCGATGTCGACATCCTTTGAAGACGACATGAAAAATGTAGGAATGAGAAATACTAAATTTCTCAGTAGGATCGCGACTAGAGAAACACAGTGTTATCGTCATCGTCCCAGCCACTTTGGGTTTAATTATAAAACAGTGGACAAGTATAAGTTCAATTTTTAATGGTTTCAGAAAACGTAAATCCCGAAGCAGGTTACTTTTAACTTTATTATTATATCCATAGTGTCATACATAGGCATACATGCTAATATACATAACATAAATTCATAATGCACATAAGGAATATAATAACAGCATGGCTATGCAACTCATCAACTTGACCATGGTCTTACTTTGACTTTCGTTTTTAGCACGTGCTTAACATTCTTTTACTTTTCCTTTGAAATAGACTGCTTTTGGATATGAGCTCATTCCGTGACCATCGTCACGTAGTACTAACCAAATCAGACTAAGTCGATATTGGTTACCTCTAAGTTGGAGGGTCCTCCATATCACCCTTGCCTCCCTCATAGAGGTTCAATGAGTCTTTGTGGATTGCCATCTCACACTTCCCTTACCGAAGTGATCGAAGGGTCATGTCCCATCAATTCTTTTCTTATCACTGTACTTTACATGCATAGTTCTTCTTTGACTAGACACATGCAATGATATGACTAAGTTCATAATTTTGACGGAAATCTGGCAGCATAACGGCTAGACCGGAGCTTCCCCAAAATGCTAATCAGAAACTTTCAACCAACAGTTCATCATATCTATATCATATCATCATACTCATCATTCAATAATGAGACAGAGCTCAATCAAACTTGTCATTCATCATGCCGAATGGCATCATACGTTCAAACCCTAAAAAGGGTTCATAGTTGTGTTATTCTTTGTGAAGAGTATTATGAATCATCATATGATTTCTCATGGTTACCCGTGAGAGAATCACATAGTTAAGATATGTGTATGTGGTCTTTTAGTTACTTAGCTCTCATGTGAAATTATTCTTCACTTGTGTTCATGTCTTATAGAACACTTGTTCCAATTAATTAAGTTAAGTGATTGTTTCCTTTCTTTGAGATAGTACACTTAGTGATTCCTAGGTTCATGGTATGCTTAGAGGCCCTAATCATACTTCTGTTCCCAAGGAGTTCGAGATCCCTCTAATCCTTGGGTCATGACAATGCATAACCACATCATGAACCCAATAACACCATGTTCACTAAACATCAAGGGTGATTTTAACATAATCAAGTTGCAAAGCATCAAGCTTTTTATCTTAAAGATTAGATCTTTATGAAATAATTGTTCAAGTTACTAGCTTTTAACTAAAAAGTCTTGTTCTTTATGAAAGTTGACTCATTTAATTATTCTAAGACCATCAAGGTCTCAACTTTATGACTTAAAGTTGTCTCTGCATTAAAAAGGTTCCTACTTTATCAAGTAGTGATAAGAAACATTACTTTAAGGTTAAAAAGTCTTAATCTTTATAAAAGCTAACGCTTTCTAGCATTGTTTTGGTTCAAAATCTAAACTTTATGAATGAAATGTTATAAAATAACACTTTTATGACTTCAAGGTCTCATTCTTGATTAAAGTTTGAAACTTTGTGAAAGGTCTTTTCTTTAAGGTTTGACTTCTAAGACATAAAGTGACAAGATATCATTTTCTAACTCAAAAAGGCTTATTATGGCAAAAAGTTTAGACTTGTACATGTATTCTTGTCTTCAAAACAAAACAAAACAAAAGAAGCCTTTATGATGGCACTAAAACTTGCGCCACTTTTTGTGTATCAAGAAGCAAACTTTTTAAAGTTTAAGACTTTTAGAATGTTTATAGTCTTATCAAATCATGAAAGACATAAAAAGATAAGGCTTTTCCAATCATCAACTCATCATAAGAAAAGGAAGAACTTCAAACAAGATACCATTAAGAACACTCAATAATAAGAACATACTTTCCAAAAGTAGAAACTTAAGAGCACTTGAAGAACATCAAGAACATATTTTTCTAAAAGTAGAAACTTAAGAACACTTGAAGAACATCAAGAGCATATTTAACCAAAAATAAAAACTTTTGCTCATGAAGAGCATGAAAGATTTCCTCAAGTTTTCACTCAAAGATCTTGGTCGTGAAGAGAACCAAGCTTCAAGCTTTCTTGAGTAAACAAAACAAAAAGATGAAGATCACTACCTAAGCTTGGAAAATGGCATCTTTGAGGAAGGAGAAGAAGATGAAGAAGACTCCTCCTTGGTTGATGATGGTGGCAGTTTTGAATGAGCAAGGAGAGAACTCTTGAGTTCTCTTAAAAATGAGTCTTGTAGTGTTTAGATCTTGTCTCCAAAGACAAAAGACGTGATCTTTGAAGGGCTAAGTGAGTGGTTTTGGGTGGGGTGGTGAGGAAAGGAAGAAGAAGATGAAGAAGAAGATGGGAGAGTTTAGAGAGAAGTAGGAGGATTTGGTTTGACGAGAGAGAATAGGATGAGTGAAAATGAAAATGGATGGGGTAAAAAAGAGAGAAAGTGGCATCCTACATTAAAGGGAGGGGAAGAGATATTTTTGTGTTATTTTCTGTTAATTAAGGTTTAGGGAGACAAATTGGATGATAGGGGAACAACGCATGGTCAAACTCTTACATAAAGTAGTTTTGTCTCATGCTTTATACTTTTATGATATCACTCTTTACTTTATTGTCTAGTTGACTAAATTTAAATTTAATTATGTGATTAAGTGCTCATACAACTTAATTAAGATGATTAAGCAAGGATTTGTGAGTAATACATAAGAACATGATTAACAAAAATTAACCTTGTGATTAACCTTAATCAAACTCGATTAAGCTAATTAACGGTGACTAGTGCCTAATTAAGCTATCAAGTGTCTGACTTGCTTAATTAGAGACTATTTAATCTCGATTAAGCATTCTCTTGACTTTTCTTATCCGAGTTAACTCATAAACTCTTCGTTAACCCTTTAATTAAGCCATAATCTCATAATTTCTCATTAAGTGCCAAATTACTCAGGGTTATTGAGGTAATTTAGCATAACATGAAATTGAGGATGTTACATTTCTCCTCACCTTTAAAAAGAATTTTGCCCTTAAAATTCGTTACCTGTAAACAAATTCGGATACTCATTCTTCATTTTGGTCTCCAACTCCCACGTATATTCTTCCGCATTTCCTCTACCCCAAGCCACCTTGACCAAGGGTACTGTCTTACTCCTCATCTATTTTGCCCCACAATCCACGATCCAAGATGGCGGTAGATTGAAAGTGAGGTCCTCCCTTAACTGTACGCTTTTAGGCTCAAGTAGATGACTAGGATCGGAATGGTATTTTCTCAATTGAGACACATGGAAAACATCGTGAAGGTTTGACAAATTTGGAGGTAAGGCCATTTGGTAAGCAACTATCCCGACACGTTTTAAAATTTGAAAAGGGCCAAGGAAACTAGGGCTTAACTTTTTGACCTTCATGGCTCTACCTATGTCGGTCGTAGGAGTGATGTTCAGGAACACGTGTTTTCCTTCTTGGAACTCTAGAGGCTTTCTCCTCTTATAGGCATAATTCTTTTGACAGCTCTGGGCTGCAAGGATTTTGTCCCTAATCCTTCTGATTTGCTCTGTGGTCTACCTCATAAGATCAGGTCCTAATAAGCTTTGCTCACCCGATTCAAACCAACATAGGGGAGATTGGCACTTCCTTTCATACAAAGCTTCGTAGGGTGCCATACCAATACTTGCATGATGGCTATTGTTTTAGGCAAACTCGATCAAGGGTAATTATTTGTGCTAACTTCTTCGGTTGTCCAACACACAAGCTCTCAACATATCCTCCAAAGTTTGGATAGTCCTCTCCAACTATCCATCTGTCTGGGGGTGATAAGCTATACTTAGGTAAAGCTTCGTCCCAAATGCCTTTTGCAAGGCTCCCCAGAATCTAGAGGTAAACCTCGGGTCCCTATTTGAGATTATGGTTGAAGGTACACCATGCAGTCTTATTATCTCTTGTACATACAGTTAGGCTAACTTTTCCAAAGAATAAGTAGCTCGAATAGGCAAAAAGTGAGTAGACTTGGTTAATCTATCAACTATTACCCATATCGCATTGAAACCAGCTTGCGTTTTGGGTAAACCCATCACGAAGTCCATAGAGATACTTTCCTATTTCCATTCTAGGATATCCAGTGGTTGCAACATACCAGAGGGCTTTTGGTGCTCAATCTTTACTTTCTGGCAGACTAAACACTTGCCTGCCAACTCCACAACATCCCTTTTCAATCCTGGCCACCAGAACATCTTCTTAACATCTTGATACATCTTCGTCATGCCACGGTGTATGGTGAAATGGCTCTTATGAGCCTCCTCCAAAATCCTTCTTCGGATGTCACCACTTGCAGGTACACAGACTCTTCCTTCAAATTTCCATAGTCCATCTGCACCTTGCGCAAAGCCCTTCAACCTTCATTCTTTCACCAACGCTAAGGTTTTCAAGAACTCCTCTTCCTCGCCTTGGGCTTGAGCAATTTGACTGTTGAAATCACTCATCACCCTAAGCTGATTCAATCTTAAACTATGGGGGGTCTTCATAACTCCAAGGTTAAGGTTTCTAAAGCTCCTTACTAGCTCATCCTCTTTGACCACCATCCATGATGCATGTAATGATTTCCGACTTAATGCGTCAGCCACCACATTGGCTTTCCCAAGATGATAGTTCAACCTAAAATCATAATCCTTTAGAAACTCCATCCACCTTCTTTGCCTCATATTCAGCTCCTTTTGATCAAAGAGATACTTCAAGCTCTTATGATCAGAGAACACCTCAAACCTTGCACCATACAGATAATGCCTCCATATCTTCAGGGCAAATACTATGGCCGCTAATTCCAAGCCATGAGTTGGGTAGTTCACTTCGTAAGGCATCAACTATTTAGAGGCATCAGCCACTACGTTCCTATTCTGCATCAAGACACAACCTAAACCTCTCCCAGAGGTATCACAGTAAACCTCAAATGGTCCACTAGGGTCCAGCAAAACTAATACTGGGGTTGAGGTTAACTTACTTTTTAGCTCCTGAAAGCTTTTCTCACAGTCCATCGTCCACACAAACGGGGCATCCTTTCTTATCAACTTGGTTAAGGGTAAAGATATCTGGGAGAACCCTTTTATAAACCTACGGTAGTAACCGGTTAAACCCAAGAAACTCCTTATCTCCGTCACTGAGGTCGGCCTCTCCCAATTCATCACAGCCTCAATCTTACTTTGATCCATAGTAATGCCCCTTGTGACACCACATGCCCTAAGAACTTTACTTTCTCCATCCAGAATTCACACTTAGATAACTTGGCATAAAGTTTACTTTCCCTCAAGATCCATAACATAACCTTCAAATGTTCTTCATGTTCCTTCTTTGTTCTCGAATAGATGAGAAAATCACCTATTAAAACAACTACAAACTTGTCCAAATAGGGCTTAAAGATCCTATTCATATAATCCATGAAAACAGCAGGGGCATTAGTCAATCCAAACAACATTACCGTAAACTCATAATGCCCATACCTTGTCCTAAAAGCCGTCTTGGGTATATCCTCCTCTTTCACCTTTATCTGATGATATCCAGATCTCAGATCAATTTTAGAGAACACAGCTGCACCTCGCAGTTGGTCCATGAGGTCATCTATCCTAGGCAAGGGATACTTGTTCTTGACAGTCACCTTGTTTAATTGCTTATAATCTACACACAGCCTCATACTGCCATCCTTCTTTTTCGCAAATAATATTGGGGCTCCCCAAGGTGAGGCGCTAGGTCTTACAAACTTCTTTTCCATCAACTCTTCCAATTGTCCCTTTAACTCCGACATCTCTAGTGGGAACATCCTATAGGGTGCTATAGAGATTGGCCTCGTACCCAGCACTAACTCTATAGAAAACTCGATTTCCCTTTCCGAGGGAAACTTGGGTATGTCGTCGGGAAACACATTCGGGTATTCCCTAACTACAAGGATCTCATCCAATACCTGCTCGAGTTTCACTTCACTTCCCATAAGGAGAGCATATCCCTGATCACCAAACTCACTACTTCCTACCCTAACAGAGTTCAAAAACAAACGAACAGGCTCCACGGGCTTAACAGGTATAGGGGGAAGAACAACAGATTTTTCAGAGCAATTTATCATAGCATGGTTAGCTAAAAGCCAATCCATGCCTAGAATCAAATCCAAACCAGACAAAGGCAAACAAATCAAATTCGCTACGAAAGACCTACCATCAATTTGGAATTGACAACTCAAGCAACAATGACAAGTCTTAACTGGTTTCCCGGCAGGAGTAGAAATGATTAACATATAAGGCAATTCAGATACAGACAATCCTAATCTATCTACACAATCATGAGAAATAAAGGAGTGTGTAGCTCTAGAATCATATAGCACAGTTAAGGTCCTACCATTGACCTTGCACTTACCGTGGATCAGATCGTCGGTCAGCATTAAGGGCAAAGACCCTTCCTTGGTGTTGGGGCTTGTTAGCAGGGTGTAACATTCCCTACTTTCTTAAGTGGAGTATAATAAAAATTTTGAATTATTTCTCTTAGGCAGTGTGGGAATTTTTGAGGTAGTGGTATACCCCGACAATCCTCACACTCAGAAATATGGGATAGCATAACACTGCCGTTAAAAATATGACACTGCCATATGCTAAAAATTAGAAAATGACAAAAGTGTCCCTATCAACTTTTGTTAATTGCAATCTTGCCCAAAAGTTTTAGAAATTGTACTTTAACCCCAAGTGAATATTTTCATAAAATGACCTTTATGTCCCCACATCGGTAGAATTAGCAGAATGGGGTTTTAAATGAAGCAGAATCATGTGGTGAAACCGTAGAAGTTTAAACATCTACCGATTGGGCCACGGAGGCAATTTGGTGTGAAATGATGTAGGGTGCCCCTAGACTTGCTCAAAATTACAGATATGCCATTAGCTACGGAAAAATAGAAAATAGAAAAGTTCCAAATTGCAAGAACGATTATTTCACGTTAACAAGCAATTTATTCGATCTTATTGCCTAAGTAGGGTTAATTAGAAGTTAATTAGATGTTAATTAGAAGGATTAGGCTTAGCAACAATTAGAATAGAGATATAGAAATTCTTTCAGAGTCATTTAGTAAAGTTTTGCTGATTTGAAGAAAATCGGCGAAGATTCGGTATATTAAACTGTCAGAACCAAACCAGTAGAATTTTCTACCGGAAACCCTTACTTAAGTGGCTGAAATTCAGCCACCCTTACCACATATGAGTGGCGCCAAGTGTTGCTCAAGATAGTGGAGAAACTTGGCCTGACCTCCACGGAATTTTTATCATTTTTTGCCTAGTTGTTCGATTTTCATCGAATAATTGGAATTAATTAGGATTCGATTAAGCATTCACTTGAAGCCCATTAAATGTGATTTAGAAGGATTAGACTTGATGGAATTAGATTAGAATCATAGGAAACCTCATAGGGTTTTTCTAAAACCGTTTTATCGATTTGAAGGAAATTGGTAGAATTTCGGTATTTTAAACTGTCGGAGCTAGATCAATAGAAATTATACTATGAGAACCCTATGATAGAGGGCCAAGATTTAGCCAAAACATCCTTACAAGTGGTACCTCCATTAGCCATAAAAAAGGGAAGTCAAGCTAAGTTTGAATGAGAATTGAAGTCCACCAATCAAAAGCCAACTTCCTTCATAAGTTTTCATTTTTTTCTTCCTTCTCTTTTTACATTTTCGGCCTCCCTACAAGAGGTGCTGGTTAGCCCTCATTTCCCTACTTTCCTTCATCGTCTTCCACTTCCTCTTATCCCCAAGCTCAAGCTCCAACCATCAACTTCACTCCAAGATCAAATTCCACCAAGATTCCACACCACCAAAGTAGGAATTTCAACTTTCTCCTTCTTTTCTTTGATTTAAGGCTACCTAGGGTCCCTTGTTCATCTATGATTCTGATGTTATCTTGAGTGATGATGATGAATTAAGGTTGGTTTAAGGTGTATATGTGAGTTTGAATTGAAGATTGGATGGATTGATTTAAGGACAACATGAATTCAAGAAGAATTCAAGAAGCTGTCAAGGTTTTCCCCTCAATGGTCCGTACGGCGGAGTGTACGGCTCCGCCTACAGCCATTTAAATTTGATGAATCCATTTTTCTATGAAACTAGACATTCAGGGCTTTCCATACATATAAAATATAAGGCCATTGGATTAGTATAGGATTAGTTATGAATTTTTGAAGTTTGACCTAGAAATATGTGGATTATACAACTGTTATAAACATTCATATGTTATGCTCATAAGATTCATATATGTAAGAATGATTTAAGTATGATATAAAGTATATGAATGAATGTATGTAGCATCTGCATGCATAGTCATGTCCAAAGAAGAATAAGACTTATGAGATCTTGCAAGAAAGATGTACCAAGTTACCACGTGAAGCATGGCATAGACCCAGCTAACGTCGGCCAAAGCGGTACTGTCTAAGACTTGGGCCAGCCTTCGACCAGATTTAAGGGGAATAGATCGGTGTAAGGGTCAGGGAAAGTAAACCCGTCACTCATGTATAAGTACGAGCTCAGACCTAAAAAGCAGGCTATTACCCAGGGGTGAGAGAGGCCATTCACCTTCAGGAGACCAAGTACAGAAAAGAGCAAGATCAAGTTGCAAGTTAAAGGAAGAGATGACTTAAGTCAAGTGCACTTGCATACAATCAAGTACAAACATCTATATGTGCATTTCTAATTATCTCATTATGTCATGATGTTATTATGATTCTTACTGAAGTATATTACACTATTCATGTTTCTATGTCTGTCATATGACATGCCTAGTGGTGGTTAAAATATAACCCGCTTTGAGAAAGATGTTTTCAACTTAAAATTGAACCACTGCTTGCATATATGTGTTCACATTTTCATAAGAAACTGAAGCGGCTGGAATGTTTATGAAGGCACTGTATGAGTAATAGTTCGAGTTTACCTACTGAGAACCTTAGGTTCTCACTGTCTGCTTGTATGTTTTTCTTTTCCATAAACATTTCAGTATCTAAGTTGGAAATCAAGTGTGAGGCAAAGTACTGGGACATTTTCTAAGCGAGACTCAGGTGCAAACCAGACTAAGAGACTATTGAAGCTAGCTAGCTACCATGTCGAAGCAAGTGCTGTGTATTATGTTAGTCACAATGTCTTTTAAATTCTAGTTATTTTTATCCTCTATGTATCAGATACGGCGAAGTTTATGAACTATTAGTTAGTAATAAAGTGTGCAGTTAAAGGGCCATGTATTATACTTTCCATATTTTAAAGCTTTCTTACCACAATGACACCCCTTTAATATAACTTCATCACTCGAGCATGGCTTATATAATAAAGGGTGTTACACAGGGGGTAATAGCTTGACAGGGCAGTTTCTAGCCATATGCCTAGGCTTTGTGCATCAAAAATACGCGTTTTGGCCAGCTAAACAAGGGTGTCTTCCATGATGTTTGTCACACTGAGGGTAAACTTGACCATTTGCCGGCTTGGTGGGATTCCCAGTAGGCTTCTGGGGTTGCTTTCCTTTGAAACCCCCACCTTGAAATGGTTTCCTCGGGGGTTGGGGCTTGAACTTCTGCCTTTGCGGTGCCAACTTTTTCTTGTAGGCCTCGGACCTTGCCACAGATAGCTTGCGGTTGCAATCCTCCACCAAACGGCACTTGTTGATGAGTGCAGCTTAGTCACGGATCTTCATTGGTCCTATAGATGCCAGTATCTCTGATAACTCCCTTTGGTGAGTTATATTTTTAGTTAATTTTATTTAATTTAGGACGTAGTTATTTAGTTTTGTTGCTATTTTTGTTTTATTTTAGTTAAGTAATTTAGATTTGGTGGTATTTTTATTTTCTATTATTTCCTTATATTTTGGATACTTATTTTGGATTTATTTGATTTATTGTAGATACAAGTGGGCCCAAAAGAAGTTGGAAGAAACCAAGCCATGAATTCAGACTCAGCACCTTGCGCTATAACGCAAGCCAATACGCTACAGTGCACTGCCGCATAAGGAAGAAAATGCCACATTCATGTTGTGCTATAGCGCAACCCAGCGCACTATAGCGCGCTCCCGTTTTGTCAAATTCCCAAGTTTTTCATGTTGCGCTATAGCGCAACCTAGCGCGCCGCCATGTTCGTAGACTCTATCAATAAATTTTTGTTGCCAAGAATTGAGGCTTGTGCTATAGCGCAACCCTTTGCGCTATAACGCAAGCCCGTTTGCAGCAGATTATCCATTCGAGTTGAGAGTTAAAAGAGGGACATATGCACTATAAAAAGGGGGTCACACATATCACACGGGAGATCCCCTGGACACTCATACACCCTTCCGAAGAGAGAAGACTTCTTCCAGAGAGTTTGAAGGCAAAGATTCAAGGATTCCAGAGCTCAACTTCAATACGGAGAGATCCACATTCTTTCGAATATCTTGTCTCTAGCTAGAAATCTTTATGGCTTTTGTTTCTTCTATCTTCTCATCTTCATACTCTTTCATTGTTTTCTTTTCTTCAGTTATGAACTAGTTTTCTTTTGCTAGGGCGTTAATGGACCCTTTTTGTATGACAAGTTTATTCATGGATTAATGTTAATCTTGTTTTCTATCTCTATTGCTTAGTATTTTTGTTTGTTCTTAATGCTTTTAATTGCTTGATCACCAATTAATTGATTTGGGGATTTACAATAACTCGAGAGAGGGTTTGTGAATAGAGCCTCTTAACATAAACACCGTGAACTGAGCAAAAACTAGAGATAGACAAACGCGGTTTGTGCGGTCAACATAGGAATCCATAGAGCTTCAACCTTTGCCTAGATTAGTCTGTGCTAAGAGATTAGGCAATCAGTTTAGGATAAAGAGTATTGCTTGACCTCAAGAGAGGCTAGGAATAGATTAAGGGGAATCGACTGTGAGTCAATTGGGATAGGAATAGATTAACAGAAATTCATAGTTAATGTATTTGCAATAGGTGAAATTAATTAGCCCTAGCATCCATCCTATTGCATTTATCCATACTGTTAGAATTTTTTGCATTAGTAATTTTCTTATTTATTTTATTTTATTTAAATTTTAATTTCCTCATCAGAAATTCCATTCTGTCCAAATAGTTATTCCCTTAGACTATTTCGGTATTTGATCTATCCTCGTGGGAGCGATACTTTACTTATCACTTTATTACTTGTACGATCCGGTATACTTGCCGGAGCCGCATCAATCTCCTCACGCAATTCCCCTTCAAACTTTACACATTTCCAATGCTCATTCGAGTTCCTTTGATAAATTGTTGAGAACTTGCACAGCTCTTCGAACTTGGCCATATACTCAGCAATATTTATGGTCCCTTGACGCAGACTCATGAACTCTAGCTCCTTGCATTCCTCACGGATACAGGAAAATACTTCTCATAAAAGTGCGTCTTGAAAATCTCCCAAGTGATGTGGGTTTGGGCTCCCTCCAACAGCCTCTTTGTGCCTACCCACCAAAACTCGGCATCAGCTTTCTACATATAGGTAGCAAGGCTACCTTCTGCTCCTCGGTGCAGGCTAACACCATGAAAATCTTTTCAATGGCCTTGATCCACTCATCAGCTCGATCGGGGTTGTACGTCCCTTTAAAGCTCGGCGGATTTGCTTTCCTGAACTCAACAAACTTGAGGTACTCAAGATCTACTTCATCCCTTTGCTCCATCCACTCCATCACTCGATGGGCAGCAGCAGCTTGCTCCCTCATAGTAGTAGCCATTTCACAGAGCATCCCCATGACTTTCTCGGGACCTTCTGCCTCGTTACGGGGCCTATCACGTCTTCCTGAAGCCATTAGTTCCTGGTACACAAGACAAAAGACATTGAGTTGATTAGGCTCAACATTTATGTTGAGTGAACCAGAAACTAATCACATTCAAAATAGACGATCATGCATATCTAACTCCTACATCTCATCATACAGATGAGACTCAAAGCATGACTTAACTAACACGTATGCTTAGAAGCATAGTCAGTCCATCCCCAGGCTCTTTAAGGATGAACCTGGCTATGATAACAAAATGCAACACCCTAATAGTTCTATTCTATGCTTAAGTCATATCGTGAAATTACTGGTTGTTACTTTTGCTTGCGGAACTAACATTACCTTTTAGAAATTACTTTTTACTGAAAATAGAGGTAAGTTTTTTTTTTTTTTTTAACAAAACAAGTAAACCGTTTTTGAAATCGAGAGCCATGAGCGCATCGTGAACGTGTAAAAACAAACATCACTATCTCATTCATACATCACATTTAACATACATAGAAACCATAAGAATAACCACAATCTTAGATAAAGATAATATTCATTCCACAGCCATGCATAATAATATGATAATAGTCATACCAGAGTCATACATAAGGTAATAATGGGTCTGATATCTACCGTCGGCCCTACACAAGAAACCTGCCAAATACATCAGAAAACCTTACTACCTAAGCATGCCATACAACAGAATGATAACCCTATAACTACAACCAAAAAGGGCTATCCTCGTGCTCGGCTCCGCATGCAATCGTTAGATCAAGCATCAGGCAGGAGGAAACTGTTCCCATATCCACTAGGAAAAGCACTACTACGTCCTCCTCCTCGAGCACGTCCTTGCCCACAAGGCACAGCGTAGGTACGAATGAACCCATGCCCACGAACCAGGGGTGAAGCTGGGCCAGCAGATGAAGCAGAAGAATCAGAAGATAGACGAATCACCGAAGGCTGCGACGATCCCAAATGGTGAGATCCCCTAGAATAAGTCAGATAGAAGGGCTCAAACGGATCGGTCTCCATATGCTAGCTCGAATAAGACGGCTCCAAGGGATCAGAATCCAATGAAACAGTCGGAGTCAAGCGGGTATCCGAGTCAGTCTCGTTATCATCAGTGGCTGAAAATAGGGGCGGATGTCATCCATAGTAACCTCACCAAATGGCTGATACGGTCGGAAAAATAGGCTCATCACAGGAGTCTGAAACTGGCGGTTGTGGAAGATGTAGACCCTCATCGCTATGCTCGCCGACAGCACAGAGGCGTTCAGCACCAGGTCAAAGCGCCAACGCCATACTGGGAACTCCATGTAGATCACCACCATGCCCAACGTCGACGTCCTCTAAAGATGACATGGAAGACGTAGGAATGAGAAATACTAAATTTCTCAGTAGGATCGCGACTAGAAAAATATAGTGTCATCGTCATCATCCCAGCCGCTTCGGGTTTAATTATAAAAATAGTGAACAGGTATAAGTTCAATTTTTAATAGTTTCAGAAAACGTAAATCCCGAAACGGGTTACGTTTAACTTTATCATCATATCCATAGTGTCATACATAGGCATACATGCTAATATACATAACATACATTCATAATGCACATAAGGAATATAATAACATGCATGGCTATGCAACTCATCAACTTGACCATGGTCCTACTTTGACTTTCATTTTTAGCACTTGTTTAACATTCTTTTACTTTTCCTTTGAAATAAACTGCTTTTGGACATGAGCTCATTCCGTGACCATCGTCACATAGTACTAACCAAATCAGACTAAGCCGATATTGGTTATCTCTAAGTTGGAGGGTCCTCCATGTCACCCTTGCCTCCCTCATAAAGGTTCCTTAAGTCTTTGTGGATAGTCGTCTCACACTTCCCTTACCGAAGTGATCGAAGGGTCATGTCCCATCAATTCTTTTCTTATCATTATACTTTATATGCATAGTTCTTCTTTGACTAGACACATGCAATGATATGACTAAGTCCATAATTTTGACAGAAATCCGGCAGCATAATAGCTAGACTGGAGCTTCCCTAAAATGCCAATCAGAAACTTTCAACCAACAGTTCATCATATCTATATCATATCATCATACTCATCATTCAATCATGAGACAGAGCTCAATCAAACTTGTCATTCATTATGTCGAATGACATCATACATTCATACCCTAAAAGGGGTTCATAGTTATGTTATTCTTTATGAAGAGTATTATGAATCATCATATGATTTCTCATGGTTACCCATGAGAGAATCACATAGTTATGATATGTGTATGTGGTCGTTTAGTTACTTAGCTCTCATGTGAAATTATTCTTCACTTGTGT
The DNA here is from genome assembly GCA_031439595.1 of Pterocarpus santalinus. NCBI lineage: Eukaryota > Viridiplantae > Streptophyta > Magnoliopsida > Fabales > Fabaceae > Pterocarpus > Pterocarpus santalinus. The sequence continues at coordinate 29,944,098 of CM062529.1, forward strand.
TCATGTCTTATAGAACACTTGTTCCAATTAATTAAGTTAAGTGATTATTTCCTTTCTTTGAGATAGTGCACTTAGTGATTCCTAGGTTCATGATATGCTCAGAGGCCCTAATCATACTTTTGTTCCCAAGGAGTTCGAGATCCCTCTAATCCTTGGGTCATGAGAACGCATAACCACATCATGAACCCAACAACACCATGTTCACTAAACGCCAAGGGTGATTTTAACTAAATCAAGTTACAAAGCTTCAAGCTTTTTATCTTAAAAATTAGATCTTTATGAAATAATGGTTCAAGTTACTAGCTTTTAACTAAAAAGTCTTGTTCTTCATGAAAGTTGACTCATTTATTCTAAGACCATCAAGGTCTCAACTTTATGACTTAAAGTTGTCTCTACATTAAAAAGGTTCCTACTTTATCAAGTAGTGATACGAAACATTACTTTAAGGTTAAAAAGTCTTAATTTTTATAAAAGCTAACACTTTCTAGCATTGTTTTGGTTTAAAATCTAAACTTTATGAATGAAATGTTATAAAACAACACTTTTATGACTTCAAGGTCTCATTCTTGATTAAAGTTTGAAACTTTATGAAAGGTCTTTTCTTTAAGGTTTGATTTCTAAGACATAAAGTGACAAGATATCATTTTCTAACTCAAAAAGGCTTATTATGGCAAAAAGCTTAGACTTTTACATGTATTCTTATCTTCAAAACAAAACAAAAGAAGACTTTATGATGGCACTAAAACTTGCGCCACTTTTTGTGTATTAAGAAGCAAACTTTTTAAAGTTTAATGCTTTTAGAATGTTCATAGTCTTATCAAATCATGAAAAACATAAAAAGATAAGGCTTTTCCAATCATCAACTCATCATAACAAATGGAAGAACTTCAAACAAGATACTATTAAGAACACTCAGCAATAAGAACATACTTTCCAAAATAGAAACTTAAGAACACTTGAAGAACATCAAGAACATATTTTTCTAAAAGTAGAAACTTAAGAGCACTTGAAGAACATCAAGAACATATTTTTCTAAAAGTAGAAACTTAAGAACACTTGAAGAACATCAAGAACATATTTAACTAAAAATAGAAACTTTTGCTCATGAAGAGCATGAAAGATTTCCTCAAGTTTTCACTCAAAGATCTTAGTCATGAAGAGAACCAAGCTTCAAGCTTTCTTGAGTAAACAAAACAAAAAGATGAAGATCACTACCTAAGCTTGGAAAATGGCGTCTTTGAGGAAGGAGAAGAAGATGAAGAAGACTCCTCCTTGGTTGATGATGGTGGCGATTTTGAATGAGCAAGGAGAGCACTCTTGAGTTCTCTTGAAAATGAGTCTTGTAGTGTTTATATCTTGTCTCCAAAGACCAAAAGATGTGATCTTTGAATGGCTAAGTGAGTGGTTTTGGGTGGTGATGGTGAGGAAAGGAAGAAGAAGATGAAGAAGAAGATGAGAGAGTTTAGAGAGAAGTAGGGGGATTTGGTTTGATGAGAGAGAATAGGATGAGTGAAAATGAAAATGGATGGGGTAAAAGAGAGAGAAAGTGGCATCCTACATTAAAGGGAGGGGGAGAGATATTTTTGTGTTATTTTGTGTTAATTAAGGTTTAGGGAGACAAATTGGATGATAGGGGAACAAAGCATGGTTAAACTCTTACATAAAGTAGTTTTGTCTCATGCTTTATGCTTTTATGATATCACTCTTTACTTTATAGCCTAGTTGACTAAATTTGAATTTAATATGATTAAGTGCTCATATAACTTAATTAAGATGATTAAGTAATGATTAGTGATTAATACACAAGAACATGATTAACAAAAAGTAATCTTGTGATTAACCTTAATCAAACTCGATTAAGCTAATTAAGGGCGACTAGTGCTTAATTAAGCTATCAAGAGTCTGACTTGCTTAATTAGAGACTATCTAATCTCGATTAAGCATTCTCTTGACTTTTCACATCCGAGTTAACTCATAAACTCTTCGTTAACCCCTTAATTAAGCCATAATCTCATAATTTCTCATTAAGTGCCTAATTACTCAGGGTTATTGAGGTAATTTAGCACAACATGAAATTGAGGATGTTACATTATAGTTCGTTGAGCCATGTGTAGGAGGATGGCTATGTAAGATGCAGGTGGATCAAACATCGAGTGGTGGAGAGGAATAGTGAAGTCCATGTGAGAGAACATGTACAAGCAGAAATGACAGGTACTAAGGATGTGCATAGAGTCAAGCAGGGTGTCATAGTGAGTCTAGAGATTAGGTAGCTCGACCAAAATGTTGAAAGTCTCCTCCGAGTTCATGGTTTGAGAATGAGGCAGAAATATATAGTAAAGTGAGAATTTGATGAAATTCTTAGTAGGGTTCTAAACTATATTGTGCTAACGTCACAATCATCCTTAGTTGTTTCGGCTTTTATTTAAATTAAAAATAAGTGTAATATAGCTATGATATTCTATTCAATTAATGTTATGAAAAGCATAACCCAAAGCAAGACTTAACCCGAAGCAAGACTTAATTTTACTTGAAATAACAAGAAGTAGAAACAGATACATATTCCTAACATGATTTGTGTACTAACCACAATATAAACAAGAATATAAGCACAAGAGATATACAGATAACAATGCATTTAGCTCAGGATTAATAAACAAAACCATGTGAAAGCATGAATGGAAGTGAAATACAGTTAGCTTTAGTGATCCTTTAACTCATGATTTACACATTTCCACACTTGGTCCCCTAGGAGTTTTTGGTACTCCTAAGTAATAGTCTGCTTCTTAGGATCGAGCTCGTTCTTAATCAGGAATGTCAGGTTTACTTTTCCCGACCTTTCCATCGATCTATTCCCCTTAACTTTAATCCGAGGCTAGTCTAAGTATTATGGAACTTTTCTCATAACATAACTCTCATAGACTTCTTGCAATATCACATGTGTTAATGTGCATTTCATGAATTATGCATAGTTTCTGCCGAAATTTTGGCAGCATGACGGATCGTGTTTGCTTCGCCATGAATAGTGCCAGTATTCAGATCATCAATTATTTAGAAAAATCACAATAGTGCATTCATATATCAATATTATTCTCATAAGTATAATACTTGCACTTGAATCAAGTTCCTGCCTATGTACCTTAATTCTGCCCGGCTTTGGAAATTCACCATAATTTCTATGTAATTCCATTGAACTTGAATTTTTATGTGTCTATTTTCTAGCTCTTTTGTCCCATTCAATTTTGATAAGTTTAGCTCAAATTATTAAGGTTTTATTTCGTCCTGCCCTGTAGCATGCCAGAATTGCACACCCAAAAGTAAAAATCCACCAAAAATTGAAATTTGCATGGATACCTACCAAACATATGTCATTTTAAAGCTTATTGATCAAATTTTCATATTCAAAAAGTCTTACTTCATTTGAATAAGGAAACCTCAAGTTATGAACTCACAAATTTGGTGAGATTCGATTGCCCTATCTCTATTCAACCAGAACAAAAGGCAACTTAACGATCGAATTTGTAACATTCACCAACATTTTCTTATCATTTTTTGCCTAATTGTTCGGTTTTTATCGAGTAATTGAGATTAATTAAAATTTGAAAAAATAATTATTTAGGATCAATTGATTAGCAATTAATTGAATTTAGATATAGGGAATTAGGTTAAAAGTATAGAAGATTTCATAACAATTTTCTTGAAACCGATTTATTGATTTAAAGGAAATTGGTAAGATTACGGTATTTTAAACTGTCGAAACTAAACCAATAGAATTTTACATTCAATAACCCTACATTAAGTGGTTGAGAACTCAGCCACTTAACCTATGAATGTGGTGCCACCAAGGCCACAAAAATGAGGAAAATTGGCTAAATTTCAGCCTCTTGTGTTTAACCAATCACATAGCAAGATTATACCTACCTCCTCAAAGCTTCACCAATATATTCCTTTCCTTCCCTTCAGCCTAAGATCTGTGCCCTCTCTTCTCCCTTACTTCAGCTCTTTTCTTCTCTTCTCTGCTCATCCAACTCCATCAAACCTTCAAGTTCAACCAAGTTTCATTGATCCAAACTCCAAAATCAAGCAAAATTACACACAAAGAGGTAGAGGTTTAATTTTTGTCTTACTATTCTAGTTGTGGGTGGTAGGTGGTGGCTTTAATTTCTCAATTCTTGCTATGATGATCAAATGAATATGATGATATTTGGCCGGTTTGTTCGCTGTTTTGATGGTCAAATTCGATTAGGAAGTGAGAAAGGATGAAAGTAGGAAGATGTGAGGAGCTAGAAATTCAAAATCTCTCAGTAGTCCATACAACAGGGTGTACGGCTCCAGCTACCGCCGTCTAAATTCAATAAAACCATTTTTATATGAAACTAGACATCTAGGGCTTTTCATACATATATCACATAAGGCCATTGGATTAGTATTGAGAGAGATATGAATGTTTGAATTTCGACCAAGGTTTCTAAGTTTGAATCTGGGCAGATTAGGTTGTTCAGGGAAAAACATGCCCTATACTACTTGGAATTGAATGAAACCATTTTTTTTAGAAAGCTTACAATAGGAGAATATCCCATAAAAATTTTAGGGTTAGATAAGATCCCTTTTGTTCCCAGTGACTCAAGAAAGTTGCCTTATGTCCAAACCGGGCCAAAACAAGGCAGCTCATGAAGGTCAAATTTCAGGGCTTATAACTCGAGCCTTACTAAGGTAAATGAAATGGAACTTTTTGTAAATGAAAGATTGTCCTATTAGCTTTAATATGAGACCAATTTTGTATGATTTTAACTAGTTTTCGATTTTTAGTAGATTTTTACTTTTAAGTGTGTGATTCTGGCCAGCTACAGGGCAGGTCAGGATAAAACTAAAATAACTTGAGCTATATTTATCAAAATTAGATGAAACCAAAGAGGTTAGAAAATAGACACATAACACTTTAACATATATAAAATTCAGGTCCAGATGACTTAAATAGAAATTTTGACTTGATTCATAAAAACCAGGTTAAATGATTTGTGCTAAGGTAGTAACCTTGTCTTGATGTAACTAATGCTCCTATGAAGCTAATGTTGAATTATGAATGAAATGTCATGATTTCTTTGATAAGTTGGTGTACTGAGTATTGGCACTATTCATAGGGAGCCGGACATATTCCGTTATGCCACCAAAATTTCAGTAAGACCTATGCATGAGTTATAAGATACATGTGCATTTTCAAGAAAGTCATAAATGTTATGTTATGATGAATATAAAGACTATGTTATGATGAAAGTTCCATGATACTTGGGCCAGCCCCAGATTAAAGTTAAGGGGAATAAATCGGTGAGGAGGTCGAGGAAAGTAAACTCGGCATTCTTGTATAGAAACGAGCTCGATCCTGAAAAACAGACTATTACCCAGGAGGCTAAATGGCCAAGCACTCCCAGGGGACCAAGTAATGGAAAAGTTTATGAAGAAAGGTTCAAGAATGAGTTTGCATGATTACATTGAATAGTTATTATAAGTTGTTTATAGTTTGTCTATTATATTTACTTACTGCTACATGTTCATTTATTCTGCTCAATATTCTGAGTATCACTACTTATTAGTTTGTTCTGTTTCTTATGCTGTCTTAAGTAAAACTGAACCTTGCCTCAGACCAGATGTTTTGTTAAACCTATTTAAATATGGCTAGTTCAGTTTGAACCCATGTTTTTATAACTAAATAAAAACCGAGGCAACTGAGAATGAATACGATGTCAGTAAATACCATATGCGAACCATACTGAGAATTTCTTTAAATTCTCACCTCGTTTTGCATTTCCGCATCATTCTCAGAGGTTGGTGATGGACTGGACGACTACTCTTTTCATTGAGATTCTAGACCTGCAGCTTCACCATGACCTCGAGTTGGACTCGTTGTACAAAGCTGGCTCCTGCCATTTCTGTCTCTACTTTTTAGCAATAGGAATTTTGCTGTTCCTTTATTTCACTCTGTTTTTGAAGCATATATATATAGACTGAAGCATCGGCTTTTGACCTATATATGTACGTATACAGTTGATGATATATCACTTATTCCTATCTTTTCTGTTGTGTTTTATTAAACTTTATTACTTTCTACAATGCTATCCATGTTTATTATATACAGTACGTCGTTTTGTAGATATATTCGTCAAATATATACATGCATATTAGAGAAGAAGAGAATATAATATAATGAATACAGCTATAGACGGAATACTAACACGGTAACGCAACCTATCCAATTTCATGCTATGACTTAAGCATAACATTAAGTTGGTAGGGTATTACATTTTTGGTATCAGAGCAGTTCGTCCTCACTAAGGCCTGAGGATTGGACTGACTATGCTTCGTGCATATTCTGTATTTTTAGTTGATAACATACACTAGATCTTGCCTGTATAGTTGAGATATAGGTGTGCATATGTGAGAAGTGCCTGACCATGTGAGCTATTATTAACTAGCATATTAGACTTAGTATTGAGCCTGATCAACTCAATAACTTTTGTTTTGTGTGCTCAGAACTTAATGGGTTCTGGAAGGTGAGGTAGGCCACATACAGAACCTGCTTAGGAAGACCCGACTGACTTTATGGCCGCGATGCAAGAAATGGCTCATGTGATACGGGAGCAGGCCGCGGCAGCTCACCAGATGATGGATCGATTAGGCAGGCGATCTGAGGCAAATTGTGGAGGAAATCCACATGGCCCAGGAGCTGACTTGGACTACCTTAAGTTTGCTGAGTTCAGGAAGGCAAATCCGCCCAACTTTCGAGGGGCGTATGATCCTGATAAAGCCAACGAATGAATCAAAGCCATGGAGAAGATTTTCTCTATCCTGGATTGTTCGGATCATCAGAAGGTGACTTGCCACCTATATGCTCGAAGCAGATGCAGAGTTTTGGTGGAACGGTGTACGAAGACTATTTGAAAAATCTCATACAGTAGTTACTTGGATGGTATTTAGGGATGTATTTTACCAAAAGTACTTTCCTGCCTCTATTCGAAATGCCAAGGAACTCGAATTTATGCAGCTTCGTTAAGGAAATCGGACGATATTCGAATATATTGCCAGATTTGAAGAATTGTACAAATTTTCTACAATTTACCAAAGGAACCCAGATGAAGCTTGGAAGTGCATCAAATTCGAAGGGGGGTTACGAGAAGATATTCTTACCGCAATAGGGCCAATGGAGATTAGGGATTTCCCCACGTTGGTAAAAAAATGCCGACTTGAGGAAGATTGCAACTTGAAACTGGCTGCAGCCAAGGCATCTGGTGGTAGTTTCAAGAAGGGGTTGGCCCCGCAAGGCCCAAGATTCAAGCCTAACATACAACAGCAGAGGAGATTCCCACCGATAGGCAACAAAGGCAAGCAGCCCTGAAGGCCTCTTCCAAATCAAACTTGCACGAAATGTGGTAAGAATCATGGGGATTGGCCGTATTTGCAGGCCAGAATGTCTGCTATGGGTATGGCAAGCCAGGCCACAAAATTTATGAGTATCCAACCAGGAATCCACCACAGCTGTCTCGACCCCAACGTCAAGGATGGGTCTTTACGGTGAATGCAGAAGAAGCTGACAAGTCCGAGGGACTAATCTAAGGTACCTATGAAGTGGATAGTGAGACTCTAACTGTACTCTATGATTCGGGTGCCTCACATTTATTTATTTCTCATAATTGTGTGGTTGTTCTGCAATTACCAATTTCTGAATTGCCTTATGATCTACTGGTTTCTACTTCTACTAATGAACCAGTTAAAACTAGTCAAATTTGCATCAATGTTCTTCTTCAAATTGGGGCTAGGACCCTTGCAGCCAATTTGATTTTTCTCCCTCTGTCTAGACTTGACGTAATTCTAGGCATGGATTGGCTTTCTGCCAATCGAGTTATGCTCAATTGTTCTGATAAGATAGTGGTATTCCCCTCTGTCTCATCTTCTGAAACCCAAGCCTCAATACACTTTTATCTGAACTCTTTATTAGCAAACTATAGTGGGTCAAATAATCAAGGATACATCCTTTTGTCAGCTAATGTGATAGAAGTAGAACAAAGACTAGAGGAGATCCCAGTTGTTAAGGAATATCCTGATATTTTTCCAAAAGATATTCCTGAATTCCCTCCTGAAAGAGAAATTGAGTTCACTATCTCCAGGTGCAGGACTAATATCTATAGCCCCGAATCGAATGTCACCTTTGGAGCTGACAGAACTAAAGAGACAAATTGAAGATCCTTTGGAAAAAGGATTCATATGGCCAAGTGCATCGCCATGGGGAGCTCCAGTCTTGTTGGTCTAAAAGAAAGATAGGAGCATGCACCTATGTGTGGATTATAGGTAGCTGAATAAAGTGACGATTAAGAATAAATATCCACTGCCAAGGATTGATGATCTCATGGACCAGCTACAAGGTGCAACGATATTTTTCAAAATCAATTTGTGCTCCGGATATCATCAAATTCTAGTTCAGGAACAAGATATCCCTAAGACAGCCTTTCGAACTCGTTATGGACACTATGAGCATACTGTGATGTCATTTGGACTGATAAACGCACCAGCTGTGTTCATGGATTACATGAATTGAATATTCCACCTATATCTAGACAAATTTGTAGTGGTTTTCATGACGACATACTTGTCTACCAATGATGGAGCGAGAGCATGTAGAACACTTGCAGCTGGTTCTGCAAATTTTAAAAGAAAGAAAACTTTATGCTAAGTTATCCAAATATGAATTTTGGATGAAAGAAGTAAAATTTCTTGGCCACGTAGTGTCCTATGGAGGAATCTCTGTAGATCCCAGCAAAGTAGAGGCAGTTCTAAATTGGGAAAGGCCGACCACAGTCACTGAAGTCAGGAGTTTTTTGGGCTTAACTGGATATTACAGGTGACTCGTTAAGGGATTTTATCGAATAGATTTACCCTTGACCAAGCTAACTAGGAAGAATGTTTCATTTGAATGGACGCTGGAGTGCAAAATGAGTTTTCAAGACTTGAAGAGAAGGTTGACTACGAAACCAATGTTAGCCTTGCTAGACCCTCGTTGACTATTGGAGGTCTATTGTGATGCTTCCAAACAAGGATTAGGGTGCATGTTGATGCAAACCAGAAATGTGGTCACATATGCCTTTAGGCAATTAAAGCCACATGAAAGGAACTATCCTACTCACGGCCTTGAATTAGCAGCAGTAGTATTTGCCTTAAAGATATGGAGACATCACTTATATGGAGTGAGGTTCGAAGCCTTTTCTGATCACAAGAGTTTGAAATATCTCTTTGATCAGAAGGAATTAAACATGAGGCAGTAGAGGTAGATGGAACTTCTTAAGGACTACGAATTTGAATTGAAATACCACCCAGGTAAGGCAAACATTGCGGCAGATGTTTTGAGCAGGAAATCGTTGACCATAGCCTGGATGATGATTAAAGAGACGGAGCTTATTGAAAGCTTCCAAAATCTTAATTTGGGAATCCTTATAACTCCCAAGACCTTTCAATTACACCAAATTAAGATAGCGAGTAGCTTTAAGGAACAGATTCGGCAAGCACAACAGCAGGATACTGGTTTTCGGCATACAATCAATCTCGTGCAATCAGGAAAATTAACGGATTTTGCTCAAGATAAAGAGGGCTTATGGTGACACCGTGACAGGGTGTGTGTACCTGAGGGAAATGACCTTCGAACAAGAATCTTGGAAGAAGCACATAAGGGTGAATTTACCATATATCCCAGTATTACTAAAATGTATCAAGACCTCAAGAGAATGTTTTGGTGGTCAGGCATGAAGTCAGATATGGCAAACTTCGTGAGCAAGTGCTTGACCTATCAAAAGGTGAAAACGGAACATCAAAAACTCTCTGGGATGTTACAACCCTTGGAAATCCCTAAGTGGAAGTAGGAGAGTATCTCCATGGATTTCATAATGGGGTTACCAAGAACATCAACAAGATATGATGCCATATGGGTCATTGTGGATAGATTAACCAAATTTGCTCACTTCCTACCCGTTCGAGCAAATTATCCGTTGGAAAGATTGGCGCAATTATATATCCAAGAAATTATCAGGCTACATGGTACCTCTTCAACCATCATCTCTGATCGAGACCCAAGATTCACTTCGCGGTTTTGGGGAGCCTTACAAAGAGCGTTTGGTGCTAAGTTGTGCCTAAGCACTGCATATCACCCGCAAACAGATGGTCAAATGGAAAGGACAATTCAAACTTTAGAAGATATGTTACGATCCTATATATTGGAGCAACGCGGGAATTGGGATCGATACTTACCGCTAGCCGAATTTGCATACAACAATAGTTATCATGCTAGCATCAGCATGGCTCCTTATGAAGCATTGTATGGATGGAAGTGCCAATCTCCCCTATATTGGTATGAAACAGGAGAATCAACTCTATTGGGGCCTAATCTAGTTGAGCAGACCACTGAACAGATCAAGAGAATTCGAAGTTAGATGCTTGCCGCTCAGAGCCATCAAAAGAGTTATGTGGATACCAGGAGAATGCCTCTGGAATTTCAAGAAGGAGACCACATATTTCTGAAGGTTACGCCTACAATAGGGATAGGTAGAGCAATTAAGGTCAAGAAGCTAAGTCCTTGCTTTATTGGTCCCTTCCAAATCTTGAAGCGAATAAGATCAATTGCATATCGAGTCGCTTTGCCTCCACATTATCAAACCTTCATGATGTTTTCCATGTTTCTCAACTCAGAAAAATATCAATTTGACCCTACACACTTCCTAGAACCTGAATCAATATAGTTAAAACAGGACTTGACTTTCTGCGTATAGCCAGCATGGATTGTAGACAGAAGTAGCAGGCAACTTCAAAACAAAACTGTGCAGTTAGTAAAGGCAGCATGGGGAAAAGGAGATGCTAAAGACTACACATGGGAATTAGAATCAGACATGAGGAATGTAACATCCCCAATTTTTGTCTAAGCTAATTAGCTCGGTGTCTTCGGCTAATTAGAGGGGTTAGCGATTAATTAAGAACCAATCGGCTAATCTCGAGAGCAAGGGCTTAGTAAATTAAAGGCAAGTCAACAATTGAAACATAATGCATTAAACGTTACAATTAAAAGCCTAATTGCCCAATCCTTATTAATTCATGATTTAGAACATAAAATCAAGGTGGTCTAACCTAATTAACTAAGAGCATATAAGTATCACATCTTAATCATATTAACCCTCACATCTTCTTTACATAATTAATGAGGAAAATCCTTTTCATTGAAAATGTGCTAATGTGTAATTAAGCCAATTGAATATTAGCATTTAGATAATTGTAACAATGGTAAAATTTTAGAAACTTCCCTTTAATTATTGTTTGAAAGTTTGCTCAAAGCAAGAGCTATATCCAACCATCCATTTGCCTTCTCATCATACACCCTTAGATCAAGAGTCCATGTTAGTAGATTCTTTGAGTCAAGACAAAAGATCTACTCTCCTCCATCAAGATCGTGACACTTGGAGTGATCATAGTCATCCAACACCAATCCTAAAAGATAGGTCATGCTTTTAACCACTTGAAAACACTGCATAGTCCTTACCCAAGTGCCAAGACTCAAAGGAAACACAATCCACTCTTTTATCTCAAAGTTCCTAGCTTTCTTGCTTAAAAAAGAAGTAAACCTCACCTACTCACTCTTGCTTGTTGGAGAAGCAAAAGCCATCAGCCCCCTCACCCATTTTTGCGCCCCAAACTAGCCCTCCCACTCTCTCATTTGTGATTTCATCCTCTCACTACAAGCCCAAGCTCTCACCTCTCTCTAAACTTCATCCTAGCTCTTTTGTTCTTTCAACTTTTCTTGTTCTTCTCTCTTCCCCCCCCATCCAACACTCTTTCCTTTCACCACCCTCACAAGCCCTTCAAGGACGACCCTCTTTGACTCTTGAGGAAGCAAAACAAACACTCACTTAGCCCCATTATCAAGCTCAAGGAGGAGGAAGGTCATCTCCAACTCATCAACTCTTTCTACTCCTCAAGAAACCCATTTGGTAGTGACTCTAACCTACTTCTTTTATGTGTTCTTCAAGCCCTTTAACTCCTAAGCTTTCCATAGCTAGGTGGTTCTAGGACTTGTTCCCAAGGCCTTATGGCTATGCTTGTTGATATGATGAGTTTTATGTGTTGTATCCTTCTCTTTGGCATGAGATTTTCGGTTGGTATGTCTATTGCTATTGAACCAAATTTTTAGAAGTTAAAACATTGAGTTAATACCAAGATCTCAAAGTATAAAAGTGGTTTGGAAGAGAAAAGTGGTCACTTGAGGGAAAGACTTAATGTTTTTACAAGAAAACTCATTGAAACCAAAACCGTGGAAGCTGGAAAATTCTGGCAGCCTGTAATGCGTACTGTATAACTCGTTCTACAAAACTCAAAATGTAATGAAACTAATTTTCTGTGAAAGTAGACTCAAAGATATTTTCATACATATAAAATATGTGAGATTTGGCCTTAAAACGAGAGAGATATGAATTTTCAAAGTTTTCTGTTCCTGGATGGGTTTCTGTCCGGGCAGTAGGTAATAAAACGTGCATAACTCAAGCTATACAGAACATTTTTGAGTGGGACCAAGTTTTTTAGAAAGCTAAGACACAGAGGAACATCCCCATAAAACATTTTTGTCAGATTCCTAGTGAGAAGTTCACAGTAATGTTTAAAACTCACTGACTGGAGATGAACTTTCAAGTCTAAATAGTCAGAATAAAATGTGTATAACTCAAGCTACAAAATGAATTTTTGAGTGGGGTTTCTTTTGTTTAAAAATAGACTCAGAGAAGTATAAGCATACAAAAATTCGAAATAAAAGAGTAAAAGATGAAATTATGGTGAATTTTTGAAGTTACTGCCCCACTGTAAAAGTAAAACTGGTTAGGGTAAAAGTTAAAGGTTAATGAAGAATAAGCTTTAAGACATTAATACCCTTACATTAAGTATTGGAAAACCTTCATAATCCAACATAAAAAGTTTTAAAGAGGACAATAGATAAGATTGGCCCTAGGCCTAATAAAAGAATTTATACAAGAGGCAACCTCAATTAAAAGCTTGCACCAAATTTGCTAAGCTAAGCTCATAAGACTTTGTGTGATATGTATGCCCTTATGTGTCCACAGGATGACACTGATGATCATGATAATGAAATGATGATGATCATGATATGATGTGATGATGATGAATGTGATAAAATGATGATGATGGTATGATAATGATGGTATGATAATGATGATATGATATGATGCTTAATGATATTGTGATGTTGGTTTCTCTGTTTAGCAAAATTTTGGGAAGCTTCGGTCTAGCCGTTATGCTGCTGAAATTTTGTAGAAATTGTGGACCTAGAAATATTTTGCATCATAAGCTTTAATAAGAAGAGATTCAATAATGGGGTGTGATCCTTCAAAAGGGAAGGTGACCTAATTTAAGTTCCCCTGACCCACGACTCACATGAGGCATGGCATGACCCAGCTAGTGTAAGTACCAAAATTTTATGGTGGCAACGATCACGGTATGAGCTCATTACCACTTATGTTTAGTGGGTGAAAAAAAAAGACTTAAGATAAGTCAAGTTAAGGAAAGAAAAGGATTTAAGAGAAAGTCAAGTTAAGAAAAGAAAGGGACTTCGGTCCGACCCAAGTAAAGAATGAAACTCTCAACATGTTCATGCATATTATGAATTGTCATATAAGTTTTCATGTATACCACGATGTTGTTATCATAACAAGAATATGTACTTAAAATTGAATCCACTTCGGATAGCTATGTTTTCGAAAATCTAAGAATTGGACCTTATGCATGCTCACTGTTTTCATTATAAAACCGAAGTGGTTGGGATGATTACAATGACACCTCCGTGTCGGGTTCGAGTCCTACTGAGAAATCTTATTTCTCACTCTAGTTACTTTTCCGCATCGTCACCAGATTTTGTGGCACATCCAATGGAGTGGAGCCTGGAGCCACTGCACTACGAGCGGACATACGACGTGGGATGCCAGACGAAGCTATTTTGGGGCTCATAGCAACCGTCACTCTACATCTTCACATATTCTTTTTGAGAGGAGCTTTGTCATTGAAGTTTGTAGTTAGTACCTAGTACTTGGGTCATGGCACGACCATGAGCTTCCTTCGATGTAATGCTGTTACATATATGTATGTATATATAAATATTATGAACCTATATGGATGTAACGATTAGTTATGCAATGCAATGTATTTGTAAATTACTATTTATTTATCTTTCTCTTGTCATATGAGATTGGGTTATGTATCTTATGCCATACGCTCCTTCTTTATCTACCTTCTTGCTCAAGGCTTTACTTTCCAAAGCGATGACATATTTCAAAAAAAAAATCTTACCGTATTTTTCGTGTAATTTAATTTCAAGTGAAGTTTAATTTTTCACGAGCATAAGCAACAACTAATAAAACACCGTAATACGACTTAAGTGTAGTATGGGTTTATTAGGGTGTTACAAGGAAAGGGTATCTTGAATTATTCTTAGATACTAAATTTTGAGGACAAAATTTTTTTTAGGAGGGTGGTAATGTAACATCCACCAACATTTTCTTATCATTTTTCACCTAATTGTTCAGTTTTTATCGAGTAATTGAGATTAATTAAAATTCGACTAAATAATTATTTAGAATCAATTGATTAGCAATTAATTCAATTTAGATATGAGGGAATTAGGTTAGAAGTATGGAAGATTTCATAAAAATTTTCTTGAAACCGATTTATCAATTTAAAGGAAATTGGTAAGATTATGGTATTTTAAACTGTTGGAACCAAATCAATAGGATTTTACACCGAATAACCCCTCAGCCACTTAACCTATGAAAGTGGCACCACAAAGGCCACAAAAATGAGGAAAGTTGGCTGAATTTCAGCCTCTTGTGTTCAACCAATCACATGGCAAGATTATACCTGCCTCTTCAAAGCTTCACCAATATATTCCTTTCCTTCCCTTCAGCCTAAGATTTGCGCCTCTCTTCTCCCTTACTTCATCTCTCTTCTTCTCTTCTCCACTGACCTAACTCCATCAAACCTTCAAGTTCAACCAAGTTCCATTGATCCAAACTCCAAAATCAAGCAAAATTACACACAAAGAGGTAGAGATTTAATTTTCATCTTGCTATTTTGGTTGTGGATGGCAGGTGATGACTTTAATTTCTCAATTCTTGATGTGATAATTGAATGAATATGATGATATTTGGCTGGTTTGTTGGCTGTTTTGATAGTAAAATTCGATTAGGAAGTGAGAAAGGATGAAAGCAGGAAGATATGAGGAGCTAGAAATTCAAAATCCCTCGGTAGTTCGTACGGCAGAGTGTATGGCTCTGCTTATCACTGTTTAAATTCAATGAAACCATTTTTATATGAAACTAGACATCTAGGGATTTCCATACACATATCATATAAGACCATTGGATTAGTATTGAGAGAGATATGAATTTTTGAATTTTAACCTAGGTTTTTGAGTTTGAATCTGGGCAGATTAGGTTGTTCAGGGCAAAACTCACCCTATACTACTTGGAATTGAATGAAACTAATTTTTTTAGAAAGCTTACATAGAGAAGAATATCCCATAAAAATTTTAGATTTAGATAAGGTACATTTTGTTCCCAGTGACTCAAGAAAGTTGCCCCATGTCCAAACTGGGTCAAAACAGGGCAATTCAGCAAGGTCAAATTTCGGGGCTTATAACTCGAGCCCTACTAAGGCAAATGAAATGGAACCTTTGCAAAATGAAAGATTGTCCTGTTAGCTTTAATATGAACTAATTTTGTATGATTTTAACTAGATTTCGATTTTTAATAGATTTTTACTTTTAAGTGTGTGATTCTGGGCAACTACAGGGCAGGCTGGGATAAAACTCAAATAACTTGAGCTATATTTATCAAAATTAGATGAAACCAAAGAGGTTAGAAAATAGACACATAACACTTTAACATACACAAAATTCAAGTCTAGATGTGTTAATAGAAATTTTGGCTTGATTCACAAAAATCGGGTTGAGTGATTGTGCTGAGGTAGTAACCCTGTCTTGGTGTAACTAATGCTCCTATAAAGCTAATGTTGAATTATGAATGAAATGTCATGATTTCTTTGATAAGTTGGTGTATTGAGTACTGGCACTATTCATGGGGAAGCCAACATATTCTATTATGCTGCCAAAATTTCTGTAAGACCTATGCATGAGTTATAAGATACATTTGCATTTTCAAGGAAGTCATAAATGTTATGTTATGATGAATATAAAGACTGTGTTATGATGAAAGTTCTATGATACTTGGGCCAGCCCCAGATTAAAGTTAAGGGGAATAGATTGGTGGGGAGGTCGGGGAAAGTAAACCCAGTATTCCTGTATAAGAACAAGCTCGATCCTGAAAAGTAGACTATTACCCAGGAGTCTAAATGGCCAAGAACTCCCAGGGGACCAAGTAATGGAAAAGTTTATGAAGACAAGTTTAAGACTGAGTTTGCATGATTACATTGAATGCATGATTACATTAAATAGTTATTACAAGTTGTTTACAATTTGTCTGTTATATTTACTTACTACTATATGTTCATTTATTCTGCTCAGTATTCTGAGTGTCACTATTTATTAGTTTGTTCTGTTTCTTATACTGTCTTAAGTAAAATTGAACCTTGTCTCAGACCAGACGTTTTGTTAAACCTATTTAAATATGGCTAGTTCAGTTTGAACCCATGTTTTTATAACTAAATAAAAATCGAGGCAACTGAGAATGAATGCGACGTCAGTTAAATACCATACGCGAACCCTACTGAGAATTTCTTTAAATTCTCACCTCATTTTGCATTTCCGCATCATTCTCAGAGGCTAGTGATGGACTCGACTACCACTCTTTTCATTGAGATTCTAGACTTGCAGCTCCACCATGACCCCGAGTTGGACTCGTTGTATAAAGCTAGCTCCTGCCATTTCTGTCTCTACTTTTTAGCAATAGGAATTTCGCTGTTCCTTTATTTTACTCTGTTTTTGAAGCATATGTATATAGATTGAAGCGTCGGCTTTCGACCTATATATGTACGTATACAGTTGATGATATATCACTTATTCTTATCTTTTCTGTTGTGTTTTATTAAACTTTATTACATTCTGCAATGCTATCCACGTTTATTATATACATCACGTCGTTTCGTAGGTATATTTGTCAATTATATACATACATATCAGAGAAGAAGAGAATATAATATAATGAATACAACTCTAGATGGAATACTAACACGGTAATGCAACCTATCCAATTTCTTGCTATGACTTAAGCATAACATTAAGTTGGTAGGGTGTTATAGAATTTAAATCTAAAATTTTTATGAGATGTTTCCTATGTGTTAGCTTCCTATCAAAATTGGTTGCACTAAATTTTGAGTTGTATAGAATGAGTTATACCCTTCACAATATGTACTACTCAGCATGGAACATAGGGTACCTAGGTAAGCTTTAAAAATTCATAACTCACTCAATACTAACCCAATGGCCTTATATTTTATATGATTGGAAAGCTCTAAATGTTTAATTTCCTATAAAAATAGGTTCATCAAGTTTTGATGGTTGGATTCAGGGCCGAACATGACGAATGTACCAATGCCATAGGGTTTTCACCCAAACAGCATCCTGCTTCTTTCTAATTTCTAATTTCTTCATTCCAACTTTGCTTCTAATTGGAAGTCTCATATTAAATCAACCATAAACCCTCAAATACACCTAATATAGCATCAAAAGAATGAAGAAAAATGAAATTCCATGCAGCCACAGTCCAAAAAATCAAGAATAGAAATTGAATCCTACCTTTACTCGATGTAGAACTTGTTAGATTTAAGTCTTTGGTTGAAGAAATTAGTTGGAACTTGGAGGTGAGATGAAGATGGAGTAAAGATGAGATAAGAGGAAACGAAAATAGAGAGTGTGGTCTGCTGGTTTGGGACGTCGAAATATGCAAGGAGTTACAAGGAATTTATGATGTTTTAGTGGAGGAAGGTTAGAAGGTGATTAGTGGATACCTTTGTAGTAGTTTGAAGGCCATGTTTCCCCACTCACATAAGTAGCAAGTGGCACCAACGTAAACTCGTTGAATTTTCAGCCTCTCATCTTAGGTTTTCGTTTTTTGAAATTCTACTATTTTGGTTTCGACAGTTTAAAATACCGAAATCCTGTCGATTTCCTTTGAATTGGCAAAACGGTTTTGAAGAATTTTATGAGGTTTTCAATGTTTCTATTCTAATTTTCCTCAAATCTAATCTCTTTAAAGAATACTAAATGAGCCCTAACTAAGATTAATCGATTTCTAATTAATCTCACATATTTGATAAAGCGGAACAAATCAATTAAAAACAATAACATTTTTCGGATGTTACAATGCTTCATGTAGACAGGTGATACGAAACTTGGAAACGGATCGCCTTGAAATTCAGTTTAGGGAAGGATATTGATGCCATACTCAAGAAAGTTGAGAAGGTGAGTGATAAGTTATGAAGTTTTTGATCGCCACAAGTTGCCTTGATAAGATCAGATTTAGTTCTTTGCCCAAGAACTCAAGGGAAGCTCTCACAATAGAAAAAACTCATATTTCCATTCCAAATTCAAGATCCTTTTAGCATTACAAGAGTTCTCCTATTTATAGGCTTAGTGGAGGACTGAAGCATTGGACCTCTACTACACCTCCCACTAAGCATTTAATATCCACTAAGACCCACTAAGCACTAATTCTCCACCACTATCATGCACTCATGCATGTGACATTTATTTTCCACTAGTGCAGCCATAAGTGTCCACTAATCCTAATAATAACTTAGTAACTCTCAAAAGACATTAAAAACCCATGAAAGACATCAAAAAGCCACTTCAAAAAAGTCCCCCAAAAATACATACAAAAATACAAAGAAAATAATAAAAACTAGACTTATTTATTTTCCACTAAGGTCTAAGATTCTTAACCCACTAAATTGGACACTTGTAGTCCATGAATGCATCTTTGATCACGCAGATTTGGGCCTTCACAATTATGTCTTCATGTTGGCTCAATTTCACTTTCAAGTTCAAGGAATGTGATCCATTTAGTTGTTGCCTCCATTGTGGATTGATCCTCCTTATCCTTGAGCTCCATTATTAGGCCTTCCAAAGCTTGCTTCATTCTCTTAGTCTTGGACCTTGTCATGGGTCCTCCAATTCCCTTCAATGCCTCTTCCTCCTTGGCTTTGTCTTGTAAGCTTGTAACCCCTCCTTGGCTCATATCAACAAGCCAATTTATTTTGTTTTTGCCGGCCCCATCTTTGTACCCTTTTATTGTTTATGTACTCATGTTGTAGCAAATTTGGATGAGATGTACATATTTATATAGTCGAAAGTTAGAGATGCAGTTTTTGGTCCGTTTTATTGATCTCTTTGTTATGACACCAACTAATTAACTGCGTTCCACATTAATTATTCACTTTGACATTAAGAAAAGGCAAAATTTATGATTTATTTCACGTGACAAATTATCGGGTGAAATATTATGACTTAAGCATAATATTACTTTTGGTATGGTGTTACAGTTGTCACATAGTCACTAGTGAATATCTAGCAAAATTGATTTGTCTAGTATGTCTTGTGCAGATAAATCAATGTTTAGCAATTTGTAAATTTCTAAAACAGTCAAAGAATGAAGAAGTGAACCCAATTTGAAAGGCAACATTTCCTTTTGGGTTGTAATGTTATTAACATTATATGTTATTTATGATCTCTTTGATTTGTGCCATAACTTATTGCAAGGAATTAAATGCTGTATGTTCCTTTTATTTTGTGCTTGGAAGCTACTTTGTTTTTATAACTTCATATTGACATTTATGTGCAATAAAAGACATGGTATGATAATAGTTCTTTCTAGTAGGTGATGCTAATTCTTTTTTGACACTATATTTCTATATTAAGCATATGTTTGTTTCATTCATAGTTCTTACTTATTCAGACATGAATTTTATAAAACCAAGTAGGAAAGCATTGTTAATTCTAGACAAAGTGAAATGGTTTCAAATTCCCTAATGAGCAGGATTGAATAAAAATCTTCTACATATGATCCACATGACTCCTGTTGAACTCAATACAACATAGAGATTGTGTAGCATATAATTTTAACTACTGATATAGAGATTGATAGCTAAGAATGTTACATGTATGCATCACCATTGAAATCCTAACTTGGGTAAGATTAGGTTGATTAAAGCAATTATATATTATTTATCCCACTTTAAGCTAAGTCTTGGTCTAGGACTTTGGCTTGGCTCTATAGATACCGTAAAATGAGAAAAATACATTTATGTGTCATCTTAATTCATAGAGTATAGTGCTAGTCCTAACTTTAAACCATATAAACTACAATACATTGTTGCATTGAATGGTTGGATACATAACCAGGTGTTAACAAGGCTAGCCATTGATGTTATATATTATTATCCACCACTACTCCTATGAAATAAAATGCCTTTGTTTTCAAGCTTTTTTAAGTTAAAAATATGGCAACATAATATAGTGCAACTTGAAACATGCACATTTCAATAGAAGCCATGCATGAAGAAACTTGTATATGTGATTTGTGGGCAAAACAAGTGCATGGATTTGATGTGGAGTCTTTTGGATTTGACCTGTTGACATGCATAGGACAACATGTAATTTTTACTTATGTTTGTTCTCCATTTAGTGACATGTCACAAACATATGAAACTCCATTTAGTGACATGTAATTTTTATTTTAGTTGACATTGTTAGATTTCATTAATTAAGCCAATCCTAATTGACTTTTATTTGTTCTTAGTTATTACTTGCAATTCACTTATGCCTATTCTATATATGTGACTTTGCACTCAACTGATAACATTCTTTTAATTAGTTTACACAAAAATTAAGGTTAGATTACTATGTAGCCTAATTCGAGACTACTCGAGTAACTTCTAAGAAAAAAACATTTATGTTATGAAAATAATGGTGATAATGCTAACTTTTCTATTTCTTAGGTAGTATTAGCAAGATTTTTCCACATAATGTTCTTGTCATGTATGTTAGTGGTATTCAAATCCATAAATTTTGCTAACACTTAGGCCTTTGAGGTTTTTTCCCCCTTTGAAATGTAACTTTTATTGTGTCTTTTCAATTATTTTTAATTAACTTGAAGTTTAAGGGTTGAAAGACTTTGCTAGATATTAGTTGCAAACCAAATCTACAATAAGGCTAACTTCTCCTATAGCAAATTAAAATAGTTGCTTTCAAGTATTTTTTTGTACCACCTTTTTTCATTTATTTCTTCTTGAGTAAAATTGATTTGTCCTGGTTGGATGAAATTCAAAGTGTTTTAGATTTATTGGTGTGATGTGATTGTTTGTTATTTGGTTAAATTGTCTTGGCTTAATTTTTGTTTAAATTTGGCATAGTTTGGTTAGGGATAATGGAAATTCTAGAGCATCGAAGATGGATATATAATGGTCTTCTTCCAAATCGAGGTGGATATGTGGATGAATTCTTGAATAGTCTGATTGTATTTATAAATTTTCCTTGGCAGCAACCAAAATATTTGAGTAAGGGAGTCATTAGGTGTCCCTGTAAAAAATGCAAAAATGAGCAACACCATAAACATGATATAGTGAATGTTCATATCTTGAGGAAAGATTTTACACCTAGATACTAGTATTGGACATCACATGGAGAGGAAGCACCTTGAGTTAATGTAGACTTTGATGTAGATTCGACCCATGAAAGGGGTGATTTTGATATGCATCATAATCAAACAAGTGGGGTCTATGAACATGTGAATAGATATCAAGGTATGGTTTTTGATGCTGCTGGCTTGGAATATTGGCATCAAGCATGTGAACTAAACATAAAGGAGCCTCTGAATATGAATGCTGTTAGGTTCTATGATATGTTGCAGCTAGCTTAAAAACCATTATAGCCTGGATGTAAGACGCATTCGGTGTTGTCTGCTGCTATTCTGATAATGAGTTTGAAATTTGATTACAATATACCTAATGGATGTTTGACACAACTTATGAAGGAAGCTTGTCCTTCCTCAAACAAGATTCCTTTTGATTTTTATAGTGCAAAGAAATTAGTGGTAGGTTTGTGCCTTGTTAGCCAAAAAATTGATTGTTGCATTAATGGGTGTATGTTGTATTATAAGCATGACAGTGAGTTGAAGAAATGTAAGTTTTGTCATGAACCTTATTACAAAGAATGTAGGGGGCATAAGCAAAATTGCAAAGAGGTTGCATGTAAGAAGATGCATTATCTGCCTCTTATCCCATGACTCTAATGCTTGTATGCTCCGAAGACCACTACAAGGCACATGAGGTGGCATCATGAAAGCCGTAGGGAGGAGGGTGTGTTGTGTCACTTATCAGATGGAGAAGCATGGAAACATTTTGATAATGCATACCCTAACTTTGCTATCAAACCTCAAAATGTATGACTTGCTTGGTGTTCTAATGGGTTTACTGCTTTTAGTCAATTTGCAATGCCTTACTCTTGCTTGTTGTCATTGTCACACATTATAATCTTCCTTTGGACATTTGTATGACTTCCTCTTTCATGTTTTTAACTATGATCATCCCAAGGCCACATAATCCAAAAAGTAAGATTGATGTGTATTTACAACCATTCATAGGGGAGTTGCAACAATTGTGGAGTGATGATATATTAAGGTATGATGCCTCTAAGAAGTAGAACTTTGTAATAAGAGCATCATTAATGTGGACAATTAGCAATTTCCTTGCATATGGCATGTTATGAGGATGGAGTACTACTGGAAAATTAGCATGTTCGATTTGCATTGAGCGATGGAAGGCATTCACATTGAAAAATGGAAGGAAAAATTCTTGGTTTGACTATTATTGTCAATTTTTAGAATTTGATCATATGTTTAGAAGGAACTCAAAGGCTTTCAAAAAAGGAAATCAAGAGCATTCAAACCCTCCTCCTAGATTGGCTGGGAACCAACTTTGGGAAAGAGTTAGCAGCCTTCCTAGGATAATTAGCATTGGCCAATAGGTCTGCTTTGATGGATATGGAAAAACCCACAATTGGACAAAAAAAGCATACTGTAGGATTTGTCGTATTGGAAAACCAATGTAATTCGACATAATCTCGATGTCATGCACACTGAAAAGAACTTTTTAGACAATGTCTTCTATACTATTATGGACAACAAAGATAAAACCAAGGATAATGCAAAAGCAAGATTGGACTTGGTAGAGTATTGTCGACAATCAGAATTGCATTTGCAAGAGCTTTTTAATGGGAAATAGAAAGAACCTAAAACCAAATTTTATGATATCTATGAATGGGTGCAAAGTTTGAAAATGCCCGACGACTATGTTTCTAGCTTAACTAGATGTGTGAATGGAAAGTAGGCAAAGTTATTTGGGATGAAAAGTCATAATTGTCACATTTTCACACAATGTCTTTTTCTAGTGGCCTTTTTCTACTCTTCCTGAAGGGGTATTGAATCCTATTATTGAATTGAGTCAATTTTTTAGAGATTTATGTTCAACACTATTGCGGGAAGATCATTTGCTAAGTATAGAAGCTAATATTCCAATCATATTATTTAAACTTGAGTGCATGTTTCCACCTTCATTCTTTGATTCTATGAAGCACTTGCTAATTTATTTACCTTATAAAGCAAGGATAGGTGGTCCTATCCAATATCGATGGATGTATCCATTTGAAAAGTAATGAATAGTTCACTCAATCTTGTCCAATTATTCATATAAATAATTTTATCAATTCAACACTTTTATCTTATTTTAGGCTCCTAAACAAGATTAAAAAATGGTGAAAAACAAAGCTTTTGTAGAAGGGTCTATATGTCAAGCATATTTGGCGCAAGAAATATCATACTTTTATTCCCATTACTTTGAGTCTCATGTCTAGTGCAGTAGAAATAAAGTCCAACATAATGATGATGACATTGACAATGATGAGAGACAACCAATTCTATCAATCTTTAATTTTCTTGGACTTACTGCTATCAATCTTTCTATTTATATTTTACTGATAGAGAAGTAAAAGCTACCCCAACTGCATGTATTGTTAAATTGTGAGGAAGTTAGAATATCTTGACTAAGTAAGATTTATATTTAGGACTTTATAAATATATTATTCGATAACAATCTTATAATATCAACTACTATGGTGCAATATGTATCAGGATCACTTAAGAAGTCTATATGGTTAAATTAGTGATGCTATCATTGATAAGCAAATTGAAGCTGATTTTCCACAGTGGTTTCAAAAGTATGTATGTAACATCCTCCCAGGTACAGTATTATGCTTAAGCCATAATATCTCCCCTAGGAGTTGTTACTGTTACTTAAATGGACCTTATATGACAGTACTCTTTGGCCGTCTTCAATCTTCCAACTCTGTCCAATATGATCATCTTCTAGCTTTCCTGAGATATTTAGAGATAATACAAAAATATATATAGGAGTGAGAATTATAAATTCTCAGTCGGATTCCTTAGAATACCACATACTGTGTCATCATTGTTATCTCCAGCTACTTCGGTTTATTATAAAAAGGTGGACATATTATATAAAGTTCTTAATTTTATAGTTTGAAAACATAATGTCCGAAGTAGAGTTCATTTTATTCATACACTTGTTAAATAGAGAAAGAATCCAAACATTAACATGACAATATGAAGGACAATTGAATAAGATGCATGAATGAATACAAATGACTTCTTGATACGAGTGCGCTTGTCTTTCTTTAGCTTTCATTACTTTCTTATGTTGGCACAACTAGTTGTTAATTATCGCCATTCCTAGGGTGCATTTTTCACTTAGCTTTCCTTTACTTGCATCTTGCTTCTTTGTACTTGGTCCCCTGGAGGTGAATGATCTCTCTCATCCCTAGGTCCGAGTATCTATATGTGAGTGACAAGTTTATTTTCCCTGACCCTTGTAACATCCACCGGATTATTTTTATCGCTTTCCGCCTAATTTTTAGGATTAATTAATTAGCAACTAAGTGAGTGTTTCATAGGAATTTTCTTAAATTGGTTCGAGATCCGATCTCCGAGTTCGTTCCCAAGAGCCTTTCATTTCTATTTGTGTTCCCGATTTTGAGCTTAGGACCAACTTCCGATATTTCCGAGTTCCGAGTATAAGTTCCAACTTCCCGGTAAATATGGTTAATATACTGATTCCCGACTTCTGGGGTTGTGCCTGTCTTGACTCCCGACTTCCGTAGTCATGATTATAATAGTTCTCTGAGATTGATTCTTGGTCGAGTTCTGAAGTTACGGCTTACTAAGATGCCGAGTTTAGGAATTTCGGGTTTGAGTTAGAGCATCCTAGTTTCCCGACTTCCGGGATTCGGGTACAAGGTTTTCATATTCTGATCCTACTTCTGATTTCCAATATTAAGCCACAATCTTCCAAAGCTTTTGTGTTTCCTAAGTTCCGAGTTCCACATTAAGTATGAAATGGACATTATTACCGACTTCCGACTTCATCTAAGTTTCCAATAAAATGACATGATTCCCGATATCCGACTTTACTTTCAAATTTCAATGGAAATGAATCCAATCTCCGACTTATTCCTGATCTCCGAATTCAGGTTCCAAACGGACACGAGTTCCGATCTCATCATTTATTTCCAAATTTCAAATAAGATGAATGCAAGCCCTGACCACCAAATTGATCTCCAAGTTCAAATAAAATGGACATGAGTTCCAACTTTAAGCAGGATAGAGACAAGTTCCGATTTCAGGCAAAATGAAAATGAGATTCAATTTTTAGCCATAAAAGAAGGAGACATGGCTGAACTTTACCCACAAGAAATTCAGCCAATCAACACTCACAATTCCAACTACCCTCTTTATGTTTAAATCAAAATTTCCTTCCTATTTCATACTGATTACGCCTCCCTCTTCCATTCCAGCCTTCTTCATCTTTCTCCCTTCACTTTACTCTAACAACCTTCAAGTCTTGACAAGGTTCCATCAAATCCAAACTCCAAGACCTAGTAAAATCACATATAAAGAGGTAGGATTCACTTCTATCCTTAATTTCTCTAAATTGTGGTTGCATGAAAGTTCATACTTCTTCATGTATTTGATGATATATTGGATATATATGATCGATTATGGTTAGATTAACATGAAATCTTGAGTTGGAATTAAGGATTAGAAGGAGAAAATTAGACGAAGAGGAGACTTGGAATGCTGTCTAAGTGAGAAACCCACGATAGTCCATATGGCAGAGTGTACGGCTCTGCCTACAACCAGTTAAATCCAATGAAACTATTTTTATATGAAACTAGACATTCAGAGCTTTCGATATATATATCATATAAGGCCATTGGATTTCTATTGAAGAGATATGAATTTTGGAAGTTTAACCTAGATTCTAGAGGTTGATATTGGGTAGATTGGGTTGTTCAGAACATAACTTGCTCTATACAACTCCAAATTGAGTGAAACTAACTTTGTTAGAAAGCTTACACATAGAAGAACATTCCATAAGAATTTCTGAGTTTGTTGTGGTCCCATTTGGTTCCAGTGGTTCAAAGAAATTGCCTTATGTCCAAACTAGGCCAAAATAGGATAGTTCAGGAATATCAAATTTCAGGACTTATAATTTGAGCTCTACTAAAGCAAATGAAATGAAACTTAATGCAAATGAAAGGTTGTCCTGTTAGCTTTAATATGATACCAATTTAGTATGATTTGATCTACTTTTCGAATTTTAGTGGATTTTTATTTTCAAGTGTGTAATTCTGACTAGCTATAGGGCAAGCTAGGATAAAACTTAAATATCTTGAGCTATACAAATCAAAATGAGATGACGCCAAAAGAGGTTAGAAAATAGACACATGACATTCTAACATATTCAAAATTTAGGTCCAGATGAGTTAAATAGAGGTTGTGGCTTGATTTAACAAAACTGCACTGAGTGAAAATGATAAGACAGCACACTATGCTTTTAAAGGCACCTCATGCTCCTATGCAATTGATATTGAATTGTGAATAATTGGCGTTGAATTGTGAATGACATGCTGTGACTTTATTTGTAAAAAATTGGTTGTTTGAGTACTGACACTATTCATGGAAAAGCAGACACGTTCCGTCATGCTATCGAATTTTCGGTAGAATTGTAAGAAGGTTATGAGCATTTATGTATTAAGAATACGTATGTGGAAATTCTATATGCAAGAATGACTTAAGTATGATATGAATATATTGAATGTGGATCCTTTCACCTGGAGGCAGTTATGAGATCCCTCCTTGTGAAGGCAGTTAAATAAGATAAGATGTGGGTCCCTTTACTTAGAAGTAGTTGTATTTTGAATCCCTCCCTGTGAAGGCAGCTAAAACTATGAGATCCCTCTACCTTGGAGGCACGTGGTCAGATGAAATCCCTCTACATTGAAGGCATGTGGTCAGCTGAGATCCCTCTATTGAGGCACGTGACCAGAAGAGATCCCTTCAATCTAGAGGCACGTGACCAAAATGAGATCCCTCTAAGACTAGAGGCACGTGGGTCCCCTGTGGATTAGTCGGTGTGACGATGGTCACGAGTTGAGCTGACAAGCTCACTCCTAAATCAGACTACCCAAGGATAGTAAAGACCAAAGATTAAAACATATGCAAGCACCCTAAGGATGGCGATACGTAACGCCTAGGTGTGCCAACAAAAGAAAGTAAAGAAAGTAAACTAAGGGTGTGATCCTTCAAAAAGGAAGGTGACCAAAAGTAAGCTCCCCTCACCCATGACTCACATGAGGCATGACATGACCCAGCTAGTGTAAGCATAGGGGATAGGGCTTACATGAGGCATGGGATGACCCAGCTAGTGTAAGTACTGGTAAGTTATGGGGGCGACGAATTAAGAGAAACTTATAGTACAGACATACATGTTTTATGTAATTATAATTGTACTTATGCTCACTATTATTATATTCCATGTTTTATTGAGGCTGAGCTTGTTCTATCTATTTGTGCAGTGATTTTTATTCTAGATATGAAATATTGCCAATATGACTTAAGTGCATAAAATAAAATGATTTATGCTTTGGACTATATATTTTTAAACTATAAAATAGAACAATTTGTATAATGTATTCACTTTTTATAATAAACCGAAGCAGCTGGAGATAATAACGATAGCACGATATGAAGTTTCTTAATGAACCCTACTGAGAATTTATAATTCTCACTCCTATATTTATCTCCGTATTATCTTCAGATAGTTCAAAAGTTCCGAAGAAGGCCTTCCAAGGCGAAGGTGGCCGAAGGTTGTTGCCGGACAAGGTCCGATTAAGTGACAGTAACAACTCC
Source organism: Pterocarpus santalinus (assembly GCA_031439595.1). Classification (NCBI taxonomy): domain Eukaryota; kingdom Viridiplantae; phylum Streptophyta; class Magnoliopsida; order Fabales; family Fabaceae; genus Pterocarpus; species Pterocarpus santalinus. Next base: position 29,972,453 of record CM062529.1, read on the forward strand.
TAGGTGAGGTATTATGACTTAAGCATAGTACAGTACTTGGGAGGATGTTACAACCTTCACGCCAGTCTACTCCCCTTAAATCTGGTTAAGGGCTGGCCCAAGTCATATGGAATCATTATTACATCTTTTAATCACACAACCATGAATGTATATGCTAGAGGAATCATATCCATGATGCATAGTTCCTATATTTCTACCAGAATTTCAGCAACATAACGGATCAAGTTCACTTCGCTATGAATAGTGCCATTTTAAAGAGACAGTCAATCATAGCAGCAGAGCAAATATAGTACATTAATCTTTCAGCATTATCATAGTTTTGCATATTCAAAGTTCATTTGAGCTCACACATGCATGAAGATAATTCTGCTTATAACACTCAATTCTACCTTATTTTGTTATTTATACTAAAATTTCTATTTAGCCTAATTAAATATGAATTTTTTATACATTGAAGCATTGTTTGTCTAGTTTTTAACCTTTTTGGTCCCACTAAGTTTTGATAAATATAACTCAAGTTATTAAAGATTAACTTAGGTTTGCCCTGTGTTAGATAAATTGGAGTCTAAAATGTGAAAATTTATCAAAAATAGAAATCTTATTGGATTTGATTGAATCATATATCATTTTAAAGCTAACAAAACTAGCTTTTATTTCTAACAAGTCTCGTTTCATTTGAGTGGCAGAGCTTAAGTTATAAACTCTCAAATTTGGTTGAATTGGTTTGCCCTATTTCAGTCCAGTCAAGACATAAGGCAACTTTGGTGAATTACTAGGAAAAATAGGGAAGGAATCAAGTTTTGAAACTTTTATGGCATAACACTGTATTTGAAGTGTATAGGGCAAGTTATGCCCTACACACCCAGTCTGGTCAGAACTAGAGGTAGAAATCTAAGGTTAATTTCAAAAATTCATATCTCACTCAATACAGGTCCAATGACCTTATAATTTAAATGGTTGGATAGCTCTAAATGTCTAGTTTCATATAAAATTTGTTTCATCAACTTTTGATGTCTGTAGGCGAATTCGTACACTTTGCAGTACAGATAGCCTTAGGGTTCTTCAATTAAATCAGATTCTGATTAATTTCTCTTTTAGCTTTTCATTCAAATATCAATCCTAACCCAATAATTTCATGTTAATCCAGCCATAAAACATCACATAAACACAATATATCATCAAATAAGAGAGTGAAACTAAAATCCTCATCAGCCACAAAATCAGAAAAACCATGAAAAGTATTGAATCCTACCTCAAATTGATGTAGAAACTAGCTAGATTTGAGTTTTTGGTGAAGGAAGTGGTGGAGCTTGGAGATGGAAGGAAGATGGAGTGAAATAGGAGAAAAGAGAATAAAGGGGTTATATTACAGGGGGAAGACGAAAATGAGGGGATTTTAGAAGGAAATTGTTAAGTTTTATAACTCATAAGAAAAGGACATGAAGCACATGATTGGTGGAGGCATGGGTGGTTGATGTTTGGCCAAGTTTTCCTCCTTTTGTGGACAGCACATGGCGCCCTTGTGTGGGGGTAGGGGTGGCTGAATTTTAGCCACCCGATTTAGGTCTTTATTGTGTAAAATTTACTGATTCGATTTTTGTGGTATATAATACTGAAATTCTACTGATTTCCTTCAAACTAGTTAAACAATACTAGAAATCTTATATAATCCTAATCTCTCTATAATTCACTTCTAATTATTTTTACACATCTAACAAAATCGAATAAATCGATTAACAGCGTAAATTATACGTATTGCGACTCGGGATGTTACAATGTAAGTATCCATATTTAGAAAACCAATATCATGGTATATCTTACTAACAAGATGGACCATTGTTGTTAATAGGTGATAAATAACCTAGAGCTCACGTCGTATAATCCCCATTTGCATTGCTTGGCTTTAGGACCATTGAGGATTGCAAAATTATGGCCCATAAGTTAATCAATGGCTACAAATTCCATATTACTAGATGGGGTGATGGTAAAAAAAAAAAAAATACAATAGTGGAGTGTGTTATAGTGGCATGGGCAAAGACTTAACTTGTGATGATTATTATGGGGTTCTAAAAGAAATTCTTGAATTCGAGTGGGCACGACAACCACGTAAGAATCTAATCCTATTCAACTGAGTGGTTTGACACTTTTCAACATTGTATGAGAGGGCATAAGAAATATAGGATTATTGAGTTACACAAGAATAGAAGGTGTACAAGCATTAGAAGTTGCTTATTGGAAAAAAGGACTGGTGGGTGGTAAATTAAACTAAACCAAAGGCAGTTATTGATAATAAACAATCATTAGAAGTTGCTTATCGAGAAGAGCAGTCTCATTTTAATCCAATGATTGAGGAATACCCGATTGATTAATTGCAAGATGATGAACATAATGGTGAAGAAGTTAATTTACATGAGATGTAACAAGTTAATTTCACCCAAGAAGAGGAGGAGGAGGAAAAAGAATAAGAAAAAGAAGAAGAAGAAGATGGTGATGATGATGATGAAGATTCCTAGAATTATTTTTAATTTTATGACTATTTATGATTTATTATACTATTGCAATGTGTTATTATTACTATTAGAATTGATTGTACTGAGACAATGTCTTGCAAGTTGTTGTTGCTATTTGTTTGTTATAGATGGTTTTTTCTTTGTTTTAGATGGCTAATCCGAGTGATAACAGAGAAGCAAAGAAAAAAAAAAGGAAGAAGCAAGCAACACCTTTAGCATAATTAATGCCACCACCTACCCTTAAAGGCCGACAAACTATTCTTCCTCCAATAAATCCAAGTGATGGCCTTTTATCTCATGTTTAATCCAATCATCAACCTTATTCTGAACAATCCCCACCAAATCATCAACCTCAACAAACTGAATTGAATACTTAACATTTTTCTCAACAATCTCAGCATAATCCTTTCTTGTCGCCCTCATCTTCAGGTGCCAATTAAACACTCGGTACTTCATGTAGTAGAGTTGACATTGATAATAATGACAATCTGATTTGGATAGTGCCTGATGAAGATTGGTAAGTAATAATTATGATAAGCATAATTACAAAAATTGTCATGTCTGAACATGGTGTTGCATTAATTTTATTTGCTTGTAACTAGGTTTTGGCCTCACAAGCTGGTTATTGAGGGCATTGCTTCATGCATCAAAAGTAAGTTTGAGGAAGGTAAATTGAGGTGGAAAAAATTTCATGTAAACACCAAAGATATATGGTTTGAAGAATTTAAGGTAATTATGTTGATATTCTTTCGATGTATTAATTAAGTAGCTAATATTATGTTGATGTTATTATATGACAAATTACTTTGACTATTGTAGAAAAAATGTAGGTGGGCACCAAAATTCAATCTTGACATTCGAAAAAATTTTGACAAGAGAAGATCACGTAAGCTGACACAACTTTTACAAAAAGCCCGAAAAGATGGTGTAAAACCTACTTGGATGGGAGAGACTGCATGGGCAAAGCTGGTTAGATATTGGCAGTATGATGATTTTAAAGCAAAATTTGATCAAAATAAAAAGAATCATAACTCCAATGCAGGTGCATCACTACATATTGGAGGATCTATACCCCATCAAGTTTATTTCAAGAGAATGGTATCATTAGAGTTTAATTTATTTGATTCATTATTGTATTGTTCCACATTCCTTATTGATGACTTGTACACTTTTTTTTGTCTTTTATGAGTTGTGGAAGACTAAAAGAGGAGGAGAAGATCCATCATCTCTGATTTTTATTTTCGGACACATAAGAAGAAGAATAATGAGCGAGTCCATCAAAAAGCTCAAGATGCTTATGTAAGTTAATAATGGTTGATTTCGATCCAACCCACAGACACTGCATTTTCTTTTTGTTCTTGATTTGCTTCATGTTTTGTTTACTTGGTGTGTTTGGATTGTTATAAATGACTTGATTTAGCAATTTGTCTTGAAATATAAACATATAATAGTTTCCCTATGCTTTTTGGCTTCAGCTGTGGCTTTAGGAATAGAACTAGTTTGATAAGGAGTGCTATCCATTTTGTTTTGAGGCATGTGGCATATAATTAGACTAACATGAGCATAATGTGTGTAGTTAATTAAGTTTTGTGACTTAAGGATGTAAATAGTATGAAATATATGGTTTTCTCTTTGTTCTTTTCAATCATTTATGTGTAACGAAAACTCTATGTTTTATGCACATTGCTTTGGTTATTTTGTAAGTTCATATTGACTAGTTGCCTTGGCTAAAAATGTTGGTTTATTTACTACGTTCTTTCTAAGTTTTGATAATTCAATAACATTTAGAAATTAACTTTATATATCCGAGTTTAGTTGAGCCTTGGCTGAAATGTTTTTGTTTATTATAGGACAACTTTGAAAAGAAAAAAATCTGAATTAACTTCACAAAGTACCATTGGTACTAAGACTATTTGACAGATGTTGCTATATAATCACAACCTATGCCATCTGATTTACATATTTGGATAGATTCAATGGGAGGAAAGAAAAAAGGCAGAGTTGTTAGGCTTGCTCTTTGGGCAGGTCAATGAAACCATTCTCTTATGGAGCTTCATAATTAGAGTCCATATCAAAGGAGGTTAAGGAAAGGCTAAGGAGTGAAGTTCATTCATTTAATATTTCCCTACAAGCTTAATTGGAAAAAGAAAGGCAGGAGAAAGAAGAAATGAGGAAGGAATTATAAGACACAAGGAATACATTGAATCTATTGATAGAGAAGTTAGGCTTTAAAGCAAGTTTTTCTCATTCATAGTCTATACTACATGATGAAAATGATTTAAGTAATAGAGAAAAGGATGAGGAGAGTGCATCTGAAGACTTCAATTCTTAGCCACTACTTAGGACTTATTAATTGACTTATCTTAGTATTTTTAGTTGATTTATTAATTTTGCATGACTCCAATTGCACTCTTATCTTAGTACTTTTACTTGACTTATTGATCTACTTGACTTGTTAATACATTTGACATTGAAGTAATTTTGTTTTTAAGTAAGTTTATATTTTGAAATTGAAGTAGTTAGACATTTTATTTATTTGAAAGTGAATTGCTGGAAAGATATTACATATTTGCAGATACAGGTGGGAAATAAACCAAATGGATTACTAGAAAAACTATTCAATTTTGTTGCAAAATTTTCAATGAAAATTATATTACAAAATACTTTGCTGCGAGTTTAGCTTCAAATTCATATGTGAAATTTACTGCAGATTCAATAGTAGCAAAATTACTTGCGAAATTGAATAATCAAATTGCAAATATAGGTCTTGGTTACCTGCAAAATTTGTTATGGATTGTATTAGTTGCGATTTGCAGCAAAATTTACTTGCGGATTAGCTGTAGAAACAAAACCTGTGGATTTAGCTATGAAAATCACCTACAAAATTAGCTGTGAAAGTTACTTGCGGATTTAGCTTATAAAATTACCTATGGATTTAGTTGTAGAAAATAGTACCTGTGGATAGCTACGAAAATCTGTCCATGGAAATATTCGCATTAAAATTTGAAGCTAATTTCCTCTCGAAGCTTCCAACCTGCTTGATTTGACCATCAAAGTTAGTTGCGAATTTTTAAGTTTCCTGCGAAAGTATTTGTAGGAAATTAGGTATGGATTCAGAAATCCACATATATCAATTATCCACGAGCTTATTACTTGCAAAATGTAATCCGCAGGAAAATTCATAGGAAACATGCTTACCTGCGAAATTTTAATCAAAATTCATAGCAAAATCTACACGACGAATTTTTAGTAATGTATTTTTAATTTTTAAAATTTAATTTTAGCAAGCTTGTTTAGTAATTAAAATTATCTTTTTGCCATTCTCTTAACTATGTTGCCTTTTCCTAATTACCAAGCTTTTGCTCATTTAATTAGTGAATTAATCCTTGATTAATTTACTAATTACTCTAATCACTTATTAATAATGAGATAATTAGCTTAGAGAAATTAGGGATGTTATATTTCTCCTTATCTTGGAATAAATTTTGCCCTCAAAATTTGTCACCTCTAAACAACTCCAGATAATCTTTCTTTATGTCTTCTTTGAGTTTCCACGTGAACTCCTCGGAGTTTCAACTGCCCTATCCCAAGTTCACCAAAGGTATGGACTTATTCCTAAGTTGCTTAGTACTTTTGTCCATGATCTTCACAATCGGAAGATTGAAGGTTGGGTCTTCCCTTAGCTAGTATACTTTTTGGTTCTAACACATGACTGCAGTCAGATTGTATTTTCTGAGTTGTGACACATGGAAGACATTGTGGAGGTTTAACAAATTTGGAGGTAAAGCTATTTGTTAAGCTGACATCCTTATACATTTGAGGATTTAGAAAAGAGCAAAGTATCTTGGACTCAGCCTTTTAACTCTCATCGTTCTGCCTATACCAGTGGTGGGAGTGATTTACAAAAATAAGTGATCTTCTTCTTAGAATTCGAAAGGCTTCCTCTATTAATTGGCATAACTTTTTTGCCTGCTCTAAGTTGTAAGAATTCGTTCCCTTATCCTCTTCACATTTTCCATGGTCTTCCTTCCTACATCAGGTCGTAATAAATTTTGCTTAGCTAGCTCATGCCAACATAATGCCGATTGACAATTTCGGCTGTAAAGGGCTTCATAAGGTGCCATTCCGATGCTAGCATAATGACTGTTATTGTGCACACACACTATTAGGGGTAAGTATCTTTTCCAACTACCTGGCTTATACAAAACATAGGCCCTCAACATGTCCTTCAAGGTTTGGATAGTCTTCTTAGTTTGTTTGTCTGTTTGGAGTGATAGGTAGTACTTAAAGAAAGCTTTGTCCTAAATGCCTTCTGTAAGGATCCCCAAAACCTAGATGTAAACCTCGAATCCTTATCCGTCACTATGGTCGAGGGTACTCCGTGCAACTTTACTATTTCTTGGATATGTAATTGGGCTAACTTCTCTAGGGGTCAATTAGCTCTAATAGGCAGGAAGTGAGCATATTTGGTCAATCTATCCACGATTACCCATATAGGATCATATCCGGCTTGAGTCCTTGGTAACCCCATCACGAAATCCATCAAAATACCTTCCTATTTCCATTCCTAAATCTCTAAGGGTTATAGTATGCTCGAAGGCCTTTGGTGTTCAATCTTGGCCTTTTGGCATACCAAGCACTTACTCTCTACCTCTATTATGTCCTTCTTCATACTGGGCCACTAGTACATCTTCTTCAGGTCTTGTACATCTTTGGAGCACTTGGGTGAAAAGTAAAGTTGCTCTTATATGCCTCTTTAACCATCATCCATGATGCATGTTGGGACTTCTAACTCAAAGCATTAACTACCATGTTAGCCTTCCTAGAGTGGTAGTTCAAACCAAAATAATAGTCTTTCAGGAACTCCATCCACCTTCCCTATATCATGTTCAATTCCTTCTAGTCAAATAGATACGTCAAGCTCTTATAGTCAAAAAACACCTCAAACTGCATGCCATACAAGTAATGTCTCCATACCTTCAATGCAAATACTATGGTGGCCAACTCAAGATCGTGGGTAGGGTAAATTACCTAATGAGTCTTCAACTGCCTAAACGCATAGGCTACTACATTTTAGTTTTGCATCAAAACACATTTTAAACCTTGCCCAAAGGCATCATAGTAAACCTCAAATGCACCTTTGGGATTAGACAAAACCAACACTGGGTTGAGGTTAGCTTATATTTTAATTAAGAAACTCTTTTCACACTCGGGTGACCAAACAAAAAGGGTGCTTTTCCTAGTTAACTTGGTTAGGGGTAAGACTAATTGAGAAACTTCTTTGATAAATCTCCTGTAGCAACCTGCTAGACCCAAAAAGCTCCTTATCTTTGTTACAGTTATGGACCTTTCCTAACTCATCACCGCCTCAACCTTGCTTGGGTCTGCAGTTATTCCTCCACCAAACACCACACATGTCTTTAAAATTTCACCTCTTTTGTCCAAAAATTACACTTGAATAGTTTTGCATATAGCTTCTTTTCCCTAAGCATGTGCAATACCATCCTTAGGTGTTCCTTGTGTTCCTCCTCTGACTTCAAAATGAACCAGAATGTCATCAATAAACACTATCATAAACTTGTCCAAAAAGGTTCTAAAGATCCTATTCATGTAATACATAAATACGGTTAGGGCATTGGTCAAACCAAAAGACATGATAGTAAACTTGTAATGCCCATATCTAGTCCTAAACGCCATCTTAGGTATATCTTCTCCCTTAACCCTATTCTAGTGGTATTTGGACCAAAGATCAATTTTAGAGAACATAAACTATACCTTGTAGTTGGTCTATCAAGTCATTTATCCTTGGAAAGGGGTGCTTATTCTTAATAGTTACCTTGTTCAGCTATCGGTAATCCACACACAGCTGCATACTCCTATTCTTCTTCTTTACAAGTAGCATCAGGACTCCCTATGGTGATATGCTGGGTCTCACAAACTTCTTCTCCAACAAGTATATCTTTTTATTAATTTTTCTACTAGTAACTCATTTAATTCACTTAGTTAAATGATATAGGAGCATGATTATCCATCTTTACAAAATAAAAGCTTTTCTTTTCTTTTTATTTTAATTTTAATTTAGGCCGTAAGCATGTACCAATTTTATGCAAATTTTAATTTTGATTTCTCTTTTTACTAACCTACCTAAAATTTTATGAGGAATCCAAATTTAATGTGCAAAATTCTAAACTCATTTTCCCTTACAATTAACCATGCATGGTCGAAACCATGCCTTTCCCCCATAACCAAATATTTGTTTTTCTTTTTCATTACAAGACCTTTAGTTTGTAGGTTTAAAGACTTTGAACCGATTAAATCTCTTAAAATTAACAAAGAAAGTTTTGAACTAATTAAATCATTTGAAAATAGAAATAGAATAATTTTGACCGATTAAAATTTGTTTTAAGATATGAACAAATGATTTTAAACCATAAACAAACTTTTGACAAAGGTAAGTGATCTTAGCCATGGAAAGACTAGAGTTCCTATACTTGTGTCATGAAAAACTCAAAAGAATAAGGAGGAAGTAAGAATCCTACTTTAGAGAGTGACTCTAACTATACCTTGGAGCTTGAATATTAATGAAATCTCTTCCAGCCCAAAGCTTGAGGCTGCGGGTACAAGAAAGGGAGAGAGGTGTTTTTGCTTGAGTGTGTTTTGTGAGATGAGTGAAAATGAGAAAATGCAAAATGGATGAATGAAGGGAGAGGGGCGGCCGCGACTATTGCATAGGGTTTTAGGGGGTTTGGTTTATTTTTTTCCCGTGATTTGAGTCATTAGCATTAAGTCCTATAATGATTCTTCCAATTTTGTTTGAATTTAGCATAATTATCATCAATTTGTAACTCTTGCAATTTAAGTACGTGGGGCAATTACATATGACTCTTAGTGAGGAGTTACAATTTAAGTACTTCAAACTCTTGTAGTCAGAAAACACCTCAAACTGCATGCCATATAAGTAATGTCTCCATATTGTCAATGCAAACACTACAGCGGCCAACTCAAGATCATGGGTGGGGTAGTTTACCTTTTAGGTCTTCAATTGCCTAGAGGCTATTGGCACCAAAAGATTGTTAAGTGCTCTCAGTCGAGGACAAAACTTAGCCAAGTGTGGTTTTCACTCTAACCCTAGCACTAGTCGAGGCATAAGCTAGTGTAGCCAAAGAAGATTATGGCCGAAGACATAGCACAAGTACTAATCAAGCTAAATAGTAGTTCAAGTGATTGGTAGGTTAGGATAAGAAACAAATATGAAATTTAAGATGGTGGACCTGACAAAGCCTAAAAGGACTCTTAGATGAAGGTTTCTAAGTCCAATGCTTGGGATGAAAATATGGATTGTGCAAACACATGTTAGCCTCTCCACAACACAGCCTCAAAGAGCGAGCCATTCGAGGGTACCTGCACACAGCCATGGTGGTTACCAAAGGATAGTTGTGGAAGAGGTTTTGCCTATAAATAAAGCAAGACTAAGCCATTTCTAGAGGATACGCAACACAAATCCACCCTTATAGCTTTTTACTTTACCTTATCTTACTTGGACTTTTATCCTTTCCTTTAAGTTTCATGCCAATCTAGTTTTAGGTTTTTTAGCCTTTTGGCTTGTCACTTGTTCTTACTTCTTTCATTAAGCTTTCTACACAAATTGTCCATGCGAGTTTAAGAAAGACACCTAATGCAATTGGTTAGATATTCAATACAAATTCTGCCGATTACATCACCTCTACCTTTTCCGCGTGGTTTTGGTTATACTTGTATTTGATCTTAGCCAAGTGTTTTCTTTGTGTGACTTAAGAACCCATATCCAAGGAGCAATTTTCCTTCCTTTGAGTAATAGTTTGACTTTTGGAATTGAGGGTTTTGGCTAGCCAATTTCAAAGTCTAGCATGCCTAGCATACTAATTCACCCATAGCCAAAAAATAGCTTGAACATATATTTTGGCACATTCAATAGGATGCCAATAGATCAAGCAAAATTTCCAAAACCTGGTTTAGATCATACTTGGTGTATGATCTTAAGATTGGGAAAGACAATTATGCCAAGTCCACAACCATCAAAATAGAATAACTAGAGGGCGGGAAGTCCACAGGTGACCACATTGGTAGCACCTTGTACCATTCTGAGGGGTATAGGTTCACAACCAATGTATGATGCTGTGGCCCAGCTTGTGGTTAGCATGGCTGCTTCTTTCTTAAGTAATTCCCTAGCATTAAGGGGAAGAAGAGGATAACTGACTATTATGACCAAGTCTTTCATACATGATCAAATTGATATGGGGATAAATGATATAATGCTTAAATTATCTAAGCAATTAGTTGATATTGTTAAGCCCATGGTTCACAATAAGATCAAAGTGGCCTAATAATAGGCCAATATGAGAGATAATTCTACATTAGCTACGCCTTGGAAAAACATTGCTAATGGTAACGCCTCGGTTATTTAGCCAGGGGGCAACCTGCTCAGCCACCGATCTGGCAATACGAACAAGTGAGTATCATGTGTAAGCCACCCAATGCTCCAAGAAGCATTGGATTACCGGTGTTACCTACTAACCTAAGTGGAAATGCATGGAAAGTAACCCACAACCCACCTATAATTGGTAGTTATGGAATGATAGGAATGTGGATGTGGGTTCATATAATGATTCTACTGTGGCTCCAGTATATTCAGGAGTGGTTAATAGCACTAGCACTCTGTATGCTCAACAATTGCCCATAACTGTAACACCCTCCTCAGTACAGTACTATGCTTAAGTCATAGTTCTATACCCTAGAGTTGTTACTGTTACCTGAGCGGACCTTGTCTGACAGCAACTTTAGCCGTCTTCAAAAACTTCTGAAACTATCTGGAGACAACACGGAAATAGGAGTGAGAATCGTAAATTCTCAGTAGGATTCTCTAAGTATCATAAGCAATGTCATCGTTGTTATCTCCAGTTTGCTTCGGTTTATTAAGAAAAAGGTGAACATATATTGTTTAATTTTATAGTTCGAAGATATGTTATCCGAAGCAAAGTTTATTTTAATCATACACTTGGCATCTGAGAGAACCCATAAAAATCAAGTCATGAATTATATTAGGACTAATAACCGAAATACAATAAAGTACGATAGCATCAATGTACTAGAGGCATAACTTCTACATACACTTTACTGGAACTACAGCATATTAAGACACCCACATAACATCAATATGCTGAGAATATAACATCTGCACATAACTTAACTTGTACTTAAATTTATACATAGACATAAAGCTTACTTTTCTTTCTTCATCTTTCTTTTCATCATAAAATCTTTATGTGCCATATCCCAGAGTATGATCGCCATGTCATACCCCATCAGAGTGTGATCGCCATGTCACATTCCTTAGGAATATGGGACCTTCATTCGGTACTTACACTAGCTGGGTCATGCCATGCCTCATGTAAGTTCTGTCCCTTGTACTCACACTAGCTGGGTCGATGCCATGCCTCATGTGATTGGGGTGCTTGCATATACTTTAATCTTTAGTCTTTAGTCTTGTACTTGGCACACCTAGGCGTTACGCATCGCCGTCCCTAGGGTGCTTTTACTGCCCTTGGGTAGCCTGGCCTTGGAGTGAGCTCGTCAGCTCGATTCGTGACCGTCGTCACACCGACTCACCCACAAGGGGATTCACGTGCCTCTAGTCTTGGAGGGATCTCATTCTGGCCACGTGCCTCTAATTGAAGGGATCTCTTCTAGTCACGTGCCTCAATATAGAGGGGCCTCATTTGACCACATGCCTTCAATATAGAGGGATCTCATCTGACCACGTGCCTCCAAGGTAGAGGGTAGCTACCTTCACAGGGAGGGATTCAAAGTGCAACTGACTCCAAGTGAAGGGATTCATATCTTTATCATTTAACTGCCTTCACCGGGAGGGATTCAATTAATTGCCTCCGAGTGAAGGGATTCACATTTAATATACTCATGGCTTTTCATTCTCATATAAGGTCATGCATAGTCATAGTAACTGTACCTATACTTCATTCATTTTCATATGTCATTGCACACATGATCTTCACGTACATATTCGTAACGTATAAAGGCTCGTAGCCTCTTTACCATTCTACCGACACTCATATATATGCTTTGTCCTTTACTTTCATATATCTCATCTCATACTTATGTCATTCTTGAATATAGGGTTTCTATATACCCATTTATACTTTAATTCATCCTTGATAACTCATATCATTTTAAAATTTATCCTTACATCTAGACATTCCTAGCTTCTTAGACTTCGTCAGAATCCAAAGATAACGGATCAGGTCCGTTTCCCCATGAATAGTGCCAGCTCTCACGGACAAATTAGTCATAGCAACATAATCAATTTAACACATATACATCAATGTCAAACTGATAATCCTCAACTCCAACTTTATATGTTTCCCTAATACTTGTGAAATCTTCAATTGGGTCACTTTGTGAAACTATCACTTTGGCCATTCTGCCACATCCTATTTGGTTCTGCCCGAATTTCATATGACCCACCTTTATTTCTATTCAACTCATTTAAACCTGAATTTTGGATATGTCATAGTTTTATGTGTCTACTTTCTAACCTCTTTGGTCCCATATCGTTTTGATTTATATAACTCAAGATATTCAACCTTTGCCTTAGCTTGTTCAGTCACTAGCCCGAATTACACTCCTAGAAGTATAAATTCACTAAAAATCGAAACTAAGCTCAATTCATACGAAATTGGTGTTATATTAAAGCTAACAGGACAAACTTTCATTTGAAATAAGTTTCACTTGATTTTCCTAAGTATACCTCGAGTTATAAGTCCTGAAAATCGACCTTCCTAAACTACCCTGTTTTGGCTTGGTTTGGACATAGAGCAACTTCCTCAAACCACTGGGATCAACTGTGGACATAACAAACTCGGAATTTCACACTGGGGTGTTCCCCTATGTGTAAGCTTTCTAACAAAACTGGTTTCACTCAATTTGGAGTTGTATAGGGTGAGTTATACTCTCCTCATGTCACCCTGCTCGGATGAAAATCCTGAACCCTAGGTCAAACTTCAAAAATTCGTATCTCTCTCAATACTAATCCAATAACCTTATATGATATATCTATGGAAAGCCCTGAATGTCTAATTTCATCTAAAAATGGTTTCATTGGATTTAACCAGTTGTAGGCGGAGTCGCACGCTCCGTCGTACGGACTACCGTGGAATTCTTCATCCAGACAGCATCCTAATCCATCCATTTCTCTTAGTTTTCTTCTTCTAATTCTGATTCCCACTCAAGATTTCATATTAATCCCATACTAATCCAATCATACACATCCAATAATCCATCAAATACATAAAGAAGGAATACAATCTCATGCAACCATAGTGTAAGGAATTCAAAAATAGAGCATAATCCTACCTCTTTAGAGTGTGATCTTGCTGAATTTGAATTTGAGCTGAAGGAAGCCTTGACAAAGCTTGTAGGTTTGAGAGAGTAGATTGAGAGAGGAAAGGAAGAAGAAGAAGGCTGGGAAGGGGAACGTAAATTAGACCAAAATGAAGAGAAGAGTCTGATTTAAATACATGAAAGTTGTGGTGTTGATTGGTTGGAATTTTGTGGTAGTAATTTGGCAATGTCTCTCACTTTTGTGGCCAAATTGCTCTCCACGTCATCCCAAAACTGGGATACGCTTTCGTTCTACCTGAAATCGGAGCTCGTTCCTATAATACTTTAAGTCGGAACTCGTGACCCTTTTTACATTGCTTGAAGTTGAAGCCGGATGTCGGAACTCGTACCATGTTGTTTGTGACTTGAGGAAATCTTGTTTATTTTGAGACTTGGAATCAAGGTCGGAGGTCGAAAGTCATGCAGCTGACAATCATAAAATCTCGGAACTCTCTATTTGAACTCGGGAATGTCAATGCTAAATATAAAATCGGATATTGGAACCCGAAAGCCTCTCATTTAACTCGTAACTAGAACATGAAGTCGGAAATAAGGAATCACGCCATGTTGTTCGGACTTGAAGGTTAAACTCGGAAGTCGTGGAAATAATCCAGACGAAGTCGGAAGTCGGACAAGACATGAAGTCGAGAATTCAACAAGATGAACTCGGAAATCGGAAATAATCATTCTATCTGAAATTCAACGATGAAGTCGGAAATTGGGATTGATCAATCCTGAGGGCGAAGTCGAAACTTGGAAATCGGGATGTTACAATAACTACTATGAGTACTAACACTCTGTATGCTCAATAACCGCCCATAACTGCTATGGGAGGACCAACACATACTTATGCAAACTAAAATAAGTATTCATAACCCTAGAATTCATATACACAAACTCAAACTATGTATCCTTAACTGAGTACTCACACTCCCCAACCCCAAAATTTTAACATGCAAGGCCCTGGTAATCAATCTGCCTATTGGTAGGAAGTTCGACCACAAGCCTACATCTAGTTCAAGTAGACCTTCAAGCAAATGGCTAGCCTCTGTTGGATCCTAATATGATTGCCGAAGCTATTAGGTGACATTTTGGCATCCAACTTAGGCCATAGGATAGGCTAGTTTATAGGAAGCAATACCCTAATTAGGTTGATAGGATTCCTTTGCTGAGAGCTACAACACTCAAGATTTCTGCACTTTTTTGTGGTGAAGATGAGAAGTCCATGATGGAGCATGTGAGCCAATTTATGGCTCAATGTGGTGAAGCAAACCAAAACGAATATTACAAGTTGTAATTGTTCCCTTTATCTTTAATAGGAGCTGCCTTTTCCTGGTATTCTTCCTTGGTTCCAAACTCAGTCCAAGGTTAAGCTGACATGGAGAGACTATTCCATGATCATTTTTATAAACCCCAACTTGAAGTGTCCGTTGCCCAGTTGATGCATTTCAGGTATTGCTAAGTGAGCTAGCGACTAATTTTTTCAAGTGACTCAGGCGAGTAAAGAGCCGATGTTGTGTGCAGTTGCCCAAGTCTAAGTGTTCTATAGCCGCTGTGAACAATATGCACCCTCAATTGAGGGAAAATTTGGTAGCTATAGAATACTCAGACTTAGCACATTTATCATCCAGAGCCTCTAGAATAGAATAATGCATTGTGGAGAAGAAGTAAAGAAGATCGAACAGTGTTAGGCCTAGAGGGCCATAGATGATCTCGGTTATAGACTGCGACTCCATCGAAGAGGATGTTTGGGCGGAGTTTGAGCAAGCAGATGTAATGGTAACTGAGTTCGTACATGGCAAGCTCTGCCTTGCTCTAACACCTTCCAAGGGTAAAAAGGTTGCTAAGCTCGAGAAGAAGGCATATTAGTTTGATATTTCTAAGGCAGACCAAATATTTGATTGGCTTATGAAAGACAAGCAAATTAAACTTCCAAAAGGCCATAAGATCCCTCCAACCAATGAATGAAAAGGGTAGAAGTATTGTAAGTGGCACCATTCTTAGACTGACACCACCAATAACTACACTATCTTTCAAAATTCTATCCAGAAAGCTCTGAAGGAAAGAAGACTGGAGTTAGCCAAGAAAGGAGATATGACTATAGACACTAATCCATTTGGCCTATCTATAAACCTGTTGTCAATTTCTGTCACTTGGAAGGAGAAAAAAGAAGGAAAGGTATCTAAATGGGAAAAGTAGCTCAAAGAGAAAAATAAGGCAAGGCCTTCTCGAAAGACAGTATGGAGGCCAAAATTTGTAAAACCACAAAAGATCGAGGGGCAAAACACTAGCCAGAGAGTCAATGTCTTCTAGAAACTATAATACCCAAGGCAATTTTTGGGGAGGATTAGATATCAAAGCATGTAAAAAAAAAAAAAAACTAGTTATCCCAATCTAGCCCAGAAAACTAATTATAAGAAAGGCAAAAAGCCTGAACAAGTTGCAGCACCCAAAATTGGAGATCACCCCTTACCGAAAAGAGTCCAAACGTGCTGTGGAGTTTCATTTTGAGAAAAGGACTCCTTCCCTCAAAATCATAGTTCTAAGCAATGAACAATCTTGGGCAAGAAAGATGATCAAGCCGAGAAGGGAGGTTAAAATAAAAGAATAGGTAGTGAACCGACAACTAGAAAAGCAAACAGTGAAGGAAGAATAAAAATCGTTGTTTGCTAGGACCCAAAAGACAAGGCTATAGAGAAGAAGGACAAAAGAAAATACAAGGGGCACAATGGCCATGCTTGATGCAACACCTCCAAAAATATACGTCATGCTTGAGTCATGGCGTTATATCTAGAGGTTGTTACGGGTATCATAAAAGACTTTTGCAAATAAAATAGTATAATACATGGCCCTTAAACTTGAAACTTCACTATTAAATACAAATTTTCAAATTCAAGTGTTTATTAGATATACATATGATTCAAAATATAAATTTGGGGAACTTCCTTAATATAATACACAGAACATGTATTGTTTTGCATTTTTGCTATAGCCATAATACTTGAAGCTCAAGTTGGAGTCCATGCCTGATGCCCAAGTCTGTGCTCCTAATTCGCATTTATCTTAAGACTCTGCTACAGACTTGTAGTCTAGGCTATATACTAGAACATTTATCGAAACAAATAAGCAGGTTGTGAGAACTTAAAGTTCTCAGTAGGTACACTCAATCCACTAACCACACAGGGTATCATCGTAAATATTCTAGCCACTTCGATTTATTATGAAAACGTTGACACATACATATAGACACTGGTACAATTTTAAGTTTGAAAACATATTTCTTGAAACGAGTTATATTTTAACATTCACTTGGCATGATCATAGCAAGTATCATAATAGGATAATTTGCTCGGATGGGTAGGAAGTGAGCAGATTTGGTTAATCTATCCATAATGACCCATATAGCATCATATCCTATTGTCGTTCTTGGCCACCCCATTTCAAAATCCATGGAGATACTCTCCCACTTCCACTCAGGGATTTCCAAAGGTTGTAACATCTCAGAGGGTTTTTGATGTTCCGCTTTCACCTTCTGACAGACCAAGCACTTACCTATGAAGCTTGCCACATCTGACTTCATGCTCGGCCACCAAAACATTTTCTTGAGGCCTTGATACATTTTAGCTATGCCAGGATGTACGGTGAATTCGCCTTTGTGTGCTTCTTCTAAGATTCTTCTTCGAAAGTCATTCCTTTCGGGAACACACACCCTATTGTGACACTGCCAGATGCCTTCTTTATCTTGGGCAAAACCCGTTAGCTTCCCTGATTGCACGAGATTAATCGTATGTTGAAACTTAGCATCCTGCTGCTGTTCTTGCCGAATCTGGTCCTTAAAGCTATTGGTTATCTTAATTTGGAGTAACTAAAGAGTCTTGGGAGTTGTAAGGATTCCCAAATTAAGATTTCGGAAGCTTTTAATAAGCTTCGTCTCTTTAATCATCATCCAAGCTATGGTCAATGATTTCCTGCTCAAGGCATCTGCCATAATGTTTGCCTTACCTGGGTGGTATTTTAATTCAAATTTGTAGTCTTTAAGGAGTTCCATCTATCTTTGCTACCTCATGTTTAATTCCTTCTGATCAAAGAGGTACTTCAAACTCTTATGATCAAAAAAGACCTCGAACCTCACTCCATCGAGGTGATGTCTCCATATCTTCAAAGCAAATACTATTGCTGCTAATTCGAGATCGTGAGTAGGATAGTTCCTTTCATGTGGCTTTAATTGCCTGGAGGCATATGCGACCACATTTCCGGTTTGCATCAACACGCACCCTAACCTTTGTTTGGAAGCGTCACAATAGACCTCAAATAGTCCACGAGGGTCTGGCAAGGCTAACACTGGTGTCGTAGTCAACCTTCTCTTCAAGTCTTGAAAACTCTGTTCGCACTCCAGCGTCCAGTCAAACGGAACATTCTTCCTGGTTAGCTTGGTCAAAGGCAAAGCTATTCGAGAAAAATCCTTAACAAATCGCCTGTAATATCCAGCTAAGCCCAGAAAACTTCTGACTTTAGAGACTGTGGTCGGCCTTTCCCAATTTAGAACTGCTTCTACCTTACTGGGGTCTACAAAGATTCCTCCAGAGGACACTACATGGCTGAGAAATTTTATTTCCTTCATCCAAAATTTACATTTGGATAACTTAGCATAAAGTTTCTTTTCTCTTAACATTTGCAGAACCAACCGTAAGTGTTCCGCATGCTCTTGCTCCATCTTCGAGTAGACAAGTATATCATCGATGAAGACCACTACAAATTTGTCCGGATATAGGCGGAATATTCGATTCATGTAATCCATGAATATTATTGGTGCGTTTGTCAGTCTAAACGACATCACGGTATACTCGTAGTGTCCGTAACGATTTCGAAGGCTGTCTTAGGGATATCCTATTCCCAAGCTCGAATTTAGTGATATCCGGAATGCAAGTCGATCTTGGAGAATACCATTGCACCTTGTAGCTGGTCCATGAGATCGTCAATCCTAGGCAGTGGATATTTATTCTTAATCGTCACTTTATTCAACTGCCTATAATCCACGCATAAGCGCATGTTCCCATCCTTCTTTTTGACCAACAAGACTGGAGCTCCCCATGGTGACGCACTTGGCCGTATGAATCCTTTTTCCAAAAGCTCCTCAATCTGTCTCTTTAGTTCTGCTAGCTCCAACGAAGACATTCGATAGGAGCTATCGATATTGGTCCCGCACCTGGAACCAACTCGATGGTAAACTCAATCTCTCTCTCCGGAGGGAATTCAGGAATATCCTCTGGAAAAATATCAGGATATTCCTTAACAACTGGAATCTCCTCTAGTTTCTACTCAACTTTTGTCACATTAGTTGACAAGAGGATGTATCCTTGACTCTTCGACCCAAAAGAGTTCAGATAGAAGAGTGTTGAGGCTTGAGATTCAGAAGATGAGATAGAGGGGAATACCGCTATCTTATCGGAACAATTGAGTACGACTCGATTAGTAGAAAGCCAATCCGTGCCCAAAATTACGTCAAGGCCATATAGAGAGAGACAAATCAAATTGGCTGCAAAGGTCCTACCCTCAATTCGGAGAAGAACATGGTTGCAAATTTGGCTAGTTTTAACTGGTGCATTAGTAGGAGTAGAAACCAGTAGATCATAAGGCAATTCAGAAATTGGTAATTGCAAAACAACCACGCAATTATGAGAAATAAATGAGTGGGAGGCATCCGAATCATAAAGTATAGTTAGAGTCTCACCGTCCACTTCACAGGTACCTTGAATTAGTCCTTTAAATTTGTTAGCTTCTTCTGCGCTTATTGTAAAGACCCGTCCTTGACGTTAGGGTCGAGGCGGGTATGATGGATTCCTGGTTAGACACTCATAAATGTTGTGACCTGGCTTGCCACACCCATAGCAAACATTTTAGCTTCCCAAACATGGCCAATCGCCATGATTCTTACCGCATTTCATGCAAGTCGGATTTGGAAGAGGCCTTTGGGGCTACGTGCCCTTGTTCCCTACCGGTGGAAATCTCCTTTACTGTTGTATGTTGGGCTTGAATCTTGGGCCCTATGGGGCCAACCCCTTCCTAAAATTACAACCAAATGCCCTGGCTGCCGCTAGCTTCAAATTGCAATCTTCCACAAGTCGGCATTTATTCACCAACGTGGGGAAATCCCTAATCTCCATTGGCCCTATTGTGGTAAGAATATCTTCTCATAATCCTCCCTCAAATTTGATGCACTTCCAAGCTTCATCTGGGTTTCTCTGGTAAATTGTAGAAAATGTGCACAACTCTTCGAACCTGGCAATGTATTCGGATATTGTCCAGTTTCCTTGACGAAGTTGCATAAATTCGAGTTCCTTGACATTTTGAACAGAGGCAAGAAAGTAGTTTTGGTAGAGTACATCTCTAAGCACCGTTCGACATAATCCCTTCAATTGATTTCCCAATTCTCTATACTCCTCACTTTGCTCTATTGTCTATCCCTTTATGCCATCGCTACTTTCTAGGAGTCTTATCCCTAATAATTATGTATAGAAGGTGCCTAATAAGCCTGCTGGGTGTTTTAGGCTTCTGTTTATACAAAATCTTATATTGAGGTGATCAGGCTCAATATTCAGTAAAGTGCAACAGGTAGTCCACAACACTCACAACAAGGCTGCCATGCATCATATCTCTATGTCCTCTTCATGCAAGGACCTAAAGCATAGTTTATCTAGATTCTCAGAGTATGCCTTAGAAGCATAATCAGTCCATCCACGGGCCTATAAAGGACAAACTACTCTGATACCATTAATGTAACACCCTCTATTATATAAGCCATACTCGAGTCACGGAATTATATTAAGAGGTTGTCACTGTACTAAAAGAACCTTTGAAATGTGAAAATATAATACATGGCCCTTTAACCGTACACTTTATTACTAGAATATAGCTCATAAATTTCTTCGTCTCGGGTATATAGAGAATAAAATAAAATAATTACAATTTAAAAGAAATTCATGACTAACATGTCACATAGAACTTGCCCCCGCTGGTCGTTAACTAGTTTCAGTAGTCTCTTGATTTAGTTTGCTTTTGAGTCTTGCTCTGTGAACGTCCCAATATTCCTCCTCACACTTGATTCCTAACTTAGGTACTGGAATGTTTACAGAAAAGGAAAGCATACAAGCAGGCAGTGAGAACCTATGGTTCTCAGTAGATAAATTCCAACCATACAGTGTCATCATAAACATTCCAGCCGCTTTGGTTTCTTATAAAAATGTGAGCATGTGTACACAACCAGTGGTTCAGTTTTAAGTTAAAACATCTTTCTCGAAGCGGGTTATATTTTAGCAATCACTTGCCATGCTATATGACAGTCATAAAAATATGAATACTAGAATATGCTATAACAAGAAACATAATAACATTATGACTTAACAAGATAATTGAAAATGCACATAATGATGCTTATGCTTGATTGTATGCAAGTGCACTTGACTTAATTTGTATCTTTCTTTAACTTGCAACTTGTTCTTCATAAACTTTTCCATTACTTGGTCCCCTGGGAGTTCTTAGCCATTTTAGACTCCTGGGTAATAGTCTGCTTTTCAAGATCGAGTTCGTTCCTATACAGGAATGCCGAGTTTACTTTCCCCGACCTTCCCACTGATCTATTTCCCTTAACTTTTTATCCGGGGCTAGCCCAAGTATCATGGAACTTTCATCATCACATATTCCTTAGGTTCATCATAACATAACATTCATAACTTTCTTGAAAATGCACATGTCTTAACATGTATATCATAACTCATGCATAGACTTTACCGAAATTTCGGCGGCATAACGGAACATGTCCACTTCCCCATAAATAGTGCCAGTAGATCAAAACACCAATCTTTCATAGAGATCATAATATTGCATTCATAATTCAACATTGATCTCATAGAAACATTAGTCTCATTAAGGCAGAGTTACTGCCTCGGCATAACCACTCAACCTGGTTTTTGTAAATCAAGCCATAATTCCTATTTAACCCATTTGGACCTCAATTTTGGATATGTTAAAGTGTTATGTGTATATTTTTTAACCTCTTTGGTTCCATCTAATTTTGATAACTATAGCTCAAGTTATTTAGGTTTTATCCCAGCCTACCTAGTGATTGGCCAGAGTCAGACACCTAAAAGTAAAAATCCACTAAAAATCGAAAACTAATTCAAATCATACGAAATTAGTCTCATATTAAAGCTAACAAGACAAGCTTTCATTTACAAAAAGATCCATTCCATTTGACTTAGTAGAGCTCGAGTTATAAGCCCCGAGATTTGACCTTCCTAAACTATCCTGCTTTAGCCCGATTTGGATGTAAGGTAAATTCTTTGAACTACTGGGAGCTTATGGGACCGTAACGAACTCGAAATTTCATTGTTGGATATTCTCCTACGTGTAAGCTTTCTGACAAAATTGGTTTCACTCAATTTAAAGTTGTATAGAGTGAGTTACACCCTTCTCAAGTCATACTGCTCGGATGAAAGTCCTGATTCTTAGGTCAAATTTCAAAAATTCATATCTCTCTCAATACTAATCCAATAATCTTATATATATATGTATGGAAAGCCCTGAAAGTCTAGTTTCACAGAAAAATAGACTCATTGAATTTAATTGACTGTAGGCGGAGCCGTACACTCTGCCGTATGGACTGCCGAGGAACTTTGGTTCCCCATCCCTTCACACCTCCTTCTTCTCACCCTTTTCTACTTCTTAATCAATTAGATTTTAAACACACAAATAGCCAATAACCAGTCAAGCATCAACATATTCGGTCACTAAGCGATTTAGGAGTAAGAAAATAAAGCCAAGAATCAGTCACCCAAGATCAGAATATCAAGAACATTATTAAGCCTCTGCCTCTTTGTGTGTTGTTTTGCTAAGTGTTGGAGGTTGATTTTGAGAAGAGAAGAGAATGAGAAAAGGAAAGTGAGACTGAAGTAGAGTGAGAAAGGAGCTTGTAAATCAACTCAATGAAGAAGGAAAAATCTGATTTAAACATAAAAAGGGTAGTTGGTATTGTGAATGTTGATTGGCTGAAATTCTTGCTGTTGATTTCCAACCGGGCTTCCCTTCTTTTGTGGTTTAATGTGGCGTACTTATTCTCCACGCAAAAAGAGGGGATTCATTTGCCTTCTGTATAAACTCGAAACTCATAACCATTCTGTGTAAAGTCGGAACTCGTGTTAGGAACATAAAGTCTGAGATCGTAAATCACAGCACACCATTTACCTTAAAATTGGCGGCCAAAGATGAGATCATAAAACATAAACGACTTAAACTCGGAAGTTGGGGACTTTACACAACTTGGAAGTTAGTATCAAGACATAAATCTTTACGTACCCGAAAATCAGAACGTATAATCTCGGAAGTTGGTCACAAATTCAAATTCGAGTGTAAATGGAAATTAGAATGCTCTTGAGTTAAGTTCGGATATCGGTAAATAGATAAACTTGGACATCGAATCACGTCAATTTGGTTAGGACCTTGAAGGATAAGTCAGAAATCGGAAAATGTACCCGTTTTATTGGAAACTCGAAGATAAAGTTAGGAATAATGTCCATTATACTTGAAACTGGAAGATTAGGTCGGAAATCGTGTAAATTGTGGTCGAACTTGGAGATCAGCTTAGAGATCTGAACTCGTGTCCATTCTATTGTAGATCAATCCTGAGATCGGAAATCGTGAAAATTTCACCTTTCTTTTGAAACTCGAAGTCAGAAATCATGAGAATTGAAAATGAGGTCGGAAATCGAAAAAATTGTCTATTTCACTTGAATCTTAGAAACAAGATCGGAAGTCGGAACTCGTGGAGGATGTTACATGCAGCATGGCTTCTTCCTCTTTACCCTCAAATTAGAAGACCATTACCCTTTATTGTGTAGACCGAGTATTGGTCTTCTTTGTCTTAGTCAACTAAGGTGGAGGGGTTGTTGCCTTGGACTTGCTTTTCTACTGCCAAAAGAGGAATAAAATTTAGGTTAGAAAAAAGAGTGATGACATGTATAGGAAACTTAAGAAAGACCAGTTTATATGACTTACCATGCCAGCTGATTCTGGTGCTAGAAGAATTTTGGCAGAAGGAGCAACCAACTCTGAAGAAGCCATATTAATAAGCTTAGAAGAGATTGGCTGCCGAGGACTCTTTCGTAGCTTTTAGGCACTACTTTCCTAAACTAAAGGGTTGCTAATCCCGGTGCCTTTAGATTTCTTAGGAGCTTCTGCACAAGGGAGTAAAAAGCAATAAGCTAATAATCCAGTGACAAAATATACAAGGAAGTAGAAAATAAGAAGAGTACTTACTCTTTGAAGCCGAAGCTTCCTTAGCAAAGGTTGTCCTAGCATGAGCAAAAGTGCTAGTTGCCTCTTTACTGATAGGTGGTGAATGTAGAGCCAAAGCAGAAGCACCTATTTGCTTAAGCTTGTGCAGGAGAACACTTAGACGTTGACCCAGCATCCGCTTGAACATTGCCTCCCACCATGACGCAAATTCTGGTGTAGTCAAGGGAGATATTTTGAACTTCTCGTAATAGAAGTTGTTGATCTTCTCAATGCTACTTAGCTCCCAATCGACTAACTCATTGGCATACAGGTTGGCCTATTCGTCAAATTTGGCAAATAACTCGTAGGGTAGAGGAATCCTTGGCACTAGGCCAAACTGCCGAGCCAAACAATGAGGTTGTAGGGCTTAGAGGAAGTGTGATTGTACCTAGACTTTGGCCTTACCCCATTCAAGATGTCACGAGTTATCAGTACATTGCTCTACTGCAGTGCTGCCTAAGAGAGCTTTAAGTCGCTGGCTAAGAGAAGCCTTTGTTGAATCCAAGCTGGCCCATATCTTGGTCCTGATATAGGCATAATTGAGTGAATGTTTGATGAATTGGATATATATATATATATATATATATATATATATATATATATATGCATTAACCTTCTTTTGTGCATAATTGTTGTGATTTGGATCATATTTGTTGATTGGGTTTTGATTGAGCCTTGATTCAATTTTTCTAGCATTATGCTCTTTCTGACACTATTTTGTATTTTGACCATAACTTAAGTTCTAAACCTCATTAGATTCTGATTTTTAATTTATAGGAAAGATAAGAGCTGCACCTACAATTTCCATGAAGAGGTTAGAGGCCAATTCTTAAGACTTGGAGTTGAATTTGAACCTGGAAGTGAAGTCAAAGGATGTAACTGTGGTTTCTAGGTAGTGTGCAATGTTCGGGCCATAATTCAGCCCATAAGAGTCTAATTGAGCCCATTCCAGTGCCATTTGAAAGTTAACACTAGGGATACATTTCATCTTCACGGAACTTAGCCAAAAAGAGGTGTCTTCATGGTCAAAATCATAGTGAAAGTTCACGAATAGGTCTAAAGGGATCAATTCAATGTTTTGGACCTAGCTCTCTCGCCAAAACTGCAATTAGTGCAAATTAGGTGTCTAAATAAACCTTAGAGAGAGGAGATTAATGTAATCCTAGATTAGTGAATTAATTGTAGGTATAAATAGTGAGCGACCAAATTTTAATAGAACTTTGGGCAATTGAATCATTTTTTAGATTTAGAATAAAACTTTTCTCTCTCTTTTCCCTCTCTTCTTTTTCTCATATTTCTTCTCTGAATTTCATTTTCCTCCATTAATGGAGGAGTAGATATTTATCTAATTCAAGGAATCAAGTAAGCATTGATGCTCTTGAGGATTAGTGATCCCAAATCCAATAATTCTAGATCAGTTTTCTACTCTTTTCTTTTGTTCTTAATCCATTTCAGATTTGAAGGTTTTCAATTCGGAATTGTGATTAATGATCAAATTGCTTACATGTTATTCAATTGATTAATGTGATATAATTGTGTGATGAGTAGAGATTAGATTTCAAGTTTGAATTTAAGGCTAACTACATTGGTGTTTGAAATCAATATAGATCAATTCGATTTTTGAGGTTTCAGAACTTGATTGATTCTGTGTTAATTGGATGCATGAAGGTCTTCATGTTTGAATGCTAGATTCGAATTAAGGTCTCATTTGAATTTATGTTTAGTCGCTGATCTAAATTGCTGAATTATATTTAGAATCCTGTGATAGAGTATCCAATTATTCTTTCTTGATGCTTGAATTAGTGATTTAATTTAGTTTGCTTGTTTTACTCATTTAATTATACATTCAATTACATTTTGTACACACATTTATGAACAAAATAACCTCCTGTATTTTGTATGCTACAGTTTTGTGGAATTCAATTTGTAATTCGATCAAGCTCAGCACTCAAGTTAATGTCCTAACTCTCAGCTTGATGAAAGTGTTGGCTACTTCATATGTCAAAAGGGATAAGAAGGGGAACCACATGTAGGAATTACCATACATGGCCGGTTGGGTTGTGCATGTAAGGGTGGCTTCGGCAAGAAATTCTAGGAAATATTGTTGGATCCAGAGCTATAGAAACCAAAACAGTCCAAACACCGATTTGATCGATTTTCCCTTCTACATTTAGGATATAATGGTGAAACAACCCTTCTAGAGCAATGAGAGGAAAAGGGCACCGATATTAAGGTAGCTCCGACTAAGAATAGTCAATACATAAGGAGCGAATTCTGCAACCATGACTACCGAATTGGTGCAAATGAAAAATTGGCAAATCTAGAAGAACAGGAATGCCTTGTGCTCTATCTCACCTACGAGGCCATTTCCCTTGTTAAAGGTGTTGATGAAGGTAGAGTATGTACATGCTCGGGAGGGTAATTTGGCCATTCCAACACTAAGAAAGAGCTTATTAATGATAACTTGGAGATCAAGCAACCCAAGAGCTTATTTCAAGTGCAATAGTGTTAACTTCGAGCCAAAGGAATCAAACTTATTTCAAGTTACTTGGAGGCACTACTATATAGTCCAATATATGATGGGATACATTTAGACTGTGACTAGATTTGTTTTAACTTGTTTTGATTTTGTCTAGAGTTGTTTAGATTTAAATTAAATTAGTTTATCTTTTAATATTTAAATCAAATCTAATCTAAATCTACAAAATTCGAATCTGATTTGAATTAGTTAGGAATAACTCTTTTAGGATAGAATCATATCTTTAATTTTATAAAATTTCAGTTTCAAATCAGATCTTTTAGATAGATTAGATAATTCTCATTTTTATCAATTTTAGAATTTATGTATAAATAGGCAACTTGGCCTATAGACAATTCAAAGTTCAGAGAGTTTTTACTATCAATACAGTCGTTAGGTTCTCCTCATTTGGTTCTGTGTGATACAGAATCTTCTATCTTTGTGCTTTAAGTGAGATGAGTGATTTGCTTTACTTGTTGCATCAAGGAGCTGAAAGAATGTGATATTTGATCAATTTCTTAAATCTTTATCCCTATTATCTACATTTCCAAGAACAAGTTTCTTGGGATTTAATAGGGAGGGTATTTATCCTAAATCTTGTTTTCTAGCAAAGTGTATGCTTGGGATTTCTGGATCTTTATATCCACGAGGTTCTTCATAATCTGGCCCATCCAGTTGCCGTGCCAACCCACATGGCCTAGCCAGCTGCTATACCACCTCAGCCCATACCTTCAGCTTCTTCTAAGAGTGACCCATTAGAGATGAGTGCTTCTTCCTCTTCCTCTTCCTCTTCATCTGCCCTCCGTGATGGGTTTGCACCTAGTGACCCCTGGTCTACGAGTATTATGGAGAACGGGTTCCTTCCTTCATTGCCTAGAGGAGATTACTAGACCCTTTTTGAGATAGTAGTATGTACAAAGTGGTCTTCTTTTGATATCTTTTTATACGACCTTGGGCTATAGACGTAGTTTCTATTTTCTTTTTTTGCTCTCATGTATTCCTGGTGAATTTTTTTGTAGTCCTTGCGAGGACTTATACTGAGATTGGGTTAACGACATGGGCCGAATGTATGTTTTGATGGTCCTTTATAATGTACTCAAACTTATGATTGGATACATGAGATTGTACATATATTTTGATGAATGTATTGTAAATATTTAATGTACCTTTACTCCCATGCTTTTATTTCCTTTATATCATGACATGTTACACCCTACTTTACAAATTCACAGTGCACGGTTGTTATGTAAACAAGTGAAACAAATAACTTGTATTTTATTGAATTGAGCCTCGCAAGAACTAATTGTTGAAAAATATAACAAAGGTAAATTAGTACTAGTAGCAAACTTCCGAATATAATATTATGACTTAAGCATAGTATTATATTTGGGAAGGTGTTATCGGTTGTACATGAGAAGATAAGAGTGTTTGTTTGGCTTTGCATGCACAATGCATTGCCCACAAATTCTCTTCAATACTGTAGAGGGTTAGCGTCTAATGCTACATGCTTCATGATTTGCAGGATTGCCAAAGTCCAAGGAAATTTGGCTCAAGATGAATGTGTGCTAGGATGAGTTTGTTTATCAAGATGCTAGCTAGTGGGTTAAATGTAATGCCTACTCTCCCTTGTTTTTTGATCACATTATGGTGGGTGTGGAGCATAGGAATAATGCTATTTTGGATCAAAACAAGTGGAATATTCATTTTTTACTCTTAGCATGGTTTATCAAATTGCCGGAAGACGTTGGTAAGGTGGCTACTGCTAAGGGCCCTATAGCGACTAATCGTTGTCAGGTGGTTTGGGTAAGACCAAATGATGGATGCATTAAGATTAATGTTGATGGTAGCTTTACTCCTAGTTTGTAGAAAGCTGAGTTTGGTGGGGTCTTATGTGATGAACATGCCCATTGGGTTATTGGTTTTGTTGGTTTTGCTGTAGCTAGAGAAATTTTGTTATTGGGACTTCTGGCTGTTAAAGCTGGGTTGATGTTTGCTTGGGAGCATGGGTTTTGAAAGGTTTGGCGTGAGTCAAATTCTCTTGAAGCTATTTGCCTAGCTAAGCTCCGTCACGTCCCAGGATTCCATGCTCATCCTTCCATTGTGGGTGATATTTAGCATCTTTTGTAGAGGCATTGGAAAGTTTGGTTATCTCATGTTTTTAGAGAAGCTAACACATATGTAGACCACATGGTGTATTTGGGATCTATGGATGAGTCTCTAGCCGTCTGGGATTCTCTCTAAGCCCATCTTTCTTGTCTCCTCCTTGCTGATGGCTTGGGAACCCATTACATTAGATTGTATTTTTTTTTTTTTTTCTTTTTGGCTGCTTTTGTTCATTCCCCAAAAGGGAAAAAAAAAACACCCATATTACATTTTTTTTTCTAAATTTATTATTATTATTTGGGGTTCGTCTGTCTAAAACTTAGTTGTCAAATAATTATCTATATTAATTGTTTTAGATTTTAGTTTAATTAATTTATGTTTTGCTGTAAATTATATTGTCCTATCGTTTATCGCACGAATAAAGCTATAAACAAGGAAATAAGAAAACATGGAAATTTAAGTTTAGAAAAATTTTGTCAACCAATTTGGTAAATCGAATAAGTGAATACTATTTTATGAAATAAGTGATAAGCTTTTCCTCTACTTATTTAGCATGAATCTAATGTCTAATTTTAGTACATTACTCCCAATTACGATGAAACTGTAATGACATTTTTTTAAACTAAAACTATATGTATGAGATTCAAGAATAATCTAAATTTAAACAACAAGAATAATAAAAAAATTAAAGTGAAGAAATATTTGGTTCAAATCTATGTTTGACAAAAACAAATAACACAAACTCACAAATTATTGAAAAAGGACTTCAGTGAAGAACTCTCACATGCCAATTTCTTACACATTGCATTGAATTTTCATGCATTTTGAATGATACTGTTTACTTCTTTTTTTTTTTGTTGGTACAGTAGATAAACAAAAACACTAATATCTAATAAAGGAGGCACCATGATATTTCTTGTTGATTCATTTAATGAGCCAAGCTGTTCACAAACTTTCCAATGTGTAAATGAGAACTTCCGCCCTCATCAACAGCTTTTGTTGCCAAAGTCTTCCATTGAGTGACATTTCTCTTAATTACTCTCCCTCTCTCACTCTCCATAATTTCCATTATACAATGCATCAAAGCTTCCTTTCTAAAATTCCCTTCATCATCCATCGGAACTCTTAAACCTATTTTCCAAACATCTTCTATAAGCTTAGCATTGGTGGGCTGGTCTGTCCATTGTGGCATGGCAATCATCGGAACTCCTAAGCTTAAAGCTTCCAACGTGGAGTTCCACCCACAATGTGTCACAAAGCATCCTAAGGCCTCATGCTCTAATAGTTTCAATTGAGAACACCATGATAAGACTAAACCTTTCTCAGAGTTTCTCTTAAAGGCTTTGGGGATCTTGCTCTCCTCAGTAGCCCTAACTACCCACAAGAAGTAACATCCACTCTCTTGTAAAGCAAAAGCTACTTCCTTCATTTGCTCTTCAGTAAGGACTGAATAACTCCCAAAGGAGACATAAACAATAGACCCTTTTGGCTTATCATCCATCCACTTCGCACATTCTTCACTTTTGAAGAGACTGAAGCCATACTCCTTATCATCTTCAACTTGCTTGTCCAGAAACATCGATGGTATGGTTGGTCCTATTGTCCTTAACTTTGGCCAGATATTTGTCAACCTATCTGTTACCTACAAAATGTTTTACTATTATGTCAATTCAAAGTAATATTGAAGATAAATAAAGTATATTATGGGTTGATATATGGAAACTATAAGGCATGTCCATCATAAATATTAAATCTAAATTTACATATTGTAACAGGAATGGCAAATTTTAGTCCATTATAAAAAGTTTGTAACAATATAATCCAACTAGTGTAACTCAACCAAAAGCATCGTTTAATTACAAGTATCACTAATGAAAACGCTCAATACTTCATAGGTTATTTTTAAATATACTTTTAAAAATAATTTTTAATATTGTTATCATCTAAAGAACTTTATTTGAACAAAATATTTTTTAGAATTTTTCGTTTATTGATTTTGCTATTAGGTATCTTTTCCTAATGATTTTAGAATATAGATACAGTCAAACATTAGTCTACTGCTAAAAGATTTTGCTTGTATAGAAAGTCAAGGACTCAAATATTTGCTCCACCATTATTAAAAATGAGGTACTATCCTTAACAACAAAACACTCTTTTATCTTAAAAAAAAAAAAAGAAAAAACAACTACACACTTTTATAATATGCCTAATTTTAATTAGGTAATCCTCCATATATTAGAACACCTAAAGTTTCTTTCAATTAATTGTTAACAAATAAAACATATTTAATTTAGTTTAGATGCCAATTTTGTTTTAAAACTTATCATTAAATATATTTTCAATTGATTTATAAATTATTTTCTACAATTGTAACAAATCAAAGATAGACTGATTCACTTAAATTTACTGTAGTTACTAAGGATAATTTGGATTATATATCATGAATACTTTCTACTTTTTAGAAAAAAAAGCCAATAAATAAAAGCATTAATAAGAAGTTTTAAAATATTAATTTCTTCTTGGTTAGCACATTGATCTAGTTTAATTTAATTTGTTGAAATTTAAAAGATGACTCATAAGTTGAACAATAATTATAGCTACTGAATAAAAAATTAAATTGACAAATTTACCATGAAACATGGGACACTCTTGCATATAAAATAACCTTTACAGTATTAAAAAAAATTTTTTTGGTATTTAGTATTATAACTTTTTTGACTTCAATATTTGTAACTTTATATATGATCCACTTTTGGCTTCAATATTAAATTGACAAATATGCATAATCCATATTACTTTATTCAATAAATTTACACATCCATGTATTGCTGCTTGGGTGACATACACCAGAACGCCCCTTCAACATGGTATTGACACAAATAACAGCTTAGAAAATTAAACAATAGACAAAGACTTTAATTTTTTGTTGTATAAAATGGTAATTGTTGTATTTTAACTATAGTTACATATGAGTATATTGATAAACAAGATCGAGAAGATACGTACAATAATACGATGAGTAACATCGTATTTTTGTCCCTGATAAATACATTCTTTATCAATTCAATTTCTAAAAGATAAATTTTATTAATTTGATCCCTAGAACATGAGATCCCTAATTTTTTTTGGTCTTTGGTGTTAGTAATTGTACGTGTTAATTGTTAGCTGCACAACCCTTCAAAAGTGACTGACAATAATTCTGAATGTATAGTTTGGGTGGTTATGATGGATAACAAACAAATCTTATAAAAGTTAGTATTGTATTAATGATTCTTTTTGAGTTATGACTATTAGAATAGATTTCTTGAAGCTCACTAGTCACATAAAGAGTGGAATTCAATTAGAAGCTTAGTACTTCATTGATTTTAAAGATGATTACATGCTTGCAAGAGAAAGATCAAAGTATAGAAGAACTTTCTGATGGATAAAATGACATCTCAAAGCATGAACCTAAGTATTTTTAAGTCCATTCAATCTGAGAAGATTGATTGAAGTATTAGAAGATAAGTCTTTGTCTTAAACTAGGTTTAGAAAGATGCTTTCTAGAAAGATAACTTTGCAAAAAAATGCCTCTACCATAAGGATGTCATCAGAAGGTATCCATACAATGGATCATAAAATGAAAACCTTTTCTAAAGCTAAAGATTGAAGAATATGAGTTGCTAAAAAGAAGCAGGAAAACCTAAAAATCCATTGAGATGCAAGTATAAAGGATAGCTAACATTAACGACTAGCTTGCAAAATTGGCTACCTGATGGATTGACAAGATAGAAGCTTCCTAAACGCTGAATTCAGACAAAAAAGAAAAAAAAAAAAAAGACTAGAATCCCACAAATCAAGTCATTGGAAGGACAAACCATCTAATCTCAAATGTTTATAAATTTAGCAAAGTCAAAAGTAAATGGATTGGTGAATTGAATTACAAGTGCATTCATTGCTTTCTTTATTGACACTTATAATCTGTCCTTCTCATCAAGTTTATGATTAAGTGTTTTGTAGCACTTATTAGCTAACATCCTCTTACAGAGAAGTTAGAGAAACCTTCCTCACTAGTAATCATTGTACATCCATACATAGTGATTAACTAAGAGTGTTCTAAACACAAATCATTCCATACTCCATCTTTTAACCTAACTCGGTAGCGGTCAAAAAGTTAGCTTAGAGAACTAGTACAATATTACTCGAATCATTGGCTTAGAGAGGCTAGTACAATGCTACTTGGTTGTAAGCTTGGAGATGTTTGTATAGAACTACTTAGTTCACATAAATTTGTAACTTTTTGTAAGGGGTTAGATGTAGGCAATTGTTGGTCAAGCTAGTATAAATTGTGTGTGATCCTTCTGATCCCTATATCTTTTTATATTTTGTCGTATATCTTTCTGATCACCTTCTCATCACTTAGAATCCAAGTTTTTATAATAAAGATAAACAAGAGTTTCCTAAAAGCAAATCTAAAGATAAAACATGTTCATCTAACATCATAGCTCCTGCAATCCAAGTTGACATATACTTGACATATTTGTTTGAGCTCCAAGATTTCCAAAGTTTTTGAAGACATGGTTCAACCCCATTTCTTATGCCAATTACCATCCGCTATTGGCATCAGATCTCAACCTCCAGGGTTGAGCTTCCTAATGGTTGCAAAAAAAAATATTCGAGAAGATGGCACAACCAACATTACACATTGCTAAAGAACACTCCATAAATAGGCCTTCATACTTCAATGGAGAAGATTGTCATTATTGGAAGGATGAAATGAGGTGGTTCATTGAATCTACAAACCTAGATATGTGGGAAATCATTGATTAAGGAGATTATGTTAAGATAGCAAAGTAACCACCACAACTGTAATAGCAAGAAGGAAAACTTCCACAACCAGCACAGCAAATCGCTCTTCCAAGCAATCAATGGACTAATGCTTAGAAAGCAAAAATTCAATTGAATGCTAAAGCAAAATATCTACTTGATTGTGCTTTAAGCAAAAGTAAGTATGATAAAACCATTTCATGCAATGCAGCAAAAGAAATATGGGATTGTCTCCAAGTTCTACATGTAGGGACAAACCAAGTTAAAGAAACAAAAGTTAGCATGCTAGTACATTAATATGAGATTCATAAGCTGAATGAAAATAAATCAATTAATGATATGAACACTCACTTTATGCACATCATCAATCAGCTTAAGGCTTTAGGTAAACTATACTTAAATGCAAAAATGGTAAGGAAGATTCTTAGAAGCCTTCCCTAAGCTATGGCAACCAAAAGTGACTGCCATACAAGAGGCCAAATACCTCAATACATTATCTCTGGATGCTCTCATTGGCTCTTTTAAGATTCATGAAATTGTGATAATAGAGGCACATTAAAATGTGTCAAGAAAAGGGAAATATAGCTTTGAAGTCCCTTCAGAAGATAGCCGAACTAAGCACAATGCTATGGCATCAAAAGATTTTGATAAAGAAGCTTCTAAAGAAAAAGATATTGAGGAGAAGTTGCATTCCTCATCAAAAGTATTTCTAAAGCTTGGAAGAAGAGGCCCAAAGTGAAGAAAGGACCCATCCAGAAGAGAAATTAAAAAAAAACTAAGAAAAAAGATCGAGAAAAATGACTCTAGGAAGAATGAGTTGATATGCTACAAATGAAAACACCTAGTCAAATAAGGCCAGATTGCCCCTAGTTAAACAAAATGCAAAAGAAGAAGCCAGCCAAGAAGAAAGCAATGATGGCTACATGGGAAGACCTTAATAAGGAACAAGAGTAAAAGAAAATCAAGAGAAGAAATTGAAGTAGCCAATCTTTGCTTCATGGCTGACATTGCTTCTGATGATGAAGAAATTGAGGTACAACGTTCTAAACCTTAACATTCTTATGATAAATTATTAAATGCATATAATGAGCTTCTACACAATTCCTAAATCATATCTACTTAATATGCATCGTTAAAGAAAATTATTAAAAAATTGTCTTCAGATTTTGAATTTCTCAAATTTGAGAAAGATAAGCTAAGACATCAGAGTGGGTGTTGGTATTCTTTTCTCTCTTTATTTGTCTCTCTTCTCTAGGTGTGAGTGTTTTCTGAGTATCAATGTCCTACAAGTTGATGACTGATGTGTGGGTATGAAATTGTTTTGATGTTTTGATACTCATTTTCAACTATAGCTATTTGCTTTGATGTTTTGCAATTTGAAAGTACATGTGGGTTGGTATTACACTAAATGTTAAGTATTTGACCAAAAAAAAAAAAGTGGTTTTGGTTCATGGTAGTGAGATTATTGATAGATTTGAGAAGAAAGGTTTCAAACAAAAAAAAAAAAAAGCCAAAAGAATTGAGCAATACAAACCAACCCCCAGACTTCACGAGTTCATACGATGAGAATGCAAACTAATTTTTCTCTAGTCCATTTAGATTATGGACCAACCTAATCTAACCTGTTTATTCTTTGATTTGCAAAGACTGAGTCAATGCGGACTGGGTTATCTCATATAGCTAGTTGTAGCTTTCACCAATGATACACACTTATAAACACTTATATTTTATTGGTTTTGAAGTGTTAACATTAGGCTAATGTTTGTGCAATGCCCCAAAGTTTTGTACAATATAAATTTTAGATGCTTACCCTGAAAATAATGAATGCTGAATGATTCACTCACTTTTATTTGTCATGATCGGGATCCGAGATTGAAAGTTCGGGATCATGGGTCGGGGTCTGAGGTCTGGGTTCTAGGGTAGATGGTCCGAGGTCAAGGTTGTTTGTTGTAGGCATGATAATACAAGTGAAATGGCGGAGGGGTTGAGGTGAGTTCCAAGATTTGGGTTCCAGGATCGAGGTCTGAGAGTATGGCTCCTTGGGTATTAGTGAGAAAACTAAGTTTTGAAGTGTGTAATTGATTGCCCATGGACCTGTAATCAATTACTAGCTTCTCAGAATACCCACAAGCTAAATTTTACTAGTTGTAATCAATTACACATAATGGTAATTGATTACCACGAGGCTATATATAGCCTGGATGCTTTCTCTCTCTCTCTCTCTCTCTCTCTCTCTCTCTCTTTCCTCAATTTGCACTACTCTTTCCCTCTCTAACCCCAAAAACTCTCTCCCTTATCTCTAAAACCCTCCCTTTCCTCATCCTTTGCCTGCATTTCAAATCTTTTCATCCAAATCCACATCAACTACACATTCTATTCTTCTTGTAACATCAAATCCCCCTTAAATCCTTCCCTCTTTTCTCTACATCCACCATTGTTGAGCTTGGAGCTTGGAAGCGGAGATATTAAGGAGCCCACTCTATTCCTCTTCCTCATTTCCTTTCTAAGGGTAATTATTAACATCATTTCCTTTTCTCTTCCTAAAAAATACCGATGCTTGCACAATTGGAAACTTCCTATAAATCCTAGGTTAGGGGAATAGGAGATTTTATTCAATTGAGTACTTAGATATTGAAATATAGCCTTGTTAGCTTGGCTATGACATTGTTGTAGTGTTTTTGGTGCTAGATTACCCCAAGGGTTTCCCTTTTGACTCCGTAACTCCATAGAGTTGGAATTTCTACTTCCAGGATAAGTCGATGAATAGATACTATATTATTAACTAGCTGTCTAACTTAATTATCCTATCTATGTCTGTTTTCTAGTAATTATCAAGGCATTATGATGTTGAATCTTTCCTTAATTATATTATTTCCAAATTTTGCACATGGGATAATGAATTGTTTTCTGTGGAGCTATGTTAATTGTTATGTTTTGAAAAGAAATGAGAATGCATGATTGAGGTTTTGACATGAGATTCTATTGAAATGGCTATGTGTACTTAATGATAGGATTTTATTATGGAATTTTTTGTATCTAAAAATGAGAATAAAATGAGAATAGTTATGTATGATGGTATAAGAAAGGCTTAGAAAAGTCTATGATAAGATCTGCAACTAACTATAATCGACGTTAGCCCTGGAGCACCTTGAATTATTATTTGCACAGCCACATAGAATGTGGTACGTCATAATTTATACAACCACTCAAGAAGTGATACGTGATGAATACGAGATCACACGAAGGAAAAGCAGTGTGATCTTGATGAACCATCCTAGATTACATAACTCCCCATTGGTTTTACGTAATTCAATAATATTTTGAAACATGGTTCTTATTTAACATCACACATAAGTATGTTTTTTTCTAATTTTTTGTACATTATTCTATGTGGGTTAAAGATGTTCTATATGTGGGTTAAAGATTTTATATCTCTCACTGAGTTGCATAAACTCACTCTATTGTCTTTTCCTCTTTCTCAGATACAAGTGCTGAATTAGGATTTGACCTTCCTGCCCTGCAACAGTGACTTCATGTTTATCTTTTTCGGTGAGCCCTTATTGATCAAGGGCATAATGTGATTCTAAATTTTTGGTAGACTTCCTAAACTAGTGTAGCTCTATAGTGCCACATGCAAGGTCTGACCCTTGCTTAGCTTGTATTTGTATTGAAAATATGGTATTAGGTATATTTAAGTATGAATATTTGTTATTGGTGTTATTGGTGTTCTTGTTTCTTAATTGACTGGATACTGCTATATGAACCAAGGAGAAATGCATATTATATATTTTGGATGACAAGATCTGTTGATATGTTTTTAATTCCTATGTTATGTGCTGTAGGGTGCATTCTATTGATTTGAATGTGTATGTTATTTTGTGTAGAGAAAGGATTCATATTCAGGATTTGTCCTAAGTACAAAAGAGACTGTCCAATTTTCTAGAAATGTTTTGTGAAAGGCTTGCTGGGGAATTTGTCCTTTATGCCCTAGTCACGGCCCGAGTTAGGTCATGACAAAGTTGGTATCAAAGCTTAGGTTTTCCTATGTACTATGGAACAAGTGTCCTTTAGTAGGATCACGATTGTGCAAATGGAAGCTGGCCTAT
The DNA here is from genome assembly GCA_031439595.1 of Pterocarpus santalinus. Classification (NCBI taxonomy): domain Eukaryota; kingdom Viridiplantae; phylum Streptophyta; class Magnoliopsida; order Fabales; family Fabaceae; genus Pterocarpus; species Pterocarpus santalinus. The sequence goes on from CM062529.1 coordinate 30,010,258, forward strand.
TTTCACAAAGTGTAATGCTACTAGTGGCTTTTAGGATTGATATTCTTGATGTTTTTGTCTTGAGTCATGTACACCTAAATTGTCCCTTGTCTTAAAATTCAATCAGGTTCTAATCACAATGTCCATTCCCTTAGGTTAAATACCACCTAAGACACGCACCAACACTGTAAGGGTAGGAGTCTAAGAGGCTTTTGATGTTGAATCCGATCGGATCCCCTCTCCTCCTCCGAAAGGGAGAGGCTGTGGTTAAGGAAAGGGCCATGGAGGACCGGCCAAGCAAGCCAAGGAGCCAACCCTTGAAGAAGAGCTAGTTAACCTAGTTGCTAAGATGAGAGAAGTCCATTAGATTTTTAACACTCTGGTGGAGCTTCTAGCCAAGTAGAGGAAGGGTAGAGCACAAACCCATGCTAAGTCAGATCCTCTTATTAGGGGGTACCAGCAGCCTTCGCTGGGGGCAAACATGACCATCGAATCCTTCCTTAAGTTGAACATGCTAAGCTTTTCTGGGAATCCTTTGATAGATGACTCGCAGTTGTTCTTAGACCGTACCAACAAGGTCCTTAGAACTCTCAAATGTTCGAGTCAAGGCAATAGAGTTGGCAGCATATAACATAAACGAACCTGCTGAGTAGTGGTATAAGACCCTTCTCGAGGAAAGGAATGCTTTTGGACTACCTCTCCTTACTTGGGAAAAATTCACCAAAGTCTTTATGATGAGGTTCCTTCCTATTAATAAGAGGAAGAAATTTGCTGCTAAGTTTAAAAAGTTGAAGAAGACGCCTCGGATGCCTATAATAGAGTATGAAGAATAGTTCACTAGGCTATCAAGATATACCCCTCACCTAGTATCCATAAAGGCCATGAAAGTTAGGAAATTTGTTTGGAGCTTAGTTGATCCCTTATTCTCTAATCTATTTCCTATGGTTGGGAGGATGTCATATGCTGAGATTGTGGATGCTACTTATGGCCTTAAGTCTGAAATGGTAGGTCGCCAAAGAGTCTGACAAAAAGCAAAAAATGAAGGGATCCTTTTCCGGATGGATCCAGTTTTAGAGGAGCATAGAGTTATTAGGGCCGACGCTAAGCACCATTACTTAGGGTGACTTCTTTTGGGCATACTCCAATGAGTGTATCTACCTCAAGATCCTAGGTTGGCAGTGTATCTCAGCCAAGCATGCAAGGATCTGGGCAGTCAAACACCCCCAAACAGCTATGTTATCTTTGTGGGAACTACCACTCAGGATTGTGTCTCAAGGTCATTGCAACTTGATTTGGATATGAACTGCTAGGGCATATCAAGAGGGATTGTCCCTACTTTAGGGGAGCTTTTGGCCATAGTTCTGTTCATCTCACAACACCTGCACTATCCTATTCAGTTTTATCCCATGGTAGTTCTTCTAGACCTGCGAGCAGAGGATCAGGTAGAGGGGTAGGTGGCAGAGGCTTTAGCAATAAAAGATCAAGAAAAGGCCAGCCAAAAGTCTTTGCATTAACCAAATAGGATGCTCAGGCTTCGAATGACGTGGTGGTAGGCACCTTGTATGTTAGTTCCTTTGAGGCCTATGTATTGTTTGACCCGGCCTCTACATAATCGCATGTGTCCCTATATTTTTGCTTCTCATTTCAGCAAGCAACCGGTGATGCTGGACCATACATTTTGGGTTAGCACCTTCATAGGGGAATCTTTAATGGTTTAATTGATGTTCCTATCATCCATAGTCAATGTAAATGAAATAGACACACTCGCTAATTTGATGTTGCTAGAAATGAGGGATTTTGATATCATCTTAAGCATGGACTGATTAGCATTGTGCCATGCCATAGTAGATTCCTACTCCAAACTGCTAAAGTTTGATGTTTCGAATGGGCCGTCCATTGTGTTCTACGGAGATAATTACTTAAACCCCGCAAACTTAATTTCCTCTATAAGTGCTATGCACTTGATGAATAAGGGAAATGAAGGTTACCTTCTTATAGTTCGAGATGTTGAGGCTATATTGCCAAGCCTTGACCAAGTTCCTATGGTCAGGGAGCTTCTAGATGTGTTTATTGAGGAATCACCTGGAATGCCTCCTAATAGAGAGATTGAGTTTTGCATAGACATGGCCTTAGGCGTCCAACCTGTCTCCATTCCTCCTTATCATATAGCTCCAATCAAATTAGGAGAATTAAAGATTCAATTGCAGGATATGCTGCATAAGGGTTATTCACCCAAGTGCATCGTTGTGGGGCACTCCAATGCTCTATGTAAAGAAGAAGGATAGGTTAATGCGATTATGCATGGATTATACACAACTTAACCGATTGACTGTTTGTAAGAAGTACCCATTGCCTAGAATTGATGACTTGTTTGATTAGCTCTAAGGGGCTTCGTGCTTCTCTAAGATTGATCTCCATTCCGGATATCAACAATTGAGAATTCAGGAAAAAGATGTTCCTAAGACCGGCTTCCAAACTCGTTATAGGCATTACAAGTTCTTAGTGATGTTCTTCGGGTTGACCAATGCTCTAGCGGCTTTCATGGACCTGATGAATAAGGTATTCAACCCCTTCTTAGACCACTTCATGATCATCTTCATTGATGATATCCTAGTTTATTCTACGAGCAAGGAAGAGCATGAGTATCATCTAAGAATAATTCTACAGATTCTGAGGAATCATCAGCTTTATGCTAAATTTTCTAAGTGTGAGTTTTGGTTGGACCAAGTGGCCTTTCTAGGTCACGTGATATCTAGATCGGGGATTATGGTGGATCTTAGGAAGGTGGAGGCCATTCAAAAGTCGCCAAGGCCTACAACTGTAATGGAAATTTATAGTTTCTTGGGCTTGGCAGGTTCTTACAGGAGATTTATCAAGGATTTTTCTAAAATCTCTGCCCTTTTGACCAAGTTAACCTAAAAGCGGGTATAATTCCAATGGTCTAATGCCTGTAAAGAAAGTTTCAAAGGCTTAAGACTTGTTTGACCGTAGCCCTAGTGCTCATTTTGCCCTTGAGCTTTGGAGGATATTCGGTATACTATGATGCATCCTAGGGTAGGACTTAGGTGTGTTCTCATGCAACATGGCCTAGTCATTACCTATGCTTCATGGCAATTGAAGAGGCATGAATAGAATTATCCCACCTATGATCTGGAGATAGCAACTGTTGTCTTTGCACTGAAGATTTGGAGACATTACCTCTATGGCAGAACCTGTTAGATTTACATAGACCATAAGGGCCTGAAATATATCTTCCAACAAAAAGACTTAAACTTGAGATAGTGTAGTGCTCAAGGATTATGACTACACTATCTTCTACCATCTGGGCAAGGGTAATGTGGAGGCTAATGCCTTGAGCAGGAAGTCTATCAGAAGTTTGGTTCATATAGCCCCTGCTAGAAGACTGTTAGTGGAAGAAATCCACAAATTAGAGTCGAGGATGTGCACTTTGAGCTTGGAAGCTTTAGGCTACTTCTAGGCCACGTACGGGCCCAATCTTCATTGATTGAGCAAATCAAGGTTATGCAATATAAGGACCCAAAGCTATGCCAACTGGCAAAAGACGTTTATAATGGAAAGGAATCAGAGTTTTCTCTCGACCATGTGGGTGTGCTAAGGTGTGTTAACTATTTGTGTGTACCAAATGTGGGTGACCTGAGAAGGACTCTCCTAGAGGAAGCCTACAATTTTGGGTAAGCAGTTCATACTAATTCCACTAAGAGGTATGAAAATTTGAAGCAACTATTTTGGTGGGATGGCATGAGAAGAGACATGGGAGACTTTCTATCTTGCAGCTTGGTGTATCAACAAGTTAAAGTTGAACACCAAAGACTCGTCGTTTTGTAACAGGTAGAGATACCAAAGTAGAAACGTAAAATAATCACCACAGACTTTGTGGCCGGCTTACCCAACAGTTTTAGAGGTTTTGACTCCATTTGGGTAATAGTAAATAGAATGACTAAGTCAGCTCATTTTCTCCTAGTTAAGACTACCTACAACACTTCTCGTTATGCTAAGGTTTATGTGGATGAGATTGTCCGACTTCATCGGATTTCGGTGTCCATCATCTCATATTGTGAGCCTTAATTCACATCTCATTTTTGGAAGGCATTCTAGACAGCCTTAGGGACCCAGCTTGACCTCAGTACGACGTTCCACCCTCAAACAAATGGGCAATCCGAAAGGATAATCCAAATGTTAAAGGATATGTTGAGATCCCGTGTTCTGGACTTTGGGGGAATTAAGATAGTTACTTGCCTCTGGTGGAGTTTTCTTACAATAACAATGACCAAGCTAGTATTCATATGGCACTATTCGAAGCCATTTAAAGGAGATGTTGTAAATCTCCCATCAAATGGTTTAAGATTGGTGAAACTAAGCTTTTGGGACTCGAGATTCAATTGAAAAAGTTCGTTTAATTAGGGAAAGACTTCTGGTAGCTCAAAGCAGGCAGAAAAGTTTATGCTGATCATCGAAGGCAAGATCTAGAATTCCCAGTGGGTGACCATGTTTTTTTTCGGTTGTCACCTATGAAGAGTGTAATTGTAACACCCTACTAATTCGATGTTATGCTTAAGTTATAGCACGAAATCGAGTAGATTGTGTTACCATATTAACACTCTGCTTACCTTTCATGATTCGTGTTCCCTCTTATCATCACTTCTCTTCTTTTTTTTTCTTTTAATAGACGAAACGGCGCACTTCTATACTAAGGGCGAAACAAATTTAACAAAATATAACAAAAGATAAGAATAGTACAATAACATTACTGTATACGTGCATATATATATGTATATATCCGAAACCACTGCTTCAGTTTATGTACAAAGTATCAAAGTAGAATACATAAGTGGGTCGGCGTACCAAAAAGACAATAATTCCCGTATCAGTCAAAAGATCCTATGGTCCTCAGAGGACATTTCATAACCTACTGCTAATTCTACTGTTAAGTCTGTGACCCAGAGCTATGTGCTGTCTAAAATAGGGTCATGTTGTATAACATCTCCTATTGACTAAACTACTTTGTCAGATAGCCGTTAGCCATGTCAGGCCCGGCCAGAGAATACTCTGCGCTAGGTCCCAAGGAGGAAGAGGGTGACGAGCTGGTGGCCTCGGAAGGGTCACTCTCTTAACTAAGCAGCACATCGGCAATGGCCTGCGGAGGTGACTCCGGTGCAGGATCAGCAGGAGGTGCCTGTGCTGCAGGTGCAGGAGGAGCTGGAGGTAGGTGCGCCATGTGCAGTGGGACAGCAATGTAAGGAGTCACAGGGTCAAAAATAGGATGATGCAAAGGGACATCAAAGTTCCTGTTGCTAAAGAGGTAGAGACGGAAGTTACACAAACTGGCTATATACAAGGAATCCGACACTAGATCATGGTGAAGCTGTAAAGCTGAGATCTCAATGAAGAGGGTAGTCGTGGAGTCCATCGCCAGCGTCTGAGAATGATGCGGAAAATATAGAACGGGGTGAGAATTTCAAGAAATTCTCAGTAGGGTTCGTGTGTAGTGGTTATCTGATGTCACATGCATTCTCAGTTGCCTCGGGTTTTATTTAATTATAAAAACACGTGCTCAAACTGAAATATCCATTTTAATGAGTTCAAGAAAATGTTTGGTCCAAGGCAAGGTTCAGTTTTACTTTAGTTGACGTAAGAAACAGAGCAGATTACTAATAATAATATATAGAATAATAAACAGAACAAATAAATAAACAGCAGTAAGCAAACATAATAGACAACTGTAAACATCTTGACATAATTATTTCATGTAACCATGCAGTTATGTGATCATGCAGACTTAATCATGAACCTTTCTTCACAAGCTTTTCCGTTAATTTTCATCATTTTCCATCTCTTAGTCCCCTGGGAGTTCTTGGCCATTTAGACTCCTGGATAATAGTCTGCTTTTCAGGATCGAGCTCATTCCTATACAGGAATGCCGGGTTTACTTTCCCCGACCTTCTCACCGATCTATTCCCTTTAACTTCTTATCCGGGGCTGACCCAAGTAGCATGGAACTTTCATAGTAACTTATTCCTTATCATAACTTTCATAGCTTTCTTGAAAATGCACATGCATTAACATGTAATTCATAACTTATGCATGGATTCTACCAAAATTTTGGCAGCATAACGAAACGTATCCGCTTCCCCATGAATAGTGCCAGCACACCAGAACATCAATTTGTCATAAAGGTTACAACACTACATATGTAGTCCAACATGAAACTTATCATAACAATAATCTCATTAAGGCAAAGTTTCTGCCTCAGCATAGTCAGCCAACTCGGTTCTTCTAAATCAAGCCATAATTTCTATTTAACTCATTTAGACCTCAATTTTGGATATGTACAAGTGTTATGTAAACCTCTTTGCTCCCATCTAATTTTGATATCTATAACTTAAGATATTTAGGTTTTATCCCGGCCTGCCTAGTGGCTAGCCAGAATTAGATAACTGAAAGTAAAAATCCACTAAAAATCAAAAACAGAACTCAAATTACATGAAATTGGACTCATATTAAAGTTAACAGGCTCAAGTTTCATTTTACAAAAATTTCCATTCCATTCGACTTAGTAGAGCTCGAATTACAAGCCCCGAATTCTGACTTTCCTAAACTATCCTATTCCGATCCGGTTTGGATATAGGGCAACTTTTTTGGATCATTGGGAGCAACTGGGACCTTATCTAATTCTAAAATTTTTATGGGTTATTCTTCTATGTGTAAGCTTTCTAAAAAAGTTAGTTTCACTCATTTTCAAGTAGTATAGCGAAGTTCTACCCTGAATAACCCAGTCTGCCCAGAACCAGAATCAAAACCCTCGGTCGAAATTCAAAAATTCATATCTCTCTCAATGCTGATCCAAAAGCCTTATATGATATATGTATGGAAATCCCTAGATGTCTAGTTTCATATAAAAATGGTTCCACCTAGTTTAATCAGCTGTAGACAGAGTCGTACACTCCGCCGTACGGACTGCCGAGGGTTTTTGGTTCTCCAACCCATCAGCTCTTCCTCTTTTCATTCTTTCTTGCTTCCAATTCGGTTTTAATCAAACAAACAGCCCAAAACCAATCACATATCATCATAATAATTCATTTAACATATCAAATATTGTGAAAATAATCCAAGCTCAGCCAACCAAGACCACATAATTGATGCAAGTATTAAACCCCTACCTTTGTTCTAAGTGATTTTGCTGGATTTTTGAAGGCTTGGATGAGCAAAGCTTGATTAAGCTTGATGTTGGCTGGAGTTATGTGAGTGAAGAAGAGAGGAAGAGACCTGAAAGGAAAGAAGAAAGTGGCGCAAGAAAAGGGGTCTGAATGGGTGATAAAAGGGTGGAAAAATCTGATTACATTGAGTGGTTGTGGTTGGCTTGCTTTGGCTTTTGATTGGTTGATATTCCATGGCTGAGTTTCAACCAACTTTCCTTGTTTTTATGGCCAAAGTGGTGCCACATTTGGTGCTAAGTGGCTGAGTTATCAACCACTCAAGGTAGGGTAAAAGAATTGAAATTCTATTGGTTCGGTTCCGACAGTTTAAAATACCATAATTTTATCGATTTCCTTTAAAATGGTAAATTGGTTTTCAATAAAATTTTATGAAATCTCCTATACTCCTAACTTAATTATCTCATATCTAAACTCAAGTAATTGCTAATCAATTGATTCTAAATAATTATTTAACCGACTTTTAATTATTATCAATTATTCGATAAAACCGAATAATTAGGCGAAAAACGGTGGATGTTACATTACCACCCTCCTTAAAAAAAATTTTGTTTTCAAAATTTAGTACTTGAGAATAGTTCAGATACTCCTTTCTCATATCTGATTCTAGCTCTCAGGTGTAATCCTCCGCATCTCCTTTTCCCCATGCCACTTTTACTAGCTGCACGGTTTTGTTCCGAAGTTGTCTGCTACTTCTGTCTACGATCCATGCTGGTTGTACGCAGAATGTCAGGTCCTCTTTTAACTGTATTGATTCGAGTTCTAGGGAGTGGGTAGGGTCAGATTGATACTTTCTGAGTTGGGAGACATGAAAAACATCATGGAGGTTTGATAGATGTGGAGGCAAAGCGACTCGGTATGCAACTGATCCGATTCGCTTCAAGATTTGAAAGGGACTGATAAAGCGAGGATTTAGCTTCTTGACTTTAACTGCTATACTATCCCTATTGTAAGAGTAACCTTCAAAAATACATGGTCTCCTTCCTGAAATTCTAGAGGTTTCCTCCTGATATCCGCGTAACTCTTCTGGCGGCTCTGAGCGGCAAGCATCTTGCTCCATATTTTCTTAATCTTCTCAGTGGTCTGCTAGACTAAATCAGGCCCCAATAGAGTTGATTCTCCTGTTTCATACCAGCACAAGGGAGATTGACACTTTCGTCCATACAATTCTTCGTAAGGAGCCATGCCGATGCTAGCGTGATAGCTATTGTTGTATGCGAACTCGGCCAACGGTAAGTATCGATCCCAATTTCCGCATTACTCCAGTATATAAGGTCGTAGCATATCTTCCAAGGTTTGAATCATCCTTTCAGTTTGGCCATCTGTTTGCGGGTGATATGCAGTGCCTAAATACAGCTTCGTACCGAACGCCTTCTGTAAAGCTCCCCAAAATCATGAGGTAAACCTCGAGTCTCGATCAGAGATAATAGTTGAAGGGGTCCCATGCAACCTTATAATCTCTTGAATGTACAGTTGAGCTGGTTTTTCCTATGGATAATTTGCTAGAACGGGTAGGAAATGAGCAGATTTGGTTAATCTATCCACAATAACCCATATAGTATCATATCCCATTGATGTCCTTGGTAACCCTATTATAAAATCCATGGAGATACTCTCCCACTTCCACTCAGGGATTTCCAGGGGTTGTAACATCCCAAAAGGTTTCTAATATTCCACTTTCACCTTCTGACAGACCAAACACTTACCCACGAAGCTTGCTATATCTGACTTCATGCCCGGCCACCAAAACATTTTCTTGAGGTCTTGATACATTTTAGTAATGTCGGGAAGTACGGCAAAATCGCCCCTATGTGCTTCTTCTAAGATTCTTCTTTGAAGATCGTTCCTTTCGGGAACACACACTCTGTCATGGCACTACCAGATGCCCTCTTTCTCTTGGGCAAAACCCATTAATCTCCCTGATTGTACGAGATTAATCGTACGTTGAAAGTTAGCATCCTGCTACTGTGCTTGCCGAATCTGGTCCTTAAAGCTGCTGGTTATTTTAATTTCGTATATCTGAAGAGTCTTGGGAGTTGTAAGGATTCCCAAATTAAGATTTCGGAAACTTTCAATAAGCTCCATCTCTTTAATCATCATCCAGGCTACGATCAATGATTTCCTACTCAGCACATCTGCCACGATGTTTGCCTTACCTGGGTGGTATTTCAATCCAAATTCGTAGTCTTTAAGGAGTTCCATCCATCTCCACTGCCTCATGTTTAATTCCTTCTGATCGAAGAGGTACTTCAGACTCTTATGATCAAAAAAGATCTCGAACTTCACTCCATATAGGTGATGTCTCCATATCTTCAAAGTAAATACTACTGCTGCTAATTCGAGGTCGTGAGTCAGATAGTTCCTTTCGTGTGGCTTCAATTGCTTGGAGACATACGCGACCACCTTTCTGGTTTGAATCAACACACACCCTAACCCTTGTTGGGAAGCATCGCAATAGACCTCAAATGGTCCATAAGGGTCTAGTAAAGCTAACACTGGTGTCGTGGTCAATCTCCTCTTCAAATTCTGAAAACTTTGTTCGCACTCTGGTGTCCACTCAAATGGGACATTCTTTCTGGTTAGCTTGGTCAAGGGCAAGGCTATTCGAGAAAAATCCTTAACGAATCGCCTGTAATATCCAGTTAAGCCAAGAAAACTCCTGACTTCAAAGACTGTGGTCGGCCTTTCCCAGTTTAGAACTGCTTCTACTTTGCTGGGGTCGACAGAGATTCCTCCAGAGGACACTATGTGGCTGAGAAATTTTACCTCCTTCATCCAAAATTCACATTTGGATAATTTAGCATAGAGTTTCTTTTCTCTTAAAATTTGCAGAACTAGCCGCAAGTGTTCTGCATGCTCTTGCTCCGTCTTCAAGTAGACAAGTATGTCATCGGTGAACACTACTACAAATTTGTCCAGATATGGGCGAAATATTCGATTCATGTAATCCATGAATACTGCTGGTGTGTTTGTCAGCCGAAACGACATCACAGTATACTCATAGTACCTGTAACGAGTTTGAAAAGCTATCTTAGGGATATCTTGTTCTCGAACTTGAATTTGGTGATATCCCGAACGCAAGTCAATCTTGGATAATACTGTTGCACCCTGTAGTTGGTCCATGAGATCATCAATCCTTGGCAGTGGATATTTATTCTTAATTGTTACTTTGTTCAGCTGCCTATAATCCACGCATAAGCGCATGGTTCCATCTTTCTTTTTGACCAACAAGACCGGAGCTCCCCATGGCGACGCGCTTGGCCGTATGAATACGTTTTCTAAAAACTTTGATCTGTCTTTTTAGTTCCATCAGCTCCATAGGTGACATTCGATACGAAGCTATAGATATTGGTCCCGCACTTGGAACCAACTCAATGGTAAACTCAATTTCTCTCTCCGGAGGGAATTCAGGAATATCCTCTGGAAAAACATCTGGATATTCCCTGACAATCCGAATCTCCTCTAGTTCCTGCTTAGCTTCTGTCACATTAGCTGACAAGAGAATATACCCTTGATTCTTTGATCCAAAAGAGTTCAAATAGAAGAGCATTGCGGTTTGGGACTTAGAAAGTGAAATAGAGGGGAGTACCATCGTCTTATCAGAGCAATTGAGTACGACTCGATTGGCAAAAAGTCAATCCATGCCCAGAATTACGTCAAGACCAGATAGAGGGAGACAAATTAAATTGGCAGTAAAGGTCCTACCCTCAATTCGAAGAGGAACATTAATGCATATTTGACTAGTTCTAACAGGTCCATTGATAGGAATAGAAACCCATAGATCATAAGGTAATTCAGAAATTGGCAATTGCAAATCAGCTACACAATTATGAGAAACAAACGAATGTGAGGCACCCGAATCATAGAGTACAGTTAGAGTCTCACCATCCACATCATAGGTGCCTTGGATTAGTCCTTCCGACTTATCAGCTCCTTCCGTGCTCATCGTAAAAACCCGTCCTTATCACTGGGGTCGAGGCGGCTGTGGTGGATTCCTGGTTGGACACTCATAAATTTTATGGCCTGGCTTGCCACATCCGTAGCAGACATTCTGGCCTGCCAAACATGGCCGATCGCCATGATTCTTGCCGCATTTTGTGCAAGTTGGATTTGGAAAAGGCCTTTGGGGCTGCTTGCCTTTGTTGCCTGCCGGCGAAAATCTCCACTGTTGCTGTACATTGGGCTTGAATCTTGGGCCCTGTGGGGCCAACCCCCTCTTGAAATTTCCACCAGATGCCCTGGCTGTAGCTAATTTCGAATTGCAATCCTCCACAAGTTGGCATTTGTTCACCAACGTAGGGAAATCCCTAATCTCCATTGGCCCTATCACAGTAAGAATGTCTTCGCGTAACCCTCCTTCAAATTTAATAAGCTTCCACGCTTCATCCGGGTTTCTCTGGTAAATTGTGGAAAATTTGGACAGCTCTTCAAACTTGGCAATATATTTAGATATCGTCCGGTTCCCTTGACAAAGCTGCATAAACTCAAGTTCCTTGGCATTTCGAACGGAAGCCGGAAAGTACTTCTAGTAAAATACATCTCTAAACATCATCCAGGTAACTAACGTCTGAGATTCTTCGAACAATCTTCGTACGCCATTTCACCAAAACTCGGCGTCTGCTTCGAGCATGTAAGTGGCAAAAGTCAGCTTTTGGCGATCTGAGCAATCCAGGAGAGAGAAAATCTTCGCCATGGCTTTGATCCATTCGTCAACTTTATTCGGATCATACGCCCCTCGGAAACTTGGCGGATTTGCTTGTCTGAACTCAGCAAACTTGAGATAGTCCAGGTCAACTCTTGGGTCGTCAGGGTTTCCTCCATAGCTTGCCTCAGGTCGTCTGCCTAACTGATCCATCATCTGGTGAGCCACCGTGGCTTGCTCCCACATTGCCTGGGCCATTTCTCGCATTGTGGCCATAAAATCAGTCGAGTCCTCTGGAGCGGGTTCTACACGTGGTTTGCCTCGCCTTTCGGAAGCCATTAAGTTCTGAGCACACAAAACAAAAGTTATTGAGTTGATCAGGCTCAATACTAAGTCTAATGTGCTAATAAATAACAGCTCATGCAGTCAGGCACTTCATACACATGCACAACTATATCTCAACCATACAGGCAAGATCTAGTGCACATTATCAACTAAAAGTGCAGAATATGCGCGAAGCATAGGCAGTCCAATCCTCAGGCCTTAGCTACGATGAACTGCTCTGATACCAAAAATGTAACACCCTACTAATTCGATGTTATGCTTAAGTCATAGCACGAAATCGAGTAGATTATGTTACCATATTAACACTCTACTTACCTTTCATGATTCGTGTTCCCTCTTATCATCACTTCTCTTCTTTTTTTTTTCTTTTAACAGATGAAACGGCGCGTTGCTATACTAAGGGCGAAACGAATTTAACAAAATATAACAAAAGATAAGAATAGTACAATAACATTACTGTATACGTGCATATATATATGTATATATCCGAAGCCACTACTTCAGTTTATGTACAAAGTATCAAAGTAGAATACATAAGTGGGCCGGCGTACCAAAAAGACAATAATGCCTGTATCAGTCAAAAGATCCTATGGTCCTCAGAGGACATTTCATAACCTACTGCTAATCCTACTGTCAAGTTTGTGACCCAGAGCTACATGCTGTCCAAAATAGGGTCATGTTGTACAACATCTCCTGCTGGCTAAACTACTCTGTCAGATAGCCATTAGCCATGTCAGGCCCGGCCGGAGAATACTCTGCGCTGGGTCCCGAGGAGGAAGAGGGTGACGAGCCGGTGGCCTCAGAAGGGTCACTCTTTGAATTAAGCAGCACATCAGGAACGGCCTGCGGAGGTGACTCCAGTGCAGGATCAGCAGGAGTTGCCTGTGCTGCAGGTGCAAGAGGAGCTGGAGGTGGGTGCGCCGTGTGCAGTGGGACAGCAATGTAAGGAGTTGCAGGGTCAAAAATAGGACGATGCAAAGGGACATCAAAGTTCCTGCTGCTAAAGAGGTAGAGGCGGAAGTTACATGAACCGGCCATATACAAGGAATCCAACACTGGATCATGATGAATCTGTAAAGCTGGAATCTCAATGAAGAGGGTAGCCGTGGAGTCCATCGCTAGCGTCTGAGAATGATATGGAAAATATAGAACGGGGTAAGAATTTCAAGAAATTCTCAGTAGAGTTCGTGTGTAGTGGTTATCTGACGTCACATGCATTCTCAGTTGCCTCGGGTTTTATTTAATTACAAAAACATGTGTTCAAACTGAAATATCCATTTTAATGAGTTCAAGAAAATGTCTGGTCCGAGACAAGGTTTAGTTTTACTTTAGTTGACATAAGAAATAGAGCAGATTACTAATAATGATACATAGAATAATAAACAGAACAAATAAATAATCAGCAATAAGCAAACATAATAGACAACTGTAAACATCTTGACATAATTATTTCATGCAACCATGCAGTCATGTGATCATGCAGACTTAATCATGAACCTTCTTTATAAGTTTTTCCATTACTTTTCATCATTTTCCCTCTCTTGGTCCCTTGGGAGTTCTTGGCCATTTAGACTCCTGGATAATAGTCTACTTTTCAGGATCGAGCTCGTTCCTATACAGGAATGCCGGATTTACTTTTCCTAACCTTCCCACCAATCTATTCTCCCTAACTTCTTATTCGGTGCTGACCCAAGTAGCATGGAACTTTCATAGTAACTTATTCCTTATCATAACTTTCATAGCTTTCTTGAAAATGCACATGCATTAACATGTAATTCATAACTTATGCATGGATTCTACCGAAATTTTGGCAGCATAACGGAAGTGTCCACTTCCCCATGAATAGTGCCAGCACACCAGAATATCAATTTGTCATAAAGGTCACAACATTACATACATAGTTCAACATGATACTCATCATAACAATAATCTCATTAAGGCAAAGTTTCTGCCTCAGCATAGTCAGCCAACCTGGTTCTTCTAAATCAAGCCATAATTTCTATTTAACTCATTTAGACCTCAATTTTGGATATGTTAAACTGTTATGTGTCTAATTTCTAATCTCTTTGGTCCCATATAATTTTGATATCTATAACTCAAGATATTTAGGTTTTATCCCGGCCTACCCAGTGGCTAGTCAGAATCAGACAACTAAAAGTAAAAATCCACTAAAAAACTGACTCAAATTACACGAAATTTGACTCATATTAAAGCTAACAGGTTCAAGTTTCATGTACAAAAATTTCCATTCCATTTGACTTAGTAGGGCTCGAGTTACAAGCCCCGAATTCTAACCTTCCTAAACTGTCCTGTTCTGGCCCAGTTTGGACATAGGGCAATTTTCTTGGATCACTGGGAGCAACTGGGACCTCATCTAATTCTAAAATTTTTATGGGACATTATCCTATGTGTAAGCTTTCTAAAAAAGTTAGTTTCACTCATTTTCAAGGAGTATAGGGTGAGTTCTACCCTGAAAAACCCAGTCTGCCCAAAACCAGAATCAAAACCCTAGGTCGAAATTCAAAAATTCATATCTCTCTCAATTCTGATCCAAAAGCCTTATATAATATATGTATGGAAAGCCCTAGATGTCTAGTTTCATATAAAAATGGTTTCACCTAGTTTAATCGGATGTAGGCACAGCCGTACACTCCGCCGTACCGACTACCGAGGGTTTTTGGTTCTCCAACCCATCAGCTCTTCCTATTTTCATTCTTTCTTGCTTCCAATTCTATTTTAATGAAACAAACAGCCCAAAACCAATCACATATCATCATAATCATTCATTTAACATATCAAATATTATGAAAATAATCTAAGCTCAGCCATCTAAAACCATAGAATTGATGCAAGTATTAAACCCCTACCTTTGTTCTAAGTGATTTTGCTGGATTTTTGAAGGCTTGGATGAGCAAAGCTTGATTAAGCTTGATGTTGGCTGGAGTTATGTGAGTGAAGAAGAGAGGAAGAGAGCTGAAAGGAGAGAAGAAAGTGGGGCAAGAAAAGGGGTCTGAATAAGTGATAGAAGGGTGGAAAAATCTGATTACATTGAGTGGTTGTGGTTGGCTTGCTTTAGCTTTTGATTGGTTGATATTCCATGGCTGAGTTTCAGCCAACTTTCCTTGTTTTGTGGCCAAAGTGGCGCCACATTTGGTGCTAAGTGGCTAAGTTATCAGCCACTTAAGGTAGGGTAAAAGAATTGGAATTCTATTGGTTCGGTTCCGACAGTTTAAAATACCGCAATTTTACCGATTTCCTTTAAATTGGTAAATCGGTTTTCAATAAAATTTTATGAAATCTCCTATACTCCTAACTTAATTCTCTCATATCTAAATTCAAGTAATTGCTAATCAATTGATTCTAAATAATTATTTAACCAACTTTTAATTATTCTTAATTATTCGATAAAATTAAATAATTAGGTGAAAAACGGTGGATATTACAGTAATAAGGTTTGGGAAGAATGGCAAGCTCAGCTCTCATTACATTGGTCTTTTTGAGATTCTAGACAAGATAGGCATGGTAACTACCTCCTCAACCCATCGCATGTGCTTGCTCCATAAACCATTCAACTAGTTGAAGATTTGACCTATGAAAAAGAGCCTGTAGCCATAGTTGATCGTCTAGTGAAGAAGCTACGTTCAAAAGGAAGTAGCCTCTGTGAAAGTAATATGGAAGAACCATTCAGGAGAGGAAGCAACCTAGGAAGCAAAAGAAGTAATGTAAGCAAAGTATGCCCACCTGTTTGATTCTTGAGGTATAGAAGAAATTTCGTACTTTGTTTAGAATTTGCGAGTAGAATTCTTTTAAGGGGGAGAATATAATGCCCCAAAATTTTGCACAATATAAGTTTTAGATGGTCACCCCAGAAAAGTGAATGCTGAATGATTCACTCACTTTTATCTGTTGTGACCAGGATCCAAGGTCCGGGATCGAAGGTTCGGGATCGAGGATCTAGGTTCCAAGTTCCAAGATAGATGATGTGGGTTCAAGGTTGTGCGTTGTAAATGCAATAGTATAGATGGAATAGCTGAGGGTTTGAGATGAGTTCTGGGATTCGAGTTTTGGGATTGAGGTGTGAGAGTATGGCTTCTTGGGTATCAATGAGGAAACTAAGTTTTGAAGTATGTAATTGATTACCCTTGGACCTATAATTAATTACTAGCCTCTTTGGACACCCAGCCGCTCAATTTTTCCTAATTGTAATCGATTACCATGACGTTAAATATAGCCTGGACACTCTTTCCCTCTCTCTCTCTCTCTCTCTCTCTCTCTCTCTCTCTCTCCCCTCCTCATTTTGCACGGCTCCTTCTCTCTCTAACCCCGAAAACTGTCTCCCTTCTCTCTAAAACCCAATGCTCATCCTTTGCCTCCATTTCAAGTCTTTTCATCCAAATCTACATCAACTACACATTCCATTCTTTCCATAACATCATATCCCATTTAAAGCCTTCCCTTTTTTCTCTACCTCTACCATTGTTGAGCTTGGAGCTTGGAGGAGGAAATATCAAGGAGCCTACTCCTTTCCTTTTCCTCATTTACTTTCTAAGGGCAATTCTTAACACCTTTTCCTTTTCTTTTCCCAAGAATTACCGATTCTTGTGCAATTAGATATTCCTTATAAACCCTAGGTTGGAAGAATTGGGGGTTTTCTTCAATTGAGTAGTTAGATGATGAAATATAGCCTTGTTAGCTTGTCTATGACAGTGTTGTCATGTCATTGGTGCTAGATTACCCCAAGGATTGCCCTCTTGATCCATAACTGCGTAGAGTTGGAAGTTCTATCTTTGAGATAAGTCTGTGAATAGATAGTGTATCCTTAACTAGCATTCTAACTTAGTTATCCTTTCTATGTCCATATTCTAGTAATTATCAAGGCATTGTGATATTGAATTCACTCCTTAATTATGTTATTTCCAAATTTTGCGCATGGGACAATGAATTGTTTTTTGGGGAGCTATGTTAATTGTTATGTTTTGAAAAGAAATAAGAATGCATGATTGAGGTTTTGACCTGAGATTCTATTGAAATGGCTATGTGTACTGAATATTAGGATTTTATTATGGAATTTTTTGTATCTAAAAATGAGAATAGTTATGTATGATGGTAAAAGAAAGGCTTGGGAAAGTCGATGACAGGATCTGTAGCTAACTGTAGTATATGTTAGCCCTAGTGCATCTTGAATTATTATTTACATAGCCACTCAAGAAGTAGTGTGTGACAAAATATGAGATCACATGAAGGAAAGACCGCCTAAGTGTGATCCTGACGAACCATCTTGGATTAGATAACTTCTCATTGGTTTTAAGTAATTCAATAATATTTTGAAACTATGGTTCTTATTTAACATCACACATAAGTATGTTTTCTGTCTTATGTGGATTAAGGATATTCTATCTCTCACTGAGTTACATAAACTCACTTTATTGTCTTTTTCTCTTTGACAGATACAGGTGCTAAATTAGGATCTGATCCTCCTACCCTACAGCAGTAACTTCTTGTTTATATCCCTGGGTGAGCCCTTATTGGTCAAGGGCATATTATGATTCTAAATCTTTTGTAGACTTCCTAGACTGGTGTAGCTCCATAGTGCCACAGGCAGGGTCTAACCTTTGCTTAGATTATATCTATATTGAAAATATGGTATTAGGTATATTTAAGTATAAATACTTGTTATCGGTGTTCCTGTTTCTTAATTGATTGGATACTCTTGTATGAACCAGGAAGAAATGCATATGTTGATATATTTTTAATTTTTATGTTGTGTGTTGGAGGGTGCATTCTGTGAATGCTTAACCCTAATGATTTGGGTGTGTATGTTATTTTTGTGCAGGGAGAGGATCCATATTTAAGATTTGTCTTAAATATAAAGAAGATTCTGTCTGATTTTTTTGGAAATGTTTTGTGAAAGGCTTACTAGGGGACTTGTCCCCTATGTGCCGAACACGGCTCAGGTTTATTTATATTTTTTTAATTTTATTATAACATATATTATTTTATTAGCATAATAATTTACTATTTAATGTTTTTATAATTAACAATAAAACATATACTAATTTATTACTTGTTAAACCACATTTTAACTAATAAATCGTGAACTAATGCCTTCATCGATTCAATCACTGGTCTGATTTTTCAAATATTGTAAAGCACTTGGATTAACTAAGGATCTAATTATCTATTGGAATAACTTTGGGATGAACAAGTTGTTAATGAATCTTAATAACCTAATGACGACCCGTCTAAAATAATTATGAATGTGTTTTTTGGTTTTCGGTAATGAGTACTCTCAAGAAATCAAAATTTTAAATTATCAAAAGATATTTAATTTCTTGAGAATTAAAAAAGTTACCGATAAATACTATCTTTATTGCTAATCCGTATAAGGCATAAGGTTACAAAACTTTTATTTATTTATTTTTTTTCATAACTAATATTTTGTATCCGTGCAATGTACAAGTGAAAAAAAAAATTAAGTGCAATAATATAAAAATTATTAAACATAAATAGAAATAATAAGAATAAAAGTTAAAAATAATGAACACAAGGGTGAAAAGGAAGAGGACGAACGAAAGAAAGATCATCCATAAAAATGTAGAGTAGCAACTCTATAAAAAGGAGATGAGGGGACGTAACGAAGTATGGGAATGTGAGAAAAGATTAGAGAAGAATACCAGGGAAAGAGGAAAAGCGACTATGATCTTTTATTTAAGAGGTATGTTATTTGTACATACCAAAATCTCCAACACCCCAACACCCTCTCTCAGCTTTTTCTCTCTCCATCAATCATTTCACTCTTTTCATTTTCTTTTACAATTTTTTTTTCTCCTTTCTATCTCTGGGTGTCCAAGGTGTCTACCTACCCAAGTGGTACAAAAAACATTTCTCTTTATTTAAAAAATTACTGTAGATACAAGATGTGCAGATTGAGTGATTCTAGGAAATATCATTTTTTATAAATAATATGAAAAGTAATGATTATAACTGAATATAGGTGGGAAGTATTAATTCTAATTCAATACAGGTTGTGGTACAATAGACCAATAGGAGTCGGATAATGAGGTAAGAGTGACATTTATTATTTTATTTTCCATTTTTAAAATCCCTTTGTTGGAATTCAGAAATTTTTCGGGGAAAAGGCGGAATTAGGAAAAAATAATTTTGGCATAACTTTTTTCAAATTTAAATTTTGTAGCAAATTATATGAGTTGTGAAATATATTTTCTATTTTTAATAAGAAAAAATAAATTAAAAATAGAAATTACTAGAAAATAACACATGGGAAACTCTCTGATAATGATCTTTGTTCTCTAAGTAGTAAGATTTGCATTAATCTTTTTCTTTTTAAATAATAATAGTATTATTCTTTAATAATTCAACAGGTCAAACTCCTTATTGGAATAAAAATTACTTTTAACTTATATTAAAAGAAAGTAATTATCTTTTCCCATTGATATAGGTAAAAATAGATCAAACGGCCCATTAAAAGCATTTGCCCTAGCCTGATTTGGTCTTTTTAATAAACTTGGGTCAAGATTTTTTGAAAAAAAATTTAACCAAATGATCATGTCACATGTTATGAAAAAAGCCTATTGAATCTAACATGTCAATTTTTTTATAAAATTAATAAGAATTATTAAATAGACTTTTGTCCTATTTTGAAGCCATTTAGCTTATTTAGAAATGAATTTTTAAACTTATTTAAGAAGTCTTTTGATCTATTTAAAATTATATGTTTTGACTATATAAAAATAAACATTTACCTAATTTAAAATTTTTTTGGCCTATTTAAGAGTAGATTTTTGAACTTATTAAAGGCCTTATGATCTATTAGACCTCTAAAACCTATGTCCAATAATAGCCCTAAACTTGGTTTATATAGTTAAAATATAAATCAGACCCATTTAACATAAAATGTAGTCTGATCTAACCTATTTTGGCCTCCTAGACTTTGACACTGGATTCCTCCAACCTTGAAAAAACCCAACTAAGTACGTACTTCGGCATTTAAAAACCTCTATATATTAATATATATTGATATACTTCTCAATTATATAAATCACCATAATGTTACTGGTGTGGAAGTGTGGATCATTAGGCATCTTTATATATTAAAATATTGAAGCATAAAACAAGATACAAATAAATATAAAACATCTAATTTTTCCGAAAAAATAAATAGTCTAGCATTTTCTGCAGGGAAGTTGCTTACCTCCTTCTCCAGCTCATAAAATGTGTTGCAGAGGATCCAATCAGCCATTTCAATGTTGGAGAACTGGTCCACTAGAAGATCAAACGAAGCAGGATATGACCCATCGATGTATAAGAAGGATGGCAACTCACGAGGTTGAAGAAAAGGCAATCCTGGCAGAGAAATGTCGTTGTGCTTCAACAAGGGAAGTTCTAGATTTCCCTGGTGAACATGATGATACACACAGCTAACCGCCAGAGGCTGGGTGATAAAAACAGCACCAATCGACCCGTGTTTCTTTGCAATATCAAGAGCCCAAGGCATGAACGAATCATAAACAATGCAGTCAACTACGTTCCCAGGGCTAATGAGCTTCTCAAGGAGCTCTGAAAAGGTTTGTGGCCCAATTTTCCAAAACCGGTCTAGGTAGGCCTTAATACTCTCTGCTTCAGCAATCCCACCATTGTCAAATCCATCAGAAATGCTCTCAAGTGAGATGGATACATCTAACTTTTGCATGGTCTAGCAGCAGAAGCGGGATGTGACCAGTGTTACTCTCACCCCATCATGCTGCAAACGCTTTGAGAACTGAAGCATAGGATTTATGTGTCCTTGGTGTGGATATGCCAAGACTACACAATGCACTTTGCTTGTCCTGCTTCCGTTCTCCATTTATGCCTCGGAAAGAACTCTTGCCTCAGAAGAATATGGCTTATGATAACTTCCTCTCTGCTCCCCTGGTTGCTTATGATTTTGAGCTTGTCTTATAAATATACATTTCAATAATATTGTAATATAAAAAAAATATTTTCTTAAATCAACTTGTGATTTAATAAATCATGTGTCTATTTATCTTATCTGTGATTTCAGTCTCATCTTAGTACGCCATTCATTGCATCAATTAAAAAATTGACAGGGAGGAAATATTGATATAACAAATTTAAGAAACATTCGCCCATATTATTAGTAGATATTAAAAAAAAAAAAGTGTTTGGGAAAGCGCTGTTGAAACAGTTGTATTTTATTTTCTTGTTTCAAAGTCAATGTGTATTCGTCTACCTCCACTCTTAACCACGTAGATACCAGGGTGGCTTTACCCCTTTCTTTTGCAAAGTTTTTGAGCTCTTGTTCATTAAAGAATAATGTTGCGTGCTACCAAACGATACCTCGCCACTATAGTTGTGTTTGTTTGAGGTGATTTAGGGAGGAATGGAGGAGAGGGAGAGGAAAGAAATAGGAAGGAAAGGGATATATTTTATTTATTTGGTTGGGAGAAAAAGTTAGGAGGGAATGAATTAATAATGTACAAATTTTAGTGAGGCGCACATCAACAGTAATAAAATTTTTTCCATCCGCACCTGGGCGGAAAATAGGGAGGGGAAGGGGTGCGTTTGGTGCTTTTCTATTCTTGTCCTCTGACCTTGGCGAGAGAGATGGAAGATATGATAATAATATAGGGAGAGGGATTAAGGTATACAATGTAACATCCCCATTTTACCTAAGTTAATTAGCTCGGTGTTCCCGGCTAATTAGAGAGAGATTAGCGATTAATTGAGAACTAATCGGCTAATCTCAAGAGCAAGAGCAAGAGCTTAGTAAATTAAGTCTAGCCAACAATTTAATCATAATGTCCTAAGCGTTTTAATAAAACCTTAATCGTCTAATCCTTAATTACTCGAAGGTGCCAAAACAAAAGTAAGACAACCTAACCTTGCTAATTAAGTTTATAATGATTAAGACACTTAAGACAACTCTTGAAAAATTAAACCCCAAATTAAGCATATGCCTAACCGTAATGCAAGACATCATAAAAAGTGTAATTGACAAGAGTTAACTCATGGGTAATTAAGCCAATTAAGTTAAGTTACATTTAAATAATTCTAATAACATTTAGAGATAAAAGTTCTTCTATGCATATGCCCTAGAAAGACACACCAAGGAGGAGCAATATCTCACCCTTCATTCAATCTCTTTAATCCTACACCATTAGATCAAAAGCCAAGACTAGGATCCTTGTCATCCACCATTAGATCTTGACACTTGGATGAGTCTTAGACAAGCAACCAAATCCTAAGAGGGGTACTCCCCTTTAACCCCTAGAGAAAAGCATAAAATGGACATTAGAATGCCTCCAAGACTCAAGGAAAAACAACTCACCCTTTTATCCTAAGGTTTTTCCACTCTCTTGCTTGTTGTAAGAAGCAAAGTCCCATCACCTTTCCCTCCCTCAAACTCGCCACCCATCAGCCCTCCTCTCTCTTCATTTTCATTCTTTCACTCCTCTCCCAAACACACACACAAAGCTCTCTTTTCTCTCCTCAATTTCAAATTCTCCTCCTTCTCTCTAAACTCTCCAACTTCTCTCTAGAATCCTCCCACTTCTCTCATCCTTTCCTCTCCTCATCCCACTCACAAACTCTTCAAGAGCCACCATTTCTTGCTCTTGGAGAATCAAAGACAACCACATATCAAGCCTCTTTCAAGATCCAAGAGGAGGAATACCACCACCATCACCTTCTTCCATCACAAATTCCTTCAAAGAAGCTTCTTGGTAGTGGCTCTAAACCCTTTTTCCTCACTTGTTTTCAAGCTTTAGAACTCCTATGCTCTCCATAGCTAGGTGGTTTTAAAGGTTGATTATGGGCATCATAGCCATTCTTGTCATAAAATGAGATGTTGTTGCTAGTATGGTTGTTTGTTGAAAATATGTTTTTCGGTTTGGTGTGATGCATGGCTGAACTCAATATTTTTGAACTCCAACATGTTAGTTTTTCACTAATCTTTCATGGTATATGAGTGTTTTATAACTTGAGAATGTTTTCTTGAAAGTGAGGTTGAGTGTTTTGGAGAAAATATGAGAAATATCAAAACGTGAAATCTGGATTTTCTGATAGCCTGTAAACCGAATGGTATAACTTTTTCCAGAAAACTCAGAAATTAGTAGAACGAATTTTATATGAAAATAGACTCAGAGAGCTTTCCATACATATAAAATATATAAGATTCGGAGTTAAAATGAGTGAGATATGATTTTTCAAAGTGGACTGTTCTCGGACTGGTTTCTATCTGGGCAGTCTACACTAAAATGTGTATAACCCGAGCTACAAAAATGATTTTTGAGTGAGACCAAGTTTCAATGAAAGCTAAGACATAGGGGAACAAACCCATAAAACAGTTTTCTCAGATTCCTTTTGAGCAATTATAATGAGAGGTCACAATCCACTGTACCGGGAGTGAACCTAGAAACTGAACAAGTCAGAATAAAATATGCATAACTGGAGTTAGAAAATGAATTTTTGAGTGGGACTTATTTTGTTAAAAACTAGACTCAGAACCCTATAAGCATATAAAATTTCGCATTAAAATGATAAAATACCAAATTATGGTGAATTTTTAAAGTTACTGCCTAGGGTAAAAGTAAAACTGTCAAAACTTAACCTTAAGTAAGACTATGCATGAATGACTTAAAAAGGTAAAAAGCCTTAGCCTAAAGTAATGAAAACTCCATAATTTAGTTAATGAGGACTAGATAGAATAAAATACTAAGCTCACCTAATCCTTAACAAAAGAAGCGAATAAAACGAAAACCGAATGTAAATGTAGTTAATGTACTCGATTAAGTTCATAAGATTCTAATCAAACTATAATGCAATACCTAAGCTATAAATCTTCCAAATTAAAATATGAAAATCATATAAGTCAAGTTAGAATAATGGAGGGTGTAACGTCCGATTTCCGACTTCCGATCCCATCCAATGTTGAAAATTACGAGTTCCGAGTTTGTCCTATGATTTCGCTTCCGACCTCAGTAGTATTTTCGACTTCCGATTTCGTCCCAAGGCCTACAAGGGATTTATTACGATTTTCGACCTCGTGTATGCAACTTACTGTTTCCGACCTTATACTCAAGTAGGAACGAACGGGATATCCGAGTTCCGATATTGGGTGATTCAAAATAGACACGAAGTGCGACCTCCGAGTTTAACTAAATTGGATCCTGAGTTCCTTACCAAGATCTTTTCTCCTCGTTCCCGAGTTCCGACATCGAGTTGGAGTGCCAGGTTCCATAAATTCCGAGTTCCGGGTACACAGAATTTATGTTTTGAATCCTTATATCCGGTGCTATGCTTAAAAATCAATTCAAGGATGACCCCGACTTCCGGGTTTGAGTGTTTTGGTTTCACGTTCTGGCCCTGACTTTCGTTTTTAAGGCAGCTGTGCCTTGCGATTTCCGGTTTATGACGTAATGCCCAAATCCTCACTAAATGAGAAGATAATTACGAGTTCCGATTTCATTCGAATAGCTATGCATGAATTCCGACTTCAACAATCTAACGAGTTCCGATGTCACATTCCTATGCGCTGGCAGCAAGTTTCACTTCTTAAGCGACGTGGAGAGCATTTTTTGTCACACAAGAAGGAGACATGGCTGAATTTTACCCACAAGAATTTCACCCAATCAAAACCACATATCCTAACTACCACTTCAGAGCCTTGTGTCTATATATATCCTCCTCCTGCCTCTTCAGCCCCACTCTTCCCACGTTGTTTTCTCTTCCTGAACTCAACTCTCTTTTCTCTTCCCCACTTCATCCAAATTCTCATTTCAGCTACCAACTCAACGAGCTCAACCTGATCATAGAGGTAGAGGTTTTCTTCTTGCTTGATTTTCTGACTCTTGGATGATTGATGGTGATTCAAATCTTTAATTTTGATATGTTGATTGATTGATTATGATGAATTATAGCTGATTTATTGGCTGTCTATGAGATTAAAACTGAATTAGACACAAAGAAGGATGAAGATAGGAAGAGTTGAGAGGCTGGAAGACTCAAAACCCTTGGCCGTCCGTACGGCGGAGTGTACGGATCCGCCGTCCGCCATTAAAAATTAATGAAACCATTTTTATGTGAAACTAGACATCTAGGGCTTTCCACACATATATCATATAAGACCATTGGAGTAATATTGAGAGAGATATGAATTTTTGAAGTTCGACCTAGGAATCAGAACATCCACCCGGGCAGTATGGGTTGAGAAGGGTGTAACTCACCCTATACAACTCCAATTCGAGTGAAACCAATTTTGTTAGAAAGCTTACACACAGGGGAACACCCCAATATAAGATTCTGATTTTGTTACCAACTCAGTCGTTCCCAGTGATTCGAAGAAGTTACCCTATGTCCAAACCAGGTCAACACAGGGCAGTTCAGGAAGGCTAAGTTTCGGGGCTTGTAACTCGAGCCCTACTAAGGCAAATGAAATGGAACTTTTTGTATCTGAAAGTTTGTCCTGTTAGCTTTAATATGAGGCCAATTTAGTATGATTTGAGCCAGTTTTCGAATTTTAGTAGATTTTTACTTCTAAGTGTGCAATTCTGGCCACCCACAGGGCAGACCGGGATAAAACCCGAATATCTTGAGTTATGTTTATCCAAATCAGATGGGACCAAAGAGGTTAGAAAATAGACACATAATAATTCAACATATCCAAAATTTAGGTCCAAACGACCTAAATAGAAATTATGGCATAATTTACAAGAACCGGGTTGAATACAAGCAGTGAGGCAGTAAGCATATTCTAAAGTGCAACACTTATATCTTGAATTGAGGATTGAAGCATGAATCAAATATGTTGATTTATGTATAAAATGAAGTGTTTCTCTTGACAAATTGATATGCTACATACTAGCACTATTCATGGGGAAGTGGACACGTTCCGTTATGCCGCCGAAATTGCGGTAAAGCTTATGCATGAATTATGAGATACATGTAGAGGCATGTGCATTTCCAAGAAAGCTATGAAAGCTATGTTATGATTATGATGAGATTTCCATGCTACTTGGGCCAGCCCCGGATAAAAAGTAAGGGGAATAGATCGGTGGGAAGGTCGGGGAAAGCAAACCCGGCATTCCTGTATAGGAACGAGCTTGATCCTGATAAGCAGACTATTACCCAGGAGTCTAAAATGGCCAAGAACTCCCAGGGGACCAAGTGATGGAAAATGATGAAAAGTAAGAGGAAAAGTTATGAAGCATGAGAGTTGCATAATTGCATCAAGTGCATGGCTGCATTTAACATATCATTGCATACTGTTTGCAGTTTGTTCGTTGTGTTTACTTGTGGTTGTATATACACTATCTTGCCCTTTTATCCTATGTATTAGTGTTGATGGTTTATTCTGTTTCTTATATTATTTAAGTAAAACTGAACCTTGCCTCGGACTAGACATTTTTCTCAACCTTACTAAGTATGTGTAGTTAAGTTTAATCTCATGTTTTAAGAAAATTTCATAAAACCCGAGGCAACTGAGAATGAACGTGAGGTCAGTATACACTATATACAAACCCTACTGAGAATTTCTCCAAATTCTCACCTCGCTTCGCATTTCCGCTTCATTCTCAGACGTGGACGATGGACACGACAGCTACCCTTTTCGTTGAGATTCCAGACTTGCAGCTCCACCATGATCCGTGATGAGGCTCATCAGATATAGCCGCTCTTGCCGGTTCGCCTGTATCTATTTAGTGATAGGGATTTTACTGTCCCCTTACATCATCCTGCCTTTGATCCTACCACCCCATACTTCGAGGTCCCGCTGTACGCGGCACATCCTCCACCGCCCCTACACTGCAAAGACTGTAGCCCATGCCGATCCCGCACCGGAGTCACCTCCGCAGGTAGTACCAGACATCCCGCTCAGCTCCGAGAGCGACCCCTCGGAGGCCACTGGCTCATCTTCCTCCTCCTCTAGATCAGTTCCTGACTACTCACCAGCCGGGCCCCGTGTGGCCAACGGCTACCTGACTGAGTAGGTCAGCCACAGTCGTATTATGCAAAGATGACCCTGTTTTGGTAGTATGCGGCTTTGGGTCATACAGGCAGTAACATAGTTGAAAACGTCCACTGAGGACCACGTAGGATTGGATCGACTGACATGGGTCTTATGTTTCTTTTTGGTACCTGACCCCACTCATGTATCATATTTTGAAACTGGTCTGTAAATTAAAACAGTGGTTCTTGTCTATATATATATACCTATATACAGTTGATAGTATGTGTGTTATTTATGCTTACTGTGTGGTTATGACGAAATAAACTCTATCATGTTCATTGTATGATTAACACAGTAACACAAACTACTTAATTTCTTGCTATGACTTAAGCATAACATTAAATAAGTAGGGTGTTACAGAGGGGAAGGAATCAATAAAACGAAAGCCAATGTAAAAGCTTGCACCTAATTTACTAAGCTAAGCTCATAAGACTTTGCTTGAGAATATGCCTATGTTTAGGTTGCAAGCATGATGTGATGATGATGTGATTATGATGCCATGATAATGATGATATAATGATAATGATATGATGATGATGATATGATATGATGATATGATATGATGCTGTGATACTGGTATTCTGTCTGGCAAAATTTTGGGAAGTCATGTCTAGCTATCTATGTCAATAAATTTTGTAGAAATTGTGGACTTAAAAATATTTTGCATCATAAGCTTTAATAAGAAGAGAAGGTAAACTAAGGGTGTGATCCTTCAAAAGGGAAGGTGACCTAAAGTAAGTTCCCCTCACCCACGACTCACATGAGGCATGGCATGACCCAGCTAGTGTGAGTATAGGGGATAGAACTTACATGAGGCATGGCATGACCCAGCTAGTGTAAGTACCGAAATTTTATGGTGGTGACGGCCACGGTATGAGCTCATTACCACTTATGTTTAGTGGGTGAAAAGAGAAGGACTCAAGATGAGTTAAGTTAAGAAAAGAGAAGGACTCAAGATGAGTCAAGTTAAGAAAAGAAAAAGACTTAAGATAAGTCAAGTTAAGAAAAGAAAAGAAAAGGGACTTCGGTCCAAACCTTTAAAGAGAAAAAGTTAAGAGAAGCTTATAGTACAGTCATGCATGTTTTATGTGCTTACACTTATGCCCATGTATGTTATGATATAAATGATTAGAGAGTATGTTAAAATTGAATCCACTTCGGATACTCACATTTTCGAAAACCTAAGAACTGAACCTTATGCATGCCCACTGTTTTCATTATAAAACCGAAGTGGCTGGGACGATGACGATGACACCTCTGTGTCGGGTTTGAGTCCTACTGAGAAATCTTATTTCTCACTCTAGTTACTTTTCCGCATCGTCACCAGATTTTTGTTGGCACACCCAATGGAGTGGAGCTTGGAGCCACCGCACTACGAGCGGACGTACGACGTGGAATGCCAGACGAAGCTATTTTGGGACTCATAGCGACCGCCACTCTACATCTTCGCATATTCTTTTTGAGAGGAGCTTTGTCATTGAAGTCTGTAGTAGTACCTAGTACTTAGGTCATGGCATGACCATGAGCTTTCTTCGATGTAATGTTTATATATATATATATATTATGAACTCATATGGATGTAATGATTAGTTAATTAATGAAATGTATTTGTGAATTTCTATTTATTTACCTTTCTCTTGTCTTATGATATTTGGGTATTTATTTTATGCGACACGCTCTTTCTCTATCTACCTTCTCGATCAAGGCTTTACTTTCCAAAGCGATGACGTATTTCACAAAAAGAAAAATCTTACCGTATTTTCCGCATAAATTAATTTCAAGTGAAGTTTAATTTTCCACGAGTATAAGTAACAACTAATAAAACGCCGTAATACGACTTAAGCGTAGTATGAGTTTATTAGGATGTTACATACAACATCATTGAAGGTGTTGCGTGGACCCTCCTCTCTTTTTTGTTTTTTTTTTTTTTTAAATCAACACTTCTAAAAATTTTATCTAAATAATTTTAATTCATCTATCATTATATTATTAAAAGTAAATGCAGAAAAATCCAAAGTACAAGTTATATAAAATTTTAAAATTTTTCGGTTACTTTATTCTATATAGATATTTATTTTAAATAAGGTATTACATAAGTTTTTATTTTTTTTTTGTATTATGTTATGAGTTTAAATAATAATTGAATAATATTTTTAATATTACTTAGTTGATAAAACATATTTTTAAGTAATATTTTTGAAATATTAGATTAACTGAAAATATTAGTTCTATTTAAAAAATTTTGAATAATTTATTTTTATTAATATTAGTTTTATTTAATAGGTTGATATTATTTTAAGCTGTTAAATTAAAAATAGTGAAATTTTTTATTTGATATCAATTAATATAGTTAAAATACATTTTATAACAATATAAACGTAAAATTGTCATTTGACAGTATTATCTTTTTTTTTTTCCTTTCATTTTTCCACACAAATAAATAAGAAAAAAATATTTTCCTTCAATTTTCCTTTCCTTTCATTTTCCTTTCATCCAAACATATCTATGAAAAATACAAATTCACTTTATTTTTTTCTATTCAACTTCTTTCCTCTTAAATTCCTTCCTTCCTATTTTTTTTCTCTATCTAAACACATCCTAAGTAATGATATCTGTAGATAAACATATAGACATAATCATAGACATTTATGAAGAAAGAAAAATACAAAGCATTTTGTCGCAAAAAGTGAGTTCAAGACTTTGTATCTTTCTCTCTTTATATATGTCTATTACTTGTCTATTTATTATATATAAATAACATTACTCTTTTTGTTATTTTTAAATTTTTATTGAACGATGCAGCATTTTCGTCGTCCTTTTGCTGCCTATTCTTTCCACTGCCTTCCATTGCTCTTTCATTAAATTGTTGCACATCGGCGGCTATTGACCAGGTCTTCTAACTTTCTAAGCTGGGGTTTGTTGCACACTGACCAAGCCTTCCACTTTTTCCAGGCTCGGGTTGTTCCTCAATTTTCTTTACACACGTTTTCATCCAATAAAGCTTTTCTAGTTACAATTGGGGATGATAAACCGGTTAGTACGGCCCATTAAGATGAGCAACTTTTGTAAAAAGTTAAGATCATTTTTTTTTTTTTTTTGTAAAATAAATGCACATAATATCGGCACAATACGTTTCTGGCCAACTTGTGGTCTTAAATATAGTATTTTTTTTTCAATTTTTTTATAAATCAAAATTTCTAAATAATATTATACTCCAAATATAAGCATTTTAAAGTCTAAACTTCAAGTTTAACACATACATGTCAAATTACATAGATTCAGTACAAACTAAATATCAAAATCTAAATTCAAGGTCTCAAGCGTCAAAAACATTGTATAATTAAACTTAAAGTCCAAAATTCTAGATTTCAAGTTTAATACATTGTAAATCAAATTATATAAATTCAAAACAAACAATACATCAAAATTTAAATTCAAAGTCCCAAAGAAAATTTAAAGTTTTTTTAAGAGAAGAAACTAAACAGGCAAATGAGTCATTTACTGTCGTAGGTTGACTTATTTAATCTGCAAGTTAAATAGACCTAGTTAAAAATGAATTGATCTTAAACACATCAAAGATTTTTTTAATCCCATGTTACCTAGTTATTATGGGTAAACAAGTCAAGCCAACAAATTTGACCCATTTTGATAGTCATAGTCATAGTGCATTGATCATTTGCTATTCTTTTATGAATAACATACTCATATAGCTTTCTTTTATGCATTTCATAAAGAGCATATTATGCACACTTTCACCAATTTTCTTCCCATGCCAATGTGTTGAATCCACCATATTAGATAATTATTATTATTATTATTATTTAATCTTTCTTTGATTTCCTTGAAAAATCCAAAAAGTTGCTTATGTGTCCTTTTTAGTTCAAGTATAGAGACAACAAGTGGCATGCTTGTCGTAGAGAATACAAGCTCTAAGACTATCTACACCAAGTAGTTTACTTGTGGTGGCAAAATATTCTTATGCATGTTGCTTTGCATTCCTTAACCATAATCCTAATAAGAAATTCATCATTTTATTGCACTAGTAATCATTCAATCATATATAATTTTTATTTCCATCCATATATTAATTTTTTTTATTATTTTCACTTAATTTTCTAACATCCTTTTATGCCCACACATTTCAAAGTCAATAAAAAAGAAGTTTCCCCAGAGCTTAAGAACTCATTCTTAAGTGCTAGTGTCTGTTGGACTATGAACTAACACATAGAATAAATGAAATATGACCCATAGGAATGTTAATAAGATTAGAACCTTTATGAACCATATTCCACTTGTAATTCAATGATCTCATTACTCACACAAACTTCTTGTCCAATGTTGCTCAACATGGTGCAGTGCATTTTGGCCTTGCACTATTACCTAATTTTCAGAGTGTTGTGGAGAGTTTGCCTAATCTCTCACAAAGGTGACCCCACCTCAACACACTCACATAAGTGACTCCATCAAGTGTGCACTACAATCAAATACACCACTCATTCATGAGATATAAATTCATCAAGATTATATACTCTCCCTTTAACGTTGTAGTAACAAATGCTATAATATACCATAGGCATGGACTTTCTTAGATATTGTATAGCATCTGATATGATTGACAAGTGATTTGTTTTAAACCATATAAACCTAGTTTGTGAATTTATCGAGTGTGCATTACGTTCAAGTACACCATTCACTAATGAGCTATATATTCATTAAGAGTATAAAATCAGCTTTTTATAGTTATACACTATCCTTTAATCTAGAGATGAACTATCTTAAATTCTAGCTAGTGTCTCATATAATTGATAAGTGACTTATTTTTACCCACAAGAACCTAGTTGGTGAAGAGTTCAAAAATTTTGATTGGGTTACCATCACTTTCAATTTTTGTAATAAGTATAAGCCCCATTGTTCCTGTCTGAGCTCTGAGATAAGGTAGGCTAGTGTATAGGTTACAAATGCTTTGCCTCTATAGCCTTAAGGGAAGGGTTATATAAAGAGTGTGTGCCATAAAGGTGGGAGACCCTATTAAGGCATGGATCAAGAGGGCGATGGATCCATTTAGGGCATAGATTTTGGGATGTGTATGAGAGGATCATGCCTAGATTAATGAGCATATGGGGAGAAGAAGGGGTTGTGATCCTCACTTATCTATTATGAGGCTTAGTTACGGGGTTGAGGCTAGCCTTCTACGCTAGGGCTGCACCTGTGTTCCAAGTGCAAGGGTTACAAAGGATGGTAGGCTAGACTGGTCGAGCTACTAGCCTCCCAATCCTTAAATTTAGAAGGGCAAAGAAATTAGGGGTCGAGGTAAGTTGGGTTAGGCCGACTGAACCATAAGCATTCCAACCTTGAGCTTGAAAGAACAAAGCGGTTGAGAGGGACGAGATAGCTTGACCAAACCACAAGCCTTCTATCTTCGAGCTCAAAAGAGCAAAGAGGTTGAGAGAGGCAATGTAGGTTAGGATAGACCAACTAAGACAAGGTGAGAGGGCCCAAACTGGGCCATAAGCCTCCTAGCCTCGAGCCCAGCAGAGCAAAAAGGTTAAAGTAAGATATTCATAGGTCATGGCTCAACCATGAGGTCTCGATTATGGCAGTTAAAGGGTAGTGCATTGTTTCAGTTTTCAAGATATCACATGTCGAGATTTTATCTGCCAATGTCTTTTCTGTCACTTCATTGATCTTTACCACTGATTCGCATTTTGATGATCAAATCTCGATTGTTGATTATGAATGGTCTTGCATTTTAGGCCATTAGATCTAGCAAGTTTTAAGGGGTTACTTCTTCCCCCTTTTTCCTTGTTTCTTCCCCACTATACCTCATTCTCTCTAACCTCTTAGTTTTTTCCCATTTGATTTTCTCCCTTTGCCCTCTAAGATTTCTTATTCTCATTGGCTTAAAGTGTTGGTGTTCTTGTGTTTTCCGCCATTTCTGTGTTATTTGTGTTCTCTTCATTTGTTTGTTAGTGTAACATCCCGAGTTCTAGGAGTAAATCAAGATAGAAGGAAGTTTGGGCCTGAGACAAGAGCAAAATTGTAGATTGGTAAACCATAGAGAAATTAAGGATGAAATTGTAATTATTAGGTTGTAATGGCAAGATTGTAATTAAGGCCTTATGGTTATCAAGAGGGGCATATGTAGGAAAATTTCAATTTTGAAATTTTTATAGGTATCATGGTGTCGTTAAATAACTAAAATACTTGCAATGACCTTGAATCGAGATTCTTTACCCACAATTTTAAACAAGAGTGTGAGATTACTTACACTATATTGCAGTAACTCGGGTAACTTAGATTACCCAAATTGATAGTCGGATATCTTGAATTAATCCTCAACGGTCCTATATTATCTGTGGACATGGCTATTAGTTAAAAATCCTAGGATGTGTGGCTAGAAACTAACCACACAAATGCTCATGAGCCATTCAAATTTTAACCTGGAAGAATTTCATTTGTGCTTTAAACCCACCAATGAGATTCAACCCTAAAAGCTTCTCCAATGAGCCACTCCAGCATATCAAAGGAGCTAATATTTTTACCCATTTTGCCTATCAAAATTTGGCCATTCCCCCTCCTTTTACCACTCTACATTTTCTTCTTCATGCTTATATTCTCTCACCCACCTTCATGATCAAGAGCTTTGAGCTCAAAGTTAAAGGCCTTCTTGGCATCAAATCCTCTTGTTCCTTTTATGAAAATTGATCACCATCTCCTCTTCTACAATATCCCTCTATCAATTTAATGATTTAACATCAAGTAAAGTATCTCCATCTTCATCGATGTCACTGCCATGAAGGAAGTAGGAGGCTAGGATGTTGCTCTTATCTCCTTGCTTTCATGGTTTTAAGGATTTTGAGGTAGATAGCTCAAATCCTTAGTCTTGATAGTGTTTGTAGGCTGTGTGGTTGATATATTCTTATTGGCACTATCCTCGACTCAAGCTTATGTGATGATGTATGTTTCTCTTCTAATGATTTAAGATAGAAAAACTTGATTTAGGTCGAAAAATATAGCGAAAGATCAAGACAAACTCAAAATAAAACAAGCTGTTGGAGAATTCCTACGGCGATGTCCATTCGGCAGAGCCCATAACACACCTTATAGAACTCAAATTCAAATGAAACTAATTTTAGATAAAACTAGACTTCAAGGGAAATCCAAGGATATAAATTATAAGACCATTTGGTTTAAAATTATTAGTTATGAATTTTTGGAGTTAGTTGTTGGATTTCACTTTCTGTCCTGACTAGAGTGTGATGTGAAGGACATAATTCACCCTATATAACTTTAAATTAAGTGAAACTAATTTTTTTAGAAATATAATACATAGGATATTATTTCATAAAATTTTAGGATCAAACCATGAGTAGATTTGCATAAGCAATTCCTTGAAATTGACCCATGCTCTGTTTAGGTTAAAATAGGGCCCCACTTGAAGAGTTCATAACTTAAGCTCTAGTTATCCAATTGGAGTGAAACTTATGAAGATTGAAAGATAATCCAAATAGTTTTATTTTGGTATAAAATTCGGATAAAAATGATGAAGTATGAATTTTTAATGATTTTCTAAAGTTAAATATATGAGTCTGCCCTGAAACAGGGTGGCCTTGAGTAAAACTTCAATACCTCAAGTTATACATATCAAAATCTAGTGAAACTAAACAGATTTAAAAATAAACTAATAGAGCTATAACATATTAAATTTATAGTTTATAATGAATTAAAATGGAATTTTAGTATAATTTAGAAGATAAAGTAATAATTTGAGAATTGTTTTAAGTTAAGGGTTCCATAAGCTATAAGCAAGCTAATGTCATAAGTCTTATACAATTTTACACCAATATCATGTTATATTGATATATTATCTATGATGAATATGATTGTTGGGATTAGCTGACTATTTATATATTGGGACTCTATATGCTTCAGTTGTTATGCTGCCAAATTTTCGGCAGAAATATGTAAAAGCTATGAGTATGTGTATGTTATATAAATGAACATCATGCATGCAAAATGTTTGGATGTAAGATATGAGGCATGTGTATAAGTGCATGTGGCATGTTCATGCATAATGATATACAAGAATGAAAAGGATGATAAGAACTTATAAAGAGACGTATTGAGCCAGCGGAATTGTCTAAGACTTGGGCCAGCCCTTGAATGGATTTAAAGTGAATAGACCTGTTTGAGGGCCGAGGAAAGTAAACTCATCACTCATGTATAGAAACAAGTTTGGTCCTGAGAAGTAAACTATTATCTAGAGGTGAGACGAGGCTATTCACCTGTAGGGGACCAAGTACAGATGAGCAAGATGCAAGTTAAAGAAAGAAAAAGATAAGAAAGTCAAGTGCATATGTGCATTAGCATATGCATATTTAAGCACTCTTTTTATATTATGATGTTATTATGATTATGGTTGGGTTATATATTCTTATTATTATATTTGTCATGAAATATGCCAAGTGATTGTTAAAATATAACCTGCTTCAAGAGAGGTGTTTTCAAACTTAAAATTGAACCTGTGCCTATATGTATATGCCGGGTTTTCATAACAAACCAAAGTGGCTAGAATGTTTATGATGACACCCTATATGATTAGTAGATTAAGTATACCTATTAAGAACCTTAGGTTCTCACTATCTGTTTATTTGTTTCCCATAAACATTCCAGTATATAAACTAGGCTTCAAGTTTGCACCTAGGCTTTGGGACTACTACGAATTAGAGATACTAGCCGGAGTACAATACTTGGACCCTAACTCAAGCATCAAGACGTGTGGCGGGTGTGAGGATCTAGTACGATACCTGTTCTAGGTATTATTTTAGTGAAGTTTTTCAATTTATATTTGGTATTATATGTATTTTTAGCAAATACTTAAATTTGAGAATTTGTATTTAATAGAGATGTACAAAGTTTAAAGGGCCATATATTATATATTCTTATTTTAAAGCCTTTTTTAGTACCCGTGACAACCTCTAGATATAACCCCATGACTTGAGCATGGTATCTATGTCTGGAGGGTGTTACATTTATGGTATCAGTGTAGTTCATCTGGTATAGGCTCGGGGAATGGACCGACTATGCTTCCGAAGCATACTCTGAGAGTCCAGATGAACCATGCTTTAGGTCCTTATATCATGAGGACATAGATAATCATGCATGGTAGCCTTATTGTGAGTGTTGTAGACTATTTGTTGCACTTGGCCGAATATTGAGCCTGATCACCTCAATATAAGGTTTTGTGTAGACAAAAGCCTATGGCACCCTATAGGCTTATTAGGAACCTTTCCAACATAATTATTACAGGGGAACTCTCCGGGAGCTAAAGGTTGTCCAAAAAGGGGGCAGACGATTGGCAGGCTAGGGAGTGCAGAAGACTAGGGATTTGATAAAAGAAATTATGTTGGACGGCTTGCCATGGACATAGCCACAAAGAAGAAGGGTTGTTTTATATGGTGTTACCAGGAAGCCAGAAATTCAAGTCGTCAAGGGCGAGATCTCGGTTGGGATAAGTTAGGTGAGAATCTCCTTCACCTTCATGAGTGTTATCTTAAGCCTTACTAGCGTTTGCCCAATTCTAGCTAGTTTCTCTAGATTCCATCTAGAGGATTTTTTTGCCTAGTTCTATCTATTTAACGAATAATTGATAGGAGTAGGGTAACTATCCGTCAACGAGGTTATATCATGTGGTCTGGATAGTACCCTTATTCTTCTTCGTAGGTGAGATTACCTTGAAGGTAATCCATTGGCAAGTTTAGTTGATGATCTCATTTTGACGGGCTAACGATGGGTTGTCACAATGTGGCGATGCCACATTATAAAGGTTCAATCCTTTACTTAAGAAGCTTGGAGTATAGTTGGGTGAGGTAGAGATTAAGCGGAAGAAGTCCAAGGTGAAAACCCCAAGTATACATGAAGAAGACTGCTCCAAGTCCAGAGGATGGGACAACTTTCTCCCTCCAGGGTATTGGGAGTTTATGATCTAGCAATTGTGAATCGAAGGAATGCTAAGCGAAGCTTCAGAACAAGAAGAAGATGGTTGAATGAACCTTGAGGAATCCAAGTAAAGACTCAATCATACACGATATGGGAAAGAAGATGAAGTTACAAGAGTAGATTCAGAAGAATTCTTTAGGAGAAAAGGTAGTCCATCATCTACAAATTTGAAGTGAAGACATTCTCGAGCTATGGTGGTGTACAAAGCAAAATGAGTGCTTCCTGTTCGTTAAGGATAAAGGAAGTATTGGAAGGTCTAATAATGCTAAAGCTCTATCACCTTTAGCCACCCCAAGAACCATATGACAGTGTCATCCTCGACATATGGTTACTTTCAGATACCACTGTGAGTGTTAGGGGCAGAGGAACTTGATAAGGAACATATTTAGATCCAAGATAGGGTGACAAAGAGTTTAAATTTGTAATTTGGTATAT
The DNA here is from genome assembly GCA_031439595.1 of Pterocarpus santalinus. NCBI lineage: Eukaryota > Viridiplantae > Streptophyta > Magnoliopsida > Fabales > Fabaceae > Pterocarpus > Pterocarpus santalinus. The sequence continues at coordinate 30,047,915 of CM062529.1, forward strand.
GGTGACCAAGAGGAGTGCTACTAACCCCCATAGATTAAGATAGTAGTAAAATGGGAAATTCTAACAATCTGAGACGGAGATTAACCCTTTTGCAAGAGCAATAAAATACTACAAGAAGGAAAAGGGGAAGTTTTGATTCTGGAATGACCCTTCAGAGGGAAAAATGTTATCTAGTGTAGAATTGAGGCATAGGTGAAGGTTTATAGGAGTTAACATGCTGACTTGTCCCAAAATTGGTAATGATGCTATCGAATCTAAAGTACTTTTTGGGACAACACGATGTACCATAAGAAAGATTGGGTAGTGCACCAATATAAAATCAAGGAGTTCGGAACTACACCACATGGCAGTCAAGATCACGATGCATAATCAGAGGGGTCTCAACCTTAGGTAGTTAAGTCTCCATTCTTGGGATTAAACTAAGTATGGTATACAGAAACCCATTTCCTTATTAAGAAACAACCAAATATATGGCAAATAAGACAGACAAAAATTCTCCAAGCAAGAAAAGGATGAGTACAAATACAACAAACAAGGAATCTCCTTATTAATGTATCAAAGGGAATGAGTGATGGCTAGAACCTTGTAGCCTCAATAGGGAGGTAAGATTATTATTTCTTTCCCTCACACTGAGCTGATCATATTTTGGGAACAAGATATTGTGATAGGCATTGAGAAGCTCAATAATGGGAGCAATGAGAGACTTGATTAGTGGATAATAAGGAGTAGGATAAAGCTCATAAGGAAAAGACAAGTTTTGAAAAGCAAGGCCCATCGTTGCAGCTTTGAGGAAGACTTTGGCCCTACACTCTAAACCTAACAGAGAGAGATTCATCATTTGACCAAGGGTGGTCAAATGAGCAAGGATCTTGAGAATAGTTGAACCAACTTCCCAGAACTTCACATAGCCACTGTGGCTACTACATATTGAAGTTGACCACTGCTATAGATCGTAACCTTAGTGATCGCAAGACTTCTCAGAGTTAGTATTTAAGGTCTAAGGAATGAGTAGTGGAAGGTTTATTAGAAACCATAGAGCCAGAATAGTCATACACATGGCAAAGAAGACAAGTAACTTTTAGGATCAACATGGTAAGGGATCAGGGCATCATTGAGACAAACTGTACTTCAATACCCATATAATCCATGAAGACTCTTTGCATATACTGGAATAACACCCTGTAAAAGAAATAGGGTAAGGAAATTCTACAACTTTGATAAGAAAGTACAACTACTAATTCTTGTCTTCACGCTAAGTTGCCTATACCTTGATAACCAAGAATCAAAAATGAAAATTAAAGCACTTAGTGATAGAGTAAAGGAAACTCGTCCAAGGATTTGACTTCAATGTGAAAACTTATGAGTTTGGAGAAGTAGATTAAGGAGAACATTAAGAAGAGCTATGTCAAGGGTACAACAACTTACTCTTGGGCCAACAACTGGTAAATTAAGTAAAGATCAGGAAAAGGCAGTTGAGGTGACTTATGAGGGAACCTGAATAAAGTCATCGTATGCATTGTACATCTAAGATTCATAATGGAGTCAAGTAGGAATATCAAAAACAGTCGAATTCCTAGGAATTGGCCCCAAAACTTAGGAAGAAGAATGCAAAAGAATCCCTTAATAGACAAGACGAGGATGCCAACATTGTAAATTGAATGAAATTTTGCCGAAATAATAATAGGAAGATTTCTTGAGATGACATACACACTGCGGGCGAGTGCAAAACTTTCAATAAAGATGGGTAACAAATAATTATTGAATCGAATACTATTCTAATCATAACTTTTCATATTCAATGGTTGGAATAGATCTGCAAATCCAAAAGGACTCCATCAAAGATTGTACAACTCAGCCCTGCACGCATTCTCCCAACCACATATCGCTATAGAATAACGAGCACATTGCAAGAACCATACAAGTAGAAAAAGATGAGCGCGAGCACCTTGGATTAACCTTGTTAGGTAAGGCAACAAAGAATTTGCTACCATAATGTAATCATACACAAATAAAACATAATTTCACAAGAGATTCGGTACCAAATAATATATGAAATTCTTAGACCATTGTAGTAGGATTGAGAAGAATCAATAGTTTCAGGAATTAACTTGTACAATGGAAGTTGGAAGAATGAACCATTGTACACACTCATAACGGTTCTATACGGACCCAGACAGAAGGGAGCTTTAGAAATGTTAGTTAAGGATGACAAGTCCCTTTATAAATTTCTTTGATCCTCAATATCAGAAATAAGATTTGTGAATGAGTGTACTGTCATATGAGTGAGGAAATTTAGACATGACTTTGGAATCAAGAAGGGGCTAGCAAGTGAACCCTAGAGAGTAAATGGTCAATACTTTTGGTTGATCTTGTTGTATGACTCGCAATTCTCCAAGAAAAAAAATATGTATGGAAACTTCAACCAAGGCACTTGGTAGTTTAGAAAGACTCGACAATCAAAGGCGAACTGCAGAAGGAAGGGAGCTACCGGCAAGCAAGCTTGGGATAAGCATGAACTTGGAGAGGGAGTTGCCCCTACAGGTTAGAACATAAAGAAATTTAGAGAAGAGATAATTGAGGGTAAAATTTTTTAAATGGTGGGTAAGGTGTAACTATAACATCCCCTACTTTCTTAAGTGAAGTATAATAAAAACTTTGAATTATTTCTCTTAGGTAATGCATTTCTCAGTCAGTGGTATATCCCGACAATCCTCACACTCAGAAATATAAGGTAGCATAATACTGTCGTTAAAAATATGGCACTGCCATATGCTAAAAATTAGGAAATGACAAAAGTGCCCTTATAAACTTTTGTTAATTGTAATCTTGCCCAAAAGTTTTAGAAATTGTACTTTAACCCCAAGTGAATATTTCCATAAAAACCCTAGAACTTTTCATAAAATGACCTTTATGTCCCCACATCGGTAGAATTAGCAGAATGGGGTTTTAAACGAAGCAGAATCACGTGGTGAAACCGTAGAAGTTTAAATCTCTGCCGATTGGGCCATGGAGGCAGTTTGGTGTGAAATGACGTGGAGTGCCCCTGGACTTGCTCAATATTATGGACATGCCATTAGTTATGGAAAATAGAAAATAGAAAAGCTTCGAATTTGCAAAAACGATTATTTCACGTTAACAAGCAATATATTCGATCTTATTGACTAAGTAAGGTTAATTAGTAGTTAGTTAGAGGGATTAGGCTTAGGAACAACTAGAATAGAGATATAGAAATTCTCTCAGAGTCATTTAGTAAAGTTTTGCTGATTTGAAGAAAACAACAGAATTTCAGTATTTTAAACTGTCGAAACCGGAGCAATAGAAATTATACTATGAAAACCCTAGGATGGATGGCCAAGATTCAGCCAACACTCCTCACAAGTGGCGCCACAAATCAGCTCAAAAGAGGGCAGCCAAGTTGAGTTTGAATGTGAGATGAAGTCCACTAATCAAAAGCCAACTTCCTTCATAAGTTTTCATTTTTTTCTTTCTTCTCCCTTTTCATTTTCGGCCTCCCCACAATAGGTGCAAACCAGCCCTCATTTTTCCACTTTCCTTATTCTTCTTCCACTTCCTCTCATCTCCAAGCTCAAGCTCCAACTATCAACTTCACTCCAAGATCAAGTTCCACCAAGATTCCATATCACCAAGGTAGGAATTTCAACTTTCTCCTTCTTTTCTTTGATTTGGGGCTGCCCAGGGTCCCTTGTTCATCCATGATTCTGATGTTGTGATGGGTGGGGATGATGAATTAAGGTTAGTTTAAGATGTATATGTGAGTTTGAATTGAAGATTGGATGGCGAAATTTAAGGAAAACATGAATTCAAGAAGAATTCAAGAAGCTGGTAGAGTTTTCCCCTCGATGGTCCGTACGGCGGAGTGTACCGCTCTGCCTACAGCCATTTAAATTTGATGAACCCTTTTTTATATGAAACTAGACATTAGATCTTTTCATATATATAAAATATAAGGCCATTGGATTAGTATAGAATTGGTTATGAATTTTTGAAATTTGACCTAGGAATATGGATTCTCATCTAGGCAGTATGAGTTGAGAAGGGTGTAACTCACCCTACACAACTCTAAATTGAGTGAAAATAATGTTGTTTGAAAGCTAACATGTAAATAAACACCCCATAAAAATTTCAGAGTCAGATTTGTTTCCATTTGTTCCTAGCACATCAATGAATTTGCCATAAGTTCAAACTAGGCTGGAATAGGGTAGTCCAGTAGGGTCAAGTTATGGGGCTTATATCTCAAAATATACTCATGCAAATGATATGAAACTTCTTTCAGTTGAAAGCCTGTTCTGTTAGCTTTAAATTGATATAAATTTCATATGATTTCATCTAGATTTCTATTTTTAGTGAATTTTCACTTATAAGGGTACATTTTTGGCTAAGTATAGGGCAGTCTGAGGTAAAATATTAATAACTTGAGTTATACAAATCAAAATGAGATGGGACTAAAAGGGTCGGAAACTAGACATATAGAGCTATGATATGTGCAAAATTCAGGTCTAAATGAGTTGAATAGAAGTAAAGGTGGACTATACAAAATTCGGACAGAAGAGGGTAGAGTGAGCAGAAAACTCTGTTGATGTTTCTATTGATTTTGACATACCATATGATTAATAATGTTGTTGTAACTTGCTGTTTTACATTGAATTGCATACTTAATTGATTGTATTGCTAGTTTGGCACTATTCACGGGGAAGCAGACTCGATCCATTATGCTACCGAATTTTCGGCAGAAATTTATGAGAACTTATGCTATGGTTGATTATACTTTGGATATATTTACATTTACATGTCATGTTTATGTACGTCATGCATGCAAGCATAATTACAATATGATATGAGAAGTAAGGTATGAGACATATCCATGAATGCACGAAGCATCCGCATGCATGATAAGACATGGAAATAAAAAGATAATAAGAACTTGCAAGAGGAATATACCAAGCTACCACGTGAGGCATGACATAGACCCAGCTAGCGGGGGCCAAAGCAGCACTGTCTAAGACTTGGGCCAACCCTCAACCAGATTTAAGGGGAGTAGACTAGTGTGAGGGTCAGGGAAAATAAACCCGTCACTCATGTATAAGTATGAGCTCAGATCTAAAAAGTAGGCTATTACCTAGGGGTGAGAGAGGCCATTCACCTCCGGGGGACCAAGTATAGGAAAGCAAGATCAAGTTGCAAGTTAAAGCAAAAGATGAATTAAGTTAAGTGCACTTGCATACAGTCAAGTATAAGCATCCATATGTGCATCTTCAACTATCTCGTTATGTCATAATATTATTATGATTCTTGTTGAAGCATATTACACTATTTGTATTTTTATGTCTGTCATATAATATGGTAAGTGGTTGTTAAAATATAACCCGCTTTGAGAAAGATATTTTCCACTTAAAATTGAACCACTGTTTGCGTATATGTTGTAACACCCTACCAATTTAATGTTATGCTTAAGTTATACCATGAAATTAAGTAGATTGTGTTACTGTGTTGTTACTCTGCTTACTAATTTCTTGCCATGTCACGTTCCCTTTATTTTGTTTTTTTTTTCCCTTTTTTTTTTAAAACGGGCGAAATGACACGCTGTATATGACAGATATGACTATCGTCACAGAGCGTAACACAATTTCATAAAACATGACAAGAAAGATAAGAATTAGTAATATATCATCAACTGTATACATATATATATATGTGTGTGTGTGTGTGTGTGTAGTAGAAGCCAACGCTTCAGATTATGTACAGATGAAAATGAGGATACCAAAGTGGGGCCGGTGTAACAAAAGAATATAGGGCCTATGTTAATCAAAATAAACCTACAAGGTCCTCTGATGACTAGCTGATCCAAGTCTATGGCTCAATACTATACTGCCAAAAGAGAGCCATGTTGTACAATGTCACCCACAGTTGGGACCTACTCCGTCAGGTAGCTATTGGCCATACCAGGCTCGGCTGGGGAGTAGTCCATGCTAGGTCCAGAGGAGGAGGATGATGAGCCGGTAGCCTCCAAGGGATCGCTCTCGGAGCTAAGTGGGATGTCTGGAATCATTTGTGGAAGCGACTTGGGCGGAGGACTGGCAGGTGCGGCAGGTGCTGAAGGTGTAGGAAGAGGGTGTGCCATATGCAACATGACCACAAAGTATGGAGCAGCAGGATCAAAAGCAGGGTGAAAAAGGGGAACAACAAAATTCCTATTGCTAAAGAGATAGAGACGGATATTGCAGGAACCGGCTATATATAGCAAATCTACTATGGGATTGTGATGGAGCTGCAGGTCCGGAATCTCAATGAAAAGAGTGGCCGTCGAGTCCATCACCAGTGTCTGAGAACGATGCGAAAATGCTAGATGAGGTGAAAATTTGCAGAAATTCTCAGTAGGGTTCGCATATGGTGTTTAACTGACGTTACATTCATTCTCAGTTGCCTTGGTTTTTATTTAATTGTAAATCATTGGTGTAAAACTAGACAATCCATATTTAATAAGTTTAAGAAAATGTCTGGTCGGGGGTAAAGTTTAGTTTTACTTAAGATAGTATAGGAAACGGAAGAAACTATTAAGTAGTGATACAGATTAATGAACAGAATAAACAATCATACAGTAATAGGTAAGTATAACAGTCAAACTATAAGCAGCATATAATGACTATTCAATGCAACCATGCAAAATCTCATTCTTGAACTCATCTTCATAAACTTTTTCCATTTCTTGGTCCCTTGGGAGTTCTTGGCCATTTTAGACTCCTGGGTAATAGTCTGCTTATCAAGATTGAGCTCGTTCCTATACAGGAATACTAGGTTTACTTTTCCCGATCTTTTTACCGATTTATTCCCCTTAACTTTAATTCGGGTTTGGCCCAAGCATTATAGAACTTTCATCATAACAGAATCTTTATGCTCATCATAACATATGTAATGCCCAAAAAATTTTATCGTTAATAACCATGTTTTCAGTTTTTATCAAATAAGTGGATTTAATTAGAATTCGATTAAATATTTACTTAAAGTCAATTACAGGTGATTTAGAAGCGATTAGGCTTGATGACATTAGATTAATAACATAGGAAACCTCATAGAATTTCTCTAAGACTAGTTTACCGATTTAAGAGAAATCGGTAAGATTTCAGTATTTTAAAACTGCCGGAACCAGATCAATTGAACTTATGCTATGAGTGCCCTAGGATGAATGGCTAGGATTTAGCCAAACCACTTCCTTATGTGGCTCCTTGATCAGCCATGAAAGATGGGAAGCCAAACCAAATTTGAAGGCAAGATGAAATCCACCAATCACACAACTCCTTGCTCCACAAATTATATGCAATCCCTTCCTTGCCCTTGTGAAGTTTGGTCAAGATAAGGGGCTGACTCCCTTTTAGTTCTCTTTCGTTCATTCTCCTCTCTACTCCATCTCCAACCTCTCTTCAAGTCTCATCAAGAGTTGCTTCCATCTAAGACACTAAATCAACCAAGTTTCAACTAGACAAGGTAGGATTCTTCAACTTCCTCTATTATTCATGTTATTGTGGCTGAGTAGAATTCCTATTCTTTCCATTAGTTTGATGATACTTGGTGTTTATATGGATTCTTATGGTTGGATAAATGTATAAACGTTGAGTTTGGATGAGGACTTTGGTGGTAATTCAAAGAAGGATGCAAAACTAGAGCTAGAATCTTGAAAACCTTACGGCGTCCGTACTGGTGGAGTGTACGGCTCCATATATGGCCATCAAAACCTAATGAAATTATTTTTATGTGAAACTAGACATTTAGGGCTTTCCATACATATATCATATAAGGCCATTGGATTAGTAATGAGAGAGATATGAATTTTGAAAATTTGACCTAGGTTTCTGAGTTTGATTCTAGGCAGACTAGGTTGTTTAGAGCACAACTCGCCCTATACAGCATGGAATTGAATGAAACTAAGTTTGTTAGAAAGCTTACATATAGGAAAATATCTCATAAAAATTTTCCAGTTAGATCCATTGTTGATTATTCCCAAAACTCCAATGAAGTTGACTTATGTTTAACCTAGGCTGGAATAGGGTAATTCAGGAAGGTCAAGTTTCGGGGCTTATATCTCAAGTTATATTTACTCAAATGATATGGAACTTGCTTCAATAGAAAGCTGGTTCTGTTAGCTTTACATTGATATAAATTTTGTATGATTTCGTTCAGATTTCTATTTTTGGTGAATTTTTCTCTTAGAAGAGTGCAATTTTGGCTAGAGACATGTATGAAAACTAGATCAAGTTTAGTTAAAGTTGGAACTTGAGAATTAGCAAACAGAGAGCTAAATCGAGTATATTTAAGGTTAAACTCGGAAGGTTATATGTAAGGCTTGAACTCAGAAAGGTATAGTTAAGGTTAAACTCAGAAAGAGTATACTAAAAGTTAAACTTGGGAACTGGGTAGACAGAGAGCTAGATCGAGTATACCTAATGTTGAACTTGGAACTTGGTGGATAGAAATCGGATCGACTATGGTCAATGTTGAAAATCGGAGCTAGAATATAGAACTAGATCGAGTATGATTAGTGTCGAAACTTGGAACTTAAGAAACATGTTTCATAAAGGTGTTGGAAGAATGATTGAAGCTTAATTCGGAGATCGGAAGTATGATCAGGATATGAAACCTTATACCAGAATCTCGGAAGTCGGGAACCAAGACATTTGTAATCCCAGAAGTCGGGAATCAAGTCATTGACCTGATGTACATAACTTACATGATCTCCGAACTCGGAAGTCGTTCCTAAGCTCGAACTCAGGAACATCATTAGAAGTTAAAAGCTTGCAAGATAGATTAAGATTTAAGGGCTCAAAACTTGCACCTATTGACATTATTATATTATTAGTATGATTATAATGTTCCACATTGAGGTTGCTGTTTATTAAAGTTTCTTGGTTAATGGCACTATTCAGAGGGAAACGGACATGATCCGTTATGCTGCCGAATTTTCGGCAAAAGCCTATGAAATCATGAGTGTCTATTTTACAAGAGATTTATGATATGAACAACTATACAATTATGAATATGTTAAGGTAATATGAGCATGAATTAGTCTTATGAGAGCATACATATTTGCATATGAATATAGAAAGAATGTATGAGATCCCTTCACTTGGAGGCAGTTATTTGGGTCCCTCCAGGTGAAGGTAGTTAAAAGATAAAGATGTGGGTCCCTTCACATGGAGGCAGTTGCACAATGGGTCCCTCCCTGTGAAGGCAGCTAAAAATTTTGGGTCCCTCTATGTTGGAGGCAGATGGCCAACTGAGTCCCTCCGACCTAGAGGCACGTGGGTCCCCTTGCGGTTCAGTACTGTGTGACGACGGTGACGAGCTCACTCCTAGATCAGACTATCTAAGGGCAATAAAGACTAAAGATTAAAACTTGTGCAAGCACCCTAGGGATGGTGATACGTAACGCCTAGGTGTGCTAGGGAAAGAAAGTTAAAGGAAGTTAAAGAAACACAAGTGCATAGGCATAATTTTATGATGGATAGTATATACTCACAAATAATGTTCATTATTATCATCATTATCATATTGCAAGTAGGCTCCTATTATCAATATTATTGTTATGAGCTATTATTGTACTCATGCTCGCCATTCCTTACTCTGTCTAACAAGTGCATGAATAAAATTAACTTTGCTTTGGATAATACATTTTCGAACTATAAAACTGAATAATTTATTTGGTATGATCACCTTCTTTACAACAAACTGAAGTAGCTGGAGATAATAATGAAGACACAGCATGAAATTCCTTAGTTGATCCTACTGAGAACTTAAAGTTCTCACTCTTATTTCCGTATTATCTCCAAATAGCTCGAGAGGCCTCGAAGATAGCTGAAATTTCTGTTAGAAAAGGTCCGCTTAGATAATACTAACAACTCCAGAGCGTGGTACTATGACTTAAGCATATTACTGCACAAAGGAGGATGTTACAACATAACCTTTATGTTCATCATAACATAGCCTTTGTGAACTTCATGCAAAAAAATGCACATGGATTTCAATATATATTATAACTCATGCATAAGACTTACCGAAGTTACGACAACATAACGGAACGTGTCCGCTTCCTCATGAGTAGTGCCAGTAATTCGAACACCAAATTCTCAAAAATCTCATATCATTTTATTCGTATGTCATATATCAAATTCATGGCACAATCATTGTAATTAAAAACATAGTTGCTGTCTCAACACTTGCATTCAACCCGATTTTTGTAAATTAGGCCATAACTTCATTTCAACTCATCTAAACTCAATTTTAGATATATTAGAGTACTATGTGTCTATTTTCTAGCCTCATTGGTCTCATCTCATTTGGCCTTGTATAGCTCAAGATATTCAAGTTTTATCCTGGCTTGCCCTGCAGTTAGCCAGAATTTCACACCTAAAGGTAAAAATTCACTAAAAATCGAAAACCAGCTCAAATCATACGAAATTGGTATCATATTAAAGCTAATAGGACTAGCTTTCATTTTCAAAAAGTTACATTTCATTTGATTTAGTAAGGCTCGAGTTATAAGCCCTGAGATTTCACCTTACTGAACTGCCCTGTTTTGGCCCGGTTTGGACATAGGGCAACTTCTTTGAACCGCTAGGAGCAAAAAGGACTATATGTAACTGGATGTTCTTCTATGTGTAGGCTTTCTAACAAAGTTAGTTTCATCTAATTCCAAGTTGTATAGAGCAAGTTATGCCCTGAACAATCTAGTCTGCCCAATATTAACCTTTACAATCTAGGTCAAACTTCCAAAATTCATATCTCCCTCAATACTAATCCAATGGCCTTATATGATATATGTATGGAAAGCCCTAAATGTCTAATTTCATATAAAAATAGTCTTATTAGATTTAACTAGCTGTAGGCAGAGTCGTATACTCCGCCATATGGACTGCCGAGGGAATTTGGTTTTCCAGCCCCTCACATCTTCTTATTCTCACCCTTTCCTATTCCTTAATCAATTAGTTTTAAACACACAAACAGCCAACAACCAGCCAAAAATCTTCATATTCATTCATCAATCACATTAAGAAGTGCAAAAATAAAGCTAAGAATCAGCCACCCACAATCAGAATAACAAGAACCAAAATTAAACCCCTACCTCTTTGTGTGTTGTTTCGCTAAGTGTTGGCGGTTGTTTGAGAGGAAAAGAGAAAAGGAGACTGAAGTAAAGAGAGAAAGGGGCTTGCAAGTCAGCTGAATGAAGAAAGAAAAATCTGATTTAAACATAAAGAGGGTAGTTAGAATTATGAGTGTTGATTGGCTAAATTTCTTGTGGCTGATTTCAAGCCATGCTTCCTTCTTTTTGTGGCTCAATGTGGCTTAATTATCCTCCAAGCAAAATGAGAACTCGTTTCCACTCTGTTTGAACTCGGAACTTGTATCCATTCTGCATAAAGTTGGAACTCATGTCCATCTTATTTGAACCTGGAGATTAATTCGAATATTGGAACTTGAGTCACTTGGAAATAGATTATTAGATCAGAAATCATGTCCGTTTTCTTTGAAAAATAAAGTTGGAGATCGAAAATCTCAGCAAACAAATTACCTTAAAATTGGCGACCAAAGGCAAGACGATGAAATGTAAAAGACTTAAACTCGGAAGTCGGGGATGTTACATAAACTCTGAGGTTAGTACCAGAGCATAAAATCTTATACTGGCATTTCGGAAGTCGAGAAGTAAGACGCTTAAAAACTCTCACACGAAATGCTAAAACTTGGTCCAGGATCAATCTCAGAGATCGATTCTAAGCATAACCATGGAAGTCGGGAACTCAAAACATTAACCTTATATACCAGGAAATTGGGACTTATATAATCTCAGAACTCCCAATTCAATCTCAGAAGTTGCTCACAAACTCAAATTCAGAAATATCAATAGAAATGAGAATGCTCTTGAAATAAGTTTGGAGATCGGAACTTAAATAAACTTGGATATCAGTAATCACGTCCATTCTATTTGGAGCTTAAAGGTTAAGTCGGAAATCGAAAATTATGCCGTCTTATTTGAAACTCGAAGATGAAGTCGGAAGTCAGAAATCATGGAAACTTGAAGATGAGGTCAGAACTCATGGTGGATGTTGCATATGTGCTCATATTTTCATAATAAACCGAAGCGGCTGGAATGTTTATGATGGCACTATATGAGTAATAGTTCATGTTTACCTACTGAGAACCTTAGGTTCTCACTGCCTGCTTGTATGTTTTTCTTTTCCGTAAACATTCCAGCACCTAAGTTGGAAATCAAGTGCGAGGCAGAGTATTGGGACATTTTCTAAGTAAGACTCGGGGCGCAAACCAGACCAAGCGACTATTGAAGCTAGCTAGCAACTAGTCGAAAGCAAGTTTTGTATATTATGTTAGTTACAATTTCTTTTAAATTGTAATTATTTTATCATCTATGTATCAGAGACGACGGAGCTTATGAACTATTAGTTAGCAATAAAGTGTGCAGCTAAAGGGCCATGTATTATATTTTCCACATTTTAAAGATTTCTTAGCATAGTGACAACCTTTTAATATAACTCCACAACTCGAGCATGGCTTATATGATAGAGGGTGTTACATTTATTAGTATAAGAGTAGTTCATCCTGTATAGACCCGTGGATGGACTGATTGTGCTTCTGATGCATACTCTGAGAATCTAGATAAACCATGCTTTAGGTCCTTGCATGAAGAGGACATAGAAATATTATGCATGGTAGCCTTGTTATGAGTGTTGTGGACTAACTGTTGCACTTGACCGAATGTTGAGCTTGATTACCTCAATATAAGGTTTTGTGTAAATAGAAGTCTAAAACACCCAGCAGGCTTATTAGGCACCTTCTATACATAATTATTAGGGACAAGACTCCTAGAAAGTAGCAATGGCATAAAAGGATAGACAATTGAGCAAGTTGAAGAGTACAGAGAATTGGGGATTCAATCAAAGGAATTGTGTTGGATGGTTTGCTATGGACATAGTAAACTTCGTTATATCAAAAAAGGTTGTTTGTAAGGTGTTGCCAGGTAGATGAAGACTTCCTATCATCAAGGGCAGAATTTTAGTTGGTAACGACTGTGATGGGGCTTATTTCAAGCTTTATCACACTTATATGATCCAGGCCATCTTTTCTAGATTGAATCTAGGGGATTCTTCCACCTAGTTTTGTAACTTTAGTACTTGACAAGAGTAAGATTATTACCCGCTGATGAGGTCATTTCATGCGGCATGGATGATACCCTTATTTTCTTCATGAATAGGACTACCCTAAAAGTACTTTGTCAGCAAATTTAGTCAATGGTTTTTACTTTGGATTGTGGTAATACCACATTATAAAGACCTGATCCTTCATTAAGAAATTTGTAGAGTGGACAAATGAAGTAGAAAATCAGTAAAAGAAGCTAAGGGCAGAAGCTTCAGTCAGGTATACGGGAGAACTTTTTAAGTCCCCGTCCAGAGGATGGAGTGGTTTCTTCCTCAAGGGTACTAGAAAATAGCCTTATAGCGATTGCAAATTGGAAGAGTACTAAGTGGAATCTTGGCTTTGAAAGGGAAATAGTTGAGCAAACTATAAAGAGACCCATCTAACTATACATTGAATCAAGATAGAGATACGGTTATACATATTATGGAAAGGAGATGAAGTTATAAGTATAATAAGAGAGAGAGGCAGTATATCTCCTACTAAACTAAAGTACGAGCACTTTTAGACTAGAGGTGGCATACGAACCAAGTGTAATTTTCCTACCTTTCAGGGATAAAGGAAGTGCTAGAAAATCTAGTCATGTTCAAATTCTATCAACCTCAGCCACCATAGGAACTGGATGATAGGATCATCTTCAACATGTTATTAGTAGAGAAATGAAGCTATTCAGAGAAGAAAGGCAAAGTCTAACAATTGTCTTTAGATACCATTATATATGCTATGGGTAGAGGAACTTGATAAGGAATGTATTCAGATTCAGGCGAGAGTAATAAAGACTTAAAGTATGCAACTAATCTCGATAGACCAAGGGAGCAATAGCAAGGTAGGTTCTGACAAATAAAAACAAACAAGTTTCTGCAGGAACAATATAACATAGTAGGAACGAGGTAGGGAAGGAGCAAGTTTGGATTTCTAACTGGCCCATTACAAAGAGAAAAGCTACCTAGTATGAGGTTACGGTGCAAATAAGATTGTGTACGAAATACCAAGCAGGGTTGCTTTGGCACCAGTCATAAGTGCAATAAACCCAATGCACCCTAAGCAAGACCAAATGATGCACCAATATAAGATCCAAAAAGGATTTGGGAGCATGCCCCATGAGGGGCAAGGTTGCCATGTCGGAATTAGAGGTAGTTAGGAGAGTCTCCATACCTTGGGCCAGATTAAATACGATCATCACTAATGCACTAGGTTCCATCAGAGTTCCATAGTTAAGCGTGCTCCAATGAGGGTAATATTAAGATGGGTGACCTTCTGGGAAGTCCTCATATTGTAACTTCAACAGGGTAGCAAGACCATCATTTCCATCTCTCATAGCAAGTGGATTACATCTTAGGGGAGAGATATTACAAAGGATAACTAGAAGGCTTAATAGTGAGAGTAATATCAAGTTTAATTATAAACTTGATACATATTATACTAGGGTTGACCATCAATGAGGAATGTAGTGCTGGTGACCACGAGATTCTTTACGTTGATATTTAAAGTTTAGAAGAAGGTGGATATCAATATAATAAACAAGGAATCCCCTTACTACCAAATTAAAGAAGATAGGAGAATGATGGAATCTTTTCAGCTCAATAATCCTTTTTCTTAGATTGAATTGATCATATTCTGGGGAAAAAGATATTGCAATAGTCATGAAGATGCTCAACAGGGACGACACGAAATTCGACTGGCAGATAATGAGAAAAATGGAATAGAGCCCATAAGAAGAGGAGAGATTTCAAAGGAAGGCCTATAGTTACAATTTATGAAAATGTTCTAATCCTACACTTTAGACTCAATGTAAGGGAACTCATTACTGATCAATGGTGGTCAAGTGGACCAAAACCTTGGAAACCGCTAAATCGATTTTCCAAAAAACTTTGATAGGGCCCCTATGACCATGACCTGTCGAAATTAATTGCTGCTATAAACAATAGCCCTGGTTATGCTAGAACTGCTCGAGTTGGTGTCGAAGACTCAAGACACAATGTATGAAGAGTTTACCAGAAATCACAATGCAATAGTAGTCAGACACATGGCAAGAAAGATAAGTAACCTTCTCGGCGAGCTCGCTAACGGATCAGGCCATCGTCAAGATAAAGTGTACTTTGGGCGGTCATACAATCTAAGGGGAACTCTTGACGTGTTAGGAAGGTATCTCGTAGGAAAGAAATGGGATAAGGAAAAGTCTGCAGCTTTGCTATGGAAATACGGCTATTAACCCCCATCTCTACGCCGAATCATGTATACCTTCATAGCTAAAAATCAAGAAGAACAAGAGGATGATAATAAGAAGAGCTATGAATCTTATAAACTTTAACCATACAATGGAAGCGACCTAAGATCTTCCCACAAGTAATGGAGCATGAGGTGAAGTTTATAAGGAAAAGGAATTTTAAGATAAAGCTTCTAGTTATAATTTTGAGAAAAAAGCCTAAGCTTATACTTCTAAAGGGCGGTATTGGAGGCGAATTTATGATTGAACTAACGGTAACTGGGCAAATAAGAATCTTGAGAAACGTTGTACACACCTCCTAAAACTTGGACAAAACCATCATCATTACTACATATTGACGTCAATCATGGCGACAACTGGTTGTCTTTAAAAACTGTGAATCTTTACAAATTGATATTTGGATACTCAAATAGAAACAACAGAGGGTTTAATGGCCACTATTAAATGAAAGTAGTAGAGTACTAAGTGAAGAAGGTGAGGGAAGTCTCCAATGAACTAAATAATGGTTCAGGGCATCATAGAGACAAGATAGGCTTGGGCGCCAACATACTTCTCATGAATCCTTTCTACATACTGAAGCAATACCTCGTAGTTACCAACAAGCAATCTCAGAATAAGAGGCAACCTCAAAAAGAAAAGTGCCCTTGTGAATTAAGAAAATCTTCCTCAACTGTTCTTAGCCCTGGAATTTGGAGGACAAAATTTTTTTAAGGTGGGTAAAATGTAACATCCCCATTTTCGTAAGCAAAGCATAATGGAAACTTTGAATTATTTCTCTTAGGTAGCGTGAGAATGTCTCAGGTAGCACTATGCCATGATGATCTTCACACTTAGAGTTATAGGTTACTATAATACTACCGTTGAAAATATGGCACTGCCATATGTTAAAAATTAAGAAATAACAAAAGTGCCCTTGTAAACTTTTATTAATTGCAGTGATGTCCAGAATTTTTAGAAATTATATTTTGACCCAAAAGAATTATTTCCACAATAACCCTAGAACTTTTCATAAAAAGACTTTTATATCCCCACATCTGTAGAATTAGCAGAATGAGATTTTAAATGAAGTAGAATCATGTGGTGAAACTGTAGAAGTTTAAATCTCTGCAGATTAAGCTACAAAGGTAGTCAGGTGTGAAATGACGTGGGGCGTCCCTGGACTTGCTCAAAATTATGGAAATGCCATTAGTTGTGGAAAATAGAAAAATATGGCAGAAACTTCGGCAGAAAATACTAAAGGGCTTCCGGAAGGCTAAAAGGAATGTAACATCTCGAACCTTGAGGATAAGCCAGGATAGGAGTAAGTTCGGGTTTGATACAAGGGTAAAATAGCAATTAGGTAACCCGTAGAGAAACCAAGGGCGAGGTTGTCGTCATTGGATTATAGTGGCAAGGTCGTAATAAGGGCTTTATGGTTGTCAGGAAGGCCAACCGTAGAGAATTTCTGTTTTTAGAAATTTTGTGGATTTCAAGATACTAGTAGAGAACTAAAATACTTATAATAACCTTAAATTGAGATTCTCTACCCACAATATCAAATAAGAGTGTGAGATTACTCACACAATATTTTAGAAATTCGGGTAGCTTGAATACCCGAATTGATATTTGGACACCTTGAATTAATCTTCAGGGGTCTTATATTGTCTGCAGGCATGAGCATCAATTAAAAGTCCTTTTAGTAGTGGCTTAAGATAAGCCACTCAAAATTCAAGTTTAGTAGAATTTAAATTATGTTCCAAACCCACCAATGAACATTAACCCACAAAGCTTCCTAAACAAGCTAACTAAGCTTAATGAGTAAGTCACCCTTATTTTTACTAAAATATCCTCAAGCCCTAGATTTTTCTACACACTCTCCTCCCTCTCATCATTTACGCTATCACCACCATCATCTTCCCATCTTCATTCTCTTCTTCACCACCTCCATGGCTATGAGCTTCAAGCTCATAGTTTATGCCCTTCTTGATCTTAAATCCTCTCGCTCCTTTTATGAAAATTAATCCTCATCCTCTCCTCTACAAAACCCCTCTAATAATTTCATGATTTAGCATTAAGTGGTGTGCCTCCACCACCATTTATGGTGCTGCCATGAGAGGGGAGAAGGTTAGGATGTTGCTCTTGCCTTCCTTGCATCTAGGGTTTCAAGGATTTTGAGGTTGGTAGCTCAAATCCTTAGTTATTTGATGTATCATGTGACTATGTGGCTACTATGTTCTTCTTATGCCATGCTTGCATGATGGTGCTTTGATGTTTTTCTAGTGATTTGAGATGAGGAAACTTAGTTTGGGTTCAGAACTTGATCAAAAAACTCAAAAGGAAACTCAAACAGAATTAGCTGAGGATAAAATCCCGGATGTGTCCATACTGCAAAGTGTACAAACTCTTCTATGGACCTCAAAAGGAGATAAACCCATTTTTATATGAAACTAGACATTCAGGGCTGTCCATACATATAAAATATAAGGCCATTAGATTAGTATAGAATTAGTTAAGAATTTTTGAAGTTTGACCTAGAAATCTGGATTCTCATTTGGGCAGTATGAGTTGAGAAGGGTGTAACTCAACCTACACAACTTCAATTTGAGTGAATCCATTGTTGTTTGAAAGCTAACATATGAGAGAAAATCTCATAAAAATTTCAGAGTCAGATTTCTTGCCAACTATCCCTAGTACATCAATGAAATTCACCTTAAGTTCAATTCGGGCTAGAACAGGGTAGTCCAGTAGGGTTAAGTTTTAGGGATTATATCTCGAATTATACTCATTCAAATCATATGCAACCTCTTTCATCTAAAAGCTTGCTCTATTAGCTTTACATTGATATAAATTTTGCATGATTTCACCTAGATTTCTATTTTTGGTGAATTTTCTCTTATAAGAGTGCAATTTTGGCTAGAAATAGGGCAGTTTAGAATAAAATACAAATAACTTGAGTTAATATCGGAACTTGGAACTTAGCAAATAGAGAGCTAGATCGAGTACACTTAATGTTGAACTCAGAACTTAATGAATAGAAAACTAGATCAGATATAGTTAATATCAGAAATTTGGAACTAAGCGAATAGAAAACTAGATTGGTAAAAATAATGTTGGAACTTGGAACTTGGAACTTTGGGAACATAATCATAAAAGTCTTGGAAGATCAAGTAGGGATTAATGCCAGAAATCAGAATCACACAGTACATAAAACACTTTGAAATCGAAAGTCAAGGACAAGAATATAAAACCTAAAAATACTTATACCTGGAAGTCAAGAAATTTCAACATAAACTCGGAAGTTGGTACCAGAATATGAGACCTTATACCCAGATCTCGGAAGTCGAGAACTAGGATGCTTTAACACTCTTATACACATAATTCCAAAACTTGATCCAGAATCAAACTCGGAGATCGAACATAACCCCGAAGGTCAGAACTTATATAATCTCGGAACTCGGACCCAATCCAATCTTGGGAATCGAACTCAGGAACATCAATAGAAGTTAAAAGCTTGCGAGATAGATTAAAACTTAAGATTTTAAAACTTACATCTAACTACCTAAGCTTTGCTCATAAGACTTTGTTGTGTGTGACAAATAATGGAAATATGATGTTCTATATTAGGTTTGCTGTTTGATTAAAATTTCCTGGTTGTCTGGCACTATTCATGGGGAAGCGGACTAGATCCGTTACGCTACCAAATTTTTGGCAGAAGTTTATAAAGTTATGAGAACTTATGCTATGTGTGATTATGTTTTGAATATATTTACATGTACATATCATGTTCATATACGTCATACATGCAAGTATAATTAGAATATGAGATGAGAAGTAAGGTATGAGACATATCCATGAATACATAAGGCATCCACATGCATGATAAGATATGGAAAGGAAAAGATAATAAGAACTTGCAAAAAAGGCATACCAAACTATCACGTAAGGCATGGCATAGACCCAGCTAGCGTGGACTGGAGCGGTACTGTCTAAGACTTGGGCCAGCCCTTGACCAAATATAAGGGGAATAGACCGGTGTGGGGGTTGGGGAAAGTAAACCCGTCACTCATGTATAGGTACGAGCTCGGACCTGAAAAGCATGCTATTACCCTGGGGTGAGAGAGGCCATTTATCTCCGGGGGACCAAGTATAGAAAAAAGCAAGATCAAGTTGCAAGTTAAAGGAAGAGATGAATTAAGTCAAGTGCACTTGCATACAATCAAGTACAAACATCTATATGTGCATTTCTAATTATCCCATTATGTCATGATGTTATTATGATTCTTATTGAAGTATATTACACTATTCGTGTTTTTATATCTGTCATATAATATGCCAAGTGGTTGTTAAAATATATTCTGCTTCGAGAAAGATGTTTTCAACTTAAAATTGAACCACTGTTTGTTTATTGTGCTCACATTTTTATAAGAAACCAAAGCGGCTGGAATGTTTATGATGGCACTGTATGATTAATAGTTCAAGTTTACCTACTGGGAACCTTAGGTTCTCACTACCTGGTTGTATGTTTTTCTTTTCCATAAACATTCCAGCACCTAAGTTGGAAATCGAGTGCAAGGTAGAGTACTGGGACATTTTCTGAGCAAGACTTGGATGCAAACCAAACCGAGAGACTATTGAAGCTAGCTAGCGACCATGTCAAAAGCAAGTCCTGTGTATTATGTTAGTCACAATTTCTTTTAAATTATAATTATTTTATCCTCCATGTATCAGAGATGTCGAAGTTTATGAGCTATTAGTCAGTAATAAAGTGTGCAGTTGAAAGGCCATATATTATATTTTCTACATTTTAAAGATTTTTTAGCACAATGACATCCTTTTAATATAACTCCATGACTCGAGCATGGCTTATATGATAAAGATTGTTATAATTACAACCATTAAAACCTAGTGAATTTGTGTATTTTAAATCTTATTCTTGGATCTTTGGTACTTGGGAAACTTAGCAAGTGACAAAGTACCTTCAAAACAAATTTAGGGGAATCTCTGACACTCAAGTTAGTAATTTATCCAAGAAAAATAAATAAATTGTAAAATGCAACATTTGAAAAACAAAGATAATTCATATATGTGAAAAGTCAATTATTCTGAGTTTGCTTCTAATGTTAAAGAAATTTTCTTTAGGCAAAGGTTTAGTAAATATGTCTATAATTACTTATTTGTTTCCACAAATTCTAAAACACAATCATCTTTTTGCACATGGTCTCTTATAAAGTGATGCCTAATCTCAATATGTTTGGTTCTAGAGTGCACAATGGGATTCTTGGAAAGATTTATTGCACTTGTGTTATCATATCTTATAGGAACATGATCAAGGTGCAAACCATAATCTAAAAGTTTTTGCTTCTTCCAAAGGATTTGAGCACAACAACTTCCAGCTAGTATATACTCAGCCTCAATAGTAGAAAATGCCACACTTTTTTGTTTCTTGCTAAGCCAAGAAACTAATGCATATCCAAGCAAGTGACATGTAACACTAATACTTTTTCTATTTGTTTTGCAACTAGCAAAATCAAAATCAGAATAACTAATTAAGCTACATGAGGTGCCCTTTAGATACCATAATCCTATATTAATTATACTAATAAGATATCTCATTATTCCTTCTACTGCACTAAGATGTTATTCTTTAGGATTAGCCTAATATCTACCACACATGCATACACTAAACATTATATCAGGTCTACTTGTAGTAAGATAAACAAAAGAGGCAATCATATCTTGATACTTTGTTATTTCTGTAGACTTACCTCCTTCATCCTTATCCAAGTAAGAAGAGGTACTTATGGGAGTAGGTATTTCTTTTGCCTTGTCCATCCCAAACCTTTTGAGCAACTTTTTGTAGTATTTTGATCGATTGATAAATATTTCATCTTTCGTTTGCTTGATTTGGAGTCCAAGGAAAAAGTTAAGTTCACCCATCATAGACATCTCAAATTCTTGACACAAAGATTCATTAGTGGCACTAAAGATAATATCATCTACATATATTTGTACCAAGAGAATATCATGCTTCTTGCTTTTAATGAATAGTATAGTGTCAATTTTTCTCTTGAAAATCCTTTTTCTAGAAGAAATTTACTCAACCTTTCATACAAAACTCTAGGAGCTTATTTTAGACCATAAAGAGCCTTTTTCAATTTGAAGACATCGTTGGGTAAATCAAAACTTTTAAACCAAGAGGTTGATCAACATACAGTTCTTCTTGTAAGAAATCATTTAAAAGAACATTTTTCATATCCATTTGATTAGTTTAAAATCTATCTATGATAGATGCAAAAGCGAGTAACATTCTAATGGATCATATGGGAGCATATGTTTCTTGTAACACCCTAATAATACTATACTATGCTTAAGTCATTTTATGGCATTCTTAGTTGTTACTTTTAACTAGCAGAAGTTCTTTTTAATTAAAATTAGTAAAGTATATAAAAATAGCATATGAATTTTTTTTAAAAAAAAATGTTTAGACTTGAAAGTTGAGCCTTTAAGCACATACTTATGTATATACTTATGAACGTCGTTGCTCATATCGTCGAGTTACCAAAAAGCATATAATGAAGTAGAAATAACACGAAATGATATTATAAGGCAATAATGTAATCATAGATAAATCAAGAGTCATAATCAGACCTAATAATTATCATATAAGTAAAAGGTCAAATTAAGAAGCAAAACTTCCAATTTGCTCTTAATTACACATAAACTACCAAACTAGGGTTCCTAAGAGAATAATAACACTATGCTACTATCTCAATCCTCCTCAGCTAGGCATCATAACATGACAACTCCTCGTCACATCCCGTTAGGTACCACTGGAAGCACTGCCATGGATGCCATCAACTCTGTCTGAAGACAACATGTAAACATAGGAGTGAGAAATACAAGATTTCTTAGTAGGATCTTGACTAGATAGTTAATGTGTAATCGTCATCGTCCCAGCTACTTCGGGTTAAATTATGAAAATGGTGGACATACATAAGTTCAATTTTAATGGTTTTGAAAACATACGTTCCTGAAGTAGGTTTCTTTTAAGCTTAATCTCGCACATAACATAAAGCAACATAAGGCCATAAAATAGAAACATACACACTAAAGCATAATGTAAACATTCATGACCATGCATATGAGGGAATAAGGATGCATGAACTTCCATGTAACCTCATGAACTTGACCAAAGTTTTTCTATAACTTTACTTTCATACCTAGCATGTGCTTAACATTCCTTACTTTACATGCCCTTTGAATAGATTGCTATTGGATATGAGCTCATTTCGTGACCATCGCTATATAGTATTAATCTAAATCAGATTTATATGACAAGGGGATTTACATGCCTTTAAATTGGCGGGATCTACTTTTGGCCACATGCCTCCAAAGTAGAGGGATTTCAAATCTTAGTGGATTACTTTCCCTTTTGAAGGATCATATCCAAACATTTCTTTTATTTTCATAACATGATACTTGATATTACATAATTCATTCTCAATGTATTGCATTCAGGGATAAGATACATATGTGCAAGAGATATTCTAAGTTGACAATTTTGATGAAAATCCAGCAGCATAATGGCTAGACCGGAGCTTCCCCAAAATTTACCAAGCATGGAAATTTCAACTAACAACCATTCATATTCATCTCATATCATCATATCGAGCATAAAAAAACCCTTCAATCATGAGTCAACACTCAAATAGACTTGCCATACATCATGCTTAGTAGCATCGCATATTCATACCCTAAAGGGTGTCGATGGTTGCATTATCCTTTGTGAGAAGTCTTGTGAGTCATCATATGATTCCTCATGTTTACTAATGAGAGAACTACATAGTTTAAAATGCATGTATGTTATAGGCTTTTTGTTACTTGATTCTTGAGTGAAGTTGCATTTTTACTTTAGGGAATCATTTTTACCAGATAACTTAATAGCTTTCTTATGTAGACATATTAAGGAATAGTTTGTTCAAATTAACAAAGTTTGACACTTATTTTCTTTTTCTTTTTTAACATGGCTGAAGCCTAACATGCTATTTAGCCAACATTTTGCATTCAAATCTTTTAGTTTCCTAAAGATAGTACACTAGTGATTCTTAGGTTTATGGTATGCTTGGAAGCCCTAATCATACTTCCATTACCAAAGGATTTCAAGATCCCTCTAGTCCCTTGGGTTATGATAACACATAACCATACTCATGAACCCAACAATACTATGCGCTCACCCATCATCAAGAAGTGATTTTTAATCCAAACGAGTTACAAGAGTCAAACTTTTATATAATAAAATAACAAGATTTCACATTTATGATTATGAAGCTTCATTCTTCATGAAAGTATGAACCTTTAAATTACATTCATGTCTTCAAGATCCAACACTTATAAAATAATGATACAAGATTCTATCTTTCTGGCTAAGAAGTCTTATTCTTTGAGAAAGTTGAAATTTTTAATCATTATTATGCCTTCAAGATTCCAACTTTATGACTTAAAGCTACCATAAAATTTAAAAGGTTCATTCTTAAAGGAGTTTAAAATTTTACTCACGACTTTAATCTCAAGATTCAATTTTTACAAAATAAAGTTGCAAGTTTTCATTTTTATGACTAAAAAGTTTCACTCTTGGAGAAAGTTTAAAACTTTATGCAATTTTTTGTCTTCAAGATTCAACCTTTGCAATATAAGGTGACAAGTTCTTACTTTTATTACTAAAAAGCTTCATATCTTAAGAAAGTTTAGACTTTTACTACTATTCTTGCCTTCAAGAAAAACAAAATGAATCTTTAAGGGAGGTATATTCTCTAGCGCCACTTTCTAAGCTTCAAGAAGTAATCTTTGTAAAATTTTATGCTTTAGAATATTTATTGGTTGCATAAAAACCATGATGGAGGTGTAAAGAGAGAATCTTTTAATCATGAACCATTCATGATAAAAAGAACAACTTTGAGCAAGATACTCTTCAAGAAAGCATTTTTCTTTTCAACAACTCACCAAATACCAAGAATACATGCATCATGAGAGAAAAATGAAAGCTTTTAAAGCATTCAAGAGGAGAAACTTTTAAATAAATGCAAAATATCTCATGAACAAGCTCAAGAAATAAACTTTGCTAAAAATAGAGACATTACTCAAAAAGAGCATCGAGTTTTTCTCAAGTTCTCACTTGAAGTTCTTGGCCATGGTGAGAGCCAAGTTTCAAGCTTTCTTGATCAACAAAAGAAAGGTCACTACCTAAGGTGATATATGGCGTCTTCTTTTAAAGGAGAAAGGAAGATGAAGATGAAGATGACTCCTCCTTTGTGGTGATGGTGGCGGTTTTCAATGGAGAAGGTGAGAGTTCTTGTGTTCTTGAAAAAATGGAGCTTGTAGTGTTTAAATCTTGTCTCCAAGGACCAAAAGATGTGATCTTTGAAGGGCTTAGTGATGAAGGTTTGGATATGGTATCATGAAGAATGAAGAAGAAGACAATGAAGAGGAAGAAGAAAGCGTAGAAAGAAGTTGGAGAATAAGAAGCTTAGAGAGAGAATGGAAGTTTAAAAATGAAAATGAGTGCATGTGTGTGGGTGTGTTTGGCTGTAGGTTTCAAAAGGCTTTGGGAGAGATATTTTGTGTCATTTTGTGTTAATTAAGATTTAGGGGGATAAATTGGATGATGAAGGAGACAAAGCATGCTCAACTCTTACAAAAAGCAACTTTGTCTCATGTTTTATGTTTAATGACATTATCCATGCTTTATTATCTAGTTGACTAAATTTTAATTTTAATGATGTGATTAAGTGCTCATGCAATTTAATTAACTTGATGGAGTGAGGATTAATGATTAACTCACATGATCATGATCAATAAAAAAAATTAAACTTTTAATTAAGTTTAATTACCCTTAATTAAACTCGATTAAGCTAATTATTAGTGATTAGTATTTAATTAAACTAGGAAGAGTTTGACTCACTTAATTAGAGATTATCTAATCTTAATTAAGTATTCTCTTAACTTTTCTCTTCATACTTACTTCATTAATCCTTTAATTAAACCTTAATATTTTAATTTCTCATTAAGTGCCTAATTATTTAGGGGTAATGAGGTAATTTAGCATAAAGAAAAATTAAGAATATTATATTTCTTCATAATCAATTCCTTCTTCTTGATTATATTCTTTAGCCACTAATCTAGCTTTGTTTCTTATCATGACACTATTTTCATCAAGCTTATTCCTAAAAATTTAGTGCCTATAATTGGACGATCACTTGGCCTTGATACAAGTTCCCAAACTTGATTTCTTTCAAATTGATATAGTTCTTCTTGCATGGCCAAGAGCAAGTGCTCATCAACAATGGCTTCACCTATATTTCAAATTGAGAAACAAATGCCATATGATTGTATGCATTTCTAAGAGAATTTCAAGTTGTTACCCTTTTTGATATGTCACCTATGACATTGTCAAGAGGATGGTTTCTTGAAGTTCTTCATTCATTTGGAAGATCACTTGGCTTTGTTTCCTCTTGTTGTAGGGTGCCTTTCTCACTTTCTTCTTCTTTCTTTGACTCCTTTTGCTTGTCATTTATACGATTGTTTTCTAGGACTTCTATAACATCATCAATAGCATCCTTTCTTGTCCCAAAGAGGTTAGTCTCATCAAAAGTAACATGAATAGAATCTTCTATAGTCACAGTTATCTTATTATAGACTCTATATGCTTTACTATTCAATGAATAACCAAGAAATGTTCCTTCGTCAGATTTAGCATCCGCCAAAAAATATTTCGAAAGGTTTGACTCATTAAGCATAGTTCTTGCCATTTCTTCTAAAGAACGATTTTTCCTTTCAACTACTCTATTTTGTTGCGGAGTTCTTGGGGCAGAGAAATTATGCTTAACGTAACACCCTAATAAATCCATATTACGCTTAAGTCGTATTACGGCGTTTTATTAGTTGTTACTTATGCTCGTGGAAAACTAAACTTCACTTGAAATTAAATTACGCGGAAAATACAGTAAATTTTTTTTTTTGAAATATGTCGTTGCTTTTGGAAAGTAAAGCCTTGCGCGAGAAGATAACAGTAAACGAGCGTATCGCAGAGATTCCGATATAAAAGGATAGAACAAGAAATAAATCATAATATCATGCATTCAAATTATAACATCAACTACATAATATAATTATCCGCATAATATCCAACAAATACATATAAAGGAAACTCATGGTCATGCCATGGCCCCAAATATCAAAGGTACACAAATCTGATGAGATCAAATACAAAATGAAATACAACAGATAAAGAGCAATATTGGGATAAGCCCACGTAGACATATACTAGCTTCTCTGCCCCTTCCATGCCCTTCCATCGAACGGACTCAGGTCCTCGAATGCCTGGTCCCCCACGCTGCTCGGCCTCGAGGAACGTGAGGAGTATGGATGATGCGAGGGTGCCGACTGTTGACCTCTACGCGACGAATGCGCCGGCCCGGAGTATAGCTGCCCACCGAAGAACGTGCCTCGGAGGGATCCTCCTCGGATGCAGCAGGCTGATACTCAGGGAGTGGCGGCGAAGCTGCTGCGGCCCTAGGAGTGGCCGTCGAACTCACATCGATCACGGGAACCTCTGGCAGCGGCACCGGCTCGGCTACGGGTAGACCGGGAGACATAGGCTCCATCTTGATCTCAGGAAATGGCTCGGGCGGGAAATCCCAAGGACCCAACGGCTGTCCGAGGTGTGCCGATGATACGTCCACAGGGGCTGGCGGGATCTCTGGCTCCTCCTGCTCAAAAACTCGACCCGGATAGAAGTATGTGCGAACTATCATGGTGGTCGTGGCCACGATAGCGTGGGCGTCCTCACCATAGGCCCACTCATGGTGGGGAGGCTCCATGCTCCATGCCACGTGAGGCTCCATGAGTATCTGGTGATGAGACGGAAAACAACTAGGATGAGAAATGAGATTTCTCAGTAGGACTCGACCCTGACACGCTGGTGTCATCGTCATCGTCCCAGCCACTTCGGTTTTTAAATGGAAACGGTGAGCATTCAATAGGTTCAATTATTTGAATTTAAAAAACATTATTATCCGAAGTGGATTCCATTTTTAGTACTTATCCTAGTTATGTTAACAACATCATGGCATACATGAAAGCTTATATGACTATTCATAACATACATAGACAGGTTGAGAGTTATACTCTTTACTTGGGTTGGACCGAAGTCCCTTTCTTTCCTTAACTTGACTTATCTTAAGTCCTTTCTTTCCACCCACTAAACATAAGTGGTAATGAGCTCATACCGTGGCCGTCGCCACCATAAAACTTCGGTACTTACACTAGCTGGGTCATGCCATGCCTGATGTAAGCCCTATCCCCTATACTCACACTAGCTGGGTCATGCCATGCCTCATGTGAGTCGTGGGTGAGGGGAACTTAAATTAGGTCACCTTCCCTTTTGAAGGATCACACACTTTATTGAATCTTTGCTTATTAAACTTATGATGCAAAATGTTTCTAAGTCCACAATTTCTACAAAATTTCGGCAGCATAACGGCTATACCGAAGCTTCCCAAAATTTTGTCAAACAGAATACCAGTATCACAGCATCATATCATATCATCATCATCATATCATCATTATCATGGCATCATGATCACATCATCATCATAACATCATGCTTGCAACACAAACATAGGCATACTCTCAAGCAAAGTCTTATGAGCTTAGCTTAGTAAATTAGGTGCAAGCTTTTACATTGACTTTCGTTTTATTGATTCCTTCTCCTCAATTATTCTAGCTTGACTTATATGATTTTCATATTTTAATTTGGAAGATTTATAGTTTAGGTTTTGCATTATAGTATGGTGAGAATCTTATGAATTTCATCTAGTACATTAACGACATTTACATTCGATTTTTTTGTTTTATTCGCTTCTTTTGTTAAGGATTAGGTGAGCTTAGTATTTTATTCTATCTAGTCTTCATTAAGTAAGTTATGAAGTTTCATTACTTTAGGCTAAGGCCTTTTACCTTTTTAAGTCATTTATGCATAGTCTTACTTAAGGTTAAGTTTTGACAGTTTTACTTTTACCCTAGGCAGTAACTTTAAAAATTCACCATAATTTGGTATTTTATCATTTTAATGCGAAATTTTATATGCTTATAGGGTTCTGAGTCTAGTTTTTAACAAAAGAAGTCCCACTCAAAAATTCGTTGTCTAACTCCAGTTATGCATATTTTATTCTGACTGTTCAGTTTCTAAGTTCACTCCCGGTACAGTGGATTGTTACCTCTCATTATAATTGTTCAGAAGGAATCTGAGAAAACTGTTTTATGGGTTTGTTCCTCTATGTCTTAGCTTTCATTTAAACTTGGTCTCACTCAAAAATCATTTTTGTAGCTCGAGTTATACACATTTTAGTCTAGACTGCCCAGACAGAAACCAATCCGAGAACAGTCCACTTTGAAAAATCATATCTCGCTCATTTTAACTCCGAATCTTATGTATTTTATATTTATGGAAAGTTCTCTGAGTCTATTTTCATATAAAATTGGTTCCACTAATTTCTTAGTTTTTTGGAAAAAGTTATACCATTCGGTTTACAGACTGCTAAAAAATCCAGATTTTACGTTTTGGTTTTTCTCATGTTTTCTCCAAAACAGTCAACCTCACTTTCAAGAAAACATTCTCAAGTTATAAAACACTCATATACCATGAAAGATTAGTGAAAAACTAACATGCTGGAGTTCAAAAATATTGAGTTCAGCCATGCATCACACCAAACCGAAAATATGTTTTCAACAAACAACCATACAAGCAACAACATCTCATTTTATGACAAGAATGGCTATGATGCCCATAATCAATCTTTAAAATCACCTAGCTATGGAGAGCATAGGAGTTCTAAAGCTTGAAAAACAAGAGAGAAAAAGAGTTTAGAGTCACTACCAAGAAGCTTTCTTTGAAGGAATTTGTTATGGAAGAAGGTGATGGTGGTGGTATTCCTCCTCTTGGATCTTGAAAGAGGCTTGATATGTGATTGTCTTTGATTCTCCAAGAACAAGAAATGATGGCTCTTGAAGAGTTTGTGAGTGGGATGAGGAGAGGAAAGGATGAGAGAAGTGGAAGGATTCTAGAGAGAAGTTGGAGAGTTTAGAGAGAAGGAGGAGAATTTTGAAATTGAGGAGAGAGAAGAGAGCTTTGTGTGTGTCTTTGGGAGAGGAGTGAAAGAATGAAAATGAGGAGAGAGGAGGGGCTGAAGGTGGCGAGTTTGAGGGGGGAGAGATGATGTGACTTTGCTTCTTACAACAAGCAAGAGAGTGGAAAAACCTTGGGGCAAAAGGGTGAGTTGTTTTTCCTTGAGTCTTGGAGGCATTCTAATGTCCAATTTATGCTTTTCTCTAGGGGTTAAAGGGGAGTACCCTTCTTAGGATTTGGTTGCTTGTCTAAGACTCATCCAAGTGTCAAGATCTAATGGTGGATGACAAGGATCCTAGTCTTGGCTTTTGATCTAATGGTGTAGGATTAAAGAGATTGAATGAAGGGTGAGATGTTACTCCTCCTTGGTATGTCTTTTCAGGGCATATGCATGGAAGAACTTTTATCTCTAAATGTTATTAGAATTATTTAAATGTAATTTAACTTAATTGGCTTAATTACCCATGAGTTAACTCTTGTCAATTACACTTTTTATGATGTCTTGCATTACGGTTAAGCATATGCTTAATTTGGGGTTTAATTTTTCAAGAGTTGTCTTAAGTGTCTTAATCATTATAAACTTAATTAGTAAGGTTAGGTTGTCTTACTTTTGTTTTGGCACCTTCGAGTAATTAAGGATTAGACGATTAAGGTTCTATTAAAACGCTTAGGACATTATGATTGAATTGTTGGCTAGACTTAATTTGCTAAGCTCTTGCTCTCGGAATTAATCGATTAGTTCTCAATTAATCGCTAATCCCTCTAATTAGCCAGGAACACCGAGCTAATTAGCTTAGGTAGAAATGGGGATGTTACATTTCTCCCCTCCTTAAAAAGAATTTTGCCCTCAAAATTCATTACCTGAAAACAGGTGTGGGTAATCTCTTTGCATCTCTGCCTCGAGTTCCCACGTGTGCTCTTCCAAGTTTCCTCTTCCCCAGGCCACTTTCACTAGGGGCACAGACTTGTTCCTCAGCTGCTTGACCTTCCTATCTATGATTCTCATAGGCGGTAGGTCGAAGGTCAGGTCTTCCCTTAACTGTACACTTTCTGGCTCAAGAAGGTGATTGGGGTCGGAGTTGTACTTTCTTAAACATGGAAGACATTGTGAAGGTTTGACAAATGAGGTGGTAATGCTATCTGGTAGGCAACTGTTCCTACTCGTTTCAAGATTTCAAAAGGGCCAAAAAAACGAGGGCTCAACTTTTTGACTCTGAGGGCTCTACCTATGCCTGTTGTAGGAGTGATTTTCAAGAATACGTGTTCTCCCTCTTGGAACTCGATTGGCTTCCTCCTTTTGTCCGCATAGCTCTTCTGACGACTTTGTGCTGTGAGAATCTTTTCCCTTATCCTCTTAATTTGCTCGGTGGTTTCTCTAACCAGATCAGGCCCTAAGAGGCTTTGCTCACCCGGTTCATACCAACAAAGCGGAGATCGGCACTTCCTACCATATAGAGCTTCATAAGGCGCCATCCCAATGCTAGCATGAAAACTATTGTTGTAAGCGAACTCGATGAGGGGTAGGTGCTTGTCCCAACTTCCGGGTCGATCCATTACGCATGCCCTTAACATGTCCTCTAGGGTTTGTATGGTTCTCTCTGATTGTCCATCAGTCTGGGGGTGGTAGGCTGTACTTAAACAAAGTTTCGTCCCAAATGCCTTTTGCAAGGCTCACCAGAACCTAGAGGTAAACCTTGGGTCTCTATCCGACACAATGGTCGTAGGTACTCCGTGCAGTCTTACGATCTCTTGGATGTATAGCTGGGGCTAGCTTATCCAAAGGATAATTCGCTCTTATGGGTAAGAAGTGGGCAGACTTTGTCAACTTATCCACAACAACCCATATGGCATCGAATCCAGCTTGCGTTTGGGGCAAACCCATCACGAAATCCATAGAGATTCCATCCCATTTCCATTCAGGGATCTCCAATGGTTGCAGCATGCCTGAGGGATTTTGGTGCTCAATCTTCACCTTTTGACAAACTAAGCACTTATCCACAACATCTGCTATGTCTCGTCTCATGCTTGGCCACCAAAACATCCTCTTGAGGTCTTGGTACATCTTCGTTATGCCAGGATGCATGGTGAAATGACCCTTGTGGGCTTCTTCTACGATCGTCCTCCTCAAGTCATCCTTAGTAGGCACGCATATCCTTCCTTGATACCTCCACACGCCATCAATGCCTTGAGTAAATTCTTTCAGCTTTCCCTCCTTCACCTGAGCTACAATCCTCAAGAACTCTTCATCCTCTTCCTGAGCCCGCATAATTTGCCCTCTGAACTCACTTGTCACCTTGATCAGACTCAACCTTATGCTACGAGGGGTCAGGGTAACTCCGAGATTTAAGTCTCTAAAGCTCTCAATCAACTCCGCTTCCTTGACCATCAACCACGACACATGCAATGATTTGCGGCTCAGTGCGTCCGCCACCACATTGGCCTTACCAGGGTGGTAGTTCAACCCGAAATCGTAGTCCTTCAAGAATTCCATCCACCGCCTCTGCCTCATGTTAAGCTCCTTCTGATCAAACAAGTACTTCAGACTCTTGTGATCCGAAAATACCTCAAACCTAACTCCATATAGATGGTGCCTCCATATCTTCAAGGCAAACACCACGGCCGCTAACTCCAGGTCATGGGTCGGGTAGTTAACTTCATGAGGTTTCAGTTGCCTAGAGGCGTATGCTACCACACTACGATTTTGCATCAGAACACAACCTAACCCTCTTCCAGAGGCATCACAGTAAACCTCAAAGGCTCCCTTAGGGTCAGGCAAGACTAGTACAGGTGTGGAAGTCAATTTCGCCTTTAACTCTTGAAAACTTTTCTCACACTCTTCAGTCCAAACAAAAGCAGCATTCTTCCTAGTGAGCTTAGTCAAAGGTAGGGATATCTGAGAAAATCCCTTGATAAACCTCCGATAATATCCGGCTAGGCCGAGAAAACTCCGAATCTCCGTCACCGTCGTCGGTCTCTCCCAGTTCATTACAGCTTCCACCTTGCTCGGATCTACGGATATCCCTCCCTTAGTCACGACGTGACCCAAGAACTTCACTTCTTCTAGCCAAAACTCACACTTCGACAGCTTCGCATAGAGCTTCTTATCCCTCAAGATTTCCAACACAATCCGAAGATGCTCTTCGTGTTCCTCCTTCGTCTTTGAATAGATGAGGATGTCATCTATAAAGACCACCACAAACTTATCCAAATACGGCCTAAAGATCCTATTCATATAATCCATAAACACAGCCGGGGCATTGGTCAATCCAAACGACATTACTCTAAACTCATAATGCCCATATCTAGTCCTAAAGGCCGTCTTGGGAATATCTTCCTCCTTTACTCTAATTTGATGGTATCCCGACCTTAGATCTATCTTTGAAAACACCACTGCTCCTCTGAGTTGATCCATCAAATCGTCTATCCTTGGTAAGGGGTACTTGTTCTTCACTGTGACCTTGTTCAACTATCGATAATCCACGCATAGCCTCATGCTTCCATCCTTCTTCTTGACAAACAGCACCGGGGCTCCCCAAGGTGAGATGCTTGGTCGCACAAACTTCTTCTCCAGCAACTCCTCCAATTGGGTCTTCAGCTCTTCCAACTCCAAAGGGGACATTCGGTAGGGTGCAATAGATATTGGTCTAGTCCCTGGCACCAATTCTATGGAAAACTCTATCTCTCTCTTAGGGGGAAACTCAGGGATATCCTCAGGGAAGACTTCAGGGTACTCATTCGCCACAGGAATCTCATCAAGAGCTTGTTCTAGTTCAACCTCACTAGCCGATAGCAGAACGTATTCTTGATTCTCAGTCTTACAACAGTATAACACGATAGGTTTTAAGCTTAAACTAACAGGTTTAGAAGGTAAGGAAGGGAATACGATTGTTTTGGCTGCACAATCTAACATAACATGATTGGCTGAGAGCCAATCCATGCCTAAGATTAGATCTAAACCAGACAAAGGAAGGCAGATTAAATCAGACTCATAAGTTCTACCCTCAATATGAATTTGACACTTCAAACAACACAAACAAGTTCTAACTGGTTTCCCAGTGGGAGTAGAAACAAGCAACATATAAGGCAGTTCAGAAACAGACAACCCCAGTCTACTTACGCAATCATGAGAAATAAAAGAATGCGTAGCGCCAGAGTCATATAGTACAGTTAAGATGTTACCATTTACTTCGCACATACCTCGAATGAGATCACCAGACTTCGTGGTCTCCTCGGCATTCATGGTGAAGACCCTCCCTTGGCGTTGCGGTTTGGGGGCAGATGTGTCCTTGGTGCAGTTCTTGGCAAAATGGCCGGGCTGTCCACATCTGAAGCAAACGTTCTTTCCAGCGTAGCAAACCCCTTTGTGTTGCTTCCCACACTTAGGGCAAACGGAATTGGTCGCAGGCTTCGGAGGCTGGCTGGCGGGTCTTGGAGGATTGGCGGAGGATCTCTGTGGTCGCTTGCCTCTAGAACCGCCGCCACGGTAGGAGCTTCTTTGTAGGGCCGTCTCGTGTTGCCCTTGAAATGCCTGCCTTCTCTTATGGGCTTCCGATCTCTGGATAGCCAGCTTGCGGTTGCAGTCCTCCACCACGCGACTCTTATTGACAAGGGCCGCATAGTTCCGAATCTCCAGCGGGGCCACGGACGCTAAGATGTCAGCCCTTAACTCTCCTTCATACTTCATGCACTTCCAGTGCTCATCAGGGTTTCGCTGATAAAGCGTGGAGAACTTACACAGCTCCTCAAACTTTGCTGTGTAATCAGCAACGCTCATACCTCCCTGGTAGAGCCTCAGGAACTCCATCTCCTTTGCGTTCCGCATAGACATAGGGAAATACTTCTCATAGAAAGCTGTCTTGAAGACGTCCCAAGTGATTTCCCTTTGGTCGCTCTCCATCAAGCTCTTCGCCCCCTTCCACCAGAATTCGGCATCCGCCTTCAGCATATAGGTAGCAAAGGCTACCTTTTGGGTCTCTGAGCAAGTCAGCACTGAGTAGATCTTCTCGATCTCTTTAATCCACTCATCAGCTTCCTCAGGGTTGAAGGCCCCCTTGAAACTGGGCGGGTTAGCCTTGCGGAATTCCGAAAACTTCTGATATTCCGTACTTGCCCCATTTCCGCCGACGGACTCTTCAGACCTTCGATTTAGCTGATCCATCATGTGTTCAGCTGCCGTAGCTTGAGCTTGCATGGCATTCGCCATCTGTTGAAAGGTCCTCATGAAATCAGCGATGTTCGTCTTGTCATTTGGGCTCGTTGGCGGTACGTCTGCGAGTTGCCATTAGTTCCTGAACACACCAAAACAAAAATATCGAGTTGATCAGGCCCAATATCAAGCATAAGCATGGCAGCAACTAAAGGCAATCTCACACGACGGTCATGCATTCTAAGTCCTACATCCCATCATACAGACAGGGTTCTTAGCACGACTTAACATAGCGCACGTAGAATTATGCTTGGAAGCATAGTCAGTCCAATCCTCAGGCTTTAACAGGATGAACTGCTCTGATACCATAATGTAACACCCTAATAAATCCATATTACGCTTAAGTCGTATTACGGCGTTTTATTAGTTGTTACTTATGCTCGTGGAAAACTAAACTTCACTTGAAATTAAATTACACGGAAAATACAGTAAATTTTTTTTTTTGAAATATGTCGTTGCTTTTGGAAAGTAAAGCCTTGCGCGAGAAGATAACAGTAAACGAGCGTATCGCAGAGATTCCGATATAAAAGGATAGAACAAGAAATAAATCATAATATCATGCATTCAAATTATAACATCAACTACATAATATAATTATCCGCATAATATCCAACAAATACATATAAAGGAAACTCATGGTCATGCCATGGCCCCAAATATCAAAGGTACACAAATCTGATGAGATCAAATACAAAATGAAATACAACAGATAAGGAGCAATATTGGGATAAACCCACGTAGACATATACTAGCTTCTCTGCCCCTTCCATGCCCTTCCATCGAACGGACTCAGGTCCTCGAATGCCTGGTCCCCCACGCTGCTCGGCCTCGGGGAACGTGAGGAGTATGGATGATGCGAGGGTGCCGGCTGTTGACCTCTACGCGACGAATGCGACGGCCCGGAGTATAGCTGCCCATCGAAGAACGTGCCTCGGAGGGATCCTCCTCGGATGCGCCAGGCTGATACTCGGGGAGTGGCGGCGAAGCTGCTGCGGCCTTAGGGGTGGCCGTCGAACTCACATCGATCACGGGAACCTCTGGCAGCGGCACCGGCTCGGCTACGGGTAGACCGAGAGACATAGGCTCCATCTCGATCTCAGGCAATGGCTCGGGCGGGAAATCCCAAGGACCCAACGGCTGTCCGAGGTGTGCCGATGATACGTCCACAGGGGCTGGCGGGATCTCTGGCTCCTCCTGCTCAAAAACTCGACCCGGATAGAAGTATGTGCGAACTATCATGGTGGTCGTGGCCACGATAGCGTGGGCGTCCTCATCATAGGCCCACTCATGGTGGGGAGGCTCCATGCTCCATGCCACGTGAGGCTCCATGAGTATCTGGTGATGAGACGGAAAACAACTAGGATGAGAAATGAGATTTCTCAGTAGGACTCGACCCTGACACGCTGGTGTCATCGTCATCGTCCCAGCCACTTCGGTTTTTAAATGAAAACAGTGAGCATTCAATAGGTTCAATTATTTGAATTTCGAAAACATTACTATCCGAAGTGGATTCCATTTTTAGTACTTATCCTAGTTATGTTAACAACATCATGGCATACATGAAAGCTTACATGACTATTCATAACATACATAGACAGGTTGAGAGTTATATTCTTTACTTGGGTTGGACCGAAGTCCCTTTCTTTCCTTAACTTGACTTATCTTAAGTCCTTTCTTTCCACCCACTAAACATAAGTGGTAATGAGCTCATACCGTGGCCGTCGCCACCATAAAACTTCGGTACTTACATTAGCTGGGTCATGCCATGCCTCATGTAAGCCCTATCCCCTATACTCACACTAGCTGGGTCATGCCATGCCTCATGTGAGTCGTGGGTGAGGGGAACTTAAATTAGGTCACCTTCCCTTTTGAAGGATCACACACTTTATTGAATCTTTGCTTATTAAACTTATGATGCAAAATGTTTCTAAGTCCACAATTTCTACAAAATTTCGGCAGCATAACGGCTATATCGAAGCTTCCCAAAATTTTGCCAAACAGAATACCAGTATCACAGCATCATATCATATCATCATATCATATCATCATCATCATATCATCATTATCATGGCATCATGATCACATCATCATCATAACATCATGCTTGCAACACAAACATAGGCATATTCTCAAGCAAAGTCTTATGAGCTTAGCTTAGTAAATTAGGTGCAAGCTTTTACATTGGCTTTCGTTTTATTGATTCCTTCTCCTCAATTATTCTAACTTGACTTATATGATTTTCATATTTTAATTTGGAAGATTTATAGTTTAGGTTTTGCATTATAGTATGGTGAGAATCTTATGAATTTCATCTAGTACATTAACTACATTTACATTCGGTTTTTTTGTTTTATTCGCTTCTTTTGTTAAGGATTAGGTGAGCTTAGTATTTTATTCTATCTAGTCTTCATTAAGTAAGTTATGAAGTTTCATTACTTTAGGCTAAGGCCTTTTACCTTTTTAAGTCATTTATGCATAGTCTTACTTAAGGTTAAGTTTTGACAGTTTTACTTTTATCCTAGGCAGTAACTTTAAAAATTCACCATAATTTGGTATTTTATCATTTTAATGCGAAATTTTATATGCTTATAGGGTTCTGAGTCTAGTTTTTAACAAAAGAAGTCCCACTCAAAAATTCGTTGTCTAACTCCAGTTATGCATATTTTATTCTGACTGTTCAGTTTCTAAGTTCACTCCCGGTACAGTGGATTGTTACCTCTCATTATAATTGTTCAGAAGGAATCTGAGAAAACTGTTTTATGGGTTTGTTCCTCTATGTCTTAGCTTTCATTTAAACTTGGTCTCACTCAAAAATCATTTTTGTAGCTCGAGTTATACACATTTTAGTGTAGACTGCCCAGACAGAAACCAATCCGAGAACAGTCCACTTTGAAAAATCATATCTCGCTCATTTTAACTCCGAATCTTATGTATTTTATATTTATGGAAAGTTCTATGAGTCTATTTTCATATAAAATTGGTTCCACTAATTTTTGAGTTTTCTGGAAAATGTTATACCGTTCGATTTACAGACTGCTAAAAAATCCAGATTTTACGTTTTGGTTTTTCTCATGTTTTCTCCAAAAAACTCAACCTCACTTTCAAGAAAACATTCTCAAGTTATAAAACACTCATATACCATGAAAGATTAGTGAAAAACTAACATGCTGGAGTTCAAAAATATTGAGTTCAGCCATGCATCACACCAAACCGAAAATATGTTTTCAACAAACAACCATACAAGCAACAACATCTCATTTTATGACAAGAATGGCTATGATGCCCATAATCAATCTTTAAAATCACCTAGCTATGGAGAGCATAGGAGTTCTAAAGCTTGAAAAACAAGAGAGAAAAAGAGTTTAGAGTCACTACCAAGAAGCTTTCTTTGAAGGAATTTGTGATGGAAGAAGGTGATGGTGGTGGTATTCCTCCTCTTGGATCTTGAAAGAGGCTTGATATGTGATTGTCTTTGATTCTCCAAGAACAAGAAATGATGGCTCTTGAAGAGTTTGTGAGTGGGATGAGGAGAGGAAAGGATGAGAGAAGTGGAAGGATTCTAGAGAGAAGTTGGAGAGTTTAGAGAGAAGGAGGAGAATTTTGAAATTGAGGAGAGAGAAGAGAGCTTTGTGTGTGTCTTTGGGAGAGGAGTGAAAGAATGAAAATGAGGAGAGAGGAGGGGCTGAAGGTGGCGAGTTTGAGGGGGGAGAGATGATGTGACTTTGCTTCTTACAACAAACAAGAGAGTGGAAAAACCTTGGGGCAAAAGGGTGAGTTGTTTTTCCTTGAGTCTTGGAGGCATTCTAATGTCCAATTTATGCTTTTCTCTAGGGGTTAAAGGGGTGTACCCCTCTTAGGATTTGGTTGCTTGTCTAAGACTCATCCAAGTGTCAAGATCTAATGGTGGATGACAAGGATCCTAGTCTTGGCTTTTGATCTAATGGTGTAGGATTAAAGAGATTGAATGAAGGGTGAGATGTTGCTCCTCCTTGGTATGTCTTTTTAGGGCATATGCATGGAAGAACTTTTATCTCTAAATGTTATTAGAATTATTTAAATATAATTTAACTTAATTGGCTTAATTACCCATGAGTTAACTCTTGTCAATTACACTTTTTATGATGTCTTGCATTATGGTTAAGCATATGCTTAATTTGGGGTTTAATTTTTCAAGAGTTGTCTTAAGTGTCTTAATCATTATAAACTTAATTAGTAAGGTTAGGTTGTCTTACTTTTGTTTTGGCACCTTCGAGTAATTAAGGATTAGACGATTAAGGTTCTATTAAAACGCTTAGGACATTATGATTGAATTGTTGGCTAGACTTAATTTGCTAAGCTCTTGCTCTCGGAATTAATCGATTAGTTCTCAATTAATCGCTAATCCCTCTAATTAGCCGGGAACACCGAGCTAATTAGCTTAGGTAGAAATGGGGATGTTACACTTAATGCCGTGTTCATTACAAAATGTTTCAAAAGATTCATTTTCAAACTCCCCATGATGATATGGATGCAATGTTAAGATTTTTCTCATTTTGGATAACCTTAGCAAGTTTTCCAATTGCACGAAATGCCTCACTTTTATGAGCTAGAAATAATGTCTATGTGAACCTAAAATAATCATCTACAATTACTAAAGCATAGTAATTCCCTCCAATACTCATAGTTCTAGATGGACCAAAGAGATCCATAAAAGTTGCAAAGGTCTAGTAGTTGAAATAACATTTTTTGATTTAAAAGAGACGCTTACTTGTTTCCTTTTTTGGCAAGCATCGTAGAGCTTGTCTTTTTCAAATTTGAGCTTTGGTAGTCTAATTACTAACTCGTTTGTGACCAACTTATTTTACTGGTCCATGTGAATGTGTGTAGTTCTTCTATACCATAATCATAGATCATCCTCCTTACTTATGAGACATTAAACATTATGTGAGAAAATATCGTCTGGGCAAATCATGTAGATATTGTATACTCTATGTTTAAC
The DNA here is from genome assembly GCA_031439595.1 of Pterocarpus santalinus. Lineage (NCBI taxonomy): Eukaryota > Viridiplantae > Streptophyta > Magnoliopsida > Fabales > Fabaceae > Pterocarpus > Pterocarpus santalinus. Next base: position 30,087,702 of record CM062529.1, read on the forward strand.
AAACTTATTTCTCTTATTACTAATGCCTTCTATAATGCAACAATTTGGATCAAAGATAACTCTATTTCCTTTATCACATAATTGACTAATGCTAAGTAAATTATGCTTAAAACCATCAACAAACAAAACATTTTCAATGGAGATTGAAGGAGTTTTACTAACTTTACCAACTCCAAGTATTTTTCCTTCATTGTTGTCTCTATAGTTCACATGTCCATGTTTTCTGGGTATAAGATTTGAGAATTTTTATGCATCTCCCATCTGTGCTTGGAGCATCCACTATCAAGATACCAATTTGAGCTCTTGACCTTTAGGCACACGTGCATCACAAATTCAAATCTTGGATTTAGTTATCCAAATTTTCTTGGGTCCTTGGTTGTTAGACTTGGGCAAAATGCCCTTTGGAACCCATATCATCTTTCCACTAGCATGTCCATTCTTTCTTACATAGCATGTTGATGCACTATGTCCTTTATTGCCACAATAATAGCATGCTATGAAAGGAAAGTTAGAGATCATAGATAAAGAGAAGTTTTATATAACTTTTGTTGACCCTTGGGATTATATCCTAATCTAGCCTTATCAAAAACACATCTTTTTTGCCGAACAATATATCTAATTTATTTCTACCAAAGGTAAACATAGCAAGAGTATTTTGAAATCATTAATCTCTTCTTCAAAATTTTTACAAGAAGAGCAAGAAAATTATGTAGTTGTATTCTCATAAAATAGACATTTAGAGCAAGAAGAGTTTGCATCAATTAATCCAAGAGTTTCTTCGTCAATCTTGAGCTCCACTAATTTTTTTGTTCAATAAAGAAATTTCCTTTTCTAAAGATGAAATGATTTTCTTAGAGGAAGCAACAAGTTTGGTAAGCCTTAAAAATTCTTTATGCAAATCATTAAAAGCATCTTATAATTCATCAAATGAAGGAGAGAAATCAAGATTAGAAGATGTTACCTCTTCGTCACTATTGTTATCTTTGGCCATTAGACTTAGGATTGCAACTTCATTCTCGAAGTCACTAGATGATTCAATGTCATTCTCCTCCTAAGTTATGTATGCCCTCTTGTCTTTATTTTACTTGAAGGATTTCTTCCCAAATTTCTCCATTTTCTTTAAGTAAATTGGACATTCCATCTTCATTTGGCCTGGTTGGCTGCATTCTTAACATTTTGGAATTGATGAAGCATCTTTTCCTTTGTTGAGATTCTTCTTGGTGGAAAGAGAGTTTTCCTTTGGTTTCCTTTTTTTCTAAGAAATCTCCTAAACTTTTCTACAAGGAGACTAAAGTTTTCATCATTTGCTTCCACACTTTCTAAACCATCATTTTCATCTTTGCACTTCTTTCATGCATAGAGGAGGTGACCTTGAGAGCTATTACCTTCTTTCTTTTATCAATCTCCTCATGTTGATTAAGTTTATTGAGTCCAATTCATGTTCTTGAAGTTTCCCGAAGAGAGTGGCAAGAGTCATAGTAGCCAAGTTTCTTTATTCTGCTATTGCTATCACCTTTGGCAGCCATTGCCTATTCAAACATCTCAATACCTTTTTAATGAAGTCTTCATTTGGAAATGTCTTTCTTAATGAAGCAAGGTAATTAACAATATGTGTAAATCTCTTTTTCATATATTGAATATGCTCATTTTGATTCATTTTGAAAAGTTCATACTCATGTGTGACAATATTAATTCTAGCCCTTTCAACTTCACTAATACTCTCATGAGTAACTTGTAAAGTGTCCCACATTTCTTGGGCTATCTTTCAATTTAACACATGAAAGAATTCATCATGTCTTTAAGCAGAGGTGATAATATTCTTTGCTTTCAAATTATATTGAACTTTCTTTTTATCCTTATCAGTCCACTCACTCCTAGGTTTTTCAACACTTTTTCAATCAACTAATTTTGTTAAGAGAAAAGGACCTTTTTCAATAGCATCCCAAATATCTAAATCAATGGCTTCAATAAAAATTCTCATACGTCTTTTCCAATAAAGACAAGTGGTCTATTTATTAAAGTACCTTCAGATAGAAAAGAGTTTGAAGAGGCCATCATTTCTAATGAAGTGGTTAAGTCTTTTACAAGAATTGGGCTCCACTACCACTTGTTACCAAGTGGTCTCAAGAACTCAAGAGGGGGTGAATTGATTTTTAAACATTTTCAAAATATTTTCACAAAAATTCCATTTAAATCTTTTTCAGAATAATTGATTAATTGATTACCTAAATATATGAGGATATTTGGGAATTAATGCAAGTTTGAAAGCATTTCAACAATGAGTAAAATGAATTTAACTTCCAATAAAGTAAAGAGATAAGGGTAGAGAAAATGCAAAAATAGGTTTATCCTAGTTTGATCACCCCTTGTGGCGTACATCCAGTCCCTAAGCAATTAATTCAAGATTTTTCACTATCTCCAATTCTTTAAGGTGTTTGGAAATCTTTACAACACTTAAGCACTCTTACTTTTGGGATTCCTTACCCTAGCATATGAGTCACCCAAAACTGAAGTGATACCTCACCCTTTACTCACTTGAGGGATGCTTCACCCTCTTACAATTGGTAGGAAAAATGATAGAAGAAAATCACTCTCTTTTAGAGGAAATGATACAAGTCTAAGCACTATGAAGTTTTTCAAGTGATAACTCTTTTTGGCCACAAAACTTGATAGAAAATCAAGGAATGAAAAGGATGATTAAATGTAATTTATGCTTGGTGTTTCTTGGAAAATCTATCATAAAATGGGTATGTATAGGCCTCAAATTCATGCTAGCTGTTTGGGTATTTCTCCAAAGAGATGTGACTTTTCAAGAGTTAGATGTTTTTTGCATTGTTGCAATCAATTATAGCCAATTGTAATCGATTACTATAAGCAAAAAGCACGTTTCTAGGTAAAAATAAGAGCATAGTAATCAATTACATCCTTAGTTAATCAATTACATAAAACTCTAGAACTCGTAATTAATGCCAAATATGAGATAATTGCTTACTTCAAAAGAAGAAGCATTGTAATCAATTACACAAAGAATTGTGATCAATTACTTGCCTTAGAAAAAGATTTCAAACAAGATTTTAATATTTATTTTTTAATAAAATCATATGTTATCATATTTTAAAGCCAAATACTTTAAGAAAATGGTTTTAGCACAAGTTTCTTTGGAAAACCAAGACTTGTTCTCAAATTTCAAAGAAAGCTTATTAAACCATTTTAGGAAACAATTTGAATCTATCAAGAATAGTGGCATGAGAGTAATTAAAAGAAAACTTTTAACATTAAGAACCTAAGCCCTAAGAATCTATACTAGTTGAGCTTTGGACTCGTTCTTATTCAAGTAGCCTTATGCCTTTTTGATTGCAACCATTCATCCCCATTTTGGCATCAAAACCTACAACAAAAGTATTCATATTCTCCACTTTTTTATGATGACAAACATCTTAGATGAGGAGTTGAATGGATATAACATAAGATACAATCATGCACTCCCCCTAAGAACATGCAAGGTTCATGGTAGTAAATTAGTTAGCCAAGCCAACATAGCCAGAATAGAATCAATATAACAGAAGATAGAGCCAAGTATTAGGCCAAACATTAGTCCAAACATTATTCAATATAAATAGTTAGAACCAAGGTCCAAGCACCAAAATAAGAGAACTAAAGTCCAAATATAAGTTCAACAAAAACATAAAGGAAAAGTAAAATAAAAGAAAAGTAACTTTGGGTTAGTCAAAAGAAAAAGTATATATATAAAAAAGAACATAAGAAGTTGGTCTCATGCTAAGTCCCATCTAGAAGTCGTCAGAATCAGTGTCACCAGAGTTAGTTGCATCATCAGCACCATTTGAGGTCTCAACATCAGCAGAACCATTCTTTTCATCAGCATCAACACCAGAAGTGGGAGGAACATGGCCTTGAGTCGGAAGAAAATGCTAGCGAAGTGCACTAACATTGCTCTCTACACGATCCATCCTAGCTTCGAGATTATTGATATGATAACCAAGATAAGTCCAAAGACCTCTAAACTCTTTAACCATCATGGTCATTATGTAACACCCTTTGCCCTATAAGCCATGCTTGAGTCATGGTATTATATAGAGAGGTTGCTACTGAGCTACGAGCTACTTGAAATGAGGAAAATATAATATATGGCCCTTTAACTGTATTCTTTATTTCATATCATGATACATAAGTTTCAAATCTCTGCTACAAATAAAATAAAATAATTATAGTTTAAAAGAAATTATCACTAATTTTATACACAGAACTTGTTCTAGAACTGTAGTCGTCACTTTTGCTGTGCATCAGCTGCCCGCAATGATCTCCTGGACTAGGCTTATGTTCGGGTCTTGCATGTAGAACATTCTAGGATTTTGTCTCATAAGGCTTGGTCTAAATACTGGAATGTTTACAAAAAAAACACAAAGATAGGCAGTGAGAACCTAAGGCTCTCAATAGGTAAACATGATTCTCTATCACATAAGGTATCATAATAAACATTCTAGCCACTTCGATTTATTATGAAAGTGTGAGCATAAACACATAGGCACTGGTTCAATTTTAAGTTTGAAAACATATTTCTTGAAGCGGGATTGCTTTTAGAAGTCACTTGGCATAGTTCATGATAAATACAATAATAAAAATAGTATAACATGTCACTCATGATCATAATAACATTGTAGCATCATGAGATACTTAGATATGCATATGTAAATGCTCATAATTTACTTTATGCATGTACATTTTTCTTTATTTATCTTTTTCTTTAACTTGCAACTTGATCTTGCCCTTCTGTACTTGGTCTTCCGGAGGTGAATGACCACTTTCACCCTTAGGTAATAACCTGCTTTTAGGTCCGAGCTTGTACCTATACATGAGTGACAGGTTTACTTTTCTCAACCCTCACACCAATCTATTCCCCTTTAAATTAGTTGGAGACTAGCCCAAGCCTTTGACAGTACCGCCCTAGCCCATTGCAATGTCAAAGCTTGATACATCTTATTGGAAGAGATAACATGAGAAGGGGAGTTGAATCGTGATCTTATCAAATTTAAAAGTAACTTGAAAAGTTAAAAATGAAAATCTATCTCAAGTCTTAGACTTGGATTTCAAAAGTGTTAGTTAATAAAAACTTATTTGTTTAAATTAAAGAAGAGAATGAATAGATTGATGTAAAAACTCAAATAGAATAACTTATGTGATCAAGATAAAAGGCTAAGTAGCTATGAAAGAAACACACAAGAGAGTTTTATACTGGCTCGGCCAACCACTTACCTACTTCAAGTCCTCAACTCTTTGTTGAAATTTTATAAAACCTGAGTATATTTTTTTAAGCTTCTCCAGGCTTCTTGCAACAGAGTAGTCTTTTCTCAAGCCTTTCCAAGCTTTACCTAGAGTATTCTTTGTCCTAGTCTCTCCAAGCTCTACCTGACCACTACTAGGTTTTTGTACAAATTTTGAGATTTGAAAACAATTTGTGAACACTCACACTAACTCTCTTTATAGAGGATAAACAATATTTTTTCAGTGTGTGTGACTTCCCTAAATTCTCAAAGAGAGTATTTTTTTCAAATATAAAGCAGAGGAGAAGATTTTCTAATAAACATAAGTTACAATGAGTAACTTTCCGGAGGTTCAGAAGGTTGAGAAAGTTGACAATGAAGCTATACAAGCGAAGCAGATATTTAGTCGTTCTAACTATTCTTTCTTCGACATCCAGCCATTTATAGACATTAAAATATATCCATTGAAGCTCGCAAATCTTGACTTTTGAAGTTCTCTTTGGTCTACTAGTCTATGACTGGACAGAAAAGCAATAGTCTTCCTTTTCCTAATTCTTCGAAGCTTGTGTAGAGATAGAAAAGTAGCCATTTGTTAGTATACCAATTGTGCAGACTTGTCAGCACTTCTTCTATGTCTTGTCAAATCACCTATTTGACTATTTGAATTTGTCTATGAAGCATGCTGAGGAAGTTTTGAAGTTACGACACTTCATGAGAAATATGTTTCTAGTGATATCCCTTCTAGATAAGGTCATCCCTCTGGACAGAGTCATCTTTCTGAATTGGCAAAATTTAGCTTTCTAGGCCCGTCTTTCCTTTCTAAAGTGTTGCTTCGATCTTCTGGAATTCTTCTTTTCTGTTTCTAATCAAAATAGCTCGAGAGATACAAAGCACATATTTCATATAAAGCATATTCTAGTATAAAGATATGGACAATGATTCTTTGATGACTTTTAAGCGCTTACGCCATTTGATTAAATTCTTTTTCACAGAAGAATTTGTTATTCGAATAAGCCTTTTCATGGTAAAAAAGATTTGCCTCTATTCTGATTTGGTATTCATCAAATCTTAAAAAACAATTTGGTTCATAGCCTCGGAATAGCTTCTGAGAGGCAGTGCAACTAATACGTCTCTTTTGCAAGTTCTTATAATATTCATTCTTCGTTGGACATGATCATGCATGCATATGCTATATGCATTTACTCATTCATATCATGCTTAAATCATTCTTGCATACATGGTTTCCATATATGAATAACCTAAGAGATACTATCATGGCATTCATAAGTAAGTAAATGGGACTCACATAGTCCGTGTAGATTATATAATCATGATCAATTCAACTTGAACATCATAAGAATTCACACACATAACACATTAGATGCATAAGTTCTGCCGAAATTTCAGCAGCATAACGGGTTAGGTCCACTTCCCCATGAATAGTGCCATTCAAATAAATAGTCAGTCACAGAAGTAGAACCAAAATAATGTATCAACCTTTCAGCATTAATATGGATTTTACAACATTCAAACTTCAATTGAATTTCATAGATGTACTAAGGTATCTAACCCTTCAATTTGGCAAATTCTGCTCATATCTTTCACATCTGCCCATTTTTGTGTTTGTGCCATAATTTCTACTTAAGTTGTTAAATTTTGAATTTTTACTCTATTGAAGTGTTGCTTGTTTAGTTTTAACCTCTTTGGTCCCATTCAATTTTGATAAGTATAACTTAAGATATTGAAAGTTTGCCTAGGTCTGCCCTAGTTTAGATAGAACAAGGGTCTAAAATGTAAAAATTCACTAAAAATAGAAATATTATTGGATTTGAGTGAATCTTATATCATTGTAAAGCTAACAGAACCACTTTGATTTCCAATAAGTTTCATTTCATTTCATTTAAGTGAGCAGAGCTCAAGTTATAAGCCCTCAAAATTGGTGGAATTAGTCTGCCCTATCTCTGTCTAGTCATGACATGGGGCAACTTTGATGAATTAATGACATTTATGTAATTTTGAGCAAGTCTAAGGGCATCCCACATCATTTCACACCTGAATACCTCGATGGCTCAATCGACTAAGATTTAAACTTCTACGGTTCTAACACGTGATTCTATTCCATTTAAAGCCTATTCTGCGAAATCTATAGATGTGGGGACATAAATGTCATTTAAAGCCCTATGCTGCTAATTTTATCCTTAGTAATCAATAAACGTTTACTTGCTTCATCTGCCACCCTAGCCTGAAAGTGTCTTTACTTCAAGTCAATGGGAGATATACTACCTTCTTTCCCAAAAGATACTTCTGGATTTACTTTTGTGACTCCATCTTCTTCCCATACTGTATATAACCGTGTCTCTACCTTGATCCAACATACAGTTGGATGGATTCCTTCAAAGTTTATTCAACTATTTCCCTTTGAAGTTGAGATTCCACTTAATATTCCTCCAATTTGCAATCGCTACTATGTTAGTTCTTAGTGCCCTTGAGAAAGAAAGCCATTCCATTCTATGAATAGAGACTTAGGAAGGTCTTCCTTGTACCTAATTAAAGATTCTGCTCTTAGCTTCTTTCACTAAAAATTTGCCTCATCCATGCACCTTCAATCTTCTTAATGAAGGATTAGGCCTTTATAATGTGGTACTACCACAATCCAGAATAAAACCATGCCGGTGGGGTACGTTCAAGATAATCTCACCTATGGAGAAAAATAAGGGTACTATCCATGCCACATGATATAATGTCGTTAGTGGATAGTTTACCTACTCCTATTGAACATCCATTAAATCAACAAGACTAGGTAAAAGAATTCCCTAAATTCATTCCAGAGAAAATAGCCCGAATCGGGTAATCACAAATGAAGCATAAAATAAGCCTCATCAGGGGAAAAAGATTCTTACTCGACTCGTCGCCATCTAAGATCCTGCCCTTAATGTCGTGAAATTTTCGGCTGCCTGGCAATACTCGATAAACAATCCTTCTTTGCTATGACCAAGTTTACTATGTCCATAGCAAATCGTCCAACACAATTTTGTCTATCGAATCCCCAGCTTTGCATTCCTTTGCTTGCTAATCGTATATCCCTTTTCACAACCTCTACTACCTAGGAGTTTTGCTCATAATAACTATGTTTGGAAGGTTCTTAACAAGCCTGCAACGTGTCATAGGCTTCTGTTTACACAAAACCTTATATTGAGGTGATCAGGCTCAACATTTAGTCAAGTGTAATAGATAGTCCACAATACTCACAATAAGGCTACCATGCACGATTATCTATGTCCTCGTCATTTAAGGACTTAAAGCATGGTTTATCTAGACTCCCCGAGCATGCCTCAAGAGCATAGTCAATCCATTCCGGGGCCTATATAGGATGAACTGCTCCGATACTAGTAAATGTAACATCCTCTGCCTTATAAGCCGCACTCGAATCATTGAGGCTTGGTATTGTCAATCCATCCCTGGGCCTATATAGGTTGCTATTGAGCTATGAGCTACTTGAAATGAGGAAAATACAATACATGACCCTTTAACTATATTCTTTATTTCATATCATGATACACAAGTTTCAAATCTCTGCTAAAAATAAAATAAAATAATTACAATTTAAAAGAAATTTGTCACTAATTTCATATGTAGAACTTGTTCTAGAATTGCAGTCGTCGCTTCTGCTACGCATCAGCCACTCGCAATGGTCTCCCAGATTGGGCTTATATTCGGGTCTTGCATGCAGAACATTCTAGGATTCCATCTCATACTTGAGGCTTGGTCTAAGTATTGGAATGTTTATGAAAAAACACAAAGACAGGTAGTGAGAACCTAAGGTTCTCAGTAGGTAAACATGATCCTCTATCACATAAGGTGTCATAAAAAATATTCCAGCCGATTCAATTTATTATAAAAAAGTGAGCATATACACATAGACACTGGTTCAATTATAAGTTTGAAAACATATTTCTTGAAGTGGGATTACTTGTAGAAGTTACTTGGCATAGCTCATGATAAACACAATAACAAAAATAGTATAACATGTCACTCATGACCACAACAAAATTGTAGCATCATAAGATACTTAGATATGCGTATGTAAATGCTCATAACTTACTTTATGCAAGTGCACTTGTCTTTATTTATCTCTTTCTTTAACTTGTAACTTGATCTTGCCCTTCTGTACTTGGTGCCTTAGAGGTGAGTGGCCTTTCTCACTCCCAAGTAATAGCCTGCTTTTTAGGTTCGAGCTCGTACCTATACATGAGTGATAGGTTTACTTTTCCCGACCCTCACACTGGTCTATTCCCCTTAAAATTGGTCGGGGGTTGGCCCAAGCCTTAAACAGTACTGCCCTAGCCCACTATGATATCAAAGCTCGGTACATCTCTCTTGCAAGTTCTTATAAAATTCATTCTTTGTATTCATTTACCCATACAATTTATATCATGCTTAAATTTTAACACCCTAATAGTCTTGTGCTATGCTTAAGTCATATTACAAAATTATTAGTTATTACTTTTGCTCGTAGAACTAACATTACCATTTCAAAATACTTTATAATGAAAATAAGAGTAAAGTTTTTTTGAACAATAACGAATAAACTATTTTGAACACCAAGAGCCATGTACGCATCATGAACATTTAATATAAACATCGCTATTTCATACATGCGGTGCGAATAAAATAAATAGAAGCGGCAACAATAACAAATATCTCAAATAAATATAGCATTCATTCCACGGCCATCATAGCTAATATAATACTAGTAATGCCAGAAGTCATACATAAAGATAATGATGGGTCTGATATCTATCATCGGCCCTACAAAAGAAAGCTAATTGAATACATCATAAGGGAAAGTACATTAGAAATCTCTACTGCCTAAGCATGCCATACAATAGAATAATAACCCTATAACTATAAACAAAAAGGGCTATCCTCGTGCTCAACTCTACATGCAATCACCACATCACTTATCAAGCGAAAGGAAACTGTTCCTGAAACCACCGGGAGCAGCATCGCCACGTCCTCTTCCTTAGGCATGCCCATGTACCTACGACTATGAACCAGGGGTAGTGCATGATGAAGAGCTGCTAAAGAAGAAGACGAATCAGACATTAGGTGAATCACGGATGGGTAGGAAGGCTCAGATTGGTCCGTCTCCATGTGATAGCTCGGATAAGATGGTTTTGAAGGATCGGAATCCAATGAAACAGTCGGCGTCAAAAGGGTATCCAAGTCAGACTCTCAATCAATGAGATATCTCGGCAGCTGAAAGTAGGGGTGGATGTCATCTAGCATAACTTCGCCGTACAGCTGATGTATACAGAAAAATGGGCTCATGACTAGAACCTAAAATAGACGGTTGTGGAAGATGTAGGCCCCCATAGCTACGCTCGCAGACATCACCAAGGCATTCAACATTAGGTCAAAGTGCCAATGCCAAATTGGGAGCTCAGTGAAGATCATCACTGTGCTCGACGTCGACATCCTCTGAAGACGACATGGAAACGTGGGAGTGAAAAATACCAGATTTCTCAGTAGGATCACGACTAGACAAACATTGTGTCCTTGTCATCATCCCAGCAACTTCAGGTTTCATTATAAAAACAACGAGCAAATATAAGTTCAATTTTAATGATTTTTGAAAATATAAATCCCGAAGCGAATTGCTTTTAAGTTTATCATCATATCCATAACATCATACATAGGCATACATGCTAACACATGGGATAAACATTCATAATGCATATGAGAAATATAGATACATGCATGACTATAAAACTCATTAACTAGACCGTGGTTTTACTTTGACTTTACTTTCATTTTTAATACATGTTTAACATTCTTTACTTTTCCTTTGAAATAGATTGTTTTTGGACATGAGCTCATTCCGTGACTATCATCATGCAGCACTAACCAAATCAGACTAAGCTGATAATGGTTACCTCTAAGTTGGAGGGTCCTCCATGTCACCCTGCCTCCCCCATAGAGATTCCTTGAGTCTTTGAGGATCACCGTCTCTCATTTCCCTTACATAAGTGATTAAAGGGTAATATCCCATTCTTTCCATTCTTATCATTTAGCAGCATTACAGCTAGACCGGAGCTTCCCCAAAATGCTAATCATAAAACTTTCAACCAACAGTCCATTATATCCATATCATATCATCACACTAATCATTCAATCATGAGATAAAACTCAATCAAACTTGTCGTTTATCATGCCTAATGGCATCATGTATTCATACCCTAAAGGGTTCATAGTTGTGTTATTCTTTGCAGAAAGTCTTATGAGTCATCATACGATTTCCCGTGGCTACCCATGAGAGAGTCACATAGTTAAAATAAATGTGTATGTAGTTTTCTAGTTATTTAGTCCTTATGTGGAATTACTCTTTACTTGTGGACAAGTCTTAGGGAGCACTTGACCAAATTAACTAAGCTAGGTAATTATCTTCTTTCCTTGAGATAGCGTACTTAGTGATTCCTAGGTTCATAGTATGCTCAGAAGCACTAATTATACTTTTGTTCCTAAAGATCCCTCTAGTCCTTGGATCATGACAATGCATAACCACATTCATGAGCCCAACAATACCATGTCCACTAATCACCAAGTGATTTTTAACTTATCCAAGTGGCAAAGTTTCAAGCTGTTATCATTAACATAACAAGATCTTACCTTGACTATTATAAAAGTTATCATTCTTTATCAAGTAATTATAAAGTTTCATTCTTTAAGAAAGTATGTCCTCTAAAATTATGCTCTTGTCTTAATGATTCAATTTAGATGAGGTAATGATACAAGATACTAGCTTTAGGACTAAAAGTCTTGTTCTTTATGAAAGTTGATACTTTTAATTATTCTAAGACCATCAAGGTCTCAACTTTATGATTTAAAGTTGTCTTAAAGTCTAAAAGATTCCTATTTTATGAAATAATGATACAAGACATATTAACTTTAGAATTTGAAAATTTTGTTTTTTTATAAAAGTTAACACTTTTATAACTCAAAAGTGACATTTTTGCTTAAAGCTTAAAACTTTACTTAACATTTTCATCTCAAGGTTCAACCTTTACAAGACTGAAGTGCAAGTTTATAACTTTATGACTTAAAGTTACCTTCTTGATTAAAGTTTAAAACTTTATGAAAGGACTTGTATTCAAGAGTCTATCTTTGAGACATGAAGTGACAAGTTATCACTTTTATAACCTAAAAAGGCTTCATATTCCAAAAAGCTTAGACTTTTATAAATATTCTTGTCTCTAAGATAAGACAAAATAAAACTTTATAAGAGCACAAAGCTTGCGCCACTTTTAAGGTTGCAAGTAACAAACTTTTTGAAATTTCATGCATCAATAATGTGTTTAGTCTTGTCAAATCAAGAGAAAATGATAAAGATGACAACTTTTCCAATCATAAGCACCATCATAAGAAGATAAACAACTTTCAACACAAACACCACCAAGAACATCAAGATTGTATAGACTTATAACTATAGATTTTGATGATGCCAAAAGGGTGATAAACGGCTGCAATCAAAGAGCATGAAGATCCTTGAAGACAAACGGGTTCAAGCATAGTTAGCAAGGTATAACCATAGGTTCTTTGTGTTAAAAGCTTTTCTGTTATTAATTCTCATGGCCAAGCTTTTTCAAAACATATTATAAGGTTCTAAATAATTAGTTTTAAAGATAGTTTATGGAACATGTGTTTTTAAATTAAGTAAAAGCTTGATTTAGTAAGGTATAATCGATTACATAATGTTTTCAATCGATTACGTTCGTTAGAATTTTCAAAAAGTCGTTACAACCGCGTTTTCTAAAGCTGTAATCGATTACCATCATATTGTAATCGATTACCATTCTGGGTTCATTTGTAATCGATTACCACAAAGTGTAATCGATTACCATATCCAAAGACTTGCCCAGAAATTAGTTATTTTGCGACGGTAATCGATTACCAAATACATGTAATCGATTACCACGAGCTCTAACGGCAAAAAACGGCTAGTTCTGAAAAGTCATGTTCGTTGGCTATTTTTCTCAAACGGCTAGAACGAAAATCTGAAGCCTATAAATAGTCATTTATAACACATTTTCAACATGACTGAAGAATTAAAGAAACTCTTAATCAACTCTTTCCATTCCTTGATTTCTAACTCAGTTCTTGTGGCCATTGGGAGTTGCTATTGAAAAGCTTCATAGTGCTTCAAGTTGTATTATTTTCTCTTTGAGAGAGTGATCAATTTCCTTTATTCTGTATCAAATTGAGAGAGGGTGAGGCATCCCTCAAGAAAGAAAAGGGTGAGGTATCCCTCTTTGATTTTGAGAAACTCAAACACTAGGGTGAGGGATCCCAAAAGTGTGAGTACTCAAGTATTGTAAAGGTTTTAAAACCTTGAAGAATTTGACATAGTGAGAAATCCTGAGTTGATTGCTTGGGGACTAGACGTAGGCCACAAAGGGTGACCGAACCAGGATAAATCTGAGTTTGCTCTTCTCTACTCTTATCTTTTTATTTAATTGCAAGTTAAATTCATACAGTTTATTGTTGAAGTAATTTGAAACTTGCATTAATTTTCAAATAGTTAATCACTTAATCACCTATTTTTTAATAAGATTTAAAAGAAAGAGATTTTTGGCAAAAGAATTAAGATAAACTTAAGAACTTAATTTACCCCCCTCTTAAGTTCGTGAGGCCACTTGGTAACAAGTGGTATCAGAGCCCAATTCTTGTAAAGCTTAACCGCTTCAAGAGTAATGGCCTCATCAAACTCTTTTTTGTCTGAAGGTACTTCCATAAATAGGCCACCTATTTTTAATGGGGATGGATATTCATATTGGAAAACTCGTATGAGAATCTTTATTGAAGCCATAGACTTAGATGTTTGGGATGCAGTGGAGAAAGGACCTTTTGTTCCAACAAAACTGATTGAAGGAAAAATAGTTGAAAAGATTAGAAATGAATGGACTGATGAGGATAAAAAGAAGGTTCGATATAATTTGAAAGCAAAAAATATCATTACTTCTGCTTCAGGACATGATGAATTCTTTTGTGTGTCTAATTGTAAAACAGCCCAAGAAATGTGGGATACTTTACAAGTTACTCATGAAGGAACTAGTGAAGTTAAAAGGGCTAGGATTAACACTCTAACACATGAATATGAATTATTTAGAATGAGTCAAAATGAAAGCATTCAAGATATGCAAAAGAGATTTACACATATTGTTAATCATCTTGCTTCATTGGGAAAGACATTTCCAAATGAAGATTTAATTAACAAGGTTTTAAGATGCTTGAACAGGCAATGGCAACCAAAAGTAACAGCAATATCAGAATCAAGGAACTTGGCTACAATGACTCTTGCTATCCTCTTTGGAAAACTTCAAGAGCATGAGTTGGAACTCAACAGGCTTAATCAACATGAGGAAAGTGACAAAAAGAAGAAAGGAATAGCCTTAAAAGCTACCTCTTCCACTCATGAAAGAAGTGATGAAGATGAAAAAGTCAATTTGGAAGAAGTAGAAGCAGATGATGAAAACTTTAGTCTCCTTGTGAAGAAATTTGGGAGATTCCTTAGAAAGAAAGGAAAACAAAGAAAAATCCCCTTTATCCCAAAGAAGAATATCAACAAAGGCGAAGATACTTCATCCATTCCAAAATGTTATGAATGTGGTCAACCTGGCCATATAAAGATGGAGTGTCCAATCTATTTGAAGAAATTAGAGAAATTTGGGAAGAAATCAAACAAAGAAAAGAAAGGCAAGAAAGCATATATAACTTGGGAGGAAAATGACACTGAATCATCTAGTGACTCTGAGAATGAAGTTGCTAACCTTAGTCTCATGGCGATAGATGGTGAAAGTGATGAAGAGGTAACAACTTCAAATACTGATCTTTCTCCTTCTTTTGATGAATTACAAGATGCTTTTAATGATTTGCATGAAGAGTCTTTAAGACTTACTAAAATTGTTGCTTCCTCTAAGAAAATAATTTTATCTTTGGAAGAAGAAATTACTAGGCTGAACAAAAAATTAGAGAAACTAAAAATTGAAAATGAAACACTTGAATTAATTGATACAAAATCCACTTGCTCTAAATGTCTATCATATGAAAATACAACTACATCAATTTCATGTTCATCATGTAAGAATTTTGAAAAAGAAATTATTGATTTGAAAAATGTGCTTGCTAAGTTCACATTAGGTAGAAATAACCTAGACATATTATTGGGAAAACAAAGATGTATGTTTGATAAAGCTGGATTAGGTTATAATCCAAAGAAACAACAAAAGTATTATAAAAACTTCTTTTCATTATCATCTACCTCTAGCTCTCCTTTTATAACATGTTTTTATTGTGGTAAGAAAGGGCATAGTGCTTCAACATGTTATATTAGAAAGAATGGACATGTAAGTGGAAAAATGATATGGGTTCCAAAGGAAATATCACCCAAGATTGACAATCAAGGACCCAAGAGAATTTGGGTACCTAAATCCAAAAATTGAACTTGTGATGCAGGTATGCTTAAAGATCACGAGCTCAAATTGGTACCTTGATAGTGGATGCTCCAAGCACATGACAGGAGATGTATCAAAGTTTTCACAATTAACTCCTAAGAAGCATGGACATGTGACCTATGGAGACAACAATAAAGGAAAAATACTTGGAGTTGGTAAAATTGGTAACACTCCTTCTACTTCTATAGAAAATGTCTTATTTGTTGATGGCCTTAAGCATAATTTACTTAGCATTAGTCAATTATGTGATAAAGGAAATAGAGTAATCTTTGATTCAAACTGTTCCATTATTGAAGGAATTAGTGATAAAAAGGTTAAATTTGTTGGACACAGAGCAGACAACATATATGTGATTAGCCTAGATAATATTCCATCAAATAATATTCATTGTCTCATGAGTAAGGAAGATAATTCTTGGTTATGGCATAGAAGAATTGCACTCATTCACATGGATCACTTAAATAGGCTAGTTAATAAAGAATTAGTAATTGGACTACCAAAACTTAGATTTGAAAAAGACAAGCTTTGTGATGCCTGTCAAAAGGGTAAACAAGTAAAGGTATCCTTTAAATCAAAGAATATTGTTTCAACTTCAAGACCCTTGCAATTATTACACATGGATCTCTTTGGCCCTTCTAGAACTATGAGTTTTGGAGGAAACTATTATGCTTTGGTAATTGTGGATGATTACTCTAGATTTACATGGACATTATTTCTATCTCATAAAAGTGAAGCATTTAGAGCATTTAGAAAACTCGCTAGGGTTATTCAAAATGAGAAAAATCTCAACATTGCATCTATAAGAAGTGATCATGGAGGGGAATTTGAAAATGAGTCCTTTGAAAACTTTTGTGATGAGCATGGCATTGAACATAATTTTTCTGCACCAAGAACTCCACAACAAAATGGAGTAGTTGAAAGGAAAAATCATTCTTTAGAAGAAATGGCAAGAACTATGCTAAATGAATCAAATCTTCCTAAGTATTTTTGGGCGAATCTGCGGTTAGTACCGCTTGTTATGTAATGAATAGAGCCTTAATTAGACCTATTTTAAAGAAAACCCCCTATGAACTATATAAAGGAAGGAAACCAAATATATCCCATCTTCACATTTTTGGTTGTAAATGTTTTGTTTTAAATAATGGAAAGGATAACTTAGGTAAATTTGATGCTAAAGCTGATGAAGGAATATTTCTTGGATACTCATTGCATAGTAAAGCTTATAGAATCTATAATAAGCGAACTATGACTATAGAAGAATCTGTTCATGTTGCTTTTGATGAGACTAACCTATTTGGTCCAAGAAAGGATATTATTGATGATGTTGTAGAAGCTTTGGAAAACTCTCACATCAGTGAAAAAGAAAAGGAGCAAAAGAAAAAGGAAGAAGGTGAGAAAGAAACTCCACCACAAGAGCAAACAAGGACAAATGATCTCCCAAAAGAGTGGAGGACTTCTAAACACCATTCACTTGACAATATTATAGGTGATATCACCAAAGGGGTAACAACTCGAAACTCTCTTAGAAATACATGTAATCACATGGCATTTGTCTCTCAAGTTGAACCTAAAAATATAGAAGAAGCCATTATTGATGAACATTGGATGTTAGCCATGCAAGAAGAATTAAATCAATTTGAAAGAAATCAAGTTTGGGAACTTGTGCCAAGACCTAGTGATCATCCTATCATAGGCACCAAATGGGTCTTTAGGAACAAACTTGATGAAAATAGTGTCATCATAAGGAATAAAGCTAGATTAGTAGCTAAAGGATATAATCAAGAAGAAGGAATAGATTATGAAGAAACATATGCTCCTGTAGCTAGATTAGAAGCCATTAGAATGTTACTAGCATTTGCATCTATCATGGATTTCAAACTTTATCAAATGGATGTAAAAAGTGCATTTCTAAATGGTTATATACAAGAAGAAGTGTATGTTGATCAACCTCCTGGTTTTGAAAGTTTTGACTTACCTAATCATGTTTTCAAATTGAAAAAGGCTCTTTATGGGCTAAAACAAGCTCCTAGAGCTTGGTATGATAGATTAAGTAAATATCTCTTAGAAAATGGTTTCTCAAGAGGAAAAGTTGACACTACACTATTTATTAAAAATAAGGAGCATGATATACTATTGGTACAAATATATGTGGATGATATTATCTTTGGTGCTACTAATGATTCTTTATGTCAAGAATTTTCCAAGATAATGCAGAATGAATTTGATATGTCCATGATGGGGCAACTTAATTACTTTCTTGGACTCCAAATTAAGCAAGCAAAGGATGGAATATTCATAAATCAATCAAAATATTGCAAGGAATTGCTCAAAAGGTTTGGAATGGATAATGCAAAGGAAATTACTACTCCTATGAGCACTTCCTGTTACTTAGATAAGGATGATGAAAGTAAGCCTGTAGAAGTAACAAAATATAGAGGTATGATTGGCTCTCTTCTTTATCTTACTGCTAGTAGACCTGATATAATGTTCAGTGTATGTATGTGTGCTAGATATCAAGCTAATCCTAAAGAATCTCATTTAACTGCAGTAAAAAGAATTATGAGATATCTTATTGGAACAGTGAATATAGGTTTATGGTATCCTAAGGGAACCTCATGCAGTTTAATTGGTTACTCTGATTCAGATTTTGCTGGCTGTAAATTGGATAGGAAAAGCACCAGTGGAACATGTCAATTAATTGGTAGTGCTTTAGTCTCTTGGCATAGCAAGAAACAAAATAGTGTGGCATTGTCTACCGCAGAGGCAGAATACATAGTAGCTGGAAGTTGTTGTGCTCAAATTCTTTGGATGAAGCAACAACTTTCAGACTATGGATTACACCTTGACCATATACCTATAAGATGTGATAACACAAGTGCCATAAATCTATCTAAAAATCCTATTTTGCACTCTAAAACCAAACACATTGAAATTAGACATCATTTTCTACGCGATCATGTGCAGAAAGGTGATTGCATCTTAGAATTTGTTGAGACAAGTAAACAACTAGCAGACATATTTACTAAACCTTTAGCTAGGGAAAGTTTCCTCAATATACGAAGAGAATTAGGAATAATTGCTTCTTCACATATATAGTTTTTTTTTATTTTTCAAATCATTAACTTAAGCATTAGAGATTTCACTAAAATTATTTTGTAGGAACTCTGTCATTGTTAAGATCCTTACGGCTCATAATCTGAAATACCTTGAAGGTCTATGCTGTTTAAGGTTTGGTAATCGATTACGATACGTATGGTAATCGATTACATCCGTCTCTGCTACCCCCGAGTTCAATTTTAATTTTAGTGTAATCGATTACACTAGTTAGTAATCGATTACTGGTTCTGAAAAAATAACACTATAGTAATCGATTACATGTCTTTGGTAATCGATTACGAAATTTGGATAACTGGTAATCGATTACACCAATTTCGTAATCGATTACAAGACGGGTCTAAAGCCTCCGCGTCCCCATTCTCTCTCCTCATTTCACACTAAAACTTCTCTCTCCTCGTGCTCCCTCTCTCTCTTTCTCCCAAAAACGCCATTGTTGAGCTCTCCCTTCTCTCTACCATTACTCCCTCATTTCTGCATCAAATCACTCCGGATCTTCCCCAAACTGCTTCTTTTCTTCCTCTCCACAAAACCCATATACTTTCTGTCCCATAAATCCACGATTCCATGGCTGAGTCATCTAGAGCTCTTAGGAAGAGGAAAGCCTCCGCCAAGAACGCCGAACCTACCACTCCCTCTCTTCCTTCTGTGGACTTGTCGCGCTTCTTCTCATCCAAAAAGCAAATGGACTCCTACATTGCTCATTTCCAGACTCGTGACCTTGTCACACCAAGGTATTTAGATTCTGATTTCTTCAATCAAACCAGTTTAGGAGTGTTTGCTCTTCTGAATAGATGGGAGTTGGTTAAGTTCCTCACTATGAAAGATAAGATATATCCTGAATTGGTTAAAGTTTTCTATTCAAATTTGAAGTACAAGGATGCCTGCTTATTTTCTGAAGTGAAGCATGTCCAGATAGTCATTGATAGGGGACTGTTTTATCAATTCACTGGTCTGTCTTTTGATGGAGAAACTTTACCTGGGAAGGGCACTGCTCCTGATGAATGGAAGGAAGATTATAATCATGATTTGGCTTTAGCACAGTTTATAGGAGAAGGTGACACAACCAATAAGAGAACTTTAGTGGATAGGCTTTCCTTAGAAGATCGTATTCTTCATTATATCCTTGTGCGTGTCTTAATCCCTAGAGCTGGTAATTATGCTCAGATCTCTTCTGATGATGTTTTGGTTATGTGGGCTATGACTACTGAGCGACCCATAAACTGGGGATACTATATCATTCAGCACATGTTAAAGGTTAAGAAGAAGGCTAGGTGTGCTTTACCTTATGGGATGCTCATTACTCGTTTTCTTCAGCATTTTCCCATTCCTCTCAGTGGTGAGATCACCTTAGACGAGACTCCTCATTATCCTATTAATGAAGGGACATTGACCAAAATGGGCTTCAAGAACTATGCTGGCGACTGGTACATTCCTAATAGGCCTGCCGGTAACATCCCTCCTCCTCCCTCTGCTCCTGGTCCTGCTTCCGCTTCCGCCTCTACCTCTATTCCTCCACCTTCCTCGGATTATATGGCGGTGATGCTTGAGGAGTTCCGAGGTCTTCGCACCTATGTTGGAGAGCGCTTTGGTCGCCTTGAGACTCGTTTGGACCACTATGAGAATACCTTAGTTGGTTATGGGACTCGGATGGATAGTATGGAGACTGATCTACATGCCCTACGTCAGCATTTTATCCCTTCCGGCTTTGCTACTCCACCACCTCCTTCTCCGGCTCACTTTACTCCGACTTCTCATGCGTCTCATCGTCCCTTTCCTACAGCTTCTGAGGATCGTGAAACCTTGGGTAGTCGTGATACTACTGACCCCTCTGATTTACTCCCTCCTACAGGTCGCACTGCCCTTCAGCCTGGTGCTTCGGATGATTCTGATACTTCTGATGACTCTGATGCTACGGCAACTGATGATCTTGAGGATGATGGCGACTCTGATGAGACTTAGTTCATGATAGGATGCCCTTCACTGTGTTGTTTTTATTTTTTTTTGTTGTTTGTTTTGTTTTATTTTTCGTCTGTCTATGCACTTTTGTTATGCTTCTGGACCTGTGCTCTTTATGTTTGTTTTCACTTTCTAGTCTTTTTGATTATGCCAAAAGGGGGAGAATTGGACATTGGTGAGGTGTCATTATATTATGATATGCACATATTTAGGGGGAGTTCATATTTGATTGTGCCCATGTGTGGTATACTTGATTGTGTATCTTATTCAATACTCTCATCTCTATATTTGTTATTGTATCCTCACATAAGAAGTTTATCATCATCAAAAAGGGGGAGAATGTATAGACTTATAACTATAGATTTTGATGATGCCAAAAGGGTGATAAACGGCTGCAATCAAAGAGCATGAAGATCCTTGAAGACAAACGGGTTCAAGCATAGTTAGCAAGGTATAACCATAGGTTCTTTGTGTTAAAAGCTTTTCTGTTATTAATTCTCATGGCCAAGCTTTTTCAAAACATATTATAAGGTTCTAAATAATTAGTTTTAAAGATAGTTTATGGAACATGTGTTTTTAAATTAAGTAAAAGCTTGATTTAGTAAGGTATAATCGATTACATAATGTTTTCAATCGATTACGTTCGTTAGAATTTTCAAAAAGTCGTTACAACCGCGTTTTCTAAAGTCATGTCGATTACCATCATATTGTAATCGATTACCATTCTGGGTTCATTTGTAATCGATTACCACAAAGTGTAATCGATTACCATATTCAAAGACTTGCCCAGAAATTAGTTATTTTGCGACGGTAATCGATTACCAAGTACATGTAATCGATTACCACAAGCTCTAACGGCAAAAAACGGCTAGTTCTGAAAAGTCATGTTCGTTGGCTATTTGTCTCAAACGGCTAGAACGAAAATCTGAAGCCTATAAATAGTCATTTATAACACATTTTCAACATGACTGAAGAATTAAAGAAACTCTTAATCAACTCTTTCCATTCCTTGATTTCTAACTCAGTTCTTGTGGCCATTGAGAGTTGCTATTGAAAAGCTTCATAGTGCTTCAAGTTGTATTATTTTCTCTTTGAGAGAGTGATCAATTTCCTTTATTCTGTATCAAATTGAGAGAGGGTGAGGCATCCCTCAAGAAAGAAAAGGGTGAGGTATCCCTCTTTGATTTTGAGAAACTCAAATACTAGGGTGAGGGATCCCAAAAGTGTGAGTACTCAAGTATTGTTAAGGTTTTAAAACCTTGAAGAATTTGACATAGTGAGAAATCCTGAGTTGATTGCTTGGGGACTGGACGTAGGTCACAAAGGGTGACCGAACCAGGATAAATCTGAGTTTGCTCTTCTCTACTCTTATCTTTTTACTTAATTGCAAGTTAAATTCATACAGTTTATTGTTGAAGTAATTTGAAACTTGCATTAATTTTCAAATAGTTAATCACTTAATCACCTATTTTTTAATAAGATTTAAAAGAAAGAGATTTTTGGCAAAAGAATTAAGATAAACTTAAGAACTTAATTCACCCCCCTCTTAAGTTCGTGAGGCCACTTGGTAACAAAGATCTTATGCATCAAGAAAGGAAATTAGAAACTTTGAAGCACTTAAAGAGAGGAACTTTTTTTTTTTAAAAAAAAAAGAACAACTTATGAACAAGAACATGAATATATTTTACCAAAAATAGAAACTTTTGCTCATGAAGAGCATGAAAGATTTTCTCAAGCTTTCACTTGAAGATCTTGGTTACAAAAGGAACCAAGCTTCAACCTTTCTTGAGTAAATAAGAGAGAAGAGTACAGATCACTACCTAGTGGTAAAAGTGGCGTGTTCTTGAAGGAGAAAATGAAGAAGATGATGCTCCTCAAAGTGATTGAAGGTGGTGGTTTTGGATTAGCAAGGAGAGAGCTCTTGAGTTCTATTGAAAATGAGGCTTGTAGTGTTTAGATCTTGTCTCCAAAGACCAAAAGATGTGGTCTTTGAAGGGCTAAATGAGAGTTTTGGTTATAATGGTGGTGGAGAAAAGGAAGAAGGAGAGTATAGAAAGAAGTTCGAGAGTTTGAGTTTAAGAGAGAGAGTAGGATGACACAAAATGAAAATGAGAGTATGTGTGTGTATGTTGTTGTTGTGGCCGTAACATGTATAGAGGGAAAGGGGAAGATATTTTCTTAATTTTGTGTTAATTAGGGTTTAGGGAGACAAATAGGATGCTGGAGGGGACAAAGAGTGGTCGACTCTTACATAAAGCATTCTTGTCTCATGCTTTTGTGCTTTTATGACATCACATTTGCTTTATTGTCTAGTTGACTATATTTGAATTTAATCATGTGATTAAGTGCTCTTGCAACTTAATTAACATGATTAAGCAAGGATTAGTGATTAACTCACAAGAACATAATTAAGAAAATTAAACTTGTAATTAAGCCTTAATTATCCTTAATTAAACTCGATTAAACTAATTAATGATGATTAGTACTTAATTAAGCTATTAAGGATTTGACTTACCTAATTAGAGATTATTTAATCTCGATTGACTATTGTCTTGACTTTTCTCATTAGAATTAACTCATAAACACTTTGTTAATCCCTTAATTAAGCGATAATCTCATAATTTTTCATAAGTGCCTAATTACTTATAGTTACTGAGGTAATTTAGCATGACAGGAAATTGAGGATATTATATTTCTTGTCAACTTTAAAACGAATTTTGCCCTCAAAATTCGTTACCTATGAACAAATCGGGAAACTCTTTCTTCATCTCAGACTCTAACTCCCAATATATTCTTCCATATTTCCTCTACCGCAAGCCACCTTGACCAATGGAACAGTCTTATTCCTTAGCTGTTTTGCCCCACGATCCACAATCCGAGATGGTGGTAGATTGAAGGTTAGATCCTCCCTTAACTGTACACTTTCGGGTTTAAGTAGATAACTCAGATCGGAATGGTATTTTCTCAATTGAGACACATGAAAAACATCGTGAAAGTTGGACAAGTTCAGAGGTAAGGCAATTTAATAAGCAACAACCCTGACACGCTTCCGAATTTGGAAAGGACCAAGAAAATGGGAGCTTAACTTTTTGACCTTCATAGCTCTACCTATTCCAGTTGTAGGAGTGATTTTCAAGAACACATATTCTCCTTCTTGGAACTCTAAAGGCTTTCTCCTTTTATCTGCATAACTCATTTGACGACTCTGAGCCGTAAAGATTTTGTTCCTAATCCTCCTTATTTGCTCTGTGGTCTGCCTCACAAAATCATGTCTTAATAGGCTTGGCTCACTTGATTCAAACCAATAGAGGGGGGATTGACACTTTCTTCCATACAAAGCTTCATAAGGTGCCATACCAATACTTACATGATGACTATTGTTATAGGCAAACTCAATCAAAGGTAAGTACCTATCCCAACTTCCTTAATTGTCCAACACATAGGCTCTCAACACATGTCCTATAAAGTTTGGATAGTTTTCTCCGACTGTCCATCCGTCTGGGGTTGATAAGTTGTACTTAGGCAAAGCCTTGTCCTAAAATGCCTTTTGCAAGGCTCCCCACAATCTAGAGGTAAACCTCGGGTCCCTATCCGAGATTATGGTCAAAGGTACACCATGCAACCTTACTATCTCTTGGACATATAGCTGGGCTAACTTTTCCAAAGGATAAGTAGCTATAATGAGCAGAAAATGAGCAGACTTGGTTAATTTGTCAACAATTAGCCATATCGCATCAAAACTAGCTTGCATTTTGGGTAAACCCATTACGAAGTCCATAAAGATACTTTCCTATTTCTGTTCTAGGATTTTTAATGGTTGTAACATACCAGAGGGCTTTTGGTGTTTAATCTTTACCTTCTGGCAAACTAAACACTTACTTACCAACTCCGCAATGTCCCTCTTCAATCCTGGCCACCAGAACATCTTCTTAACATCTTGATACATCTTCGTCACACCAAGGTGTATGGCGAAATGGCTCTTGTGGGCCTCCTCCAAAATCCTTTTTCGGAGGTCACTACTCGCGGGTACACTAATTCTCCATTTGAACCTCCATAGTCCATCTGTACCCGGAGCAAAACCCTTCAATTGTCCTTCTTCCACCAATGCTAGGGGTTTTAGGAAATCCTCTTCCTCACTTTGGACTTGAGCAACTTGACTCTTGAAATCACTTGTCACTCTAAGCTGATTCAACCTTAAGCTATAAGGGGTTAACACCACTCTGAGGTTAAGGTCTCTAAAGCTCCTTACTAGCTCATCCTCCTTGACCATCGTCCATGACATATGTAAAGATTTCCGACTTAGAGTGTCAGCCACCACATTAGCCTTCCCCAGATGATAGTTTAACCTAAACTCATAATCCTTCAAAAACTTCATCCATCTCCTTTGCCTCATATTCAACTCCTTTTGATCAAAGAGATACTTCAAACTCTTATGATAAGAAAACACCTCAAACCTCACACCATATAGATAATGCCTCTATTTCTTCAGTGCAAACACTACAACTGCTAACTCTAAGTCATGGGTCGGGTAGTTTACTTTGTGAGGCTTCAACTGCCTAGAGGCATAAGCCACCACACTCCTGTTTTGCATCAAGACACAACCTAAACTTCTTCCAGAGGCATCATAATAGACCTCAAATGGTTCACTTGGGTCGGACAATACTAATACTAGGGTTGAGGTTAACTTTTTCTTTAGCTTTTGAAAGCTTTTCTCATAATCCATAGTCCACACAAATAGGGCATCCTTCCTCATTAGCTTGGTTAAGGGCAAGGATGTAACATGCTCCCGAAATACAGTACTATGCTTAAGTCATAGTACCATACTCAGGAGTTATTACTATTACCTGAGCGGACCTTTTCTGACAGCAACTTCAGCCATCTTTGAAGCTTCTCAAGCTATCTGGAGACAACACGAAAATAAGAGTGAGAATTTTATATTCTCAGTAGGATTCTCTAAGAAATTTCATACCGTGTCATCGTTATTATCTCCAGCTACTTCGGTTTATTAGAAAAAATAGTGAGCATGTTATATGAACGGTTTCGTTTTATAGTTTGAAAACATATGGTCCGAAGCAGAGTTAATTTTACTCAAGCACTTGTTAAACAGAGTAAGGGTTCAAGCATGAGCATAACAATATTTCATAATAATAATAATAATATCGATAACAAGAGCCTACTTGCAATGTCATAATCATGCTAATAACAAACATTATTTGTGTGTCTGTATTGTTCATCATAAAATCATGCATATGCAAATACGTTCACTTGAATTCATGCAAAATGCACTTGTGTTTCTTTAACTTTCTTTGACTTCCTTTTCTTGGCACACCTAGGCGTTACGTAGCGCCATCCTTAGGATGCTTGCATATGTTTGAATCTTTAGTCTTTACTGCCCTTGGATAGTCTGATCTAGGAGTGAGCTCAACTCGTGATTGTCATCACATAGTACTGACCCGCAAAGGAACCCACGTGCCTCTAGGTCGGAGGGACTCAATTGGCCATCTGCCTCCAACGTAGAGGGACCCAAAAGTTTTAGCTGCCCTCATAGGGAGGGACCCAATGTGCAACTGCCTCCAAGTGAAAGGACCCACATCTTTATCTTTCAATTGTCTTCACCTGGAAGGACCCAAATAACTACCTCCAAGTGAAGGGATCTCATATATTCTTCCTTCATTCATATGCAAATATGCATGCTCTCATAAAAATAATTCATTATCATATCATTCATAATTATATAGCTGTTCACCTTTGATCATGCATGTGAATGCTCTACATTCTTGTACATGACTCACATTATACTTTAATCATATTTGCATGCATGATTATCATAGTCACCACATATACTTACTCATAATTTTAAATTCATAAATAATCAACTTGACTGGTAAAAACTATCAATCCATTAATTTTGCACTTTCTGTTGGAAATTCGTCAGCACAACAGATCGAGTCCACTTCCCCATGAATAGTTCCAGTACTCAGAAAACCAATTGTACAGAAAAATCATGACATTTCATTCACAATTCAATCATGAAATTCATGGACACAATTATTACATTTAAAACATAGTTGTTGTCTCAACACTTACATTCAATCCGGTTTTTGTAAATCAAGCCACAATTTCTATTTAACTCATCTGGATCTAAATTTTGGATATATTAGAGTGTTATGTGTCTATTTTCTAACCTCTTTAGTCCCATCTAATTTTGATAATTATAGCTTAAGTTATTTAAGTTTTATCCTGACCTGCCCTATAGCTGGCCAAAATTACACACTTAAAAGTAAAATTCCACTAAAAATCGAAATCGGTTCAAATCATAAAAAATTGGTATCATATTAAAGCTAATAGGACAAGATTTTATTTTCATGAAATTTCATTTCATTTGCTTTAGCAGAACTCGAGTTATAAGCCCCGAAATTTGACCTTCTTGAACTGCCCTGTTTTGGCCCAATTTGGACATGGGGCAACTTCTTCGGACCACTGGAGCAAACGGGACCATGTCTAACGCTAAAATTTTTATGGCATGTTCTCCTATGTGTAAGCTTTTTCGAAAAAAGTTCGTTTTGTTCAATTCCAGGTTGTATAGGGCAAGTTTTGCCCTAAACAAACTAGTCTGCCCAGAATCAAACTCAAAAACTTAGGTCAAAACTTCTAAAATTCATATATCTCTCAATACTAATCCAATAACCGTATATGATATATGTATGGAAAGCCCTGAATGTCTAGTTTCATATAAAAATAGTTTTATCAAATTTAAATGGCTATAGACGGAGCCGTACACTCCGTCGTACAAACTACCGAGGGATTTTGATCTTCCAGCCTTTCATATCTTTCTATTCTCATCCTCTTCTACTCCTTAATCGATTTTAAACACAAACACAACCATCAAACCAAATAATAATCATCATATACATCCAGGCACCACATCAACAAGCAAGAAACAAAAGCCCCAAATCAGTCAACTATACCCAAGAAGACAAGAACAAAGTTGAATCTCTACCTCTTTATATGTGATCTTGCTAGGTTTTGGAGTTTGGATTGATGGAACCTTATCAAGCTTGAAGGTTTGATGGATAAGTTGAGAGGAGAAGAGAAGAAGAAGGCTGGAATTAGAGGAGAGGAAGGCACAAGTCAGCATGAGAAGGAAGAGAGAAAATCTGATTTAAACATAAATAGGGGTAGTTGGAGTTGTGAGTTTTCATTGGCTAAAATTTTGTGGTTAAAGTTCAGCCATATCTCCCTCTTTTGTGGCCTTGGTGGCGCGACCCATGGGGGCTTGAATGGCTGAGTATTTAGCCTTGAATCCTAGGGTTTTAAGTATACAATCCTATTGATTTGTTTCCAACAGTTTAAAATATCGAAATCTTACTGATTTCCTTTAAATCAATAAATTTGTTTAAGAAAATTTCTATGCAATCTTCTATACTTCTAACCTAATTCCCTCATATCTAAACTCAATTAATTGCTAATTAATTGATCATAAATAAATATTTAGTCGAATTTTAATTAATTTCAATTATTGGATAAAAATCGAACTAGTCAAAAAATGATAAGAAAAAATTCGGTGGATGTTACAAAGGATATCTGGGAAGATCCTTTTATAAACCTACGATAGTAACCGGCTAAACCCAAGAAGCTTCTTATCTTAATTACTGAGGTTGGTCTCTCCCAATTCATCATAGCCTCAATTATACTTGGATCCACAGCTCTACTTCCTTATGACACCACATGTCCTGAGAACTTTACTTCCTCCATCCATAATTCACACTTAGATAACTTCACATAAAGCTTCTTTTCCCTCAAGATTCCCAATACAACCCTCAAATTTTCTTCATGTTCCTTCTTTGTTCTTGAGTAGATGAGAATATAATCTATGAAAACAACTACAAACTTATCCAAGTAGTGTCTAAAAATTCTGTTCATATAACCCATAAAAACAGCAGGGGTATTAGTCAAACCAAACGACATTACCATAAACTCATAATGCCCACACCTTGTCCTGAAAGTTGTCTTTGGTAAATCCTCATCTTCCACCCTTATTTGATGATATTCGGATCTCAGATCAATCTTTGAGAATACAATTGCACCTCACAATTGGCCCATGAGGGCATCTATCCTAGGCAAAGGATACTTGTTCTTAATAGTCACTTTGTTCAACTGCCTATAATCCACATATAGCCTCATACTCCCATCCTTCATTTTGATAAATAACACCGGGGCTCCCCAAGGTAAGGTACTAGGTCTTACGAATCTCTTCTCTAACAACTCTTCCAATTGTCCCTTCAACTTTGACAACTTCATTGAGGATATCTTATAGGGTGCTACAGAGATTGGCCCCGTTCCTGGTACCAATTCTATAGAAAACTCGATTTCCTTTTCCTAAGGAAACTTGAGTATATCATCAAGAAACACATCTGGGTATTCTTTGACTACGAGGATCTCATCCAATACCTGCTCAAGTTCCACTTCACTTGCCATAAGGAGAACATATCCTTGATCACTAGACTCACTACTCCTAACCTTAATAGAATTCAAGAACAAACTAACAAGTTCAACAAGCATAACAGGTATAGGAGGACGCATAATATATTTCTTAAAACAATTTATTATAACATGGTTAGCCGAAAGCCAATCCATGCCTAGAATCAAATCCAAACTAGACAAAGGTAAACAAATCAAATTTGCTACAAAAGACCTACCATCAATTTGGAATCGACAATTCAAACAACGTGTATGGTAATTTAGACAAATACAATCCCAATCTATCTACACAATCATGAGAAATAAAGGAGTGTGTAGCTCTAGAATTATATAGCATAGTTAAGGTTCTACCATTAACCTCACACTTACCTTGGATCAGATTATCGGACTGAGTGGCCTTCTCAGCATTAAAGGCAAAGACCCTTCCTTGGCGTTGGGGCTTGTTGGCAAGGGTCGTTATCCTGACGGCGCAATCTCTAGCTATATGCCCAGGCTTTCCGCATCGGAAACATGCGTTTTGTCCAGCTAAACAAGGGCATCCTCCATGGTGTCTACCATACTTAGAGCAAGCTTGGCCATTCGCAGGTTAGGCGGATTCCTAGTAGGTTTCTGGGGTTGCTTTCCTATGAAGCCTCCACTTTGAAATTGCTTCTTCGGGGTTTGGGGCTTGAACTTTTACCCTTATGGCACCAACTTCTTCTTGTAAGCTTTGTACCTCGCCACAGATAGCTTACGGTTGCAATCCTCCACCAAACGACACTTGTTGACTAGTGCACCATAGTCACGGATCTCCATGGGTCCTATAGATGCCAGTATCTCCTCCCGCAATCCTCCTTCAAACTTGACACATTTCCAGCGTTGATCAAGGTTCCCTTGATAAATCGTCGAGAACTTGCATAGTGTAACGTCCGAAAAATTTTAATAACTTTTAACCGAGTTGTTCAATTTTTAGCAAATAATTGGGATTAATTAGAATTCGATTAAGTATTTACTCAAAGCCAATTAAGTAACATTTAGAAGAATTAACCTTGAGAGAATTAGATTAGAATCATAGGAAACCACCTAGGAATTTTCTAAAAACCGGTTTACCGATTTAAAGGAAATCAGTAAGATTTCAGTATCTTAAACTGTCGGAACTGAACCAATAGAATTTATGTTATGAGTGCCCTAGGATGAATAGCTAGGATTTAGTCAAAACACCCCTACATGTGGTGCCATTTTCAGCCAAAGATGGCAGCCACAAAATTAAGTTGAAACTCCAACACAAATCCACCAATCACATGAATTCTTGCTTCATAAGTTTGTGTTCAATCCCTTCTTTACCCTTGTGAATTTTGGCTAGCATAAGGAGCTGACCACTCTCCATTTCTCTTCCATACACACTCATCTCCACTCCATCTTCAACTTCTCTTCAAGTCTCATCAAGAGTTGCTTCTATCTAAGACATCAAATTAACAAGATTCCAACTAAACAAGGTAGGAATCCTACTTCTCTTCTTACTTTCCTTGGTTTGGGGCTATATGGGTTATTGTGTTTCTTGTGACACTGATGTGATTTAGGGTGATAATGATGGATTATAGTTGATTATGCATGTATGTTGTGATTAGAATTGGAATTGATATGAAAGAACTTGAAGAGTAGAGAAATTTCAGGAAGCTGTTAGAGTTTTTCCTCGATAGTCCATACGGCGGAGTGTACGGCTCCGCCTACAGCTGCTTAAATTGGATGAAACTATTTTTATATGAAAGAAGAGATTCAGGGCTTTCCATACATATATAATACAAGGCTATTGGATTAGTATTGAGGGAGATATGAATTTTGGAAGTGTGACCAAGGTTTTTGAGTTTGAATCTGGGCAGACTAGGTTAATTAGCGCAAAAGTTACCCTATACGACTTGGAATTGAATGAAACTAACTTTGTTAGAAAGCTTACACATAGGAGAATATTCCATAAAAATTTTAGAGTTAGATTCCATCCCGTTTGCTCCCAGTGGTTCTAAGAAGTTGCCCTATGTCCAAATAGGGCAGTTCAGGAAGGTTAAGTTTCGGAGCTTATATCTCGAATTATACTCATTCAAATGATATGAAACTTATTTCATCTGAAAGCTGGCTCTGTTAGCTTTACATTGATTAAATTTTGCATGATTTCACCTAGATTTCTATTTTTGGTGAATTTTCTCTTATAAGGGTGCAATTCTGGCTAGAAATAGGGCAGTCTGGAATAAAACACAAAAAACTTGAGTTAATATCGGAACTCAAAACTTGGCAAATAATGAGCTAGGTCGAGTATACTTAATGCTAAACTTGGAACTTAGTGAATAGAAAACTAGATTGGGTATACTTAATGTTGGAAACTTGGAGCCAAGCGAATAGAAAACTAGACTTGTAAAAATAATGTCGGAACGTGGAACTTAGGGGACAATCATAAAAGTCTTGGAAGACCAATTAGGGACTACTGTCGGAAATCGAAATCACATAGCACATGAAACACCTTGAAATCAAAAGTCAAGGACAAGAATATAAAGCCTAAAATACTTAAACCCGGAAGTCGGTACCAAAAATATGAAACCTTATACCCGAATCCCATAAATCGAGAAAACTAGGATGCTTTAAAACTCTTATACACGTAAACTCGATCCAGAATCAATCTTGGAGATTGATTCTAAACATAGCGCTGGAAGTCGGGAATCAAAACATTAACCTTATATACATAACCCCAGAAGTTGGAACTTATATAATCTCGGAATTCGGACCCAATGTAATCTCAAAAGTCGGTCCTAAGCTCAAACTCGGGAACATTAATAAAAGTTAAAGACTTGCAAGATAGATTAAGACTTAAGATTGTAAAACTTGTATCTAACTACCTAAGCTTTGCTCATAGGACTTTGTTGTGTGTGATAACTAATGGAGATATGATGTTCTATATTGGATTTGCTATTTGATTAAAATTTTCTGGTAGCCTGGCACTATTCACGGGGAAGCGAACTCAATCCATCATGCTACCGAAATTTCAGCAAAGCCTGTACCTAGGTTATGAAATACACTTTGATACATATGCATTCATGATTATGATTAAAGCTATAATGAAGGTGCTATGATGAGAGATATGATAATGAATCCATACTAAGAAATGTGACATGGCGATCACGCTTTGATGGGGTATGACATGGCGATCATACTCTAGGAGGTGGCAGGATGAATATATTTGTAAGGAGTGTGATATGGTGATCACACCCCGATGGAGTATGACATGACGACCGTACTCTGAAATATGTATGACAAGTAAAGGAAAACAAAGAAAGAAAAGAAAATTATGTGTATTTGCATAAATTCAAGTACAAGTAAAGACATATGCAGATTCTAAGTTTCTAGTATATGGTGTTATTATATTATTATTCATAGTATAATTCATGAATTGCTTTTTTGTATTTGCTCACCCAAATGATAAAAGTGTATGAATACAATGGACTCTGCTTCGAATAATATGTTTTCGAACTATAAAATTAGATAGTTTATATAATATGTCCACCTTTTTCAAAATAAATCGAAGCAGCTGGAGATAATAACGATGACACGGTATGAAATTTCTTAGTGATTCCTACTGAGAATTTAAAATTCTCACTCCTATTTCCGTGTTATCTCTAGATAGTTCAAGAAGTTTCAAAGGCGGCTAAAGTTGCTGCCAGATAAGGTCCGCTCAGGTAATAATAACAACTCCTGAGTATGGTACTATGACTTAAGCATAGTACTATACCAAGGAGGATGTTACACATAAGTCCTCGAAGTTGGCAGTATACTCAACAATATTCATAGTCTCTTAATGCAGACTCATGAACTCCAACTCCTTACGGATGTAGGGAAATACTTCTCATAAAAGTGCAAATTGAAAATCTCCCAGGTGATGTAGGTTTGAGCACCTTCCAACAACCTCTTGGTGCCCACCTACCAGAACTAAGCATCAATTTCCAATATGTAGTTAGCAAAGGCCACCTTCTGCTTCTCGGTGTAGGCTAACACCATGAAAATCTTCTCAATGGCCTTGATCCATTCATCAGCTCGATCGAGGTTGTACGTCCTTCTAAAGCTCGGTGGATTTGCCTTCCTAAACTCAGCAAACTTGAGGTATTCAAGGTCTACTTCTATTACTCCATTGTGCCCTTCAAGATTCTTTTCACCCCTTTGCTATATCTGCTCCATCATGCGTTGAGCAGCAGCAGCTTGCTCCCTCATGGCATCAACCATTTCATAGAGCGTCCCCATGACTTCCTTGGGACCTTCGGGCTTGTTACGGGGCCTACCACGTCTCCCTGATGCCATTAGTCCTTGGTGCACAAAACAGAAGACATTGAGTTGATCAGGCTCAACATTTATGCTGAGTGAACTAGCAACTAACTACATTCATAACAAACAGTCACGCATGTCTAATCCCTACGTCCTATCACACAGACAAGACTCAAAGCATGACTTAACTAACACATATACTTAGAAGCATAGTCAGTCCATCCCTAGGCTCTTTAAGGATGAACTGCTCTAATACCAAAATGTAACACCCTAATAGTCCCATACTATGCTTAAGTCATATTACAGAATTATTAGTTATTCTTTTTGCTAGCGAAACTAACATTACCATTTCAAAATACTTTATGATGAAAATAGGGGTAAATTTTTTTTTGAATAATAATGAATAAACTATTTTGAAAACCAAGAGTCATGAGTGCATCGTGAATGTTTAATATAAACATCGATATCTCATACATATGGTGCAAATAAAATAAATAGAAGCAACAAGAATAACAAATATCTTAGATAAATATAGCATTCATTCCATGGCCATCATAGTTAATATAATACTAGCAATGCCAAAAGTCATATATAAAGATAATGATGGGTTCGATATCTACTGTCGGCCCTACAAAAGAAACCTAACTGAATACAGCATAAGGGAAAGTACATTAGAAATTTCTACAGCCTAAGCATGCCATACAATAGAATGAAAACCCTATAACTACAAACAAAAAGGGCTATTCTTGTGGTTAGCTTTGTATGCAATCACCACATCACTTATCGGGCGGAAGGAAACTGTTCCCGAAACCACCGGAAGCAACTTCGCCATGTTTTCGTCCTTGGGCATGCCCATGCCTACAAGGCATAGCACGGGTACAGATGAACCCACAACCATGAACCGCAAGTGTGCATGATGAGGAGCTGCTGAAGAAGAAGATGAATTGGATGTCAAGCGAATCATGAATGGGTAGGAGGGCTCGGATAGGTCCCTTTCCACATGATAGCTTGATAGGACGGTTCCAAAGGATCGAAATCTAATGAAACAATTGGCGTCAAACAGGTATCCAAGTCAGACTCTCCATCAGTAGGGTATCTCGGTAGCTAAAAGTAGGGGAGGATGTCATCCAAGCTAACCTTGTCATACGGCTGATATAGATGGAAAAACAGGCACATGACTGGAACCTGAAACAGACAGTCGTGGAAGATATAGACCCTCATAGCTACGCTCGCGGACATCACCGAGGCATTTAAAACTGGGTCAAAGCACCAATGCCAAATTGGGAACTCAATGAAGATCACCACTGTGCCCGATGCCGGCATCCTCTGAAAATGACATGGAAACGTAGGAGTGAAAATAACTAGATTTCTCAGTAGGATCATGATTAGACAAACATTGTTTCATTGTCATCATCCCAGCCACTTCAAGTTTCATTAAAAAAATAGCGGGAAGATATAAGTTCAATTTTAATGATTTTTTAAAACATAAATCTCGAAGCGGATTGCTTTTAAGTTTATCATCATATCCATAATGTCACACATAGGCATACATGCTAACACATGGGATAAACATTCATAATGCATATGAGAAATATAGATACATGCATGACTATGCAACTCATTAACTTGACCATGGTTTTACTTTCATTTTTAGCATGTGCTTAACATTCTTTACTTTTCCTTTGAACAAGAATGCTTTTGGACATGAGCTCATTCCGTGATTGTTGTCATACAGTACTAACCAAATCAGACTAAGTTGATCATGGTTACCTCTAAGTTAGAGGGTCTTCTGTGTTACCCTGCCTCCCCCATTGAGGTTCCTTAAGTCTTTGTGAATCACCGTCTCTCACTTCCCTTACCGAAGTGATTGCAGGGTCATATCCCATTCTTTCTATTCTTATCATTATACTTTTCACGTATAGTACTTCTTTGACAAGACACATTTCATAATTTTGACGAAAATCTGGCAGCATTACAACTATACTAGAGCTTCCCCCAAATTCTAATCATAAAACTTTCAACCAACAGTCCAATATATCCATATCATATCATCACACTAATCATTTAATCATGAGACAAAACTCAATCAAACTTGTCAATCATCATGCCTAATGGCATCATGTATTCATACCCTAAAGGGTTCATAGTTGTGTTATTCTTTGCGAAAAGTCTTATAAGTCATCATATGATTTCCCGTGATTACCTATGAGAGAATCACACAGTTAAAACAAATGTGTATATAGTCTTTTAGTTACTCAGTCCTTATGTGGAATTACTCTTTACTTGTGGACATGTCTTAGGGAGCA
This sequence comes from Pterocarpus santalinus, assembly GCA_031439595.1. Lineage (NCBI taxonomy): Eukaryota > Viridiplantae > Streptophyta > Magnoliopsida > Fabales > Fabaceae > Pterocarpus > Pterocarpus santalinus. The sequence goes on from CM062529.1 coordinate 30,123,633, forward strand.
CTTCATCAAATTAACTAAGTTAGGTAATTATCTTCTTTCTTGAAGATAGCGCACTTAGTGATTCCCAGGTTCAAGGTATGCTTAGAAACCCTAATCATACTTCTATTCCCAAGGATTTCGAGATCCCTCTAGTCTTTGGGTCATGACAATGCATAACCACACTCATGAACCCAACAACATCATATTCACTAATCACCAAGGGTTATTTTTAACTTATCCAAGTTGCAAAGTTTCAAGCTTTTATCATTAATATAACAAGATCTTACCTTGAATATTATAAAAGTTATCATTCTTTATCAAGTAATTATAAAGTGTCATTCTTTAAGAAAGCATGTGCCTCTAAAATTATGCTCTTGTCTTAAAGATTCAATCTATATGAGGTAATGATACAAGATACTAGCTTTAGGACTAAAAGTCTTGTTCTTTATCAAAGTTGACACTTTTAATTATTCTAAGACCATCAAGATCTCAACTTTATGATTTAAAGTTGTCTTAAAGTCTAAAAGATTCCTACTTTATGAAATAATGATACAAGACATTAACTTTAGAATTTGAAAGTTTTGTTCTTTATAAAAGTTAACACTTTTATGACTCAAAAGTGACATTCTTGCTTAAAGCTTAAAACTTTACTCAACATTTTCATCTCAAGGTTCAACCTTTACAAGGCTAAAGTGCAAATTTATAACTTTATGACTTAAAGTTACCTTCTTGATTAAAGTTTAAAACTTTATGAAAGGACTTGTATTCAAGAGTCTATCTTTCAGACATGAAGTGATAAGTTATCATTTTTATAACCTAAAAAAGTTTCATCTTCCAAAAAGCTTGGACTTTTACATATATTCTTGTCTCCAAGACAAGACAAAATAAAACTTTATAAGAGCACAAAGCTTGCTCCACTTTTAAGGTTGCAAGTAACAAACTTTTTGAAATTTTATGCATCAACAATGTGTTTAGTCTTGTCAAATCAAGAGAAAATGATAAAGATAACAACTTTTCCAATCATAAGCACCATCATAAGAAGATAAACAACTTTCAATGCAAACACCACCAAGAACATCAAGATCTCATGCATCAAGGAAGGAAAATATAAACTTTGAAGCACTCAAAGAGAGGAACTTTTTTAAAAAAGAAATAAGAACAACTCATGAACAAGAACATGAATATATTTTACTAAAAATAGAAACTTTTGCTCATGAAGAGCATGAAAGATTTTCTCAAGCTTTCACTTGAAGATCTTGGTCATAAGAGGAACCAGGCTTCAGGCTTTCTTGAGTACATAAGAGAGAAGAGTAAAGATCACTGCCTAGTGGTAAAAGTGGCTTGTTCTTGAAGAAGAAAATGAAGAAGATGATGCTCCTCAAAGTGAACAAAGGTGGCAGTTTTGGATGAGCAAGGAGAGAGCTCTTGAGTTCTATTGAAAATGAGGCTTGTAGTGTTTAGATCTTGTCTCCAAAGACCAAAAGATGTGCTCTTTGAAGGGCTAAGTAAGAGTTTTGGTTATAGTGGTGGAGGAGAAGATGAAGAAGAAGAGTGTAGAGAGAAGTTGGAGAGTTTGAGTTTAAGAGAGAGAGTAGGATGACACAAAATTCAAATGAGAGTGTGTGTGTTGTTGTTGTTGTGGCCGTAACATGTATAGAGGGACGAAGGAAGATATTTTCTTAATTTTGTGTTAATTAAGATTTAGGGAGACAAATAGGATATTCAAGGAGACAAAGAGTGGTCAACTCTTACATAAAGCATTCTTGTCTCATGCTTTTGTGCTTTTATGACATCACATTTATTTTATTATCTAGTTGACTAAATTTGAATTTAATCATGTGATTAAGTGTTCTTGCAACTTAATTAACATGATTAAGCAAGGATTAGTTATTAACTCACAAGAACATGATTAAAAAAATTAAACTTATAATTAAACTCAATTATTTTTAATTAAACTCAATTAAGGTAATTAAGGGTGATTAGTACTTTATTAAGCTATTAAGGATTTGACTTGCTTAATTAGAGATTATCTAATCTCGATTAAGCATTCTCTTGACTTTTCTTATCAGAGTTAATTAATAAACACTTCGTTAATCCCTTAATTAGGCATTAATCTCATAATTTCTCATTAAGTGCCTAATTACTTAGGATTATTGCGGTAATTTCGCAGGACAGGAAATTGAGGGTGTTACATAAATCATTCTTGCATGCATGGTTTCCATATATGAATAACCTAAGAGATATTATCATGGCATTCATAAGTAAGTAAATGGGACTCACATAGTCCATGTAGATTATATAATCATGATCAATTCAACCTGAACATCATAACAATTCACACACATAACACATTATATACATAACTTCTACTAAAATTTCAGCAACATAATAGGTTAGGTCCGCTTCCCCATGAATAGTGCCATTCAAATCGACAGTTAGTCACAACAGCAGAACCAAAATAATGTATCAACCTTTCAGCATTAACATGGATTTTGCAATAGTCAAACTTCAATTGAATTTCATAAATGTACTAAGGAATCTAACCCTTCAATTTGGCAAATTTTGCTCATATCTCTCAAATCTACCCGTTTTTATGTCTTGTGCCATAATTTCTACTTAAGTTATTAAATTTTGTATTTTTACTACATTGAAGTGTTGCTTGTCTCTTTTTTAACCTCTTTGGTCCCATTCAATTTTGATAAGTATAACTTAAGATATTAAGAGTTTGCCTAGGTTTGCCCTGGGTTAGACAAAACAGGGGTCTAAAATGTAAAAATTTGCTAAAAATAGAAATATTTTTGGATTTGAGTGAACCTTATATCATTATAAAGCTAACAAAACCATATTTCATTTCCAACAAGTTTCATTCCATTTAAGTGAGCAGAGCTCAAGTTATAAGCTCTCAAAATTGGTGGAATTAGTCTACCCTCTCGCTATCTAGTCAGGGCATAGGTTTCTTTGATGAATTACTAGGAGCAACAGGGATCAAATTTCACTCTGAATTTTCATGGCATGTTTCCCTATGTTTAAGCTCTCTATCAAAATTGGTTGTACCCTAATTGAAGTTGCATAGGGCGAGTTATGCCCTGCATAACCCACTCTGGTCAGATTTAAAGGTAGAAATCTAGGATAAACTTCAAAAAATCATATTTCGCTTAATACTAATCCAGTGGCCTTATAATGTATAAGGTTGGAAATATCTAAGTGTCTAGTTTTAGTTAAAATTAGCTTCATCAAGTTTTGATACCTACACTTTGCAAGTACAGACATTGTAGGTTTTTCAACTTAATTAGATTCTACTTTGCTATTCTTATAGTTTTTCTCTCAAATCCCCCACCAAACCTAACTTGTAATGTTAAACCACAAAAACTTATATAAACACAGTATAATAGCAATTAGCTGAATGAAATAAAAATCTCCAACAGCCATCGATTCACAACTTGAGGAATAAAATCATGAATCCTACCTTGAATTTGGAGTTTGAGCTTGTAAAATGAAGGCCTTGGGTGTAGAAGCTTTGTGTAGAATGAAGAAGCAAGAGGAAGAAGATGGTGTGGAGAGCAAATGGGGGAACGGTCTACTCTTTCTTGTGGTTGAAAGTTGAAGGGGATAAAAGAGGAGATTTTTTTGTTGTTAGTTATAATGGTAGGTAAGGATTAGGTGGTTAGAATTTAGCCAAGCCTTCCCCCTTCTTTTGTGGCTGATGGTGGCACCACCCTATGGGTAGGGTGGCTAAATCTTAGCCACTCATGTTAGGGTTTTTAATGTGAAGTTCTACTAATTCATTTCTAGCAGTATAAAATACCAAATTCTTGCATTTTCCTTTAACCAAGCAAAACATTACTAGCAGTCTCTTGGGATGTTTTGCATGCTTATTTTTATTTCTCCTACTTCTACTTTTCTTTAATTAACTTCTAGTTATCTCCTAATTAACTTCTAATTAAATTCTAATTAACTTTACATATATAATAAAACCGAATAAATCGATTAGCAATATAAATTAAATATACAGAAATTTCCAGATATTACACTAAATAATTTGTGCTAATCTTCCACATAACAACCATTTTTTCCTTCGGCTCTAACATTTATAATTCAACCTTAATTACCCTTGAAATAAATTGATTAATAGCGTTAATCAGTCGCACCGTTTCTTCAGGATTGTTACATTTTTGCTTTTCATAAATCCTTTAATAATTTCTGTCTATTTTCTATAACTATTGGCATTTCCGTAATTTTGAGCAAGTTTGGGGGCATCCCACATCATTTTACACCTGAATACCTCCGTGGCTCAATCGGCTAAGATTTAAGCTTCTATGATTTTGACACGTGATTCTACTCCATTTAAAACCCTGTTCTACTAATTTTATAGATGCGGAGACATAAATGTCATTTTCTAAAAAGGTTTAAGGTTATTATGGAAATAACCATTTAGGGTCAAAGTGAAGTTTCTAAATGTTCTGGGCAACACTACAAATAGCAAAGTTTACAAAGGCATTTTTATCATTTCCTAATTTTTAGCATATGGCAGCACCATATTTTTAACAGCAATGTTACATTACCCTATAATTCTACGTGTAAGAATTGTCAGAGCATAGTGCTACCTGAAAAATTCTCACACCAGCTAAGAGAAATAATTCAAGGTTTCTAATATGCTATTTTTAAGAAAACGGGGATGTTACACATAAGCTCCCTCGAAGGTTACTTAGAAGAAGTGGAAGCAATGGCATGACGAGAAGTGGTAATAGGAGGAGTATCCTCATAAGGATGCTAGCTAAAGAGGTACCACTTACCACAATACTCCTCAAAACTCATCTTAGAAAGGGTAGCAGCATTAATGCAAAAATGAGGGGTTTCGGCTAAAGTCATCTCACCAATCAAAGGGGAACCAAAATGTTTAAAAAAGGTAGTGATATGCATTCCATAAGGTAATGCACTTTTGCTCTGCTTCTTTGCCTTCAACATGTGTTGGATAGCATAATAACTGTTTTTAACAAGGCACTCAGAAATCATGGCCCACAATATTAGGACATCATCCGTAGAAATTTGAGCATAATTCCTACCTCTAGGAATTAATGGTCTTGCAAGAATGTAATGTAGAACATAATCTGCCACAGAGAGTTTTCCAACTAATTTTCTACCCTTTGGTATATCCTCATCACCCATAAACATGGCTAATATAGTATCATGATTATAATCTAAGACCCATTCCTTGTGGGTAATATCCTCAACATGGTCAAGAAAAAGGCCCAAGATGTTGAGCATGGGGAGAGGGAGGCAAAGGTTGCTACAAAGGAAGCTCAGGACCAACTAAAGAAGAAAGCAGACTAGCTAGAAGAGGATCGCAGATTGTGCATGAAGATGTACCTTGCTAACTAGAAGCAGGGTATGAAAAGGCTTAGTCATATCTTTGCCATATTTTTTGCCATCTTTTCTCAGACCAGCATTTGGATTTTGACTAGGCCAGTGCTTGGTATGAGTTGAAGGATGGGAATTTAGTGCCCCTATCTGCTGATAAGGAAGAGGAAGCAATAGGGGGAGGTGACGATGTAACATCCCCATATAACGTTATAGGAAATAATGAAAATGTCTTTGGGCAAACTTTTATTATTTACAACCTTGCCCCTGAACTTTTAAAAAAATGACCTTTAGGTCCTTATATATTATTTACAACCTTGCCCCTGAGCTTTTTAAAAAATGACCTTTAGGTCCTTATATCAATTGGATTAGCAAAATAAGGTTTTAAACGAAGCAGAATCACGTAGCGAAAACGTAGAAACCTAAACCTCGGCCAATTGAGCCACGGAGGTATCCATATGTGAAATAACGTGGGATGCCCCTAGACTTATCCATAATTATGAAAATACCATTAGCCATAAACAACAAAAACTAGAAAGGCCATCAATTTGCTAAACAATTAATTTACACCTTTAATTGATTAATTTGATTTTAATGGATAAGTAAAGCTAATTAGAAAATTAATTAGAGATTAATTAGGAGCTAATTAAGTGTTAATTAGAGATATTAGGATTAAAAATAATTAGAATAAAAACATATAAAACTTCATAAATTTCTTCAAAACCGATTTACCGATTTAAAGGAAATCGGTAAGATTACGGTATTTTAAACTGTCGAAACCGGACCAATAGAATTCTATACTAGAAACCCTAGAAAGAGTGGCTAAAATTCAGCCACCATTCCCCCACCTAAGTGGCACGAAGTGGCTGCCCAAAGAGTGGAGAAACTTGGCTCAATGTACACCATCCAAGCCTCCACCAATCACCACTCATTTATCATGCTTTAAGACTCTAGAATTCCCTCAACTCCCTCATTTTCGAGCTCCCTCTTCAGCTGGCCATTCCTCACTCTTTCTTCTCCCATTTTCACTTCATCTTCCTCAAAACTTCAAGCCTCATCTGCTTCTTCCACCAAGAGCTCAATTCTAGCTAGTTTCTACATCAATTGGAGGTAGGATTCCTGTCTTGATTTTCTGATTTGGGTGGCTCGTGGTGGTTTATTTTCTCAAATTTTGATGTATTGATAAGATGATTATGATGATATATGGCTGGTTTATTGGCTGTTTGTGAGGTTAAATTCGAATTGGAAACAAGAAAAGATGAAAATAGGAAGAGCTAAAGGGTTGGAGAGCCAAAAACCCTCGGCAGTCAGTACGGCAGAGTGTACGGCTCCGTCTACCACCGATTAAGTTCAATGAAACCATTTTTATATGAAACTAGACATCTAGGGCTTTCCATACATATATCATATAAAGCTTTTGAATTAGTATTGAGAGAGTTATGAATTTTTGAATCTCGACCTAGGTTTTTGACTTTGATTTTGGGCAGACTGGGTTGTTCAAGGTAGAACTCACCCTATACTACTTGAAAATGAATGAAACTAATTTTTTTAGAAAGCTTACACATAGAAGAATATTCCATAAAAATTTCAGAGTTAGATAAGGTCCCAGTTGCTCCCAGTGATCCAAGAAAGTTACCCTATGTCCAAACCAGGCCAGAACAGGGTAGCTTAGGGAGGTTAGAATTCAGGCTCAGAAATCAAGCCCTACTAGGTCAAATGGAATGGAAATTTTTCTAAGTGAAACTTTGTCCTATTAACTTTAATATGAGGCCAATTTCGTATGATTTGAATTCATTTTCGATTTTTAGTGGATTTTTACTTTTAGGTGTCTGATTCTGGCCAGCCACTGGACAAGCCGAGATAAAACCTAAATAACTTGAGTTATAGTTATCAAAATTAGATAGACCAAAGAGGTTAGAAAATAGACACATAACACTTCAACATATCCAAAATTGAGGCCCAAAGGAGTTAAAATGAATTTATGGCCTAAGTTACAAAAATCGAGCAGAATCAAGGGAAGTGGCAGAAAACTAATTCAAGACCAAGGTTATGGAACTTTGTTTGATTATTGGAGCATTTATACCTTGCATTGATTTTCTGTATGAATGACTGTCTGGTGGACTGGTACTATTTACGGGGAAGCAGACTTGATCCGTTATGCTGCCGAAATTCCGACAGAAATATGTGAATTATATGAATGTGATAAGCATTTATTTGTTATGCTCATAAGATTCATATATGCAAGGATGATTTAAGTATGATATGAATATATTATTAAATATGGATCCCTTCACCTGGAGGCAGTTGCACTTTGAATCCCTCCCCGTGAAGGCAGTTAGAAGATATAATGAAGGCCCCATATTCCTAAGGAACGTGACATGGCGATCTCGCTTTGATGGGGTATGACATGGCGATTATACTCTGGAATGTGGCATGATGATCCCACACCCTAAGGAATGTAACATGGCAATCACATTCAATGGAGTATGACATGGCGATCATACTCTGGGACGTGGCAGGATGAATATATTCCTAAGGAACGTGACATGGCGATCACATTCTAATGGGGTATGACATGGCGATCATACTCTGGAATATGTATGACAAGTAACCCTCGCCCACATGAGGCATGGCATGACCCAGCTAGTGTAAGTACCGAGAGGTTATGGTGGCGACAAGTTAAGAGAAGCTTATAGCGTAGCCATACATGTGTTATGTAACTGTAATTGTACTTATGTTCATTATAATATAAATGATCAGAGGATATGTGAAATTTGAATCCACATCAGATAATCATGTTTTCGAAAACCTAAGGAACTGAACCTTATGAATGCTCACCATTGTTATGCACCATGTTTTATTGATGCTAAACCTATTATATCTATTTATGTAGTGATGTTTATTCTAGATATGGGATATTGTCAATGTGACCCAAGTGCGTGAATAAAAAGAACTCTGCTTCGGATAATGTGTTTTTAGACCATAAAATTAAATAGTTTGTATAACAAACTTCACATTTTTCATAATAAACCGAAGCAGCTGGAGATAATAATGATGACACTACGTGTGATAGTTTAGCAAATCCTACTGAGAATTTTTAATTCTCACTCCTATTTTCCGTGTTATCTCCAGATAGCTCGAAAGGTTTCGAAGACGGCTGAAGTTGCTGTGAAATAAGGTCCGCTCAGGTAACAGTAACAACTCTTGAGTGTGGTGCTATGACTTAAGCATAGTACTGTACTTGGGAGGGTGTTACAGACGATGTAGGGATCAAGCTGTCGGTGTTTGAAGGTAAAGGAATACCTAATGTTTTATTTTGTACTTGCTTTTTAATTGTTTAAGTTAGATGTTTCAGTTTGTTGACTATATCTTTTTTTGAATTGTTGTGCTTAATGTTGATATCTGGAAATGTTTATCATATTCTCCTTATAGCATTCTTGCCTTTTACTTTCTTGGACTTTGTTTTTTATTTGACTTGTTATGATTTCTCGAACGTTGGAGTGGGTTGTGATGCAAGTTCATTGGCAATAGTTAGATCCTAACATTGATGATAGTTGTTGTGTTGGTCTGACCCAGGTTTCGATAAGCGCCAATAAGAACCATGCCTTAGGCAGAGTCGGTGTGAGCTAGGTGACATTTAATCATAAATCAGGCTTTATTAAGTGCTAGTGAAAAATCGTGCTTTGGTGAGTATTGGTGAAAATTGAGCTTTGATGAGTGCTAGTGAAAACAGGGCTTTATTGAGTGTTCACGAAAACTGGGCTTCGCTTAGTATTGATTAAAGTCAGGCTTTAATAAGAAACAATGAAAATCAGACTTTGATGAGTGCCGGTGATAACTATCCAATGAGAGTTATAGTTGCTTGGTTTCTCATGTAGTTTTAGGTTACTTCATGCATTGTAGTTAGTTTAGTTGCATACTTTTAGTCCATTTAGTAGTTAGTAGCTTGTTAGTCATTTTTACACTTTTTTAGAGTATATACACATATTTATTTGGTGTGCATTAGGTGTAAAGGCTCAAGTAAGAATGAAAAGCTCAAAAGAGGATGAATTGGCACCCAATAGCTTGGGTTGGAGCGTAACAAATGCTCAAGCATGAGCAACATCAGAATACTTGAATTTCTGCCCAAGGCCTTACGCTGGAGCATAAGCGCTATACTGAAGTACGGCAATGCGATAAAATAGGAAAGTTTTGTATTTGTCTTGGATGCGAAGCTATGGATTTCTAAGCTTATAAAAACCTCTTCTAAAAGATTATTGGGGATTTTTTAACACTCTATGCATTGAAGGCAATCCTAGAAGAGAGGCTTAGAGATTCAAGGAGCTTTTGTCAAGAGTTGGAAACATCATTCACCCTCAAGATATTGGAATCCTTGTTTTTTTCTCTTATTGATTTCCATTGCTACTCTTTCTTATGTTCTCTCTTCTATTTTTTCTATTGTTTGTGATTCTATCATGGAGTAAACACATTCTAGGTTGACGATGGATCTACTTCTGTGATGATGTTACTCAAGGATTGATTTTATTTATGTTTTTATTTTAATGATTAATTGTTTATGATTTTTCTTAATGCTTGTGAGTGATTGGCCATCATTCAATTGATTTGTTGGTTTGTAATAGCTAGAGATAAAGTTTGCAAACAAAGCTTCTTATCATATGTTACCATGAGTTAAGCAAAAACTAGAGATAGGCAAATATGACTTATATGGTCACGTTAGGAATCCATAGAGTTTCAACCTTTTCCTAAATAAGTTTGTGACTAAGAGATTATGTAATCAATGCAATTTAGAATAAAGAGAACTACTTGATCTTGAGAAAGGCTTGAAACTAATTTAAGGAATCCAACCATTAATCAGTTAGGGTAAAAAATAGATAATTGAGATCCATAGTAGCTAAGTCTATAGCTAGGTGAAATCAATTAGCCCTAGTATCCATCCCAATGATTTAAGTCATCTTTAAGTGTTGTTTTAATCTCTTGCTTATTTGATTTTTAGTTTTCCTTAATCATTTGATTCTTTTGGTCCAAATTGTCTTCCTTATAGTTACTCGATACTTAATCTATTCTTATGGGACAATAATTTTTTTCACCACTTTATTACTTGTATGACCTGGCATACTTGTTGAAGTCGTATCAGCCGGTGAAAATTGGGCATTGTTAAGTGTCGATGAAAAATTGGTCTTGGATAAGTGTAACAACTATCTAAGTATAACACATGTTAATGTTAACACTAAAGGAAATAAGATAAAACATATATTGACTTTATTATTAAAAGAAATAAGATGCTCTAATTATCTGAATAAAACACATGTTGACTTTATTAATGAAAGAAGTAAGATGTCTTAGGGCTACATTATTGGCTTTTCTTGAGCAAAATAAAAAAGAAAAACAACTTAGCTGTTGTAATGCTTTCTTAACCATATTACCTTCTCAGTTTGTGGCATTCCATGTCTAGAGTATTTCTTTGTCAGTTAGCTCGACAAGTTTGTATGCTCCATTCCCTGGGCTGTCAATCACCCAAAAAGGGCCATCCCGATTAGGGGTGAGTTTGCCCTCTGTTGGGTGTTTTCCACTCTTTGAATGATAGGTCTCTGACTCGAATATCGAGCTCAATCAAATTACAAAACCAAATCACACAAAACTATAGTATAGTGCAATTTGAGTCGTCTCCTTAAGATGCTAATGCTATTTGATCACAAATGCAAGGGTTTGTTTTCATCAAACAATGTGCATACAAAATGAAATTGAAAATGTAAGTAAATGAGTTAAACAAATTGAATTAAAACACTAATTAAAGAATCAAGAAGGAACAATTGCGTGCTCTATCACAGGATTCTAAATATAATTCAACAATTTAAATCAATGGTTAATCATGAATTCAAATGAGGCCTCAATTTGAATCCAGCATTCGATATGAAGACCTTCATGCATTCAATCAACACACAATCAATCAAGTTCTGAAACCTCAAAAATCGAATTGATCTATATTGATTTCAAACACCAATGCAGTTAACCTTAGATTTAAACTAGAAACCTAATCTCTGCTCAATATGCAACTGCATCACATTAATCAACTGAATAACATGTAAGCAATTAGATCATTAATCATAATTCCGAATTGAAAACCTTCAAACTTGAAAATGGATCAAGAACAAAGAAAAAGAGTAGAAAACAAATCTAGAATATTGAATTCGGGATCATCAATCCTCAAGAGCATCAATGCTCACTTGATTCCTTGGATTAGTTGCAGATCTACTCCTATGAGGATGGAGGAAAACAAAAATCTACAAAAGAGAGAAAGAGAGAGGGTTTATAGAAGGAAAGAGAAAAGATAGGGAAAAGGAGAGAAAACTTGGAGAACAAGAAAGTGTTTTTACTCCCAAATTCGAAAATTGATTCAGATTCTCCAAAAGTTTTCTTCAAATTCAGTCCCTCCCTATTTATAGCTACAATTAACTTATTAATCTAACATTACATAAATCTCCTCTCTCTAAGCTTTATTTGGATATCTAATTTGCACTAATTGGAGTTTTGATGAGAGAGATAGACCCAAAACACTGATTTGAGCTCTCTAGACCTATCTATGGGGTTTCACTGCATTTTTGACTTATCAAGATGCCTCTATTTGGCTAGGTTCTCTGAAGATGAAATGTAGCCTTAGATGTCATCTTTCAAATAGCACTAGAATGGCTTGACTTTTGGCCCAAATAGTGCACACTACTCAGGAACCACGACTGCACCTCTTCTCTTGAATTGCAGGTCTAATTTCAGTCCCAAAACTTGAGAATTGGGCTCCTGACCTCTTCATGAAAGTTGTAGGCCCAATTTTAGCTTTCCTATAAATAAAAAATCACAATCTAAGGAGGTCTAGAACTCAAGTTATGGTCAAAACACAAAATAATATTAGAATGAGCAGAATGTTGGAAAAATTGAATCACGGCTCAACTAAAACCCAAACAACAAACATGATCCAAATCAATTCAATTATGCACAAAGAGGATTAATGCACTAAACATGAGGGAATATATATATATATATATATATATATATATATATATATATATATAAATATATATATATATATATATATATATATATATCCAAATCATTAATCTCTCGAGTTAAACTTCTAATTGGTGACCTTTGCATTGTGCTTCTTTGCCATTCTTTGCCTGATTACTCTAATGTAATATGAGCCACCTCTCTATCTTCATGGAGCATGTCTAGCTCAATTCTTCTCTACTCATCATTCCAATCCTTATTGAAAATTGTTCTTTACCAACTTGGTTTGCCAACCTCCATAGGGATCATTGTTTTTGCTCTATACGTGATTTTGAAAAGTGACTATCTTGTTATGGATTATGGTGTGGTATGATATGCCCATAATACACGATGGAGCTCGTCTGTTCACTTTCCCTTTGTTTGATTTAACCACTTCTTTAGCCTTGTGAAATCACTTTAGGCTTCTTCAACCTGTCCATTACTTTATAGGTGCTCGACTGATGAAAATATTTGTTTCATGCCTAGACACTTACGCAATCCTTTGAAGTTCTTGTCTGTGAACTAAGTTCCATTGTCGGTTGTGATGCCAAAAGGCAATCGATACCTACATACGATGCTTTTCCATGTAAAGTCTTCTATCTTTTGTGATGTGATTTTAGCAAGTGGCTTGGTCTCAATCCATTTTGCAAAATAATCCACTACCATGATCAAATATTTTTGTTGCCTAGTAGCCTAGGGAAATAGGCCTAAGAGGTCCATTCTGCATTTGAAAAAAGACCATGGATTGTCCAAGCTATGCAGATTCTAGGGGAGCTTAGTGCATCTAAGTGAACCTTTGGTATTTTTCGCATTTTTGTACATACTTCATGCATCTAGCCTTCGTTGTCAGCTAGTAAAACCTAACTTAGGGAATTTTCCCTGCTAATGATCTTCTGCCAAGGTGGTGGCCATAGACTCCCTTGTTCAACTCTGTCATGGCATATTGAGTTTGATCCTTGTTAATGCATTTGAGGAGTGGGATAGAATAACCTCTTTTATAGAGTTGTCCATCAATTAACGTGTAGAATACTATAGATTTTTTAATATTTTCATAGCTTCCTATAGTTGTCCATCATAACCTCTTTGATAGGTATTTTATAATAGGGAACTTCCATGAAGAAGGTTCTTATTCTATGTGTACAATCTCCATCCTATCAATGCTTGGCTCGTCCAGTGTTTTTTGGATGATTGTTTGATTATTTCTCACCCATTTTATGCTTGCCAACTTTGATAATAAGTCTGCTCGGGTGTTCTCTACTCAAGGAATATGCTCAATATTGAATTTTGTGAATCCTTTTGATATGCTCTTAACCTTTTAGAAGTACCAAGCTAGTAGGTTATCCTTAACCTGAAATTCTCCTTTTACCTGACTTAGTAACTAGTTGTGAGTGGTACAATGAAGAAGATAATAAATATAAGCAGAATTAAATTGCATAATTACTTGATTGATAAAGCCTTACCTGCTAGAGATTAGACAATGTTTTATTTAGTGCCAAATCATTGATCAGTACAACCAGTCTATTAAGTGTAGGAAATGTCGATAAAAGACAAATAACATAAAGTAAAAACGTATTGTAACAGATAAGAGACAAATGATAGGAAGTAAAATCTCCATTTAATAGCATTTTCAATTTCCTCCTATTATGATCCCTACAACAAAGGTAACTGACTAGTGACTAGTTGTGAGTCACTTTTCATTGTTAGAGCAGTTAATCCCATTTTTTTAGCTAACTACAATCTGACAATCAGGACTTCATATTGTGCTTGGTTATTGCTTCCTTTAGAATCGAACCTTAAAGATTGTTCTATCATTACCCTTTCTGGTCCTTCCAATATTATTCCTGCCCTACTTCTTTTTAAGTTTGAAGAGTTATCTACAAATAGAATGCATGATTTCTCTCCTTCCAACTCTATGTCACACACTCGAATACAAGGTTAGCTAGGAATTGAGACTTGGTTGGTCCCCTAAACCGATAGCTAATACCATATTCTGATAGCTCTACAAACCATGCTATCATCCTCCTTGCTAGATTGGGTTTTTCTAGGATTTGTTTAATTGGTCAGTTAGTCTTCACTATCACCTAATGCCCTTGAAAATAGGGTCTCAATCTCCTAGCAGTGGTGACTAGAGTGAGTGTAATCTTATCAATCTTTTGGTACTAGTCCTCCAATCCCTGCAAAGCCTTGTTGACAAAGTATATTGGCCTTTGTTCTTTTCCTTCTTCTTTCAGTAGGACGGAACAATGGCTTGGCCAAATATGGATAGATACAGGAGTAGTTGATCCTTTAGCTTGGTTTTGGTGAGGATAAAGGGTTAAGAGGAATCACTTGATCTGCTAGAAGGCCTCTTCATATTCTAGCATCTACTAAAAGTTATCCACCTTACTGATATAGTTAAAAAGGGGGCACTTTGTTGGCTGCCTTGGACATGAAGTAAGACAAGGCTGTGACATTACCGGCCAAACTCTAGACCTCCTTTATAGTGTTAAAGCTCCTTATCTTGATCATGGCCACACATTTGTTCAAGTTAGCTTTAATTCCTTTTCTTGTAATCATAAAAAACTAGAAATTTCCCTACCTCAACTCCAAAGGCACACTTGTCGAGACTTAGTTTATACAAAAATCTCCTCCAGGTCCTCACAATGGTCACAAGATTTAAGATTCTTGGCTACCATATCGTCGACATAGACTTCCACATTTTTCCCCTATCTATTCCTTGAAAACTTTATCCATCAACCTTTGATACATGGCCCTAGCATTTTTAGCCTAAAAGGCATCAATCAGTAGCAATAACTATGGTCATTAGTCAAGAATGTTGTCTTCTTTTTGCTATCCAGGTGCATTCGAATTTGGTTATAATTGGAATATGCATACAAGAAACTCAGATACTAAAACCTGACCGTCGCATCAACCAGATTATCAATGTTTGAGAGAGGATAAAAATCTTTAGGGCAGGCCTTGTTTAGGTCTGTAATGTCGACACACATGCACTGGGTTCCACTAGCCTTTTTCTCCACTGAGACGACATTGGAGAGCCATGCAATGTACTAGATTTCTTAGATGAATTTAGCTACTAAGAGCTTGTTTGTCTCTTGCTACACTACTTGCCTTTTCTCCTCCATCAACTTTCTCTTTCTTTGGGCTACCAGCTTGGCTCTTGGCTTGATGACCAACCTGTGACACAAAGTCAGGATCAATGCTTGACATGTTAGCCAAGTCCCAAGCAAATAAGTTTGTGTTCTTTTTCAGTAGCTTACTCAATATTTCCTTTAGGTCTTCAGGAAATTAAGCTCCTATTTTCACAAAATCATCGTGCCATGGGTTCATGCAAACCTTGGTTAATTCACCCTCTAGTTACGATCTTCTCTCTTGCAAGTCGTCTTTTGGATCCAGTTCGGCCAAATTGACATCGGTTGCTTAAATCCTCATATTTAAACCACTACCTTGAGGAGTAACTACCTATTCATCTTCTTTGGTTCTTAAGCAGTTCATATAGCATTGCCTAGCTTCCTTTTGATTAGCATGAATCATTCCCACTTGTCCTCCTAGAGAGGGAATTCATTACCAAGTAAGTGTGAATATGATGGCCCCAATTTTGTTAAGGGAAGGTTGTTCAGGGATAACATTGTAGGGCTATCTATCTTTATTATTAGGAATTTGATAGGGATGGTTTGAACTCCCACAAAGGTTGTCAATTGTTCTACTGCCCTTTTACGTAGACCTCTTTGCTGGCAAACCCAACCACTGCACCGTGAAATGGGCTTATCCTTTCTTCTAACAAACCAAGCTTGCTAAACGCGTTATGAACAATATTTCTACCAAATTACCTTATCGACCAATACTGTATGCACCTTAAAGTTTTACATAATCAATGGACCATCATGGGATCATCTTGGTTGGCATTAGCCCTTTACAAATTTTCATCAAAGAAAGTAATAGGTGTGGTGGGTTTTGGCTGATTTAGGAGAACATGACGAATACTCATAATTGCTTGAATGGATCAAAGGTGCTTTCTTTTTGCTGACTCGATTTGGACTCATCCTACAAATCCTCCAACTATTTATTATTTACCCCCTGGATGTGTGGGGAGGCTTTGCATGTGGTTATGGTGGGTTATTAGCTGGTTTGGGTCAGTCTGTCTTGAAAGTTGTTCTTAGGCGCTTTAGTGTGGAGGAAGAAAGGACGGAATTTGGTGTCGCCTCTGAAGGTTTCTTTGTATGTAGTATGATCTCTCAAGAAGGTCATGGAATCCTTCACACTTTTCTGTGGTATGCTTAAACATCCGATGGTACTCATATCTTTTCCTTTTATCAATATAAGCAGGTTGATACTTCGGATTAGGAGGCAAGGTAATTAGGTCGGTACTGTAGTTCTCCCTAAGTATAGTTTCTTTAGAAGTGTTAAAGGGGTGTAGGTGTGGTAGACCGATAGCTTTTTTCAAGTATCTTCCTTGGTCATGCCCTTTAGGGGCTAATTACGGTACTAAGCTTCTCTATACCCTTGCTCGTTGGGAGAAAAGAGCTTTGCCGATGCTTTCTAATCTTCTTTTACCCATTTTCTATTCTCCACTCCTTCTTCAACTCTGATATATCCTAGGGCCTGGGTTCTTAGCTCATAGAGCATTTTTGGGGGTGATATATACAAAGACTCTTCAAACAATCCTGACTTCAAGGCTCTTGTAAAGGCATATAACGCTATCTCTTGATTAAGATTCCTTATTTGGGTGATATCCCTATTGAACCTGTATATGAAATCCTTGAAAGATTTAGAATCTCCCTAATTGAGGCTATAGAGGTTTCTGGCCATTATTTTATAGGCCTAGCTAGTTGTGAAGTGTTTGAGGAATTTCTCAATCAATTCGAGAAGTCCCTGACCGATCGAGGAGACAGGAATGAAAACCACTGCTAAGCGGCTTTGCTCAAAGGCGCTGGAAAGGCTTTGCAACACATGGCATTACTGTTAAGTGGCTTCACTCATGGTCATTGGAAAGGCTTTGCAACACATGGCATCTTAGTCTTTAGGGATCAACATAGCATTCTTGAAAGAATCTATGTGGCTTGGGGGATTGGTTGTGCCATCATAGAGTTTTAGGTGAACTAGTGACCGGTAAGATTATGGTATGAGTTTGGACATGATGAACTCCATAAAAGGATGTCTCGAGTGTTGAGCTAGTGGTGGTTCGACATGGGGAGGGAATAAGAGAGGCGGAAGTGGTTATCATGTGAGTGTTGGTAGGGAAGGGTTGGTTCAAGGTGGGAGTCACCGTAATCTTCAGTGGAGAATGGATTCTGGGGATGGCTCATGCAGTTGATCTATTCTTGCATGTCCTACAAGGATTTGAGAATTATTTCCAAAATAGGGGGAGGGAAATTATTAGTGTTAGTGTTCAGTTTGGTGGTATTATTGTTGGGGTTCTATATGGTGCTCATGTTAGTGTTAGGTGGTGTTGGTGTAGGAGGTGTTGCAGTTACATGCAGTGATTGGTTTGGTAGGATTACGATTGTTGAAATCTTGAGAATACTATGTACAGCACGTATCGAGCATGTGAATGGCGGTCTACCTGCCACTTATAGGCTTCAAAGTGTGGAGTAAGATAAGTTTTACATTTCCCTATAGACAGTGCCAAAATATTCCTATTTGAGCTTCAAGATACGGTAAGTTAGTGTATAGGTTACGAACATCTTGCCCCTATTGCCCTAAGGAGGGGGTATATAAAGAAAGCGTGCCATAAAGGCAGGAGACCTTGTTAAGGCATGGACTAACGGAGTAATAGATCCATATAGTATGTAGATTTTGAGATTTATATGAGAGGACCGCACCTAGATTAATGAGCATGTGGGGAGAAGAGGGGGTCGTGATCCTCGCTTGTCTGTTATAGGGCTAAGCTATAGGGTTAGGGCCGACCTTCTTGGCTAGAGCAGCGTGTGTGTTCTAAGTGGAAGAGTCACAAAGGACGAGGGCAAATTAGTCAAGCTATGAACCTCTCAATCCTAAAATTTGGAAGGGCAAAGTGGTTGGGGGTGAGGAAGGTTGAGGTAGATTGACTAGACCATAAGCTTCCCAGCCTCAAGTTTGAAAGAGCGAAGAGGTTGAGAGGGGTGAAATAGGCCAAGATAGCCCGACTGAACCACCCATGTCCCTCTATGTATTGCTCACTAACCTGCTGTAGCATTCCCAAAATTGATTAATAGAAAATTATAATGGAATTTTGTATGGAAACATTCTTTGTGGCATAAATTTTGACCCAATCATAGTTTAGATTACTGTAAGTAGAATTCCTGTCAGTTGACCTATATGTGACAGAAATCATAGAAAGTCAACTTTGTGACAAAGATATATAGTAGAAATAAAATAAATAAAGTAATTTAAATTCTAGTAAAAATTTTGGGATTCTAAAGAAACATAAGGGTAAAGTAATCGAAAACCTTAGAAAAATTCCTAGAAAAATTATGATAAAATTATAGTCACATATTAAATACAAAATAAACAAATAAAATTAAAATTTAATTAATATAGACATAATATTTGTAATTTAACGAGGAACTTTAACTATATGTACTTGACCCTTATACTAGATTTTAGTATAATATATACTAGATCTTGCCATAAAACAATTCCAAGCAAGACAAAAGATGAATTTTGGGCTGTCAAGAATTTATTCGTGACATTAGATGGAGTCTTGAATAATGGGTTACAAGAAATGAGCCACTTTCTATTAAGACAAGCCGAAAGACAAGGTATGTATCATGATTTGAGTAAGGAGCTTATCGCATGAGTCATTATATCAATAAAAATATTTGATTCAACTATATACTATTTTATAAGTTTCATAAATACAAGCATGTAATTAATGATGATATAAAACTCTTTTACACTAATAGTATATTAAAATTAATCTTTATCATTTTTTCTACAAAAATTTTTATCCCATACATGTCATGTGTACACAATGCTAGTGAGGTGATAGTTTTAGGAAGAGGCTACAATTCTTCCAAATGGTTTGGGAGGATGCTATCCTCTTTAGCAGTACAATGAGGATTAATGAACAACTATTCGAGGATTTTTAGTTATGTAATAGGGATTAAAAGTTTTCCATCTCTGACGTTTTCTCTCTCAACCATGAAGAAAGATAAAATTTTGAACCTTATATCCAAATATATAATGGGAATAAATATTAAATTATTTTAGGATTTATTATTATGCAATGGAAATTTTTATAACCAAATTTGTATTCAAATACACTTTCAAATACTACTAAAAATCTTCGCTCTTTAATTGAAATCCCTAAGTGTTATACATGAATTTCCATTCAAACAATAATATAATGAAAAAGTTGGATAGAGAATAACTTATCATTGAAGAAAAAATGTATTTTTTTCGAGTAAAACCTCAAATTGATCCTCAAAATAGTTGCAAGACATCAATTTAGTCTTCAAAAGAGTTGTGATATCAATTTAGTTCTCGAAAGATTTGTAATATCAATTTGATTTTCGAAAGATTAAAATTTATTTTAAATTACTTCAAAATATTAAAATAAGTTTGAACTAATTTAAAATAAATTTTAATCTTTTGAAGAACAAATTGATGTCACAAATCTTTTGAGGGCCAATTTAAAATTTTACTTTATTTTTTCTCCTTATAAAATCATAAATTCCTTGAAAATTCTTTAGGAAATCCTCATTATTTAAATTTCAAGTAAAATGAGATAAAATCCTTTTAAAATTTGTTGGGGGTATGCAACCTTCCAAAACATGTGAGAGGACGGTATACAATACCATAGTTTCAAACCTTGGAAAAAAAAATGCGCAAAAAAAAAAAAAATTTGGATCCACCGGTCATAATAATAAGTGAAAGAGAAAGAGAAAATACCAACGAGGATTTTGACATTTTGTTTTCTTTCTCACGACTTCTCTCTTTTGGACTTGGAAAGTTTCAGTGTGCTGCTCCCTCTCTCTCTCTCTCTCTCTCTCTGTTTCCCTCGCTCCGTTTATTTCTTCTTCAGTATCTCGTACCTTCGAACTTCGCGGAACGATGAACGCAACCATTATTGGTACGTTTTCTTCGTTCGATTCCTCTATATATATTGGGTCCTTGTCTTTGTTTTGCCCTGCATTTCATCGAGTTCAGAGAATTGTTACCGGAACCTGATTTTTCCTGGGTACCTCGCTTTGATAATCTGTTAAGCATGTGTTTCTTCTATTTTTCACAATTAATGTTTGAATTTTATAAACTATGACGGGCAATTATGTAAATGTATGACAAGTTAAGGGTAGGTACCCACTAAAGAAGAAATAGGTAATCATCTTGTGTTTATGCTTCTCTTTTTGTTTTTCGTTTTTTTTTTTTCGGTCTTCTTTCTGACATTATTGTTGTGTGCTGTATTGAAGATCCCTTGCAGGGAGATTTCCCAGAAGTGATTGAGGAGTATCTGGAGCATGGCTGTATGAAATGTATTGCCTTCAATCGTCGTGGTACCCTTCTTGCTGGTAATTCCCACTTAGAAATTTTTGTCTTATTTTGGACAAGGCAGTGTCCCCCCCCCCCCCCCCCCCAAAAAAAAAAACCCCCTTTCTTCCCTCTCCTTCCTCTTGTCCTCTCTCTTTCAAATGAAAAGAAACAGGCTTCATTATATGTGGGTATGTGATGTGGTAGTTTTTTAGGATTTAAGGATGGAGTGTCTATGATTAAAATTTAGCAGTTTGGCTTGGTTGATTGCATTTTGCTTTGCAACTGGTAACTATGAGTTGAGTGAGAATGTATGCTGACTTTCTATGAAAGTGATACTGAGTGGCATTACTTATCCTTACTTTACTGTAAATCTTGGTATGAATGGTGTGGTTCGTTACATTATTATAGTCTTGGTAGCGGCAATTTTTGTATATATGTAATATTGATTAGTACCCTAATTAAGGAAGAGTCTTATGACATAGTTACATATTAGTACCCCTATAATTCTGGGTGTAATTGATTACACCCATGTAGTCTGGTTTAGACATAGAATTCTGCATATTCTTTGTTTTCAAGTTGGCACTAGAGCAGGATTCCACCTGATGAAACATGATCCGCTCTGCCACTGCTAAGCAGCAACTTTCCCAGCCACGTCTCAATTCCAGCAGTTTCTTTGCTCTCTGGAACTTGATTCCACTGAGCCTGCACTTCCACACATCTTCCTGGCAACATTTCCAGATCATTCAGCTCTCCGGCAACCTCATAAGTCAAGATTTGGTCCCAAAACTACCGGGATCATCACAAGAACCTGGACCTTGAGTTGAAATTTCTACTTCAACATTCTAAATTATAACAGAAATTTTACCAAATAGTAATGATGGGCAGGTTTCAAGTAACGAGTGCAGCAAGTGTACCATGGGGAATTTAATCAGACTTTGTTTGGAAGTGATACTCAATGGCTGATAGTTTCCTTGTCATTTTAATAGCTCTGTTTACTGGAAAACAAAATGCTATGGTTGATGGTGAGATTCATAACGTGGTTTTCCTTGTTTAATATCTAAATTTCACATAGTAAAAATAAGCAAGATAACTTTTTAAGCAAGTGCTGCTTAATGCAATGGTTAAATGTGGATTAATCTTGGCATAGATGCTGGTGGTGAGTGGGGATTAAAGCAATAGCAGCAATGGCACCAGTTAGTGAACCTCCTGCCACCCAAGAAAGGGGAAGTGGGGATGCAACGAGTAGAACGAACAAGAATGACAGAATCTGTAAAATTGAAGAGTAAGATAATCATATAATACTGATTATAAGTTTTCAATCTCTTGATCATGCAAAGGAACTTGATCTGTATTTGCTGATATATTCCTTGTAAAATTGAAGAGTATTCGCCTAAAATCTAAGAGGAAAAGTCTTATTGAAACAATAATTTCTGGGGAAAAAAAAATTAGGGGATAAACGCTGAGCTTCCTGAAATATCAAATATGTTTGGTATGATGATTAAAAACTCTTGAAGCATTCACTAAAGACCTTGATCAAACATGTGGTGTCCCCAAACCAAATGGACAAAAATAAACTAAAGATGAATGGATCATTCCATCCCCATATTATCATGAAATCATCACTGCCATTGGAACATTAATTCATGACCCAGGGCTATTGTTTGTTGCATTGCAGTTATGATGAAGATTGGTATGGTTGGTGGTCTGGATGGATTGTGGTGGTAGTAGCATCTATGGTAGAAGGGAGAGGAGGAGGTGTTTGAGGAGGAGCTAGAGGGGTGCAGAAAGGCAGAGAAGTGGCAGGGGCTGTTGACAGACGGTGGAACGGGTGGTCTGGCAGTAGGGTGCAGATGTCAAAGAGTGAACTGTGGATGGAGTCCACAGCAGAAGTGACTGTGGCCGGAGAATGGGGTGGCAGCAGTGGCAGGAATAGTGGATGGGAGTGTGAACAAGGAAAATGGAAGGAGAGAAAACATTGAGTGGTGAATGAGACAGAGTAACAATTATACCACTTTGAATAACAGTAAGATTTTCCCTCATAATTAGGAGAAAATTTTCCCTCCGACAAAATTTTCTCTTCTTTTACCCTCACTAAAAGTGCATGGACTGTAATTATTTGCGGGCTGTAATGTTTGTTCTTCTTCTTCTTATTTTTCTTGTTCTCCCCCCCCCCCAACCCCCCAATTGGCTATTGCTTTTATTGTCAATGATTTGGAACCTTTTTGATGTTGAGTTTGTTCAAGATGTATGTGCACTGCAGGTACTCAGTTTGGAAAAGAAAAATCCATTAATTTTAAGTGATTGTTGTAAACACATTCTGATTAGATTTTCTTTACACAATTTTTTTCCCCTTTTGGGATTGAGTTTAAAGAGAAATTGTTATTGGTGTATTTCTTTCTGACTTATCTATTAGTGGCTTTTTTATGCATAGACTTATTGTGTACTGTGTGCCTATTTGTTTGATTGTGGGTTGGATAAATATTATAGCTAGTGTTGAACCTTTATCGATTATTAGTTGGAGATATTATATGTAATCAACTAACTCGTTTTTATTCTTGATTGATCAATTGAATCAGCTGGGTGCAATGATGGAAGTTGCGTTGTCTGGGACTTTGAAACCAGGGGCATTGCTAAAGAGCTCCGAGATAATGAATGTTCTTCTCCCATAACCAGTGTCTGTTGGTCAAAGTGTGGTAACCGAATTCTTGTATCTGCTGCTGACAAGTCATTGTCATTGTGGGATGTTATGAGTGGTAAAAAAATAACAAGAATAGTTTTGCAACAAACCCCTCTACAAGCCCGTCTTCATCCAGGTTCCTGTATGCCATCTCTTTGCTTGGCTTGCCCTCTTTCATGTGCTCCAATGATTGTTGACTTGAATACAGGAAACACAACTTCACTTAAAGTTTCTGTCTCAGAGATGTCCAGTGGACCAAACCCTGCAGCCCGTAACAAGTGTTCTGATGGAGTTACCTCCTTCACACCAACTGCTGCATGTTTTAGTAAGTATGGCAGTCTGGTTTATGTGGGAAACTCAAAAGGGGAAATTCTTGTAATTGATTATAAAAATGGTGAAGTGCGTGCCATGGTTCCTATCTCTGGTGGTTCTGTGGTGAAGAACATTGTGTTCAGCAGGAATGGACAGTATCTACTAACGAACTCAAATGATCGAATAATCAGGATCTATGAAAATCTTCTGCCCTTGAAAGATGAAGTTAGGGCACTTGATGACCTTAATGAGAACTTCAATGATCTAGACAGTGTTGAGAAGTTGAAGGCTGTAGGATCAAAATGTTTAACTTTATTCCGGGAGTTTCAAGATTCGATCACAAAGGTGCACTGGAAAGCACCCTGTTTCAGTGGTGATGGTGAGTGGGTTGTTGGTGGTTCTGCTAGCAAAGGAGAGCACAAGATTTACATTTGGGATAGGGCTGGGCATCTTGTGAAAATCTTAGAAGGGCCTAAGGAAGCTCTTATTGATTTAGCGTGGCATCCTGTACGTCCTATTGTTGTATCTGTTTCTTTGAACGGCATAGTTTATATCTGGGCTAAAGATTACACTGAGAACTGGAGTGCATTTGCTCCTGATTTCAAAGAGCTTGAGGAAAATGAGGAGTATGTGGAGCGAGAAGATGAATTTGATTTGATTCCTGAAACTGAGAAGGTAAGAGGTTGCTGTATTGGCAATGCCAGTCTTTTATTTTCATTCCCCCCCGCCCCTCTCTCTTGTTTAGTCCTAAGTTCATATGCTTGCAGGTAAAAGGATCTGATGTTAACGAAGACGAGGAAGTTGACATTGTAACGGTGGAGAAAGATCCTGCCTTCAGCGACTCTGATATGTCTCAAGAAGAGTTATGCTTCTTGCCAGCAACTCCCACTCGTGATATTCCTGAACAGCAAGACAAGTGTGTAGAAAGTTCATCAAAGCTGGTGGACAGCAATAATTCTGGATCCCCACTTTCAGAAGAGGCTGGGCCAAATGGGCATATGATGAATCAAGCCTCAAGTCCAGTTGAAGGTAACATCGTGGCATATGTTATATGCTTCTAACTGAGTATTTTATCTCGATTTCTAAAAGAAAAATTGAAGTATTGGACTCTGCTGGCAAATCCATTTTGTTTCTTGGGCCTATGTCTTGAGTTTTGGATTTCTTTTTCATGTTGTGTTTGGAATTTGAAATTTTGAACCTCTCAACTACATACACTCTGTTATAAAAACGAAAAATAAAAAAATGATAATAATGTGCTATTGTGTTTGCTCTTTTAACGTATGGCCCTTAAACTTTTGTTTACAGATGATGCTGGGGGAACGCGTGTTAAAAGAAAGCGGAAGCCGTCAGAGAAGGTTTTGGAGTTGCAAGCAGAAAAAATCAAGAAACCCTCAAAATCCAGCAAATCGTCAAAATCTAAAAGTAAATCTTTGATTGATCAGGATAATGGGAATGGTTTTTATGCTGATGAACTTTCCGATGAATAATGGCAGATTGCAAATTCTTCTGTAAAAACACTTTTTACTATAATTTATTGTCTTTTTTTGGTTTTCACTTTTGGTAATTCTTGCCTTTGCACAATATCTTGTTAATTTTTTTTTCCTGCTGCTCCTCACTCTCTACCCTGCCCTAAATATTTCGGCTGGCATTGGCCTAGTGAAAGCTGGTATTTGCTTTCCTACTTATGATTTCTGGCTATCTTGCATAGCAATTTTCATCGGATAGATTCAAGTCCGTATTAGTTATGATCGAATTAGTCATGGAACAAGGCCCACTTGTTCCTCATTTTGATTTTTCAGCCCAGGGTTAAGTTGTTGAACTAATTAAATAAGTTTCTGAACTTGTATGATTTATTAGTTTTATCTGAAATACACAAGTGCCATGTCAATAGTATCGAGTAAGTCCACTGTCACACTATTGCTTTATAGACCTACTGATATTCTTATTCTTGACGAAGCATGAAGTTCATTGCCTTCTTTCGATTCTCGTATGAACTTTATCAATGTCCCCTTGTCGTAAATTTTGTTCACATTTAGGTGCCACATGAAACATGCCATTGTGTACATATCATGTAGTTGAATTCATACTTTTACTGTTTTTTGTTTTCCCCATCATTTTTCTAAGATATGGCAGGACTAAGTTAGAATTCATCTAAGATATGGCCAACACCGTTAACAAGGATACGCATATGATATGGTTGCATTTGTTTTTCTGGCATATTGTTGTTTTTTTGGTCTTTCGATACAATTCGGTTTGAGTGATACCATCGGAACACTATGCAATTCACGTCGATATGGTTTGGAAATATTCGATACCAAGACGAATTATAGCAATAAAATTTTGAGGGTATCCTAGTTCCAGAACGCGACTTCCCCAGCCTTTTTTGATCCAGGATAAATATCCCTTCCAATCCTGGAAGATCTGTGATCATGGCCCATCCTTAAAACAAATGGCAACCATTGCTGCCGGCTTGCTGTAATACCTCTACTTGAAAATAAACAACTAGGTACGCGAGGCATTAGACTAAGTGGTGGTGATGTCAGCATCTGCAATAGTGCCTCCAAGGAGTCATGAGTTCGACTCCCATGGGATCTGAGACCCCTTCCTTTTTCATCAAGTAATTATATTCTAAGAATTAAGCATTTTATACAATATTGGTAAAATAATTGAAAAGTTTAAAATGAAAATGATCATTACTTAACAACTTCACGCAAAGTAACAATAAAGTGTAGTTCAAATGAAGATAACGATTTGAGTAAAAAAGAATGATAAAAGGTGTATATATAAGGTGTTTCGAAAAATTCTAGCCAGGAGATTGAGGATGGCGATGAATGGACATGGAGGTGACGCTCAGATGGTGTTTGTATAAGAGAGATAGATTCTTGATGGCGCCTTAATTTGCATAGTGAAACGGTTCAGTGGCTTAAGAAGGAAAAGAAGGAAGGGGTAATAACGAAGCTGGATTTTAGAAAAGCATATGATTCAGTAAAATAGAGTTTCATTGATCATGCATTGTATATGTTGGGCTTTGGTGATATTTGGAGGAGTTGAATTAAGAGTTGTCTTGTGAAAATTCTAAAGAGAATAGAAATGTTTGTAATCCAGGGTAAACATAGGAAGATTAGTAAAAAAAAAAAAAAAAAAAAAAAAAAAACCTCAAAGAGTTTCGACACAACAGGTTTGCCTGTTTGAATTTATTATTACACGATCGGATTATTTGGATTGGAGAAAGCTTGCATATAATTAAAAAGGCTATGGGAGGATTTTATTTGGGCTTGAAGTGTCAAACATCTGGTCTCCAAGAGATGCCAATGAGGCTACACACTACATAATGGTGCTCTTACTGGCAGATTATACTTAAGTTGATTAGTGTGCTAGGAGATCTTTGTTTAAATGTCTGAATAAGGTCACTGTAATAAGCTAGTGTATTGTCTAACCATCTAGCAAACTAGGCTATTACTTGTATTTCTTTAGCTTCCTACTGATGTAGATGGGCTACATCCTTTCCTTTTTATTTTGGTGGCAGAAATCTTGAATAAAATGTTAGACAAGGCCAAGGAGGGTGGGTTCATTGAAAGAAGAGGTGATAATAAATTTTCAGCATATTCTGGATTGCTTTGGTCTGATGCTTGGATTAAAGATTAATTTTGATAAATTTGCTCTTATTGCCTTCAAGTTTAATGGGTTAATAGGATAAAAACCAACTGGCGTTTTGTGTAACGTCTGAAAAATTTTATCGTTACTAGCTGAGTTGTTCGGTTTTTATCGAATAAGTGGGTTTAATCGAAAATTCGATTAAGTATTTACTTAAAGCCAATGAAGTGTGATTTAGGAGTGATTGGACTTGATGGAATAAGATTAGGAACATGGGAAATCTCACAAAATTTTTCTAAAACCGGTTTATTGATTTAAGAGAAATCGGTAAGATTTCGGTAATTTAAATTGTCGAAACCGGATCAATGGAAATTATCTTATGAGAACCCTAGAATGAATGGCTAAGATTCAACCATAACACTCCCATAGGTGGCACCATCTTCAGCTAAGAATAGCAACCACAAAACCAAATTGAAACCCCAACATACATCCACCAATCACACAACTCCTTGCTCCACAAGTTTGTATGCAATTCCTTCTTTGCCCTTGTGAATTTCGGTCAAGATAAGCGGCTGACTCCCCTTTATTTCTCTTCCGTTCATACTCCTCTCCACTCCATCTCCAACTTCTCTTCAAGTCTTATCAAGAGTAGCTTCCATCTAAGGCACTAAATCAACTAAATTTCAAATAGACAAGGTAGGAATCCTATTCCTCTTCTTACTTTCCATACTTTGGGATTGCATAGGGGCCTTGGGTATCTTGTGATATTAATGAGATTTGAAGTGATGATGATGAATTATAATTGATTATGCATGTATGTTGTGATTAGGATTGGAGTTGGAATAAAAGAACTTGAAGAAAAGAGAAAACTCAATAAGTTGTTAGGGTTATTCCTCAGTGATCCATACGGCGGAGTGTACGACTTTGCCTACAAGCGTTTAAAGTTGATGAACCTATTTTTATATGAAACTAGACATTCAGGGCTTTCCATACATATATATTATAAGGTCATTGGATTAGTATAGAGGTAGTTATGAATTTTTGAAATTTGACCTAGAAATAAGGACCTTCATTCGGGCAGTATGAGTTGAGAAGGGTGTAACTCACCCTACACAACTCCAAATTGAGTGAATCCAATGTTGTTTGAAAGCTAAAATATGAAGGAACATCCCATAAAAATTTCAGATTTAGATTCATTACCATCTATCCCCAATACACCAATGAATTCATCTAAAGTTCAACCCAGGCTGGAACAAGATAGTCTAGTAGGGTTAAGTTTCAGACCTTATATCTCTAGTTATATTCTCTCAAATGACATGCAACGTATTTCATTTGAAAGCTTGCTCTGTTAGCTTTACATTGATATAAATTTTGTATAATTTCACCCAAATTTCTATTTTTGGTGAATTTTCTCTTATAAGAGTGTAATTCTGGCAAGAAATAGAGCTAGATAGGGTATACTTAAGATTGAATCGGAAGGGTATACTTACGGTTGAATTCAGAAGGGTATACTTAGAGTTGAACTCGGAAACTTAGTAGACAGAGAGCTAGATTAGATATACTTAATGTTGAATTCGGAAACTTAGTAAATATAAATTAGATCGGGTATAGTTAATATTAGAACTCGGAATTTAAGAAACACCCTCATAAAAGTCTTGGAAGACCAAATGTAGACTAAGGTTGGAGGTCGGGATCAATCCAAAATCAATCTAGGAGATCGAACACAACTCCGAAAGTCGGAAACTGTATGATCTTGGAAGATCAAACATATACCCGGAAGTCAGAACTCATATAATATCGGAACTCGGATCCTATTTAATCTTGGAAGTTGAACTCGGGAATATCAATAGAAATTAAAAGCTTGCAAGATAAATTAAGACTTAAGGTTTTAAAACGTGCACCTATTGATATTGTTATATTCATGGCATGAACATGATGTTCTATACTGAATTTGCTATTTGATTAAAATTTCGTGGTTGTCTAGCACTATTCATGGGGAAGCGAACATGATCGTTATGTTGCCTAAATTTCGGCAAAAATTGCAATTAATATGAATTTACAAGTTATGCATGCATTGGTCAAAGCATGAGACAAGTAATGCTACCCTCATAAGAATGAAGAAGGATTTCCATGTGACTTGGGCCAACCCCTGAATCAGTGGAGAAGTCAGGGAAAGCAAACCTAACGACCCTGTATAGGAACGAGCTCGATCTTGAAAAGTAGACTATTACCCAGGAGTCTTATAGCCAATATACTCCCAGGGGACCAAGTATGGAAAAATATGAGTTAAAATCAAGTGCATTATCATTCATGCATATCCATAGTTTCTATTACCATATTTTGAATTAACTGCACTATTGCCTGCTATATATATACTTTTATTCACTGTATAGCTGCCACTTAATTTTGTCAAAATATATGTATCGCTGCTTATTTCTCTGTTTAATTTCCTTTATTTTCTTAAGTAAAAACCAAGTTGTGTTTCGGCTATAACTTCTACAATTAATTGAGTAAAACATCCTGTTGATGTAACAGTTTCTTTTAATTAACCAAAATTCGAAACATCTAAGAATGATGACGATGACAGATATATAGATACTTAGGATTTCTACTGAGAAATCTTTATTTTTCACCCTTCTATACATTTCCACGTCATTCTTAGAGCATAAAGAACGCGGCTACCGACGTCCTATTCATTGAGTTTCATGAGCTCCACATCTACTTGGATCCATTTCTAGACTGTATATAGGTATCTGGTATATGCCAATTCTGCTTTTATTTCTTCTTTTGTAGAGATTTTGTTGTACCCCTTGCTCATCCACTCTTTGACCCTGCTGCATCTTACATTACCATCCCACTCCACATGGCCCATCCCTTTCTACCTCCACATGTTGCGGTAGCAGCACCAGTAGCTCCCATGGCTCCGCCAGCCTTGATGAATTGAATTTTTATACTATTTTTATCCTTCATACTTGTCTCATTAATCCTCCTTTGCGCTTAATTGGTTGAGTTTAGATCATTTTCCTTTTTTTTGGATCTTAGTGAGACTTAGTTAATTTTTGCAGCATTTCGGTTATTTTGACCTGTTTCAGTGTTTAGATCATATCTTGAGCTCTATACCTCATTTTATTATGCTTCTTGATTTGTAGGAAAGCTAAGAGATAGAGCTACAATTTCTATGAAGAGGGCAAGGGCTAACTCTGAGATCTTAAAGCCGAAATTGGGCTCGGAACTGAACTGAAGCGTTTGGGCGCGGTTTCTGAGCAGCCTTCAATGATTGGACCATATCTTGGGCTACAGGGACTCAATTGAGCCCATTCCAGTGGCATTGGAAAGCTAACATCCAGGGCTTCATTTTATGTTCAGAACACTAAGCCAAGAAGAACCGTTATGAGGCCCAAAAACGTGTTGGAAGTCGCTGCTGAGTCTAAGAGAGCCCACTTAACTTGTTTTGGGCACAACTTTCTCTCTAAGCATCCAAATTGGGCAATTGAGCTATCCAAATTTAGCTTAGGAAAAGAGGATTATTTTAATTAAGTAATTAGTGACTTTTAATTAGAGGTATATATAGAAATTCTGATTATGCTTCAGGGACTTTTGACCTTCTTTTTCTCATTTTGTAAATTGGACCTTCTTTGGAAATAGAAAACTCTTCCTCTCTTCCTCTCTTCCTCTCTTCCTCTCTTCCTCTCTTTTGCGTTTTCCTCCATTAATGGAGGGGTGATCCTCCTCTGATCCAAGGCATCAAGAGAAGCACTCAAGCTCTTGAGGATTGGTGCATCAAGACATGGAAATTCCAATTTCGGTTTCACTCCTCTTCTCTTCTTCTTAATCTCGTAATTGAATTGGAGGTTTTCATTCATGCATGTTGATTAAGAGTCAATCAAATCATGTATAATTCGGTTGATATATGTGATTCGATTGTTCAAGAGTGTGATTCATATTTCAGTTCTGAATATGAGATGAGAGCATTGGTTTGGAAGCTAATCCAAAATCAATTCGGTTTTAGAGGTCTCTAAACCGAATGGCTTGAGTGATTAGTTGAATGCATGGAGATTTTCATGTGAATGCTAGGTTTGATTTGAGGTTTCAATTAAATCTAAAATGAATCATCGAATTGGAGTGTGCATGTACATTTGAATCCAATGATTGAGTGTTGATTTCTCTCTTCTTGTGTGTCTTGGATTAGAATTTTAATTCGGTTTAGCCTTTTCGTTTTTTGTTTGCTTTAGAATTCAGTATTGCATTTTAAGTGTTTGTTATAAAAACCCCCCTGAATTTTCTGATCAAATAGTGTGTTCATCTTTGGGAAACGATCCGAGTTGGCTACTATACTATAGTCGCTATTCGGTTTAATTTGCTCGTGTTACGGCCTTGAGTCAAATTTTGGCGCATTGGGAATGATACATTATGTTTGATCATGTTCATACCTGTGAATATCATGCTAACTCCCTGTTTGTGCTTGTGTCCAGAGTCAGTGCATGTGTGATTCTGTGTGCTGTGTTCATGAGTTGCTGTGTTTGTGCATATTCTGCATTTCTGAGTTTCTGCACTAGGAGTAATCTGCATTAGTAGTATTTCTGAGTCTTTAGTGTTTAATCCTGTTTTATGTTGTGGTTTTGCATCCATACAACTCCCCAAATTCTCTGTTGCAGTTTTCTATTTGTCTTGTTTGATGGTTCTGAGTTGTTAGTTTTAGTGTTAGTGTCCAATTCTATGTTCTTTGTGTGGTCCTACACTCTGCATATTTAGCTTCTATCCTTGCACTCTGCATTCTGCATTCTGCATTCTGCATTTAGGAACCTTCATAAGCTAGGCTAGGCAAATTCCTCATCTGCATAACTAGCTCATAGACTAGTTCGTACATAACCTCCATTCTACATTTTCTAGTCTGCAGACATTAATAGAGTTCGCATCATAGAATAGTCATTCATATAGGCCTTAGTCTGCATCCATATCAGTAGCATCTTTAGCCTCACCTTGCATAGCATTTCGAGTACCTGTCATAGCACTTTCTGCATCAACCAATAGAACAGTGCCTTTCCTTGCTTCTATAGACCACATTAATCATATTAGGATTGTTGCTAACCTTGGTTGTGAGTGCTGACCCTGTTTTTACAGAATTACACCAAGGGAGCATAAGGGGGCCTAATAGGAGGTACGGAAGTGGATCCTAAGTGGGAGTTTGGAACCAAGGATTGTTGTCCAAAGTTTCACCATCCTTCTGAGCAAAAGTGACCCGTAGGGTCAGGTGACACTTAATTTTGGCAATTTCCATCATTTGCTGTGACTTTTCACAAAAAGTAGACCAAAACTTTGAAAGGGCATAACTTTTTGCATATAATTCCGATTGATGCAAATGATATGTCCATTTCATATAACTTTTTGAGATCTAGCTAGGCAAATGGCCGGAGGCGGTTTGGGCCACCAATTTCTAAAAAAGACCTCATTTAGGCCACTTTTTCTTCATTTTTAGGATTTTCTGATTTTTCTAATTCAATTTTCAGGTAGCAAACAAGCTTATTTTGATCTGAGCTTTCTTGTGCTTCATTTGCATCCTAAAACGATCGATCCACCCTCCTCTACCTAGTTTGAGTGTTTCGCATCTTTGGTTCTTGTGTTCTTGCATTTTTTGTGCTTTTCTTGCATTGTAAGTAATTCTGTCTGATCATGCATGACCAGGTCCAATCCTCAAAATTTGTGTGATATTGATCCTGAGATAGATAGAACATTCCATAGGCTCATTAGGAGTCAGGGTAGTGTGCATAGTCTTCATACTAGTCATTTGCATAGTAGTAGCTTGCATAGTGATAGTTTTAGTGAGTCTGCATCTGAATTCACTGATTTGAGTTCTGAGATCGACCGGTTGCTTCCAGAAAACATGGCTAACAATCATGATAGGACTTTGAAAGAGCTGGCAGCACCTGATGTCTACTACCAAGCTCTTGCCATCCAATACCCCAATTGCATGCGGATTTTGAGCTCAAATCGGGATTGATACACTTGCTTCCTAAGTTCCATGGTCCGGCCGAGAAGATCCACACAAGCATCTCAAGGAATTCCATGTGGTGTGCTCCACCATGAGGCCACAGGAGTTGATGAAGATCACATTAAATTGAGAGCTTTTCCTTTCTCACTTGATGGAGCTGCAAAGGATTGGCTTTACTATCTGCATCCTGGTTCCATTACATCTTTGGCAAGACATGAATAGGTTGTTTCTAGAGAAATTCTTTCCTGCTTCAAGAGCTACCGCAATCGAAAAAGATATATGTGGCATAAGGCAGATCCATGGTGAGACCTTACATGAATATTGGGAGAGATTCAAGAAATTGTGTGCAAGTTGTCCACACCACCAGATTAGTGACCAGCTCCTCATTCAAGATTTTTATGAAGGTCCGATGCCAATGGATAGAAGTATGGTTGATGCTGCTTTCGGAGGAGCTCTGGTAGATAAAACCCTCGCTGCAGCCGGACTTGATTGCTAACATGGCTGAAAATGCTCAACAATTTGGTACCCGAGCCATAGTGCCTACAAGAGGAGTGAATGAAGTGAATACCTATAATCCGAACCAGCAGAGGATGGAGAATGTAATAGATGAGTTGACAACTTTAGTGAGGCAAATGGCACTTGGTCGATACAACAACCTCGGCAATCCATACCACCACCAAAGAAGCCTTTGTGGAATTTGTCAGTATACCAGGTCATGCAACAACAGACCAATGTCCGCATTCTAAAGAAGGCAATGAAACGATTCTTTGGAATATTTCTGGGAGGCCTTATCAACACCCACAGAACCAGCAGCAGAGGAATTATGACCCCCTTTTCTAATTCATACAATCCGGATGGAGAGACCACCCAAACCTGAGGTATGGTAATACTAATCAATTCCAACAGCGAAGAAGCAGCCTCAATATCGGTTCAAGCACAATGTTTGCGAGGACCAAACATGAGACAGCAGTATCCGCGGCAAGCTAAACCAGACCAGCCACAAAGCGGTAGCTCGTAACCAAGTTTGGCGAGAACTTGTGAAGCGAATGGCAACCAGCGGTGTTCGCTCAGCAAAGAACGAAGCCGACATCCGAGTCCGCAAACACAGTTGGTCAGTTGGCTACAACGGAGTGAGCTGAAATCCCAAGGTTACGAAACCCGCCTCCCAATCCGTGAGCAATCCAAGGAATGTCAGTTCCATCACTCTGAGAAGTGGCAAGCAACTTCAGGTTCCTGATGTTGAACAACCAGATTCTGCAGACTATGCAGAACAACCAAGGATACAAGAAAAATCTGATTCTGCAGAATCAGAGGAAAATTATGCGGAACCAAGCAATAGCAAGCAAGTTGAACAAAGTGAGAAATTGCCACTGCCCTTCCCCAATAGAGTGACACAAAACAAGAAGCGGCGAAGCGACTGGACAAGGAGATCATGGAGACATTCAGAAAAGTTGAAGTTAATATTCCACTCCTGGATGCAATCAAGCAAATTCCCAAATACGCAAAGTTCCTCAAAGACTTATGCACTCATAGAAGGAGGCTGAAGGGAAATGAAAAAGTCAGCATGGGCAGAAATGTATCCGCCATCATCCAACCGAGCATTCCACCTAAATGCAAGGATCCGGGCACTTTTACCATCCCATGCACCATAGGGAGCAAGCAATTCAATCAAGCCATGCTAAACCTTGGTGCTTCAATCAATGTCATGCCAACATCGGTTTACAAGTCCTTGCACATGGGAGAGCTCAAGCCAACGGGAGTGGTCATTCAACTAGCCAACCGGAGCACAACCCACCCCGAAGGAGTTTTAGAAGATGTCTTGGTGAGAGTAAATGAATTGATATTCCCTGCTGATTTTTATGTGTTGAATATGGAGGATGACATGCATATTAATCAACCAACATTGATCTTAGGTAGGCCATTTCTAAAAACTGCAAAAACCAAGATTGATGTGCATTCTGGTACCTTGTCAATGGAATTTGGAGATAGCAAAGTGAATTTTAACTTGTGTGATGCCATGAAATTCCCACCGGAAGAGCATTCTATTTTTCACTTAGATATTATTGATTCATTGGTTAATAATGTGCATGAACATTTGTTGGATGATTTTCCAGAAATTGTAGGCTTTCAAGATGAATTTCAATGTTCTGATTGTGATGGAATTCATGATAAATGTGTTGTTTGTGCTGAGATTGATGCATGCCTCCATAATTCAGATTCTGAACCATTTGATTATGCTAATTTACATGCTGAAATTTCTAGTTACATTTCTGTTAATTCCAACTCTGATTGTGCAGTTTTTGTAGACTTGAACTCTGCAGGTATTGATTTAGTTTCTGCAGGTTTCAAAGTTGTTAACCTTGCTATTGAGAGTGCAAATTCTACATTTTCTGCTGCAGAAAATTCTGGTTTGGTTGCTATTCCTTCTGTTTTAAATTCTGCATATAGTGACTCTATTGACTCTATTTGTGCAGATTCTGTGGATCCAGATTTTGTGGATCCAGTTTCTGATAGTATGGATGAATCCACTGTTTTCTTGATTCTAATGCCATTGTGCAAGATTCTTCATGTCTTTGCAGTCTTTGAAATTAAACAAACAGAACAAATCCCAAGATTAGCACCCTCCATACAAGAGCCACCCACCTTGGAGTTGAAGCCTCTGCCAGAAAACTTGAAGTATGCATTCCTGGCACCCAATGAGAAGCTGCCAGTCATCATAGCCAAGGATTTGCTGCCAGAACAAGAGGAGAAGTTGTTAAACATTCTAAGGCAGAACATGAAGGCTTTAGGCTGGATATTGGCAGACATACACGGATTAGCCTCTACATGCATGCACGTAATTCGATTAGAAGAGGTGTGAAACCGTGAGGCAACCCAGAGGAGAATCCTCGATCTTGGATGTGGTCAAGAAAGAAGTCGCAAGCTTCTAGCTGCCGCATCATTTATCCAATTCCAGACAGCAAGTGGGTGAGCCCGGTGCAAGTTGTCCCCAAGAAGACTGGTATTACAGTAGTGAAGAATTCAAATGGTGAGCTGGTACCCACACGAGTGCAGAACAGCTGGAGAGTCTGCATTGACTATAGGAGGCTGAACCAAGCCACCAAAAAAGACCACTTCCCTCTGCCCTTCATCGATCAGATGCTAGAGAGATTGGCGTGTCGGTCTCACTACTCTTGTTTTCTTGATGGTTTCTCTGGCTATTTTCAGATTCATATTGCACCGTAAGATCAAGAGAAGACCACTTTCACGTGTCCATTCGGCACATTTGCATACCGGAGGATGCCCTTTGGCTTATGCAATGCCCCAGGTACATTTCAGAGGTGCATGGTGAGTATATTCTCTGACTTTCTAGAGGACTGTATGGAAGTTTTCATGGATGATTTTCTTGTTACGGCTCTTCTTTTTGATACATGTCTGGATAGGCTGGCTAGAGTTTTGGGTAGATGTGTTGAATCACACCTTGTCTTGAATTTTGAGAAGTGTCATTTTATGGTTAGGCAGGGTGTGGTCTTAGGTCATATTATCTCTGGGGAGGTATTTACGTTGATAAATCCAAGATAGATGTCATTGCTTCTTTGCCTTACCCGCATGCGTGCGGGAAGTGCGGTCTTTTCTTGGCCATGCCAGGTTTCTATAGGCGATTCATCCAGGATTTCAGCAGAATAGCACTCCCATTATCTAGACTATTGCAGAAGGAGGTTGACTTCTAGTTCGATGATGAGTGTAGGAGGGCATTTGACCGGTGAAGCGACACCTCATCTCTCGCCTTGCTTCAACCGCCGAATCGGGAGTATGCATTTGAGCTGATGTGTGGCGCTTCCAACTTTGCGGTTGGAGCGGTTCTTTCACGCAGGGTCGGGAAGATACCCCATGTTATAGCCTATGCTTCCTGACCTTGGACTCTGCAGACCAACTATACCACCACCGAGAAGGAGCTTCTAGCCATTGTCTTTGCTTTAGATAAATTCCGTGCTTACCTTTTGGGAACTAAAGTGATCATTTTTACGATCATGCAAAGACTGAAGTTCTGCTGAAGAAGCCGATGCTAAGCCTAGGCTCATTAGGTGGATGTTGCCGTTGCAGAGTTTGATATAGAGATCAAGGACAAAAGTGGAGCCGAGAATCTAGTAGCGGATCACCCGAGCCGAATCCCACGCACTCCTAGAGCCTCTTCCTATCCGTGAGACCTTTCTGGATGAGCGGCTTCTACAAATGCAAGGTAAGGACCCATGGTATCTTGATCTAGTTAATTATCCGTTCTTTCTTGAGTTACCTGCTTATTTTAAAAAGCATCAGATAGATAAACTTAGGAGTGAGTCTAAGTACTATATTTGGGATGATCCATACTTGTGGAGGATGTGTAGTGATCGTGTCATTCGGCGTTGTGTGCATGAGTCCGAGATGCCATCTATTTTACAGCTTTGTCACACTCTTGCTGTGGTGGCCACTTTGGTCCACAATGCCTTTGCTAGGAAGATTTTAGATGCGAGGTTTTTCTTGGCCCACTTTGTTTCGCGATGCCTACACATATTGTAGGAATTGTGAACAATGCCAGAAGACAGGTAGTATTTCCCGTAGGAATGAGATGCCTCAACAGCCCTTATTGTTTTGTGAGATATTTGATGTTTGGGGTATTGACTTTATGGGGCCTTTTCCTGTTTCTTTTGGTTTTGTTTACATATTACTGGCTGTTGATTATGTCTCTAAATGGGTGGAGGCCAAGGCCACCCGGACTGATGATTCTCATGTTGTCATAGATTTTGTCAGATCACAGATATTTTGCAGGTTCGGGGTGCCTAGAGCTATCATCAGTGACCAGGGAAGCCATTTTACGCAACCTAACATGGCTACCTTGCTGAAGAAGTATGGTGTCACCCATAAGGTCTCAACCCCATACCATCCGCAGACAAATGGCCAAGCGGAGGTGTCCAACAGAGAGTTGAAGCAGATCTTGGAGAAAACTGTTCAGCCGAACAGGAAGGACTGGAGCAAGAGACTTGAGGATGCTTTATGGGCCTATCGCACTGCCTACAAGACACCTTTGGGGATGTCCCCCTATAGGATTGTCTTTGGTAAGGCATGCCACCTTCCAGTAGAGATCGAGCACAGAGCTTATTGGGCAGTTAAACACTGCAACTTGGATCTGGACCAGTCCCGGCTTCATAGAAAGCTCCAACTTCAGGAGTTGGAGGAGATCCGTTTAGAGGCCTATGAGAATGCCCGCATGTATAAGGAGAAAGCCAAACTCATCCATGATAGGATGTTGTTGCGGAAGGAGTTCTCAGTCGGCCAGAAAGTGCTCCTCTACAACTCTCGCCTCAAGCTTTTCTCTGGTAAGCTTCGTTCCCGGTGGCTTGGTCCTTATATTGTTACTCAGATTTTTCCCTATGGTGCTGTGCAGATTGTGGAGCCTGGGACGGACAGAGTTTTTACTGTGAATGGCCACCGTCTGAAGCTGTTTCATGAGGAGCTATCCGTGGACACCATTGAGGAGGTTCGCTTGTTAGCGGCCACCTATGCTTGATAGGGATGTTTTCTTCTTCCCTCTCCTACTTCTTTCTAATTGCCTTGCATTCTATTCTGTTGCATGACATTGAGGGCAATGTTGGGTTGAAGTGTGGGGGGAGGATGATTAGTTTTAGTTTATCTCTCATGCATTTTTCCAGCTAGTCTTGCATTTTGGGTTTGTTTTTGTTGCTGAAATAATCTTTGCTCTTGTTCTTCTTTGATGAATTGATGGTTGTTGAGTTAGGACATTACATATTGAGGTGGATGGAATTCCAACATGATTTCATTTTTTTCTTTTCCCTCTTGCAATGTGTGAATTGAGTGATTGATCTTGATTTGCTTGGATTGAGTATGATGAATACTAACCTTGTGAGCTTTTGAGCTATGTTTTGGATGGTTGCATTTCATACCATTCCTTTCTTTCTTGTGTGTCAACCCTCATAGTTTATGTCATTCTAGAACTTGCTTTAATTCTTCTTTGAGGCTACATTTTCATATGCATTCATGGACATGATAGAGGCATTTCTTTTCATTTTTAACCACTTGGCCATATAGCCCACCTTGCATTAATTCCCCTTTTAACCCCTTTGAGCCTTGTTGACCTTGCTTTCTTTGATTCTAGCACATTACAAGCCTAAACCCATTTGGAAAACCATGATTCTACCCAACCTTAGGGAATACGAGGGCATTGGTTTCATTATCACTATTGTGTTAGAGATCAAGTGTGGGGGGGGTGCAAAATGAAAGTCATATATGCATCAATTGCAAGTGTGGATGGTTACAAATAAAGCATAAATTGCAAGTGTGGATGGTTACAAATAAAGCATAAATTGCAAGTGTGAAAAAAAAAAGAAAAAAAAAAGAAAAAGGGCGAACAAAATGGGAGTGTTCATGAAGGTAATGAATATGTTATGGAATGACTTTGGGAAACCCCCCCACATTTGTGAACTTGGCTTATATCTTGACCAATATTTCTCCTATTGCCTTAGGTTCTACCTTGTCATTTCCTTATTTTTCTCACCCTTACCTTAACCCCATTACAACCATTAATGAAGCCCTCTTGATTTGTGTTGCATATGATTGCAAGTAGTGGAGAAGTAGAAGATTAGCAAGCCTATGGTAATGCATGATCTATTGAGGTGAATTGAGTGAAACATTTCTACCCACACACTTGAGAGTTAGTGAGTTTCATACACTCACCCACCATCATGTGAGATTCTTCATACTTGATCTTTGCACTTTGAGTGATGTTGCTTGGTTTATACTTTAGAGAGGTGGGGATCATTTGATTTGATTGTTGGAAAATTCTTGATGCCTCACATGCTACTTTGTCCCTAAACTTAGCACTTTTGATGATTCATTGGAGAATAAGTTTTTCCACTTTGGTTTGTAGTTGATTTTGGTATTTTCCTTGTTTAGTTTCCTTTAGGTTGAGTCTTGCATGAGGACATGCAAGAGCTAAGTGTGGGGGAATTTGATGAATTGAATTTTTATACTATTTTTATCCTTCATACTTGTCTCATTAATCCTCCTTTGCGCTTAATTGGTTGAGTTTAGATCATTTTCCTTTTTTGGATCTTAGTGAGACTTAGTTAATTTTTGCAGCATTTCGGTTATTTTGACCTGTTTCAGTGTTTAGATCATATCTTGAGCTCTATACCTCATTTTATTATGCTTCTTGATTTGTAGGAAAGCTAAGAGATAGAGCTACAATTTCTATGAAGAGGGCAAGGGCTAACTCTGAGATCTTAAAGCCGAAATTGGGCTTAGAACTGAACTGAAGCGTTTGGGCGCGGTTTCTGAGCAGCCTTCAATGATTGG
This sequence comes from Pterocarpus santalinus, assembly GCA_031439595.1. NCBI lineage: Eukaryota > Viridiplantae > Streptophyta > Magnoliopsida > Fabales > Fabaceae > Pterocarpus > Pterocarpus santalinus. Next base: position 30,164,357 of record CM062529.1, read on the forward strand.
ACCATATCTTGGGCTACAGGGACTCAATTGAGCCCATTCCAGTGGCATTGGAAAGCTAACATCCAGGGCTTCATTTTATGTTCAGAACACTAAGCCAAGAAGAACCGTTATGAGGCCCAAAAACGTGTTGGAAGTCGCTGCTGAGTCTAAGAGAGCCCACTTAACTTGTTTTGGGCACAACTTTCTCTCTAAGCATCCAAATTGGGCAATTGAGCTATCCAAATTTAGCTTAGGAAAAGAGGATTATTTTAATTAAGTAATTAGTGACTTTTAATTAGAGGTATATATAGAAATTCTGATTATGCTTCAGGGACTTTTGACCTTCTTTTTCTCATTTTGTAAATTGGACCTTCTTTGGAAATAGAAAACTCTTCCTCTCTTCCTCTCTTCCTCTCTTCCTCTCTTCCTCTCTTTTGCGTTTTCCTCCATTAATGGAGGGGTGATCCTCCTCTGATCCAAGGCATCAAGAGAAGCACTCAAGCTCTTGAGGATTGGTGCATCAAGACATGGAAATTCCAATTTCGGTTTCACTCCTCTTCTCTTCTTCTTAATCTCGTAATTGAATTGGAGGTTTTCATTCATGCATGTTGATTAAGAGTCAATCAAATCATGTATAATTCGGTTGATATATGTGATTCGATTGTTCAAGAGTGTGATTCATATTTCAGTTCTGAATATGAGATGAGAGCATTGGTTTGGAAGCTAATCCAAAATCAATTCGGTTTTAGAGGTCTCTAAACCGAATGGCTTGAGTGATTAGTTGAATGCATGGAGATTTTCATGTGAATGCTAGGTTTGATTTGAGGTTTCAATTAAATCTAAAATGAATCATCGAATTGGAGTGTGCATGTACATTTGAATCCAATGATTGAGTGTTGATTTCTCTCTTCTTGTGTGTCTTGGATTAGAATTTTAATTCGGTTTAGCCTTTTCGTTTTTTTGTTTGCTTTAGAATTCAGTATTGCATTTTAAGTGTTTGTTATAAAAACCCCCCTGAATTTTCTGATCAAATAGTGTGTTCATCTTTGGGAAACGATCCGAGTTGGCTACTATACTATAGTCGCTATTCGGTTTAATTTGCTCGTGTTACGACGCGCGAGTCAAGCCTCACCACCACAGTAGATATCCTTGATCTCGATGTCTGACGAGGATCCATCTGAGGTTGAGAATTCATCTTCCTTATCCTCTGCTCCTAGCGTGGATTATACTCCTGCAGGTGCCGGCATGGCGAATGGATTTCATTCTTCGGAATCCATCTAGTTAGAGTATCTATCGTAGCAGCCATAGGTGTACAGGATGACCCTCTTTTGGCAATTTGGGTTATGGGCAGGTGGGTAGGAGTTAGGACTTGTTCATGAAATATCCCGTGGGGACCAGATAAGGTATTGTTCATATAGACAGGCCAATTTATTTTGTATTAGCGGCCTCATTTTACTACCCTATACCGTTTATTGTATCATGGTCAAACTTGAAAACAGACATATATATATATATATATATATATATATATATATATATATATATATATATATATATATATATATATATATATATATGGTGCAGATTTCAGTAGTTTTATCTATTTCACATTTTTATTACTTTACTTCCCGTTTATGATTAAACAATACTGAAACTGAAAAATTAAAAAATTAATTAGTTAGTCACACATAATAACTTATCAGGTAATATATTATGACTTAAGCATAGTATTTTGTCTTGTAAGATGTTACATTTTGTAGTGGTATCCTTGCCTATTACTTATCTTGGCATACCATTGGGTGCAAATCCAAAACGAATTTGGATGTGGAAATCGATTATTGAGAAAATAGAGAAAAAAAACTTAGTTAATGTTCTATCTCAAGATGGCAAATTAGTGTTTGTCAAAGAAGTGATAAATAGTCTCCTTATTTACCATCTTGGACTTTTTCAAATGCCGAAGATGGTTGCTAAGAAGATCATTGCCTTATAGTCAATTTTTTTTTTTTTTGGGTGGGAAGGAAGGTAGTAGAGGTATTTCTATAATAAGATGGAGCATGATTCAGTTAGCTAAAGAGATGGATGGTCTAGGTGTGGGAGATGTTTCAATGAAAAATGCTACCATGTTGTATAAATTATGGTGGAGATTTGCTAAAGAAGAAAAGCCATTATGGAGGAAAATTGTTGGTTCCTATCATGGTATGGATGTAAATAGCTCTTGGGTTATGTTGAAATATGAAAAAAATTGCAGACCTTGGGGAGGAATTTGTAACATTAGTGAGATGAATAATGTGGTGGAAAAGATTATTAGATGTGGGCTTTGGATATTGGTAGGAAATAACCAAAAAACCTAAATTCTAGGAAGATCTATGAATTGGGAATCTTTGTCTCAAGGAGAAATTTCCTAGGTTGTATATAATATCCTCTCAAAAACATCTTGTCATATTTGAGTATAGGTTCTGGGATAGGTTTGAGTGGGCATGGAGTTTCCAATGAAGGAGAGAGTTTTTTGAGTGGGAAAAATAGGTTTTCTTTGATTTGCAGGTCTTGCTTTTGTAGGTGGTTCTTAATGAGGGGATGAACGATCAAGTGGTATGGAAACAACAAGCTTCATGAGTGTACTTAGTTAAATCCTTTATCAGACTACCATAGTATGCAACACTCTCATGGAATCACATAGCATATTCAACAATATATGGAAACAACTAGCTTATCCTAGAACTGAATTGGTGGTGTGGTTTGCGATAATTGGTGGGAGACTAAAGACTAAAGACCGGCTATACAGACTCAACATAATCTAGAAAGATAATCTAAATTGTGTATTCTGTAATGCTTTTGATGAAATGGTTGATCATTTGTTACTGCATTGTGTTTTCTCTTGAAATGTTTGCTCTATGTGCTTAAGGTGGAGGAATGTAGATTAGGAAGTTCCAAGTAATGTTAGAAGTATGGCCTAGTGTGGATCTAAAAAGAGAAGAGAAAAAGCTATGGTATTTATTGTTTTTTATTATAATATGGCTATGTTGCACGGATACTTCAAAACAACTGTCGAATTCGTATCCAATACGTGTTGTGTCGGATATCTTGTATATGCTTTTTGATACTTCTAGTTATATTTTAAAAATTTTTGCTTTATTTTTTGGCATTTTTATACATATATAAATAGAAATTCTAAAGTAATTAATAAAATAAATATATTTTAGTATGTTTACAAGAATCTATGCTAATATTCAAATTATTATTCCTTTATTTTAATTTAAGATTTATGTTTTTATGTTAATTTTTTACTAATTTTATATTTTATACTATAGTCGTGTCATGTCTTATAATTTTTAAACATCATCGTATCCCCATAGCCGTCTCGTATCACATCCATATCTTATATCTGTATCCGTGCTTTATAGTAATGTGGTTATTGTAGGGGTATAGGAATTCCATCATCTTCGATAGTAAGGTGGTCAATGGGGAGGAATTTATGTAGACTCTAAAATACAGATGGAGGGATTGGTGTAGGGAAAGGTCCAATCTTAAAATAACTAATCTCTAATTGGTATTTTCTAATAAGATCACTCTTAAAAAGAAGGTTAAGAAAAAAGGGCATGTAGATAATGTTAACTTGCTAAAGCATATATGGGGGGTGTGGGATGTAATAGCCTCCAAACATATACGCCATGCTCGTGTCATGGGACTATATCTAGAGGTTGTTACTGTTACTGTAAAAGACTCTTAACCAAGAGAATATTATACATATGGCTCTGAAACTTCAATATCCTTTATTAAATGAGGGTTTATAATCCCAACTATTCATATATATAAGGTAATATAATCACAATTTAGAAGAAAACTAAATTGAATTCGTATGCAAATTCTATCTTCGCCTTGTGATTGGCACATCTATTAACCGGTTGCCCACTATAGTCTTTTGAACTAGACACCAAGTCTAGGTCTTGAGCTTTGGAAGTAACCCAAAACATCTGCTGCAGACTTGAAATATATTTTAAGTACTAGAATGTTTACAAAAAAACAAACAAACTAGTGAAAACCTAAGATTCTCAGTAAGTGTACTCAATTCACTAAGCATATAAGGTGTTATCATAAACGTTCTAGCCGCTTCGGTTTATTATGAAAACATGGACACATACACATAGGCACAGATTCAATTTTAAGTTTGAAAATATTTTTCTCGAAGCGGATTATATTTTTACACATACCTGGCATATTCATGGCAAGTATAATAACAATACATCATTTCAAACATAATCATAACAGTATTATACCATAAGGTAATATTTAAATATGCATATGCATATGATAATGCACCTTCGTGACTTGTGTAAGTGCACTTGACTTTCTCATTTCTTTCTTTAACTTACATCTTACCCTTCTATACTTGGTCCCTTAGAGGTGAATAGCCTCTTCTCATCTCTAAGTAATAGCTTATTTTCAGGATCAAGCTTGTTCCTATATAGAATTGCTAAGTTTACTTTTCCCAACTCTTCCATTGATTTATTCCCCTTAATTTGGTCAGGAGCTGACTCAAGTCTTAGATAGTACCACCCAAGCTTTATATATATATATATAATCATAACATTTATGAATTTCTGCTGAAAATTTGGCAGCATAACAGTGGAGACATGAAGGGTCCCAACATAGACAATGTATTCAATCAGCTAGTCAGTCATAATTATCATGACATTATATCAACATATATTGCTTTGATATGGGATTTGCATAAAGTGTTATGCCATCAACTTACTCATGGCTTATGGAACCCTTAACTCAATACAACTCTCAAGTTACTCTATTATCCTTAAATCTATCCTGTTTTCTAAATTCCACTATAATTCTATTTTAATTCATTTTAATCTAGAAATATAATAGTTATAGCCCTATTTGTCTATTTTTGAACCTCTTTAGTCTCACTAAATTTTGAGATATATAACTTGAGTTATTGAAGTTTTACTCAAGGTTGCCCTATTTTAAGATAGACTTGCACATTTAATTTTACAAAATCACTAAAAATACACATTTTATCATTTTAATCCAAAATTCATATAATAATGTAGCTACTTGGATTATGTTTCAATCCTCAACGTTTCACTCAATTTGGGTGGCTAGAGCTCAAGTTATGAACTTCTAAAGCAAACTATCCTGTTTCTATCTAACTAGAGCATAGGTCATTTTTCAAGAATTATTAGGGAAAATATATTCATTATCTGATTCTGAAATTTTTATGACATAATCTTCTATGTCTTAGCTTTTTTATAAAATTAGTTTCACTTAATTTGAAGTTGTATAGTGCTAGTTATGCCCCTCACATCACGCTCTAGTCAAGACCGAGAGTGAATTTCAATAGTCAATTTCTAAAATTTATAACTAATTTATTTTAAACCCAATGATCTTTTAATTTATATTCTTAGATTGATCTTGAAGTCTAGTTTTATTAAAATTAGCTTATTTTGAGTTATTAACTCTGCTGTACAAACATCACCTAGGTTTTCATCTCACAGCTTCTTTGTTTTAGCTTCCTTTTGATCTTTTGTGATTCTCCAACCCAAACTAAGTTTTCTATCTCAAATCACTAGGAAACAACCATAATACCATCATATGAACATGAGTCAAGAATATCACAAGAGAACCACATAAGTTACATAACTCATACAAGACACTAAATGCTAAAGATTTAAGCTACCTGCCTCAAAATCCTTGAAACTATCGAAGCAAAGAATCCTAGAACAACTCCTAGCCTTCTTCCTTCCTTTCCCATGGCAGCAGCTCACGTGAAGGTGGAGAGACTCAGTTTGAGGTTTAATCATCAAATAATTAGAGGGGTTTTGTAGAGGAGAGCATGAGGATCGATTTTCATAAAAGGAGTAAGAGGATTTGAGGTTAAGAAGGCCTTCAACTTTAAGTTTGAAGCTCTTGGCCATGGAGGTGGGTGAAAGAATATGAGGATGAAGAAGAAAATGGAGAAGGTTGGCCAAAATTTAATGGGAAAAATGGAGGAAAATATTAGCTTCTTTGACAAGTTGGGGTGGCTTGTTGAAGAAGCTTTTGGGATTGAATCTCATTGGTGGGTTTAAGCCAAAAACATCATATTCTTTTAAGTTAAAATTTAAGTGGCTAAATTTGGTCCTTGAGAAGATTTGTGTGGCTACTTTCTAGTTACGCATTCTGAGGTTTTTAACTGCTACTCCTATCCACAGGTAATATAGGACCCTTGAAGATTAATTCAAGGTGTCTGAATATCAATTTGGGTAGGCTAAGTTATCCGAGTTATTGAAATATTGTGTGGGTAATCTCACACTCTTATTTAAAATTATAGATGGAAAATCTCAATTTAAGATTACTACAAGTATTTTGGTTATCTATTGATGCCGTGATGCCTATAAAATCTCAGAATTGAAATTTTCCTACACATGCCCTTCTCGACGACCGTAACACCTTAATTACAATTTTGCCATTACAACTTAATAATTACAATTTCATCCTTAATTTTTTTTATAGTTTCCCAATTTAAAATTTTGCCCTTGTCTCAGACCCGAGCTTCCTTCGATTTTGGTTTCCCTTCAAAGTTTAGGATGTTACATAGGAAGGTTGGATGCTGGTTATTGTGGATTTTTTATCGGATAAACAATTCTATGCAATTGGGGGATTGATCACATGAGATGTTTCAGATAAGAGATGCTGGTTAATTGACTCTTTGTGAGCAAAATCACATGTTGAAGCTGAAATTATTGCATTAAAGATAGTGTTTCAGTTTGCAGTAGATTCCATTCGTATTTCAAATTCAGATTTGAAATTTATATCATGTTGAAGGCTATTGGATAACTTGATCAAACAGAAGAATCATTTGAATTGGGAGTCTCGATTTGAAAGGAACTTGTCTTTGAGATTTCAAGGGTGGCTAAGGAACACTGTTTTCTGTTCTGCTCCGAATTCTTTTAAAAAGTGGAATGGTGGTCTTAGATGAAGGATGCTCATGCACAGAGGACGGCGGCTTAATTATCCGAAAGATAGCAGTACATTGTTCAGGTCTGAATATGTTTCTTAAGTCTCAAATGCATGGGGTTGGTGATGTGGCCTCTCTTTTTTGACACATCTAGTTTAGTATTGCAGACTTTGCAAATCTGGGTATTTGTTAATATCCTATTGTGATGGTTTGATGGATGCTTGTGTGCTGCAGCTTTAGAGTACAAAGGATTATCATGCTGTAATATGTTTCTACAAGTCTCATATGCAGACGTGGTACATTGCTTGATCTTCAGTCGGGGATTAGTTTTGTCATAGCATATAGGTGGTTATTGCCTAAATACTGTGGTGCTTAAGTTTAGTTTTCTTTTAAGTTGTGCATGATCTATTGGCACGGTGCTCGTGCTTGTTTCTTGGTTTAATCTGGTCCATGTGTTGGTTTATTATTACACCTCTCGATTTTAGAGTTTTGGGCATTCATAAACAATCCAAAAAAAAAATACAAAAAATAGTTCATTGCTGACATGGCAAAGAAATTTGATTTTCATGTAAAGCATAGCATTGAAAATAAAAAAGTTAATAATGAATTAAATAAATTATAAATAAGTTGCATAGAATTGTATAAAATATAAGTTCAAGGAAAAATTTTTTAATAACAAAAATATAGAGTATAAGATTTGAAATTAAGTTTTATGGAAAAAATAAATAAATTTAGTACAAGAGGTAAGCATATATGCATCATTCGTTGTAGTACTCTCTGTTAAAGAAATAACTAAGTATCATAGGTGTTATTTGTTTATTACTTTAAGCAAGAAAATCTAAGTTCATAGAAATTGTTAAAACGAAAAAGTTTTTGCAATCACTGGTTCAAATAACGCATTAAATATGAATTTAATAAAGAAAATATGAAAAAATAGTTTACTTCTACACTAATGAAGTATTTACTTAAGTAAAAATAAAATAATATAAGAATTCAATACGTTGAACTCAACTTTGTGTATTGAAGTCGTTGTATTGAATATGTACCCAAAAAAAAAAAAAAAACTGTGTATTGAACCGCATTAAATTGATATTTTAAATAACATTAGAATAAAAAAAATTTTAATTTTATAACACAATCTAAATTAATAGCTTGAAAACTAACAAACTGATAGTAAGGAAAAGAGTGGAGTGCTCACCTTGGACAAAATGGCCAACGCCAAGCCAAGTACGCAAGCACGAGGAAAAGAAGTTGGAATCGCGGTGAAAACCAAAGAACAGCCAAACCCAAAGTGAACTAGCACAAGCTCTTATAAAATGCAATGTATCCTCCGCTGCAACTCCGCATTGCATACATGAAGAATCATGAGCTAAATGACGTTGGAGAACCCGTGGCTCAGTTTGCATTAAGGGCGAGATTTGGTGTGAGCTTGATGCTGTTTGGAAGATTAGGAATATGGTTGATGAAATTCGTAGAGCTTATGGCGTGAATTTGGTTTCTGCACCAGTGGCTCAGTTTGTGGGCTGGGATACTTTTTTCAAACTCTGTGGATGGGAGTGTTCAAGGGAGTGGGAGCATTGCAGGCTTTGGCGGACTGATACGGAATGATGCTAGTGAGTGGTTAGTTGGTTTTTCTGGTTCATTGGTTACGACTACTATCCTGCATGCAGAGCTAAAAGCTATTGAATTTGGGTTACGTTTGGCGTGGAACAAAGGAATTCGAAGAGTCATTTGTGATTCGGATTCAAAGGTAGCCGTGGACCTAATCAACAAGGGATCTTCCATCTACCACAGGTTTGCTGGTTTGATTTTTAGCATCAAGAAGTTGGTGGATGCAGATTGGGAAGTGATCCTTCAGCATACGCTTCGGAAAAGGCAATTTTGGTTGAAAGGAGAGAAGAAGAGAGAGAGAGAAGAAGAGAGGGGGAGGGGGGGGGGGACCAGGTCCACCTTTGGGATCATGCCCTTGATCATAGTTTTAAATTGCTATTGCGGTTGTATTGCGACACAAAAAATTGTATCTAACATGGCCGCAATTGCCGTTACGATACAGTTGTATAGAATATTGTAACAGCAATATTGTAGCCATAATTATGGTTGTGGATCATAATTTAAAACTATTCTTGATGCTTTTGGAGGATACTCCGTATTTTTTCTTTATTAATCACTATGTGTTTGTTTATTTATTTATTTATTTATTATTTTAGATAGTTCAAAAACAAAAAAAATTGACAAAGTTGATGAAAAAACAAAGAAATAAAGTTAATGAATTTTAATGTCATTATTCTATTAAACTTATTATTTTATAAATTTCTATATTAATCTTTGCAGAGCTCATCCAAAGTGTAAGTGGAGTGCATGTTTGGGTATTGTCTAAAATATATAACCTTTTTTTTTTTGAAAAAATACTATTTTGAAAAATTAATCATGTTTGGCTCAAAAATAAAAATGGATTATAATAAAAAATTGATAATTTGAAACTAAAATATAGTTTATAATCATGAGCAATATTTTGGAACTTATGATTATAAACAGAAATTGATTATTTCAGAATTATTATATTTTTTTAAATTGATCTTGAATAATAAATATTATATAATATAAACAATCATTTTATACTTTTTTAGTAATTTTATTATACAAATGCAACTATTTTTATACAATTCAAATAAAATAGATTATCTTAAAACTATTTTTTAGCTAAAGTATCCAAATATAAATTAACTCTTATATAAGCGATTATATAAAAAAATAATTATATAAATAAGTAACTATTAAAATAATTTTATTCTTTCTATAATCCCAAACACACATGAAATCTTGATTTCAACTACAACAAATATTCGTATCTATCCATAATACTACTGTGGAAAAATACAACACAAAGATTTAATTATGCCTAACAAAATAAAAAGTGAACAAAAAAAAATATTTGTGTATGCATATCGCATGTCAACATAAATATCCCTTTGATTTCATTGTTAAAGGCGGCATTATTTGGTCTTTAGATGCATATAATATTTATTTGTTTCCTCTTTTTTGGATAAATTATGAGTTTTTAGGAACCTATTTGATATCATATGCATTTTTAACCTATTTGATGTTACATATATTTTTTAAGGATTAAACTGCAATCAAATATCAATTTTTAGAGACTATTTGATTTTAAAAACTTTCATATTTTAACTTTTAAAAACTTATTTAATGTCAAAAAATTTCAAAAATTAAGATAATATTACATGCATCTTTTAGAGGCTAAGATGCATGTTTACTCATTAAAAATGTATAAGAGGTATCTTTTTTAGGTTTTAGATTTTATGAAAATAAAAAATAATGATTTAAAAGTATTGAATTAAATTATAAATAACATTTGTTATAAATTACTGTTTTATATAATAAAAATTATTAAATATTTATTATAATTATTAATTAAAAATAAAACATATATTTATGTAATAATATTTGTTTTTGAATTTATAATCAAATAATTAATAACAATATTTTTTTCATTATAATCAAATAATTATATATTTTTTTCTCATAATTAATTTTTTTTAAAAAACATGACAATAATATTATATTACATATTATAGTATCTTATACAAGATTATATCAAATATTGTATAGGATTAACATTTTAATAGGGCTTATTATACCATATATGGTCTTGTATTATCATGCCTTAATCTATCGTGTGCACCAAATGAGCTCTAATTGTACATAGAAGAGTGAGGTGTTATAGCTTGTTATAGATGTCATTGACACCAAAAATTGAAGTCTATCGTGATCAAATACAAATTAAAGGAAACGTTAGCGATTTCAATGCGGAGATAAAGGATAGAAGTCTGAAAAAAGACTGTTAACAGTGACAGAGTGGAGCCACAACTTACAAGAGTTTGCAAAACCTGTGACAATAAGCAACTGCGTCTTGCTATTTCACGTAATAATATGATACATGAATATCCCAAGGGTAGCTAGCTTTGGAAGTGTGTGGGCAAAACAACGAACAATCACTTTTTGGACAAAGAAGTTATACCCAATATATAACTCTAGCTCAGCAAAGGAAGGGGAAAACCCAACCCAGTAACATCAACAAACCAAGCGTACAAGAAGGAATAGTCTCTATGCCAAGAAACCCGTTTAACCCTAAAAATGGTGAGAGCTTCCATTATATATATGTCCATACAACCAACCAAATAATCCATCTAGTCCAATTAGAAAAGCATTAAACCACTATTTGGTAAGGTAGAAAATTAACATATAGCACAGATTCCAGAGCAATGCCTATGAGGCCCCGAACACCGACTTCACGGACACAACCTTCTGTTCGTCGTGTCTATGAGACTTTGCAGCCCAGATCAGAGATGCAAGAAACCCCGGAAGCTTTTCTTCTGCATGTTTATCTTCCAGGTGCGTGTATATATTATTGCCTTTCCTGGGTGATTTGATCTTTATCTAAATTCAAATTCCATTCTTTATCATCTTATATCTTAATTCTAATTGTTATTTATGGTTGACAAAAATGAAAACCTAAAAGAATGTATAATAATTGATAGTACTCAGTCAATTTTGACGGAATATCTTCTAGTGATTTTGAATTACATATTATAAAATTAATTGAAATTGATGCAATAGGGAGATTCACATTTGCACTGTTGTGTATTCTAAATTATAATTGCCTATTATATATGGTACATATATAGATGTACGTACGCTTTTACACATAGATCATCTGTACAGTTTCCACTCCCGTTATTTTCTGCATGTTTACACCTTGAGTCTACTATATACTATTCTAGATGCGAGGTTTTGTGTTTATTGCTGGTGCAAGAATAATTTTTCATTTAGCATGTGCTGTCCGGTAAAGATTATGATAAATTATACATAAAAATTAGTGTGACTACATCAATAGTAATTATGAGCGACACATGCAACACTAAGTGCAATAATAAAATATATAAAATTGGAGTAAATTAAGAGTTTAATTTAGATGAATTGATATTGTCATCTAATTAAAATTTTCTATTTACATGATCATTCAAGTAGTGAGTGATTATGTCAAAAAATTTTACTGATGTGGTAATTTATGATTGGATATTTGTGTAAAATAATTATACATTCATAGTGCATTCCAATTAAATTCAATTAATATAATCATACTCTTTTGCATTCTCAGGTTTTATAAAAGAACGTATAAAAATTACATATATGGGCTCTTCACAAATGGTGAGGATTACAGGGGAACGACCACTTCAAGGTAACAAGTGGATCAGATTTAACCAAACATATCCTGTTCCTGAAAATTGTGAGGCAGAGACACTTCAAGGCAAGTTTGAATTCGGGGCTCTCGTTGTTACAATGCCGAAGAAGTTCGTTTCACCAGTTGAACCAGAAGTGAAGCCCAAAAAAGCCCAAGGAGAGCATTTAATTGGAGACAAGGAAACAGCTTCACTGCCAAGCCCTGTAAAAGGGCCTTCTGACTTTAAGGCAGACAAAGCTACTCAGGAAGACACATCCTCTCAGAGACCTAGTGAGAGCCGAAAGCCAGAAGAAGAGAAGGGATTGAAAGCTTCGATCTCTCCAGAACCCATTAGGGGTCGTACCCCTCAAAAGGGTCAAGAGCAAACTGTAAAAAGACCTGCAGTAACAGGTAGGCCTCAAAAAGTTCAAGAGGAATCTGAGTCAAAACCAAATGTAACAGATGAAAAGCCTCCAAAGCATCGAGAGGAAGTTGAGCCGAAACCGACATCAACGGCGGTCACCAGAGATCCAGCAGAAGAAAAGCGTCAAGAGGAAATCAGGCTAAAGGCCAGACTGGAAGCAGTGAAAAAGCAATTAGACGAAAAGACTGTGGGAACGAGGGCTGAAGATGCTGAAAAGGAAAGGATCTCTAAGAAGGAAGTTAAAGAAGAAGATGGGAAGCCTTCTGAGCCAAGCAAGCCCGTGAATGATGTGGAGAAGGGTGTTTTTGAAGAAAAAGAAATCAGGATGAGAAGAGTGCCACCCAAGGTAGCAGAACCTTCTGCTCCAAAATTAGTTCCAGAGAAGGACAAGGAATCCAGCAACGTAGGGAAGAGCAAAGAGGATCTGGTTGACACCGTAGGGAATGGAATCAGAGAACTGGCTGCTTCTGCTTCTCATGTTGTCACAAGAATAGCTGAAGGGAAATGGAACGACGAAGAGAAGTATTTAGTGGTAAATATGGGTGCTGCTGTTCTGGTGATTGCTGCGTTGGGAACTTATGTATCCTATAGGTTTGCGTCATCATAGACAACTTAAAATTTGGTTCTACTCAGTTGTGTCTCATACTAGCACGTGAATGACAATGTGTTAGTCAAATCATGGTGGCGTGAGAGGACATCACAATCTAATGATTCATATTCTATCCGAGCAGCATGTAATCCTAGAATATTATATTTCAATTACCAATTCAGACGTCGCACTTAATTAATGCAGTAACTTGATAACCGAAGTTGTGTGGACTCTCAAACAAACTACATTCTCCATAAAATTTAAAGACAAAGTATTTTAAATTTTGCTGGAATATGCCAAGAAAACCTTTGATCCTCTCTTCTAGGTTGCCTCCGGTGCCAAAAGATCCATAATAAAGCCTTAGAATGGGCTTTTATAGATCCAAGAATGAGCAACTTCGAGTCCAAGGCATTGTTACACTTTCCTTATTTACGTGGAAATGCGCTTCAACCCAACAAATTCCCTTCCAACGCTATTGCGGATGCAAAGTTCTAGGCATTCTATTTCAGTTGCGCAACAGCATGGCAGGTCGCGTTATAGCGCGGCTGCCTCGCAGTAATTCTACACATTTGCCTTTTTTGCCTACTTTCATGCCTAGATTAGCCCTAAATCCTCTAAATTGGCCTAGATCTTCAAGATAACTTTCCAATGCCTTTAGAACCACCTCATTTGGATTTTCGTAGTTTGAGATATTAGTAAAATAGTGATAAAAGTTAGACTTGATAGCATTAGAGACATAATGAATCTTCAATCTTGTTTCGCTTTTTTTTCCTACAAGTCTCAAGAGCTGAAAAAAGTGTCCAATAACAAAGTTAAAGATCTCTTTCTCTTCTTTTCAAAAAATCTTAAATCATCACAATTTGACATCTGAAGAGCGAGATATTGAATTTCCAATGCCAAAAGATCCTAAATTCATAACGGTTCCAAATTTTGATTCTTCTTTCCAACTTGAGTGCTTGTACCTAATAAATATGATAAAAACATGAATAACCATTAAAACTAAAAAGGTACCAAATTAAACTAATTAAATAAAATATGAAATAACAGTAAATAAAGCATCCAATTAAACCTTAAAACTCAATGAAAAATTAAACAAAAAAAACTCTCATTGGAAAGTTATCACAATCCCAAAATTAAGCATTTGCTTGTCCCTAAGCAAAATAAAACAAGACTAAAAACTTAAACAAAGAGAGAATCATTTTATGCGGCCAATAACTATAAACATCCCTCTACAAATATCACGAAACTCAGGGAGGCACTTAAGCTAGCTAAACACGTACTACCAAAAAGAAAAGAAAGAGAAACAATTAGAATTCAAAAGCAAACAAGTTCAATGCATCGAAGTGCTATTAGCACGTGTTCTTCTTATCATCACTCCATATATACCTTAACCCCAAAAGCTACCAACAATTCAAATCTAAGCACCAATGACCATTTAATTGTACAAACATATTATAAAGGAAATGGATCACGTGTGCGTGTATAAGGCAAGTAACTAAGAATTGATTCATTTCTCATACTGATGCAATATTTATGAAAAGACAACATTATCTCAAAATTCACAAACCTCCCTCTTTATCTCTTTGTGAGTTTCATCTAGCCAAAGATCAATAGGTCTTTCATAAGCTTGTAATGTTAGGCTAAGGGTAAAGTTATGATATAAAGGACAATTTGTGTTGATCATTTAAAATACTGTTTGAATTAAATAATTATTGTAATGACGTAAATAATTGTTAGTATATTTAGGGGATAAATTAATTTTTGTAGAGGATCCTAATTTAAGGGGAGACTTTGCTAAATCTTTTTGATTGATGTGTGTATATTGCTCTGTAGATGTGTGATATTATTGAGATATGACATGTTTGCTCTAAATTGAGCATGGAGGTCTGATAGATTGCACCCAAGCTAGGGAGGGATTAAACCAGGATTTTACAAGGGAGTTGAGGATTTCATAATAGCCTATGTTTGAACAGAGTAATTTACCAATGAAGGGACATCTAGGTGTCCTTGTTGTAAATATAAATGTAAATGTAAGAAGTTTTTAGACATAGAATCTATTAGATATCACTTGTACAAGGATGGGTTTAAGCTTGATTATTGGGTTTGGATTGAACATGAGGAAACTCTACCACCAAAGAATCAATTTTGTGTTAGTTATGCTGGACATAGTTCAACTAGAGGGGTCCATGTAGCAAATGAAGAGGGTAATAATATCGCTTGGGAAGATGATCTTAATCATTATCAAGAAATAATTTTTTATGCTGCTAGCCATGAATTTGGAATGTATTTTGAACCTTCGGAAAAGCTTCTTAATCCGGATGATCAGAGATTTTATAATTTGTTAGAGGTAGTAAATAGACCTTTATCAGAAGAGTGTGTGCATTCATAGTTGTCTTTGGCAGTGAGAATGTTGAGTAATAAGTCAGAGGTAAACCAAAGCCGAAGTTCCTTTGATCAGTGGGCTTTGTTGATCAGTGAGATTAGTCCATAACTACAAACTATCCCAAAGGACTATTACCAAGCCAAAAGATTAGTTTCTAAACTTGGGTTGCATGAAGTAAAGATTGATTATTATTTGAATGGATGTATACTCCATTACAAAAATGATATTGCCTTGACTCATTGTAAATTCTATCGAGAGCCTAGGTGTAAGCTAAAGAAAGGGGGAAGTATGACGTATAAGGATGTTCTGTATAAAAGAATGCACTATCTGCCCCTAATATTTAGACTTAAAAATTTGGATGAATCAATGAGTTCAACACAAAAAATTGTATGAATCAATGAGTTCAGCACCCTATATGAAGTGGCACTTTTAGAATCAAAGGAGTGATGGTATAATGACACATCCTTCTCATGGTGAAGCTTGACATCATTTTGATTGAACTTATCTTGATTTTGCATTTGATCCTTACAATAATAAGTTAGGGCTATGTGCTGATGGTTTTACTCCTAACAATCAATTTAGTAAATCATATTCTTGTTGGCATGTGGTCATTACTCTTAACAATCTTCTACTTGAAATGTGTATGAAAGATCCTTATTTGTTCTTAACTTGCGTAATCCCTGGTCCCAATAATCCAAAGGCCAAGATTGATATCTATCTCCAACGTTTATTTGATGAATTAAATGAGTTATGATGTGATAATATTTTGACTTATGACATCTCAACCTAGCAGAATTTTGGGTTAAAGGCAGTATTGATGTAGACAATCAATGATTTTCAGCTTAGGGGATGTTGTCTGGATGGATAATGTGGGGAAAATTGGCATGTCCGATATGCATGGAGGATACAAAAGTGTGCACTATGAAGTATGGAGGAAAGAAATTTTGGTTTGATTGTCATAAAGAATTTTTGGATATAGATTATACTTATAGGTGCAGTAGATATGGATTTAGAAAAAACACCATAGAGAGTGAAGAAGCTCTTATTAGAATTGCTAGTTAGCAAATTTAGGATAAGGTTAAGTGACTTCCAAAGATTACAAAAGTTGAGAAATCCGTTAGATTACCTGGCTATAGGGTAGAACACAATTGAACCAAATAAAGTATATTCTGGGAACTACCCTATTGGAAGGATCATTTAGTTTGTTATTGTTTAGATGTGATGCATGTTGAGAAGAACATATTCGATAATATTATATACACTGTGATGAATAGTGACTAAACTAAAAACAATGAGAAAGCAAGGATGGATTTAGAGCAGTACTGTAGATGCCCTGAGTTAAATTTACAACCTTTAAAAGATGGTCATTAGTGTAAGCCTAAAGCTAGTTATACATTGACCTCTGTACAGAGACAAGACATGTGTAAGTGGGTGCAAGAGTTAAAATACCGGATGGTTATGCCCCAAACTTGGGTAGGTGTGTAAATATTGCACGAAAGTTTTTTGGCATGAAAAGTCACAAATGTCATGTATTTATGGAATATTTACTGCTTGTTACATTAAGAGAACTTCCTGATCACATCTGGAGGCCGTCAATTGGGTTGAACGAGTACTTCAGAGATTTGTATTCATCCCCTCTTAGGGTTGATGATCTTTTAGTGATGAAGAAGAACATTCCCCTTATTCTTTGTAATTTAGAGAGGATTTTTCCTCTTGGATGAATTTGTTTAAATAAGAAATAGGAGGGTTCAAAGGAATGGTAAAGAATAGAGCTAAAGTAGAGGGATTGATATGTCAAGCAGACATTTTGAAGGAGACATCTAACTTTTACTCATTCTACTTTGAGCTGCATGTCCAATCTCGGAGGACCAGAGTTAGTCTGAATGACAATGGTGGCGAAAGCGCGAATCAACCCTGTCAGTATTCAACCAACCTGGGCATGCTGCTCGATGATGCAAGGACCGATGGTTGACTCGGAATGAATAGAAATGTGCACATTTACATATATTTCTAAATTGTGATGAAACGGAGTCATTCAGAGGGTAAGTGGAAAACTATTTTATTGTATTCTTTATTTTGTAATTCCTCAAATTCTATATAATGGTAAATTATGACAAGCTATCTTCTCTTGTACTTTGTCTAATGTTTATAGGTATTTTGAATAACTATATGGTCAACAATCCATTGAACAATTTCCCGAATGGTTTGAATCATTTTATGTGATAAAGCAATTTTATTTTGCTATTCGTATTTTTGTTCTTGTATTGTTATGTTATTGATATTCTAATCTTTATATTTAGGTCCATGATCAGAGGAATGATGTAAACAATTCTCACTTGTATAATTTGGCTTGGGGTCCGAAAACCAGAGCTACAATTTGGCCAATGTACCATGTCAATAGTTACAAGTTTCATACAACTAAATGGGGAAGGGGAAAAAAAATCGATAATATTGGGGTTTATGTTGAGGGAGATATTGGAGATAAAGAAATTGATTGGTATGAAGTAGTTAATGAAATACTTGAATTGGAGTATGCTAGTGAACATCTTAAAAGAGTTGTGCTATTTTCTTGTGAATGGTATAATCCAACGCATCTCGGGGGATCACATAAACACAATCACTACAAAATAATTGAGATTAATCACACTAAAAGATATGAAAATTTTGATCCATTTATCATCGCCGTAAATACAAGACAAGTTTATTACTGACCATACCTTGGAAAATGTAAATCTAACTGGAGGATGGTAATAAAATGCAAACCAAGAGATAGAGCAGAGCTTGAAGAAGTATTTGAGCAAGCTTACTAAACTGATGATCCAAGCCCTTCTAGGGTTATTGTTGATATTGACATCCCTTCTAATCTATGATCGATCTTAGCGAAAGTTGACATAATTGAACTCCCACAGCAATATTCAATACCTCAAATTGATGAGAGGGAGGCCAACATTGAGGATGAGGATGATGATGAGGAAGAGGAATTCAACGAAAATATTGAAACCGAGAATGATGAAGATAGTCCACAACTTTCTAAATGATGAGGTGCCAAGTTTGTTGTGTCTTTGTATGTTTTTGATTTTGTGCATATGTATTTCAATGCTACCACAACTTTCTAAATGATGAGGTGCCAAGTTTGTTGTGTCTTTGTATGTTTTTGATTTTGTGCATATGTATTTCAATGCTATAATTTAATTCTTTCATTTGTAGTTAAATATATGTTTATGTATTGAATACATTTATTGATTTATACATATGTTATATAGATCATCACTTCTGGTAGGACCAGGATCTGGTTCCAGGCGAGGCAAGAGCGGACTAAGGAAGCATCGTTTACCCTCTCGTAGGTCTTAGGATTTTTTTTTTCTCTTTAAAATTATACTGTGACAATTTTATTCTATCTTTTTTCTATAATTGATAGTTTTTATTTTAATTAACAGTGCATATTTTTATATTTTATTATATTTTTATTTATATAAATTTGTGAATAATTAAAATAGTAATTTGAAATATTTAAATATTAATTTGAAATTTTAAAATATGAGCCAAAAAAAAAATCCAAAATTCATATTTACCGACAGAATTTCCATCGATAATGATATAAATTAAAAATTTATTTCTTAATTTTACCACAGATAATGCATCGGTATTATAAAAAAATTATAAAAATGAATTAAAACTAATAACGGATTTTTCGTCAGTAATTATAAAATAGTCGGCGGTATAAATTGGTTAGTAATAATTTCTAATGTTATTATTACTGATTTTTTTTTAATTATATCAACAAATATTTTCCGTCGGTAAAATAAGGAATATTATCAATGGATTGTACTTTCTGTTGATAATATTAATTTTTTCATTATTGACGTGTCATTTACCGACTGATTTTTTGTGTTAGTAAATCCATCGGCAATTGACATATTCCATCTCATACCATCATAGAGTATCTCATCAAGTATCAATGATCCATCATATCCATGAATCCATATTTGAATCAATCATGCTAATCAACAATCATATATGAGAGTGATAGACACATACCCTATTTGGTATCTAGGATTTCCTTGCACTTTGTGTAACATCTTATGAATCATGGTAAGACTCCCCATATTTCTCATGAGGGAATCATATCACTTAAAGTGAATTATGTGTTATAAACTTTTAATCTATAACTCCCCAAATAGGACCTTACTTTACATTAGGTATTCATTTTCACCACATAGCTTAATAAATTCTCTATGGTCATATATTAAATAACTCATTCTTTGAGTTAAAAGTTTTAATACATATTTGTCTCTTGACTTGGTTCATCATAGTCGATGTAACACCCTAATAAACCCATACTACGCTTAAGTCGTATTACGGCGTTTTATTAGTTGTTACTTATGCTCGTGGAAAACTAATCTTCGCTTGAAATTAAGTTACATGGAAAATACGGTAAGTTTTATTTTATTTTATTTTTTGAAATATGTCGTCGCTTTGGAAAGTAAAGCCTTGAGCAAGAAGGTAGATAAAGAAAGAGCGTGTCGCATAAGGTACATAACCCAATATCATAAAACGAGAGAAAGATAAATAAATAGCAATTCACAAATACATTGCATTACATAACTAATCATTACATCCATATAGGTTCATAATATATATATACGTATATAAACATTACATCGAGGGAGGCTCATGGATGTGCCATGACCTAAATACTAAACACAAACTTAAATTGACATCGTTCGTAGCAAAAAGGAATGTAGGAAGATGCAGAGCTACGGCAACTACAAGTCCAAATCAGCATTGTCTGGCGTCATACTTCTGCTCACAGTGTGGGGGATCCATGCTCCACTCCATCAGATTCGCCATCGAATTTTGGTGATGATGCGGAAAAGTAACTAGAGTGAGAAATAAGAATTTCTCAGTAGGACTCGAACCCGACACAGAGGTGTCATCGTCATCATCCCAGCCACTTCGATTTTATAATGAAACCAGTGAGCATGCATAAGATTCAGTTCTTAGGTTTTCGAAAACGTGAATATCCGAAGTGGATTCAATTTTAACATACTCTCTAATCATTTATATCATAACATACTTGAGCATAAGTAAAATCACATAAAACATGCATGACTATGCTATGAGCTTCTCTTAACTTTTTCTCTTTAAGGGTTTGGACTGAAGTCCCTTTTCTTTTCTTTTCTTTTCTTATCTTAAGTCCTTTTCTTTTCACCCACTAAACATAAGTGGTAATGAGCTCATACCGTGGCCGTCGCCACCATAAAATTTCGGTACTTACACTAGCTGGGTCATGCCATGCCTCATGTGAGTCGTGGGTGAGGGGAAACTTAAATTAGGTCACCTTCCCTTTTGAAGGATCATACCCTTAGTTCATTATCTTCTTATTAAAGCTTATGATGCAAAGTTAGTCTGATTCTTTTTTCACATTTAGGCGTTACGTATCGCCGTCCCCAAATATGGTTTCTTTATCAATCACCTCTGGGCGTTACGTATCGCCGTCCCCAGGGTGTTCATATTTATTAATCCTTTCATGTATGTCAGTACGCATCATACTATCAACATATCATGTTCATATCAACATCATTCACTATCATATCATCATCATATTATTGTCATTCTTATCATCATCGTACCACTATCATAATCATCATCATATCATATCATATCATCATCATCATCATCATCATATCATATCATCATCATCATGTCATTTGTCATTATATTGACACATAGAGGCATACATATCACACAAAGTCTTATGAGCTTAGCTTAGTAAACTTGGGTACAAGCTTTTAGCTAATTTGCTTCTTGCATAAATTCTTTTATTAGGCCTAGGGCCAATCTTGTCTATTATCCTCTTTGAAACTTTTTAAGTTGAATTATGAAGGTTTTCTAATACTTAATATAAGGGTATTAATGTCTTAAAACTTATTCTTCATTAACCTTTAACTTTTACCCTAACCAGTTTTACTTTTACAGTGGGGTAGTAACTTCAAAAATTCACCATAATTTCATCTTTTACTCTTTTATTTCAAATTTTGGTATATTTATACTTCTCTGAGCCTATTTTTAAACAAAATAAACCCCACTCAAAAATTCATTTTGTAGCTTGAGTTATGTATATTTTATTCTAACTGTTCAGAATTGAAAGTTCATCTTGGGTCAGTGACTTTTAAACATTACTGTGAACTCCTCACAAGGAATCTGCCAAAACTGTTTTATGGAGATGTTCCTCTATGTCTTAGCTCGAGTTATACACGTTTTATTGCATACTGCTCGAACAGAAACACATCCGGGAATAGCAGACTTTAAAAATTCATATCTCTCTCATTTTAAGGCTAAATTTCGCATATTTTATATTTTGGAAAGCTTTTTGAGTCTAATTTCACAAAAAATTAGTTTCATTACATTTTGAGTTTGTAGAATGAGTTATACTATACGTATTACAGACTGCCAGAATTCCAGATTTACTAGTTTTTAAGTTTTTCACTCCAAACTTATGGAGAAATTGTTATATCACTTCAAACCACCATTTTCATGTTTTATCTCCTCATCATATTCAATATTTTAGTTGCCAAATCAGTGTTTTAAAACAAAATAAAGCAAGACACATAAAATCATCATACCACAAAATTTCATTTCAAAACAACATTTTCATCAAGGCAAGAAAACTCATAGGGTAAAATGTGGTCATGAGACCTTGAAGCAAGCTTTAAAACCTCCTAGCTATGAAGAGCTTAGGGGTTCTAGAACTTGAAAAAAAAATACATGGAGAAGAAGGATAAGAGTCACTATCAAAGAGTTTCTCTTGAAGGCTTGAAGGATGGAGATGGTTGGAGATGGCCTCCTTCTCCTTGAGCTTGATATTGGGGCTAGGTGAGTGTTTGTTTTACTTCTCTGAGAACCAAAGAGGGTGGTCCTTGAAGGGCTTGTAAGAATGGTGATGGAGATGAGGTAGGAAGTCGTGAGAAGGTTGGAAGAAGAATAAGAAAGATGGAAAGAACAAAAGAGTAGGATGAGACTTGGAGAGAGGAGAGAGCTTTTTGTGTTTTAGTTAGAGGAATGGAAAAATGAAATGAGGGGGGGAAGGGGGGCTGATTGTGGCGCAAAAAGAGGGGGAGAGAGTGAGTGACTTTGCTTCTTACAACAAGCAAGAGAGTGGGAAAAGCCCTAGGGCAAAAGAGGGTGTTGTGTTTCCTTTGAGTCTTGGCAATTGGGTAAAGACCATGTAGTGTGTTTTTCAAATGGTTAAAAGCATGAGCTCTCTTAGGATTTGGCTTGGATGGCTATGATCACTCCAAGTGTCATCATCTTGATGGAGGAGAGTACAACTCTTGTCATGACTAAAGAATACTACTAACATAGACTCTTGATCTAGGGGTGTATGATGAGAAGGCAAATGGATGGTTGGATATGACTCTTGCCTTGACCAGACTTTCAAACAATAATTAAAGGGAAGTTTCTAAATCTTTATAATTGTTTAAATTCTCTAAATGTTAATTAATTCCATTGATTCAATTGCACCTTAACACTTTTTTATTGAAAATGATTTTTCCTCATTAATTATGTAAAAAAGATGTGAGGGTTAATTTTCATATGATTAGGATATGATGCTTGACATGCACTTAGTTAATAAGGTTAGGTCACCTTGATTGTATGTTCTAAATCGTGGATTAATAAGGATTGGGCAATTAGGTTCTTAATTGTAACCTTTAGTGCATTATGTTTCAATTGTTGAATTTTCTAATTATTCGTTGACTTGCACTTATCTTATTGAGCTGCCTCAATTTACCAAGCTCTTGCTCATCGAGATTAGCCGATTAGTTTTCAATTAATCGTTAACCTCTCTAATTAGCCAAGATCACGGAGCTAATTAGCTTAGACAAAAATTGGGGATGTTACAGTCGAAGTCTATTATAGAAGTTTTAGCCAATGCTTCTTATTCAAGATTTTTAGTTTTCCATGAGATAATGCGCAAGTGATTCCTAAGTTCATGGTATACTCAGAGACCCTAATCATACTTATGTTCCCAAAGTATTTTGAGGTCTCTTTAGTCGCTTGGGTCATGACAACGCTTAACCATACCCATGAACCCTGTAACATCCTCAATTTCATGCCGTGCTAAATTACCTCAGTAACCCTGAGTACTTAGGCACTTAATGAGAAACTGTGGGATTAAGGCTTAATTAAGGGGTTACTCGGATGGAATAGTCCAGAGAGTGCTTAATCGGGATTAGAAAATCTCTAATTGAGTAAGTTAGAGCCCCTACAGCTTAATTAAGCACTAATTACCTTTAATTAGCCTAATCGAGTTTAATTAAGGTTAATTAAGCTTAGTCGCAAGATTAATTTTTGTTAATCGTGTTCTTGTGTGTTAATCACTAATCCTTGGTTAATCATCATAATTAAGTTGTATGAGCACTTAATCACATGATTGTATTCAAATTTAGCCAACTAGACAATAAAGTAAAGAGTGATGTCATAAAAGCATAAAGCATTAGACAAGAGTGCTTTATGTAAGAGTTTGACCATGTTTTGTCTCCCCATCATCCACTTTGTCCCCTTAATCACTAATTAACACAAGATAACACTAAGTGAAGCAAAAATATCTCATCCTCCCTCCTTAAAGTGGGACGCCGCTTTCTCTCTCTCCCTCCCTCATCCACTTTCATTTTTACTCATCCTATTCTCTCTCATCAAACCAAAATCCTCATACTTCTCTCTAAACTCTCTCATCTTCTTCTTCATCTTCTTCTTCCTTACTCCACCACCACCACCTAAACCACTCACTTAGCCCTTCAAAGATCTCATCTTTGGGTCTTTGGAGACAAGATCAAAACACTACAAGACTCATTTTCAAGAGAACTCAAGAGTTCTCTCCTTGCTCATTCAAAACCGCCACCTTCATCATCAAGAGGAGTCATCATCTTCTTCTTCCACTTCTCTTGTTTTGCGCCATTTTCAAGAAGGTAGTGATCTTCATCTTTTTCATTTTGTTTGCTCAAGAAAGCTTGGAGCTTGGTTCTTTCATGACCAAGATCTTTAAGTGGAAACTTGAGAAAATCCTTCATGTTCTTCAAGTGTTCTTAAGTTTCCTTTTTTGGCAAAATATGTTCTTGAGTGTTCTTGATGTTCTTCAAGTGTTCTTAAGTTTCTCTTTTTGGCAAAATATGTTCTTGAATGTTCTTGATGGTATCTTGCTTAAAGTTGTCCCCTTTCTTATGATGAGTTGATGATTAGAAAAGCTTCATCTTTTTGTGTTCCCATGATTTGATAAGACTTTGAACATTCTAAAAGCTTAAAACTTTAAAAAGTTTGCTTCTTGACACTCTTAAAGTGGCGCAAGTTTTAGTGCCAGCATAAAGTCTTCTTTTGTTTTGTTTTGTAGACAAGAATGCATGTAAAAGTCTAAGCTTTTTGGCATGATATGCCTTTTTGAGTTAGGAAATAATATCTTGTCACTTTATGTCTTAGAAATCAAACCTTAAAGAAAAGACCTTTTATAAAGTTCCAAACTTTAATCAAGAATGAGACCTTTAAGTCATAAAAGTGTTGTTTTGTAACAATTAATTCATAAAGTTTAGATCTTGAACCAAAACAATGCTTAAAGGTGTGAGCTTCTATAAAGAAAATTAAGACTTTTTAACCTTAAAGTTAATGTTTCATGTCACTAGTTGATAAAGTAGGAACCTTTTTATGTAAAGACAACTTTAAGTCATAAAGTTGAGACCTTGATGGTCTTAGAATAATTAAATGAGTCAACTTTTATAAAGAACGAGACTTTTTAGTGGAAAAGCTAGTAACTTGCATCGTTATTTCATGAAGATCTAATCTTTAAGATAAAAGCTTGAAGCTTTGTAACTTGGTTAAGTTAAAAATCACCCTTGGTGTTTAGTGAACATGGTGTTGTTGGGTTCATGATGTGGTTATGCATTGTCATGACCCAAGGATTAGAGGGATCTCGAACTCCTTGGGAATCGTAGTATGATTAGGGCCTCTGAGCATACCATGAACCTAGGAATCACTAAGTGCACTATATCGAGGAAAGGAAACAATCACTTAACTTAATTAAATTTGAATAAATGTTCCATAAGACATGAATTCAAGTAAAGAATAATTTCATGCGAGAGCTAAGTAACTAAAAGACCATATACACATATCTTAACTACGTGATACTCTCATAGGTAACCATGGGAAATCATGTGATGATTCATAATATTCTTCACAAAGAATAACACAATTATAAACCCCTTTAGGGTATGAATGTGTGATGCCATGCGGCATGATGAACGACAAGTTTGGTTGAGCTTTGTCTCATGATTAGATGATGAGTGTGATGATATAATATAGATATGATGAACTATTGGTTGAATGTCGATGATTGGCATTTTGGGGAAGCTCCGGTCTAGCCGTTATCTTTGTCAGTTTGGTCAAAATTATGGACTTAGTCATATCATTGCATGTGTCTAGTCAAAGAAGTGTTATGCATGTAAAGTATAATGATAAGAAAAGAATCAATGGGACATGACCCTTCAATCACTTTGGTAAGGGAAGTGAGAGATGACAATTCACAAAGACACAAGGAACCTCTATGAGGGAGGCAAGGGTGACATGGAGGACCCTCCAACTTAGAGGTAACCAATATCGGCTTAGTCTAATTTGGTTAGTACTGCGTGACGACGGTCACGGAATGAGCTCATGTCCAAAAGCAGTCTATTTCAAAGGAAGGTAAAAGTATGTTAAGCACGTGCTAAAAATGAAAGTAAAGTCTAAGTATAACCATGGCTACATCTATGATGATGCATGTCTTTGCATGTAAGTATATTGCCCATTTGCATTATGAATATTTATTCTAAGTTTTAGTTGTTTATTAGTCATGATGATGTGGTTATGATATTAAGTTTAAAAGCAACCCGCTTCGGGCTCTAAGTTTTCAAAACCCTTAAAAATTGAACTTATATCTGTCCACTGTTTTTATAATTAAACCCGAAGTGGCTGGGACGATGACAATGACACTGTGTTTGTCTAGTCGTGATCCTACTGAGAAATTTAGTATTTCTCATTCCTATGTTTCCCGTGTCGTCTTCAAAGGATGTCGACATCGCGCATAGTGGTGATCTATATTGAGTTCCCGGTGTGGCGTTGGTGCTTTGACCCGATGCTGAACGCCTCTGTGCTATCAGCGAGCGCAGCAATGAGGGTCTACATCTTCCACAACTGCCAGTTTCAGACTCCCGTGATGAGCCCATTTTTTCGACTGCCTCAGCCATTCGGCGAGGATACTATGGATGACATCCGCCCCTACTTTCAGCCACCGAGATACCCCACTGATGATAATGAGACTGACTCGGATACCCATTTGACTCTGACAGTTTCACTGGATTCCGATCCCTCGGAGTCGTCTTATCCAAGCTTCCATGTGGAGACTGATCCGTCTGAGCCCCTCTATCCGACTCATCCTGGGGGATCTCACCATTCGGATTCGTCTCAGCCTTCGGTGATTTGTCTATCTTCTGATTCTTCTGCTTCATTTGCTGGCCCAGCTTCACCCCCGGTTCGTGGGCGTGGGTTCAAGCGCTGTGCCCCATGGGCGAGGACATGCTCGAGGAGGGGGACGTGGTGGCACTTCTCCCGGTGGATATGGGAACGGTTTCCTCTCGCCAGATGCTTGATGTGATGACTGCATGCGGAGTCGAGCATGAGGATAGCCCTTTTTGGTCATAGTTATAGGGTTATCATTCTGTTGTATGGCATGCTTGGGTAGTAGGATTTTCTGATGTATTTCCTTTTATTATGTATTGGTAGGCTTCTTGTGTAAGGCCGACGATAGAATCGGACCCATTATTATCTTATGTATGACTCTGGTATGACTATTATTGTATTATCATGGATGGCCGTGGAATGAATGTTACCTTTATCTAAGATTGTGGTTACTCTTATGGTTTCTATGCATGTTAAATGCGATGTATGTATGAGATAGCGGTATTGCTTTATATGTTCACGATACGCTCATGGCTCTCGATTTCAAAAATGGTTCATTTGTTTTGTAGAAAAAAAAAATTTACCCCTATTTTCGGTACAAAGTAATTTGTAAAAGGTAATGTTAGTTCCGCGAGCAAAAGTAACTACTAGTAATTCCATAATATGACTTTAAGCATAGAATGGAACTATTAGGGTGTTACAAACCCAACAACACTCACCATCATCAAGAGGTGACTTTTTTTATTACAACTAAGTTGCAAGGTTCAAGCTTTATTAAATAGAATATCAAGATTTCACCTTTATGATTATAAAGTTTCATTCTTTATGAAAGTGTGAACATTTAGATTATATTTATGTCTTCAAGAACCAACCTTTATGAAATAATAATACAAGATGCTAAATTTATGGCTAAAACTTTTATTTTTTAAGAAAGTTGAAACTTTTAATCGTTCTTATACTTTCAAGATTACAACTTTATAACTTAAAGTTACTCTAAGATTTAAAAGATTCATTCTTGAAGAAAGTTAAATGCTTTAGTCAATATTTTTAACTCAGGATTCAATCTTTATTAAATAAAGTTGCAAGTTGACATATTTATAACCAAAAGTTACATTTTTAAAGAAAGTTTAAAACTTTATGAAGTGTCTTGTCTTCAAGCTTATTATTTGTGACATACAGCGACAAGAGCTTACTTTTTTGACCAAAAGGCTTCATATCTTAAGAAAGTTTGGATCTTTACACATATTCTTGTCTTCATGAAGAACAAAATGAAACTTTTGGAGGAGCATATATTTTGTGTAACACCCTAATAAACTCATACTACGCTTAAGTCATATTACAGCATTTTATTAGTTGTTACTTATGCTCGCGAAAAAATTAAAACTTCGTTTGTAAATTAAGTTATGTGAAAAATATGGTAATTTTTTTTTTTTTTGAAATATGTTGTCACTTTGCAATATTTTGAAAAGGTGAAGCCTTGAGCGTGAATATAGAAGTCTAGAGAGCGGGTCGCATATAACTCATATCACAATATCATAAAACATGAGAGCGATAAATTAATGGTGATAACAAATGCATCGCAATTACATAGCTAGTCATTTTATCCATAAGAGTTCATAAAATTATGAAATACATATGAGGAGGCTCATGGTCGTGCCACGGCCCAAATACTAAATACCAAATACAAATTAAAATGACATAGTTCATCACAAAAAGGAATACATGAAGGTGCAGAGCGATAGTAACTACAAGTCTAAAACAGCATAGTTTGGCATCCATACTCTAGCTACGCCTCTCGGTCCAAGAAATGCTGCAGGAACATCAACCAGGGCAAGCGAGATGTCAGCCTCCACTCTTTCATATATCCAACCAAGGTAAAAGTAGGTGCGAACCATCGTGGTGGTTGTCGCCACGATGGTCTATGCTCCCTCATCATACGTCCACTCACAGTGTGGTAGATCCATGCTCTACTGCACCGGATATGCCATCGGAATCTAGTGTCAATATGGAAAAATAGCTGGGGTGAGAAATAATATTTCTCAATAGGACTCGAACCCGACATGAATGTGTCATTGTCATTGTCCCACCCACTTCAGTTTTATTAATGAAAATAGTGAGCATTCATAAGGTCCAATTATTAGGTTTTCGAAACATGAATATCCGAAGCGGATTCAATTTTAGGTATGTATTCTCATTGTAATAATAACATCATGGTGTACATAAGAGCTTGTATAACAATTCCTATCATGCATGAATATCTTGAGAGTTTCATTCTTTACTTGGGTCGGACTGAAATCCCTTTCTTTCATTAGACTTGACTCTATTATAATTCTTTTATTTACCACCTACTAAACATAATTGGTAATGAGCTCATATCGTAGCCGTCGCCACCATAAGTTCTTGGTACTTACATTGGCTGGGTCCTTTGCTATGCCTCATGTAAGCCCTTCCCTGGTACTTACACTAGCTGGGTCCATTGCCATGCCTTATACGAGTCCGTGGGTGGAGGGGGTTTTCTTATTACGGGCCACCTTGCTTTCTGAAGGATCATGCCCTTAGTTTAATCTCTTCTTATTAAGGCTTATGATGCAAAATTATTCTAAGTCCATAACCTTTGCAACATTTCGGAAGTATGATGGCTAGACCGGAGCGTCCCCAAAATTGGCAAACAGAGAGTTCAATCTCACATATCCTTAAGCATCATTATCATCATCATGTCATCATCATATCAACATTGTCATCATCATATCATCATCATGTTGGCACATAGAGGCATACATAACACAAAAAGTCTTATGAGCTTAACTTAGTAAATTTGGTGCAAGCTTTTAATTGAATTTGCCTCTCGTGAGGATTCTTTTATTAAGCATAAGGCCAATTTCATCTATTATCCTTTTTGAAATTTTTAAGTTGAATTATGAAGTTTTCCAATATCTTTATTTGATGGTCTTAATGTTATCAAGTTTGTTTTTTACTAACATTTTAAACTTAACCTAACTAGATTTACTTTTACAGTGGGGCAGTAATTTCAAAAATTCATCATAATTTCATCTTTTACCATTTTGACTTTAATTTTGGTATGATTATGCTTCTCTAAGTCTATTTTTAAACAAAATAAGCCTCACTCAAAAGTTCATTTTGTAATTGGAGATATGGATGTTTTAATCTGACTACTCAATCTCTTAGATTCATTTCGGAACGATGATTTGTAAGCTTTACTGGGAGGTCTTCACAAGGAATCTGCCAAAAATTTTTTATGGGGGTGTTCTTATATGTCTTAGCTTTCTAACCAACTTGGTTCTAGTTAAAAATGTTTTGTATAGCTCGAGTTATTAAGATTTTTGTAGACCACCCGAACATAAACATATTCGGGGATAGCGCATTTTGGAAATTCGTATCTCCCTCGTTTTAAGACCAAATTTTGCATATTTTATATGTATAAAAAGTTCTTTGAGTCTATTTTCATTTAAAATTAATTTCATTGCATTTCAATTTGTATTGAATGAGTTATTGGTTGCGCAAAATGGACTACTAGAATTTCTGGCTTTAACAATTTTTGTTTCAATTAGTTTCTTGTAAAAACATTAAGGGTGTGTTTGGAATAAAAAAAATTTGAAAATGATTTGAATTGAATTAAAATGAAATGATTTGGTTTGATTTATAAATCGAATATTATGTTTAGAATTAATTATAAAAAATGATATTTGAATTGATTTAGAAATTAATTATTATGTTTGGAATTTATTAAAATTCAAATTGATTTGATTTAATTTTATTATTTTATAACTTTACCCCTATTATATCATCTCTTTCCTCTTCCCTTCCTTTCTCTCCCTTTCTTCCTCCCCCCTCTCTCCCCTCCTCTCTCCTCCTCATACAGAGCCATACTTATAGCATACAAACACAACAACAAATTTGAATTTTAACAAGATAACCAAATTGGTCACCAAAACAAGGAAATAATAAGCAAAATGGAGTGAAGCACAAAGCAGTGAAGCATGAAGCACGAAGCAACCAAGCAAAACGGATACCAAAATTAGAGCCACTCACAGCAATTCCTGATGCTAGTCAACATAAAATAAAAGTAAAGTGACAAGTTCATGAAATCAAAGAGCTCTGAGTGAAGCTTTGATGACATCGTGGTTCATGATTACAGGTTCATAATGGAATTTAAAGAGTGGTAAATTAGTCTGTTTAAATATTTAAAAGTAAAATCAATTCAAATCCCAACAAATCCTAGCTAAAATGACAGGATTTCAAAATAGGAAGAATGGAATTCTATGGAATTTAGCAAATCAATCCCTTTCTGATTCTTTTTAATTCCAAACACATGATTTGATTTACAAATCAAATCATTTCCATTGTTCTTTGATTCCAAACACACCGTAAGTCTTTTCCTCAAGTGCCACTTTTCTCTTCCAAACCACTTTTATACTTTGAGATCTTGATAATAAACCAATATTTTGAGTTCTAAAAAGTTGGGTTCAAGTACCATATGTGCATAACTAGAAACATATTGCAAGGAAAGAGCCATAATATAAGAAAAACACTTTATAAACAAGGAGTATGGCCGTGAGGCCTTAGAGCAAGTCCTAGAACCATCACCTACCTATAGAGAGCTTAGGAGTTCTAGAGCTTAAGAACACATAAAAAGAAAAGGATTAGAGTCATTACCACAAAGATTTCTTAGAAAGCTTGAAGGATGAAAGTGTTGGAGATGTCCTCCTTCCTTAGAGCTTGGAAGAATGGGGCTAAAGTGTGTTTACTTTGCTTCTCCAAAGACTAAAGAAGGTGGTCCTTGAAGGGATTGTGAGGGTGGTATAAGAAAGATGGTTGAATGGGGTGAGAAAGTGGGAAAAAGAACGAGATTGGAAGAGTAAGAGAGCTAGAATGAAGTTTAGAGAGAGGTGAGAGCTTTTTGCTTGAAGTGATAGGATGAAAGTTTGCATTTGGAGGAGAGAGAGGGGCAAGAGGGTGTCCCCTTCAAGTGGATAGGCATGAGGTGACTTTGTCCCCTTCAAGTGGATAGGCATGTACTTAATTAATAAGATTATATTAGCTTAATTATGTTTCTAAATCATGGATTAATGAGGTTTGAATGATTAAGCTTTAATTAAAACGTTTGATGTGTTATGATTCAATTGTTGACTTATTCTATTTTACTAAGCTCTCACTTATCGAGATTAGCCGATTAATCCTCAGTTAATTGCTAACCCCTCTAATTACCAAGGACACTGAGCTAAATTGCTTAGACAAAATTGGGGATGTTACACTTTGCGCCATTTTTAGTGCTTCAAGAAGCAAACTTTTATAAGTTTTATGCTTATAAATGTTCTTAGTCTTATCAAAACTCAAGGAAGATATAAAAAGAGAATTTTTCCAATCATAGGCTCATCATAAGGAATGAAGCAAACTTTAAACAAAATACCACCAAGAAACACTATTCTTTTTCAACAAGTCACAAAAACATAAAGAACTCATGCATCAAGGAAGAAAATTAGAAACTTTGAAGCATTCAAGAAGAGAAACTTTTAAATAACAAGAAACAACTCATGAAAAGCTTAAGAACAAACTTTGCCAAAAGTAGAAACTATTACTCATGAAGAGCATGAAGTTTTTCTCAAGTTCTCACTTGAAGTTCTTGGTCATGGTGAGAGCCAAGCTTCAAGCTTTCTTGAGTGCAAAAGAAGAAATGAAAGATCACTCCTAGTGTTGAAAATGGCTTCCCTTTGAAGGTGAAAATGAAGAAGATGATATCTATTCCAAGTAGTGAAGGTGGCAGTTTTGAGTGGAGAAGAAGAGAGCTCTTGAGTTCTTGAAGGAATGGAGTTTGTAGTATTTGATTTTTGCCTTCAAAGACCAAAAGATGTGATCTTTGAAGGGTTTAGTGAGAAAGTTTGGTTATGATGGTGGTGGAGAAAGGAAGAAAAAGATGATGAAGAAGAAGGAATGAGAAGTCACAAAATGAAAATGGATGTACACGTGTATGTGTGTGTGTGGCCGTAACATATTAGGCAAGGGGAAGGGAGATATTTTGCTTAATTTTGAGCTAATTAAGGTTTATGGGGACCAATTAGATGATAAAGGAGACAAAGAGCGATTAACTCTTACAAAAATCAACTTTGTCTCATGCTTTATGCTTTAATGACATCACTAAATGCTTTATTATCTAATTGACTAAATTTGAATTTTAATAATGTAATTAAGTGCTCTAACAACTTACTTAACTTGATTAAGCAATGATTAGTGATTAACTCACAATAATATGACTAACAAAAATTAAAGTTTTAATTAAGCTTAATTACCCTTAATGTAATACCCCAGTGCAGGTTGCAACTATTTGTCTGTATCGAATCTCGAAAATTCTAAGTTTGAATCATATGTCTCCTTGGAAGGCTATAGGATTGAGACATTCTCTTAAGATCAAAAATCCCGATAATGATTCCTTGGATATTCATCAGTTAAAGGGCAATTTTTTAACGAGTTTTAGAGAATGCGTAACCACTTCGTTTTTAGCCCAAGAGTTTATAAAAATGCATATTTTCGGAAAATTGTATTAAAAACCAAAAGTTAGATTCTGTTCTCAAGGATTTTGAATTTTTAGATATTTTATTGAATTCAAATAGGGGAATTCTCTTATTTACATTTATGTTTTAAAAGTTAATGGAGAGTAAATATTAAAGGGGACATTAACTTAAAATTAAGAAATGTAAATAATTATGTGCAATATCCTAGACTTAGGAAAAGACTGCAGAAGGAGGGAATCAAGTTTTTGAAGTTGGTAATCAATTACATAGGGCTTATAGTCGATTACAAGTCTCTTCGCATGCCTTCATGCTAAGTTTTTCTCTATTGTAATTGATTACCAGACTGTGTAATCGATTACCACGGGTCTATATAAGGCCTAGACGCGATCTGTCGCTCATTTTGCACGACTCCACTCTCTCTCCACCCTTCAAATTCTCTCCTTTCTCTCTAAAATACCTTCCTCTTCATTCTTTAACTCAAATCCTTCAATCTTTCTCTCAAAACCTCAAATTACATTCCTCACACTCACATAACACAAATTTCACCCTTTGATCCCTACCTTTTTTCCTATCTCCAACAACAACATTGGCAAGTCTTGAAGCTTGGAGGAGATGACATCAAGACTCCCAAACCTTTCTTCTTCATTTTTCATTCCCAAAGGTAATTTCTAAGCTCCTTTGCTATGAATTATGGATTATTTCTCCGATAGTGAACTCTTGGAGAACCCTAGGTTAGAAGAATTAAGGATTTGATACTTGAGAGTAATTTAGGTTAATCCTTAGTCTAAGTGACTAATCTTGAATTAAATTACCATATTATTGATAGTAGATTCTGCTAGAGGTCCAGTTCTTGGCTCCGTGGTCCTGTGGGCTTAAAGATTTCTGCTATTAGAATTAAGCCTGTGAGTAGATGGTGTATCCTTAACTTGTTTTCTAGCATACTTGTTTTATCTATGTGAAAATAGTTTGACATATTATGGAAATTGAGATTTGGATCTTGGCTACATATTTTATAAAGATAATTGCTTCTCTTTATGCATGTTTTAATCAAAACTTCCGCATAAGACAATAAGTGGATTTTGTTGTGAAGTCTTGCTAATTGTCTATGTATTTATACATTGGAAAGCTCTGAAATTTCATAAATTTTTGAAGCATTATAACGTTCAACATTTTATTTCTCTTAAATGATATGACTTTAAACGTTACACTTGAGATGATGATATGTATTATAGGTGAATCCATGTTAAATAGTATACTTGAATGGAAAAGAGAATATTCATGATTGATGATAAGAGAAAGACTTAGGAAAGTCTATGCCAAGATCTGCATGCTAACGACAGTATACGTTAGCCTTGGTGTACCTTGGATAATTTATTACACAA
Organism: Pterocarpus santalinus; assembly: GCA_031439595.1. NCBI lineage: Eukaryota > Viridiplantae > Streptophyta > Magnoliopsida > Fabales > Fabaceae > Pterocarpus > Pterocarpus santalinus. The sequence continues at coordinate 30,199,310 of CM062529.1, forward strand.
CCACACCTAGTGTGGTGCGTGACAGAAAATACACAGCCACTCAAGAAGTAGTGCGTGATGGAATACAAGAATCACACAAAGGAAAGGCCACCTAAGTGTAATTCCTACAGACCTCATAGAATAGATAGTTTTCTATAGGTTTTAAAAAGTTTAATAAAATTTGAAGCTAAGATTTCTACTCGATTTAATCTATATATATTAGTCTATTATTTAAAAGTTTGCACATTGTCTCATGTGGGTTAGGGCTGCTTTATCTCTCACTGAGTTGTAAAACTCACTTTGTTGCTTCCCTCTTTGTCTTTTAGATACAACTACCAATTTGGAATCCAATTCCCCTGTTTCTTGTAACTGGTCATGCTTTTTTGGTGAGCCTTCATGATCAAGTGCATTTTGAAAATACTAAGTTTGGTTTGTTGTATTCCTTAGAGTAGTATAGCTCCATGGTACTGCAGGTAGGGTTCGACCCTTGCTGAATTATGTAGATGTTATGTAATTATTATGTATATTAGAGTGACTGAATTACTAAATGAAGGAAAATTTGTATTTGGATTAAGTGGCTTGAAATGATATATGCATGTGTTTGTATATATGTTTGTATATATTCGAAAAATTTATTATGCTGCTTGCTATGGAGTGCATTCTAAGAATGCCTGGATCTCTAATGGATGAATGTGCTTGTCTTATTGTGCAGGAAGAGGATCCGTGTTTAGGTTTTATCCTAAATACAAGGGAAACTCTGTCCGAGTTCTTGAAAATTGTATGATGAAAGGCTTGCTGGGGGACTTATCTGCTATGCGCCAGTCATGGCCCCAGTTGAGTTGTGACACTTAATTAAACTTGATTAAGCTAATTATGGGTAATTAGTGTTAGATTAGGCCATTAAGAGTTCGACTTGCTTAATTAGAGATTCCTTAATCTTAATTAGGTGTTGTCACAGCTTTCCTCTTCAAAATTACCTCATAAACTCTTTAATTAGGCCTTAATCCTTTAATTTCTCGTTAAGTGCCTAATTACTCAGGGTTACTGAGATAATTTAGCACGAAAGAAAATTGAGGATGTTACATCTAGAATTCAACTAATTAAAGATACACAGATTCACAAAGCCATAAAATTAATGAGAATCAAGATTAGTTTAAAAGCAAGAATATGAAAAACCCAAGAGCATGAAATTGTAAAACAAGTCTCTATTTTTAAACAATAAAATCAAGATTAAGCAATCCAATTTCGTCACAAAACTTGATTCAAATCAACATAAAGAGAAGCCTCATTCATACAAATCAAAATTGAGAAAAAGGAAAAGAAGAGAGATGAAACTGCAAATAAAATTCATTAAAGAACAAAGATCTCAACAGCAAACTAGATATCCTTCAAGGTACTTGAATTGATTACAAAAGCTTAGCCCTCCATATTCATGGAAGACATCAGAATGAAATCCTAGAAAAAGAAGGTGAAGGAAAAGGAGAAAAAGAAGGAAAAGAAGAAGAAGAAGCATAAGAAAAAGAAGGTGAACCAAAAGGAGAAGAAGAAGAAGAATGATTCCCAAAATAGAGAGAAAAGAGTGAAGCTAACAAAATTAATTGAAAGTTTAAGCTATCTCTTAATAAAGAATTAAAGATACAATACTTTTATGTTATAATTTTCATTATTCATACCAGATTTAATAGTCTAATTCCCTCATCTCATTTTCATAATATATATCACTATTCTTAATTGATATAATTAATCTCACTTTCATTGATCTTCCAATAATGACCCGAAATAATTTTTTGGTAAGAGAATCGATTAAATAAAAATAAAATATAACCAAATATAAATCAATTACAAAATAGCTAAATAATAATCCAAGACGCAACATCCCCATTTTTTCTAATATAGCGTAAAAAGAATTTCGATTTATTTCAATTAGGAAGTTGAGAATTTCTCAGGCAATAACATGCTATGACTATCCTCACACTGAGAACTATAGGGTAGTGTGACATTGTCATGGAAAATACGATACTGTTGTACACTAAAAATTAGGAAAAGACTAACATGCTCGTGTAATACGAACTTTTTTATTTATAGAATCGCCCCAAAGTTTTTGGTAGTTACACTTAGAACCCGGAAACTATTTATACTTAGGCCCCTGAACTTTTAAAAAATGATGTTTTGGTCCCTACACCATTAGAATTAGCAGAATCATTGTTTAAGTAGAGCCGAGTAACATAGTGAAACTGTAGAAACCTAATTCTCTGCTGATTGGTTATAGAGATATGCAAATGCAAAATGACATGGGATGCCCCTAGAATTGCCCATAATTATAGAAATATCATTAGTCACAGAAAACAAAACAATATAGTAGGAACTCCTTCAAAAAAACACTAAACGGATTATGGAAGGCCAAAAACTACTTGAAAGATCTCAAAAAATTCCAAAAAAAAATTATAAACACATTTTTAATATAGTTTTAAAGATAATTGCCAATTTTTAGTAAATTTGAAGAATATATGCATAATTATAGAAAAATAACTTCATCGAGTGCAAAATGGGGCCTGAAAGCCATATAAGACCACTATACTTGTGGTACGGCAATGAATCAGTGAAGTTTTGGGTCTAGGCATGTTGACCTCATATTGGGCCATGGTAGCAGCTGAATTGGGCCTAGGCTTTTTGTAAACAACTATGGACCAAAACTACATAAAAGGCTTAATATACATTATAAAACCTAAATAAATCAAACAAAAAAATAATAAAACCCTAGTCCAAGACCCATGGCTACCCCAACTAGCCCCCTATTGCCCGGTTCAGTTTCAACCAAATGAGAGTAAAGAATAGCTGAAATGTAACTAAAATGTCAACATCTCGTTACTTTAGCATTAATTACCTTTTACCAAATCAAGCTAATTTTGAATATAATCTATGACTAAGCTCTTTTGTTCCCTAATACCCCTGAAAGGCATGTAATACAATGGGGCTGATGCAGAAAATTTTTATTTTAATTATAGATAATTAATTATGGTTATTAGCAAAAAAAAAGCTTAATTAAGGCAAAAATGCTTGAAAAATCCTATAAATTACAAATTAAATTTTGAAAATTAAATGATAATATATTTCGCATATACAAACATGGTTTTGATGATGGATTAAAGAAATTTAATTGTTTGCCAAATATTTTGTTAATTAAAGGTTAATTTACCTAATCTAGTCTTAAGTAAAAATACTAAATTTTACATTAATCATATGCTAAATCACTTCAATATTTTATAAATCACTATTAGATACATAAGATGAGTATTATTATATCTCTAAATCAGTTAATTAATTCTTAAATTAATTAACTAAAAGTGAGATAATTAAATAATTAAATTACCTAATCACATACATAGTTAGTTAACCAACTAACTAATCACTCTTTTTCTATAAATAGAACCATACCCCACACATCTTTACACTTTAGAAACTCAGCCTTCAGCCCCTAACACTCCCTTGGCCTAAAACACACTCCCACCATCATCTATCACCATTTTCTTCCAAAATCTCTAAGAAAACTCCATCAAATCACCTTCAATCTTTCACCTATCTTCACAACTCTCAAACACTATCATTCTTCACCCTTGAAGCACACTTTCAAGCCTCTAAAGAAGCAAAAGCTTGAGCAAAGCTGTTACCCTAGCCATGCATAAATCAAGTTTGAACAGCTTAAGTTGAGTAGGGTTTTCTTTTCACTTATTTAGGCTTGATGCATGAATTTGGTGTGAATCTTTGTCTTATTTGAAACTTTCAAACCTTATTTTCAGAATCTATGATCTTCTTTTAACTTCAAAAAGTTCATGAAGGATTTGATTTTTGATGGATTCTTTTGAGGTTTTGAAGCTTGAACTATTGTTCTTGAATTCTTTTAACTCCTATTCTTGTTTCCTTGAGTGTTTATGAACTAAACCTCTTGATTTCTGCATATATCACTCATGGCAATGTTCTCAGCTGAAGCTATGTTATATTCTTTAATGATTCACGATGATTTGAACATACTTAATTCATATATACATGAGTTTCTTTGGTTTCTAGACTTTAAAGCTTGAAAATCATCATGTTTGGTGCATATACGGGTATTCTTGGTCATGTATGGGCAACCATCTCTAAGTTATGTTTTTGAAGAGTTTTTGGTTGATATTTGATGAAATTTAATTACTTGATCCATATATATTAGGATTCCTTCAGTTGTGATACTTAAAAGCTTGAAAAGTCATGTTCTTAGCAATGTTTTATGAAGGTGACACTTTCTATATGAGAAAAACCATTGAGTTGCACACCAAGTGTTTGATAAAATGCTGAAAGGAACCTTAGTTATGTTTTCATAAAGATGTTTAAAGCTTTGCAAGTTACTTGGTTTTTTTTTTTTTTAATTTTCCTTGATGATTCAGGACTTAATACATGGAAATCAACACTAAACACCATTAGTATGGCCATGTCTACATGAGTGTCTCGATGGTGAATTGGTTATACATGTTTACAATGCTAGATAATGATATTAAACATCTTAAACAAAAAAAAAAATAAAAATAAAAAGACATCTTGTATTATTGGACTCTTGCATTTGTTTCTTGAGTTTTTTTAATGATAAAGCCTAAAGTCAAGAGGAACCATACCAAACACCACATGTATGGCTATGCCTATAGAGGGTCTCGATGGTGATTGGTTCTCATGAGTTTCAAAGGCTAGAAAATGGTTACAGTAACCTTACTTAATGATGAGAATGTTCCAAAACTCATATCTTCAAAATATTGGATTCTTTGAGAGCACTTGGAAGTTCATCCTCCTAGAACCATATGTATGCCTATGCCTATGGTGAAATATATGGAGGTTTGTGATTTCCTTGTGTTCAAGGGCTTAAGGATGAATATATAAGTGTTTTATACAAGTTTTATAAAGTTTTGAAATAAAATAGCCAAATATGGATTTTTGAAGGATTTGGCCATATAGCTTTATAATACATGAAGCTTTCTTTTCTTAGGTTTCTTAATCTAAGTATTTTCAAACCTTTGAGCATGTTTGAATCGGCTATGTTTGTGTGATAGTTTCATTTGGGACAATTAAGACTTGATAATCCATTAAAAGACACTTAAAAGTGATAAATGAACCATGCAACATCCTCAATTTTCTTTCATGCTAAATTATCTCTGTAACCCTGAGTAATTAGGCACTTAATGAGAAATTATGGGATTAAGGCTTAATTAAAGAGTTCATGAGGTAATTTTGAAGAAAAAAGTTGTGAGAACGCTTAATTAAGATTAGAGAACCTCAAATTAAACAAGTCAAACTCTTAATGGCTTAATCAGACACTAATTATCCATAATTAGCTTAATCGAGTTTAATTAAAGGGTAATTAAGCTTAATTAAAAGTTTAATTTTTGTTAATCATGATCATATGAGTTAATTACTAATTTTTACTTAATCAAATTAATTAAGTTGCAAGAGCACTTAATCACATCATTAAAATTCAAATTCAGTCAACTAGACAATAAAATATTTAATGATGTCACTAAAGTATAAAGCATGAGACAAAGTTGTTTTTTGTAAGAGGTGACCACACTTTGTCTCCTTCATCATCCAATCTGTCACCCCAAACCCTAATTAACTCAAAATTAAGCCAAATATCTCCCCCTTGCCCATAATAGGCTACGGCCAACACACACACATGCACACACATTCACTTCATATTTACAACATCTCATTCTCTCTCCAATTCACAAACTCTCTAAATTCTCTCTTTATTTCTTCTTCTTTTTCTTCATCATCTTCTTCATCTCCACCACCATAATCAAACCTTCTTCACTTGCCCTTCAAAGATGACATCTTTTGGTCTTTGAAGACAAGAATCAAATACTACAAACTCCATTATTTCAAGAACTCAAGAGCTCTTATCTTCTCTCTTACAAAACCATCACTACCACCACTTGGAAGAGCCACCATCTTCTTTATTTTCTCCCTCAAAAGGATGCCATTCATCACCCTAGATAGTGATCTTTCATTTCTTCTTTTTGTTACTCAAGGAAGCTTGAAGCTTGGCTTTCACCATGGCCAAGAACTTCAAGTGACAACTTGAGAAAAACTCCATGATCTTCATGAGCAAAAGTTTCTATTTTCGGCAAAGTTTGTTCCTGAGCTTTTCATGAGTTGTTTCTTGTTTATTTAAAAATTTCTCTTCTTGAATACTTCAAAGTTTTCATTTTTCTTCCTTTATGCATGAGTTCTTGATGTTTGTGTGAGTTGTTGAAAAAGAATGAAATTTCTTGGTGGCATTTTGTACAAAGTTTGCTTCTTTCCTTATAATGAGCTTATGATTGGAAAAATTCTTTTTTTTTTACATCTTCCTCCTGATTTTGATAAGACTAAGAACATTCAAAAAGCACAAAACTTTAAAAAGGTTTGCTTCTTGATGCTTAAAAAATGGTGCTATTTTGCTTATGTTTTATAAAGTTTCATTTTGTTCTTCTTGAAGACAAGAATGTGTAAAGATCCAAACTTTCCCAAGATATAAAGCTTACTAATCATAAAAAGTAAGCACTTGTCGCTTTATGTCCCAAACATTGAACCTTGAAGATAGGACATTTTAAAAAGTATCAAACTTTCTTCAAGAATGTAACTCCTTGGTTATAAAAATGTCAACTTGTAACTCTTTCTTATGAAGTTTAAATCTTGAATTAAAAATATATATTTAGTAAAGTGTCAAACTTTCTTAAAGAATGAATCTTTCAAGTCTTAGAAGCAACTTTAAGTCATAAAGTTAGAATCTTGATGGTATAATATGATTAAAAGTTTTAACTTTCTTAAAAGATAAGACTTTTTAAGTCATAAAGTTAGCATCTTGTATCATTATTTCATAAAGGTTAGTTCTTGAAGACATGAATATAACTTAAAGGTTCTCACTTTCATGAAGAATGAAACTTAAGGTAAAAATCTTGTTATGTTAGTTATAAAGTTTGGATCTTGCAACTTGGGTAAGTTAAAAATCACTTCTTGATGATTACAGGCATATAGAGCTATTAGGTTTATGAGTATGGTTATGCATTATCATGATGCAAGGCACTACAGGTGTAACATCCGCCAAAATTTTCTTATCTTTTTTGCCTAATTGTTTGATTTTTATCGAATAATTGAGATTAATTAAAATTCGACTAAATAATTATTTAGGATCAATTGATTAGCAATTAATTGAGTTTAGATATGAAAGAATTAGGTTAGAAATATAGAAGATTTTATAAAATTTTTCTTAAAACTGATTTACCGATTTAATGGAAATCAGTAAGATTATGGTATTTTTTAAACTGTCAGAACCGAACCAATAGGATTTTACACTCAATAACCTTACCTTAAGTGCTTAGTCAGCCACTTAACCCATGAAAGTGGTGCCACTTTGGCCACAAAAATGAGGAAGGTTGGCTGAATTTTAGCCTTTTGTGTTTCAACTAATCAAAGCCTTTGAAGCTAACTACCCTTCTACACCTTTAATTAGATTTTCCTCCCCCCTTTTCATTCATTTTGACTTGCGCTGCCTTCTCCCTTGCTCCAGCCCTCTTCTTCTCTTCTCCACTCACCCAACTCCATCAAACCTTCAGGCTTAACCAAGTTTTTTTCTTATTGAAACTCCAAAATCAAGCCAAATCACACATAACAAGAGGTAGAGATTTAATTCTTGTTTTGGTTTTCTGATTATGGGTGGCTAGTGGTGGTTCATTTTCTCAATTCTTGATGTGATGATTGAATGAATATGACGATATTTGGCTGATTTGTTAGCTATTTGTGATGTTGAAATCGAATAGGAAGCAAGAAAGGATGAGAGTAGGAAGAGGAGAGGCGCTGGAAAACCAAAATCCCTTAGTAGTTTGTACGGTGGAGTGTACGACTCTGCTTACAGTTGGTTAAATTTGATACAACCATTTTTATATGAAACTAGACTTTTAGGGCTTTCCATACATACATCATATAAGGCCATTGGATTAGTATTGAGAGAGATATGAATTTTGGAAGTTGGACCTAGGTTTTTGAGTTTAACTATGGGCAGACTGGGTTGTTTAGGGTAAATCTCACCCTGTACTATTTGGAATTGAATGAAACTAACTTTTTTAGAAAGCTTACACATAGGAGAATATCCCATAAAAATTTCAGAGTAGATAAGATCCCGTTTGTTCCTAGTGGTTCAAGAAAGTTGCCCTATGTCCAAATCGGGCCAAAACAAGGCAGTTCAGGAAGGTCAAATTTCGGGGATTATAACTTGAGCTCTACTAAGTCAAATGGAATGGAACTTTTTGCAAATGAAAGGTTTTCCTGTTAGCTTTAATATAAGACAATTTTGTATGATTTGAATCAGTTTTTGATTTTTAGTGAATTTTTACTTTTAAGTGTGTAATTCTGGCTAGCTACAAGGCAGGCCGAGATAAAACCTAAATAACTTGAGCTATATTTATCAAAATTAGATGGAATCAAAGAAATTAGAAAATAGACACATAACATTTTAACATGTCCAAAATTCAGGTCCAGATGAGTTAAATAGAAATTTTAGCTTGATTTACAAAAATCGGGTTGAATGATTGTGCTAAGGCAGTAATCCTATCTTGATGTAACTAATGCTCCTATGAAGCTAATGTTGAATTATGAATGAAATGTCATAATTTCTTTGATAAGTAGGTGTACTGAGTACTGACATTATTCATGGGGAAGTGGACACATTCCGTTATATCGCCGAAATTTCGTAAGACCTATGCATGAGTTATAAGATACATGTGCATTTTCAAGAAAGTCATGAAAGTTATATTATGATGAACCTAAAGACTATGTTATGATGAAAGTTCCATGAAATTTGGGCCAGTCCCGGATTAAAGTTAAGGGGAATAGATCGGCAGGGAGGTCAGAGAAAGTAAACCCAGCATTCCTGTATAGGAACAAGCTCGATCCTGATAAGCAGACTATTACCCAGGAGTCTAAATGGCCAAGAACTCCCAAGGGACCAAGTAATGGAAAAAGTTTATGAAGAAAGGTTCAAGAATGAGTTTTACATGATTACATTGAATAGCTATTACAAGTTGTTTACAGTTTATCTGTTATGTTTACTTACTGTTGTATGTTTATTTATTCTACTCATTATTCTGTATATCACTATTTAGTAGTATTCTATTTCTTATATTGTCTTAAGTAAAATTGAACCTTGTCTCGGCCCAGACATTTTCTTAAACTTATTAAATAGGAATAGTTCAATTTGATTCCATGTTTTTATAATTAAATAAAAATCGAGGCAACTGAGAATGAATGTGACGTCAGTTGTAACACCCTACTAATTTAATATTATGCTTAAGTCATAGCATGAAATTAAGTAGACTGTGTTACTGTGTTAATATTCTGCTTACCTTTCATGATTCGTATCACCTCTTTTTTTTTTTTTTAAAACAGATGAAACGGCACACTGCTATACAATGAGCGTAACGAAACTTAACAAAATACCACAAAAGATAAGGATAAGTAAAAAAACATCAACTGTATACGTGCATATATATATATATATATATATATATATATATATATATATATATATATATATATATATATATATATATATTTATATCAGAAGTCATTGCTTCAGTTTATGTACAGAATTTCAAAATAGGATACATAAGTAGGGCCCGCATACCAAAAAGACATAAGGCCCGTATTGGTCAAAATGATCCTATGGGTCCTTAGAGGACATTTCAAACCTACTGCTAGTCCTATTGCTAAGTCTATGACCCAAAGTTGCATGCTGTCAAAAGAGGGTCATACTATACAACGTCTCCGCGGCTGACTTACTCCGTCAGATAGCCATTGGCCATGTCAGGCCCGACTGGAGAGTAATCTACATTGGGTCTCGAGGAGGAAGAGGGTAATGAGCCGGTGGCCTCAGAAGAGTCACTCTCAAAGCTGAGCGGCATATTTGGAACAACCTACGGAGGTGACTTTGGTGCAGGGTTAGTAGGAGCTGTATGTACTGTGGGTGTAGGAGGAGCTAGAGGTGGGTGCGCCATGTGTAGTGGGATGGCAGCATACAGAGTAGCAGGATCGAAAGCAGGATGAAATAGAGGGACAGCAAAGTCCCTATTACTAAATAGGTAAAGGCAGAAGTGGCAGGAGCCGGCTATATACAGAGAATCTAGGACAGGATCGTGGTGAAGTTGCAGATCTAGGATCTCAATGAAGAGGGTGGCCGTGGAGTCCATCGCTAGCGTCTGAGAATGATGCGGACATACAAAGCGAGGTGAGAATTTAAAGAAATTCTCAGTAGGGTTCGCGTATGGTGTTTAACTGACGTCACATTCATTCTCAGTTGCCTCGATTTTTATTTAATTATAAAAACATGTGCTCAAGCTGGACTATCCGTTTTAATGAGTTTAAGAAACATCTAGTCCGAGGCAAGGTTCAGTTTTACTTTAGACGGCATAAGAAATAGAACAATTTAATAAATAAAGACACTCATAACATTGAGCAGAATAAGTGAACATATACTAGTAAAACAGACAACCGTAAGCATCTTGAAATAACTATTCCATGTAATCATGCAAACTCATTCTTTAACTTTTCTTCATAAACTTTCCCATTACTTCTCATCATTTTCCATCACTTGGTCCTCTGGGAGTTCTTGGCCGTTTAGACCCTTGGGTAATAGTCTGCTTTTCAGGATCGAGTTCATTTCTATACAGGAATGCCGGGTTTACTTTCCCCGACCTTCCCACCGATCTATTCCCCTTAAATTTTTATCCGGGACTGGCCCAAGTAGCATGGAACTTTCATAATAAAATAATTCTTAGCATAACTTTCATAGCTTTCTTGAAAATGCACATGTATTAACATGTATATCATAACTCATGCATGGACTTTATACCAAAATTTTGGCAGCATAACGAAATATGTCCGCTTCCCCATGAATAGTGCCAGTATATCAGAACACCAATTTCCCATAGAGGTCACAATATTGCATTCATAATTTAACATTGAACTCATAGAAACATTGGTCTCATTAAGGCAGAATTGCTGCCGCAGCATAACCATTCAACCTGGTTTTTGTAAATCAAGCCATAATTTCTATTTAACTCATTTGGACCTCAATTTTGGATATGTTAAAATGTTATGTGTCTATTTTCTAACCTCTTTGGTCCCATCTAATTTTGATAACTATAGCTCAAGTTATTTAGGTTTTAACTCGGCTTGCCCAGTGATTGGACAGAATCAGACACCTAAAAGTAAAAATCCACTAAAAATCGAAACTAATTCAAATCATACGAAATCGGTCTCATATTAAAGCTAACAATACATTTGCAAAAAGATTCATTCCATTTGACTTAGTAGGGCTCAAGTTATAAGCCCCGAGATTCGACCTTCCTGAACTACCATGCTTTAGCCCGGTTAGGATGTAAGGTAACTTCTTTGAACTACTGGGAGCCTATGGGACTGTAACAAACTCGAAATTTCATTGTGGGATATTCTCTACATGTAAGCTTTCTAACAAAATTGGTTTTGAAGTTGTATAGAGTGAGTTACACACTTCTCAAGTCATACTACTAGGATGAAAGTCCTGATTCCTAGATCAAACTTCAAAAATTCATATCTCTCTCAATACTAATCCAATAACATATATGATATATGTATGGAAAGCCCTGAATGCATAGTTCCATATAAAAATGGTTGCCTGAAGTTTAATTGGCTGTAGGTAGAGCCATACACTCCGCCGTATGGACTACCGAGGGTTTTAGGTTTTCCAGCTCCTTAGCTCTTCCTATTTTCATCCTTTCTAGCTTCCAATTCGGTTTTAACCTCACAAACAGCCAATAAACCAGTCATGTATCATCATAACCATTCAATCAATACATCAAAAAATTGAGAAACTAAGCCATTACTAGCCATCTAAGATTAGAGAATCAATATAAGAATTAAACCTCTACCTGTTGTTATGTTATGATTTGGCTTGGTTTTGGAACTTGGATGAACAAAACTTAGTTGGGCTTGATGATTTGATGAAGTTGAGTGAGTGGAGAGGAGAAGAAGAGAGCTGAAATGAGGAAAGAAAGCAACGTAGAAATGGGCTGAATGGAAGAAAAGGAATGTGTTATATAAGCATGAAGGAGGTAGTTGTATTCTTGAAATTTGATTGCTTGGAAACATAGGAGGATGAAATTTAGCCACCTTTCCTCATTTTGTGGCTAAAAAGGCGCCACTTTCAAGTGTTAAGTGATTGAATTTCTTGTGGCTGATTTCCAGCCATGCCTCCTTCTATTTATGGTCTAATGTGGCTTAATTATCCTCCACGCAAAAATGAGAATTCGTTTGCACTTGGTCTGAACTCGGAACTCGCATCTGTCTTGAGTAAAGTCGGAACTCAGGTAACATGAAGTTTATTAGGTCGGAAATCATATCTGTTTTCTCTTAAAATTAAAGTCGGATATCGGGAATGGATAAACTCAGATATCAGTTAATCAAGTAAGGTTAAGTCAGAAATTGGAATTCATGTAAGTTCTGTTCGAACTTGGAGATCAGCTCAGGGATCTGAACTCGTGTCCATTCTATTGGACATCAACCCTGAGATCGAAAATCGTGAAATTTCACCTTTCATTTGAAACTCAAAGTCGGAAATCATGAGAATTGAAAATGAGATCGGAAATCGTGAAAACTGTCTATTTCACTTGAATCTTGGAAACAAGGTCGGAAGTTGGAACTCGTGGAGGATGTTACATCAGTTAAATATCATACGCGAACCCTACTGAGAATTTCTTTAAATTCTCACCTTGTTTTGTATTTCTGCATCATTCTCAGACGCTGGTGATGGACTTGACAGCCACTCTATTTATTGAGGTCTCGAACCTGTAGCCCCACCATGACCTTGAGTTGGACTTGTTGTATACAGCTGGCATCTACCATTTCTGTCTCTACTTTTTAGCAATAGGAATTTTGCTGTTCCTTTATTTCAAGTTGCTTTGGAAACATATATATATAGAGACTGAAGTGTTGGCTTCCGACCTATATATGTATGTAATACAGTTGATGATATATCACTTATTCTTATCTTTTATGTTGTATTTTATTAAACTTTATTACATTCTATAATGTTGTTCACGTTTATTATATATAGCGCGCCATTTCGTAGGTATATTCATCAAATATATACATATATGTCAGAGAAGAAGAGAGTATAATATAAGGAATATAACTATAGACGGAATACCAATACGGTAACGCAACCTATTCAATTTCATGCTATGACTTAAGCATAACATTAAGTTGGTAGGGTGTTACAATAGGGATCTTGAAATTCTTTGGTAATAGAAGTATGATTCAGGCCTTTGAGCATACCATGAACCTAGGAATCACTTGTACTATCTCAAGGGAAACTAAAAATCTTGAATCAAAACCATTGGCTAAAACTTCTATAATAGGCTTAGGCCATGATGAACTAAGTCAAGAGACAAATATGTATTGAACTTTTAACTTGAAGAATGAGTTATTTAATATGTGATCATAAAGAATCTATTAAGCTACATGGCAAAAATGAATTCCTAATGTAAAGTAAGGTCTACTTGAGGGGTTATAGATTAAAAGTTTATAACAAATAATTCACTTTAAGTGATATGATTCCCTCATGAGAAACATGAGGAGTCCTACCATGATTCATAAGATGTTACCCAAAGTACAAGGAAATCCTAGATACCAAAGAGGGTATGAGTGTATATCACTCTCATATATGATTTTTTATTGGCATGAGTGATTTGAATATGGATGAGGATATGATGGATTATTGATGTTTGATGAGATATTTTATGAAGGTGTAAGATGGATAATATTGGTTGCTGGTTGAAATTTTCATGTTTGAAGAATTTTGGGGAAACTCCAATCTAGCCATTATGTTGCCGAATTTTCATCAAAATCTTGGACTTAGAAATATATCTTGCTCATATGTGTTTACCCTTAAGAGCATTTCATTGAGAATGAACGATGTAATAGCAAATATCATGTTATGAAAATGAAATAATTGTTTGGGGCATGATCCTTTAAGTGTGAAGGTGAATCTCGTAAGACTTGAGATCCCTTTATCTTGGAGGTAGTGGCCAAAGGTAAATCCCTCTAATTTAGAGACATGTGAATCCTATTGTCAGTTAAGTCTGATGTAGATTAGTACTGCATGACAATAGTCACGGAATGAACCCATGTCAATAGCAGTCAATTCCATGGGCTGTTAAGGTAAAGAAATGTTAAGCACATGCTAAGTATAAAAGTAAAGTTAACGAAAGACTATGGTCAAGTCTATAAAGCTACATGAATGTGCATGCATTTTATTGCTTTATGTGCATAGTTATGAATGTTTACCTTATGCTTTGGTATGTATGTTCTTATCTCATGACCTTTTGGTGCATTAAGTTATGTTTATGAGGTTAAGTTTAAAAGAAACCCGCTTCAGGAGCTTATGTTTTCAAACCCTTAAAATTGAACCTAAAGCATGTTCACCGTTTTTATAATTAAACTTGAAGTGGCTGGGATGACGACGATGTCATAGTAATTGTCTAGTTGCGATTCTATTGAGAGATCTTGTATTTTTTACTTCCATGTTGTCATGTCATCTTCAGATGATGTCAACATCGGCAGTGTGACAATCTTCATTGAGTTTCTAGTGATGCAGTAGCACTTTGACCCAATGCTGAATGAATCCCTACTAACTGCCCAGGCAGCGATGAGAGTCTACATATTTCACAGTCGCCAGTTCCATGCACTAGTTATGAGCCTATTTATCCGCCCCCATGAGTTGTATGCTCTTAGATGATATCCGTCCACGTTTTCACCCTTCGAGGTACCCAACTGATAGAGAGTCTGGCTCCGGCACTCGCCTGACACTGACATATTCGATGGAGTCTGATCTCTCGGAGTTGACTTACCTAACGTATTCTATCGAGTCAGATCCGTCCGAACCCTCCTAACTTCAGTGATTTGCCTGACTGCTAACTCGTTTTCATCTTCTGCGGCTCTTGGCCATGCATGCACCATCGCTGGTAGGTTGTGAATTCCTTCGCACTCATGCCATACCCCACAGATGTGGGAATGCCCAAGGAGGATATTAAAGTAATATCATAAAAAAGTTGTTCGTTATTCAGCTAAAACTCATTGTAAATTTTTAAATCATGATAAATCATCAATGACATCATTAAACAATTTCACTTTGTAAATTTACAATTTTTTTTTTTAAATATGTGATCTAAGTGGATAACTAGTTATTATACATATTACACATGAAACATGCATCCCACATCAAGTTTCATTAACTTATGTTTATCTATAAAATATATTAGAGATTTTTTATTGGAGTTGTTACCTGATATTTTTCTTTCTTTTTTTTATATTTCTTTTAATTACAACATTATTTTATTTTTTTCTTTTTTTCTCACCTTCATAGTTTTTTTAACCTTTCATCTATATATATTTTTTAAAATTATCTTCATTAAGAAGTAATTAATGATATTAATTTACAGCTATTATCGTTAAATGAAAATAATTTTATTTAAAAAATGAGAGTAAAATTATAAACTAGAACCATATAATTAATAAATTTTCAGATACAAGTATTTTCAACATTAAAGATAACTACAAGCTAATAGAGGCTTGAGGTTTTAAGATCGAACCGTGATTGAAATGGAAGTGAAACGGGAGTCTGACAAATGGTAATATATTTTACATGACACTAGTATTTTGATGCAACTATTACATGACACATAAGTCAATATATATATATATATATATATAACGACAAATAAATAATATAGTTTATAAATATATTTTAGTATGTGTTATAATAAATATAGTTTTTCAAATATGATTATATCGAAACATATCAAATAAAAAAATTGAAATATAAAATAACAAATAACAAATAACACAAATAACAAGCAGTCGAAAGAATGGTAAGGTGGTCGGTTCTCATGTCAACACGGGAATATTTAATGAATTCCACATATTTTTAGTATAAAATATATTTAATGCTCGTACGCATTTTAGCAAAAGTAACATTTGTTTTTTTTTTTTTTTTCCTCTTCAGTATTTAAGTGGCAAAGATGTTTGAACTTATAATGTCATACAAACTCCTAAAGATCCCTTAGCATTTGCACCCACTTCTGGTGGCTTTGACATTTGGTTTTCTAGTAACGCATAATGGAGCTCATTGCAGATTCATAAGTAGTCTTTTTTTTTTTTTTTTTTTTTTGGGTTTGGCATATTCATAAGTTTGATGTTCAACCTCAGCAATTTAAGCTAGCCCAACATGATTTGATTGGCTCACCCGTTCAAAGAGCAGTTCTGAAATTGGCAATATATTTCTCAGTGTTGATTGATGAGTGCATTTTAGACCCTTATTTATGGCTTATTTTGGCTTGGTTTTCTATACTAAAATTGTTTATATCAACTCAAAAAAATCTATTATGTTATAAAAATAATTTTATATTAATACTTTAAAAATAAAAAAATACGGGTTGCCATGCTTATCAAACCGCTAGTAATAATTTAATATGAATGGTTATTTCACTATTCATATTAAATTATCAATAAAACTTAATTAGGATTAGGATTTTTAAAGTAACAATTGTAAGGCAATTTGTTCATCCCTCAGCTTTTAGTGATTTCGTATCAAAAGTCTTTTTCGTTTCAACTTCATCCTTAATGTTTTGATAAAGTTTCTATGCTATCATTTTTTGCTAATGCCATCAATATTACAAAATATCACCGTTGATTTGGCTCGATGTGTTTGTTTTTATCTCATGGGATACTATGTTATACATGTAAAAGCTTATTTTGATCCTTGATCATCTAATTAACTGCAGTGTTTAGAGTTTGAAGTTGTTTATAAATAGGACTCAGTTCATCTCAATAGGCATGATTATATGAAAATAAAGTTTTTATATGTATAACATGCATGGCATCCGTGTTAGATAAAAATAAACATATCAAATTCAAGTTAGCAATATCCATTAGTAAAATCGGTGATGTTAGTGAAAAAGGGTAACATTAAAATTTTATTGAAATATTACCAAAAATATTGAAATAAAAAAAAATCTTTTGAAATAAAATCAACATATTTGCTAAAAGATCATGGACAAAAATAGAGCATTTGTCTAATTGTAATGACCATACTTTTGCTAATATAACAATATGTGAATAAAAGATTGTATAAATAAGTTTTACATTGATAGTATATTAAAATTAAATTTATAATGTAATATAGTTTAATTTCAAATTCTATTTTTTGAAATTTTATAAGTTAACATCGATTAATTTCTTTTAGTTAAACGATTAGTATAATACAGTTCTCAAATAGTATTTATTATTGTAACTTTTTACATATAATAATAATAAATAATATTGCATTGCAATTAAAATAAATTCACATGAAATTGTTGATATCGCTATGTGTCATTATGCACATACCTATCCTATTATATAGTGTAACTTAATATGGAATTGTCTTTTTATTATAATGGTATATTGAGCTTAAAAATTGATAGGAATTTTAATATCTTCTATTATCATGATAACTGCATGTGGTGAATCATATTTTTCAGTTAGTTTTAATTAATTTAGGACGTAGTTATTTGATTTTAGTTGATATTCTATTTTATTTGGGTTAAGTAGTTTAGAGTAGGTTCAGTTTTAATTATTTGTCTTTTTCTTATATTTTTGGAACTTAATTTATTTTTATTTAACTGTTGTTAGGTGCAAGTGGCTAGGAGGAAGTTGTCAACAGTTAAAGGAAGGGATCTCATTGAAAACCTTGCGCTCTAGCACAATACATTGCGCTATAGTGCATTATCACAAAAAGAGGAGTCCAAGTTGTTTTAAGTTGCGCTATAGCGAAGCGATGCACACTATAGCATGTTGCCATTTTGCTCATGTTGCCAATTTTGGGTGCGACGCTATAGCGCAACCACTTGCGCTATAGTGCAATATTGTTTATGCCTCAAGATGTAACACCCTACCAATTTAATGTTATGCTTAAGTCATAACATTAAATTAAGTAGATTGTGTTATCAATACTCTACTTACTATTTACTTATCATGTCACATCTCTTCTTCTTCTCTTTTTTTTTTTTTTAAACGGGCGAAACGGCGCGCTGTATATAACAAACGTGATCAACATCGCAGAACGTATTGAAATTTACAACAAACAAGTATACATCATCAATATATATATATATATATATATATATATATATATATATATAGAGAGAGAGAGAGAGAGAGAGAGAGAGAGAGAGAAGCCGACGCTTCAGTTTAAGTACAAATGTAAAATAGGGTACATAATTGGGGCCGGTGTACCAAAAAGAAGGCCCGTGTCAGTCAGAATGATCCTATGGGGTCCTCAGAAGATGTTTCAAGCTACCCGATCTACATGTGGTTAAGTCTATGACCCAATGCTGCACACTGCCAAAAGAGAGCCATCGTGTACGATCGAATTCTCAGCTAGGACCTACTCGGTCAGGTAGCTGTTGGCCATACTAGGCCCGATTGGGGAGTAGTCCATACTAGGTCCCGAGGAGGAGAATGATGAGCTGGTAGCCTCTGAAGAATCGCTCTTGGAACTGAGCAGAATGTCTGACACCATATGCGAAGGTGACTCGAGTGGAGAACTGGCAGGTGCGGCAGGTGCTGTGGGCACTGGAGGTGCTGGAGGAGGGTGTGCCATATACAATGGGACTGCAAAATATGGAGCGGCAGGGTCAAAAGTAGGGTGGAATAGGGGAATAGCAAAATTCCTATTGCTAAAAAAGTAGAGACGGAAATTGCAAGAGCCGGCTATTTATAGCAAATCCACTATGGGATCATGATAGAGCTACAGGTCGGGAATCTCAATAAATAGGGTGGCTATTGAGCCCATCACCAACGTGTGAGAATGATGCGAAAATGCAAAGTGAGGTGAGAATTTAAAGAAATTCTCAGTAGGGTTCACGTATGGTATTTAACTAACGTCACATTCATTCTCAGTTGCCTCGGTTTTTATTTAATTATTAAAATATGGGATCAAATTGAACTATCCATGTGTAATAAGTTTAAGAAAGCATCTGGATCGAGGCAAGATTCTATTTTACTTAGGACATATAAGAAACAGAATAATAAGCAGAATAAATGAACATACAGCAGTAAGTAAACATAACAGTCAAACTGTAATCAACCTATAATGACTATTCAATGTGATCATGCAAAACTCATTCTTGAACTTATCTTCATAAACTTTTCTATATCTTGGTCCCCTGTGAGTTCTTGGCCATTCAGACTTCTGAGTAATAGTCTGCTTTTCAAGATTGGGCTCGTTCCTATAAAGGAATGTCGGGTTTACTTTCCTTGATTTTCCCACCGATCTATTCCCCTTAACTTTAATCCGGGGCTAGCCCAAGTATTATGGAATATTTCATCATAACATAACCTTTATGTTCATCATAACATAATTTTTATGAACTTCTTACAAATGCACATGGATTTGAATGTAGATTATAACTCATACATAGGCTTATTACCAAACTTTTGGCAGCATAACGGAATGTGTTCGCTTCCCCATGAATAGTGTCAGTACTCAGACAGTCAATTGTGCAGAGAATTCATAACATTTCATTTAGAATTCAATTATCAATCTCATAGGAATAAATGTTACATTTAGAACATAATTGTTGTCTTAGCACATTCATTCAACCCGATTTTTATAAATCAAGTCAAAATTTCTATTTAACTTATTTGGACTTAAATTTTGGATATGTTAGAGTGTAATGTGTCTATTTTTTATCCTCTTTGGTTCTATCTAATTTTGATAAGTATAGCTCAAGTTATTTAAGTTTTATCCCAACCTACCCTGTAGATGGCTAGAATTACACACTTAAAGTTAAAAATCTACTAAAGCTTACAAGAAGGAGACATTATATTAAAGCTTACATGAAATCTTTCATTTGCAACAAGTTCCATTTCATTTGCTTTAGTAGAGCTCAAGTTATAAACCTCGAAATTTGACCTTCCTAAACTGCCCAATTTTGGCCCGGTTTGGACATAGGGCAACAACTTCGAACCACTGGGATCAAATAGGATCGTATCTAACTCTGAAATTTTTATGAAATATTCTCCTATGTGTAAGCTTTCTAAAAAAGTTATTTTCATCCAATTCCAAGTCGTATAGAGCAAGTTTTGCCCTAAACAACCTAGTCTACCCAGAATTAATCTCAAAATCTAGGTCAAACTTCCAAAATTCATATCTCTTTCGATACTAATCCAATGGCCTTATATGATATATGTATGGAAAGCCCTTAATGTCTAGTTTCATATAAAAATAGTTTCATTGAATTTGAACAGCTGTAGGTAGAGCCATACAATCTACTGTATGGATTGCCGAGGGAATTTGGTCTCCCAGGCCCTCGCATCTTCCTATTCTCACTCTTTGCTACTAATTTCAACAAAAAAATAGCCAAAGATCATCATATTCATTCACTAATCACATCAAGAAGTGAGAAAATAAAACCAAAATCAGCCACCCACAACTAGAATAACAAGAACAAAATTGAACCTCTACCTGTTTGTATGTGATCTTGCTAAGTTGTGGAGTTCGGTTGAGAGGAGAAGAGAAGAAGAGAAAAGGAGAAGAGAAAAAGAAGACTGAAGCAAGGAGAGAGTGGCACAAATCAGCAGGGAAGAAGGGAGAAAAATCTAATTTAAGCATTGGAATGGTAGTTGGCTTTGTGAATTTTGATTGGCTGAAATTTTGTGGGTAAAGTTCAGCCATGTTTCCCTCTTTTGTGGCTACATTGTTCTCCATGTTGCCTAAAAATTGGAACTCATTTTCATTCTATATGAAATCGGAACTCATCTCCGTTCTGCTTAAAGTCGGAACTCATGTCCATTTTGTTTGAACTTGGAGATTAATTCGGATATTGGATGTAACATCTCGATTTCCGAGTTCCGGCTTCGTCAGCAGGATTGATCAATCCCAATTTCCGACTTCACCTTTGGATTTCAATAAGATGATTAGTTCCGAGTTCCGAGTTCATTCTTGCCCAATTTTCGACTTCATGTCCTATCCGACCTCCGACTTCACGTGATGGTTACGGGTTGAATGAGATGATTCTGATTTCTAATATACGACTTCATGTAAACGAATTCCGACATTTATGCTCGAATACGTGATATCCGAGTTCCGACGTTGGGTGATTCCAAATGGACATGAGATGTGACTTACGAGTTTTAGTTGAATTGGATTCCGAGTTCATTACCAAGGTCTTTTATCTCTTTCCAGAGTTCCGATATCGAGTTGAAGTGCCAGATCCTATAAATTACGAATTCCGACTTAATCCGAATAGGTATGTACGAATCACGACTTCCGAGTTTAACCCTTATGTCCGAACACATGAACGTAATTCCATGAGATCCGACTTCATGTCTCAAGGAAAATATACCCGTCTTCCGATGTCACCAACCACACTGTATACAAGTCCCGACTTCCGAATTTAAGTCCTTGGGTAGGGAAATGTGAATTGAATGCACGAGTTCCGACCTTAGTGTTGAACTCAATTGGGATGGACACGAGTTCATACTCTTGAGCAAATCTTCAGTCACACGAGTTCTGATTTTACATCCAGCATTGGCATTCCCGAGTTCAAATAGGAAGTCCCGAGATCATGTGATTGTGAGCTTTCGACTTACGGCCTCCGATTTCCCCAAAGTCACAAACAAGCTGGTACGAGTTCCGATATTAGGCTTCATCTCCCAGCTCAAGTAAAACGACACGAGTTCCGACCTCAAGTATAATAAGGATGAGTTCCGACTTCATATACATGAGGTTCACAAGTTACGACATACGACTTCAGCTCCAGTCTCAACTGGGATAACACGAGTTCCGACTTAAGGTGTAATAGAGACGAGCTCCGACTTCGGATAGAACCGAACCGTATCCCAGTTTTGGGACGACGTGGAGAGCAATTTTAACACAAAAGGGAGAGGCATGGCCGAACCTTGCCCACAAAATTTCATCCAATCAAAGCCACTTATTCTAACTACCACTTCGAAGCTTTGTCTATATATATGTATCCTCCTCCTGCCTCTTCAGCTCATCATTCTTACGTTCCTCACTTCAGCTTCTTTCCTCTCTCAATCTACTCTCTCAAACCTCCAAGCTTTGTCAAGGCTTCCTTCAGCTCAAATTCAAATTCAGCAAGATCATACTCCAAAGAGGTAGGATTCTACTTCTACTCTTAAATTCCTTGCTCTATGATTGCATGAGATTGAATTCTTCTTTGCGTATGTGATGAATTATTGGATGTATTATGATGGATTGTGATTAAATTCATAGAGGATTTTGAGTTAGAATTAGAATTAGAAGAAGAAAACAAAGAGAAATGGATGGATGAGGGTGCTGTCTTGGTGGAGATTCCACGGCAGTCCGTATGGCGGAGCGTACGGCGCCGCCTACAATCGGTCAAATCCAATGAAACCATTTTTAGATGAAAGTAGACATTCAGGGCTTTCCATAGCTATATCATATAAGGGTATTGGATTAATATTGAGAGAGATACGAATTTTTGAAGTTTGACCTAGGGTTCAGAACTTTCATCCGAGCAGGGTGACATGAGGAGGGTATAACTCACCCTATACAACTCCAAATTGAGTGAGACCAGTTTTGTTAGAAAGCTTACACATAGAGGAACACCCCAATATAAGATTCCGAGTTTGTTATGGTCCCAATTGTTCCCAGTGATTTGAGGAAGTTGTCCTATGTCCAATCTAGGCCAAAATGGGGTAGTTCAGGAAGGTCTACTTTCAGGACATATATCTCGAGATGTACTTAAGCAAATGGAGTGAAACTTGTGGCAAATGAAAGGTTGTCCTGTTAGCTTTAATATGAGACCGATTTCGCATGATTTCAGTTTAGTTTCTATTTTTAGTGAATTTATACTTCCAGGAGTGTAACTCGGGCTAGTGACTGAACGAGTTGAGGTAAGATTTGAATATCTTGATTTATATAAATCAGAATGACATGGGACCAAAGAGGTTAGAAGGTAGACATTTAGAGCCATGATATATCCAAATTTTAGATCTAAATGAGTTGAATAGAAATAAAAGTGGATCATATGAAATTCGGGCAGAACCGAATAGAAGGTAGCATAAGGGCCAAAGTGATAGTTTCACAAAGTGACGCAGTTGAAGATTTCACAAGTATTACAGAAACATATAAAGTTTGAATTGAGGATAGCCGGTTTGATATTGATATATATGTGTTAAGTTGATTATGTTGTTATGACTGATTTGCCCGTGAGAGCTGGCACTATTCATGGGGAAACGGACCTGATCCGTTATCTTTGCCGAATTTACTGGCGAGTCCAGGGGACCATAAGTGCCTAAATTACAAGGGATTTATGATATGAAGCATATGAGAGTACATTTATCATGATTATGCTTGACGACACGTGAGAATGAAAAGATGTAAGTATATTAAGTGTGAACGTGAAGATGTGAATTCCCTTGTGGGTGAGTCGGTGTGACAATGGTCACGAGTTGGGTTGACAAGCTCACTCCAAGGCACAGCTACCCAAGGCGATAAAGGTTAAAGAGTAAAGACTTACAGACTAAAGATTTAAGAATATGCCCCACTCACATCAGGCATGGCATCGACCCAGCTAGTGTGAGAATATGGGGGGGGTAGGGCTTACATGAGGCATGGCATGACCCAGCTAGTGTAAGTACCGAATGAGGATCCCATATTCCTAAGGGACGTGACATGGCGATCACGCTCCGACGGGGTATGACATGGCGATCATACTCTGGAATGTGGCATGTAAAGATATAATGATGAGTCTATATTCCTAAGGAACGTGACATGGCGATCACGCTCTGATGGGGTATGACATGGCGATCATACTGGAATATAGCATGAAGATCCCATATTCCTAAGGGGCGTGACATGGCGATCACGCTCCGACGGGGTATGACATGGCGATCATACTCTGGAATGTGGCATGTAAAGATATAATGATGAGTCTATATTCCTAAGGAACGTGACATGGCGATCACGCTCTGATGGGGTATGACATGGCGATCATACTCTGGAATATAGCATGAAGATCCCATATTCCTAAGGGACGTGACATGGCGATCACGCTCCGACGGGGTATGACATGGCGATCATACTCTGGAATGTGGCATGTAAAGATATAATGATGAGTCTATATTCCTAAGGAACGTGACATGGCAATCGCTCTCGATGGGGTATGACATGGCGATCATACTCTGGAATATAGTATGAGGATCCCATCTTCCTAAGGAACGTGACATGGCGATCACGCTCTGATGGGGTATGACATGGCGATCATACTCTGGAATATGGTGTGATGCTGCACTTGAGGACGGCGATACGTAACGCTCAAGTGTAGACAGATCCAAGCACCCTAGGGACGGCGATACGTAATGCCTAGGTGTGCCGAATGAAAGAAAAGTAAAATTTTATGTATATGTATGAATTCAAGTGCAAGTTAAGTTAGGTACAGATGTTATGTTGCCAGTAGATTAATGTTATGTACATTTTATATGCTGATGTTATTATCCCTGGTATTATTCATGAATTAATTTTGTGTACGTTTCCCCAAAGGACCAGTATATGAGTAAAAAAATGAACTTTGCTTCGGATAAGACATATTTCGAAATGTAAAATTAAACAGTTTGTGCAGCATGTTCATCTTTTTCAAAATAAACCGAAGCAAACTGGAGACGACCATGATGACACTATGTATGAAGATTAGAGAATCCTACTGAGAATTTTATAATTCTCACTCCTATTTCCATGTTGTCTCCAGATGATTTTAGAAGTTTCCAAGGACGGCTGAAGTTGCTGTCAGACGAGGTCCGCTCAGGTAACAGTAACAGCTCCAGGGTATGGTGCTATGACTTAAGCATAGTACTGTGCTTAGGAGGGTGTTACATTGGAACCCATGTCCATTTTATACCTAATGTGAAACTCGGAACTTAGGAGACACATAAAAGTCTTGGAAGACTAATTGTGGCTTAAAGTCAGAGATTGAAAATCACACAGCAAAGAAATCACCTTAAAATTGAAAGTCAAGGACAACAATATGAAACCTAAAATACTTAAACCCGGAAGTCGAGGATCTTCAACATAAACTTGGAAGTTGGTATTAGAACATAAAACCTTATACCCGCATTTTGGAAGTCAAGGACTAGGATGCTTTAAAACTCTTATTACATGTAATTCTAAAACTTGGTCTAGGATCAATCTCGGAGATCGATTCACAACCCTGGAAGTCGGGAATCAAAACATTGATCTCAGAACTCGGAACCAATTCAATATCGGAAGTCAGTCTTAAGCTCAAACTCGGGAACATCAATAGAAATGAAAAGCTCTTGGAAATAAATTCGGAGATCAAAACTTGTGTTTGGCATTAATTCTATTGGTTTGGTTCCGACAGTTTAAAATACCGTAATCTCGCCGATTTCTTGTAAATCGGTAAATCGGTTTTGAGAAATTTTCTATGAAATCTCCAATGATTCCAACCTAATTACTTCATATCTAAATGCAATTAATTGCTAATTAATTGATCCTAAATAAATATTTAGTGAAATTTTAATTGACTTCACTTATTTGATAAAAACCCGAACAATTAGGTGAAAAATGATAAGAAAATTCCGGTGGATGTTACACAAGACGTTTTGAGTGCACTATAGTGCAAATCTTACACTATAGAGCGATCTCGAGTACAAAATTTAGTGGGCTTGAGCCTAACTTTGAGAATAGGGACTCGCAAGCTATAAAAGGCAACACATAAAGTCAGATAACACAACTAAACACATTCCAAGACAAAAGACTTCTACTGTAGAGATTGAAAGTAAAGACTTAAGGATTCCAAATTCATCAAAATCCCTTGTCTCTAGCTTCAATTCTTTATGGTGCTTAGTTCTTTTGTTTCCTTATTTCATACTCCTTTGTTGTTTACATTACTTTAGTCATGAACTAATTTACTGTTGCTAGGGTGTTAACGGACCCTTTTTGTATGACAATTTTACTTATGAATTGATGTTAATTATGCTTTTATCTTAATTGCTTAGCGTTTATATTTGTGCTTGATCACCAATTGATTGATTGGAGATTTATAATAACTCAAGAGAAAGTTTGTGAATATAGACTCTTAACATAAACTTTGTGAGTTTAGCAAAAATTCAAGATAGGGAAACACGGTTCATGCAATCAATATAAGGAATCACAGAGCTTCAACCTTTATATATATTAGTTTGTGCTTATAAATTAGGCAATCAGTTTAAAATAAAGAGTATTGATTAACCTTGATGGAGACTAGGAATAAATTAAGTAGATCTAACATGAGTTAATTAGGATAAAATTGATTAATTGAAATTTGCAACATCTTGAGCTGCAAGGGTAGACTAGCATAGGAGGAACCCTAAGATGTATGGCTAGAAACTAACTACACAAACCATCTTGGTGGCTAAAAATAAGCCACTCAAATTGTAGCTTAGGAGAATTTAATTTGTATTTCAAACCCACCAATGAGATTTAACCTACTAACTTAACTAACAAGCCAACCTAATTTAAGGAGTATGCCAACATTTCTTCCCCATTATGCCTTCAAAAATTTGGCCACCACCACCAACATTTTACCATCTTCATTTTCTTCCTTTCACCACCTCCATAGCCATGAGCTTCAAGCTCATGGTTGATGGCTTTTTTGGCCTTAAAATACTTTGCCCTTTTTATGAAAATCAATCCTTGTCTCCTCTACAAAATCCCTCTATCAATTTGATAATCAAGCATCAAATAGAGTCTCCCCACCTTCATATAGACTGTTGCCATGAAGGGAAAGGAAGGCTAGGAGTTGTTCTTAGCCTCTTTGTTTCCATAGTTCCAAGAATCTTGTGGTAGGTAACTTAAATCCTTAGCTTTGATGTCTTCTAAGATTATGTGGCTGATGAGATTTCTTTATACCATGCACAATATGCTTTTGTATGATGGTTATTAAGGCTCCTTTTTAGTGATTTGAGGTAGGGAAACTTCGTTTAGGTGGAAGAATAGAGCAAAAGATCAAGAAAGATACAAAACAGAGAAGCTATTGAGAAAGACCCTAAGAGCTGTCCATATAGTAAAGCTCTCATCTCAACATACAGAAACTCAAATTCGAGTAAAAGTAATTTTAGATGAAACTAGACTTTAAGATGAATCCAACTATGTAAATTGTAGAATATTGGACTTAGAAGTAGGTAGTTGAATTTCACTCCCTATCCTAACTAGAGTAGGAGATA
The DNA here is from genome assembly GCA_031439595.1 of Pterocarpus santalinus. NCBI lineage: Eukaryota > Viridiplantae > Streptophyta > Magnoliopsida > Fabales > Fabaceae > Pterocarpus > Pterocarpus santalinus. Next base: position 30,226,631 of record CM062529.1, read on the forward strand.
AGGGGTATAACTCGCACTACATAACTTTTAATTAATTGCAATTAATTTATTTAGAAAGCTAACACATAACAGATGATGCCCATAAAATTTCAGAATTAGATTATGAGTAAATTTCTCCCAGTAATTCCTTGAATTTGACCTATGCATTATTTAGCTCAAAATAGGGAAGCCTAATTGAGAAGCTCATAACTTGAGCTCTACTTACTCAAATTGAGTGAAATTATTGGGATTGAAAGATGATCCAAATATATACATGTTGGTACAAATTTTGGGTTAAAATGATCGAAATTGAATTTTTAGTGATTTTCTAAGTTTAGATAAGCGAATCTGTCCTGAAATAGGGTTGCCTTAAGTAAAACTTTAATAATCTAAGTTATACACCTCAAAATTTAATGAAACTAAAAAGATTCAAAAGTAGACTAATAGGGTTACAATCTATTAAATTTCTAGATAAAAATGAATTAAAATGAAATTTTGGTGCAATTTAGAAAAACATGAAAGATTTAAGGGAAGTGAAATAACCTGAGAATGTTTTGAGTTAGGGGTTCCACAAGCCATGAGAAATTCAATGGCTTGAAGTCATGCAATTCCATACCAAAGTAATGTTATATTGGTATATTGTTTATGTGATTATGATTGCTATGATTGGCTGACTGATTGAATATACTATCTACTTTGGGACCTTTTATATTTTAGCTGTTATACTGCCAAATTTTTGGTAGAAATATGTTAAGCTATGAGCACTTATGTGTTATTAACATGGAAATCATGCATGCAAGAGTATTTGAAACTAAGATATGAAATGTGTGCATAAATGCATATAGCATATTCATGCATGACTATGTACAAGAATGAAAAAGGATAAGAAGAAACTTGCAAAGAGACGTATCGAGCCTCCATCTCATAGTGGGCTGCGGCAATACTATCTAAGATGATCACTTGGGTCAGCCCTTGAACAAATTTAAGGGGAATATGCTGGTGTGAAAGTCAGGGGAAGTAAACCTGAAAATCATGTATAGGAATGAGTTTGGTTTTGAAAAGCTGGCTATTACCCAAAGGTGAGAGAGACCATTTACCTCTGGGGGCCCAAATACAGATGTTCAAATTACAAGTTAAGGAAAGAGATAAGAAAGTCAAGTGCACTTGCATGAGTCAAGTATGTGCATTAGCATATGCATACTTAAGTATCTTATTATGCTAAAATGCTATTATAATTATGGTTGAAATGTTATATTGTTACTATTATTACACGTATCATGAAATATGTCAAGTAGTTGTTAAAAGTAACCCACTTCAAAAAAATATATTTTCAAACTTAAAATTGAACTAGTGCCTATGTGTATGTGTCCATATTTTCATAATAAACCGAAGTGGTTGAAATGTTTACAATGACACCCTGTGTAATTAGTGAATTGAGTATACCTACTGAAAACTTAAAGTTCTCACTACCTGTTTGTATGTTTTCGTAAACATTCTAGTATATAGTCTAGACTTCAAGTCGATAACAAATGTCTTAGGATATATACAAAATGCAGGACCTGGACTTGAGCCTAGTTTGGGAAACGAAAGTAAGCGGCTGATAACCATGAAGTGACAATCATTGGCTGATACAAGTTCTATATACAATATTAATTAAGTTTTTTTTAAATTGTAATTATTTTATTTTATATGTATCGAATATTTGCATTTTAAATCTTTACTCAGCAAAGAAGTATCACGTTTTAAGGGCTATATATTATATTTCTTATTTAAATGTCTGTCACAGCTCCCGTAACAACATCTAGGTATAACTTCATGACTCAAGTATGGCGTATGTGTTTGGAGGGTATTACAAAATTCAAAATAATTGCATTTATAATAGATGAAATTAATTAGCCCTAGTATTTATCACATTACATTTATCCACACCCTTAGCATCCATTTGCATTACTATGTTCTTATTTGTTTTAATTTCATTTAATTTTCATTTTCTATATCCGTGAATTTATTTTGTCCAAATAGTTATTCCGTTAAACTATCCAGTATTTGATCTATTCTTGTGACCCGATACTTTTTTGATCACTTTATTACTTGTACAACTTAGTATATTTGTCGGAGCCGCACCATATCTATTATCAATTATATCTAACTAAATAGATTACCTCTAAGTGTCACATGACACCTACTAATTACAATTAAATACAAATCTTTCTTGCTAAAATACTCTCTCTCGCTTGTCTGTTCGAGCTGCTTGCTGCTCGCTGCTTCTAACTAAATTATTCGCGCTCCTCACCTATTGCTTCTTGCTTCCTGTTTTATTTTCTCGCAAATGTGATTAATTCTTGCTTCTATCGTTGCTTCCTCTCAAATCCGTCCTTCTATCTTCTCAACTCCACAGTAAGATTTACATGTTTATTTTTGTACTTTTATATTTATTATTGTATTTATTTATCCTAGATAGTTTATTTTATTTTTTATTTATTCAGTTTTAAAATATTGTATTTATGTTTATTATATACGTAACATCCCCGAGACAATAATTAGTAAATTAATTAGTAATTTGGGGAATTATAATAATAACCTTATAAACTAATAAATTAGAATTTTAATAATAATTGACAAATCTATGAAGTATTCCTGAATGCCGGGAATAAGAATTAGCTGGATATCCCAATTCCAGAATTAACCATAAATAATTTTATAATTAAATAAATATGTAAATATAGAAATGACTACTTAAAATAAATACACACGTAAATATTATTATTTCTATTTTACCAATAGACTTGAGGATAATAAATTTGATTAAATTATGTTACTTATTGAGAGAACCTGGTAACCTGGCAAGCCCCCGGGACCCCTTTAATAATTTCAATGGCTCAATTGAGCATGTCATAAGCGATAGTATGAATCTTTCTTGCCATAACAAAGTTATAGAGCACTAGATATATGCCTCTAATATTGAGTGAATTAGTTTCATGCATGCATTAAGTTACATGCATGGCCAATTCCATGACATTAAGTCATGTATTTTAACATCCATAACAATATAAACTCAACCCGATCACTTAGTACCCCACTACTTCATCATCTACGATCACCATCATCATCTCAAACCCCTCATCTTGCTCTCAAAAATTCAGCAACCCCTTAAGCCTTCAAGGCTTTGCATGACTATCTAAGCCACCTTGTTTCACTTTGCCACCTTCACCAACTTTGATCATCATCTAGTGCTCTTCACAACCACCTAAATATCATATCAAACTAAGAAAAAATTTCTCTGGGTCAGCCTTGCACAGCCTCGGCTTTCATCAACGAAGGGAGGGGAGGTTTTGGCTCTTGCTTGTTGGCTTCTTTTCCTCAAATCATCAACTCAATCCAACTCATAGGTAGGTAGCTGAATCTTTATTCCATTCTATGAAAATACTGATGTTGTTGATGGCATTAGAACCCTAGGATAGAGACTTGGTTCATGGTTGCAAACCCTTGAATTTGATTGCTAGTGATGATATGGTTCTTGATGGTGTGTTGATTATTAGGCCAAATCATGTACAAAGATCAATTAGCATGTTGAAAAATGTGTTTGAAACTGTTGCTAGGCTGCCTTGTGTGGTTTGAATATGTGGAAGCTTGATACACTATAGTTGATGTGTGGTGGTGTAGTATAAAGTTTGTTTCACTAGTGTAGGAAGGTTTAAATTTTGTAACTCCGTGTGTTCCAGTGTAAAATGCAGCAAAAACAGAGATAAACCGAATAAAAGTCAGTGGGAGTGGTGGTTTATACATGCATGGGTGTTGCACCAAAGATTCCTAGGTCACAAGCATGATATGCTAGCAATACGTGGTTGACTAGGTGCAGGATTCTGCATTTTGGCTTAACCTGGGCAGCTTGTATATCGAGCATCATATCATGACCTACAGAGCCTAAATTTTTATGAAACCAACTTTTTTTAAAAGCTAACACGTTGTAGCCGTAAACTGAATTTCCAGAGTTTTATAAAGTCTAGCTTCTCTGCATCAACTGCATTCTGCACAGCACTTACACCAGAAAGGGTTAATTTGAGTTGCAAGATTAAAAAATTTATGTAACTAATTTTATTAGAAAGCTAACATATAGGAGCACACCTCCACCAATTTTCACAGCCTTTGGACTTGTATTGCATTCTCAATACACATACAGCATAGTATTTAAACCACATGGTACAAACTACGATAGGGTGCTCTAAATTTGGTGAAACTAATTTTTCTAGAAAGTTCATACATAAGAGAACGTACAGTTAAGGATAATCCCCAGTAAATCATCAAATTCACGAGTTCTGCATAGTCACAACATAGGACACCACTCACTTCAGTTGGCATAAAATGAGCTACAGAGATCAGATTTTGATGAAACCTCTTTTGTGTGAAAACTGACATAGTAAGAGCACCTCTCCATAAAATTTCATGGTTTTTATATTTTTATGAAATTGCAGTACCTTTTTGAAGTTTTCAGATCACCACAGGTCTTACACAGAAGATATGCTTAAACCAGATTTCATAACTTTGGCCATAGGACCTGAAATTGCATGAGACTAGTTTCAAATGAAAACTTACTCACAATATTACCAAATCTCAGGTCTATTTGATCTAATTGTATTTACCATGAATTTTTAAACTTCCCCTGTAATGCTGGAAATCAGTGCAAGTTTCTGCATTAGCCCATATAGATCACACTAAACACATTAGCTCTTCATGAGACTTGTTACAATCACAACAGGGCATGCAGGGTGAATAGTTATCAAGGTTTTAGAATTATTGCCATGTGTTTGCATAATCAAATATCATCTCCAAGAGAATGTATGTTTCTGTAGAATTTGAGAACTGGACACAACATAGTTACGTGACTAAGTTCAAGGTAGAGTTGTATGATTTCTAAAAGGTGTCAAGCATTAGTTTTTCTATACTTGCTTCCTTATGCACATGTGTTTGAATTCTGTATGGTGGGAAGTCAACTTGTATGCTACCAGTATATATTGTTTCCTTTTGGAACATGATGCATATGCTTGAACATGCAACTTTTACCTCCATATTTTCATGAAATGAACATGTAAGAGGGATCAAATGAGAAAGGATCCCAAGAAATTTCCCTTTATTACTATGAAAGTTATGAAAGTTGCACGAAGAGGAATGAGCTCATATCCTATATTGAAGCAGACAAAGTTAAGTAAGAAGGGAGCCAGTCCCAAAGAGTAAGGCATGCCACATGACCACTTCGCGTAAAGAATGAAACTGTACCATGGGCAATAAGTTATAAAGCATAAGACATGTCATGACATGCATATTCTATTCATGATGATTATGATATGATTTTTGATCTCTTGAAAGCATAAGAAGCATAAGATCTTGCATGTAAACCCATGAATATGAGCTTTCTTGATGTCACATTTTAAATAAAAATGTGTGCATTAAAATCAATCTACTTCAGACTGTATACTTTCAAACGAAGTAAAAGACTTGTATTATTGTTTTTGAGTCTAAATAGAATTTTTGAATAAACTGAAGCAGCTGGAATAATGATGATGATACTTGTGTGCTATGTGATTCTAATACCTACTGGGAAATTATTTCTCATGTTTATATGTGTGTACCCATGTTGTTCCTGGTCAAGAAGATGAACTTGTGATCGCTTTCATTGATCCCATTGACTGGTCGTGGACCTACGACTCGGAGGGTTCCCTGGTTACCACAGTGGGGCAGTTTCGGGTCCAAGTTTACATCTCTTTTGGTCATCAGTTCCATCCTCCTGTATATTCCCCTCTCTTTCAGCTGAGTTTCCCTTGTGGAGAAGATGCTTACCACCAGCCACCACCATCAGAGCAGCATGGCTTGCACCTATTTCTTTTGTTCCATCCTCGAATCCCACAGCAGGGACTTCTGGGAACACTAACATGGATTCCAAGAACACATCCGAGGCCCTCGAGGCACCAACAGGGGTTTATACCCACGGGTTCCAGACTCCTTGTCACTCCCCTTGACTTTGCTAGGGATCTCTAGCTTTGCGCTGGATCTTTTGCTTGATGTAGATAGATGCATATGGATATGTTTATATAAGTATGGGTTGTATAACAAAAGATCTGAACTTGTGAAGAGTGACTGATCAAGATGTTTTGCCAGATGCATGTGAATATGCTAGGAGTAGTAGATCACTCAAGCTATATATATATATATATATATTGGAACTGGAATATGTATGCTGCCCGAGTACTGAACAATCTTTGCCCATATGAAAGTGTGCGCTTTCTTTATATGAATGTTTATATCGTTTATTACATGCCCGTTTTATTTGCTATGCCTCACGCGAACTATATGACTAATATATTGTACGAGAGCAGCGGCTTCCAGTATCACTTATAGTATTAATTATGGATAAAAATTTTTGTTTTGGTCTCTATCTTAGTATTATATTAAGGAGTTAGTCCCAACTGTTAAAAAATTATTGGATAATATTAATTTTTGTTGATATAACTAATAGAATCTAATATAAATATGATATGTTATTAATATACTTTTGAAATGTATTCTTTTAGACATTTTTAATGCCTAAAACAATCTTTTGGTAAAAATAGAAAAAAAAATTGAAACAATATCAAAACAATATTTTTTAGGTCGAAATGACCTCAATCGAGTTTCCCCATATCTCATATTAACTTATCTTAATTACATCAGTAAAAATTAATACTGTCTAATAATTTTCTAATGACCGGAATTAAACCAAAATTTTTTTATTATTTAGGACCTAAACCAAAAAAATTTTAATGTACGAATTAAAACCAAAATGAGCGAAAACTAGATTTAACCTAACATTAGCTCTAAAACCCGTGCATGTTTGTCGGTTCCTTTGTGCTCCCAAGTGATGGCTTTTTGGGGCATGGCCTTGGGATTCTATGCCAAAGGAAGAATGTCAAAGAGAAAGAGATATAGAAACAGCGAAACTTATACAAATATGAAGCACGTGGACATCCAATTATTTATATTACAGAGAAACTTTCCACATATATATAACTAAACACACTCAACATGAAATCATCGACATACATATCCAAGTTCATCCCATTCAAACGAAGGACGAACAGAGGATGCAAGCATCCTTATTCATAAAGTCCAAGTTCACACCGATTATTTAGATAAGCACTTAACCTTAAGCCAACCACCTTCTTTTTTAGTTGATATTTTTCTTTATTAACTGTTGGAGCTATGCCTTGAGAAGGTGACCAGCAATTTCTTTAGTACCCTTGTCTAAGTATTCCAAGTAGCCATATGGAGGTTCCACATCTTCATTAATCTTCTCGTATTCAACCGTCCATTTAACAGAAGCACCGCCACCATTCTTCTGAGTCACTTGAAGGATGAGCTTAAATACCTTATAGTGCTGACTGATATCTCCATCGAAGAGGTTGTATGTGATTGACTTGTTCTGCTCATCAACGGCTTCAATAGTCTCCTTACATGTAGTTACCTTACCATCTGTTGTTTCACAATCAGTTAAGATCAATAGCCCAAAAAAAAGGCGGAAAAAGAGAAGGCATATCAATTCAGATAGAAAAATAATTAATTAATCCTTTTTGTTTACAAATTAATTTATTTAGAAGCTTGATTACCTATGACATAAGTCCAGTGTTTAACCGAACCACCAATGCTATGCCAGTCATGACCTTCATGCAGCTTGGCTCCATGAACTCTTTCATAAAGGTTTTGAACATGGTGGAGTTGCTTTGAGAAGAGGCCGAAGAACTTTGCAGCTGGTGCTTGGACCACAATTTCAGTACCCAGTTTTCCAGTTAGTGCCATGTCTCAAGTAAGAACAACTAATATGAAGCAAGGTAGCAAACTAGGGTGAGAGATGAGGAAACATATTCAGCCTTATAGGACCTTATATAGAAAAAGAGCTACCCCCTTATGTTGCTGTCTGAATTATTGAATCGACATCTCACATCGCAGAGAGGGGTTAGTTGGCTTCTTCGATTTTGTTTGTTTTAAAATATAATTTGCAAGAATTATTTTCTGATCATGTCGATCACCATCGAATCACAAACAGTAATACACTCCATAAATTGTTTAAGACCAGTGCATGGTATGGACAAACTTAAATATTAAAGTAGTATCATAAAAAAGTAGTTCGTTATTCAGCTAAAACTCATTGTAAATTTTTGAATCATGATAAATCATCTATGACATCATTAAACAATTTCACTTTGTAATTTTAGATTTATTTTAAAATATGTGATCTAAGTGGATAACTTACACATGAAACATGCATCCCACGTCAAGTTTCATTAACTTATGTTTATCTGTAAAATATATTAGAGATTTTTTATTGGAGTTGTTACCTGATATTTTTCTTTCTTTTTTTCATATTTCTTTTAATTACAAAATTATTTTATTTTTTGCTTTTTTTCTCACCATATTTTTTTAAGCTGTCATCTATATTAGCATGTGGTTTTACCTTTTTAAAATTATCTTCATTAAGAAGTAACTAATGATATTAATTTACAGCTATTATCGTTAAATGAAAATAATTTTATTTAGAAAATGAGAGTAAAATTATAAACTAGAATCATATAATTAATAAATTTTCAAATACAAGTATGTTCAACATCAAAGATAACTACAAGCTAATAGAGGCTCGAGGTTTTAAGATCGAACCGTGATTGAAATGAAAGTGAATGGGAGTTTGACAAATGGTAATATATTTTACATGACACTAGTATTTTGATGCAACTATTACACAACACATAAGTCAATATATATATTAAGAAAACGACAAACAAATAATATGTTTTATAAATATATTTTAGTATGTTACAATAAATATAGTTTTTCAAATATGATTATATCCAAACATATCAAATAATAAAAATTTAAATATAAAATAACAAATACCACAAATAACAAACAATCGACAGAATGGAATGGTGGTAGGTTGTCTCATGTCAACACAGGAATATTTAATCAATTCCATATCTTTTTAGTATAAAATATATTTAATGCTTGTACGCATTTTAGCAAAAGTAACATTTGTTTTTTTTTTCCCCCTCTTCAGTATATAAGTGGCAAAAAAGTTGAAGCTTACAATTTCATACAAACTACTAAAGAACCTTTAGCATTTGCCCACTTCTAGTGGCTTTGACATTTGGTTTTCTAGTAACACAGAGTGGAGCTCATTACGGACTCATAAGTGGTCGTTTTTTCTTTTTTTCTTGTGGGTTTTGCATATTCATAAGTTTGATGTACAGAATTATGCAATTTTCTCAACCTCAACAATTTAAGCTGGCCAACATGATTTGGCTGGCTCAGCCAGTCAAAGATCAGTTTTGAAATTAGCAATATATTTCTCAGTGTTGATTGATGAGTGTATTTTATACCCTCTGGTTGAGGGCTGACCTAAGTCTTAGATAGTACTGCTTTAGCCCACGCTTGCTGGGTCTATACCATGCCTCACATGATAGCTTGGTACGTCCTTCTTGCAAGTTCTTATTATCCTCTCCTTTCCATATCTTATCATGCATGCGGATGCTTTGAGCATTCATAGATATGTCTTTTACCTTACTTCTCATATCATATTTTAATTATGCTTGCATGCATGACGTACATGAATATGACATATAAATATGAACATATTCAAACCATAATCACCCATAGCATAAGTTCTCATAAATTCCTATCGAAAATTCGACAGCATAACGGATCAAGTCCGCTTCCTTGTGAATAGTGTCAGGCTACCAGTATAATCAATTAAGTATGCAATTCAATGTAAAACAGCAAGTTACAACAACATTATTGATCATATGGTATGTCAAAATCGATAGAAATATCAATAGAGTTTTCTGCTCACTCTACCCCCTTTTGGTTGAATTTTGTAAAGTCCACCCTTACTCCTATTCAACTCATTTAGACCTAAATTTTGGATATGTCATAGCTCTATGTGTCTAGTTTCCAACTTTTTTAGTCCCATCTCATTTTGATCTGTATAACTCAAGTTATTTAAGTTTTACCTCGGCCTGCCCTGTAGCTAGCCAGAATTACACATTTAAAAGTAAAAATTCACTAAAAATCGAAAATCAGTCCAAATCATACGAAATTAGCATCATATTAAATCTAAAAGGACAAGCTTTCATATGAAATAAGTTTCATATCATTTGCATATGTATATTTTGAGATATGAGCCCCGTAAATTGACCCTATTGGACTACCTTGTTCCAGTCCAGTTTGAGTTTAAGATGAATTCATTGATGTACTGTGAATAATTGGCATGATTTTGAAATTTTTATGGGATGTTCCCTCATATGTTAGATTTCGAACAACATTGGGTTCACTCAATTTAGAGTTGTGTAAGGTGAGTTACACCCTTCCCAACTCATACTACCTAGATGAGAATCTAGATTTCTAAGTCAAACTTCAAAAATTCATAACTAATTCTATACTAATCCAATGGCCTTATATTTTATATGTATGGAAAGCCCTGAATTTCTAGTTTCATATAAAAATAGATTTATCAAATTTATTTGGCTATAGGCGGAGCCATACACTCCGCCGTATGGATTGCCAAGGAAAACCCTAACAGCTTCTTGGTTTGTCTCCCTTCTTCAAGCTATTTGCTATCAATTCCGATTTTAATCACAACATACATGCAAAATTAGTCATAAACCATCATCATCACTCTACATAACATCAATATCTCAGGTTATACATGACCACCATGCAGCCCCAAATCAGAGAAAGTGAGAAGAGAAGTAGGATTTCCTACCTTATCTAGTTGAATTTGTGTCTTTGATGGAAGCAACTTGTGGTGAGACTTGAAGAATGCATGAGAATAGAGTGAAAATGAGAGTAAAGAGAAGAGAATGAGATGAGCTTCAGCAGCAAATGGGGTGGCCAAAAATGACAAGGAGAGAAGGAAAGGAAAGGTGAAGATTTTTGGAAGCAAGATGCATGATGATTGGTGGATTTCACTTCATCATCCAATTTTGCTTAGCTTCCCTCCCTCAATGGCTGATCAAGGCGCCACATGAGGGGGTGGTTTGGCTAAATCCTAGCCATTGATCCTAGAGCACTTATAGAAAAATTTCTATTGGTCCGGTTTTGATAGTTTAAAATAGCGAAATCTTACCGATTTCTCTTCAAATCGATAAAACGATTTTAGAAAAGTCCTATGAGGTTTCGTATGGTTCTAATCTAATTCCATCACGTCTAATCTTTCTAGATCATCTTTCTAGATCCTAATTAATCCCAATTATTCGATGAAAATCGAACAACTAGGCGAAAAATGATAAAAATCCGGTGGAGGTGAGGCCAAGTTTCTCCACTATCTTGAGCAATACTTGGCGCCACTCATATGTGGTAGGGGTGGCTAAATTTCAGCCACTTAAATGAGGGTTTCTAGTAGAAAATTCTACTGGTTTGGTCCTGGCGGTTTAAAATACCGAATCTTCGCCGATTTTCTTCAAATCGGCAAAACTTTACTAAATGACTCTGAGAGAATTTCTATATCTCTATTCTAATTGTTCCTAAGCCTAATCCCTCTAATTAACATCTAATTAACCCTACTTAGTTAATAAGATCGAATAAATTGCTTGTTAACGTGAAATAATCGTTCTTGCAAATTTAGAGCTTTTCTATTTTCTATTTTCTGTGGCTAATGACATATCCGTAGTTTTGAGCAAGTCCAGGGGCACTCCATGTCATTTCACACAAAACTGCCTCCATGGCCCAATTGATAGAGATTTAAACTTTTATAGTTTCACCACGTGATCCTGCTTCATTTAAAATCTGATTATGTTAATTCTACCGATGTGGAGACATAAATGTCATTTTATAAAAAGTTCTAGGATTATTGTGTAAATATCCACTTGGGGTTAAAGTACAATTTCTAAAACTTTTGGGCAAGATTGTAGTTAACAAAAGTTGACAGGGGCACTTTTGTCATTTTCTAATTTTTAGCATATGGTAGTGCCATATTTTTAACGGCAATGTTATGCTACCCTATATTTTTCAGCGTGAGGATTTTCGGGGTATACCACTGCCTGAGAAATTCCCACACTGCCTAAGAGAAATAATTCAAAGTTTTTATTATACTCCACTTAAGAAAATGGGGGATGTTACAGTCTCCATATTCTTGTTACAAAAGTAGCTACCCTGGTCACTAATAATAGCCTTAGGCACTATGAACCTGCAAAAGATGTGTGATCTTACAAAATCTATAACAGCATGAAAATCATCAGTTTGGGTGGCCTTAGCCTCCACCACTTGGAGACATACATAATCAACAGCTAGAAGAATGTAAACAAAGCCAAAAGAAATAGGAAATGGACCCATAAAATCAATACCCCAGACATCAAAAATCTCGCGAAACAATAAGGGCTTTTGAGGCATTTAACATCCAAAGAATTTTATCATTTTTAAACAAGTTGTTCGTATCGAATAATTGAGGTTAATTAGAATTCGACTAAATATTTATTTAAGGGTTAATTAATTATCATTTAGAGAGACTAGATGTGAGGAATTAAATTAGAAACCTAGGAAACTCAAAATTTTTCCTAAACTGTTTTACGGATTTAAAAGAAATCGGTAAGATTTCGGTATTTTAAGCTGTCAGAACCGAATCAATAGAATAACGCACCCAAATTCTATGATTCTATGGCTGAATATTCAGCCACATATTTACCCATGGGTGGCGCAAGAAAAGCCACCAAGTGAAGAGGCTTGGTTGAAAATTGACCACAAAGATTTCATCCAATTAAAATTCAAAACTCCAACTACCTCATTAGAGCTTTTATAAGATTTTTCTTTCCTTTTTACTTCAGCAGATTTAACCCCTCCCTCACTCTCTTGCAGCTTCTTCCTTCCCTTCTCCTCTCAACACACTCCATCAAATCTTCAAGTTCAAACAAGGTTACTTCAATCTAAACCCAAATCTAGCAAGACTACACCTAAAGGAGTTAGAGATTCAACTTCTTTTCTTGTTTCCTTGGTTATAGAAGCTGCTTAGGGTTTCAATTTTTTTCACTTCTTGATGTGGTGTTTGGGTACATATGATGATTATTGGCTGGTTTGATAGCTATCTTTGTTTTTGAATTGAAGTGGAAGTGGAAAGGTTTAAGAATAGAGAGATGTAGGAAACTGGTTATGTAAAACCCTATGGCGTCCATACGTGTATTATGTACAGACCAAAATTTTGCCATCAAAATTTGATGAATGTATTTTTATATCAAACTAGACATTTAGAGCTTTCCAACTATATAAAATATAAGGCCATAGGGTTAGTATTGAGGGAGATATAAATTTTGGAAGTTTGACCTAGGTTTTTGAGTTTAATTTTGGGCAGATGAGGTTGTTCAGGGCAAAACTTGCCCTATACAACTTGGAATTGAGTGAAACTAACTTTGTTAGAAAGTTTACATATAGGAAAACATGCCATAAAATTTTAGAGTTTGATTCAATCATATTTGCTCCCAGTAATTCAAGGAAATCGCCTTAAGTCCAAACTGGGCTAAAACAAGGCAATCCAGAAGGGTCAACTTGCGAAGCTTATAACTCAAGATCTACTCAAGCAAATGAAATAGGATTAGTTGCAAATGAAAGCTTGTCCTGTTAACTTAATATGATATAAATTTCGTATAATTTTGACTAGTTTTCAATTTTTAGAATTTTTACCTTTGAGTGTGTAATTCTGGCTAGCTATAGGGCAGACCGAGATAGAATTTTAATAACTTGATCTGCATTTATCAAAATTAGATGGAACTAAAGAGGTAAGAAAATAGACACATAACACTCCAACATATCCAAAATTTAGATCCAAATGAGTTAAATAGAAATTATGGCTTATTTTACAAAAATCTGGTAGAGTAAAGGTGCAAAGACAGTAGCCATACTTCAAATACAACTAATATTTCTGAGGTTGATGTTGAATTGTGAATGAAATGTTGTGATTTTTCTGTAAAGTTAGTTATCTGAGTACTAGAATTATTCACGAAAAAGCGAATATGTTCCATCATGTTGCTGAAATTTCGGTAAAGCCTATGCATGAGTTATGAAATACATTTAGATACATGTGCATTTTGCAAGAAATTTACAAGCTGATTCTCTATTCTCCAATAGTGATCATCATCAATAGCTCCATTATCGACAACATTCCAGCAACCATATATCTAGAAACTAAAAAGTGGGTTAGTGAACATAGTAGCAAAGTGGAAATGAGTAAACTAAATACAGGAAGAAACTAAAGACTACTCTAAAATGACTTCTAAAAATTAAAACTGCTGCAAATGATGTTTTTGGGTTTTAAGAATATAAAACAAAAGGAATCACACAAAAAGAAAATTGAAAAATGCAAGAAAAATCAAAATAAATTGAAAAACTAGTCAAAGCAGTGGAGTTTGGGCAAAATAGGGTAGGGCTCACTTTTAATAGTGAATCATGCTCAAAATGCCAAAAAACCTTAAACTAGAAAGTTTTAGGTCAATTAAAAATAGTCCAATACGGGGCAGCACCTACTTATGCACCAAAAACGTCGAAAATGACCAAAAACATGAAAAACAAAGCAAGTGCAAGTATTTACAAGTCAAATAGCACCAACATCCCCGGAAACGATGCCAAAATTTGACAGCAAGTGTCATAGCCCGCTCCAAATTACAATTTTAAAACTTAATTACACTACTTGGAGGATACTGTAACCAAGGTCACTTCTCACAAAGATGTTGAGGACTATTTGATTAGCAATAAAGGGGGTTTTGTTTGCATGTAAGAAAACTAACAACTAAAATGGACACTAGCTCAAGGATTTCCTAAAGCCAAAGGCATATCTATCACAAACATGCATATAATCAAGCACATGGAGTATGGCTAACTTGAGTTGTTAGTGCGACTACTACTGGCAACTCTATAATTCACTTAATGACTGCCAAGCATTCAATTAACACACAATTAGTAGATGGTTAAAACCTCAACCTTCAATTAACTCATGGTAACCTTTAGCCGTAATTGCATTAGCCTAAGTCTCAATCAAGACCCAATTCTCAATTCTTTAGTTAATTAAACATACATCAAACAATCAGCCAATATACATCTACTTAACATCTCAGTCATGCATCCTCATATTAATACCATTCAATAAGAACACATAATTAAGATTGTCTTAATCATAAAGGCCAATCTCACTACCATTTAATCAAGTTTCATAATTAGGAAACCTCAACTAGCCAAGTTCATATTAATCAACCCCTAAATAATCACCCAACTAATTATCCAATTACATACCCACATAACAATGTCATTCAATGCAAGCATATAAAGAGTAAGAGACAAAGAATTAAGAAAACACATCATGCATTGAAATTAAAGAGCAAGGTTTCAAGATACAGCCCTTGAAACCCATTGGAGAATCCTTAAGTTAGCCTCCAACTCTACTCCTCCATGGGAATTTACAACCAAAATAGAAAATGAAGAGTGGTCGTGGAAACATGAGAAGGTGAGAAGAAGAGAAGAGAAGAGGAAGAGACAAAAAAAAAAAAGAAAGAAGACTAACCCACTCTCACTTTAGGAGAAAAGCTAAAATCCTAAGAATGAGACTTGTTTCTTAATTAAGTAATATCTTAAGTATTAATACATGAATTCCCGTGCATTTGCTTTCCAAAAGTGGGCCCAAGTAGCCCAAAACTCAAGATTACGCCTACTCTAGTGTTATGCACTTTTCTGGTTGCGCTATAATGCAACATGCTGCGTTATAGCACAACAATCAGTAAATCAAGTGTTGTTTCAACCGCAGGTTGTGCTACAGCGCAAGCTCCTAAAAGTAATTATGCAAAATTTAACATTCTGGTCACTTCCGAGCCCCGTTTGAGCCCCAATATCTCTGAATTAGCTCTCAGTGTCCGCATGAAAGTGTAGATATTTTTCTTGGCTTCAAAATGGACACCTCATTTGCTTCATTTTGATTTGGGATGAGTAAGTTATGCCTTGATATTTGTAGCATATTTAAGCTGAAATTTCAGCAATAGTAAAATTGAGCTTCTAATCAGTTCTAAGCCTCAAATCCCTCCAAGTTAGGTTCCTACAAGTCAAAAATAACATATATAAGGATCCAAAACTCTTGGAACTCAGTAAAACACAAAATCAAGAAAAAGGGCATGTTTATGTAAGAATTCACTAAAGAGGCAAATTGGCACCGGTGAGCTATGCAACTCACAGCTCATAGCTCACAATGCAAAGCCGTCAAAAAAGCTATGCAGACATAAGGTAAAAGCCTTTAAGAGTTTCAAGAGGAAGATCATGTGTTCTTAAAAATCATGCCCACAACAGGAGTAGGTAGAGTGGTTAAAGTCAAGAAGCTAAGCCCTCAATTCATCCGCCTTTTTCAAATCCTGAAGCGAATCGGATCAGTAGTATACCGAGTCGCTCTACCTTCACACTTATCTTCATGATGTTTTCCATATCTCCTAACTTAGAAAATGTCATCTTGACCCTACACATTTCCTGGAACCCGAGTCGATATAGTTAAGAGACGATTTGACTTTCCATGTACCCCCGGCATGGATTGTAGACAAAAGCATCAAGCAACTTCAGAAGAAGACAGTGTAGCTAGTAAAAGTAGTGTGGGGGAGAGAAGGTGCAGAGGATTATACCTAGGAGTTAGAATCTGACATGAGAAGTATAACACCCTCCCGAGTACGGTACTATGCTTAAGTCATAGTACCTCACCTAGGAGTTGTTACTGTCACTTAATCGGACCTTGTCTGGCAGCAACCTTCGGCTACCTTCAATCTTACTAGTCAACTCCACCTTAGAGAACCTTCTTTGAAACTGCTGAATCATCTGGAGATAACACGGAAATAAACATAGGAGTGAGAATTATAAATTCTCAGTAGGATTTATTAAACTAACATAAGCTGTGTCATCGTTGTCATCTCCAGTTTGCTTCGGTTTATTATGAAAAGGGTGAACATGCTATACAAACTATTCAATTTTAAAGTTCGAAAATATACTTTCCGAAGCAAAGTTCATTTTACTCATACACTTAAATTTCATGAATTATATTAGGAATCATAACTGAAACATAATAAAATTACAATAGCATTAATATACTGGGGACATAACATCTGCACATAAGTTCACTTGTACTTAAATACATGCATTTACATACAGTTTACTTTTCTTTCTTTTGCTTCCTTTTCATCATAAAATCTTTACATGCCACATCCCAGAGTATGATCGCCATGTCATACCCCATCAGAACGTGATCGCCATGTCACGTTCCTTAGGAATATCGGACCTTCATTCAGTACTTAAATTAGCTGGGTCATGCCATGCCTCATATAAGTCCTAGCCCCTAAACTCACACTAGCTGGGTCGATGCCATGCCTCATGTGAGCGGGGTGCTTGCATATGCTTTAATCTTTAGTCTTGAGTCTTTAGTCTTTAGCCTTTACTGCCCTTGGGTAGCCTGGCCTTGGAGTGAGCTCGTCAGCCCGACTCGTGACCGTCGTCACACCGACTCACCCACAAGGGGATTCACGTGCCTCTAGTCCTGGAGGGATCTCATTTTGGTCATGTGCCTCTAATTGAGGGATCTCTTTTGACCACGTGCTCCAAGGTAGAGGGTAACTGCCTTCACAAAGAGGGATTCAAAGTGCAACTGCCTCCAAGTGAAGGGATCCACATTCAATATATTCATATTATGCTTAAATCATCCTTGCATACATGAGTCTTATGAGCATAACGCATGGATGTTTATCACATTCATATAACTCACATAGTTCTGCCGAAATTTCGACAGCATAACGGATCAAGTCCGCTTCCCTGTGAATAGTGCCAGCACACCAAAACATCAATTTATCACAAAGGTCATAACATCACATTTATATTCCAACATTAAACTCGTAACAACATCAAATTCATTAAGGCAAAATTCCTGTCTCAGCATATTCAACCAACCCGGTTTTTATAATTCAAGCCATAATTTCTATTTAACTCATTTGGACCTCAAATTTAAGTATGTTAAAGTGTTATGTGTCTATTTTCTAACCTCTTTGGTCCCATCTAATTTTGACATCTACAACTCAAGATATCTAGATTTTATCTCGGCCTGCCCATTGGCTAGCTAGAATCAGGCAACTAAAAGTAAAAATCCACTAAAAATCGAAAACTGACTCAAATAATACGAAATTGGTCTCATATTAAAGCTTAAAGAACAAAGTTTTATTTACAAAAATTTTCATCCCATTTAACTTAGTAGGACTCGAGTTATAAGCCCCGAAAACTGACATTCCTGAACTACCCTATTTTGGTACGGTTTGGACATGGGGCAACTTTCTTGGATCACTGGGAGCAATTGGGATCTTATCTAACTATGAAATTTTTATGGGACATTCTCCTATGTGTAATATTTCTAAAAAAGTCAGTTTCATTCATTTTCAAGTAGTATAGGGCGAGTTCTACCCTGAACAACCCAGTCTGCCCAGAGTCAGAGCCAAAAACCTAGGTCGAAATTCAAAAATTCATAACTCTCTCAATACTAATCCAAAAGCCTTATATGATATATGTATGGAAAGCCCTAGATGTCTAGTTTCATATAAAAATAGTTTCATCAAATTTAATCAGCTGTAGGAAGAGCCGTACACTCTGCCGTACAGACTGCCGAGGGATTCTAGGTTTCCAGCTTCTCACATCTTCATCCTTTTACCTTTTCTTACCTCCTAAACGAATTTAACCCCAACAACAGCCAAAAAACCAGCCAAATAACATCATAATCACTCAATTACCTCATGAAGAATTGAGTAAATAGAGTCACCAACAATCACCCATAATCAGAATAACAAGATAAGAATTGGAATCCTACCTTTATTTTGATGTAATAACTAGCTAATCTTGAGTTTCAATGGAAGATATGGATTCAAGTGGTTTGATGGAGGCTGAAAGAGGATGAAGGAGATGAAGAGGATGAAGAAAAAGAGGAGAGGAGGACTGATGGAAAGGGAGCTCGAAAATATGAGTGGAGAAGGAGAAAAATCTGATTGCATTTTGAGTGTTTATCTTGAATTTGATTGGTCCACAATGCTTGGCTGAAATTCAGCCAAGCTTCTCCATGAAGTGTGGCCTTGTGGCGCCACTTTTATGGGGCAAAGTGGCTGAGTTATCAGCCTTAGATGCTAGGGTTTTAAGCTTGCAATTCTATTGGTCTGGTTCCGACAGTTTAAAATACCGTAATTTTACCGATTTCCTTTAAATCGGTAAATCGGTTTTGAAGAATTGTGTGAGGTTTTTGTAAGTTTCTATCTTAGCTCTAACTTCTCTAATTTAACCTCTAATCAACTTCTAGCTAACCTTTAATTAACTATTTAATTAACTCTACAAATCCAATAAAATCGAGTAAATCGATTAATAGTGTACATTAAATGTTTTGCAAAATTTTAGGGACTTCTGTTTCTGTTTTTCAAAGCTAATGGTATTTTCATAATTATGGATAAGTTTAGGGGCATCCCATATCATTTCACATATGGATACCTCCGTGGCTCAATTGGCCGAGGTTTAGGTTTCTACGTTTTCGCTACGTGATTCTGCGTCGTTTAAAATCTTATTTTACTAATCCTGTTGATATAGAGACCTAAATGTCATTTTCTAAAATATTCAGAGGCAAAGCTGTAAATAATATATAAGGACCTAAAGGTCATTTTCTAAAAGTTCAGGGGTAAGATTGTGAATAATAAAAGTTTATTTTTATTATTTCCTATTGCGTTATATGGGGATGTTACAAGAAGGAAGTATCCTGAATTATTTTCAGGTACTAAATTTTGAGGGCCAATTTTTTTTGCTAAAAAGGTAGTATTGTAAAGTCCGAAATTTTAGGATGTCCAACTTGCTTTATTAATCGATTATTTCGATTTAATTAGACACGTACAGTTAATTAGAATTCTATTAGTGGCTATTTAGAGCATAATTAGAAGTTAATTAAAGAGATTAAGGATAGGGAAAGTTAACATAGACATGCAAAAAATTTAAAATGGTTACTAGAAATGCTTTGCTGGTTTGAAGGTAATCGGTTGAGCTTCGATAATTTAAACTACCAAAACCGAATCAATAAAATTATATATCAAAAACCCTAAATTTAGTGGCTAAGAACTCAGCCACTTTCATCTCTAGTTGGTGCCACCATAGCCATAGATGAGAAGAAGTGTTGGTTAAATCTCAACCATCCAAAGTAATGACCAATCATGGATAAAGATTTCAACTACCAAGCCCTTAAAATTTTCATTATTTCCTCTTTGGTCCTTCATTTTGGTCGACCACTTTGACGCCCTTTTCTCCATCTTCTTTTCTTCTATTCCATCGTAACTCCACTCCACTTCCATCTTCAAGCCTCACTCACCCTCCACCTCAAGATTTTGCATCTAGCCAACTCCTACACCCATCTAGAGGTAGGATTTCATCTCTTTGTTTAATTTTGTGAATTTGTTAGCTATCTCTAAACTCTTTTCTACTCATATATTGGAAACTCTATTGAGTTTGTAGGATGTTTTAAGGCTGGATTAGTATGCATATATTGGGTTTGAGTTGAATTGTTAAAGAAAAACTACAAGAGAGATCAAGCAGAATAGATTGAACTAAAGAAACCCTAGGGCATCCGTACTTGTTAAGTGTATGACTTTGCACATAGCCATCAGAATTTGATAATTTTAAATAATACTAAACATCTAGAGCTTTCCAACAATATAAATTATAAGGCCACTAGATTAGTATTGAGTGAGATATGATTTTTTGAATCGTACCCTAGATTTCTACCTCTTGACCTGATCTAAGTCAGTTGTCTAGGGCATAACTTGCCATATACAACTTTAATTTAAATGCAGCCAAATATGTTAGAAAGCCTACACATAAAGTAATATGCCATAAAAATTTTAGAGTCATATTCAATCCTTCTTGCTCTCAGTAATTCAGTAAAGTTGCCCTATGTCCCGACTAGGCAGAGACGCCCTTTTCTCCATCTTCTTTTCTTCTATTCCATCGTAACTCCACTCCACTTCCATCTTCAAGCCTCACTCACCCTCCACCTCAAGATTTTGCATCTAGCCAACTCCTACACCCATCTAGAGGTAGGATTTCATCTCTTTGTTTAATTTTGTGAATTTGTTAGCTATCTCTAAACTCTTTTCTACTCATATATTGGAAACTCTATTGAGTTTGTAGGATGTTTTAAGGCTGGATTAGTATGCATATATTGGGTTTGAGTTGAATTGTTAAAGAAAAACTACAAGAGAGATCAAGCAGAATAGATTGAACTAAAGAAACCCTAGGGCATCCGTACTTGTTAAGTGTATGACTTTGCACATAGCCATCAGAATTTGATAATTTTAAATAATACTAAACATCTAGAGCTTTCCAACAATATAAATTATAAGGCCACTAGATTAGTATTGAGTGAGATATGATTTTTTGAATCGTACCCTAGATTTCTACCTCTTGACCTGATCTAAGTCAGTTGTCTAGGGCATAACTTGCCATATACAACTTTAATTTAAATGCAGCCAAATATGTTAGAAAGCCTACACATAAAGTAATATGCCATAAAAATTTTAGAGTCATATTCAATCCTTCTTGCTCTCAGTAATTCAGTAAAGTTGCCCTATGTCCCGACTAGGCAGAGACAAGGTAGACCAATTCCTTCAACTTTGCAAGCTTATAACATGAGCTCTACTTATCCAAATGCAATGAGACTTATTGGAAATGAAACCTAGTTCAGTTACTTTAATATGATATAGTTTTGTTATAAATCTAATTTAATTCCTATTTTTGGTGGACTTTTACTTTTCAGTGTGTAAATTTGCCTGGCTACAGAACATACCTAGATAAATCTTCAATTACTTGAGTTATACTTATCAAAATCTTTTGGGACCAAAAAGGTTAAAACCTAGACATATAATAATTTAGCATATTCAAATTTCAGATCTAAATGAGTTAACAAAAAATTATGGCATAATTTACAAAACCGGGCAGAACTAAAGGTGATTATCAGAATTACCAATCTAAAGAATTTTACACTGTAATACATGTATGAACTCAAGTCAAGTTTGAATGTTGCAGAATTTATATCAATGTTGAAAGATTGACATATGCTATTGGTTCTACTATTGTGACTGATTTTCTAGTTGAATAGCATTATTCACAAGGAAGTGGACTTGATCTGTTATACTGCCGAAATTCCAGCAAAACTTATGCACAAAATATATACTTGTTGATGCATATGACATTCAAGCTAATCAAATCTTGATTATGAAATTCATAAGAGTTATAAAGCATTCCATATTACTTGGGCTAGCCTAGGAATAAAGTTAAGGGGAGTAGATCAGTGGAAAAATCAGGGACAGTAAACATGGCGATCTTGTATAAGAATGAGCTCGATCCTAAGAAGCAGAATATTACCTAGGAGTTATATGGCCGAAAACTCCTAAGGGACCAAGTATGGAAAAATCTATGACATATAAGTTAAAGAATTAATGAGGCAAAGTGCATTGCATTTTCATGCATTAATACATTAATGCATTGATATAGACGTGTTAAGTGCACTGTTAAATATATGTTCTTTTGTAATCATTACCCTTGTTTACACTTCATCTTATTATATGTGAGATTATGTCTGATATCTATTCTATATTTTACTGCCTTAAGCAAAATTCAACCTTATTTCGATTTGTGCTTTCTTCAATCCAAATGAATAGGAATAATATATTTGTTATCCACCTTTTTATAATTAAATAAAAACCGAATCAATTGAAAATGAACGTGATGTCAGATTAGTGTAGTTATAGGAATCCTACTAAGAATTTTATAAATTCTCAGCCTACTATATATCCACGTCATTCTCAGACCATGGACCAGACGACGATGGGCATCCTGTTCATTGAGTTCCCTGACTTGCAGATTCACATAGACCAGGTGATAGAATCCATATATATCACTAGTACCTACCGCTTCCATCTATACTTTTTTTTTTTCCATAGAGATTTTGCCATTCCTCCTTTTCACCCTTTTGTTTGACCCCGCTGCACCCTTTTTAGCCATACCCTGCATATGGCGCACCCCGCACCACCTTAGGTAATTCCCTCTCTCTCCCTTGATGATGATGATGACCCCTCAGAGGCTTCAACATCATCTTCTGGCTCATCCTCCAGACCTAGTGATAGCTACACCCTAGCGGAGCTCGGCATGGCTAACGGGTTCCTGTCGTCTACATACAACTAGAGGCATTAGCCACCCAGGTGATTGTAGTGTATAATATAGCCCTATTTTGGCACATTTATGACCTTGGGCCATAGATTTAGTTTCTTTTTGTATTCTTAGAGGGAAATGTCCTTTGAGGACCATAGGTGGTAGAACTTCATGATCGCAGGTCGGGTTCTATTGTTTGATGGTTCCGCCATTTTGTACCCACTGTTTTATATGTACATGTACTACTGAATATTTTGACTATATATTTTGAATTTTATACCGACTGTTTTACATGTACATGTATTATATTATAAGTTTATTTCTACCCGAATTATTGATCTTTCTTTTATTATGCCATGTTATATATATATATATATAGCCTACGCAAACTAATGTCAAACTAGTCGTCGTGTTTTACGATAAAAACTTACTCAACCTAGTCAGTAAATTAAGGATAGGCGAATTAAAGCAATATCCGCCGCACGTAATAAACTACCAGGTAAATTATTATGACTTAAGCATAATAATATATCTGGTAGAGTGTTACGCATAGGACTTTAATTTTACAGAAAACATAAAGCCAAGTATGCCTTCCTACACGTACGAAGTAAAAAACCAAGTGAGCTCCAAGTGCTTTAAGCTTGAAACAATACTCTAAATGTGCTCTCTATTGAACAAAAGAAGAAAAACCTTAAGTCAACTAATAATACTAATTAAATAAATGGAGTGACAAAAATAGGCCAAACGAAAAAAAAAAACTAAACTGATTAAAATTAAATGCTCAATAATGTGCCTAGAGCACAATAATGATTTTTGGTGGTGGTAACATGGCTTTAGCAGCAATGGAGGAGGGGTTTGCCATATAGGAATAAGAGAATGGAAGAGAAAGAGAAGGGGGTAGGGGGGAGAGAAAGTGAGTTGATGAAATGGGAAGAAGAAGGGGGCATCAAGTTTTTACACCCAATTATTGCATTATCGATATATTTTTATTAATAATTCAATTAATGAAACGAATCATTTCATTAGTCCATATTATATCTATGAAAAATCCACCAGTAACAAAAATAAATGGAAATTCCAAGCGACATTGGCACATATTCAAAATTTTTAATTATCAATGGATATTTAGTCAGTAATTTTATTTTCTAAATAAGAAAGTTATTTTTTAAAAAAGATAATTTTTTTATTGACAATAAAGTATTATTGATAGAATTTTTCATCAATAAATTATATTTGTAACATGAAAATAATGTTAAATTGAAAATTAACTTATTGATGGAATAATATATTATTTTTCAAAAATAAATAAAAAATATATTTGCTAACAGTACTATTTTTGATGCAATTACCAATGGGATTGTCCATATTTTTAAACATTTCATCAGTAATTCCTATGGTTGGTAATCCATTGGTAATTCACATATTTCTAGTAGTGGCAATCGAATACAAGTTTCTTAACAAACACATACCAATACTATAAGTCTCAAATACATAAATTTAAAATAGTATGCATGAGTTCAAGAAAATATCCATAAATAAAAGTATACAAATCCCAAAAGCTTTCTAAAAATATACATAAGTCCTTATAGCTTTTAGAAAAGCATGCATAAGTTCTAAGGGCATAACAAATTACATGAGCCATTTAAAGCCAATATCATCACATATAGCATTAGATTGGCACGATCATTGACTTCACTCTTAATTTTTTCAATATATTCATTGTCATCCAAACAATCTATTGGATTCTTATCACAATGGTTCTTTAGATGCTCTATTAGCTTCTCATTTCTCTCTTTGGTCACTTTCTCAATGTGAACACAATGCCTATATGTAGATAAGATATAATACATTGACTCATTGTCTTAGGTCGTAGGCTTGTAGCATGGCATTTTTTTGGAAAAGAAAATTACAACTCTTTAAAGCCAAAAAAAAAAAAAAACACCATTATACTAAACCATATGTCTATATAAAGTCTTGCTGAAAGCTAAACACTAAGTTAAAAAAAAAAATATAATATTCACACAAGTTTAATGCACCTAAAAAAAAATGATGAATGAGTTTGGTTGAATTGTGTGAGTTGAAAATTTTTCAACCCACAATCCATCCCATAGCTTGTGGTTTTGAAAATTTTCAACCAAACCCAACCCCGATACCGAACCCATATTTTGTGGATTGGATTCAACCAAAATCCATGGATTCATTGATTGACCCAACCTTATGGATGCCCATAGTCAAATGTACAAGATTTCTGCCTTGACTAACCATTATAATAAGAGCTTGGTCCAACATCATCATCTTCATTATGATTATGATGATGATGATGATGGTGATGAATATTATTGTTATTATTATTATTATTATCATCATCATCAAAAGACCAGTTAAATTAAATAATTATATGGTATATCTATTTTATTAATAAGATAATGACTTATAAATTGAATTAATGATTCAATTAAATAATTTGATTATTGGTATATTTATTGAATAAGTATACTAAATTAACGTTATCAAATTATTAAAATAATAATACCTTTTCAGAAAAGACAAATAATTACAATGATGTCATATGGCATAAATCTCATTGCTAAAATACATTTTATATGATAATATTGTATAATGAATATCTCCTTTCTAAAGTAGCTAAGCAGTATACACGAGTTCAATTTCTTATTCTGTTCGTCTATTATATTCATGTTTATTGACAACTTGATATTGAATTGTCTGAACTTCTGGTTAATTCTTCAATCCCTCCGCCGTTGAAGATTTGGCAGATAAAACTGAAAACAATATAAAGCACATGGATATCCAATTATTTTGTATTACAGAGAAACTTTCCAGATACATATAACTTAACACACTTAACAAGAAATCATCCACATAAACAGATGATGCAAACATCCTTCTTCATCATGTCCAAGTTCACGCTGATTATTTAGACAAGCACTTAACCTTAAGCCAAACCCATTATTATTTAGTTGTTATTTTTCTTTATAACTGTTGAAGCTATGCCTTGAGAAGATGACCATCCATATCTTTAGTACACTTGTCAAAGTATTCCATGTAGCCATATGGAGGTTCAACATTGTCATTGATCTTCTCGTATTCAACGGTCCATTTAACAGAAGCACGGCCATCATTCTTCTCAATCACTTGAAGGATGAGCTTAAGGACCTTATAGTGCTGACTGATATCTCCATCAAAGAGGTTGTATGTGACTGACTTGTTCTGCTCATCAATGGCTTCAATAGTCTCCTTACATGTAGTTACCTTACCATCTGTTGTTTCACAATCAATTAAGATCAATAGCCAAAAAACTAAAAAAAAAAAAAAAAAAGAAGGAAGCATGTTGATTCAGATGGAAAAATAATTAATTGATCCTTTCTGTTTACAAATTAATTTGTTTAGAAGCTTAATTACCTATGACATAAGTCCAGTGTTTAACCGAGCCACCAATGCTATGCCAGTCATCACCGTGATGCAGTTTGGTTCCATGCACTCTTTCACAGAGGTTTTGAACGTGGTGGAGTTGCTTTGAAAAGAGGTTGAAGAACTTCGCAGCAGGTGCATGGACCACAACTTCAGTACTAAGTTTACCAGTTAGTGCCATGTCTCAAGAAAGAAACAACTAATATGAAGCAAGAAAAGTAGCAAACTAGGATGAGAGATGGGGAAACAAATTCAGCCTTGTAGGACCTTATATAGAAAACGAGCTACCCACTTTATTGTCAACTAGCTGCCCACTGTATTGCCAACTTTGCTATTGGATCGATTTCACGGAAGAATTAGTTGGCATCTTAAATTTTACTTTGTATTAAAAATTTAAAATATACTCCCTCCATTTCACAATAATACTTGTTTAAGGTAATGGCACAAAGATTATAAAAATAATTTAATAGTTTCAACTTTTTAAAAAATATAAAGAAATTAAAAAAACTAAAACACTCTTTAACTTATTGAGGAGTCAAATTAATTAAAGAATTATGATAAACCAATAGCAAAGATGTTGAGAAAGTAAAATAATTACAATTAATAAAAACAAGAATAAATTTAGTACAAAATAATTAATTTTTTTTATTTGAATTCTAAAATAATAAATAATATGAAACAAAAGTTTTTATTTAAAATGACTATTATTTTAGAGTTTAGGGTTGTAAGAAGTTTATAGCCATCATTATTTGATATCAAATATTCTACTCCATAAATTTGATTTTTATTGAAATTAAAGCCAGTGGACCGGTGCATAGTTACTCATATTTAATAAATCAGAAAATACTTCTCTTTTGTAAAGTGGTTTAACCTAGTAAGTGTTTTAAAAAAATGACGTGTGTTATTGTAATTTTTCTTTAAAAATTAAATTTTAAATCGTTTTGAATTGGTTATGCATATTTTTTTCAATATTTTATAGATTTAACTTGGATTAAACGTCTATTTCCCTTATCATTTTAAATATTTCTTCTCTTCTAATTTATATTGTTCAAATTCCTTTTAAAGTTCTCTAAAATTTAAACATACCCTTGCATTGAATAAGATGCTTGCTAATATATATTCAAGATAATGTTTTTTCAAAAAGAGTTTATTCATAATTACACTAAAAAAGAAATGAACAAACAACAGTTGGTTGAAGTGGTAAATAATCTGCACTCACAAAAAGAGGATTACTTGGATTCAAATCTTAGAAAAGGTAATTGTTGGAAGAATCTTTTAGTCGCGACAGTGCCCGAGGGTAGAGGTACCTTAAAGACCAAAAAAGAAGAAGAAGAAGAAGAAGAAGAAATGATATATTTATCATTAGATCATTATGTGATGTAAAACAATAATGCCTTTAAATGAAATTAAGGGTTGATGATGCCAATACTAAAAGTATTTCTAAAACTCTTTATTAGAATCCTAGTTTTCTGTTTTATTAGTTTCTCTTCTATGTTATAAGTAGACACATTACTATAATGTACCATTAATTTTTGTTTCAATAAAATTAGTGAGGTTTAATTTCTTACCTCTGGCTTTGTGTGAGTTGTCTATAATATTCTTGGTTTTAGTTTCTCCATAAACAACAAGCCAAGAATTCCTTATTCTTATTGCAAGGAACTCTGTCATGGGTTGATCAAGGGTCGCAGGAGCTTAATTATGCTAAGGTTCTTATTCACGTATTTAGTATGGGTTGAGGGCACCATTCGATTCCAAATCTCTTACGGGAATGCATTTCTACATGGGGTTTGTATCAATTTGGTAATCAAAGCTTTGGGTCGATCTATCCTTTCTTTTATTTGCTATTTTTTGTTTTATATTTTTGTTTCTTTCTATAATCAATTCCTCGATTCATAATTTCTTTCTCTTTATCTTCTTCCTGTCAGTTAAAAAAATAGAGGAAAAAGTAGACCGAAAAAAAGGAGAGGAAACATGAAACAAAAAATGGAAACAAAAAGAGTGCGAAAAAATAAGGAAAAAAAATGAAAATCTCTTCTCTAAAAAAATATGATAGTTATTCAGGTTTTTTTTATATAGATTTTTGCACTTTCTATTGCACTTTCGCTGCCAGCACACTATTGATAAACAAAAAACATCAGGCTTTGTTTCATCAATTGCAATTGAATTCTTTTTTCAATGACTCATTGTTCCTTAATTCTTTATTTGTTGATGACTACTCAAACCTAGTATATCAGTTACTCATAGTTTATCAAGAGCTTAAGGGATTTTCGAGTGATAAAAGGTAAAAGTGGTGAGATCATTAAAGGGTAAAAGGCCAAGAAAACACAAAGTGCAAAACAAGTGGATTGAATGACTATCCTACAAGTGTAAACATGCGAGGGAGTAACAGGCAAGGCCTCATTTTATTTGGGCTAACCATTTTCCGACAAGCAATTTTTTTGCTAAAAACATGTCACATACAAAATCATCATAAGCTAAGGTGGATGAAAATTTTACAACGAAGGTAATGCAGCAACACTTCCAGTGCCTTAGCTTGACCTTAGAGGTGGTGAATGAGTGACTGTCAAAGTGTGAGATGTCTATGACAAAACCTAGTAGAAGATAGCCTATTTAGACTGATAATGGAGGATTGGCCAAAAGTCCTCCAAAAGACAATCTTAAAGCTGATGAGGACATGGAAGAAATCTACAAAAAATATGAACAAGTCTAATGCAATCAAAGATGAGAAGGGAGGCGGAGAATAGAACATAGATCCCCAAACAGATAAGACAATAATATAAATAGCATAAAGTTGAAGATTCCTTTTTTCTAGGGCAAGAATTATCTAGATGCTTACATGGAGTGGGAGAGAAAAGTGGAGTTGGTTTTTAACTGCCATAATTCAAGAGAAGAAGGTAAAATTAGCTGTTAATTTTACTAATTATATGTTATTTTTTGGTAGGAACAAATGATTTTAAGTAGGAGGAGGCACAAGAAGAGGCCCGTTGATATATGGAAGGAGATAAAGAAAGTCATAAGAAGATGTTTCATTCCTACGCACTACTACAGGGAGTTGTACTGTAACATCCTAATAAACTCATACTACGCTTAAGTCGTATTACGGCGTTTTATTAGTTGTTACTTATGCTCGTGGAAAATTAAACTTTACTTGAAATTAAATTATGCGAAAAATACGGTAGGATTTTTTTTTGAAATACGTCGTCGCTTTGCAGTGCTTTAAAAGGTAAAGCCTTGAGCGAGAAGATAAAGAAAGAGCGTGTCGCATAAGATACATGACCCAATCTCATAAAACCAGAGAAAGATAAATAAATAGCAATTCACAAATACATTGCATTACATAACTAATCATTACATCCATATAGGTTCATATATATATATATATATATATATATATATATATGTATGTATATAAACATTACATCGAGGGAGGGCCATGGATGTGCCATGACCTAAATACTAAACACAAACTTAAATTGACATCTTCCGTTGCAAAAAGGGAATGTAGCAAGATGCAGAGCTACGGCAACTACAAGTCCAAACCAGCATTGTCTAGCGTCATACGTCTGCTCACAGTGTGGGGGATTCATGCTCCACTCCATCAGATTCACCATCGAATTCTGGTGACGATGCAGAAAAGTAACTAGAGTGAGAAATAAGATTTCTCAGTAGGACTCGAACCCGACACGGAGGTGTCATCGTCATCGTCCCAGCCACTTCGGTTTTATAATGAAAACAGTGAGCATGCATAAGATTCAGTTCTTAGGTTTTCGAAAACATGAATATCCGAAGTGGATTCAATTTTAACATACTCTCTAATCATTTATATCATAACATACTTGAGCATAAGTAAAATCACATAAAACATGCATGAATGTGCTATGAGCTTCTCTTAACTTTTTCTCTTTAAGGGTTTGGACCGAAGTCCCTTTTCTTTTCTTTTCTTTTCTTTTCTTTTCTTATCTTAAGTCCTTTTCTTTTCACCCACTAAATATAAGTGGTAATGAGCTCATACCGTGGCCGTTGCCACCATAAAATTTCGGTACTTACACTAGCTGGGTCATGCCATGCCTCATGTAAGCCCTATCCCCTATACTCACACTAGCTGGGTCATGCCATGCCTCATGTGAGTCGTGGGTGAGGGGAAACTTAAATTAGGTCACCTTCCCTTTTG
This sequence comes from Pterocarpus santalinus, assembly GCA_031439595.1. Taxonomy (NCBI): domain Eukaryota; kingdom Viridiplantae; phylum Streptophyta; class Magnoliopsida; order Fabales; family Fabaceae; genus Pterocarpus; species Pterocarpus santalinus. The sequence goes on from CM062529.1 coordinate 30,257,442, forward strand.
AAAGATCATACCCTTAGTTCATTATCTTCTTATTAAAGCTTATGATGCAAAGTTAGTCTGATTCTTTTTCCACATTTAGGCGTTACATATCGCCGTCCCCAAATGTGGTTTCTTTATCAATCACCTCTGGGCGTTACGTATCGCCGTCCCCAAGGTGTTCATATTTATTAATCCTTTCATGTATATCAGTATGCATCATATTATCAACATATCATGTTCGTATCAACATCATTCACTATCATATCATCATCATATTATTGTCATTCTTATCATCATCGTACCACTATCATCATCATCATCATCATCATCATCATATCATCATCATCATCATTATATCATATCATCATCATCATGTCATTTGTCATCATATTGATACATAGAGGCATACATATCACACAAAGTCTTATGAGCTTAGCTTAGTAAACTTGGGTACAAGCTTTTAACTGATTTGCTTCTTGCAAAAATTCTTTTATTAGGCCTAGGGCCAATCTTGTCTATTATTCTCTTTGAAACTTTTTAAGTTGAATTATGAAGGTTTTCTAATACTTAGTGTAAGGGTATTAATGTCTTAAAGCTTATTCTTCATTAACCTTTAACTTTTACCCTCACTAGTTTTACTTTTATAGTGGGGCAGTAACTTCAAAAATTCACCATAATTTCATCTTTTACTCTTTTATTTCGAATTTTGGTATACTTATACTTCTCTGAGTCTATTTTTAAACAAAACAAACCCCACTCAAAAATTCATTTTGTAGCTTGAGTTATGCATATTTTATTCTGATTGTTTAGAATTGAAAGTTCATCTCGGGTTAGTGACTTTTAAACATTACTGTGAACTCCTCACAAGGAATCTGCCAAAACTGTTTTATGGAGATGTTCCTCTATTCTTAGCTTTCTAAAAAAACTTCGTCCCACTCAAAAATGTTCTGTATAGCTCGAGTTATGCACGTTTTATTGCATACTGCCCGAACAGAAACACATCCGAGAACAGCAGATTTTAAAAATTCATATCTCTCTCATTTTAAAGCCAAATTTTGCATATTTTATATGTATGAAAAGCTCTTTGAGTCTGCTTTCACAGAAAATTAGTTTCATTGCATTTTGAGTTTTGTGGAGTGAGTTATACCGCACGCTTTATAGACTGCTAGAATTCCAAATTAACCCATTTTTAAGTTTTACTTATCAAACTTGTGAAAATGTTGTTATACCACTTCAAATCACCATTTTTATGTTTTAACTCATCATCATATCCAAATTTTTAGTCACCAAATCAGCATTTTAAAACAAAATAGAGCAAGGTACATAAAACCATCATGCCACATAATCTCATTTCAAAACAACACTTTCAACAAGATAAGAAAACCCATAGGGAAAAATATGATCATGAGACCTTAGAGCAAGCTTTAAAACCACCTAACTATGAAGAGATTAGGGGTTCTAAAACTTGAAAAAAATACATGGAGAAGAAGGATAGAGTCACTACCAAAGAAAGCTTTCTTGAAGGATTTGGGATGAGGAAGAGGTTGAAGAGAGCCTTCCTACTTAGAAGCTTGAAAGCTTGAAAATGGGGCTTGTATATGAATGGCCTTGTTTTTCCAAAGACCAAAAATGGTGGTCCTTGAAGGGATGGTGATGGTGGTGATGGAAATGAAGTGAGAAGTAGTAGAGAGATTGGAAGAAGAACAAGGAAGATTGGAAGAACAAGAGAGTAGGAAAGGGACTTGGAGAGAGGAGAGAGCTTTGTGTCTTTAGGTGAGGAAATGAAAAATGAAGTGAGGGGGAGAGAAGAGAGGCTAATGGCGCAAAAAGGGAGGGAGAGAGTGATGTGATTTTTGCTTCTTATACAAGCTAGGGAGTGGGAAAATCCTTGGGGCAAAAGAGAGTGTTGTGTTTCCTTTGAGTTTTGGCAATTGGGTAAAGACTATGTAGTGTTTTTGTCAAGTGGTTAAAAGCATGAGCTCTCTTGGGATTTGGCTTGGATGGCTAGGATCACTCCAAGTATCATTATCTTGATGAAGGAGAGTACAACTCTTATCATGACTTAAGGAATCTACTAACATGGACTCTTAATCTAGTGGTGTATGATGAAAAGGCAAATAGATGGTTGGATTTTGCTCTTGTCCTTGGCCAAGATTTAGTGCATCAATTAGGAGAAATTTTTAAATCTTCAAAACTATTAGAATTACCTAAGTTGTTAATTCAATTTGATTAATTAAATTGCTCTTATGAATTATGTAATTAAGGTGTAAGAATTAATCTATCTCAATCGATTATGGTAGAACAATTGTCTTGTACTTAATAAGATTGGATTAACTGAATTATATTTCTAAGTTATGAATTAATGAGGTTCGAATAATTAGGTTTTAACTAAAATATTTAGTACATTATAATTCAATTATTGACTTGACTCAATTTACTAAGCTCTGGCTCATCGAGATTAGCCGATTAGTCCTCAGTTAATCGTTAATCTCTCTAATTAGCCAGGATCACTGAGCTAATTAGCTTAGACAAAAATTGGGGATGTTACATGTACCAACATTTGCTGAACCTGACACAAGGTTCCAAAAGTGTTGAAGACTAACACGAGAAAGTGGAGATAGCCATGATTGGAGCCAATATTAAGGAGAACAAAGAAGCCACTAGGCAAGATTTCTGGCTAGCTTGAACTGTGATATTTGAGATGTCGTGGAGTTGCAACATTATGTAGAACTCAAAGGCTTAGTATACTTGACTATGAAGGTAAAAGAGCAATTGTGAAGAAAGAACAACACCTGGCCTGGAAGCTCCTCTTGGAAGCCGAATGTAGAAAAAGGGAAGACAAAGTACCTTCTAAGCCGAAGGTAAAAGAGCCCAAATAGAAGCAACTTGCCTATGATAAGGAGAAAGGTACAACCCCACCTAAACCTCAAAGAAATCGAGATATTAAATGCTTTAGATGTTTAGGAACAAGTCACGTTGCCTCTCCATGTCCAAACAAAAGGGCATTGATTCTATAAGACAATAGAGAGCTTGAATCAGGGGAAGAGTCAAATTACGAGTCTATTCAAGCATTGGAAGATGCTAATGATGTGGAATATCCAAAAGGAGGCAACATTCTAATTACTAGGAGAGCACTTAGCATACTTGTTAAAAAGTAGGTGGGAGATGAGATACAACATGAGAACATTGTTCATACTAGATGCCTCATTCATGATAAGACTTATAATGTGATAATTGATGGAGGTATTTATGTTAATGTTGATAGCACTACTCTAGTCGAGGAGCTGAGACTACTAATCTTAAAATATCCTTGGCTACACAATCTTCAATGGCTCAATGATAGTAGTGCAGTCAAGGTGACTAAATAGGTGCTTATTTCTTTTTGGATAGGGAGATATAAGGATGAGGTTCTATGTGATGTGGTGCCTATGCATTCTAGTCATTTACTCCTTGGAAGTCCTTGGTAATTTGATAAAAAGACTCTCCATGATGGATATAGAAATAGGTATACCCTTGAGAAAGATGGCAAGATATTTACACTTACTCCTTTGACTCAATAGCAAGTGCATGACGACCAGTTGAAAATCTAAAGACACTATGAGGAAAGAAATCAGAGTGAAAAGAAAGAAAGAGATAGTTATGTCTAAGATTGAAAAGAAAGAGAGAGAGAGAGAGAGAACAAAGAGAGCATGGACAAATAAACAAACGAGATTGTGAGAGAAAAGTAGAAAGAAAATGAAGGAACATAAAAGAGAGTGAGTCTTTATGCAAAAGAAAGAGATATCTAGTGTTCTTTCAAGTTGAAGACTTTAGTTATGCATAGGGAGGATTATTTACATGAGACTAATCATAACTCTTCTTTGCCTAGAATTATTGTTTCTCTTTGTAAGAGACTAAGGAAGATGTTACTCATATTGCTAAGATCAATGATAATGACTAAAAGATAGATATGTCTGGTTTAGTATAATGTAAGTGCCACATGTCTTGTGTCTAATCCTTCCCTTTTTGATTTAGGGGAGGATTTGTGGATGAATCTTTTCGAGGAAAGAGGGAATAATGGAGATCAGTAGGTAGCAGATCGGGCTACAAAGTTAAAAGGACTAGTAGAATGGGCTTCTTGGAAGGAGACAACCATTAAGGCTAGCCAAGTTTTGTGAGAGCATATAAGATGGTTGAATTTGATCACAATTGAATACGTAGGGCCTATCCTTGTGTAATTTGGGCTGCATTAGGGTTTTTCTTTTTTTTTTTTAGTATTTTAGGCCCATTAATTAGAGTTTAGTAATTATCAGAATTTTGGGCCATAATTTTATTATTTGGGTTTAATTAATATTAGTAAGTTAGGATTCGTTTAGAATGGTGGTTTCCCATTTTATTGGTAAATTAGGATTTGTTTAGGTTTCCCATTTTATACCAAAATCCTAGTTTCCATTTTTATTAGTTTCCTAGTTTCCATTTTTATTAGAATCCTAGTTTACTATTTTATTGGTTTCTCTTTTATGTTATAACATATTATTGTAGTGTTCATTCAATTTTTGACTCAATAAAATTAGTGAGGTTTAATACCTTATCTCTCGCATTGAAGGAATTATCTTTGATATTCTTGATTCTTGTTTCTTGTTTCTCCATAAACAACAAGTCAAGAATTCCTTATTCTTATCCCAAAGTTCTCCATAATGGGTTGATCAAGTGTCAGAGGGGCTTATCTTAAGGTTCTTATTCACAAGTTGAGTAAAAATTAAGAAGGCATTCAATTCCAAATCTTTTACGAGTGTCGCATTTCTACATGAGGTTCATATTACAAATGCAAGCCTTTTCTATGGGACCCTTTTGCTACATGGCAGATTCTCCTTAATTCAACATCTCTCCAACCAATCAATACAATTTCCTAAAATAGAAAGCTTCATCAACCTTTAAACAATTTCAAACTCTAATTCCAATTATCAACGGATACATTGGTCAGCTAGCGGAGAATTGTCTTAACTTAACCAAATATCTCAAGTTTGAGTCCTAAATATCCAATTGTATTAAAACTCGGAAGATAGAGCTCTAACTACTCATTGAGGTCCTATTTGACTCGAGCAGGATTGCCTCCGATAGGAAAATACTTGTGGTTTCGACAAAAAATAATAATAATAATGAATCAAATTCTCATTCTTTATGGCTCATTGATATTTTCTGTAAGAAGACCATCAGTTATGCAATCTATCTCATTTAATTTGCGCATCTCAGCTCATAATTTCATCTAATCGATGTCTTCTTTTATTTTCTTACAGAATGACTTTATATATGATTCATTCAAAGCCTTTCCAGTGGCATTCCTTATCTTTGTTGCAATGGGAATTTTAAAGCTTTGATTTTTTTATCTGAAGTCTAAAACGTTTGATTATTATTTTTTTTTTTTTTTGCATTCTATTATGTTTATTGTCATTTCTTTTAGGCGTTTGTATGATTTAGACCGCTTACTTATATTAATCTATTCCTTTTTGAATGTACAATGGATGATTCACGGCTTCGTTCTAGTTTCATCTTTTATATTCTTTAATAGGATCACAATTTCTTTTTGAATGTACAATGGATGATTTTGACATTTCTTCTTACATGTTAGACTGTTCAAGCATCACAATTTCATTACTATTCTTTTCTTTTTTGTTGCAGGATCTGGAGTTTAAAAGGTTTCATTTTGCTTTTGTATGCCTCAATATTTTTTCTTCTGTCGTATATGCATTAATCTTATGGTGCTTTTGCATTAGAAGATAATCTTTTGGGCCTTTTTCTTCTTTATTGTAACTGGAGTTTAAAGTGCTTTGTCTTTCTTCTCTGCAATTGAAAATATTTGATTTATTATTATTATTACTATTGCATTTTATTATGTTTATTATCGCTCCTTTTAGACTATTTTCTTATACTAATCTATTCCTTTTTGCATGTACAATGGATGACTCACATCTGCGTTTCAATTTTCATCTTTTGCTCATCTTGACTTGGAAATGTTAGTTTTTCTCATTTTTGGTCTTAGTGAGATATTTATTTATTTGTTTTTTTATTTTGCATTCATGTTCATGGTCACATTATTTTCTTCGTTTGTATGAAGGATTCATTTTTTCTTTGCTACATCTATAGTCCAAAAGGCATGTTTTTGTTCATATTTTTTAATTTTATTTTTATGTTTACTTAGTGTTTTTTTCTTATATGCACTATTTGACATATATGTACAACCAATGATTTTGCTGTGTTCCTCCATTTTTGTCGAAAGTAAGTTCCTTGAGCTTTTGTTGTTATTACGTTGTTTCCTTCAGATCGTATTTTGAATATTTTTATCTAGATATTTTTTCCTGTAGGGTTCTTTCTTAAGGAAGCGTACTACTTCATAGTATGTAACTGATGCTCATGCACAAAACTGCGGAAGGTTTGCTGCATTTTTTTTGGTATTCTGTAATTTTTTTGTCTCCTTTTTCTTTTTTGGTTGCACAGGAATGCTATTATAAAATTAAAAAAAGTTGCATTGTATAATAGTTGCGAACGAAGGAAAACTTTGCTGTTGAATTTTTCGTTTTACTGTTCTATCATATTATTTTTGCTATTATATTGTACTAGTGTTTTGAAATAAATTACTTTCGGCAAATATAACAATTATAAAATTTTATTTGATTGAATAATTAGAATAGAAAAATTGCGCAATTTAATGTGAATCTAACGATATAATTAATAAATATAAAATTTAGTATACTACCTCACGACAACTTTGATAACCCCTAAAAATAAATTCTAACATGAAATGTACTGAAAAATAAAATATAAGGGAATAATAAATAAAATTTTCATGTGTGATGTTTTATTGAAAATCTGAACTTGTAAAAATTGATTTGAAATAAGTATAAATATTGATAATCATATAATAAGAAATTATTAAATAATAATAATAAATAAAAATACAACATAGATGCATTTTGAATTGGAAAATACAAGATTAAAATTAAAAAGCATTACCTACATTATAGATATTCTGAAACACTTCTTACTAAACTTTTTTTTTTTTTTGGTTAATAGATTTCTATTTTCTTTGAAGATCAAAATCTTCAAAACCAATTTTAGACTTTTTGCTCTTGAAACAATAATATAAAGTTGTCCACAAATAGGGGTAGGATTTGGAATAAAATGATCCAACATAAGAAAGAGATTATCCATGACTCTTATCAATGGTCATAGCATGATAAAAAATTGCATTCTTTAAAATTTTAGAGGTACGCTTGGATTTGATAGCTTTAATGTCATCGTAGAAATGAATTATACTTATTCTTCCCTTTGTAATATTTATTCTAATACTGAATCATTGCATCTCTTCCTTTTTTTTTTTTGTTATATTTAATTCTGTATTCTATTTTTTTTAACTAACAACGATGCAAAAAGTCCAAAAAAAACAGAAAAACTACAAAGTTACTACTCTAGAATGAGTAATGCCTGAAATATCAACAGGAAAAATATAACTAGGCAAAGAATCATAGGTATGTAAACCAAGTTGCAACCGGTGTCCCAACTTAGCAAGACCATTAGCACAAAAATTGGCTTCACGACATTGATGAACAATGCGCACCTCACCAAAATTTATCACATAGGTTTCGAATGGCCATGATCAAGGGCTTGCTGACATGTAATTGACTCTGAATAGCTTGACAGAGCTGAATTATGCATAAAGAGTCAACTTCCAGGATCACTTTTTGCATTCCTATATTCTGAGCTTCCTTCAACCGCAAAAACATACCCCAAAGTTCTGTAAAAGTGATTGTGCATATGTCTAGATTAGCACTAAAGCCCCTCAAAAAATGACCATGATTATCCCTGATAAGACCCTCCGCATTATTATTGTTCAAAACTGAGCCATCAGTGTTGATCTCAATCCAAGAGTAAGGAAGTGGCGGCGTCCATCCGATTTGGTTCAACTGAAACTCAGCAACATTATGTTTGGCAATAAACACCATGTTCTGAGCCATGTTGTAATCCTTAGCAAGCTAAATAATCCAATGAAAAAGTTGCTGGGTTTCTGTTTGCACACCTTCAAAAATAAATAAATTCCTGCATTTCCACAACAACATGCATCAGGCAGCAAAAAGTAGGGGCCAAGAAGTCCCATAAATAGAACGAGTTTGGCTAGAAAGATTCCCAATCAACCAATCCTAAAGGCTATGGTCAAAGAAATCACTCTGTATCAAACTAGCATCAATGCTAATCCATATATTTCTCGCAACTTCATAGTCATGGATAATATGGAGCAAAGATTCCTCATGAGTACTCAGATCGCACAAATAGAATCATGAGCTATATGTCTCCTTATTCTGTTCATATTTGACAACAAAGCATCATTTGCAACAAGCCAAAGAAAATGTCTTGCTCTCTGAGGTATGTGAGCTTGCCAAACTTGTTTAAACAGTTTTTCATTTACAACAAGATTATCATTAGCATAACTATCACAAGCTGTTTTAATAAAGAACTCACCAAAGCTTGTCAGCAACCAGGCAATCCCATCCTCTCCCAAATTTTCTTCTGGAGGCTCTAACGAAACAAACAAATCCATGCAGTCTTGATCTAGGACTTGAGAGATTTTGAAAAAATCCAATTGGCCTTTAGGTGTCACATAGTCAGCAACAGATTCCTCAATAAGATCACAATCAGCAAAATCAGCAAGTCTATTAACACTTGGAATCCAGTGGTACCTCCAAAAAGAGATAGATTGCCCATTACCCAAATTCCAGATCAAATTATTCTTGAACCTAGGCCTAACATGGTTGATGCCCGTGTGTAACATCCTCCTCTATATAGTACTATACTTAAGTTATAGTACCACACTCAGGAGTTGTCACTATTACCTGAGTGAACCTTATCTGACAGGAACTTCAGCCGTCTTTACAACTTCTTGAACTATCTGGAGATAACATGGAAACAGGAGTGAGAATTTTAAATTCTCAGTAGGTTTCTTTAACTATTATACATAATGTCATCGTTGGCATCTCTAGTTGCTTCGGTTTATTATGAAAAAGGTAAACATGTTATACAAACTGTTTGCTTTTAGACTTCGAAAACATACTGTGCGAAGCAAAGTTCATCTTATTCACACACTTGTCATTTGGGTAAGCCAACACAAAATCAATTCATGAATTACACTATGAATAATAACTGAAACTATTAAAATATAATAGCACTAATATACTGAAAACATAAAATCTGCACATGCCTTTACTTGTACTTGAAGTTATGCAGATACACAAAATTTTCTTTTCTCTCCTTGCCTTCCCTTAATATTTATTTCACTTTCTTCATTTGAGACACCTAGGCATTACGTATCGCCTTCCCTAAGGTGTCTGAATCTGCCTACACTTGAACGTTATGTATCGCCGTCCTTAAGTGCAGCCTTTCTCGTCTTCTTTAACTTGCCATATATGTTCCAGAGTACGACCGCCATGTCATACTCCATCAGGATGTGATCACCATGTCACACTTCTTAGGAATATATTCATCCGCCACGTCTCAGAGTATGATCGCCATGTCATACTCCATTGGGCTATGATCACCATGTCACACTCCTTAGGAATATATTCATCTTACCACGTCCCAGAGTATGATCATCATGTCATACTCCATTGGGGTGTAATCGCCATGTCACATTCCTTAGGGGGTGGGATCATTATGCCACATTCCAGAGTATGATCGCCATGTCATACCCCATCAAAGCGTGATTGTCATGCTACGTTCCTTCGGAATAGGGACTCATCATCATATCTTCATCAGTTGTCACACACAACAAAGTCTTATGAGCAAAGCTTAGGTAATTAGGTGCAAGTTTAAAATCTTAAGTCTTAATTTATCTTGCAAGTTTTTAACTTTTATTAATGTTCCCGAGTTTGAATTTAGGACCGACTTCCAATATTACATTGGGTCTGAGTTTCGATATTTTATAAGTTCCAACTTTTGGGGTTATGTATATAAGGTTAATGTTTTGATTCCCGAATTTCGGGGTTATGTTTAGAATCGATTCTGAGATTGATTCTGGACCGAGTTTCGAGGTTATATGCTTACTGAGATATCGAGTTTTGGAACTACATGTATAAGAGTTATATATGTTGTGTGATTTCGATTTCCAACATTAATCCCTAATTGGTCTTCCAAGACTTTTATGATTGTGTTCCCTAAGTTCCACGTTCCGATATTATTTTTATCAGTCTAGTTTTTTACTCGCTTAGTTCCAAGTTTCTGACATTAACTATACCCGATCTAGTTTTCTATTAACTAAGTTCCGAGTTCAACATTAAGTATACCCGATCTAGCTCATTGTTTGCTAGGTTCTGAGTTCCAATATTAACTCAAATTATTTGTGTTTTATTCCAGACTGCTCTATTTCTAGCTAGAATTGCACTCTTATAAGAGAAAATTCACCAAAAATAGAAACCTGGGTGAAATTATGCGAATTTTATGTCAATGTAAGCTAACAAAGCAAGCTTTCAAATGAAAAATGTTGCATATCTTTTGAATGACTATAACTCGAGATATAAGCCCCGAAACTTGGCCCTACTGGATTACCCTGTTCCAGCTCGGATTAAACTTAAGGTGAATTTCATTGATGTATCGAGGTCGGCAATGAATCTGACTTTGAAATTTTTATAGGATATTTCCTCATATGTTAGCTTTCAAATAACGTTGGATTCACTTAATTTGAAGTTATGTAGGGTGAGTTACACCCTTTTCAACTCACACTGCCCGGATGAAAGTCCTAATTTCTAGGTCACACTTCAAAAATTCATAACTACCTCTATACTGATCCAATGGCCTTATATTATATATGTATGGAAAGCCCTAAATGTCTAGTTTCATATAAAAATAGATTCATGAAATTTAAACAGCTGTAGGTAGAGCTGTACACTCCGCCGTACGGACTGCTGAGGAAAAACCCTAATAGCTTCTTGAAATTTCTCTACTCTTCAAGTTCTTTCATATCAATTCCAATTATAATCACAACATACATGCATAATCAACTATTATCCATCATTATCACCCCAAATCACATCAGTATCACAAGAAACACAAGACCCCATATAGCCCCAAACCAAGGAAAGTAAGAAGAGAAGTAGGATTCCTACCTTGTTTAGTTGAATTCTTGTTGATTTGATGTCTTAGATGGAAGCAACTCTTGATGAGACTTGAAGAGAGGTTGAAGATGGAGTGTGTATGGAAGAGAAATGGAAGGTGGTTAGCTCCTTATGCTGGCAGAAATTCACAAGGGCAAAGAAGGGATTGAACACAAACTTATGAAGCAAGAATTCATGTGATTGGTGGGTTTATGTTGGAGTTTCAACTTGATTTTGTGGCTGCCATCTTTGGCTGAAAGTGGCGCCACATGTAGTGGTGTTTTGGCTAAATTATAGCCATTCATCCTAGAGCACTCATAACATAAATTCTATTGGTTCGGTTCTGACAGTTTAAGATACCGAATCTTAGCCGATTTCCCGCAAATCGGCAAAACGGTTTTGAAGAATTTTGTGAGGTTTTCTATATGTCTATTTGAATTCTTCTTAATCCTAATCTCTCTAATTAACTTCTAATCAATTCCTAGTTAACCTTATTTAACTTTTAATTAACTTTACAAATTCAATAAAATTGAATAAATCGATTAACGGGGTAACTTAAATGTTGTGCAAGTTTAGGGCCTTCTATTTTCTGTTTTCCATGACTAATGGTATTTGCGTAGTTATGGACAAGTTTAGGGGCATCCCGCGTTATTTCACATGTGGGCACCTCCATCGCCCAATTGGCAAAGAATTTAGTTTCTACATTTCCGCTATATGGTTCTACTTCGTTTAAAACCCTATTCTACTAATTTTGTTTATCTAGGGACCTAAATGTCATTTTCTAAAAGGTTCAGGGGCAAGGTTGTAAATAATAAAAGTTTGCCCAAGGACGTTTTTACCATTTTCTATTACGTTATATGGGGATGTTACACCCTGCCAAGCATTAGAAACTCTCCCTGTATTTTGAATGTTTGAGATTAAATTATCCCCACATTTATATTTACTTCTCATCACTTGAACCCATAAACTATCCTTATTGTTAACAAGCTTCCAGGCCAGCTGTAATACCCTCCCAAGTACGGTACTATGCTTAAGTCATAATACCTCCTCTAGGAGTTGTTACTGTTAATTAATCGGACCTTGTCTGGCAGCAACCTTCGGCCACCTTCAATCTTACTAGTCGACTCCGCCTCGAAGGGCTTTCTTCGGAACTTCTGAGCTATCTGGAGATAACACGGAAATAAATATAGAAGTGAGAATTATGAATTCTCAGTAGGGTCCTGTCACTGTCATACGTAATGTCATTGTTGTCATCTCCAGTTGTTTTGGTTTATTATGAAAAAGGTGAACATGTTATACAAGTTGTTTAATTTCACAGTTCGAAAACATACTTTCGGAAGCAAAGTTCAGTTTACTCATACACTTGTAATTTAGGCAAGCTGATACAAAATCAATTCATGAATTCTACTATGAATAATAACTGGAACATGTTACCTTATAATAAGACCGATATACTGAAAACATAAAATCTATACACACCTTTACTTATATTTGGATTTTATGCAGAATACACATATTATCCTTAATCTTTCTTTACTTGTTACACATATCCTAGAGTACGATCACCATGTCATACTCCATCGGGGTGTGATCGCCATGTCACATTCCTTAGGGATAGGTCCATCCTCTCACGTCCGAGAGTATGATCGCCATGTCATATTGCATCGAGATGTGATCGCCATGTCACATTTCTTAGGGTGTGGAACCATCATACCACATTCCAGAGTATGATCGCCATGTCATACCCCATCAGAGCGTGATCACCATATCACGATCCTTAGGAATATGCGACCTTCATCATATCCTTTTCAGTACCTACACTAGCTGGGTCATGCCATGCCTTATATAGGCCCTATCCCCTATACTCACACTAGCTGGGTCGATGCCATGCCTCATGTGAGTGGGATGCTTGCATATGTTTCATCATTTACTTTCATTTATCCTTGCGTATAGAATTTCATATTCAGGTCATGAATATTCATAACAGAAACTATCATAATTTCATTAATATACTTTATGTCATACTTAAATCATTCTTACATATATGACTCTTATGAACATAACACATAAATGTTTATCACATTCATATAATACACATATTTCTGCCGGAATTTCGGCAGCATAACGGAACATATCTGTTTTCCCATGAATAGTGCCAGTCCACTAGACAATCAGTCATACAAAAAGATTAATGCCAGGTATAGATGCTCCAACAATCAAATAAAGTTTCATAACCTTGGTCATGAATTAGTTTTTTGCCACTTCCCTTTGATTCTGTCCGATTTTTAAAAATTAAGCCTTAAATTCATTTTAACTCATTTGGACCTCAATTTTGATATGTTAAAGTGTTATGTGTCTATTTTCTAACCTCTTTGGTCCTATCTAATTTTGATTTGTATAACTCAAATTATTTAAGTTTTATCTCGGTCTGCTCTGTGGCTAGCCAAAATCACACACTTAAAAGTAAAAATTCATTAAAAATAGAAAACTGATCCAAATCATACGAAATTGGTCTTATATTAAAGCTAACAAGACAATCTTTCATTTTCAAGAAGTTCCATTCCATTTGACCTAGTAGACCTCGAGTTATAGGCCCCAAAGTCTGGCCCTCTTGAACTGCCCTGTTCTAGCCCGGTTTGGACATAGGGCAATTTTCTTGGATTACTGGGAGCAAACGGGACCTTATCTAATTCTGAAATTTTTATGGGACATTCTTACATGTGTAAGATTTCTAAAAAAGTTTGTTTAACTCATTTTCAAGTAGTATAGGGCGAGTTCTACCCCGAACAACCCAGTCTGCCCAGAACCAGAGTCAAAACCCTAGGTCAAAATTCACAAATTCATATCTCTCTCAATACTAATCCAAAAGCCTTATATGATATATTTATGGAAAGCCCTAGATGTCTAGTTTCATATAAAAATGGTTTCATCAGATTTAATCGGCTGTAGGCGGATCCATACACTCTGCCGTACGGACTGCCGAGGGTTTTTGGTTCTCCAGCCCCTCAGCTCTTCCTATTTTCATTCTTTCATGCTTCTAATTCGGTTTTAACCAAACAAACAGCCCAAAACCAGTCATATATCATCATAATCATTCATTTAACATATCAAATATTATGAAAATAATCCAACCTCAGTCAGCCAAGACGACAAAATTGATGCAAGAATTAAACCTCTACCTGTGTTATAAGTAATTTTGCTTGATTTTTCAGGCTTGGATGAGCAAGACTTGATTAGGCTTGATGGTTGGCTGGAGTTGTGTGAGTGAAGAAGAGAAGAAGAGGGCTGAAAGGAGAGGAGAAGAGGCGCAGTCTGATGGGTGAAGAAAGGGTAGAAAAAATCTGATTGAAGGAGTATATATAGGTGGCTTTTTTTGGCATTTGATTGGTGGAGTTTGTATGGCTGAAATTCAGCCAAGCCTCTCCATGAATTGTAGCCAAAGTGGTGCCACATCTGGGGGATAAGTGGCTGAGTTTTCAGCCACTTAAAGTAGGGTTAATGAGTTGAAATTCTATTGGTTCGGTTCCGACAGTTTAAAATACCGTAATCTTACCGATTTCCTTCAAATCGGTAAAACGGTTTTGAAGAAATTTGAGAAGTTTTATATGTTTCTATTCTAATTATTTCTAATTCTAATCTCTCTAATCTAACATCTAATTAACTCTTAATCAACCCTTAATTAATTTCTAATTAATCTTAAGGATTCAATAAAATTGAATAAATCGATTAACAGTGTAAATTAAACGTTTTGCAAGTTGAGGGCCTTTCTGGTTTTTGTTGGTAATGGATAATGGCATTTTCATAATTATGGATAAGTCTAGGGGTATCCCATGTCATTTCACATATGGACACCTCCATGGCTCAATCGGCCGAGGTTTAGGTTTCTACGTTTTCGCTACGTGATTCTGCTTCGTTTAAAATCTTATTTTACTAATCTTGTTGATATAGGGACCTAAATGTCATTTTAAAAAATATTCAGGGGCAAGGCTGTAAATAAAATATAAGGACCTAAAGGTTATTTTTTAAAAAGCTCGGGGACAAGGTTGTAAATAATAAAAGTTTGCCCAAAAATATTTTTATTATTTCCTATAACGTTATACGGGGATGTTACACCAACTTCATTAGATTTGCATTATTCATCACCCTGTCCGAAAGTCCAAGCCACCTTTACTCTTCGGCTTGCAGATGGAGTCCCAACTAATTAAATGAATCATATTCCTTTCTCCAGAACCATTCTAGGTAAACTCTCGACAAATCTTGTTAATCCTAGCACAAACACTTTGGGGAATTTTCGTAGTTTGCATAATATAGGATGGAATTGTGGCTAGAGCGGCTTGGGCCAAAGTTACCCTTCCAGCTAAAGAAAGAGTACTAGCCTTCCAAGAATTCAATCTCGAATTCATCCTATCAATTATAGACTGGAAATGGTCCTTGGAACATCTCTCATAAAAGAAAGGTGCTCCTAAATACTTTCCCAAATCAGTCGTTAATCTCATCCCTAATGCACTACTCAACTCTAGTCTTCTATTCATGTGAACATTTTTAGAGAAGAAAACATAGGATTTGCTTAAATTAACTTTCTTACCTGAACTGTGGCTGAACATGTCTAAAATGCCTTTAATCACTCGAATTTGATTAAGAGACACTTTTGCAAAAATGACGAGTTCATCAGCAAATCAATGGTGAGAAATCTTCAGGCCGCCCTTGTTGAGAGTAATTGGTTCCCACAAGTTGTTAGAAACTACTAAGGAGATAAGATGTGATAGACATTCTATACACAAGACAAAAATATAAGGGGACATAGGATCCCTTTGCCGAATTCCATGAGTAGGAGCAAAGCTATTAGAGACTACACCATTCCATAAGAGTTGCATATTAGCTGAATTGATATACAACATAATAATATTCACTAATTTTTCCAGAAATCCAACATCAACTAAAGTTTCCCTTATAAATTGCTAATTTAGATGATCATAAGCCTTTTCCAAATGTACCTTGATAGCCATAAAACTAGTTTCTCCTTTCTTGTATTGAATAGAATGTATCACTTCCTGTGCTACCAAAATATTATCTGAACTCTATCATCTACTTGGCACAAAGCTACACTGAAATGGTCTAATCAATTTGGGGATGAGATCCTTCAAGCGCTTTTAAATCATCTTTGTTACAATTTTATAGATGACATTACATAATCTAATTGGTTCGAAGTGAGCAAAACTTTCTGGTTTGTCCTATTTAGGAATACGAGAGATAAAAGTATTGTTCATAGGTTGAATATCTTCTAGATTCTAGAAAATTCTCTTAACCCAATCAACCATTGAAGTTTTCACATGCTCCTAGTTACTCTGAAAGAACATGGCTGGAAGCCCATCAAGCCCTAGCGCTTTCCAACAACCCATGGAGAAGATAGCTGAATGCATTTCCTCAGCTGTAACCTCACAATTAAGAGAATTCAACTTACTGCCATTTAAAACAGGAAAGAAATCTAAGACAATGAACTTCTCAACCTGGCCATCATCCTTGTAAAGCTGAGAATAGAAATCAACTCCCATATCTTTAAGCCTCAATTGGTCTTCCACCTCATTCCCTTGGTCAACTTTTAGCTACAGAATTTTATTTATTTTTCTTCGTGCCGCAGCTAAATTATGAAAATAAACTTTGTTTCTGTCCTCATAGTTGATCCTTTTACACCTCAACATCTGCTTCCAGTAAACCTCCTCTTGAATAAGAAGAGCTTCAAGTTCTTTCTAAAGATAAACATGAAGATTCTCTAAAATCTTGTTCTCATCATATGATAGCTTCCTCGAGATACCTTCCAACCTAAGCATAAGCCTATTACTTTTTCTCATAATGTGCCCCAAAACTTCCTTATTCCAAGCATTAGCAACTGCCGTAAACGAAATAATTTCTCCTCCAACCCTCTATCCACATCCCAAGACTTAAAAAGAAAATTCTTGAAATCCTCATGAGTTAACCAAGGAGCCATAAAATGAAATGGTCTTTCTTCCCCCCTCTTATTCCCCTTACCATCCACAACTAAGAGAATAGGAGGATTTGAGCTTAAGCAAGTGTTTAACGTATGCCTCAGCAAATCTGTCAGACCATCTACCATTTACAACATACCTGTCAAGTCTTCAATTCACACCATTTCGTTGCCACGTAAATAGTTGACCTGAGAACCCCATATCAAAAAGCCTACAATCCAATAAGCAAGTGCTAAAATTCCGAGAGTCCTTTGATAAAGAGGAAGTGCCACCCGAATCATTCAAAGTGAGTTGAAATTGTAACATCCTAAAAACGTGTAACATTTAAATTGCACCAATTACTAATCTATTTTATCTCATTGGGGGAAACCAAGTAATTACAAATGAAATATTAGGGCTGAGGTTAGAATATTTTGAGTTTTGATATGCAGAAATTATAGTAACCATTGGTAGTATTTTTCTAAGTTAACAAAAAATCGGGTAAATTTCGGTTTTGTACAATACATTAAACAGATAAGTAGAAATTATACTATGAAAACCTTATTTTGCATGGCTTGGATTCAGCCATCTAACTCCTTAATTGGCACCATCCAAGCCCTTAAAATGGGCAAAATAATCATGTTTGAATGGAGGTAGAAATCCACCAATTAGAAGACAAATGTCACTTTCATTAATTAACATTAAACACAAAAGAAATTTCCTTCTTTTCCTTCTCACCTACAGTTGAAGGAAGGAACCAAAAATTACTCTCTTTTTCTTCTTCATTCTCCCATCTCATTCACTCTTCTTTATCCTCCGCTCAAGCTTTCATCAGTCAAAGTTTGCTTGGTTTGGCTAAAGGCTTGTCTCTAGGTAGGATTTCATGGTGCTCTTGTGGATATAAGTTGTATGATTGATTTGGGTTCTTGTTTTCTCTCTTTGGGGTGATAATATTTGCTATTCTTATGATTGATTTTGGTTGAATAACTATGGAAACTTTTGATTTGGGTTGAGGAAGTGAGTAAAACTCACAAAGAGGAGAAAATAGATGTGGTTAAAGACAAATCCCCTAGGATTGTCTGTACTTTTATGATGTACGAAATCATGTATGGCCTCGAAAGTTTTATAAACTTATTTTTTTATAAGACTAGACACCTAGAGCTTTCCAACCATATAAACTATAAGGTCATTGGATTAGTACTGAGTGAGTTATGAATTTTTGAAGTTTAGCCTAAAATTCTTGGTACTCTCCTAGGCAGTATGAATTAAGAAAGTGTAACTCACCCTACATAACTCTAAATTGAGTGCAACCATTTTGTTTGAAAGCTAACATGTAAGAGAACATCCCATAAAAATTCCAGAGTTAGATTCATTACTAATTATTCCAGTAATTCAATATATTTGCCTTGAGTCCAAACCAGACTAGAATAAGGCAGTCCAAAAGGGTCAAATTAAGGGGCTTATAACTCAAGCTATATTTATGTAAATGAGATGAAACTTCTTGCAAATAAAAGCTTCTTCTATTAGCTTTAATTTGATATATTTTCGTATGAATCCAATAAGGTTTCTATTTTTAGTAAATTTTTACTTTTTAGTGTACAAATTTGGCCAACTGTAGGGCAGGCTTAGGTAAATCTCCAATAACTTGAGTTATACTTATCAAAATCAAATAGGATGAAAAAGGTTAAAAACTAGACACATAGCACTATGAAATATGCAAAATTTAGGACTAAATGAATAGAATAGAAATTTTGGTGAATTTTATAAAATTGGGTAGAATTAAGTAGAATGAGCAGAAATCTTATTGATGTTGGCATACTATGTGATTGATATTTTGATTATAAACTTGATGCTCCATGTTGGCTTGAGTGTTTGATTGATCTTTCTGGTAGCCTGACACTATTCATGGGAAAGCGGACTCGATTTGTTATGCTGCCGAATTTCCGGCATAAGTTAGTGATTGTTCTAAATGTTGGTGTGTTAATGTTGTTATGCGACGTGTATAAATACCATGCAAGTATTATCATTTGAAAATAAGGTATGAAGCCTATGTATTTATGATTCTATGATGAAAGATATGATGATGAGTCCATATTCCGAAGGAACATGACATGGCAATCACACTCTGATGGGGTATGACATGGCGATCATACTCTGGAATGTGGCATAATGATCCCACACCCTAAAGAATATGATATGGTGATCACACCGGATGGAGTATGACATGGCGATTGTACTCTGAAATATATATAACAAGTCAAGGAAGACAAAAAAAGAAAAGAAAATTATGTGTATCTGTATAAATTCAAGTACAAGTAAAAGCATGTGCAGATTTTATGTCTCCAATATATTGGTGTTATTATATTTTAATATGTTGTAGTTATTATTCTTAGTATGATTCATGACTTTATTTTTTATTGGCTCTCGCAAATAACAAGTGTATGAATAAAATGAACTTTACTTTGGACAATATGTTTTCAAACTATAAAAATTAAACAGTTTATATAATATGTCCACCTTTTTCATAATTAATCAAAGCAGCTGGAGATGATAACGATGACACGATATGAAATTTCTTAATGAATCCTACTAAGAATTTAAAATTCTCACTCCTTTTTCCGTGTTATCTCCAGATAATTCAAGAAGTTTCGAAGACGGCTGAAGTTGCTATCAGATAAGGTCTGCTCAGGTAACAGTAACAACTCTTGAGTGTTGTACTATGACTTAAACATAGTATTATACCAGGGAGGATGTTACAGTAATCACCTCCAACACACCAATCACCCTTTACTTGATCAGAAATCAACCTCAAACCTTCCCATAATTCCTTTCTAGTCCATACCTGAGGAAAACCATAAACCACAATGAAAAACTAAGGTCTTTCTTGATCGAAGGCAACCTCAAGATGCACATATTGTTTATGAGCTACCTTAACATCCACCTTCCAAAACTCCTTTCTCCACATACACCAAATACCCCCAGAAAAACCAACTCCATCCATAACAAAAAAAAGTCATTGAAACCAAATCTCTTAACAATTTGTCTTGCTTTTGGGCCACTCACATGTGTCTCAAGTAAGCAAATAAAATTTGTTCGATACCTTATAGATAACTCTTTAACCATAGCAGAAAAACCTTGACTTGAAACTCCTCTACAATTCCAGACTAAAATATTCATAAATTAATCTAATAAAGGGGTAAAGGAGTCCAAAAAATGGACCACAATAGCTAAACTCAAGCTGAGGGGCAAACACCCTCAACCACCATTTCATCCTCATTCTAAATTTCAGAAACAACATTAAGACTAGGAAGAAGAAGAATCTTACCGCTGCTACTCACTGGTTCTCCAAGAGCTGGGGGATTTGTTGCTCTATTCACCACTAACTCTCCCTTTTGGAGCCTTTGAATGAAACTAAGCTCCTCCGGGGAAGGATTGTGAATCAATGTATGAAGGACTACATCAACTTCCTTCCCTTCTTTATAAGCTAATCAAGCATTCTTGTTTAATCTACTAAACATCTGCCAATACTCCTCCTGATGCATCACTTGTTTCCCCTTCGTTAATTCTGACCTTGAAATGACTACAGAGGAAACTTTTGCATCGGAGATGTAATACTTTTGTGCGTAGTCTCATCTTTGTTTGGTTTTCATCCCGGATGTGTTTCCTTTTTTGTCATGGGCTTTCGTAGCTCTTTGAACTCTCTAGCCCATTGGGGCTGGATTATTAGCTACATAACTTTTCTTCCATTTTGGGGCTGACTATGTTCCAATGGGCTTGCCAGATCGAACTTCTCCTTGGCCCAAATTATGTTCCACTACAACAATAGGCTCCTCTTCTTTTTCACTCACCAAAACATCAAACTGGGACCTATTTTTTCCTTCAACTCCCCGAATGACCGTTCACCATGAGCCAGTCTTGCTCTGTTATTATTAGAGTATTTGCATTGCCATTTTTTAGCAGTCATCCAAGGCTTGAAACATAGGGATTCTTCAATAACAACTTCATCAAAATTTGAATTTTCCCCCTTATCCGTTTCTTTAGCTATATCATTCTGATTCTCCTGATTTTCTGCCGATTTCTTGGGATTTCCAATACCATGCTCCATTGCTGGAATATTCCCCTCAATCCATTCCATCAGCATCCCAGTTGGGGAAGCAAATAAGGTGTAAACCTTCATATCCCACCTTGAATTTCTTCCTAGAATAGTTATTGCAGGCACCAGTTTTCTTCTCAAGTCAATCTCAATACATACACGAGCAAATTCGCCTCCAGAATAGATAGAAGTATTTTGATCAATCTTTAACATAGTACCCAGTTTTACACCTGCCCTTACTAGAAAGGCTTCCATATACAACTCCACCGATAGCTTAGGTATACAAATCCAAACTGCTAACTTTTGGGCTGCTTTCTTAGATGGTTTGAATAGTGGATGCCACCTTTGAACCAAAAGATAATGATCTGCAACTAGCCATGGTCCCTCAAAAAGGGCATGCTTATAATCACCTTCGTCTACAAAGTGTATCAAAAAGAATTCCTCTGTTAAATCCAAAATCTTAACATCTCTAGATCGAGGCCAAGTTCTTCGTATCCACTTCGCCATTGCATGAAAACCAATCCTTTTCCCCCGAAGTTTCATTATTAATGAAAATTTCCATGGCTTACACCATTCGTCATATTCCTCCAATGAAACCTCAATGTTTGGCTTTGGATTGAAGGGAGCAGGCTCCTCCAAAAGCTACTCCACTAGATTCTCTAGAATGTACTCTTCCCTGACTATGTTCACAATGTCCTATGAAGAAAGGCTTCCTCCTATGCCATTTGCAATTAGAGCATTGCGATAAGACTTTTTACTTTTAAGACTTACCTTTGCACTAGTATCATCAATAGGGATTTCCTCTTCCTGCGGTTGTTCCTCCTCCATTTTCATGGGACCTGAGTCTAGGTTCTCTTCCTAAGTCTTGACCTTTTTTTGTACTTCTGACCACCAAGTCTTCTTCCTCCATCGATCTACCTTCGTTGCTCTCCATAGTCGACATTAAAACTTGATTACTATATTATTATTTTGATTTGTACTTCTAACCACCAAGTCTTCTTCCTCCACCAATCTCCCTCTATTGCTCTTTGTAGTCGACATTAAAACTTGATTACTATATTATTATTTCGATTTAATTCTGTATTCTATGGAGCATATTCTCTTTACCTATCTATACTACACTTAATCTCATTTTAAATTTTTAACATATTTTCTATGTCTTCAATTTTTTTCCTCTCCTTGTTGGTTTTCCATTTTCATTTCTCTACCCACCCCTTCTTCTTCCATTTCCTTTCAATATCTATATTCTATAAAAGAAATAAAATTCAATGAACATTTTTTGGAAAGTCATTGCCATGTGATGCCTCCACACGTACAACTTTCCCTCTAAAATTTAATTCTTTCTATTTATGTAAACTTTTATTTTATTAACTTAAAATTTGAAAAAAAAAATTTCACTTATATTTGTTATGATACTGGTTTCTTGCATCTCTTCCTTTTAGCTAGGTATTACTAATAGTGAAAAATTTAAATCGTTTAATAAATTTTATTCATTTACTATTCCATTTGCAATACTTCTTATTCTTTGGTTCCTCAACTAGAGGAAGCTTGTGTTCTTCATGGAGCTTTGAGGTGCTGATCTTTTAGTAGGTGATCTTTATCTGCTCGTCAACCTTCGAAATATCAAAGGTATAAATTTCCCTGTTCTCAGGCTAAGAGATTACTTTCCCCTTTGTAAGGGTAAGAACAGCACATGATTATGGTTTGCCCCAAAGTATCTCGGCTGCCACCACAATTGCATATATAGAGAGACTTGCTCCTTAGCTTCCTTTACTATTAAGTCATATTCTACCAATGAGATGAGGTAAGGACCCTTGGTCCCGACTAATCTACATTGTTCTTTTTCAATAATAAACTATTCAATTTGAGTTACCTTGAAAGCCAACTGAGCAAGATCGATGCATTCCTGTGTAATCAACTTTTCTCTTAGTTTAGGAGCATGTTACCAATGGCTATAGATGCATATTCCATCATTAGGAACTGTATATTACATCTATTCTTGATCCTCCTAAAACACTCGAAGAAATCAGCTACAGGCTCACCAACTTGCTACTTCAATTTTGAACTTGACAATAGTGGTTTCAGGTTGTGGGCAGTAAAACTAATCATGAAACATTTGCTCCATATCTTCGCAATTCTAGACAAAATTTGGAGACAATGTAGAGTAGCATGTGAAAGCTATTTCAATGAGTGACAACGCAAAGAGCTAAAGCTTGTAGTACTTGTTTTGATTAGCTTCACCACATTGGTCTGTGAATTAGCTTATGTGTTCCATAGTTGACTTGCCATCCTTGCCAGACAAGGACGTGATGTTAGGAGTCTTAAAACCCCTTGACAAGGGCATTATTTGGTCCACCCATTCAAGATATGGCTTTCTATAGACAGGCCAATCTAATGGTCTTAACTCTACCCTAATGTGTCTTTAGATAGCCTCAACTATTGTAACACCCTAATAACCCCATACTACATTTAAGTCGTATTACGATAATTGTTAGTTGTTACTTTTGCTTTACGAAAACTTAACTTGCTTTTAAAATTACATTACAATGAAAATAGCAATAATTTCTTTTTTCATCTATAACGGAAATAAACTTTTTTAAAATGTGAGCCAGAGCACATTATAATCATACATAGTCGAAGTATTTAACACATGTATACTTGTATTGTGGTAAATAAAGATAAGCATAAATAAACATCCAAGTCATTA
This sequence comes from Pterocarpus santalinus, assembly GCA_031439595.1. Taxonomy (NCBI): domain Eukaryota; kingdom Viridiplantae; phylum Streptophyta; class Magnoliopsida; order Fabales; family Fabaceae; genus Pterocarpus; species Pterocarpus santalinus. Next base: position 30,281,301 of record CM062529.1, read on the forward strand.
ATAGCAAATACACACACACACACACAAGCAAAAGGACCGATAAACCATATTTGGCCATAAGTATAACCATAGTCATAAAAAAATGGTTCAAGTACCCAACTAAAGGACAGAAATATAAAAGATCAACCTCCATGAGTCATACATGCCATAAACGTGCAACCCAAAAACTAAGTAACAAAAGAGAGCTATACTCACAATCTAAGCTCTACATGCACTATAACAAACCCTCCCATTAAGTCTCAGAGCCATTCCCAAATCCTCCAGGTACATCACCACGCCCTCCACCAGAGCTCACCCTAATCTTCGACGGATGGAAAGGAGGTCGCCCTATTCTCATATGGGTCATGGGGGTCGAAAAATGGACTCATCACAGATAATCTAAACTAACAGTCATGGAATATGCAGACCCTCATAGCAGTTCACATTGTCAGCATAGAGGCATTCAACACCAAGTCAAAGTGCCAATGCTAAGTAGAGAACTCAACATAGATCACCACACTGCCCAACGACATCCTCTGAAGATGACATGGAAACAAAGGAGCGAGAAATACCAGATTTCTCAATAGGACTCTAACTAGACAATTAAGTGTCGTTGTTATCATTCCGGACTTTGGGTTTAGTTATAAAAAGAGTGAGCATGCATAAGTCCGATTTTAAAGAGTTTTAAAACATACATTCTTGAAGCATATTTCTTTTAATCTTTTTCTTATAAACATAACATAATGAACAATAACATAATAAGGCACCCATGTACATGCATAGGCATAAAATACAACATTCATAACCATGAATATAGAAGAAATAAAGATACATGCACATTTTATGCAATTTCATTAACTTTGACTTGACCAGAGTCTTTCTTTAACTTTACTTACATACTTAGGAGGTGCTTAACATTTTTTACTTTACATGCCCTTGAATAGATAGTTCTAGGATATGAACTCATTCCGTGACCGTCATCACACAGTACTAATCTTAAATCAGACTCAACTGACAAGGGGATTCACATGCCTCTAAATTCAAAGGATTCATTTGGCCAACTGGCCCCAAAATAGAGGGATCTCATAGTCTTAGTATAATTGTCTCCAAATGGAGGGATCTTGTATGTAACACCCTACTAATTTTATGTTATGCTTAAGTCATAGCATGAAACTAGTCGGGTTGTGTTACCGTATTGATACTTTACTTACCTTTCTTGTCTTTAAGTTCTCCTTAACTCGTCTCTATTGACGAGACGGCGTGCTGTTATATTACAAACAAAATAAACGAAATATCAACAAAATGAACCGAATAGACTATCATCAAATAAGTATGGTACAATAAGGTCAACCTTTGCATGTGTAAACATATGTATATATGTATATGTCGAGAAAATATTTGTTTTAGTTTATGTACAAAGGTTCAAAGTAAAACACATACATGGGCTAGTGTATCAAAAGACTTCATCTCTTCATCTACCCTATGGTCCTCATAGGACATTTATAATCTCCGCTAATTCTACGGTCAAACCCATGACCCAAAGCTACATCTTTGTCCAAAAGAGGGTCATCTTGTACAACATCCTGCCAGCTAAACTAGTCGAAGGTGGCCGTTAGCCATGCCAGGCTCGGTGAGTATAGTCAGCTAGGTCCCGAGGAGGAAGAGGGCGAGGCACTGGGCCTCAGAGGGTCACTCCGGAACTCGAGGACGTCGGGGCTGCTGTGGTGGTGACTCCGGGGCGGTCGGAGAAGTGTGCGGAGTGCGGGAGGAAGGCAGGGATCTTGATGCATATGTAGAGGGATGGCAATATAAGGGAGTAGCGGTCGAATAGGGGGATGGTGCAAAGGAACATCAGTTCTGGTCGCTAAATAGTACAAGCGAAAGTTACCTGACAGGCTATGTCTGAGTCCAACTCGCAGTCATGGTGGGCCAAGTCCGGGGGATCTCAATAAAAAGGGTGGGCATGGAGTCCATCGTGCTGAATCTGAGAATGATGCGGAATACACAAGGCGGGGTGAAATTTCAGAAAATTCTCAGTGAGGGTTGATTACACTTTGGGGACTGACATCACATACATTCTCATTACCTCAGTTTTACTTAATTATTAAAATACGTGTTCAAACTAAAGTCCATTTTCTCAGAGTTTAAAAACATGTCTGGTAGGTTCAATTTTACTTTAATTGGCATAAGAAGCGAAATAAGTACTAATACTAGTGCACGAAGGATAAATGGAATAAATCAATGAATAGCGATGGCGGTTGTAACGGAGACAATTGTAAACATCTGATGCAACTATTCCCATGGATTTATGCACTCATGTAATCATGTAAACTCATTCTTGAACTTTCTTTCATAAACTCTTTTTCATTACTTTCTATCATTTTTCCATCTCTCTTGGTCCCACGGGAGTTCTTGGCCATTTAGACTCACTGGGTAATAGTGCCTTATCGAGGATCGAGCTCGTTCCTATACAGAAATGCCGGGTTTACTTTCCCGACCTTTCCACCGATCTATTCCCATTAACTTTCTATCAGGCTGGCCCAGTAGTATGGAACTTGCATAATGACATGCTTCTTTTCACGACTTTCATGACTTTCTTAAGAATGTATATACTTTCATATGAAATTCATAACTTGTTCATGGGTTCTACGAAACTTGACAGCATAAGCAGGCGTGTCCGCTTCCCATGAATAGTGCCAGCCAATCAATACATCAATACATCACAAGAAGCACAAATTCACATGTATACTCAACATGAAACTCCAATTCATATCAAATTCATTAAGACAGAAATTCTGCCTCAGCATATACAACCAACCCGGTTCTTGTAATTCATGCCACAATTTCATTTTAGCTCATTTGGACCTCAAATTTGAGTATGTTACAGGGTTGTGTGTCTATTTTCTAACCTCTTTGGTCCCATCTAATTTCGGTATCTATAACTCAAGATATCTAAACTTTATCTCGGCCTGCCCATTAGCTGGCCAGAATCAGGCGCAACAAAAGTAGAAATTTACCAAAATCAAAACTCACTCAATTCAGACAGAAATTGGTCTCGTATTAAAGCTAATAGGACAAACTTTCATATACAAAAAGTCCCATTTCATTTGCCTTAGTAGGGCGCGAGTTACAAGCCCTGAAACTTTAGCCTTCCTGAACTGTCCTGTGTTGGCCTGGTTTGGACATAGGGTAACTTCTTCAAATCACTGGGAATAACTGAGTGGATAACAAACTCCAGGATTTCTCTGGATGTTGTTCTCCTATGTGTAAGCTTTCCAACAAAGTTGGTTTCACTCAGTTTCATGTAGTATAGGTCGAGTTCTACCTAAATAACCCAATCTGCCCAGAGCCAGAGTTAAAACCCTAGGTCGAGATTCAGAAATTCATATCTTCCTCAATTCTGATCCAAAACCCTTATATGATATGTCTATGGAAAGCCCTAGATGTCTAGTTTCATTTAAAAATAGGTTCATCGAATTTGACTGATCGTAGGCGGCGCCGTGTACGCTCCGCCATATGGTCTGCCGTGGACTCTCCACCAAGACAGCACCTCCAAACATTTAATCCTCTTAGTTTTCTTCTTCTAATTCTACTTCTAACTCAAAATCTTCTATTAATCCAAGCACAATTATTCAATTCACACATCAATTAAGGTGAAACTAATTCAGTCCAGCCAGCCAAGTGCATGGATTTGATGCAAGAAATTTAAAACCCCTACCTTTGATTTAAGTGTTTTGGTGCTTTGAGCTCTTGAAATTTGGATAAACAAATTTGGAACTTTGCTTAAGTCTTGGATGTGTGAGAAGAGAAAAGAGAGCTGATGGAGAAGAGGAAAAGCGTGAATAATGGTCTGATTCAAAGGAGTGATAGTGTGTTATATAGGCATGAGTGGGAGTTAAGCTTGGAAGATTGTGATTGGTTGCCTCTTTGTGTGGTAGAATCACTCTCCCGTCGCTCAAGTGGTAGGAGTTTCTAGCATATTCTGAAACAAAATCGGAACTCAGTACTCTACATAAAGTCGTACCTCGTGAACTTCCAGTATATGAAGTGGAACTCGAGAAAACATCGATCTAATTGAAGCGTAAAAGTAGAGCCTGGTGAGAAGCCAAGCACTTAAGGTCGGGAATCGTAAATCATGAACTTTCTATCCCTGAACTCGAAAAGATATAGAAGTGAGCTTCTAATATTGAACTCAAGATCGGATCTAATGCGTTGTGAATCATAATGTCGAATTCGGAATACTTTCAGTTCATCGAGCCTTAGAGACAGTCGGAAATCGAACATTTTACTCTTTGATCGATAAGATCGGAAGTAAGTAAAGAATCTGAAGTCGACAACGAACTCGTAAGTTGGAAGCATCGATCACTCTCATTTCATCTCGCGAATTGGTGGAAGTAATTCATACCGAGAAGGTCAAAATTTATCCACGCTTACAAAGGTCGGGTCGTAAGCTCCATCCATTAAATCGGAGGCGTAAGCTGCATGCCTTAGGTCGGAAGTCGGAAGAAGTCCCTTGCAAGCCTTGAAAGCGAAATCGGAGTCGGCTAGTGTTGAGGTCGGAGGCCAAGTGTAAGAAACTCGGAAATCGGAAATGTCATCAATAATGGGGATCGAAGTCAATTCGCCGGATGTTACAATACCACCCTAAAAAAATTTTGTCCTCAAAATTTAGTGCTTTGGAAGAATAGTTCGGGATATACTTTCCTCATTCCATCGATTTCCCAAGTATAGTCTTGACACCTTCTCTTCCCACGCCACTTTCACTAGTCAGTCTGATTTATTTCGGGTTATCTGTTTGCTTCTGTCCACAATCCGTCTTGGTTGAACATGGAAGGTCAAGTCTTCCTTCAACTTTATCGATTAGGGTTCAAGGAGTGCGTAGGTCAGGTGATACCTTCTGAGTTGGGAGACATGAAAAACATCATGGAGGTTTGATAAATGGGAGAGTAAAGCGACTCGATGCATGACGATTCGCTTAAGATTTGGAAGGGACCAATAAAAGCGAGATTTAGCTTTACGACTTTGATAGCTCTACCAATCCCCTGTTGTAGGAGTAACCTTGAAATACATGGTCTCCTTCTTGAAATTCCGAGGTTTTTCCTCAGTATCGTAACTCTTAGCGACTACGGCGACAAAGCATCTTGCTCGTATTTTCTTGATGCTCCGGATAGTGCCTTTCATTCTAAATCGGGCCCTAGTAGAGTGATTCCCACTTCATACCAGCAGGGAGGCGGCACTTCCGTCCATACAATGCTTAAAGTGAGAGCCATGCCAATGCTAGTGTGATAGCTATTGTTGTATGCGAATTCAGCCAATGGTAAATATCGATCCCAATTCGCGTTGCTCGGTATATAGGCTCGTAACATATCCTCCAAGGTTTGAATTGTCCTTTCTGTTTGGCCGGTCCCATCTGCGGGTGGTATCACCAGGTTTAGCATAACTTAGCACCGAATGCCTTTTGTAAGGCTCCCAAAACCTTAGTAAACCTTGGGTCTCGATCGGAGATAATGGTTGAAGGGTCCCATGCAGCCCGACAATCTCTTGAATATCAGTGTTTTAATTTTTCCAACGGATAATTTGCTCGGATGGGTAGAAAGTGGGCCGACTTGGTCAATCTATCCACGATGACCCATATGGCATCGTATCACGGTTGAGTGTTCTTGGCAATCCCATCACAAAATCCATGGAAATGCTTTCCACTTCCACTCGGGGACTTCCAAGGGTTGTAGCATCCCGTAAGGCTTCGATGCTCGCTTTACCTTTTGACAAATCAAGCATTTGCCAACAAAGTTTGCTACATCCGACTTCATGCCCTGGCCACCAAAACATCTCCTTGAGGTCTTGATACATTTTAGTTATGCCAGGATGTCACGGTAAACTGCTTCGCCTCTATGAGCTTCTTCTAAGATTCTTCAGAATAGTCCCTTTGAACACATGCTACTACGTCATGGCACAGATGCCCTCTCTATCTTGGGCAAAGCCTGCTAGTTTCGATGATCGGTGTAGGTGTTGAAAATTAGCATCTTAGCTGGCTGAGCTTGCGAATGGTCCTTGAAACTCACGGTTATCTCAGATTTGGTGGTGAAGAGTCTTGGGAGTTATAAGAATTCCCAAATTAAGATTCCGGAAACTTTCAATAAGTTAAGTCTCTTTTAATCATCCATGACAGTCCAATGATTTTAACTGCTCAGCATACTTTCACGATGTTCGCCTTGCCTGGGTGGTATTTCAATTCAAACTCGTAGTCTTTAAGGAGTTCCATCCATCTCCGTTGCCTCATATTCAATTCTTTTTCGATCAAAAGGTACTTCAAACTCTTATGATCGAAAAGACCTCGAACTTTACTCCATACAGTGATGTCTCCATATTTTCAAAGCAAACACTCTGCTTTGCTAACTCAAGATCATGGGTCGGGTAATTCCTTTCATGTGGCTTTAATTGCCTGGAGGCATACGCGACCACCCTTCCAGCCTGCATCAACACACATCCTAACCCTTGTTGGGAAGCATCGCAGTAGACCTCAAATGGTCCTTGAGGGTCTGGTAAGGCTAGTATTGGCGTCGTGGTCAACCTTCTCTTTAAATCCTGAAAACTCTGTTCGCACTCTGTCCACTCGAAGGGACATTCTTTCTGGTTAGCTTGGTCAAGGGCAAGGCTATTGAGAAAAATCCTTAGCGATCGCCTATAATATCGGCTAAGCCAGAAACTTCTAACCAGAGATTGTAGTTGGCCTCCTCTCGATTTAGGAAGCTTCTACTGCTTGGGTCAAGATTCCTCCAGATGGCCTTACGTGGCGAGAAATTTCACCTCTTTCATCCAAAATTCACATTTGGATAACTTGGCATAGAGCTTCCTTCCTTAAAATTTGCGAGAACTAGCCGCTTAAGTGTTCCACATGCTCTTGTTCCGTCTTTGAGTAGACAAGTATATCATCGATGAAGACCACTACAAATTTGTCTAGATATATGGAATATTCGATTCATGTAATCCATGAATATCGCTGCATTAAGTCAGCCCAAACGACATTACGGTATATTCGTAGTGTCCGTAATTGAGGTTCGAAAAAGGCTGTCTTAGGGATATCTTGTTCCCGAACTTCGAATTTGGTGATATCAGGGCAAGTCGATCTTGGAGAATACCTGAATTGCACCACGTAGTTGGTCCATGAGATCATCAATCCTCGGCAAGCGGATACTTGTTCTTAATCGTCACTTTGTTCAACACATAATCCATGCATAGCGCGTGCTTCCATCCTTCTTCTTGACCAACAAGACCGGAGCTCCCCATGGCGCGCGCCAGTCGTATGAATCCCTTTTCTAAAAGCTCTTGATCTGTCTTTTTAATTCCGTTAACTCCATAGGTGACATTCGATATGGAGCTATAGATATTGGTCCCGCCAGGAACCAACCTTCGATGGTAAACTCAATTTCTCTCTCTGGAGGGAATTCGGGAATATCCTCTGGGAAAACATCCGGTATTCCGACAATTGGAATCTTCTCTAGTTCTCGGCTTCTACCGCATTAGTTGACAAGAGGATATACCCTTGATCCTTTGGCCTACGAAAGAGTTCGATAGAAGAGTATTGCGGTTTGGGATTGAGAAGCAGTAAGGCAGAAAGTACCGTCTTATCGAGCAATTGAGTACAACATGATTGGCGGAAAGCCAATCCATGCCCAGTGCGTCGAGACCCGGATAGAGAGGCAAATCAAATTAGCGGCAAAGGTCCTATCCTCAATTCGAAGAGGAACATTGATGCACACTTGACTAGTCTCGAGGCCCATTGGTAGGTAGAAACCCAATGATCATAAGGTAATTGAAATTGGCAATTGCAAGCGACTACACAATCATGAGAAATAAATGAATGTAGAGGCACCCGAATCATAAGTCTGATTAGAGTCTCAACCATCACAATTGCCTTGAATCAATCCTTACGACTTATCGGCTTCCTCCGCATTCATAGTAAAGACCGATCGCTTGTCGGGTTGAGCGCCGTGATGAGTTCCCTGGTTGGACACTCGTAAATTTTGTGGCACGGCTTGCCACATCCATACTTGATTTTGATACGGCACATAAGCGGTCGCCATGCGATTCTTGCCGCATTTGTGCAAGTTGAATTTGAAAAAGGCCTTTGAGGCTTGCCTTTGTTGCCTCTTGGGAAATCTCATGTTGTTGTACATTGGGCTTGAATCTTAGGCCTGTAGCCCTCTCTTGAAATTACCACCAAATGCCTAAATGCGCAGCTAACCGATGGCAATCCTCCACAAGTCGGCATTTGTTCACTAATGTAAGGAAATCTAATCTCCATCGGTGATGGTGAAGCGATCTCGCAACCCACCTTCAAATTTGATGCACTTCCAGGCTTCATCCGGGTTTCCTCGATGATTGTGGAGAATTTACATAGCTCTCTAAATCGACGTATATTAGGATCTTGTCCGATTTCTTGATGCCTTATTTGCATGAACTGGGATTCCTTGGCATTTCAATCAGGCGGGGAAAGTACTTACGGTAAAATACATCCTTGAACATTGTCCAGGTGTTGCCGTCTCGAGATTCTCGAACAACCTTTCGACAGATTCCACGAACTTCGTCGACTTCAAGTGTAAGTGGCAAAAAGTCACTTTCAGTGATCCGAGCAATCCAAGGCGGAGAAAATCTTCTCCATGGCTTTGATCCACTGTCGACTTTATCAGGGTCATATGCCCCTCGGAAACTTGGCGGTTGCCTTCCTAAATCTGCGAACCTGAGGCGATCCTGGGTTTCCTCTGCGGACCTCGGGGTTTCCCTCACAGCCTGCTGCAGGCCGCCTGCCAGGCTGCTCCATCATTTGGTGGCGGCGCGGCTTGTTCCCGCATTGCTTGAGCCATTTCTCGCATTTGTAATACGTCGATCGGGTTTTGGGAGCGAGTTACGCACGTGGTCTTCCTCGCCTTAGGAAGCCATTAAGTTCTGAACACACAAAACAAAAGTTATTGAGTTGATCAGGCTCAATACTAAGTTTAATGTGCTAGTAAATAACAGCCCACACGGTCAGGCACTTCATATATATACATGACTATATCTCCACCATACGGGTAAGATCCGTGCACATTATCAACTAAAGTCTGAGAATATGCGAAGCATAGTCGATCCAATCCTTAGGCCTTAGCTGAATGACTGCTACGATACCAATAATGTAACACCTACTAATTTTATGTTATGCAGTCATAGCATGAAACTAGTCGAGGTTGTGTTACCATGTATTGATACTTTACTTACCTTTCTTGTCTTTAAGTTCTCCTTAACTCGTCTCTATTATTGAGGCGGCGTCTTGTTATATTACAAACAAAATAAGCGAATATCAACAAAATGAACCGAATAGACTATCATCAAATAAGTATGGTACAATAAAGGTCCTTTGCATGCGTGTAAACATATGTATATATGTATATCGAGAAAACTGTTTTTAGTTTATGTACAAAGGTTCAAAGTAAAACACATACATGGGCTAGGTGTATCAAAGACCATCTTTGCCCTCATCTATCCGGCTACCCTATGGTCCTCATAGGACATTTCATAATCTCTTGCTAATTCTATAGTCAAACCCATGACCCAAAGCTACATCTTTGTCCAAAAAGAGGGTCATCTGTACAACATCCTGCCGCTAAACTGCTCAGTCGGGTAGCGTTAGCCATGCCAGGCTCGGGAGTATAGTCAGCTAGGTCCCAGGAGGAAGAGGCGGCGAGCTGTGGCCTCAGAGGGTCACTCTCGAGACTCGGAGGGACGTGGGTTTGCTGTGTGTGGTGACTCGGGGGCAGTCGTGGTCTTGGTGCGAGAGGAAGCAGATCTTGAGTACGCCATATGTAGAGGGATGGCAATATAAGGGGTAGGGTCGAATAGGGGATGGTGCAAAGAACATCAAAGTTCTGTCGCTAAATAAGCGAAAGTTACCACGAAGCTACGGCTATGTCTGAGAGTCAACTCCAGGTCATGGTGGAAGTCAAGTGGGGATCTCAATAAAAAGGGTGCCAGTGGAGTCCATCGCCCAATCCCGAGAATGATGCGGAATACACAAGGCAGGGTGAAATTTCAGAAATTCGGTAGGTTGATTACAACTGGGGACTGACATCACATACATTCTCGATTACCTCGGATTTTACTTAATTATTAAAAATCGTGTTCAAACTAAAGTCCATTTTCATGAGTTTAAAAACATGTAAGTTAGAAGTGAGTCTGATTTTTACTTTAATTGGCATAAGCGAAATAAGTACTAATACTAGTGCCTGAGGAAAGGATAAATGGAATAAATCAATGAATAGCGATGGCGGTTGTAAGCAGACAATTGTAAACATCACGATGCAACTATTCCATGGATTTATGCACTCATGTAATCATGTAAACTCATTCTTGAACTTTCTTTCATAAACTCTTTCATTACTTTCTATCATTTTTCCATCTCTCTTGGTCCCCTGGGAGTTCTTGGCCATTTAGACTCCTGGGTAATAGTCTGTTATCAGGATCGAGCTCGTTCTATACGTAAATGCCGGGTTTACTTTCCCGACCTTTCCACGATCTATTCCATTAACTTTCTATCCAGGGGCTGGCCCAAGTAGTATGGAACTTGCATAATGACATGCTTCTTTTCACGACTTTCATGACTTTCTTAAGAATGTATACTTTCATATGAAATTCATAACTTGTTCATGGGTTCTACCGAAACTTGACGGCAGCATAGCAGGAACGTGTCCGCTTCCCCATGAATAGTGCCAGCCAATCAATACATCAATACATCACAAAAGCACAAATTACATGTATACTCAACATGAAACTCCAATTCATATCAAATTCATTAAGACAGAAATTCTGCCTCAGCATATACAACCAACCCAGTTCTTGTAATTCATGCCACAATTTCATTTTAGCTCATTTGGACCTCAAATTTGAGTATGTTACAGGGTTGTGTGTCTATTTTCTAACCTCTTTGGTCCCATCTAATTTCGGTATCTATAACTCAAGATATCTAAACTTTATCTCGGCCTGCCCATTAGCTGGCCAGAATCAGGCAACAAAAGTAGAAATTTACCAAAAATCGAAAACTCACTCAATTCAGACGAAATTGGTCTCGTATTAAAGCTAATAGGACAAACTTTCATATACAAAAAGTCCCATTTCATTTGCCTTAGTAGGGCTCGAGTTACAAGCCCGAAACTTTAGCCTTCCTGAACTGTCCTGTGTTGGCCTGGTTTGGACATAGGTAACTTCTTCAAATCACTGGGAATAACTGAGTGGATAACAAACTCCGGGATTTCTCTGGATGTTGTTCTCCTATGTGTAAGCTTTCCAACAAAGTTGGTTTCACTCAGTTTCATGTAGTATAGGTCGAGTTCTACCTAAATAAACCCAATCTGCCCAGAGCCAGAGTTAAAACCCTAGGTCGAGATTCAGAAATTCATATCTTCCTCAATTCTGATCCAAAACCCTTATATGATATGTCTATGAAAGCCCTAGATGTCTAGTTTCATTTAAAAAATAGGTTCATCGAATTTGACCGATCGTAGGCGGCGCCATGCGCTCCATATGGTCTGCCGTGGACTCTCCACCAAGACAGCACCTCAGCCATTTAATCCTCTTAGTTTTCTTCTTCTAATTCTACTTCTAACTCAAAATCTTCTATTAATCCAAGCACAATTATTCAATTCACACATCAATTAAGGTGAAACTAATTCAGTCCAGCCAGCCAAGTGCATGGATTTGATGCAAGAAATTTAAAACCCCTACCTTTGATTTAAGTGTTTTGGTGCTGAGCTCTTGAAATTTGGATAAACAATTTGGAACTTTGCTTAAGTCTTGGATGTGTGAAAGAAGAAAGAGAGCTGATGGAGAAGAGGAAAAGCAACGTGAATAATGAGTCGATTCAAAGGAGGATAGTGTGTTATATAGGCATGAGTGGGAGTTAACTTGGAAGATTGTGATTGGTTGCCCTCTTTGTGTGGTAGAATCACTCTCCACGTCGCTCAAGTGGTAGGAGTTTCTAGCATATTACAGAAACAAAATCGGAACTCGTACTCTACATAAAGTCGTACCTCGTGAACTTCGATTATATGAAGTCGGAACTCGAGAAAACATCGATCTAATTGAAAGCGTAAAGTAGAGCACTGGTGAGAAGCCAAGCACTTAAGGTCAGAGCTCGTAAATCATGAACTTTCTATCCGGAACTTCGAAAAGATATAAGTGAGCTTCTAATATTGAACTCAAGATCGGATCTCGTACCCGTTGTGAATCATAATGTCGGGTCGGAATACTTTAGTTCATCGGAGCCTTAGAGCGATTCGGGAATCGAACATTTTACTCTTTGATCGATAAGATCGGAAGTTAAATAAAGAATCTGAAATCGACAACCAAACTTCGTAAGTTGGAAGCATCAGTCACTCTCATTTCATCTCGCGAAATTGGAAGTCGAATTCATGCCCAAAGGTCAAAATTTATCCACGCTTACAAGGTCGAATTCGTAAGCTCCATCCATTAAATCCGAGAGCGTAAGCTGCATGCCTTAGGTCGGAAGTCGGAAGAAGTCCCTTGCAAGCCTTGAAACGAAATCGGAAGTCGAAGCTAGTGTTGAGGTCGGAGGCCAAGTGTAAGGAAACTCGGAAATCGGAAATGTCATCAATAATGGGGATCGGAAGTCGGAATTCGCGGATGTTACATTGTAGGCCACATTCCCTTATTGAAGGATCACACCCAAGAGTCTTTCTCTATCATGAAACATTGTGTGAAGTCTTATGTCATAAATGCCTTAGGTTTAAGGACTTATGTCCTTCTTATCTTAACAAAAGGTACATATATGCATGTGACAAATATTTGTAAGACCACAATTTTGATGAAAATTTGGCTACATAATGGCTAGACTAGGAGATTCTCAAAATTGCAAACCTACAAATAGTAGGCATTCATAACATTTATACCATATTCATACATCCACAATTATTCCATCATATGCAAAGATTATGATTCTTGCGGGTTTGCCTTCAAGAATCCCAATACTCAATCTCAGTATAGTTATAATTCACAAATTAACATTCTCAATATCAAACAACTTTATCATTCTTCCCATGAGTAGGGAACAAGTGAACTAATGCACTCAAGAGTCTTATGAACACGGTTGGATGATTAAGTGCAATCTTTTACATTATTGTTTTAAAGCTTACATTACATATATATATATATATATATATATATATATATATATATATATATATATATATATATATATATATATATATATCTAATGAAAATTCTATCTTGTGATTTTTATTTAAGAAACATGTATGTATTCAAAATTTTATGACAAAACCAATAACTCTAATCACTTCTCCAAGGAGGCTATAAGGAATTCACCTTTCTCTCTTGGATTATGACAATTCATGATTAAGTCATAACAATTGAAATAATCTTTAATTAGTCACTTAAATTTATTAAGTCTTTTTCTTGTCTTAGTTTAAAACCAAAAGAAAAACATTTTCTTCTCTTTTCTTTCTTAGTGGCCGAATATCATACTTTAAGGCTGGATAGAGTTTTATTTTTACTTTCTTCATTATAAAGTGTGTTAATATTTTATATAAACCATAGATCAATCTCTAAAAGCATCAAACTCTTTTCCCTTCATAATTTCCTTATCATGGCTGAAACCATGCATAGGCCAAGCTTCAATTTTTATTTTGTTTTTCTTCTCGTTTCCACTTGTTTGAGACTTGTTAAGGCTTATGGACATGGATCTAAGCTTTAAAAGTGTTGATTTTATGAAATAAGTGATAAATTTTGAAACTTTTAAGAGTGAGGAATAAACCAAGGAAACACTCAAATACATAAAAAGGTGCAAACTTTAGAGTCTTTTAAGAGGTAGAAACAAGAAATATGCCAAGAGCATCATAACCATGGTTAGGGCTAGGAGCTCTTGGCATAAAAATGAGTAAAGATCAAAACTTTACACATTCTTTTCAAAGATGATCACATTGGAAGAACAAAAAGAATAGTAGAAACATGAAAAGTAGCATTTTTCTCAAGAAATTAGAAGCTTTGTGGTCCAAGTTATGGTCAAACATGAGCTTTCATGGCTTATAATAAGAGAAAATAAGACTAGTTAGAGAATCCTACCATAAGATGATGATGCAAACAAGAAAAAGGTTGAAGCTTGAAGTGGAAATCTCCTCTTTGCTCCTAGGGTATGCAAAGTTTTGGTTCTTAGGAAGGAGATGAGACTTTTGCTTCCTTTGCTTGAGTGAGAATATGTTTGTATGTGTTTGTGAAAGCTAGAAGTTGTAGCTCTCACAAGGCTAAGTGAGAATGGTATGGAAGATAGAGAATTAAGAAGAAAAACAATGAAGAAGATGGAGAAGTTGAGAGTGTTTTCTCTTTTGAGGTTAAGAGGATATGGATGATTAAGGGATTACTTTAGACAAACATAATACTTGTTTCTCATATAAACAAACCTTGTCTTTTACTTTTTCACTTTAATGATGTTATCATTGCTTTATTGCCTAGTTATCCTAAATTTGAATTTGATGATGAGATTAAGTGTTCTTTCTCTTAAGTGACTTGATTAATTAAGGATCAATGATTAATTCATGTCTCCATGATTAGTGAGATTAAATTTTTTAATTATGCCTAATTAACCTATAACACTCTCTTAAGCACAGTACCATGCTTAAGTCATAGTAGCACACCTAGGAGTTGTTACTGTTACAAGAACGAACCTAGTCTGATAGCAACTCTTGGCTCTCTTCCAATCTTAAACAACTTTGCCTAGTATGACCATCTTCTATACTTCCTAAGCTATCTAAAGATAACATGGAAACATGCATAGGGGTGAGAATTATAAATTCTCATTAGTATTACTACCTAGACAACCGCAAAAAGTGTCATCATCATTATCTCCAGCTGCTTCGGTTTATGAAAAAGTGATCATGCCATACAATTATGAATTTCATTTTTATAAAGTTCAAAAATATCCTCCCAAAGTAGGTTAATTTTATTCACACATTTAACAATTAGAAAAGCAGTTTCATGATAGAAATAACCAGAATATAACTTATGCATATGCAGATGCACATCATATAATCATGTAAGTGCACATTTTTCTTTAACTTCCTTTATATAATACACCTAGGCGTTACATATTGTCATCCCTAAGGTGTCCACATAGGTCTGCACTTAAGCATTACATGTCGTAATCCTCAAAGTGCAACCTTTACTCATCTTCCTTTACTTAGTCCCTTGGAGGTGAATAGCCTCTCTCAACTCTGGGTAATAGCCTGGTTCTCAGATTCAAACTCGTACCTATACATGAGTGATGGGTTTATTTTCCCTGACTCTTACACCGATCTATTCCCTATAAATCTGCTCAGGGGCTAACCTAAGTCTTAGACAGTACCCCCCAGGCTCGATATATCACATTTCAAATTCTTATAATCTTTATTCTTTCTTAAACATGATCATGCATGCGCATGCTATATGTACTTATGCATATACTTCATATCATACTTTAATCATTCTTGTATGCATGATTCTCATGTATGTGACATGATGTATATGATCATAGCATTCATGAACTTCTGCCAAAAATTCAGTAGAATAACAGCTGAAATACAGAGGGTTCCAACATAGACAATGTATTTAATCAGCCAGCTAGTCATATTAGACATGATTATCATAACATTATATCAACATATATCACTTTGATGTGGAATGTTCATGAAGTGTTATGCCATTAACTCACTCATGGCTTATGGAACCTATTTAGTTTCACTAAATTTTGAGGTGTATAACTAATGTTATGTAAGTTTTACCCAAGGCTACCTTGTTTTAGGATATGCTTGCACATTTAACTTTAGAAAATCAGTAAAAATCCAATTCTCAATATTTTAATCCAAAATTTATATCATCATATAGCTATTTGGATCATCTTTCAACCCTCACAAGTTTCACTCAATTTGAATAAATAGAGCTTAAGTTATGAGCTCCTCAAATAAGCTACCTTGTTTCCACCCAAATAGAGCATGCTTTAAATATAGAGAATTATTGGGGAATATTTTTATGGCATATTCTTCTGTGTATTAGATTTCTAAAAAAATTAGTTTCACTTAATTTGAATTTATATAGGGCAAGTTATGTTTTTTACGTTGCACTTTGGTTAGGATAAAAAGTGGAACTCAATGGCTAACTTCAAAAATTCATAACTAATTTATTTTAAATCCAATGGTCTTATAATTTATATCCATAGATTTTTCTTGAAGTCTAGTTTCATATAAAATTAGTTTTATTCAAATTCTAGTTCTGTAGGTTGAGATTTGAGCTCTACCATATGAACATCGCTCTAGGGTTTCATCCAACAATTTTCTATTTTGTTTCTATCTTGTTCTTTTGGCCTAATCTTCAACCTAAACCGAGATTTCTTATCTTAAATCACTAAAAATAGGTCATATTGACATCAAATATCATCAAAGAAAGGATGACATTAGAAACCCTGACAGCCATATAATCTATAGAAATCAATTAATTTAAGAAATCCTATAGAAAAACACCTCTTGTAGCTTGAAATTTGGAGTTTCTTGGTAGCTTTTCTTCAATAAAGTTTCAAGATGATGATGGCTTGCTCTTGTTCTCCTTCAGGCTGAGGCTATATGATCCAAAGGTAAGGAGTTTATGAAGTGGTCTTGAGTTTTTCTTGAGGAACACAAGGAAAAAGTGAAAATTTTGAAAAGAAAAAGGCAAGATTTACTTAGAAGCTTGGATGGAGATGGAGAGAATGGATGAAATGATGAAATGGAAGAAAGAAATGGAGGGTCTAAGGTTTAATGGGCTGGCTGAATTTGTGGGGACATGGAGGGGAGAATTTGATGACTTGTATACTAAGTTGGAATGATAGAAAAAGAGTGTGATTGGTGGATTTGGGTAGAAATCTAAATTTTGTTGAATCTAGAGATGGATGGCCATGATTTGGCCAACAAATAGGGGTGAGGTGGCTAATTTCTAGCCACATGATTTAGGGTTTTTAACTAATACTCATGTTATCCTATAATACAAAATCTTATCAACTCAGTTCTTGTATTACAAGATATCGCAATTAAACAAATTTTCCATAAACTAACAAAATATTGCTATTTATCTTCCTAAAAATTTTTTCTACAAAGAAAATTGAATTCTCTAACCCTAATAAATACATTTCAATTTGGCTTACTCATATATCTATAATGTAGCTAAAAATTTAGTTATTCGGCAATGGTAGTTATATGAAATTAGGGATATTACATAACCAAATAAGCTAATTATTAGTGATTAGTGCTTAAGGGCTTGATTTACTTAATTAGCAAATCTCTAATCTTAATTAAGTGTTCTCTTAATTTTTATTTTCTTAATTACCATTTTTATCCCTTGATTAATACTACATTTTTTAACTCTTCATTAAGTGTCTAATTACTTAAAGTCACCAAGGTACTTTAGCATAGTAAAAATTAGGGAAGTTACATTATTCTCCACCTTTTAAAAGAATTTTTCCCTCAAAACTCATTACCTGTAAATAGGGTGCTCGAGGTCCGGTTTGGTTCTATTTTAGGGGAAATTCCAATTGAACTGAACCAATCGATTGATACAAAGTTACATCCAATCAATTATGTCTTTTTGGGCCAACTGAACCAAACCTAACCGAATGTAATCGGTTTGGTTTGCTTCGATTTTTGGTTTTCTAAAAAAGATTGTCAAAATGAATTCCACAAAATTTGAAATCACACTTCTATATTCCTAGAACCATCCCCAGATCCTTTCCAAGTGTCAGGCCTTGAAATTTCTTATCATTCATAGTTTGATTAAAAATAGAAAAACCACTAATTTTTATTAGTCGGCCAGAATACATATATACCTCTTAATTCTTAAGCAAATGTTCCATATGAATATTAAATAGAAAATCAAAACCCAACATATAAACTACTAGCACAGAAATAACCATATACGATTATGTGAACATAAAAATGAAAATCAAACAAAGAATACAAACAATTATGCAAAGAAATAGTTGAAGTGTAAAAGAAACAACACATCTATATGAGAAGTTGCTAAATTGACAGAGATCTTGTCCCACCCGTAGCATATTGCCTCATGTCATGTCAATGAGCTCCTCACCTGCTCTATTAGCATGCAAACTTTCTACCTATGCTCGTAATAGGAATGATTTTAAGAAATACATGTTCTCTTTCTTGGAACTTGAAAGGCTTTCTCCTTTTGCTAGCATAACTCTTTTGTTGGCTTAAGACGTAAGAATCTTATCCCTTATCCTTCTAACTTGTTCAATGGTTTGTCTCACAAGATTAGGCTGTAATAGGCTTTGCTCACCAGATTCATACCAACATAAGCGAGGTTGACACTTCCTTCCTTACAGAGCTTCATAAGGTGCCATACCAATACTTGCATGGTGACTATTGTTATATGCAAACTCTATCAAAGCCAAGTACTTATCCAAACTTCCTTGATTATTCAATACACAAGCTCTCAACATATCTGCCAAAGTTTGGAAAGTCCTATCTGACTGTCTATTAGTCTGGGGGTGATAAGCTGTACTAAGACACAGTCTCATCCCAAATGCCTTTTGCAAAGCTCCGCAGAATCTAGAAGTAAACCTCGGATCCCTATACGAGATTATGGTTGGTGGTACACCATAAAGTCTTACTATCTCTTAGACATATAGCTGGGCTAACTTTTTCAAAGGATAAGTAACTTAAATCGGCAAAAAGTGACCAGACTTGGTTAGTCTATCAATGATTACCCATAGAAAACCAACTTCCATTTTTGGTAAACCCATTGCAAAGTCTACGAAGATACTTTCCCACTTTCACTTTAGGATCTCTAATGATTATAACATACCATAGGGTTTTTGGTGTTCAATCTTTACCTTTTAGTAGATTAAACACTTACTCACTAACTCATCTATGTCCTTCTTTATTCCCAGCCATCAAAATATCTTCTTGACATCTTGGTACATCTTCGTCATGCCAGGTTGTATGGTGAAATGGCTCTTATGAGCCTCCCCTAAAATCTTTCTTTAGAGGTCACCACCCATAGATATGCAAACTCTCCCTTCAAATTTGCACAATCTATTTGTACCTTGAGTGAAACCCTTTCACTATCCTTCTTCCACCAAAGCTATGGTCTTTAGAAAATCCTCATTCTCCCTTTGGGCTTGAGCAATTTGGCCCTCAAAATTGATCGTCACCCTAAACTAATTCGATCTTAAGCTATAGAGGATCAGGGAAACTCTTAGGCTAAGATCTCTAAAACTTTCTACCAGCTCTACTTCCTTAACCATTATCCAGGATACATGCAGTGACTTCCAACTTGAAGCATCTGCTACCACGTTAGCTTTCCCAGGATGATAGTTCAACCCAAATTCATAATCCTTCAAGAACTCCATCCATTTCCTTGGCCTCATATTCAACTCCTTTTGATCAAAGAGATACTTCAAACTCTTACAATCAAAAACACCTCAAACCTTGTGCCATACAGGTAATGCCTCTCACCTTTAGGGCAAACACTACAGCTACTAGCTCTAAATTATGGGTTGGATAGTTCACTTTGTGAGGCTTTAGCTGCCTAGAGGCATAAGCCACCATGTTCTAATTTTGCATCAGAACACAGTCTAAACCTCTCTCGGAGCCATCATAGTAAATCTTAAATAATCCACTTGGGTCAGGTAACAGTAACATAAAGGTTGAGGTTAACTTCTCTTTTGACTCTTGGAAACTTCTTTTGCACTTAAGAGTCTAAATAAAAATGGCATTCTTCCTTGTCAACTTGGTTAAGGGTAGGGATATTTAGGAAAATCCATTTATAAACCTATGGTAATAACCAACCAAACCCAGGAAACTCTTTATCTCTATTACTATGGTCGGTCTCTCCCAATTCACCATAGTCTCAATCTTACTAAGATGTACTGCAATTCCACTTTGTGATACTACATCTCCTAAGAACTTCATTTCTTCCATCTAAAACTCATACTTCAATAGTTTGGCATAAAGCTTCTTTTCCCTCAAAATTTCTATCACAACCTTCATATACTCTTTGTTTTCCTCCTTTGCTCTTGAATAGATGAGGATGTCATCTATAAAAACAACTACACACTTGTCTAGGTGGGCTCTAAAGATCCTATTCATGTACTCCATAAAAATTTCTAGGGCATTTGTCAATCCAAATGACATCACTCTATAATCGTAATGCCTATATCTTATCCTGAAAGCCATTTTAGGTATATCCTCCTCCTTTACCCTTATTTAATAATATTCGGATCTTAGATAAATCGTTGAGAATATAGCTGCTCCTCGTAGTTGGTCTATAAGGTCATCTATCCTAGGCAAAAGGTTCTCATTCTTAACCATCACTTTGATTAACTACCTATAGTCCACATATAACCTCATACCTCTATCCTTCTTCTTCACAAACAACACTAGGGCTCCCCATAGTGAGGCACTAGGTCTCACAAACTCCTTCTCCAACAACTTATTCAATTGGCTCTTCAATTCTACTAACTCTAATGGGAACATTCTACAGGGCACTATTGAGATTGGTCTTATTCCTAGTACCAAATCTATAGAGAGCTTGATCTCCTTTTCTTGCGAAAACTTGGGTGTATCATCAGGGAACACATCTAGGTATTCTTTAACTATAGGGATCTCATCTACCACATGCTTGAGTTCCACATCACTTGCCATAAGGAGAACGTATCCTTAATTATTAGTCTCATAACTTCCTATTTTTATAGAGTTTAAGAATAAACAAATAGATTCAACAAGCTTATCATGAATGGGGGAAACATAATGGATTTCTCAAAACAATTTATCATAACATGATTAGCTAAAAGCCAATCCATGCCTAAAATCAAATCCAAACTAGACAAAGTAAAACAAATCAAGTCAGCTATAAAAGACCTTCCATCAATTTGGAAATGGCATTTCAAACAGCATTGACAAGTCTTAACTAGTTTCCTAGTGAAAGTAGAAACTTTCAACATATAAGGTAACTTAGACACAAGCAATTCCAATCTACATATGCAGTGTGAGAAATAAAGAAATGTGTAGCACCATAATCACATAGTACAATGAAGGTCTTGCCATTAATCTCGCACTTACCTTGGAACAGGCCATTAGATTGAGTAGCCTCTTCAGTGCTGAAGGTGAAGACCCTTCCTTGATATTAGGGCTCATTGGCAGGGGATGGCAACTTGTAATCCTTGATCATGTCTCCGGACTTTTCACATTGAAAATACACATTCTAACTAGCTAAGCAGAAGTGTCCTCCATGGTGCTTGTCACACTTGGGGCGGGCTTAAACTTCGATAAGCTTGGGTGAATTCATAGCAAGCTTCTAGGGCCACTTGGCCTTAAAGTCTCCACTTCAAAACAACTTCTTCGAAGGTTATTGCTTGAACTTCTACCCTTGTGGTGCCAGTTTCTCCTTTTATGCCTCTGATCTCGCAATAGCCAACTTCTGATTACAATTTTCTACCAAATGGCACTTGTTGAGTAATGCTATGTAGTTGCAGATCTCCATGGGTCCCACTAATGCTAGTATGTCTTCTCTCAGCCCTCCTTCAAACTTGATGCATTTCCAGTTCTTATCTGAGTTCCTTTGATAGATCATCGAGAACTTGTATAACTCCTTGAACTTGGAAGCGTATTCGACAATGCTGATAGTCCCTTACTGCAGTTTCATAAACTCAAGCTCCTTCATATTCTTTACAAAAGCAAGGAAGTACTTCACATACAAATGCATCATGAAGATCTCTCATGTGATATGGGTCTGCACACTTTCCAATAACCTCCTGGTGCCTGTCCACTAGAATTCAGTATCTGCTTCTAGCATATAGGTAGCGAATGCCACCTTCTATTCCTTAGTGCAAGCCAACATCATAAAGATCTTTCTAATGGCCTTAATCTACTCATCAGCTGGATCAAGATTATACATTACTCTAAAGCTTAGCATATTCACCTTCCTAAACTTAACAAACTTAAGGTATTTTAGATCTACCTTGACTCCACCATTGTGTCATTCTAGATTCTCTTCGGTCCTTTATTTTATCCGCTCCACCATGTGATGGGTGGCAATAGCTTGCTCACTCATGGCAGCAGCCATTTCTCAGAGCATCCTCAATGAATTGGATTTTTCTATATAGATTTTACCCCTCTTTTGTGCTTAATTGAATTAATTTGGATCACATTTGTTGTTTGGATTTTGGTTGGGCCTTGATTCAATTTTTCCAGCATTGTGTTTCATTCTGACACTATGTTTGTATTTTGACCATAACATGAATTATAGACTCATTAGATTATAATTTTTTATTTGTACAAAAGCTAAAAGTTAGACTTACAACTTTCATGAAAGAGGTTAGAGGCTAATTTTCAAGTCTTAGAATTGAAATTGGACTAGGAAGTGAAGTCAAGAGGTGCAGCTACAGTTCCTAGGCAGTGTGCATTATTTGGCTCATAACTCAGCCCATGGGAGTCCAATTGAGTCTATTTTAGCGCCATTTGAAAGCTAACATCCAAGGCTACATTTCAGCACTTAGCTAAACAAAGGCATCCTAGCTGCCAAAAACATTGTGCAAATCCATAGATGGGTCTAAAGAGCTCAATTTAGTGTTTTGGGCCTAACTCTATCACCGAAACTCCAATTACTACAAATTAGATATCCAAATGAAGCTGAGAAAGAAAGGAGATTAATATAATTTTAGATTAGTGAGTGAATTGCAACTATAAATAGGGGAAAACTGGATTTGAATATACCTTTTGTAATGTTTGGATTAGAATCAGATTTAAGTTTCTTGCGTTCTAAGCTTTCCTCCCCTCCCTCTCTCTCCTTTCTATAAATTGATTTTCCCCCATCAATGGAGGAGTATATCTTCATCTAGTTCAAGGATTCAAGTGAGCATTAATGCTCTTGAGGATTGGTGACCCCGAATTCAATGTTCTAGATTTGTTTTCTACTTTCCTTCTTTGTTCCTGATCCAATTTCTAATTTGAACATTTTCAGTTTGAAATTATGATAAATGATCTGATTATTTGCACATTAATCAGTTGATTAATGTAATTCAATTGTGTCATGAGTAAAGATTAGGTTTTTAGGTTTGAATCGAAGGCTAACTGCATTGGTGTTTGAAATCAACATAGGTCAATTCAGTTTTTGAGATTTTAGAACTTGATTGATTGTATGTTGATTGAATGCATGGAAGTCTTCATGATTGAATGCTAATTTTCAATAGAGTTCTCATTCAAATTCATGATTAGCCATTGATTTGGTTTGCTAAATTATATTTAGAATCCTATGATAGAGCATGCAATTGTTTCTTCTTGATCCTTGAGTTAGTGTTTTAATTCAACTTACATTAAACTCTCTTAATTGCATTCTCAATTACATTCTGCACACACATTGGTCGATGATAAAACCCCCTGTATCTTTGATCAAATAGCATTGTCATCCTAGGGAAATGACTCAACTTACAGTATACTATAGTATTATGTGATTCAGTTTTACAATTTGGTTAAGCTAGACACTCGAATCAAATTTTGTTATCATTTTCGAGGATGATTAATGCTATATGATCATGTACATAAATGTGAATATAAGTGCTAACTCTATTTTTTATTTTGTTTGCTTAGGTTACAAGTTTTAGGTGCTAGTTAGTCAATTAACAAGTTGATTTTGCAATTTTTTACCATTGACTCATTTTAGATCACTCTTGGAAGACCTCATCTTAAAGGAAAACCACCTTCTGAACAAAACTCAATTCCTATTAGCAATTGAGCCCCCTATTTTTCTGAAATTCCTTCATTTAGATAGAGTTTTTGCTATCTTTTGGTTGTTTTGGGACATCGCGGGTACTTCTGTTAAAGTATTTCGTGATCTAATTGACCAGAAAATTGGTAGCGGAAGGAAAACCATATTTTGAGCAAGACTAATAGCATTGCTGTGAGCTCTACCATTTTTTGGCCAAATTCCTTCATTTAGACCATGTTTTTAATTTTTAAATATTTTTCTTTGTATTTTAGGTTCCCTGATAATGAAATATTTGAGTTGTGGTAGTCTAATACTTTTAAAAATCATTTAATAGTGTTTTTAAATTATTTTTGATTAATTTTAGTGTGCTTGTTGCATGTTTTAGTGTTTTGAGTTGGTGTTGCTGCTAACCATTCTAGTTACAATTCTCTTATTTCTATTTCTAGTCCAAGAGTAAATCTTAGTTTTGATTCTGAATTTGATTCTATTGTTACTGCTCCTGCTTCTTGCAATTATGCTTTTCCAATAAACATGGCCAATGCACATGATAGGACCTTGAAGGAGCTTGCAGCAATTAATGTGAACTACCAAGCTCCGGCTATTCAATATCCTGACTTGGATGCAGATTTTGAGTTAAAGTTCAGATTGATCCACTTGCTACCTAAGTTCCATGATCTAGCTAGTGAGGACCCTCATAAACATTTGAAGGAATTCCATGTAGTATGTTCAACTATGAAGCCACATAGTGCTGATGAAGACCTTATTAAGTTGAGGGCTTTTCCTTTTTCATTGGATAGAGCTACCAAGGACTAGCTATAATAGTTGCATCCTAGTTCTATTTCTTGTTGGAAGGACATGAAGAGATTATTTCTAGCAAAATTTTTCCCTACCTCAAAAGTTGTTGCCATAAGGAAAGATATATGTGACATTAGGCAGAATAATGATGAGATGCTCCATGAGTATTAAGAAAAATTTAGGAAGTTTGGTGCAAGCTACCCACACCATCATGTTAGTGACCAACATTTTATCTAATAATTCTATGAAGGCTTGTTAGCTATGGACAGAAGCACGATTTATGCTGCCTTTGAAGGTGCATTAGTGAATAAGACTCCTGCTATAACTAGAGATTTAATTGCTAACACGGCTACCAAAGCACAATAGTTTGGTACACGAGCTACGGTTCTAACCATACGAGTCCATGAACTGCAGACCTCTGATGCAAACCAACAAAGAATAGAGAACAGATTAGAAGAGTTGACATTATTGGTCAAGCAACTAGCGCTTGGTCAGAAGTAGCCCTAACAACTCCAACCACCAGTGGCTAGTGCCTGTGGAATTTGCTTCCTGCCAAATCACTCCATAAATTAGTGTCTAGCATTGCAAGAAAGGAATGAGGCAGTTGCTAGAGTTTTTTCCTGCTAAACCCTACTAGCCATAATAGTAGCAACAAAATTATAATCCTTACTCCAATATATACAATCCTTGCTGGAGAGACCATCTAAACCTGAGATATGGCAACAATCCTGGTCAATTTCAGGAACCTCGTACAATTTAAACATAATGTTGTTGGTCCAAGTATAGGGCAGTTTCCATAGCAAGTGAAGCAAACCAAGCCACAAAGCAAAATGCAAAACTGAGTTTGGCAAATTTGGTGAAGCGAATGG